>OY757315.1:93237986-94542334 GCA_963583905.1 Stenurella melanura
ACAGAGCCAAATAAGGTAATTCAAACCTTTCAAATCAGTATCGAGGATCAAAATGAAAATAAACCAGAATTTACAGAGGCTGTTTATCAATTCAGCAATATTTCTGAAAGTGCTGATAAAGCTAGTTCTGTTGTAGAAGTGAAAGCTTTAGATAAAGATACAGCTTTCTTTATAACGTATAGTATCATTGAGGAAAATACTACAGAAAGAATTAAAGTTAATGTGAAATTAGACTTTGAAAAAATTGAGCAATATGAATTGACAGAGCATATGATGGCAAGTATGAAGATACTGCCGAAGTGATAATTTTTATCCTAAACGAAAATGATGAGCCACCTGTTTTTGAGGCATATAATAAAGAAATAGAATTTGAAAAGGAACGACTTTTGAAGATTGTATTATAACAATGACAGCTTATTATCCCGATATTAAGAATAGACGTGCAGAACAATACATTGTATATGAGGTGGGGAGAGAGATAAGAGATTTTTTGAGTGTGAAAAAAGATTGATGTGTTAAATTAATAAAGGCTCTTAACAGCGACCCTCCCTTCGGTAGTCCCACCACACAAGTGTTTATTTATGCCCTTGATAATGATAGAGGTACAAATTCCTTAAGAAGTTATGCTGAAATCCAAATTATACTGTACGATATTTTATGCTGAAATCCAAATTATATTATACAATAACCATTTTTAAATTTCACTGAAATTGTATGGTATGAAAATCAAGCACCAGCCGATGATTCTGATAGTCCCAAAAATGGTGCTCTATTTAAATTCAGGTTGGCTGATACTGTCTGTTGAAATTCATGAGAAAATTGCTATAAATGGCGATTAATTGTACGTTTGACAGGGAACAATTTTTTTTTTTACGATATACCTATGGATATAATAGATAGTGGAATTCCTCCTCTTAGTGGGATGAGTATTTTGAGAGTTATAATTGGAGATGAAAACGGCAGTGAAGCTAGAGATGGTGGAAGCAATATATTCGTATATAAATACGTTAACGGACCAGATGGGGAGATTGAAATAGGAAGAGAATGTGGAAGATCCAGATGATTGGGATTTACCTGACAAAGTTTTTGTCCAACAGAACTCATTCGATCAGTTTGATTTAAGTAAAACTAACAACGGAATGATTTTCATGAAGCCTTACAACTACCAAAGGGTCTTATATTGTTAATTACGAAGTAACCGAAACACACTTGTCGAACGTACAAACCCATGCAGTTAAGATTACAATAACCGTTAAGGAAATTATCGAGAAAGCTGTTCGAAAATCTGACTCTATTCGTATAGAAGGTTCGACCATAGAGGGATTTGTCGCAGAACCACAGAATGGACTGAGTAAATACTTGTTACAACAGCATATTTCTAAAATTGTGAATACATCTCTGAATATCATCAACAAGAACAGCTCATTTGTTGATGTTCAATTCTCTGCACATGGCTCACCGTATTATGGACCAGAAAGGCTCAATAATAAAGTTACAGAATACCAGGATAAGCTTAAAAACGAACTAGGTGTTGAATTCGTTATGATCAGTATTAGCGAATGCATAAATGAAACCGTTTGCCCAAATGTTTGCTCCTGCACAAATTCCAAATTCCTTAAATATTACGAGGGAACCAGCCGTATTTTTTACAATCAAAACGGCTTTTGTTGGAGTAAATGCTGTGGTTGATCCAGTGTGTGATGTAATACCGAGAGTGGTACCGGACTGCTTTAATGGTGGAGTACTTGAAAATGCGGTGTGCAGCTGTCCACCTAGATTTGAAGGATCCAACTATGACATATTAGCAATTGGATTTAATGGCGATGGTTGGGCGATATAACGTTGGCTGTAATGCCACAGGCGGATATTGGTTTAATATTTTATGCTGGACCGTTGACTCTAAGACCGGCAGCGCTTTCAAAAGATTTTATATCTTTGGAACTAAAGGAAGGATTTCCTCTACTTCAGCCGAATATAGGTTATGAAACTAAAGAAATTTATGTTACTCAGAACATAAAGAAATTAAATGATGGAGTTATTCACAAACTCAGAATTACATATATTTCAGACGATGCACAGATTGAGGTGGATGACTATAAAAGTCAGTGCACTGTTTGGATATCTATGGATTATAAGGGTCTACTAAATGTCAATGGACCTTTGCAATTGGGTGGTACCAGGTACAACTTTAATAAGAAAGAGGTCAGTATAATTTGCAACTGTCTCACACCAACAAACCTAAGATTTAGCTACTGGGTGTATTAGAAATTTAACTTACAATGGATTTTACTGTAACCTTGGAGCTCCTTCGGATCAGTACTATGCCTATCCGAATTGTAACTATTATGGTGTGATGCAAGCCGTCACTTTTGAAATTGGCTCTAACTTCTTGGTTGCTATTTTGGTCTGTGTTGCTATTCTAATAATACCGCTGCTGCATGTAGTAGTTCATTGGCATAAGCAAGATAATTTGAACGGGAAAGATATTGATGATACACGATAGAACATCATCAATTATGAAGACGAAGGTGGCGGCGATTGTGACATGAGTTACGATTTGTCAGTTTTCCACACGAACAACATCGTTGATGAGAAACTAGTAATGTTGGTAATACACATGTTCCTGCAGATATAAGTGGATTTCTTCACACAAAGAAAAAGACGTGTGTTAAGGATCCTGACAACTTACCGTATGATGATGTCCGACATTATGCATACGAAGGTGATGGTAACAGTACCGGTTCGCTTTCATCTCTTGCATCATGCACGGAAAGAAACTTGAAATTCAATTACCTGTTTAATTTTGGACCGAGATTCCGCAAATTAGCTGTGTATGGGGAAGATCCGATTGATGAAGACTCTCATGGCGGTGGAGAGGAATTCTAGTGCTAGAATTGTTGCGACTTCATAGAAAGCAATTATTTCTACTGTACTTCATCATTTACTGTGTTTGACCAGAGGTAAACAATATATTTGGATAGAACTGAACAAGTTTTGTAAATATATATTTTTTGACTTCAATTCGATTTATGTAGACTGAGATATAGTATTGCAATGCTAATTTCAAGTATGAGACCATAGACGGTCATAGAGCGTAAGGCTTCCATGTATGTTCTAGTATTTATTTTTAAGATGAAATGATTTTATGACTTAGTAAGCTCAGAAACAGGCAAGCACTGTTTTATCGGATCATGTTGCTGGACGAGTGGGGCACATCGTTGCAAATTCGACCAACTTTGGGGCACCTGCTCTATCTTTCGACGAATGCAAAATTGATTCATGCAGCAGATTAAGTTTCTATAGATATTTTAAAGCAGCAAAGCCTGACAATGAACCAGAAGCTTTAATTTCGGCACATTTGCCAGAAAAGGGATAATTCAGATGATATTGAAGAACTGCTGGATGAAATCGATTATCCCAGATCTGCAATGTTGATTATTAGATCAAATTTAGATGAAGCAGCAGGGAATAATAATGCACCAACTGTAATACCTCAAATAGTAATAAGTTCTGATATTGAAGACAAGGATCAACATGGACCAGTTCTAATTTACCGCTAATCGTACAAAAGGAGACAACTCCTGAAATAAACAATCACGTTACCTCTGAACATGTTGGACCTGAGATTTCTCAGCTGTTAATTAAAGAATCCGAGTCAAATTTACGGGAATTTTAACATGACGAATGGTTCTCTTCGCGAATCTGTCACTATAAGTTCAGCAGGTAATACAGAGGCCTCATATGCCAGTGAAATCGATTCTGGTATTCCAGCATTTAGCCAACTTTTGAGCGTCGAAGTTAGTCCAGACCAAACCGCATCATTGCCACCAATAGAAGCACCCACACCAATATTATATTCACTTCAATTCCTTTTGACGATTGTAAAAATGGGAATGCCAAATTTATTAATATATTCAATAATGAATTGAATAGGTACTTATACACATATGTCAAATCAGTAAGCCGAAGGCAATGTAACATGTTTAAATTTTAATAATAGGGAGGGACTTATAAGGAAGAAAAATGTCATAGCGGATGTAATAGTTGAAAACATTATGGATAAAAAAACAAATAATATCAAAAATCTTAAATTTATAGAATTAAACAATAACATTATAATAGATGTAAATCGTGTTAATTTAAATGATAGTAAATGCTCTGAAGTAATTGTGTTGTGTAGTGTGGTTGATAAGTCGGCAATTTTTTTAGACCAGTACTCACCACTGAAAACGATAAAAACTTAGAACGACTAAACACGGATGATGAAACGAAGGTGTTCATTTTGTTCTGTGGACACAGTCGTCGTTGTCAGACATGCGGGTGCGCAGTTAATGATTTAATATTTACAAGTTTATTTAGTTTTTTATTTATGAATGATTGAAAACAAAAATAATATTGACCATGACAAGGATAATAATAATAATAATAATAATATCTTTATTTAACTACATGCATATGAAAACATATTTGTAGCAGGTCAACAGGAGAATACATAAAAAATTATAATATGGTATATGGACATAGATACGTGTCGCTAATAGCACAAACAACATATATTAGGTGTATAAAATTTAGTAAAATAAACCGCTGAATGATTGGTGGGTACACTACATGTCAACTGTTGGTCAATATCTCCATGTATTCTTGAGATGAGTAAAAACAATACAACAATAAGAATTGTTTAATTCTTATTTTAAACGCACTGTAGTTTAAAGATCTTAAATTTGCAGGTAATTTATTGTAAAGGTTTAGATTAAGCGAGTTTCGTTCAGAGATTGAGAGTTTAAACCTGGGTGTCCTCAAGATGTCACCTGACCTTGTAGGATAGTTATGCAACTCAGACTGGACAGAATATGAATACTTATTTTTATGTATTTCTAATACCGAATAGAAAATATACAGTGACGGAATTGGTAAAATTTTATATTTTATAAACAGGGGTTGGCATGGGTCATCAATACCAGCATTAGCTATTAGTCTTATGGCACGCTTCTGTAGGCGAAAAACTCTAATGGCTTGACTAGAGTTCCCCCACAGCAGCACACCATAGGACAAGTGTGTGTGGAAGATTGAGTAATAGGCTGTTAAAACAATGTGACGACTAACGACATGCTTTAGTTGTCTCAGTACATAGAGTTGGGTAGATAGTTTTTTGCAGAGGTTCTCAATATGGCTTGTCCATTTTAAACCGTCATCAAGGGTGATGCCCAGTAGTTTTACATTATTGCCATTAGTAACATTATTATTAGAAGAAAAGACAATTTGTTGTGTCTTCCCTCGATTTAATTTAAGTTGATTAGGTGTAAACCATTGTTCAGCCCTGTTTTCTGCTTCAGAGGCCATTTGATTTAATTTTGAAATGTCGCTATGAGACTCAAGCAAGGAGGAGTCGTCAGCAAAACATATGCATGTTCCAGGGAGTAGTGAGCAAAAAATATCATTCTAATAAATAATAAATAATAGTGGTCCCAGGACTGATCCCTGGGGCACACCGTGTGTGATTTTTAAGTAGCCGGATGATATACCATTTACTACGACTTTCTGTGTCCTATTTAGTAGGTAGGATTTGATGAAATTTAAAGGTATGCCCCTCACACCATAGAAATTTAATTTATTTATCAGAATGTCGTGCGAGACACAGTCGAAGGCCTTGGTGAGATCACACAACGTAAGTGCTGTGCACTTGCCCTCCTCAAGGCCCCCCACTATGTCTCGCACCACCCTGCCAACGGCTTGTACTGTGGAACAATTTTTACGGAAGCCAAATTGACAACTATCCAATAACTTATTATTTTCGAAAAATTTTTCTAATCTGGATTTAAAAATGATTTCGATTATTTTGCCAAGAATTGGTACTAATGAAATAGGACGATAGTTGTCGGGCTCATCCGGTTCTCCTTTTTTGAGAATCGGAATAACCTTTGTAACCTTAAAAATATCGGGGAATATGCCTTGAGAAAAACAAAGGTTAGTTAGTTCAGTGAGAGGAGTTACTAAAGTATCTATGGTTTCTTTTATAATTTTTACGTTTAAATCGTAAATGTCGAAGGAATTTGAATTTTTTGAATTTTTGAATTTGAATTTTTTAAATTAAGTATGGCTAATATGGATAATGCTAAACGCTTAAAAACTAACCTTACATTTTGGTCACTTTTAAACGATCATTTTGGTGTACCTGATAAAAAACTAAAATGCACGCGGAATAGAAATACTAAGGCTCCTACACCGCATATTTTAAGGGAATGGAGACGTTCCACAAAAATATTACCTGATGTACTTGCGGCTGTTGGAAATACACCAATGGTAACACTAAACAAGATACCCCAAGCGGAAGGATTAAAATGCAATGTGTTTGTAAAATGTGAATATGGATTTATAAAAAATCACATTGGTGTTCGGCTTGTAGCACATGCAGAGGATCAGGGCATATTGAAGCCTGGCTATACAATTATAGAGCCTAATTCCCGTAACACTAGTATAGTTATTGCACTTGCTGCTGCTGTAACAGGATATCATTGCATTATTGTAATGTCATAAAAAATGTCAAATTGTAAGGACACCAGTTATTGCTAACTCCAATGCTATCGATGGAATGTTTGGAATAACCTATAAATTAAAAAATAAAATTCCCAATTCTGTTATTTTAGATCAGTATCCAAACCCTGCCAATCCTTTGGCTTATTATGAAACCACTACAGAAGGAATATATAATTAGTGTGACAAGAAAATTGACATGATAGTTATTGGAGCAGGTACTGGTGGTACTGTGTCTGAAATAAGGAGAGAATTTAAGGAAATTTCTCCCAGTACTACTATTGTAGGAGTTGATCCTGTAGGTTCAGACTTTGGTGAGCCAGGCAATTTAAATGATAGCGTCTTAACATTTTATGAAGTTGAAGGTATCGATTATGCTTTTGTTCCGACTGTTTTTGATCGATCTGTAGCCGATGTTTGGACGAAAACAAACGATAAGGAGTCTTTAACCATGGCTAGAAGATTATTCCAGGAGGAAGAATTCCTGATTGGTTCTAGTAGTGGAGCTGTGATGGTTGCTGCTTTGAAAGCAGCACAAGTTTTAAAAGAAAGTCACAATATTGTTATTTTACCCAACAGTATTAGAAACTACATTACCAAATTTATTACGTGGATGGAAGCTAGATCCTTAAAACCGTGTGTTGACACTAATAATCATTGGTGGTGGGATCAAAATGTTTCTTCTTTAAACTTGGAAAAGCTGCAATCTACTACAACAACGAAGTGTGACAGAATATTGCATATTATGAAGAAATTGGGTGTTGATCAAATGCCTGTGGTTGACAATAACAATGGTGGAATTGTTGATATGGTAACTACAGAATATATTTACAGAAAATTTTAATAGAATATACACAAGAAATCAAAATGGCCAAAGCAAAGGTTAGTGCGGATTGGAAGAAAAGAGTGAAACAAGAATATATGCGTTTACGGCAACAGAAGAGGTACAAATGAGTGATGATGTTAAGTTGGCCTGGAACCAGAACCGTAACAAAATGACTGACACCTTTATCACAGAGCAGAAAAGATGAACTGAGAGCAAAGCGTTTTGGATATCAACCCCGGAATTGCCCGCCCATATCACATGTATGAAAACGCTGAAGTTATTGGTAAAGAAGATAAGATACAAGTGGTGCTAATAAAAATCATAAATGCAGTTACTCACATATCTATGATGTATACGTGGGCCCCAATTCAGCAAAATTTCATGGTAGAGGATGAAACCGACTTTCACAATATTCCTTATACGGGCGATGATATTCTGGATCAGGATGGTACTTTTATCGAGAAACTGATTAAAATCTATGACGGTGAAGTACATGGAATCGTGAATCTGGTTTCACTATCGATGAGCTATTTGTTGCAGTACCAGGATAAGGATAAACCAGGGAAAAAAAGAGAAGATAAAGATAAAAAAGAAGAAAATGATGAGAAAGATAAGCAACTAGATGAAGAGGAAAAAGAAAAGAAAAAGGATGAACTGGAATTTCCTGCGTTCGTTATATTTCAAACTATATCTCTTCAATTTCTTCATAAAGGTGGACCTGGGGAACTAAGAGACAATTACATAGAATTAATAGAAAGAACTGACCCCATTGCTCCACCAGAATGTACTCTAAATATTGATGGGCCAAACGCAGCATCAGTGCCAAGGGGGCAGACTATGCATTCCTCCCATACATTATTTTGTAGATGTTGCTTCAAGTATAATTGCTTCTTACATCGATTACAAGTGTGCCACCCAGGTCCGAACCTGCAGAAGAGAAAAGGTCCCGATTTAAAACCATTCACAGAATCCTATGGTTCTGATTGTTATATGCTATTAGATGCAGTAAAGGAGAAGATGGCTGCCAAAGCTAAACAGGAAGAAGAATGTGAGAAAGAGCACAGGAAAGGTAACAAAAACGTTTGGGGAGAAATCTGATGTTAAAGTACACGGGGTATCAAATCTTAGAAAAATATTCAAGCAGCAGAGTGTTGATACTGGAAATGAAGCTAGTTCGGAAGATAGCAACGACAGCAACAAGTACAAAGATAATGATGTGTCAGATCCTGTGTCATCATTCAGCTTATTAGGAGAGCCAATTACCACAAGGAGTAGACTGGAGGTTAAAGTCTTTTTAGAGCCTTACATAAGGTCATTTGAATAATTATTGTGCGGTTACCCAAATTATGCCGAACTTGCCAACAAATATATTACTTTGCTGAAATAGAGGCCGCTGGTGTACCTACTGAAGCAATATGTGACTATACTCCACCTCGTCAGAAGAAGCAGCCCCTCTGGTCTATGCACTGCCGAAAGATACAATTAAAGAAGGGGTCGAATAGCAACTACGTAGTATACCTTGTGATCATCTTGGAAGGAACTGTGGTCATAATTGTCCTTGCATCGGTGCCCAGAACTTCTGCGAGAAATTCTGCCAGTGCAGTTCAGCCTGTCAAAACAGATTTCCAAGCTGTCGGCATAAAGCCCAATGCAACACGAAACAGTGTCCCTGTTATCTGGCCATTCGCGAATGCGATCCAGATCTCTGGCAGTCTTGCAGCGCTGACCAATTTGATATATCCAAGATAACCTGTAAGAACGTCAGCGTCCAGCGAGGATGACATATACATTTGTTTATGGTACCGTCTGATGTCACCAGTTGGGGTATTTTCTTAAAGGATAGCACCCAGAAGAATGAATTTATATCAGATTATTGCGGAGAAATAATATCACAGGATGAGGCTGACAGAAGGGGAAAAGTTTATGACAAATATGTGTATAGCTTCCTATTTCATTTCAACAATGATTTTGTTGTGGATGCAACTCGGGCAGGAAACAAAATCCGTTTTGCTAATCATTTCATCAACCCAAATTGTTTTGCTGGTGAATGACGACCATAGAATTGGGATAATCGCCAAGAGGTCTATACAGTCTGGTATTCTTCGATTATAGTTTGTAGGCATCAAAAGAGAGATGTGGACTTTTTACACTGCTTTTATTATATTATATTCAAAGTAATTGTGTTCTTTTGTGTTTATACATATAAAACATATTAAAATAGAACCAAATTACTGGATTCAGTTTGTAACAATCAAATTAAATATGAAACGGTAGAAACTAGGGATATTATATCATTCAGCGAGTACGAGTGATGCGATTTTTCTAAATGATTTTGAGAACTTGTGTGAAAACCTTAATAGCAAAGAGCGATTTCTGTTAGTTGGCGATTTTAATATAACTTATTCTGAGCTTATCTTTTATGCAAATAAATTAAAATATATAATTGTTGAGTTTGGAATTGAACAAATAGTTCCCTATTTGATTATATTCTTACTAGTCAACCTATGGTTAAAGCAGTGGTTCATGATTCTCCAAGAATTACTGACCACAATATGATATCTATAAACTTCTTAGATAATAACAATAGCAATAATGAGAATTGATCTGCAAAATGCTTTAGAAATTTTAGTGAACATGATAATATATGAAAATTTTTATGTAAAATGTAAAAATGTTATTGTTAAAATTGCCCCACTTAAAACTATCAATCTTTCTTCCAAGATTTGATGAGGAGATTAAAAATAAAATAAGAGACAGGGATTGCATATAAACGGATTCGGAGCTTAAAATTGGAAGATAATGAAAATGTCTAAAAACATGTGTTTTGGAATGGTTACAAAAGATGTAGAAATGCAGTTGTTAATGCTTTAAAATATAATAAACAAAAATACTATCAAGAAAAAATAGATATGAACCAAAAGCCATGTGGAAAGTACTCAAAGAACTTGGGTAATACGTATGAAATTAAATTTGCTTTAAGCAACGATGAAGTCTTTATTGCTAAAACAAACAGAGATATAGCCGAAAATTTCAACAAATATTTTGTTGAGAGTGTGGTTGAGTTAGTTACGATTTTAAGCAGTTGATATATGGTCCTCCAATCGTTTACCTGTAGTTGAAACTAGTATTAATGAATTTAAACAATTCAACTTAAGGGATCCAAAAATCTTAGTGAAGGATCTGGGTAATAAATAAAAGTAATTCGCGGAATATTCTTAATAATAAAGTGTTAAAGTCTATTATCGATGTTGTAGATTTTTGTTTGTTAAATTTCATTAACATATCTCTTGGAAAAGGTGTTGTCCCAAATCATTTAAAATGTAGCTGTATTACACCAATACTTAAGATTATAAACACGACCGAGGCATGGAATTTTAGACCGATTAATACTTTACCTTCTGTAGAAAAATTGTTAGAAAAAACAGTATACAATGAATTGATAGATTACTTTAATTATATTAATAACTCACCATTCTGGTTTTCAAAAGCACTCATGTGAATCTGCACTTCAACTGACATTTACTAGCTGGAGACAGATGGTCGATAAAGGGAAATATATAGCTGCGGTATTTATAGGCTTAAAAAGGGCATCTGAAACCATCGATCGGAAAGTATTATTGGATAAATTATCTTATTATGGTGTAACAGGTAATATTCTGAAATGGCTAGAAAATTATTTGACGGCAGAAAACAACTGAACAATATTAATAACACATATTCCTCAAGCCTTGACGTTGAGCTTGGTGTACCACAGGGTACAGGTTGTATGCTGGTGATACATTATTAGCTGTGTGTGATGATGATCTAGATAATGCTGTCAATAAAATGAATTTGGAACTTTCCAAAGTTGAAAACAATTTTATTTGTCATAAACTTAAATTAAATCCAAGTAATACAAAAGCAATGGTGATTACAAATAGTTTAGAAGTAGTAACATCAATTGTAATAATATTAATCTGTCCATAGATAATTCTGTTATGAAACTTATTTCATAACACTCCCACCAGTTGAATGCTTTGCTGAACGATTTACCATTCCAAGGCTTTTACACAGAGCACGCAAACGTTCACAAGGCAATGGTTTTGTAAAAATGTCGGCTCGCTGGAGATCTGTTGATACATACTCTACAGAAATTTCTCCGTTCTCTACTTGCTCTCGTATATAATGATATCTAATATCTATATGTTTAGTGCGTTTATGATAGACGGGGTTCTTCATTAAACGAATTGCACTTTGATTGTCAACAAATAACCGAGTAGGAGCATCACTTTGATATCCGATATCAAAACATAGCTTTCTCAACCAGGTAGCTTCTTTTGCTGCTGCGGCAGCTGAAACATACTCTGCTTCAGTTGTACTTAACTTTACAAGTTTTTGCCTTTGAGACGACCATGTTAGAACACCATCTGCCATGTTGAACGCATAACCAGATACCGATCTACGCGTCTCTAAATCGCGTGCATAATCTGCGTCTGTAAAGCCTATTAAATCGGGTTCACTCCCACCGCTTCTATACATTATTCCCAGGTTGTTAGTGCCGACAAGATATTTGAAAATTCTCTTTACTGCTTGCCAATGATTATCGTTAAAGGTATTTAAATATCTACTTACAACACTTACCGCGAATGCAATATCCGGTCTCGATACAATTGCGAGAAACATGAGTGACCCAACCGCTTCACGATACGGTACATTTGGTTTCACATCTTCCTCATGCGCTGGCTCTAATACTACATTTGGATCAGCAGGTACAGTTACAGCTTTTGCAACGTTCATACAAAATTTATCGATAATTCGCTCAGCATAAGCACTCTGGTGAATAAACATAGTTTTGTTAACATAATCACGTTCTATCTGTAAGCCTACAAAACATTGGGCATCACCTAATGTGATTTCAAAATGTTCTTGAAGAGATTTGACAACTAAATCTAAAACATTATGTGACTTTGATGCAACTAACCCATCATCTACGAACAGTGCTAAGTACATATCACTTTCACTCACAACACCATGAAACACACAGCTGTCTGCTTCGCTAGCTTTGAAGTTATATAGTTTCAAAAACTCACGAAATGTGTCGCTCCAGCTACGAGGCGCTTGCTTGAGGCCATACAGTGACCTTTGAAGTTTACAGACCACCTTGGCTGGATTTTCATCGATGATAAGACCCTCGGGCACTTCCATGAATATTTCTTCTTTCAGCTTCCCATTCAGAAAAGCAGTTTTAACATCAAACTGTGTCATTACCAGGTCCTTTTGAGCTCCCATAGCCAACAATACTCGAAGGGAGTCATACCTTACTACTGGTGCAAACGTTTCGGAGTAGTCAATGCCCTCTTGTTGTAGGAAACCTCTAGCACCTTGTGTGCTAGCGTGCTTTAAGCCGACTCAGTTTGCCAGACTCGTCTTGTTGCAGTTTAAATACCCACTTTGAATCGATCGTATTTTGACCTGGCTTTCTAGGTACAATCGTCCAGGTTTCATTCTTATGGTGAGCTTCCAACTCATTTCGAACTGCTTGTACCCATTTGTCAGCATCGGGTCCCTCTACAGCTTCCTGGTACCTAACAGGTGTATTGTATACTGCAATATTGAGTTCATACCTTGGAGGTCTGCGAAGTGTTGCTCGGTCTCTTAAGCATCGTTGATCAACTTGTGTAGCTCCTTGATTAGGTTGTTGTTCTACATGACTAGAGTTATCTTCACGTGGTAATTGCTCGTACAATGATCCATGCCAAAAACTTACCATTGAATCTGTGGGCGGAGGCAATAAACACGGCAGTGTATATCCTCAATCGAACGCCATCTAGCAATAGTCCAACTACAACTCCCTATGAAGTCTGGATAGGTTCCCGATAGAGGGCGTCGCATGTCTTTTCCGCAGTGGAAGACATTATCTTTTAATATAGTAGTGGATATAGTCTTGTATGTGTATTTGTGCCAAGCACACGTTTTTTGTTAACTTTTCAATAAACAAGTAGTAACCAAATCAGTGCAGTGTATTTGAATACTTCCCAGACAAATATAGCTTCTTCAAATTCACCAATTGAAGTCAAACAAATAAAATTTTTAAATATTTGGGTGTAATTCAGAAAATTAGAAATAAATTGTTTTACTTCTCAATAATAGCAATTAACGCCTGACCGTTCTGCATTAAAAACTGCTAAACCTAAGTTTAACAAAAGCAGATCATTTAGTGGTATGGAGATCAAAAAGTCTCCAAAGAATGGCAGAAAGTCATTAGCAGCAGTTGCATCCACGCCTAAAAAGCAGCAGAAACTACAAAAGGAGATAATTATAAATGAGTGGATCGTAAAAGAAGGTGTTGCTGAAGAGACGGTTTCGTTACCCACTCCAAAGAGTATTAAGAAAAAAAAAAATTGAAATAACTAAAGACTTTGGTAATGGAAAATGGGAAAGGCACCAAGAGATGAAGACACCACCATATATAAGCCTGAGAGAGTTTCTCTTGCTAAAAGTGTAACCGAAGATAAGCCAGCAGTACATTTAAATGACAACGTTGAAAATTTACAACAGTTTGATATGAAATTCTCAGATATAAAGAAAGCAGTGGAGTGTCTTATAGAGTTTCATGCCAGCAACCCAAAACTAGAAAACTAACTTTTTCAAGAATTTGCAAATATAATGCAAATATATTGCCATAAGATACCTAAAGGCGATCCAAAATGAAATATGCCTTATTGTGCCAGAAGTCAAAGGCGTTAAAAACAAAGAGCATGAAAAGCACGTGGAATATTATGAGGAATTGCTTCGTAGGAAGAGCGTTGAGAATATTAAGACCATTATGACGTTTCACTAATTTAGAACAGAACGAGAAACTTTCGAACAGAAGTCCCAACTAGTATATTTATACGATGTATTTCTAGTAGACGCAGAATTTGTGGCAAAGTTATTGGTAAATGTGGTAGTATATTTTATAAAAAGAGCAAGGTACCTGCTCTAGTGAAATTACACGTTTTAAAGTTAAGAGAGCATGTAAAAATAGTGTTATCGAAAGTATTTTGTCATTTACATTTAAAAGGTTATAGCTATAATGTCCAGTTTGGCAACAAGAAGATGGAAAAAGTTGATTTAGTGCAAAATATATTCAGTATAATGGAGACGTTAAATAAGGAATTTCCAGGAGGCTTCAAGAACATTAAAGGATTACGTGTTCGTACTGAAAGAGCACCGTCTATTCCTATAATTGCTAATCCAAACGGCATTGAAATGTAAAAGTTTAATTCCAGAAAACCGAAAGCGTATTAGTCTTACAATGATGAGTTGATAATGCTGAAATGACAGTTAGGCTTAGTGGCCGAGTGCTTGTTACTAGAGTAAAGTAAGATGAAAATGAAGAAGATAATGTAATAGCTGACGCAGATATTATTAAAGCAAATAAAGATAGTGAAGGAGGTGACGAAAAGGAATGAAAAACAAACGTAAACAAGTTGATGTAGCTGAAGTAGCGAAGAAAAAGCGTAAGGTAGAAACAAATCCGAAAGTAGGAAAGCAGCCTGTAGCAAGTACACCAAAAAGCGGAGAGGGTTCTGGAAGTAAAGTAGCAAAGAAAAAAAAAAATAATGTAATGAGTATATTGAAATATGTGGAGGCTGCTAATAATAAGATATTAAACAAAATGAGAAAAATTAATATAGAAGATACACCAAGAGAGGTGGACGCCTCGCTTAGTAAGGTTGTAAAAAATAGGATGACTATTGTAAGTAAGCCAACACAGAAAATATTTGATGGTTCTGGAGAAAATTCGAAAAAAATATCTAAAAAAGTCGGTGACCAAAATATAATAAAGAAGACAAAGAAAAAAGGCAAGTTTACAATTTAAGGAGTTTTTTTACTTATTTGTTAATTATATTGAAATATAATAAATATAAGTTTTCTGAAAACTAGAATCATTGTACCTATACAAAGCTATAATTCTACCACACTTTGATTTCTGTGCTATGTTTTGGATTTACTTGATCAAAATAGTATTAATGAAGTACAAATATAGCAGAATAGGGCAATGAGAATTAATAATTCTCAGATATAACAGATATACCAATTTTAACCATATTAAGGATTCTAGAGTGGAGGCCTGCATCTGCTAGAATTACCTACTTAATGATGGTTTTTATATTTAAAATTCTAAAGGGCTTACTACCTGAGTATTTGAATAGGTTTATTTCATTTAACAATGAAATATACGTATATAATACTAGATCTCATACTGATATTCATATTAGCCGAACTCACTGCTGCAGAGCAATGAATAACATATTTTTTAAAGGAGTTCAATATTACAATAATTTAGCAAAGAATTATATTTTTGATCTTATATTTATAAACATATTACTTTAATATTTTGCATAATGTGGGAAATTTATTTGTAATTTTATAATGTATGTCTTTAAATATGCAAATATAATAATATTTGCATATTTGACTGATATTATATTTTTTATCTTATTTTTATATTTTATTTTCTTAAATTTAATTGTAATTTTATAACATTAAGTTTTTCATTATGTGTATGTATTATATTTGTATATTTATGTATTAGGCATTACCTATTTCCAAGAAAGTTATTATAGGCACCAAGAATCGAAAATATCAAATAACACCAACACATATTTAGACAAATTATTCGATGTACTTCTGCGTTACTGTCACAAACCTGCGACATGTGCAATTATAAACTACACAATTTGCATGGGCGTTAAGTTACCATATAACAGAACCACTTTAGAACTAACAGACCTGAGTATTCAAGAGAGAGTGCAAGAGAAACTGCAGTTCTACTAGTATTTACGATTTGTTCTGAAATGCTGGGCGCTGACCCGACCGTTCTTGTGTGCATTGTACATGCCGAGGTGCGGGTCGGGACAGGTAAACTTGCCTTCTAGGGAAATGAGTAGAATCATGCTGGAACCGTGCAAGATTTTATATAACAGCTCTGTTTTCCACAAATTCTTAAATTGCAAAGACAACAGACTGTTTCTGCCGAACTGCAAAAATGAAATAATCCATGAGATGAAGTTTAACACTACATTCTTGTGCGTGGATCCCCTCTTGAAAACGGATAAGCCAGATTAGTGGTATCCCAATATAGAAGACTCGTTATATACTGAAAACAGGCATTATCAGATTCAGAAACTCATGGCGTACTGTGTATATTTTTAAACCTGTTTACAATGATCACGTTTCTAATAGACTGGAAGACGTTAGCCATATTCTACGTTAATGCGTGCTTTTTCATATCTTATGATGGATGACTGATTCAATTTCTTGGCAAGGTAACCAGGGAGGATGGCACCTTGAGGAAATCCGAGTCCAGCACTAGTGAGAAGTTCTGTGTGATGATTTTCCCCCCTTAATTACGTTACGTTATATAGAAGCCACCAAATGGTAAAAATCAACTTGCCGCAGCTGCTCGAGCTGTAACAGATAGAATCAATTATTTCGTAAATGATTGTACATTCGCCGCACCTGGTCAGAATGAGTGTGATAACGCTATAAGGAAAATGAAAGGCATGCAGTATCTATTATAAAATTTATTGTAAATTTTTGTGTTTAACATGGCTAATACTGCAACATTTAATGGATTAGATATGTTAAAGAAGTCTCCTAGAAAAGAAGCTCATACTGAAGTGGAATCCAAAGCCGCAGCAATTTTGAGGGTATAATGGGGTGATGACGGTACAGGAAAAGTGAGCTGTTGATGTAGTATGCCGATGCCAGGGAGGTAACAATGCTGGTTACATGGTGGTCATCGATGGCATTGTAGATTGTTTAAGGAGTCACTCGGCTCTGAACAGCACTTCTTCACATCGGCCTAAAAGATCTTTTGTGAATCGATGGCGAAGTGTACGATTTTCATTTATTGCCTAGTGGAATCATACATCCTTTATGTAAATCTATTATTGGGAATGGGGTGGTAATTCACTTGCCAGGTATGTTTCAAGGAATAGAAAAAAATGAAATTAACTCAGATAGAGTGTTCGGCCAAGACTTGGGGACAACTAAAAAAGGCATTGGACCAACCCATTCTTCATAAGCAACAAGGAATGGAATTCGAATTGGAGACCTTTTAGGAAACTTTTCGAAATTTACCAAAATGTTTCAAGATTTGGTCAATATGTACCAAAGTATGCTTCCCGCGTTAAAAGTTGATGTTGAGGCTGAAATAAAGCGGCACAAAAACTATGCTTATAAAATTAGGCCTTTTGTTTTCAATACAGTTTCTTACCTTGATAAGGCCGTTAGGTCAGGAAAGAAAATATTTCTTGAAGGGGCTAATGCTGCTATGTTAGATATAGATTCTGGTACTTATCCTTATGTAACATCTTCCAACTGCAGTGTAGAGGTGTATGTGCAACCCAACTAGGGTTGGGATGGACCTTTTCTTACTGAGTTACTTGATACTATTGGAGATTTAATGCAATCTAGAGGTGGAGACATTGTGTTACTACAAAGAGGAAACGTCAATGTGGATGGTTGGATATTGTATTACTTCAATACACAAATATGATTAATGGATATACAGCCTCATGTTTGACTGAATTGGATATGTTGGATACGTTACCAAAAATTAAATTGGCGGTTGGACACACGTTGAGAAAATCATTAAAAATGGAATTTCAAACTGTTTTTTGAATACAGAAAAAATTGTGATGCCGTGAGGCAAAAATGACACCGGATGCAGATTCAGCGAGCCAAAATACACTGGAGATGATTGGAATATACAGTTGGAACAAAGGAAGCTGAAAAAAGGATATATAAAGCAACTCTAAAAGCTTTCCCAAAGTTAAATTTGTTTGGTGCTTTTGAGACATGAGAATTTTTATCACACAAAACTTTTATTCAACACGAATAGAAGTGATATATCAGTGGACGCTACTGCCGAGATAGACAATGGATCACTGGAATTAACATCTAGATTTCACGTGATCACTCTGTATGCATTCCTCTTGTCAAGTAAGACTAAATTATTTTAACGTTAAAAAAACTATATGGAAATTAATATCAATGTACCTGAGAGGTTACAAGGTGACATTTACTTCAGAACCTCTTGGTTGGTAAAATCTAAAAAGGAATTTCGTTCCGTAATACAATTGGAGATTCCTTTTGCTGGTTTAGAAATTACGACAGCTGGTGTGGATGTGCATGTTTCTAACGTAAAATCTACTATGTGGCTGGTAATTCAAATGAATAAAATATTTCTATAGCCATTTTGTGTTGCTGCTTTCGTAAATATCGTAAATATTTAAAATGTCTAATAAACAACAAAATAATGTCCATTTTCCAGCTGCGCCCGAAAAAGTAACCGGACAATAAATTTAGATTGTACGAACAGTTCAGGACAGATAGTGGTTTTATTTCGAGTGGCAATTTATTTAGTGTCTGGCGAAATTATCTCTGCAGAAATACATGCTGAATCAAGGAACACAGAACCTGTGGTTCGGGTATCATTGAGGATAAAAAAGAACATGCAGCTCGACAATGATGTGTCAGAAAGTTTTTCTAATCTAAATCTAAAAGAAGGCTTAAATGACTTAAATTTTCGAAAATTATACAAGCATCTGTTGAGCTATACTTGAGATCTGACTCGAAGAAACAAGCACCTGTTGTAAAACTAATCGATGGCAGCCCTCGGATGAAGGAGACGTAGATGGAAATACCCATCTTCACACGGCAATTGTCGAGGGTCTTGTAGAAGTTGCCTTGGCGTTAATCAGGGTAACTCCTCATCCGAGGCTTTTGGATATGCCGAACGATGACACGCAAACCCTTTTACAAATGGCAGTTGAAACAGCTCAATGGAAGATAGCTCGATGGCTCATAGTGGCTGGAGCAAGACCATGTCCCAAAGGACGTGCGCACTGCGCAGGGATTTACCACTACATATTGTAACGTCAGTGATTTCCGACCGGCCTAACGGTCGGCAGCGGTCACTGAAAAAATCTGCTCATTAATCATTAATGTCGGCGGCGGGTCGTGAATAAGGTTATGTCATCCGTCAGTAGTTATTGTAAAATAACTTTTTCTTACAAAAAATAGATGATAACAATAATTAATTTATAAGCCTCTGGGTGCCAGTCACAATTAAATGACAGAGTTTGGGGAGGAGAAACAACACAAACAAAAATCTGAGAAAAATCCACGTATGAAAATGTATAAATGTGTAAAAATGGTAATAAATATAATGGTAAAATAGCAAATAACAACGTGTTACACACACACAAACTGCAGCAATTACTCTGAAAAAGCCAAGTACCTATAAAGATAACTACTGATACATAGACATTGTTTCCCTAAAAAGATTGATGAATGTACTTGATGTATGTGAATTATATAAAGACTTTACTTTCAGGGATAACTGCGAATAGCTGTTCATGGCTTTATAAAGCACATAGTTTGGAAGGCAATACTCCCATTAATCTTTACGGATTAAAATCAAAGTTGCAGTAGGTATATTACCTTGGAGAATAGAAAACTAACAAGAAAATTAATTATACTTAAACTAAACGAAAATGTGAAATAACAATTAAAATGCTGAGGGCTAGTTACAATAAAAACGGGCAACTAATTCTAATATATTATAGAAGGGCGATAATAGTTCTTACGAAACGCTACTCATATCTAAATCACAAAAAGCTGAGACGCAGCTTATAACAATCTGAACTAATCCCAGGTGCAGACAAAGTCAAATTTAAATTCTTTTAATTGGCAACAGTTCTTCGTAATGCTGAGAGCAATTAAATGGGAATTCGAAAAGCGTGCTCACTTTTGTCAAATAAGTTCAAGTTGCGTGTGACTGCAAAATATATTGGACCGAATATAAAATTACTAATTGAAAGACCTGATGTTTATACTGCTTTAGAGAACAGAAAAGTAGGGTATATTATGTTTCCGAAAAAATATTGAAATTGGCAAATACCATCCCACCTGATCAATTAGTATCAGCAGAAACTTGTTTTGTGAAATTTGCAAAGTCAAATTAGTTCAAGTTGCATGTGACTGCATTAAACTATAGAGCTCCTTATGCCCAGAGTAAAATTTGGATAAAATCTTCAGCACAACAACAGATTTTATATGGACATCATGTTGCTAAATCTGGTTTAGGCAGAATAAGTGAAAATACGGAAAAATATCAAGGATTTGCCGATTTACCTCATGGTTTTGGAGTAGCTGCTAGATCTACAGCAGAATGTAAATATGCTGAACCATTGATATGCTGCTTCCATCAAGCTGATATTAGAGAATATCTTAGAGCAGAAGAGGATTTACTATGAACACATTTAGCAATATCTTTTATTAATTTAATATTTTTTATCGATCTTCCCCTTTTCTTTTATTGAAAGTTTGTTTAAAGCAAAATTATTTCCAATATAACAATAATATTCACACCTGTACCGAAGGCTTAATTATGGGAAACCCCATAAGTCCCCTGTTAGCGGAAATCTTTATGGATGATCAAGAACAAATTATTCATGAAAATGTTGATGCATTGCTGTCCATTTGATCCCAGTAGAACATCGTCGCCTGCTTCCTGCTTGTGACTGCAAGATATATTGGACCAAATATAAAATTACTAATTGAAAGACCTGATGGTTTACACTGCTTTAGAGGACAGAAAGGTAGAGATATTATGTTTCCGAAAAAATATTGAAATTGGCAAATACCATCTCACCTGATCAATTAATATCAGCAGAAACTTTTTTTGGGAAATTTACAAAGTCAAATTAGTTCAAGTTGCATGTGACTGCATTAAACTATAGAGCTCCTTATGCCCAGATTAAAATTTGGTTAAAATCTTCAGCACAGATTTTTTTGGTATATTGAAAATTTAGCTATATGATAGTATTTTTTATTTAACTAAAGAAAGTCATCAAATATTGGCAAGTCAATGCCAATGCAATTTAACACTAGGTACATTCTTGTTTAGTACTGGCACAGCTTGGGTATCTGTTTTAAATATGTGATTGTAAACATATTTAATTAAATAAAGAATATTATCAAATTCCGTACGTACTGCCTCCTCCGGACTTAAATCAGCACCATCCATGGTGGCTATATATTCGATCAAAGCGAAATGTCTAGCTACCATGTATGGTGCAAAGATTTGATGGTAATCGGAAAGATTGGTCTTCATTTTTAGATTTAAATAAATCTTAGTTCATGATAATCAAACATTATCCAATTCTGAAGAATTTCAATATCTGTTAACTTGTCTCTCTAAAAATCCGGTAACTGTAGTCAAGGTCGTATTATGTTCCTCGTTTATTAGTACAGTCTCTTTGACTGGTAATTTAAGATTTTCCCTAGCGTTTTGTTATTGCTACCCTCTGTTGGAAACTTTCTTCTAAGTTTGACTCCCGGTAGCATTGGTTCTGCGTCTTCTTCGACTTCTGCCATTGGCGTATGTGTTGGGAATCGTGAAAGTGGCTTCCGGCCAAAAGGATTATCTTCGTTAAATACTTCGGTGCTACAGTGAAGTAGTTTCAAAGCTAGTTCCCTAATCACGCCGCATACCGAGATAAACTAAGCAAATATTTTAGGTCAAGTCCTAAAAAGAAATTAAAATAAACTAATTGTCTCCAAACAATATTATCTCATCAGCAACAGATGTTATCCATTAATTTTTAATAAAGACTTTATTATGGTGTGGCCCATCCCAGTTCGCTGTGAATGTGTGTGCAGTTTCCATAATAAAATCTTTATTAAGAAGTAATGGTTAACATCTGTTGCTGATGAGGTTAGTAGACAAGCATGCCTGAAGATAATAAAATTGCTGTAGACAGTGAATTACCCGCCAATAATAAGCGAAGTGGCTAGTAACCCGGGAGTCACGGGTGGATAACCAGAAAACTAATTACCCGAAACTCTCGGACGAATATTCCATGACGGTATTATGAAACCGGGAGTGTTGATTTACCGATTTACATAACCTCGAAAATTTCAAATTTGCTCTGTTCTGCGTAGATCGTAGATGCTGATCAACTGGTCTTGTCTGGCAGTGTGCAACTGAAATAAAATTTTGCGTTTTATATTTGGTTATTTTATAACTTCACAATGTCAAAAAAATAACTTGAAATATAAAACATTCATGATTTGACATTGATTTTGCCTTAATAATAAAATAAGCAAATATATAAAACACATTAGAATTTACTGCAGTTGTACCATTTAAACTAGATGTGTGAAATATCCATTTATATGGTATACAAAATAAATATACATAAGTCTGTTGGCTGAAAATTGTTTTTTCATCAATATAATTATATAAGCAATCAGTGGGAAATTAATTTATTCTAGTTACCTATAAGTGACTTGTGCAATGTATTCGTACCTACCTTTAATTATCAATAATTCGTTTTTAAAGGCAATAAATTAATAATCTTACTTAAATAACCTTTTATAAACATATTGGTATTATTAAACAGTATCATTTTTATACTCTTCGCAAATAAGAAACGAATAGGTAGTAGGGTTAAATTGCATTTGATCAGCTCATTTTTAAATTTGAAAATATTGTTCGCAGACAAGTTCAATACCTACCTAGATCCGCCTGTCACATTTTTTGTTAACACAACTTTAGGATTGAAAAATCCAATCACATATTTAAATATTCTTGAAAAGTTTGTGATAACTCAAGGAAGAACCCTATTCTATTTGAAAAGAATCGATTAGTAAATATAAGACTTATTGAACATTTTAATTTAAAAATATATGCATCTGAAGTGTTCCAACCTTTAACGATGTTCTACAAAATCAGAACACTGCATAGTAATTTATGAGCATATTGCCAAACAAAATAATAAACGTACAGAAATAATTAAAATTAAAAGTATGGCAATTTAATCAAAAAATGTACGTATTCTGAAACCCCACCAAAAGTATTCCATTCAATATTTTACAATGAAATAAAAACTTCATGAACCAGTGAAGAGTATAACATTTGTATCTAGATAATAATAATCTAATCATATGTTTTCACATACCTGTCACGATAAAGAAAAATCAAACAAATAATTTTAAGAAAAGTATATATTTTTTTGTATTACATGTTCAAGCTACCTATGTGGAGATACTTATACAGGTAGAGGTGTTTCAGAATCTCATGAGCCGCGAAATGCGCAAAAGACAAAGTTTAATCTGAGTTATAAGTATGTTTATGAAGACACTGGAGGCTGCCTTGCTGTATACATAAACAAGAGCTCGGGATAAATTGTAAACAATAAATATAATATTTTTAAGAAGTGTAACTGAGTCAACAGGACGGATTATGTCTCTGCGCATATGAAGGTCACAGCTCATGAGGTTTTAAAACACCTCTACATACATGTACAGTTTACCTGAATAGAATACACTAATATATTGCATTGAATAGCAGAGAGCTTGGTCATTCTGCGTTAATAAATTTAACGAACAATCATAACACTTATTGTTACACCCTCACACACACCCACACACGTATCTAATTGGTGTTCTTTCTTTTTCGCTTTAAACCTATTACTGTGGTATCCACCCCTTTGGGACGCCCAATTCTTTTTATTTTGAGAGAATTTATTTTTATGTCTTTCAATTCTACAGGCACTTTATCAGCGTTTTTATTTAGATCTATAGCACAATAATCATGATCTGTTTCTATTCGGTTGGTATTTGATGTCTCTTTATTACAAGATTCGTTTAAAACTCCTTCTTGCTGTCTGTCATTTAAATCATTAGTACATGACATTGTTTCTACACAATCATTAGTAAATAATTCATCCATAGTTGAATCCTCAATAATTTTATCTACATCATTAATATATGGCAATGTTTGTTCACAAACATTAGTTAATAATTCAGCCGTAGTTGAGTCTTCAATAACCAACATATTTTTTCTATTTTGCACATGCTCCCGAAATATCTTTAACTGTTCAAGGATCTTGTTAAAATCTGTATTTCCATATTCTGAAGAAAAACCTGCGATTTCTTCACTTACCTTCATGATTTTTTTGTATTTCTCAGTAGCAGATAGTATTCGCTTGTGAGAAGAAATCACATGACGAACTTCTGTTTCAGATGAATTTTCGTCATTTAAAGATGACTGTTCCATTGCATGTACATGAGTTGTTATATAATATTTTCTTGTAAATTTTATATTAATTAATGATTCATCATAAAGTTCTATATTATCGAGCATACGTCTATAAAAAATGTGCTTACATGGCAACTTCATATTAGCTTGAAAGTGACAATTACAATTGTTCGAAGTGAAAACAATTTCACTGTTAACGTCTTCTAAATATTTGGCCTTATCTATATTTTCCAAAACAAAAGTAGCTGCATATGGTGTCAATAAATTTAGGTACATATCTTCAGCAGACATCTTAGGATAATGATGAACTATTATCTTACTTGCCATATTACATGCTTTTATTCTTCGTTCATCATGAAGAGTATCAAACAAAATCAACAAGTCTTTATAAAATGTTGCAAGGTTACTATTTTTTACAACAACTTGTTTAATTTTCTGATTTACCGATTCTAAGTGGTTTGTGGTTGCAATATTGAATGTAAATGAATTTTTTATGAAACCTTTTACCCATTCATTTCTATTTCCATGCCAATTTTCTAGAAAATATTGAGTTACCTTGTCGCAATTTAATGCAATTAATTTATTGTAATTACTTGTGTACGTCTCATTATTTGTGGAAAATGCAATTTCTTGCAGTATTTTCAAACACTCAGTTCGTTCTGCTGACGTTATGTTCATCTTTGAACAGGTAATTGTTGTCCGGAATGTCTTTAATGTATGAAACAAACATAGTAATAAGGTGGCATTGGGAAATTCACTCTTAAATGCTTTGCGTTCTTTAAAATCCTTGTCTGTAAAAATTGTAATAATATCAGACCAGCGTTCATTATGTTTCTTAAATATTTTAACCATTTCTATAATATTCTGAGTGTTTTCATTTGCCAGTAAAAAAGTTCCAGCTATTTCACCCTGACCATTTCCATTTATAATTAGAAAAATATATAAAGGCATTCTGAGATTATTAAGCTTATATGTAGCATCACATAATAGTAACTCAGGATACAGTTCAAAAGATACTCTCATATCCTTACTTTGATAAAATATACCTTCTAACACATTATCTTCCTGAATTAAAACTTCTACTGTAGAATCTTTCATACTTCTTAGGAATAATACAACTTCTTCAAGTTCGCATTTGTTTAAAGATGTATTCATTTTTGTATTAATATTGCTGATATCCTTTAATGTCAATGTTTTGCCTGTTCTTGTTTTAATTAAGTTTTTAACTAGTTTTTTATTACACCGTAAATCCAGCAACTGCTTCACTTCTTTTTGTGTACTTTCTGGAATTGTCCGTTGTTGTGGTAAGGCTTTATACAATTCTTCTGAGATGGTATGGGAATGATTTAAATTTGTTTTCTGAATCTTCAGGCTCTGTCCATCTTCTGATAGACAAAAATAGATTCGAAAAGGACATTTTTGTCTTAGTGTACTAAAACAATAACATGAGTCGAAATAATCAAAATTATCCTAAAATAAAACCTACCTTGATTTCCTTTGGTTATTTCCTTTAAACTTATATTTTCCACCATGTACACATCGGTATTCCAAGAAATAATACTGTACATTTTGGTTAGCCAAGGCCATTTTCTTTGGACACTTTTTTAGCAGAGACGAACAGCTAAGTTTTTTACTATCATAGCAATGCAATTGGCAGTAATTTGAATTTTGGTAAAGTTCAATAAACGATTTTACTTCTTCAAATGATGTGAACTTTTTGCCTATTTCCAAATTTATACTTGCTTCCATCGTTATCCACAACTATACACAGGAAAAATTTAAAGTTTTAGGTTATGTAAATCGACAGTATCGAGATGAGGACAAAATTCAAAGTCTCTGCACTCTCCCGGTTGATTACCATCTTGGAATCCGCGAGTTTCGGGTAATTAGTTTTCAGCCTATTCACCCGACACTCCCGGGTTATTAGCCACTTCGAATAATAAGCCTACAAATGTCCGTAATACCGGCAACACCTTGCGTCAGGTTACAATCTCAGATGGTACAGTTTTAGATGTTAATATTGAAATAAAAGCCAAAGGTAAAGAATTATTAGACAGAGCATGTGAAGCTATCAACCTAATAGAAAGAGATTATTTCATGAAAGTGGAACCTTGGAAATTTAGTTTCGAAGTAAAATTTTATCCACCACGATCCTGCGCAGCTGCAAGAAGACATAACGCGGTACCAATTATGTCTTCAAATCCGTAATGATATTTTAAATAACCGCCTGCCTTGTTCTTTCGTTTTCCATGCACTATTGGGTTCGTACCTTGTTCAATCTGAGTTACGGGACTATGACCCTGACACTATGGGACGACATTGCCTGAAATATTTCAAGTGTGCACCAAATCAAATCTAGGATCTGGAAGATAAAGTATTAGAACTACATCGAACTCACAAAAGACAAACTCCAGCAAAGGCTGAATTGCATTATTTAGAAAATGCCAAAAAATTAGCAATGTACAGAGTAGATTTTCATACAACAAAAGACTCTGAAATTGTAGATATTATGCTAGGTGTTTCTGCTTCCGGTCTTTTGGTTTACAAAGACCGATTGAGAATAAACCGATTCGCTTGGGCAAAATTTATAAAAATTATTTATAAGAGACATAACTTTTACATCAAAATTCATCCAGGGCAACTTGAACATTTTGAATCAACTATTGGTTTTAAGCTAGCAAAGCATAGAGCAGCTAAAAATTTAAGGGAGGTGTGTGTAGAACATCATACATTTTTCAGGTTGATGTCCCCAGAAACCATCAGAAATCGTCACTGTTTCCAAAATTGGGTTCGATGCTTAGATACTCTGGACGAACCCATTACGAAACGAAGAAGACACCTATAGAACGCCCAGCTCCACAATTTGAAAGATCTTTAACTCTAAAACGCCTTGCGTCTCGAAGCATGGATTCTTTAGGTGAAACACGACCAGAAGATGAATATAACAAAGGTAATGGACGACGTACGATGGCTCACCTATCTGAGCATATTCATGATATCGACTATCAGAGTGCTGCCAAGATTAAATCCCCCAAGGAAAAAGATAAGAAACTTGCTGGTGAGGTAGCTATCTTACCTTCCGGCATGGCGGATTGGAAGAAAGACAAGGAAGGTGAGAAAGATAAGGAAAACAGAGACGTTAATACCCCAGAACAACATGGAATTGATAGCGATTCTCAGCTTAAATCAAATAATGAACTCGAAAAGTCGCCCAAGAATAGAAAAGAAAAATCGAACAGTCCTTGTTTCCTGTTTGGTAAAAAGTACAAATCTCCAAAGGAAAAAATAAAGAAAGACTCCCAGCCTCTGCTGAAAAAGAAAAAGGTGGCCCGCCACTAGGCTCACGGCAGTTGCCTGGTTATACGGGAATACGATTATGAAGCATTTGATGATCAAGTAACCCCCCGTGAATTTACCGTTCGAGGTTTCAGTTATGAGAATCAATCGTCCCCCTCTAGTTCCAAAAAATTGGTCCCGAATCACAGCAGTCGCTTTCTACAAAGAGAGCTACAGCCACTGCTTTCAATTATGCGCCTGGGGATGTAAATAGACTGAACAAACAGACATTTAAGGATTCTAAAATTGATTCTGCAGCATTTTTGATGGGTGAACAATACTCCCACGAAGCTCCACTTAAAACCAGCTCCCCTGCGCAATTCTCCGTTCCGATGTTGCTGGTGTTGCAGCTGCTGCGACCGTGGCAGCCGGTGGTAAGAAGGCAAGACCAGTTATATTACTTGGTAACAGAGATCCTAAAATGGAACCAATCGATTTGGATATGGCTACTGTAGACCAAGCAGTAGGTCAACAGAATACCGAAACTGGATTAATAGATAGAAAATATGGGCTAATAGATCCTTCGAATGGAACTTTAATAACTACCGACTCGACAAATGGGCAGAAGGAAGAGGTCCGATATATCGGCCCTGCAACTAAACAGATACTTATTACTTCAGGGGCAGTTATTAATCCCAAAACTGGCAAGAAGATCTCATCATTGGGACATATAATTTCAATTTCTGAGCAACAACCGAAAACGATTAGTAAGCAGTCGTGCCTAAGAAACGCATTATCAAAATTTCAGTCACAAGTGCAAGGAAAGATCCGAAGACTGGCAGAATTGAGGCTGACAAAGTACACATAGAAAGTCTTGAAGCTATTTTGGGTCCAGTTTCTGGAAAAATTGAAACCAAATATGGAATCATCGACACAGTGAATAGTAAGACCCCAAATCTGGAAAAAGCGATACCTATGCCGTGGAAATAGACAGCAACTTAGGCCATATAGTTGTAAAACAGGGCATTGTAGATCCAAAATCTAATAGAGTTGACAATAGCTTGGATCAGATTATTAAAATCTCCGAAAAGGTAGACACCATTATTTCTCTTCCTGCTGTAACAGCGAAACGTGATCTAAAACTGGACAATTGGATTCCTCCCAAGCACACAAAGAAACAACAAGTGGCAAAGTTGGTACAACACATGGAATTATTGTTGCTAAATATGGATCTGTGGATATAAAAAATAAAAAAATCATCTCGTGATACTAAAACCGGAAAAGAAGAACAACATCCAGTGCAGTTTGATGCCAATGAAAATGCCATAGTTATGCCTGGCGTTATAGAGACAACACTGGGGTTAGAGACAACACTATAAGTCAAATATTACACATATATTCAGAAATAGACCCAGAAGTGGTAGTTAAACCTGTATTTGGAGAAGTTGATGTGGAAGGATTGGATCACAAAACTAGCTCACCACTTGAGCAATCCGTTGGATTGTTCTATCCAGACACAAATAAAGTCTATACTAAATATGGTATATTTGATCCTGTAAACGAACCTCTGGCAAGACCGAATTTAAACAAGGGCAACGTGATCCAGCTACCTTAGAAATTCTGTTTAAGGGTCTAGTGAATTCAAAAATTGGAAAAGTTGATAATAGTTTCAGGAGAACTATTAAACTTGATTTTGTGCAACCAAAAGCAGATCATACAGTCAACAGTATACCTACCGCAATCAAAGATGTGAAAAAAGCTGTCCTAAAACCAATCAGTTAGATCTTGAAATTGGTCATTTTGATCAATCAGCCGGTATTCTACATCCATCCGATGAAATTGACTCGAAATGCGGTTTGATAAACCTGAAGAAGGGTACTATTACTATAATTGATCCTGCTACTGGTAAACAGGAAATAGTTCAAGGCCATGTTGATCCATCTTCAGGGCAGTTACAGATTATTAATGGATCAGTTATCGATCCAAGGACTGGCAAGAAGGATAACAACTTAAGTCGAGTTATAACTGTCACTTCATATGACCCAAAAGAAAGCGCTACTCCTATTAAACATGATTTACCTTCACATCCCATACCATGCTGGTAGAATAGATACAGAAAAAGGTACCGTAGAAAAACTTATGGCTATTACTTACGGTTAGTATTATTAGTATTGCAAAATTGATCCCCAAAACAATAAAGTTATCCAGAAAGACAATTCTGGTAAATCAACAGTTACTCCTATTAATGTAGATGACAACACCGGAGAAATATATGTTGATATTAAGACTGGTAAAGTCGACCCTAATTTATTTCAAGTGATTAACATTGCTGATCCGTAACATCCTGCTGTGCTTGTTACAACCGTAACAGAAAGTAGGGATCTCAAAACAGGTGCTCTTGACTTACCTCATGGTAGAACCGAAACTACAAATGGTAATATATAATTCTAGAAACTGATGAAATCGTTATCAAGCAGGGTATTTATTAACCTTAAACTGATGAGAATTATGACCCGTGATCCTAAAACGAGCATTGTACATGAAAGGCCCATCCCAGATAAAGATGACAACATTTATCTCATCTCAGGTGTCGTCTGGGTGTATATGCAGGCTCACAACCATTATATATCGTTCAGATCATCAAGACCTCATTGTATTATTTCCGTCAACTATGTCTTGAGGTAGGTGAATTTGTTTTACAAGACATTTTTAAATTTTTTAAAATAAAAAAATACAGCTTAAGCTTATCTGAAGCATCATGTTCACTTACCTTTTATTTTTTCAGTGTTACATAAAGACCAAGTAACAACGAAGTATTACAGATTCCTTTGCAAAGTAGGGAGCTTAGTGTGGATGCAGAGCTATGCAAGCATTGTACATAATTTCAGATCATGAAGGTCTCATTGTATTGTTTTCGTCAACTATGTCTCAAGGTTGGTGAATTTGTTTTACGCGGAATTTTTTTATTTTATTTTATTTATAAAAGCATACGCTTTTTTCAGCATTATGTTCACTTACAATATCTCTTATTTTTTCAGTTTTGCATAAAGGCAAAATAACAACGAAGTACTACATATTCCTTTGGTGGAGCTGGCTGGGTGTTTATCCAGAGCTACGCAACCATTGTACATAATTCTAGATCATCAAGACCTCATTGTTTTGTTTCTGTCACCTATGTCTTAAGGTAGGTGAATTTGATTTTCAGGGCATATTTTTTTAATTTTATTTTTTTAAATAAAAAAAAGCTTTAGATTAGATTATCAAGTTCACTTAAATATCTCTTATTTTTTCAGTGTTGCGCATGCACAGACAGATAATTGGTACGGACACGAATTCAAGCCGGTATCGTACCAGGCTCACGCGGCAAACTATACTAATGTTATAGAGGTCACTCAGCAATACAATTGGCCAATGAGTACTTTCTCTAAAATGTTGACGTCTACATATGGACGGTGATCAGAGACTATATGACCTGACATAAAGTTTAGTATTGGGATAATTCGCGCACTTACATCTAGTCTGTGATTTTGTTGGACCGAGGCGATTCTATCCGAGATTACATTTCGGCCTGTCTGTGACCCGGATTGTCGTTTCCCGAACATTTCGGGCAGGTGACAATTGTAACGTTCACGTGACCACGGCGATAACAAAAACGCCTACGCGGTTAGTTGCACTCGCGATGCAAATGTCCGAAACCACGACACTTCCAACACAGGCTTGCACGTCCGAAAGATATTGTCTATGATGGGACACATTTTGATGGACAGTATCCGCATGTATTTGTAACCCTAGGAGCTTCTGGTGATTTAGCCTGTAAAAATATCCTGTGAATGACTACATCATTCCATCATTGCCATATTTATATTTACGATTCTTAAATCTTCAGGCTTTATAATGCAAACAATGTAAGACAACGTATTTGTGAGGATATTGATCATTTTGCCATAGTAATGCTCTGAGGCGTTGTTTGATCCATAATCACTCAAATTGGTGGTTTTTGCAGATAAAAAAAAGTCGTGTATTGTAGACGGAAATTTAAAGAAAATTCATTATGTTTTTGAAGATGGCAGGGAAATGGTAGAGGTGTAACAAGAAGTTGAAAGATGTAGACAAGTGGATCGTTCAAGTTGGAAATCCAGAACCTGGGTATAATAAGGAGGGGAATGTGGTAATATGAAAAAATTTCAATCAGCCTCTTGCCAGTTGAAGAATCACAAGAATAAATCTAGAATTGAATTTACCTTATTCCATAGAAACTTATTCTGTTGCAGCTGATGCCAGATGTTTTTAGTTAAGACTACTAATAAGAAATATTATAAACGACTAGAAATTCTTGATCTAGATAGACTAAATCTCACTCCAGAGCAGAACAATATATCATTCTCTCATAAATTTAATACTTTAATCATTACGTATAAGAAGCCAAAGCCATTAGTGGAGTTGGAGAAGGCAGTTTTAGAGGAAATTAAACAGGTGCAACCTCAAAAACAAGACATTTACAATTTACTTCCTGCAAATGCCGTGTTTTATGGTTATGCAAGAAATAAAACCACAATTATGGAAATAAAAGAAGAATGTAGACCATTCATAAAAGTTAAACCAGAGGAAGAGGAGCGCTGCGGTACATTTTGGTCATTAAATCATTATTTAGCAGGCAAATATGATTCAGATACCGATCTTGAAAAGTTAAATCAAGAGTTGAGCAAATTTGAAAGAGGACCTGTTGCCAACAGTTTATTTTATCTAGCCTTGTCACCCTCCGTGTTACAAATCATATTAAAAATGCCAACAAAAGTATAAAATTTAATGGTCTGAGATCATTACATTTCATTTTATATAACAAAATTAGATAACGATAAATTTCCATTGTGAAGAAAAATGTTATTTAAAAGCATAAGAAAGTTTCAACCTCAATATTTAATTGTATATATTAAACAAGTAAGTTTTGGAAAAAAGTTTATTAAAAACGAATCTTATCAAATCATGATTCTGACGGGCATAAATAATTCACAAGAATATGACTTGGTATAGAACCGAGTTGGATGGAGAAGGATTAATTCTTAGCAACTATACCGAAACGAAACCACACGATTGGTATTGTGGTAGGATCACAAGAGCAGATGCTGAAAAACTTTTATTAAATAAACATGAAGAGACCTTCTTAATCCGTATTAGTGAATTGAGTCCGGCAGACTTTTTGTTATAAGTTAAGTGTTCGAATAAGGCGCAGCATTTCAAAGTGCTTCGAGATGCAGAGGGACAGTTTTTTTGGTGGGTGGTTGAATTTAATTCATTTAACGAACTTGTAGAGTAATATAATGACCACAAAAATAAAAGACAAATGTCAAAACTGAAAAGATGTCTTCTCAAGAAGGGCACGTGGACGTGGAAAGCCAAATTATAAAAACAGAAGATGCCGGTGATATTAAACCATCAAAAAGTGGTTCTGTACTGTTTCCCAATGAATCAAAATATGGTCACATCAAGAATAAACAAGTCAGAAGTCAACAATTTCAAAAGATCAAGAGGAAATTAAAAAAGAAAAAAAAAGAAGCCAAAAAGGTACGTGAGAGGGAAGGCTTACCTAAAAAGGTTCCTCATACTATCGAAAGTTTGAGAGAAAAAGGTGAAACTACTATTACAGATTTAAATTCAGAAGAAAATGAATTGGTTCATGAAGATTTGGAGCATGACGAATTGAGTGCATATTACAAACAGTCATATGAACCCAAAGTATTGATTACTTATGCTGATAATCCAATGAAGAAAACAAGAATATTTGGTAGGGAGTTGACCAGAATAATTCCAAATTCCGTATCGCTCTATAGGAATAGGTCAGGTATGAAGAAAATTGTGAAAAGTGCGATTAAGAAAGAATACACTGATATTTTAGTTATTAACGAAAATAGGAAGGAACCAGATGGTTTACTTGTTATACATTTACCGAATGGCCCCACAGCACATTGCAAACTTAGCAATGTTAAGATAACAACAGAATTAAGGAAAAATCATAAAGATATAACAGCTCATCGTCCTGAAGTTATATTAAATAATTTTGCGACTAGGAAGGATGCTAGGAGCATTATTTCATTATGATCCAGAATTTGTGGGGCAAAGGGCAGTTACGTTCCATAATCAAAGAGATTTTATATTTTTCAGACATTGCAGGTATGGATTTGGAAGGAAAAAAAGCACGATTAAAGGAATTGGGTCCTAGGTTTACTTTAAAGTTACGATCCCTGCAGAAAGGCACATTTGATGGCAAATATGGCCAGTATGAATGGATAATGGAAGGTAGACGTCATTCAATGGAGACTAGTAGAAGGAAGTTTAATTTATAATAGTGATACTATTGTGATTTAAAATGAATATGTTGATATAAGTATTTAACATGGAAATCGTACATAGAAATGCAAAAAACATGAAACGTACATTTCAAATTATTAACCCACCAATCTAATTTGTAGAACCTGATAAAACGTATTTGGAGAAAATGTGGGCCGTCCTTGAACCAAGGGCTGTAATTGCCACATTTGTATGCCATGTGTTTTTTGACATTTCCTTTGGACACAAAAGTTCATATTAGGACATTATTATAGTTAACAGGACATCTTCGGTCTCCAGATCACAGGATGTGAAACTAAGAGATATGGTTGCTGAGAAGTATTTAGTACAAGCGTTGTGCGACTTCACTCCCCAGGAAGTGCGAGAGTTGAAATTTAAAAGAGGTGGTGTTAAACGGGTGCGGCGTTGTGAATCATTGGAAAACAACTTAAAAATAGTGCAGTTATTTAAGAAAAAGTGTAATATTGTGGTGAAAGGTGTAGCTACCACCGATTCACCATAAGTTACATGCAGTCTAATTAAAATATACCAATGTTCCAAGGTCACTACCAAGGCCCAGGAGACCTCCCTATGCCCTCTGCGAAAGAACAGACCTTAATTTGGCAATAGAACTCCTACATGGGGGACTCTAGAATTCATTCCGGAGCTGCAACCAACGTCCCTTCACTCTCTGGAAAGGAAGATGAAGAAATGTATCTATTTGACCTTGACCAAGGCTATTAGGATTTCACTCAAGACTAAGTTGATGAGATGAATAATCAACTAATTCAGAATCGTTCACAGAGAGTCCGGGCTGCTATGTTCCCAGAAACATTGGAGGAAGGTATCGAGATTCCCTCCACCCAATTTGACCCCAGTCATCAAACTTCTGTGCGGCTGTTGGCCGAACCCAGCCAAATGCTGAAACTGCTGTAGTTAATTGCAAAAAATGGTTGTATTGTTGCAAAGAAACAATGTGAAGTTTTTGGGAGTCGTAAATAATTGTCTGCAAATACTGGCTTATGGCAATCAGGAGAGCAAACTGATCATCTTGGCTTTCCAAGGGCCCATAGAGCTGGTCATGATCATGAGATCATATAATTACGAGAAGATTTTGTAGACTACGTCACGTGTTTCAAAGGTTTTGTCAGTTTGATCAAGAAACAAACCTGCCATTGTAGAAGCTGGTGGTGTGCAGGCTTTGGTTATATATTTGAGACTAGAGTAAAGTTGACGGATTGGAAAGTCTATTGCAGTCATTGGTACAGGTTCTTGCTTCAGCAGATGTAAATGTAGTTACCTGTTGCTGCTGGTATTTTATCCAATCTTACGTGCAACAATCAACATAAAGTCACAGTCTGCCAAGTTGGTGGAGTAGATGCTCTTGTATGCACTATCGTAAGTGCCGGAGATCACTAAGAGATAATTGAACCAGCTGTCTGTGCTCTCCTACACCTAACTTCCAGACATGTGGAATCCGATATGGCCCAGAACACAGTACGTTTAAATTATTGTATCCAAGTCATAGTTAAACTGCTAAATCCACCAACACGTTGGCCATTGGTCAAAGCCATTATTGGACTAATAAGAAACTTGTCCTGCTAATCATGCTACGTTGAGGGTTTTCCAAGACACGCAAAGAAGAACCAGTGTTGCCAGCGGCGCAAGTCAACAACCATGAACTTACGCAAATGGTGTAAGGATGGAAGAAATTGTTAAAGGCACAGTGGGCGTATTGCATATTCTGGCCAGGGAATCCCATAATAAAGCAATTATCAGACAGCAGATGCTGATACCCATATTCGTGCAATTGTTGTTTAATGACATCGAGAATATTCAGCGTGTAGCTGCTGGAGAGCTTTGTAAACTACTCTTTCCCATACAATAAAAAAATATCGGAACTACCTAAGTATCGTGTCATTTACATTATTACAGAAAATAATCACTTAGCTAGCCATCATTGTATTATATGTATAACATTAATTATTTAGAAATTTTCATTACTTTTGCTTTTCACTCTTCCGCCTTTACCAGTAAACCTTTATAGTTATTTTTCTTGACATATTGTCAATTTATATATAAGTATAACCATGTGTTTGCATATAAAAGAACAACTATTGCCATTTATATTTTATTTAAATAATACCATTTTATGTTGCTTAACTTTTCCCCTGGCTAGTTTACTTCTGTTAACTAATTACCCACATTACAAAGGAACCTTTACTTCTGGAACTTTGTTCCAGGAACCAATTGCAGTGATATTCATTTAAATTTTTGTCATAACATTTACTTAAATAACCCAACAAAATAATTCTGTGAATAAAATTTCAAAAGTGTGCACTTCCATTTTGGCTCGGGTCCCTGTCTATTCATTAAAATTATATACTTACTGCATGTAGTGGGTACTCATCAAAATTATTTAACCACCTTTCATCATATCGGCATATATTTTTAATTATTATATGGACATTGTGCATAGTGCATATTTATTCTGTATATATATTCTTTATTTGTCATCCATCATATATAAAAGCAATTAATGGGGTTGTCTGGAAAGAGGTTCGATATACTTGACTCGACGTCTAAGAGATATCGATTATTAGGGTTATCTTGGCTTTGAGATGCCCTAAGATTTCTTGGTGCAGGCAATGGCTTTTCACTATTATTTTCATTTTTGGATTCTGTATGATTGTTACACTTTTGGATGACGTATTTTATTAGAAGACCAAAAATAAACGTCAGTCAGAGCAGTGTTCTCACTATTGACTGAATTAATTATACCTGAAAGAAGTGCTCTGAGTTATGCCTGTTAAAAATTATATACCTTACAAATATCGAGAGTATGCGGAGTTCCATATTAGGAAAATGGTGCCGCTGTGGAGACTACGTATCTGAGTATGAAAATCTGCTATATTTTCCAAATCTATGAATAATTTCTTGTACATTTGCATTAGTTGGTGTAAGATTTAAGCTCGGATTTAAGTAGGGGACTATAAGTGTCCAATTTATATTCAAGCACTCGGGGAAGTTTTTAAATTTTAAATTGTCTTGAAGCTTGGGGTTGAGTAAGAATGATTTTAAGTCTTAATATAGATACCGATGAAAGAGAATCTTCAAGTAGTGGTCCCATGTCAACCTTGAACAGTCTATTTTCATTCACAAGCCCATTATTAAAGCTTTTAGGATAGAAACAAAGTAATGAGGAGGAGAAATGGACAGAGAACGCAATGGATAGCTTAGTTCAAAAATTGAAAAACGCAAAGGGGCGGTAGAAGAATTAGAAAGAGCACTCTCTTGTCCAGGAACTCCAAGCAAGTGTGTCACAATTCCCTCGTAGTTTAGATGGAAGGCTGCAAGTATCCTACATGTAATATATTGTCGTGTGTGGCGTTGGCATGATCTACAGAGTCATCACGAATTAAAACCACTGGAACATTGTCAATTTCCATTTTCAACAAAACAGAAAGAAGTCTGTATAAACCCTTACCATTATAAAAGGGTTGAAAGCCCTGTTTTAGCACCAGTTGAAGTACCAAGAGGCAATTATTTTGTGCCAGGCCATTCACTCCTTTCTTTCCAACAGTTAGTTGGTTCAAATATGACACATAATGTGAGTTATTCATCAAATGGTTTTAATTCAAACCATCTCAGCCCTAGTTCGCCTTTATCGAGTGTGTCAACTTCAGGAAGTGTACCATCGTATAATCCACAGTTACCTTTTGCAAATCTGGTGGAAACACCACCCCCTGCTTACAACCCAAAATATGAAAATAATTCAAATACAAATATTCCAATTCCAGAGCGCTAACGTTCAACCTGTGCTTTATCAGGAGAAGCCATTTTGGGCATCAGTAGCTTATTGATGGTGAAGTGTTCCAATGTTATTGAACATCAGTTATTGTAGAAGGATTTACAAACCCCAGCAATAATAGTGATTGGATTTGTTTGGGGTAACTAATCGACGTGAACAGAAATTCTACTATCGAAAATACCAGAGGACACATTGGAAAAGGAGTGAGTGCATCTCTATTGTGCAAATGGTGAAGTTTATGCAGAGTGTTTATCAAATTCCGCAGTTTTCGTACAGTCTCGAAATTGTAATAACAATTTCCGTCCGTCGACAGTTTGTACAATGCCAGCAGGAACAACCTGCTGAAAAATTTTAACAATACGGAATTTACACAGTTACTGTCTCAGTGTGTGTCATGGCTTTGTAACTGTATATGAACTTATAAAAATTCGAAAGAGTTTTTTTAACGGTTGGAGTGTAGAACACCATTGGCAAGATGTTACAAGTACCCTTTGTTGGATAGAAGTTCACTTACATGGTCCACTATAATGGTTGCACAAAGTTTTAACACAGTGGATGGCCCACATGAACTGAACTCTCTCTCTCAGACGTAGTTCAACCCGTGAACCTAATATTTTTCATACAGACAACCGCGGTAGGTTTTCACGGGTGTTAAATGAAGTGTTGGTGTGCTTACGGGTGGTTTCTCGTGTAGTTGGTAGGCTCATGTTGGAGCCATGGTTGTCTGAATGACTTTTCGGCGGAATCTCATCTGCCATCATCGGGTTCTCACTGAAAGCTGCCTGCTGCTGCTGCCGCTGCTACTGCTGTTCCTCGTTGCTTGAACTGAACTGGACAGTTACCAACCGTTAAAAAAACTCATTCGAATTTTTATAAGTTCATATACAGCTTCAAAGCCAATGTCCCGAAATAAAAGTCACAGTGGTTGACTTGAGCAAAGGAAGAATAGCCCAGTGGTATTTTGATAAACTCCCTATTTATGAGTCCGGTTTAGACGATGTGAAAATGTGCAGAGGAAAGAATTTATTTTTCTCGAATGATGTGAACGATGCAATTTTAGATGCAGAAGGTACAGCTAGAATGATAGCGAACATTGCAAAAAATAATAAAATTGTTATTGAAAACAGTCCGTACCAATCAGGGCGTCAGATATCCTAAATCTAGTGTATATATGTGTGCTTGAATCTACCTGAAGTTGCAGCCTATTGGCAACAGATTATTGAATGAGTATCAAAAATCTCGCTTCACTGCCAAGATAGTTCAATCACTATTTAATACAGTCAGTGGAAAAAAGATTTATATCTTAGATTTACCTTTAAAAAGGGCACTGGAGATACAAGAGAGAGTCCTGCTATACCCATGCGGCAAAAACCCGTCTCTATGAAGGAGCCTCGATTAAAATATACGATCCCAAGGTTGAAGACTCAAGAATTTTTGAGGATTTAACTCATCCATCAACATGTGAATCACTAAAAGGAATAGGAAAAACCCCCGTAATTTCACATGTTTGGGTATTATTTCATTTATTTTTAGAACAACCGCCCTGATAGTACAGAGAGGGATGAATTTGGGTACCTACTTGATTACAATAAAGTTTATCATGAAGTGATGAACTAGCATATATTTCTCATGGCAGAAAGATTCTTGATCATCAGGCACTTACTGACATTGGATATCACGTATAGACGAAAGGAAAACAACTAGGTAGACCACTACGAGCAAGATGTTGGGGTAGTAATCCAATAGTTAATTCTTCTTTATGGTATATCCAATTTGCTCATTCCATATTATAAAAGCTAGCTCCAATATTGAAAGAAAATAAGTTACGTAGTGTTAATATACAGATTTTTAATACTGCTGTACAAATGCAGGAAAAGATTGTAGGCATTCCTTAAAATTAGTAGATATTTGATCTATACCTTATTCACAACAGTTTCGATGAAACTGAACCAACACAACGTCCATAAATGGTGGAAAAGGAGTTGTTATAAATCATTTAAAGAATAGTGGTGACTGAAATGATGTAGCATTAATTAGTGCACGATAGAGAGTGACAGAATGTATAGCTGAGTCTGGTGAAATAAGAGACAAGGCACTAAGAAACCAAGCGGTGGAAAATATAGATATATATATATAACGACAAGTAGCAGATAAAGTTCCGTGTGACAAAAGCACCAAACACTAGAATTCGAAGTAGGAGAGAAGGTGAACATTTTGAAACCGATAGAAAAAGTAGGAAAAAGTGAGAAGTTACTATTGCAATGGTTTGGTCCCTACATAATCGAGAAGAGGCTAGGCGAGGTTAATTACGAAATAAAAATGGGGAGGTCATAAGGCAAGATTTGATATGGTGCATTGGAATGAAATGAACCTTGGCGCGCAGATGCAGTGTTAGAAGTAGAAGATAATCAAGAATATTCTGAATTAATAATGGGTTTGTTTCTCAAAGTCCCTTGTTCCTGCAAAATCCTGGACTAGTACAACTAACCCTGGGAGTTCAGCTAGAAGCAAAAACTGAAACCTTTGGGCAACAGTACAATAAACCCCAATCTGTGAAGCTGGATAGTGGTGCCGATGTTGCTGTGGTGGGGAGAGGCATCACAATTGCAACGGAACCCCAGAATATTATAAGAATTTATTGTGAGCATATAGGCAAAGATTGCAGGAAGACATTCCTTAAAATGTATAGATATTTGATCTATACCTTTTTTACAACAGTTTCGATGAAACTGAACCAACACAACGTCCATAAACGGTGGACAAGGAATTGTTATAAATCATGTAAAGAATACTCGTGGCTGTAATAATGTAGTATTAATTGGAGGTGGAGTAATAGGGTGTCCACCTGTTGATGCATTTATAGGTTATGGAGGAAATGTCATTAGGCCAAATGTTCGAGCTAAAATAAAGTGGTTCGTATTTAGAACTGTTTTTCTCATTATTAATAGCAGATGAAATCAGCACGACTTCTGGATAATTTATCCTCTCTCGATTTAAGTCCTTTGCCAGTTGAAGAATCACGAAAAAAATCTAGAATTGAGGATACGAAAGTTACCTTATTCCATCGAAAGTCACAGCTGACCCAAATGGCAGATGTCTTATAATTAGGACGACAAATAAGAAACATTATAAACGACTAAAAATTTCTGATCTAGATAGACTGAATTTCGCTCCAGAGCAGAACATCGTTTTTTCATTTTAATACTTCAACCATAGCAGATTTCAAAAAGATATTGGAAAAAGGTTTACAACAAGGAACTTTTTATCACTAATTGGTGGACACATACGCCAAGTAGATCGCCCACATCTATGAAAGAGTTAAAAAGTCTATCAATCACAATAGACAAAGCTACTAATGCCAGTGGTAAACATTTGGGAACAAAAAATCCAAACGAACAATTCAGGGGATAGTGTCATTTCAGGATACGAGCTGCCGATAGATTCCGATTGGGAAATTTCCATAAATACACCATGTCTAGGTAAAAACCTTGGTGACGGCGCATTTGGAAAAGTCATGAAGGCTGAGGCTATGAACCTTCTAAACCTGGAAGTACAAACGCTGTACCTGTCAAAATGTTGAAATAGAGACACACCGATAACGAGATGATAGACTTGGTCTCAGAAATGGAAATGATGAAAATGATAGGAAAACACACAAATATAATAAATCTATTGGGCTGCTGTACTCAAGGCGGCCCTCCTGTACGTAGTTGTAGAGTTATGCTCCTCATGGAAACCTTAGGGACATTTTGCGAGAGTACAGACCATCCTCAGGTTACGAGATTGCAGTCAGCGAGAAAAAGGAAAGGAAAACTTTAACACAAAAGGACTTGGTCTCGTTTGCCTATCAAGTTGCGAGAAATGGAGTACCTAGCACCTCGGAGGTGTATAAACGGGGATCTGGCCGCAAGAAACATACTCGTTAGTAATGAATATATTCTGAAATTGCAGATTCTGACCTAGCTAGGGATATCCACCGAAATGATTATTGCAAGAATGTAACAGGTGGAAGATTGTCAGTAAAGTGGATGGCTCTGGAGGTTCTAATCCACAGTTTACTCCACACAGTCTGATGTCGGGTCTTACGGAATATTATTGTGGGAAATCATGATGTTGGGAGGTACTCCATATCTTTCCGTGCTAAGAGTGAAAAAACTGTTTCAGGTGTACAGAATGTATCATCCCCTAATTCCTCATCTGAATATGAAAATTATACACCCACACAGATTTAATTAATTCTAGTGAGAAATATTTACCGGTGTCGTTACCACGGCAAGACAATCAAAGTGCATTCAATGCATACTCATATCATGACTATGATACCCCCCGATATCGTCGTGAGCGACCGGAGTGGGAGGACATCCGCTGAATCCCACCGCCCGATAATCTCATGGCCAAATTTAGCGAAGTATGGCGCGCTTTGTGTTGCGAAGATTATCCCCCTATTACTGTCACTATGAGAATAAGGTTCTACTGCTTACCAGATCAACTGGTCTCAAAATGCGTGCAGAATGGTTTCATTTTCAATATAATGTGTATTGTTGAAACAGGATTAGGAAAACCCACTCTAATGGATTTATTGTTTAATACGAATTTCGAATCAGTGTTCAGAATTGAGAAGTAAAGACAAAAAGAGCTCAAAACAGAGCTTGCGTCTTCGAGTTGCCGAAGTAACTTGGGGAGCACCCTCAAAACTGTCAAATATCCATGTAGCACTTAAAGCTATTGCTCATGTGTACATTGTTATGGCCCAAAAGCAAAAAGAAAACTTATGTCCTTGAGTCCACACACATTACCAACCGTCAAATTAAGTCCACACATATGAATTGCAAGAAAGCAATGTGCGTCTTAAGCTGACAATTGAGGATATACTGGTTATGGTGATCAAATAAATAAAGTAGATAGCTGCAAGGCAGTAGTCGATTATATCAATGCTCAATTTGAAAATTACCTTCAAGAGGAGTTAAAAACAAAACATTCCATATCTGCTTATCGTCATTCCAGCATTCACATTTGTTTGTATTTCTTATGATCCATGGTTCATGACCAGCAAAAGTGGACTAAGACAAGGAGGTGAAGCCGCCCCATCCCCAGTTGTACTCCAAAGAAGCAGACCTTGCGCCTCAGCCAGCCACGAAGAAACCACCTTGCAGGGTCGCTCACAGCCTCCCCCCTTGGTTAATAAAAGTCATGTGACCACTCCACACGAGTGGAAAGTACGTACATAATCGAACACGAAGTAGAAGAACCAAATTCGGACAATGAAAACTCTTCAACTCCAAATCGAAACCAAGGAGAAAATCACCGCAAAGTTTCGAGGATATACAAACATGTTCGAGACTCGAAGTGACTCTACTATATACTGCGAGTTTCATTCGTAACTTGACGCCAAGAAAGCCTGTCTCTTTATCCTTTAAGAGTACTCTGGGCATGGTGCGTATGCCTTAGTGACGCGAGATTGTGACAGTGCACTGAATATAGAAGATAAATGGTCACAGTCTAATTGGAGAAATGGGCCACTGGCCTGTTACATATAGCACACTTCCTTACTCCTTCATCAAATTGGGTCCCAAGTTCTCCGTAGAGATAGAAAACTATCTCCTTCTCTAGCCTCAATTCCGTACATAGTGGCTTATAGCGCGTTACCAGTATATAGTTAATAGGTATACAGTTATCATCCACTAATTTTTCCTTTGAATATGAACATATTGTTTATATTTGGATGAGGCACAAAGTTTAACTAATTCTAGTGAGAAACATTTACTGACCATGTTACAACAGCAAGACAACCAAAGTGTATTCAATATATACTTTAATATATACTCATATCATGAATACTATGCCACTTGACGTCATCACGGTCGACCGGAGTGGGAGAACATCCACTGAATCCCAGCTCCCGAATATCTCATGGCCAAATTCAGCAAAGTATGACGGACTATGTGTTGCGAAGGTTACCCCTATTGGAGGTAGCCTAGTCCAGGTTACTGTCATTAGGTTTGACAGCTTACCCGATGAAAGCGTGCAGCATAGTTTTAATATGTATTGATGAAACGAATTTCGAATGAACCTCAAGTCCACACACAACAATCAAATTAAATACACACATATGAATTGCAAGAAAGCAATGTACATCTTAAGTTGACAATTGTAGTCGCTGTTGGTTATGGTGACTCACAGCCTCCCCCCTGGTTAATAAAAAATCAGGCGACCACTCTATACGAGTGGAAAGTATGTTTAAAATCGAGTACCAAGAAGTTAGAACATGTAGAAGAACCAGAACAATAGGAGGAAAAGAGAAATTAAGAAAGGCGTGTGGTTTAATGGAATTCAAATGAGGAGTGTTGGATAAATATAACATTCTAAATAGCATTGTTTGTATACAATTAAATTGCATTATAGAGGGTACTGGTCTGTTAATATATTGTGTCATTCTGACTACTAAATCAAAAACAGATCACAAAAGGAATTTAGCTTCGCATATTCACCATAGTATCAGAAAATTCCATACCCTTCCAACAGGAAGAACTACTCCAAAAAGCTGGATCTACTACAATTGAAGAGTGTATCTTACTCTTTTTCACTACTGGTCTTACTTAAATGGTATACCTTGAATAGTTGTAGTTGTATATCTTCTAAAAAGGGATACTATCAACCAGAATCACAACAAACGACTTGTATTGCATGTCCACTAAATACAAGTACAAGAAGCATTTCTGCGGTAAGTCACTTAACAATTTGGTGTTACTATATTAATTTTTATTTTAAATGTTTAGACAAGCAAATCTGAATGTACAAACCCATGTGTGATGAGTGGCCCTGAGATTTACTGTGATACCAATGCTTATTGTTTACTTATTCCTGAAACGAGCGATTTCAAATATGAATAAGGATTCAATAATTCTGATCAAGAATATACAGACGTCTGTGAAGGTTTCTGTGATAATAAAGGAACATGTGTCACATACGTTAGAGGCCAGCCATCTTGTAGATATGTAGGAAGTTTTACTGATAAACAGTGCACAGAAAAACCTGAACTTGCATATATTGCTGGAGGAATTGCAGCATCTGTTAGACTTGTTACTTATATGGATGATTTGTGTGAGGTTAGTTACTTGTTTTAAAAGTTTGAATAGTAGTTAACTTAAAAAATTTATTACAGAGAAAACCGTAGAAAGGAACTTAAGAAGTTGCTATAGAGATCAAAATGGCTCGTAAGATAACTTCTACTCCTTATGCGGAAAGTATAGCACCGTCATCATTCTATACCTATGCCCATTAATATGGTGATGAAGAAGATGGATGGGAAATGCCAAATTTTTACGAGACGGATATGAAGGAAAGTCTTCACAAAGGTGTAAACGGCAAAATAAACAGTTTAGCAAGATATAATGCCATATATGGCACCAAGGAAGATTTATAAGACAATTAGGTGAATTTTCTTGTTCATAATAAACACTACGATATTTGTTAAACTATATATTTCATGTGAAATATTAACAGGATATCTATTTCTTCAATAGATTGTGTCCATTGTCCTTCTAAAATACAATATTAATTTTTTTCTAAAGAAACTTAATATGTGTGTCTTCTTTTTGATTATTATTTATAATATACATAATTATATTACTTTATAGCAAACATGTTTCTTCCTGAGTAAAATATTTATATAAAATAGTTGAGTTTATGTAATTATATTTTATGTAATTTTAAGAACGAATGAATGAATGTTTGAGTGAGCAGTGAGTGTGGCTGAAATACTTTTTTATACTGTGTAAGAATAACTGAATAAAATATATTAATATTGCTGTTGTCTATAATTATTTATTTGTGTTATATTCATAATTTCTTACTCTTTATTGTATATTTTGCTATTTCCGCAAAAATATCTAAAAATATGAAAGAAACCTGCAAAAAATGGCTTAAAAAATAGTTGCTGTTAGGATAAATTATGTTAAATAAATTACTGTATGATTAACAATGAAACTAAAAACTAAACGTTCCTGAGATACATTATTTCACTTCCTGTTTCCAAAATTTTGATCAGAATAAATTTTTTCATATTTCAGTTGATTAAATAATAAATTAGGAAATTATTTTATACTTAAAATTCATGATTTCTCCTGCTCTACAATATGAAAGAAAAAAATTCTTTTGATTAAATCTTCATTGTTTTCTTAACAAAACAATTTATTAAGTATTAAGGATTGTACATGGTGCGGCAGAAAGGATGGGTGTTTTTGGGACGGCTGGCCGGGGTTAAGTGGGCCCTCATATTTCCGATTTGTCACGAATTTAAAACCGAAATCAAAATGCTTTTTACGTCATTCTGAATTATCCTACTATAGTAATATAATATTGAATGTTCAGTCTGATAATCACAATACTCTTACGAGTTTTCTCCTTTTTAGGAAACACCCTGTATGAATCCGTGGGTTCTAAATAATTTTAACAAGGGGTAAACCACTAACACCTTATTTAATTATTTTCTGACTATACAATACTTCAAAATTACCTTTACATTTTGTTTACGTGATATTTAACTTCACTTTCGCTGGTAATCTTCACTTGGATAAACTTTCTCTCTTCCGCCGGTAATCGCGCCTTATATACCCTGAAATTGCCTCTAGATCCATCCAGAACACAATCAAGAATTTCTCTCACCACACTCTAGAAAACTCTAATCTTCAGTTTCAAGGGGGTGTAATACATAACACTGCCCCCTCCTTAAGCCTGATCGTCCCGATCAGGCAATTCAGAATCATCAGTGTATTTCGCCAGTCTATCCAAATGCACGATCTTTATCTTGGACTTTCTGCTTTGCTGAATCCGATAGACGACGTCATTAATTCGGGTAATAACAGTGTACGGTCCATCGCAAGGTGATTTTGGTGACTTTCCTTTCCTTTGCTGCGCTGTGAGTTGTACAGTCAAATTAGCTCTCCCACCTTGATGAACTCTTTTGAACTACCCTTCCCAGTCATATCGAGCCTTCATTCGGTCACTGGCTGGTGATAGCTCTGCTATATTGTTAGCCAACCTCTTGAAAGGAGCTCTGGCGTTGAACTCTTCACTCTTACTTCCAGTTTGTGGGCCCTTACTGGCTGCACAAATCTTGCATTTGCGACACCAAGCTTCCACATCCTGAAGACTTTTTATTTAATAAAATCGTTCTCATATTTTCTTCAGGGTCTTGTTAACACCGAAGTGCCTATCGGATGTTCCATTGTGCGCTTCCTGAAGCACCTTCCCTACTCGACAACTGGGAATCACTAGACGCATAACCACCTGTTTTCCATCCGGGCTTTCCCATGCTCTCCGCAACAGCCCGTTTATGACTTTCAGTGAGTCCCACTGCGCCCATAGTGCCTTCAGTCCCACTCTTTTGTCCGAAACATCCTTCCATATTGGATGAGTTCCCCTTTCTTTGGCTCTCAATATAGGCCCAATTTCTTCATCGTTCAATTGATCTTGTCTTAACGCTTCATTTTCCCTGTCATCCGGCACCTCCACCTTGACAATGTTGACTGCCCCCATGTCCTGCAGTTTCTCCTCCTGGTGGTAGTGCTTGCAACATTCCTTGCACCTTTTTCCGGATGAAATATCTGCATTTTCCTGGGTTTTCATTTCATTCTCATATCCTTGTAGTGGTGGAACTCTCGTAATGCTCCGAAGCTGGGAAATCTTCACTTCTCTAGGAGCGCCACGTTCCTTATCTGGCACAGCCTCTCTGGTACCGGCTTCCTCTGATTTCCCCCTGGGCTTCACAGCGTCGGACTCTATACTCTCTCTAAACTCTCCCGTGGACATTCTAGCTGGATATGTCCTAATTCTCCGCACCTATATCATTTCATGCGCCGTCCACTTGGCCTTCCACTACTTCTATTCTGAGTCTCTTCAACCTTTCCAGCATTCACTTTCCTCGAATTCTGCTGTCGACATTCTCGTTTGATATGCTCTGCTCTGGCACAGTTGTAACATTTAATACCCCCGCTTGGCTTTCCTTGTCTTTCTGCAGTATCCAATTGAGCCAGTAACTGACTGAACATTTTCTCCATCTTGGTCAACGTAGGGCTTTGGCTCTCTTTTTCTGGCTCAGATTCTTCGAGTGTCATAGCCCGCACTTTTGACTTTGGATTATCCCTATAGATGGCTTCTACTTCTAGTGTACGCACCAAGGCTTCACTACTACTGTTATATCGGGATAGCCTGAGGTCTCTCATGATCTCCTCATCCCTTATCCCATCTCGGAATGCCCCCACTGTCAATTGCTCTTTAAATTCTCTTGGCGCATTAGGATATGCTAAGTGTGCCAGTCTTTTCACCACAGCATCAAATTCTTGCAGACTCTGTCCAGCTTTCTGCACGCGCACTTTCAACTGGGTCTGAACACCTTGCTCAAGTATACCGGTATACTTGAGCAAGGTGTTGATTGCCATATCCTAGATATAAGGCAGCTTCTAAAACTAAAGTTCCGTTGTTGGTCTACCGGAATTGTCTGGAGCAACTCTTAGCATCTTAAAGCCACGATAAATACCTTAGCCTTCTCTTCGTCATTCCAGTTGTTTGCACTCGCTGCTGCCTCAAACTGATGTGTCTTGTAAGTCATTCAGGAACTTTGACCATCAAAGGAGGGAAGTTTTAATCGCTGGCCTGATGATACCACTTGCTGGTTTCTTCTTTCCCTTAACTGTTGTTTAAGTTGGTCTATTTCTCCCTCTACCTGGTGCATTTTCTTTTTGACTTTATTTACTTCTTGTTTATAACTCCACTGATGACTTCTTCCGCTACCTTATTTTTGAGTTCTTCAGTGACGGCAAATATGGCATTATGTTGGTCTTCTATAATTTTCCTTAGTTCGTCTCTTTCTTCTTGTTGTTTAATGTCCAAGTGTCCAAGTCTTGCATGATTTTTCTCAATTCTGCCTGACGTCGTTTCTTTTCTTCTTGATGTCGTTTCTCTTGCTCTTGTTTTTCCTCTTGACGTCGTTTCTCTTCTTCTTGTTTTTCCTCTCGACGTTTTTGTTCTTTTTCTTGTCGTTTTCTTTCCCGTTCTTCTTTCTCTTCCAGCAGTTTGTTCAAAGGCGTTTGAGATAGAAACCGCTAAAAAAGCAATATTTTCAACTAAAAATTTATTTATCTGTACCTAAAACGATGATTCCCAAATACAAAAAAAGTAGTCACTTTTGTTCATAATAATATATTGTCATTAATAAGGTAAAAATTCTAATTCATATGTACCCATACCACCATTAATTGCCAGCAACCATTTCTTTAAGAAAGTTTCATTGGTCGCAAATAAAGGGTCTACCAGCATTGCCATAGGTAATTTGCCCAAGAAATCAAATTCAACGATATGTATGCTGTTATGTAGCTTAGTGAAGGAGTAAATAAAACGTGTAGGCATTTTTTTGATATCTACGTTTCGCAGAGTTATAAAAAATACCTGAAAATGGAACTTTATTCAAACTTTCTTTTGTCGTAAACTATCAGATAAGGAGACGAAATCAAAGGGATATATTTTGGAATGTTTAGTACTTCATTATATATTTTTCCCATTTTAAATTAACAATAAATAGGTACTATGTTTAAATACGGGATACTAGCGGCGCGATATAGGGAGTCGTTAGCTTCTATAGGTTTGTTCATTTGTGCTGATTTAAAGCATCTTCAAGCAGTTAAACAAAGATAGTGCTATCACAAATAATGTGAGTGTGAAAGAGATGACGTGTTTCAAAGTTCCTATAAATCAACACAAAAGTCACAAATGAACAAACTGTATTTTGAGTGCTCCTTCCTGGTTTCTCACTATAGCTGCTTTCGTTTGCAGTGAACATAATAAACAGAATTTCTATGAACAATGATCATATGATACAAAATTGCATGGTAGGGACAGAGACAACACATGAAACAGGTTCCTTATGATTACGAATCACTCTGCCGAACGAAAGCAGCTTTTATTTTCCGACATTCTAAAATTAGCGGCGCCATCTGTTGACGAGTAACTTCTAAGAAAAAGCCTCATACGACTCTTTCTCCTTGTGGAAGATTTCTTTTCGGACGCTTGGGAGAAAGAAGAGTTCTTTTCACTTTTCATGTTTTGATTTCAAATAAAATTGTTTTAGAAAAGGTTAAAACATGCTAATGTTAAACTTTTTTATTTTCATAAAAGTTCTAACAGTTGTTACTATAGGAAGCGAAGCAAGTTAATTTGAATTATTCAAGACTTGAAACATTGCAAAGTTTCTGTGAAGCATATGATGAGTATTACAGGGTGTAATTTATGTTTGGAACCAATAACTAACAACAATTTTAAGCTGCTAGAAGGTGCCTTAAAGGACAAGTTACAAGTTCTTATTCCAGTAATTGTAAGTAATTGGTAACATATGTTAGAATATATTTCCAATAAATGTTACATGGTTTACACACCCTGAAGCAAAAGTTTAATCTAGGTCAGGTCATTGCCACTTTAATAAATTATTATTTTAAATTTAATCGTTGGAGTTCCATCCTCATATATGTATTATTATTATTTTAAATCAGTCTTGTCTAGATGAAACGATAACTAATTTATCAATTTTGTGCCTATGTATTTGGCTTCTCGCACACACTTCTCAAACAAAAAGTAGAAACTTAGAGTTAACAACGATCTTCGTCTTCCCTGTCTGACTGTCTTTCTTGGTAATTCTCTAATCTTTGCTATTCATCTGAGGAAAAAACGTATATAACCTTTTTTATAGAGAATTTGTTTATCTTTATATTTGGATACCACTATATGTATAAGATCGATAGGTAGGTATCGATGGTACCTAATTTACATAACTAAAGACAGTTCCATACCTCTGCAGTTTGTACATTTTCGATGTGTTATTTCTGACCTTGAAATAAAGCCGTAAAAAAAATCACTGCCCCCTTAATTTAGGGGCCATCCATAAATGATGTCATGCTTTAAGGGGGGGGGGTTCTGAAAGTTGTGACACTTTGTGACAGGTTAGGGGGAGGGGGCTAAAGCAATTGTGATATCACAATACAAGAAAATAATTTTATGCTTAATATCTTTATTATTTATTATCAGCGCCCTTGATATTAGTAAAATACATACAAGTTACTGTGACGCGATAGACAGGGGGTGGAAGGGAGATCGGGCGAGCGCGACAATGTTTGACACAAGGAGCGGGAGGGGGTCAAACATTGGAAAATGGAGCGTGACATCATTTATGGACGGCCCCTTGTCAAAAAAATGGAAATTGTTACGTCCTGTTGCCTAGCCTACATACCTATTTGATGAAATCAATAATAAGGGTAGTCACCTTAAACATTAATATTTAGGTGATGTTTTTTTAATAAATACTAGAATTTTAAATTTGAAAAAATCTAGCTACAAATTTTTTCCATTTTTTCATCCTAACTTATTCTTCATGGTTTTTTCACTCATAGAGGCCAGTCGTCGTAAAGTCAAAATCATCGATTTTGGTCACAAATTTAAAACAGCAATTTTATTGACTATTCTTATAAGAAAAATTGTGCTGAACACGATGGTAACATTAAAAATTTTATAAAACATAGGCCTCATTGCTAAAAACAATGGTTTTTAGAGAAAATTCTCATTTTTTTTGTTTCTTGACTTTTTAACAAAAACAAAAAGAAGTCAGGACATAAAAAATGAAGATTTTATCAATATGCGTCGTTTGAGACTTGTAGCGATCTTTTATCTTTGACCGTTCAATTGTTATAAACAAATGAAGGGTTCCAAATTAACAGTTTTTTTTCTGTTCAACAACAGGTCATACGGATATTTTATTGTGGTCAAAATGTTGCATTTTGTTCATAGAATCTAGTTCCGAAATTAACGAGGCTAGTAAATGATCCCTGCAGTGAGAGTAGCGTGGGTGATGTCATAATGCTCATAGCGGAACTCGTATACCAACGTGATATGAATTGTCTGCTTCAGTATTCTTTTAGCCCCTGTTTTTGTAATGATGGGAGACTCAAAAAGTGAAAGTTAATAGAAAAGGTGTTGTTTTGTTCCTGAATGTACAAATACATCAGTAAATAACCCAGAAAAAGTTTTTATGTCTGTGCCACAAAATGTAAAAAGAAAGAAGCTTTGGTCCTTTTTTAAACCAATGATATTTTTTTAAACTTTTGTTACCTTAAACGCATTTATCAAAATCGGTCTCCTATTATACAATGTTTTCGTTTCCCTGTTTCCAACCTAGCAAAGCACATTTAATATGGAACACATTATATAATGTACTACTAAAGTTTTGGTACTATATAGTACTTATTACTTATTTATATAAAACAGTACTTCTGTTTCGCTTTTACACCACAAGATTGAGGCTGATTGAAATCTATCACCATGGCCAAAAATTCTGAAACCACGGTAACGTCCACAGTTAGCAGATTATGCTAGTTCGCCTTTTGAAAACCTTGTATCGATATAAAATAAATATCGATATATTAATCCCAAATCATGAATATATCCATATCGTTTTTTTGTTGCAATATATCAGGTTGAAATATCGATATTTTTGTAAATATATCGAAGAGGGTTAACTTGCATATTACCTCCTCGTTCTTCGAAATTTCAATCGAGATAGAAATTTTATTGCGAGAATATCAACCCCCGCTCTTCGAAATTTTAATCGAGATAAATATTGTACTGTACTTGTACTGTACGGAATGCCACCTCCCGCTTCCCGAGGCTATACCTTTAAGCAATGTTCATTAATTTTTGACATTAAATGTTAATCTACAAAATATATTGATACATAGAAATATGGATAATTTTTTGTTAATATATCGAATATATTGATCTGAGTCTTGTGATGTATCAAATGATTCATATATCGATATATTACATTTTTTGCCATCCCTGATTCTCATATGAAACGTGCATGAGAGCCTAGCTACTATATTCGCACTCGTTTAACTATGAGCAAGATGACGTCACACCAACCAAGGAGCGTTTCGCGCATTCAAATGAATATTCGTATTTCTTTAGGGGTTTTCCCATAGAACGGATTTTTTGATTTTTGTAAAACTTTGTGGATATTATTATAGGACTATTTTTTACCATTTTATGATGTTTAAACAGGATTTAATTTTTTTGTGAACATCCCTATTGCTTAAACAAATAAACTAATTTGTTTATTAAGGATTTGCGACTTTCCATGGCATTTTTTGCACTCTACACCCCCGGCAATAGATAAATATTGATAAAAACTACTATTCCTATGTGGTCTCGGCGCTTTTTTTTCTTTTCTTTACCCCTAATGTATTAAAAAAAATTGCTTGGTAAACAAATTAAATATTTTGGCTCAGGAACGTCGTGTCGGCAAATGAAAGATGATAAAAAAAGGATAATTTTCAGTCTAGATCTCGATCCGTTAACTAGAACCAGAGATATAGACCATTAGGTGTTTACGACTGTCAATTGTCTATTAATTAATTTTTTGAAAAAAATCTTGTGTAAATATAAAGTTAATATATTATACTAACTAATTTTCAATTGTCACGAAAATCCATTGGTTTTTCATCCATTTTTTGCTTTTATAGCAATTAATTTATGAACGCTATACAACATTTTTTAGTATTTACGCTCCGAGTAACTTGTGTAATTAGGTTCAGTTTGAATTTAATTGTTTCAATCAAGAACTGTGCGTCTGACGAGAAAAATGCAAGAGACAGTTTTCGTGTAGAATTGATCAGGCTACTCAGGAAAAATATCTACATCGAAAAATGTCAGTGGTGTACCACTTTTTTGGTAAAAGATATCAGAGGACATGTTCGCAGTAACGCCACTGGTGGAGCGATAAAACAACTTTTCTAATTAAAATATGTGGTTTTATATCATATTAATACATACCAAAATTGAAAATAATATCTTAAGTACTGTCTTAGTTATTAAAAAGTAACGATTTAAAAAAATTACCCATATTCAACACCGTACAGCAAAAAATTTAAGCCGTTGCAGACATATGTTCATAAATGACCTAAGGAAGGAAGAAGATGGATGGAATATTAGCACGTAATTAAGGAACACCCTGTATAAAAAAATAATTAAACTTAAAAAAATTAAGAAATAAAATAAAAATACCTTTAAACCACGTCAAACCACTTACAGCGCTTTTAAAGCCGAGCGCGCTTTCAATTTCATATACACAAAGTCGTTACTGTGAAAGCATAAACACTAAAAAACGTACAGCGTTCATAAATTAATTGTTATAAAATCAAAAAATGTATGAAAAAGTCATTGGATTTTTGTGACAATTGAAAACTAGTTAGTTTAATATACTAACTTTATGTTGTCACAAGATTTTTTTCAAAAAATTAGTCAATAAACAATTGACAGTCTTAAACACAAAATGGTATTTATCTCCGGTTCTAGTTAACGGATCGAAGTCTATCTACGCCCCAAATTTTCCTTTTATTTTTCGTTTGCCGACAATTGCATTTCGATACGACGTTTCTGAGTTGAGATGTATCTTTTGTTTACTAAACAATTTTTTTTTAAACGTTGTGGGGGGGGGGGGGGGGTTGGTAAAAAAAGAAAAAGCTTCAATGCCACATAGAAATGGTAGTTTTTATCAATATTTATCAATTGCCGGGATTGGAGTGTAAAAAAATGCCATGGAAAGTCACAAATCCTTAATAAACGAATTAGTTTATTTGTTTATACAATGGGCTTGTTCGGCATTTTTTTTTTATTTCATAAATCGAAAGTGCAAGTATAAAATAATGGATCTGCAAAAAATCAGAATCTTATTCTCACGTCTAGTATCTTAAAAACCATTACAAATCTCCATCTCGCGAAAATGGGGCGTGGCCAGGCGCTACGTCACTATACGCATAGACTCGGCGATCTCAAGACTTGATGCTCCTTAGTTGTTATAATTATAGGTGTTTTCGAAGTATTGTTTGTTTTGCTTACTTCTTGACAGTAGGGCAGTACAATTTGGTGAAATGTCAAAAAATTACAATTTTCTCTCGTGCCTGTCGGGACGAATTTTTGATTTTGACCCTGCAATTTACAATTAGCATTCATCGCAGACCTTCTCCTTCCCGTAGAGACATAGAACGAACTTCCGACGTATTTATTTAGTTACCAGCGTTTGAAAATTCCATGTTTTTCGACTTTTCAGGTTAAATTTGAAAGATCCCAGAAAGCCACTTTTCTTACGTCACTTGCGTATAGTGACGTCACAAATGAGCGTTCGGTTTTTGTAACTATTACTAATTTCAACTCCTTATATCTCGAGAACGGAAAAAGTTAATAATACGAAATTTTAAGTGCATAATGAGAATATCGAGTACTATATGAAAAAGTATAAAAACCATATAAGAAGAATATCATGGAACAAGCCCATTGCAAAATACACGAGATATCGACACAAAAGAAGAAAACTGTAAATTCTATGAACAATATGCAACATTTTGACCACAATAAAATATCTTTATGACCTTTTGTTTAATAAAAAAAAAAATGTTAATTTAGAATGCTTAATTTGTTTATAACAATTGTACGGTCAAAGATAAAAGGTCGCTACAGTCTCAAATGACGCGTATTGATAAAATCTTCATTTTCTTGACTTCTTTTTGTTCAATGCACCGTTTCTAATACAAAGTCAAAAAACATAAAAAACGAGAATTTTCTCTAAAAACCATTGTTTTTAACAATTATGTCTGTTTTATAAATTTTTTAATGTCACCATCGTGTTCAGCGCAATTTTTCCTATATAGTCAATAAAATTGCTGTCTTAAATTTCTGACCGAAAAATGTTAAGATGACCAGTATATCATTTTACTTCCATGTCGTGGAATGGTAGTATAGTAATCGTAAAATATTTTCAAAATTCTTTATTGTTATAATAGGCTTAGAATGTCATAAAACGTCGAGATTTTAAATTTGGGCGAAAAAAATCCTGTCTGTCTGTCGGTCTAAGATATTGTTTTCAAATTTGGTGTAGTATACACGATCAAGTCGACATTTCCTTTATGGGACAGGCGGGGGCAGTAGAAATGTAAAATGTTTTAAATTTTTACATTTCTACCTTCGCTGCCTGTGTCTCATAAAGGAGATGCCACTTTACTCCAAGTTTTCATTTTTATGCTGTCCCAATTGAGATCGTACATACGATACAGATATGTACTATGACGAGATCTGGAACTAGATTATATTTTGCGCTATTTTTAGAATTGGAGCAATGTATGCCGAGAGCCTAAAGTATGCCACAAGTGTTCTAAAATTATAAAAAAAACTTATGGATTTAAAATCTTCTGCCTCGACAATAACAAGAAAGTGCAAAAGTTGAAAAGTGCTGAGGACACTTCAGACACTTCAGACACAGAAAGTGAAGATGAAGGATGCTGTCTTTGTCGCCAGGAAGAAGTTTCCGAAGACTTTGAGGTTGCCAATGTGAATTTCAAAGAGATGGTGCAAAAATGTTTTCCGCAATTGGTAAGCAATAGTTCTTTCAAGTAGTAACTAAATGTACAGAATTATATTTAAACATAAAATATGTGTGTTAAGTAAAAACAATAAATGATCAATAAAACTGTGTGTGTGTGTGTGTTTTAGGTTTGTTGACTACGGTTACAAAGACCATTCGCCAAGTTTCCTAGTATAATAATTTTTTATATTTTACTTTATTTCTTATCACATTATTCCTTGGTTACCAATGTGTACCATTTTTCTTAACTATATATTTTTCTATTGTATGATCAATAAAACTACTAAAGGCTTAGCAAGATAATAGTAGTGGATCTGGTAGAGCCCCCTAGATTGCTTATTTAAGGTAGACCAGTTTTCTGAGTAGAAGAATATGAGGCCTTGGCCACAGTTAGAGAAATATAAAGTAGGCTCACTCCCTATCCACTGCATGTCCATAGTTCACCTGCACGTAGGTGAATGGCGCTAGTTTTAAAATCGAATAACGGTTTATGGTACCAATCGCAGAATAATCATATCACAAAGTACACATAAATAGAAGATAATTTAAATTAATAAAGAATATTTTCTTAGTGCATATAGTAATTATAGTTATCCTAAAAATGTGTTTTATTTGTGAGATGTCTTAATGACACAAATTCGTTTAAATAGTACGTAATACTACTACTACTGAAACGAACATTTACTAAATAAAGTATATGTTACATTTTTATTCAAAATATTTATACTCTCTCTCGCATTCTATTTCTACAATTTAACAGGATAGTCATTTTTCTGGAAAACCAGGACAAGTCAGGGAATTTCATATTGGTCAGGGGAATCAGGGAATTTGTACTAATTTAAACGTAAAATCAGGGAATGTTAAGAAATAGCCAGGGAAAGCGCCTTTATTTTAAGGCATTTACGGTCTTGCTTGCAGTCAGAGTGCACATTTTTTCTCATAGATTAAAGACTTATTAATCCCCTTATATAATGAATATATATAATATATATTAATGGAGAAAATTATGTACCCTAAACAGTCACTTTAACACTTAAGTGCTTACTACAATGCAGTTTGACAATTTGAAACTAGACACACCACAGAGTTTTATGATCAGTACATATAGGGTGACTCAAGAAAGCTAGTTTAAAACTATTTTTGTCTCACCCTACAGACTCCTAAAAAAATGATCTACAAATTTAAGCAAAATCCAGTAATATGAAGAAGTGCCTCTGAGACCATAAAGTTTCCCAAGAATATAGGTAAAAAGAAATTTTTTATAAAAAAGGGTCCCTAAGGCCGTATTTGGTCCCCTTCAATTTTTGACAGAAATAAGTGAATTTGATTTATTTAGGCATTTTGAACAAAAATGGCCCATTTCCAGGTGAAACGAAAAGTTTTTACCCCCCACCCCTTTTTTTCACCTTGTTTTCTGCCCTGTGTTATAATCGCGATTACATGATTAGACATAAATGTATGGAAATGAAATCAAATAGACTGATGCAAAAAATAAAAAGGCTACCTCTTCTCCTTCATTTTACTGCCTCTTGTCTCCATAAATAAGGTAAATATGTTATTTAAAGGAATATGTCAAGTTAATATCGTGTCTACTGTAACGGTCACGTGCAACCACAACTTGCTATGAAAGAGTAGCAACCGGTTAGCTCAGGGCTGGTCGAGGGTCACTAGGTGGCGAGAAGAGTTATATTTTTTTTTCTTTTCCAACAATTAGTTGCTTGTCAAATTTACCAAACAAAACTTTACTAAACTATAAAAATTTGGACGCTAGCGTATTCAATAAATAACACTCTTGCAAACTTTATCAGGGGAAGAAGACAATCAAAATCAAATATAAAACAAATAATATATTAACAGTATAAAAGAGTGAAAATTTTACAACACTTTACAATTATTAAAAATATTAATGGTGAAATTTGATTTAATTAGTTGAACAAAAATTTAGTTTAAAAAAATATATTAAATTTGAAGATTAACAAAAAAATTACAAAAGGAAACGATCAACTGGTTTACAACTTTTCTTCTGACCAAAAGTTGAACTTTGCACATAAATTTGGCTACTTAGCTTAGCGGAGACGTGGAATTCCGACGAGGTCTGATCCTGAAGATGGCCGCGGGTACCCGGGAAGGAGGACGTAATATTTAGGTCCTGACAACTCTGATTTCCAGGAGACGCTGCGTCGGAATGATATCCAATACTTTTAGGATAACTCCAAGTATTCAATTTATGCCTTGTGCCTTGCTTCAATGGTGGTTTGGTCCAGAATTTTACATGAAGTGGTAATGTAAAGAATCAGTTGATAATATAAAAAATTTAAATTGTGAGAAAAAAGAGATACAAGAGAAAACTACAAAAAAACTATTAGTGATGAAGGTCACTGCAAAACCAAACTATTAGCAATTTAACAAAAACCTGAGTATTGATAAAACTTTACTTCTGAAAATATATGAATAAGTTACTGATTAATATAATAAATGAAATGAATAAATGAAAGAACTACTAAAATTTGAATAAAGGTAACAAAATTCAGTTAGAATTAGAGAGAAAATATCCGAATTACTATCTGAAAAAAACTAATACTGTAACAAATATAGCAAACAAAATTATGGTTTAATCTCCCAAAAAATAAACTAATAAAAAATGATCTCTTAACCTCTTGTACTAATACGAGGTGAACTAATAAATGCGACAGAACGACTTTAGGTTTCGACTTTTAATGAGATGAGATTGTCTACACACGATTTAAGAAACAAAGATTCCAATTTATCCCTTGAATATTTCCGAGTTTAATCCTCGTACACAATAATCTAAATAATGGCAAAACACCACGGTTATTGTGTCTCGAGCAACCACAAAATACAAAATTGCCACGATAATTAATGAGTTAACATGTGTCCAATGGACGCCGACATCACACAAACATGTGTGTTAATAAAAATTAATGACTACACGGAATATCCTTTAATTCCCAAAAATAACTATACAGCAACGTTAACTCAATAATATGACATCATTTAATAATCAAATATATTCAAAATACCAAAGAATTAAAGAAATAAACGTGAAAATCCGTTAAAGAATAAGTAAACGATCTTAACTCACCCAGGTCGAAAGTAAAGTAGCAGGGATATTTCAAATGATGCTTCTGCCGCGTATGCGCACTTGTTGACTTCCCGTCGGCATTTCCGCGGGTAATTCAAATTTATTTAGCACGGGTGCTTAAACGGAAAAAATATTTCTTCGTTACACACGTTTTTACAGGAACACCCTGTACGTTATAGTAAGTTTTTTTTTATTATAAAATAGTTTTTATTTGTCGGTTAATGGCCTAAAGGAATAAGTAAATTGAGAATTACCTTAGTTTTGGCAAACCCGGTATACACAGTTGTTTTAAAATTCAGTTAAAATCCTTAAATATTATGTCACGTCAAAAAGGAGGTTTTATTATTAACATAGACTAGAGCCAATATTTTCAGGTTAGTTAACCATTGCCGTTCCCGTCAGTGGAGCAGGTATAAAAAAAACTGTCTGTTTGTTAGAAAAGATTCGGGACATTCGAAACCTGACGCTGGGAGAATCAGGTAGTAAAAATTTGTGAAGTAATGATTAGTATTTTTATTTAAAGTGTTGGCTAAAATTCTAAAGTATTATTTGGGAAAGCTATGTTTACTAGTCTTATGACATATATTGTTGTTGTATTTCTTCTCGTTATCTATTTAAACTCAATGTATTTTAACTTTCTTTGCATATTGTATTTTTCTTCTTTGCTCTCGCTGTATTTGTAAATTGTATGTTTTTTTTTTTAATCATTCGGTATAGCTCCTAAAAACGAAATTTAAAATAAAAATGTAAACTTATGACAATGCTTATTGTCTTTTTGTATAAAGATCTATAGCAATAAAGAATTTATTATTTATTGTTTTTATTATTATTTTTTTTTTTTTTGCGGTTAATCCGTTACCGGACAGAGCTTCCGTGTTTTCCGACCAATACCACACGGTAGCCGCGCCGGCAATAATTACAGCCACTCCCCACGACCTGTGAGGTTAGTGACTGTAAATTCCTGAATTGTGTGCCCTAAGTAGACGAAGGGACCCCAAGATGACTGCCTTCTGCATTTGGCCTGCCAACCAATCAGCAGATTTCTGACAGGCCGGTATGATCTTCAGTCCAGAGAGCAGCGTAGGCTTCATACCTCCGAGTACACCGATTATGAGGACGACCATCTTGACCGAGTAGCCTGGGTACAGCACTTGGAGCTAGTAACAGAGATCACGGTATTTGGTCCGTTTTTCCTCCTCTTTCAAAGCGATGTTTGGCTCAGCAGGTGCCGAGAACTCGATCACAAACATCACCTTGTTTTGATGGTCGAGGAGGACTATGTCAGGCATGTTGGCTTGAATTAGTCTGACTGTCGGAAACGAGTAGTTCCAATAAATTCGGCACCTCTCGTTTTCGACAACGGACTCAATATCTCCGGGGACGTAAGGCAGCACTGGTGTTTGGTCTATCCCGTACGAGTGCCGTAGATGATAGTACAGCACCCGTAACGCCGCGTTATGGCGTTGGATGTAGGCCGAAATCGCATACACCGGACATGCAGAAAGTAAATGCATGAGCGACTCCGGCGCCTGATGGCAGGTCCTACAGTTTATATCAGGAACCTCTACACCCATTACGTGGCTTCGGTAGACCAACGTGTTGATTACACCATCTTGGCAGGCCACAATGAATCCCTCGGTCTCCGACTTTAGCCCGGCTGACCTTAAAAAGGCAAATGTCAGCCTGGTCAATAAACCCAGTGTTTCTACGTTCTTATAGTATACACCGTGCATGGGTTTATCGACGTGCTGCCTAAACAGAAATTCCTGCTCGGCAGCTTTTATTTGGGCCTTCAGGCGAGTTGGCTGTAGTTCAGTGACTGACTCTGGATCAGCACCGCGCCGGCCTCCGCGCCTATCGTTGAATACGAGACCAAGTTCATCTGCGGCTCTTTTTGCCGCCTTAAACAGTCCTGCACCCACCCCTGCGTTTTCGTGATCTCTCACTAATTGCAGGAGCGGGTCTGAGCTCCTAAGGACATTACATGCCATGCTTATTATTATTATTATTATTATTATTATTAAGCCTGTCAAATGCTTTTGTGAAATCAAAATGTATTATCTGTTTGAACTTACATACCAATAAACTCAGATATATATTGAATAGCACATATATTAAATGTTGTAAATCTGCTTTTCATAAATCCGTGCTGTTGAGAGGAGATATTGTTTTTGACATACGGATATATGCAATTATGCAGCAAAATTTCAAAAGTTTTGCCAAAATGACAAATTGATAATGATTGGTCGGAAATTTGTTATATCATTTTTGTTGCCCTTTTCATAAACCGGACACACTTTAGAATACTTCTCTTATGTGACCTACGAACGGGCACAAAACCAGTTAACCTATGAGGGTTCTGTTTTTACTTTTGAGCACAGAACCATGAAAAATGCCATGTTGAAAACAAACCTTGATAGAAATTTACATCATTAATTTTTATTTTCAGAGTATCTACTCTTCAAACGATCAGGGCAGTTGCGAAGAATGTTTAAATTCTTTAAAAGTTTTGGATTCATTTACTAATAGCTGCTTGGAATCTGAGAAATCTGTTAAAGATTACTGTTCTACCATGGGAATAATTCGCAGGGATAGGCTGAACTTTGATGAATATATTAAACGGAAACACTTTCCTACCACCTCAACCAATAATGAAGGGAATTCTGGATCGACTGCACAAGAAACAGAATCAAATGTTCCTGACAACAATGCTGATAATAAAACAACAGAAGAACCAAACGGGTAAAGTATATTTACGTTTTACCAATATTTTATTTATAATATTGGAGTACTCAAATTCGCTTCTGACTGTCAGGGTATAAATACAGGGTGTAATTAGTTTTATGTCATTAAAAAAACTGGTAATAGGGACCGACTAGACAAACAGAAAACCTATATGACCTTTTTCTCTAGGGGATTATTTGTATCAAACCTAAAAAAAAAAAACAAAAATTTACCTATACATATTAGCAGAAGAGAAAATTTAATTTACCGTTTAAATTTTCGTGATAAAATTGTAATGCCATCACTCTATCGTTTCTTATGGCACAGTAAACATTGAACTGCCAACTTTCCTGAAAGTTTCGCTCTCTGAACATATGAGGATTTGAGTCCCTCCAATAATGCGAATTGTGTCTTGCAAAAATTCTGTCTTCTTAAGAAATCTGTTTCTTTTAATCCTTGAACCATATGGAATGAGAACGAGTGAAACTTATGTTTTAATAAGATTCTGTGAATTGAATCGCTGCATAGTCCCGATTCCAGAGCAGCTTGTCTTAATGACATCCTTGGAAAGGCATGAAAATATCCCAGAATGACTATTTCAATGTTTTCGTCATCAACAATATGCTTTCTTCTTTGCATTTTTGCCTTGACAGAGCCATAATTTTTAAAATTTTCCAATATGCATTTTACAGTGTTTGGTGACGGTTTCCGTTTTTCTGGATATTGAGTAGCAAATGTGCTGCAAGTTCTTAACATTACCTTATCACATTCTCCATAAATAATAAACAAATTTAAGAAGTCTTCGTGGGTGTAATTTAAACGTGCTTGAATTTTTTGACATAAGATAATGACTGATTGTTTCTAATCATGGCAAATTTCGATGAAATGATTACAACATTTCACGAATTTCTAATAAAATCGAAAATATTTCAAAAAGTTGAAAAGTTTATCCCCTCAATGCTAATATAAGAAAAAAGGGAATTCAATTTTACGCAACTTGACGTAAAAAAATACAGGGTGTTCCATTTGACCTAAACAAGTTTTCGCGGTTTGAAGTTGACAAAATGTAACGCGAAAAACGGAACACTTGGTATGATATTATTGAATTTTTTTCAGTTGTAGAACGTAGTTCTCCTTGTGTTCTTTCTCCATGCTAAAGAGCAAATGAGGATGTCCTACACAGAAAAAATTATAACGGTTCTTGCAAACCGTTGCACCTGAAATTTTTTTTATAAAATGTCAAATATCTTCGAAACTACTGGGTTTAGATATAGGGTGTGCTACATGCCTGAACTCAGAATTTTGTTATCATCTCGAAAAGGCGAAAATAATAATAATGGTTTATTGGTGTTAAGTATACAAATAGTATTTCCACACGTCAAATAAATTTGATAATTATCAATGGTTAGTGTTTAATTAATACAAATATAAAAACATTTAGCAAAGAAGAGAACAGAGGAAATTTGAAAAGCACATGACATTGATTATAAATAGAGAACAAAGGGTTATTGGGAGTGAGTGAGTTTAGTAGTGTGTTAGTTGTGCTCCTTTATAAATAGACTTTTCTTGTGGAAAAAGTAACTCTAAGGCCCTGATCTCGTCACCATTAGTCAACAGCATCATTCTATAACAGTTTGCACATTTTTTGTTGCAGTTGCTTCTTGCCAAATAGGCAATAAAACAATTAATTAAATAAATAAACTTAAAGCAAGTAATAATAAATCCAACAAGCATTAAAAAAAAAAACTTATCAAGAAGCTACAAAAAAAGTTAGTGCTGATAAACAACAAATCTAATCTTAATACATAAAAACTTTAACAGGGCCGGACTTTAAAACATGAATTGTGGTAATTGTAAATGCACTGAATCCAAGGAAGACCCACTAGTCACATGTGACAAATGTTACTCCAAATTATGCCAGGCTTGTGCAAAATTATCTGCTACTGAATATAGAGCTGTCACAATGAAATCTTCCAAAGTATTAATATTTTGGTGCTCAAACTGTAAAGCAAATCCAATAACTTATAATCAAGACATCAGACAAATTATATCAGATGCAATAAGAGAAGAATTACCATCAGCGATTAGCAGCCTATCTTCTCTCTCCAACAATGAATACCTGGATGCTAAATTTGATTCACTTACTAATGCAATTACTAATTTAAAGGAAAGCAATATTGAATTGGTGAGATTTCTCACTACGAGTAACTCAAAATTAGCTGCTCCAACAAATAGGACGTTTGAAGAAAATACTTTATTTGAAAAACTGCAAAGCACTCTTACGAATAAATTTGAAGCTAGACTCACACTTATGGATAAAGAAATATCATCCCTTAGAATTTTAATAAAAGAAAATTCATCAACTTCCAGTAATGTTCCTATGGTGATAAATGATTCTAATAAGAAAACTAACTTAAGGTCCTCAACAAAACTTGATGAAATAGCCAACAGTATTACCTCTAATATGGAAAATAATATACAAACATCCAGGAAGGTCAACCATATGAAACCTAATTTATCTAGTAAACCAAGAAATGGCGATAACAAAAAGGCTGCCTCCGTTATTGGCACTAAAAAAATTGCAAATACTAAATTAACAGCTGCTAAACTTTATCCAAAAACTAATATCCAAGTCAGAAGATTGGGTGATCAAGTTACTGAAGAGGATCTAAGAGAATACTTAGAAACAACGTTTGGTAGCTCGGAAAGATTTAGGATTGAAAAGCTAATGGTAAAATCTGGTGACTATGCTAGCTATAAAGTAGAAGCAAGAGCAGATCTCCTTGATGACCTTCTGAATCCCTCAAACTGGCCTGAAGAAGTTGAAGTAAAACGGTTCTTTCGGTACGAAGCAAGGCGCAATATTAACTACACCTCTGGATCGGCATACAATAGCGACCACCGCAGATCTTACCGCAACAAGCAGAGGTACTACTAATGGTAAAAATAATGACTATAGATTTTCAATTCTGCATCAAAACATTCAGTGTATCTCCAACAAAATATTGCCTTTAGAAGTGTCCATAAAAAACTTAAATATTGACATTCTGGTTATAACTGAGCATTGGAAAAACATTGATGAACTAAAAACTATTCATTTAAGTATCTATAATTTAGCTGCATGTTTTTGCCGTAAAAAAATGCTACATGGTGGCTCTGCAATTTATATAAAAAAGAAAAATGCTCCAAAATATAAGGAGGTTTCTTGTAGCAAAATTTCAGTCGAGGGTATTATTGAATGTTGTGCAATTGAACTCGAAAATTTAAATATGTATATTGCTGCTATTTATAGGCCCCCATCAAGTAATATTCAGATGTTTCTTGATTCATTTCACGACTTGCTTGATTACTTAAATCTCAATAAAAAGGTACTGATAGTTGGTGACTTCAACTTAAACTTCTTATCAAATGAGAATAATGTAATATTGTTCAAAGATATCTTGGATTGTCATGGTTTTCAGTTTGTAATAAAAGAACCGACGCGGATTTCGAGTAACTCTAGTACTTGCATCGATAACATGCTACTAAATGACAAATTTGACAATTTTCTAGCCGATATTGTTGATCTGAACTTATCTGATCACTTAGCTCAAACACTGATAATTAATGTAAACAAGGAAAAATCGATCAAAAAAACTATATATAAACGGTGTTTCAATTCAGAGAACACTACAAACTTTCTTCGGATCTTGAACAATGAAAACTGGTATGATATATATAACTCTACTTCTACAGAGAGAGCATTTGATAATTTTTTTAATACATTTATGTATCACTTTGATATAAATTTTCCTTTGCGAAAATTCTGTGTTGCTGATAATGATGATATTAATCATGACCATTGGATAAACGATGAAATAGTAATGCTTAAACGTCAACTATCAATGTACACTGATCTTTCGAACAGGTATCCTCAATTCATTAGGCTACGGAATGAAACCCATCAAACTTATAATAGCAAATTAAAAATTGCAAGGAGGCTATACTATGATAGACAAATCAGTCAAGCTGAAAACAAACAAAAACGGATGTGGCAAATAATATCTAATTTGCAAAATAAAAAACATTCTTATCACAACATAAAAATTATTGATAACAATATTAGGTTAACTGGCACAAATCTGGCAAACAGATTCAATCAACATTTTACTACTGGTCCATTTCCAAGTACTAATAATAATCTGGCATTTCTGGAATCCAATGTGCCAATGAAAAACAACTCCCTGTTTCTAGCTCCATTAGTAGACTCTGATATCATTGAAATAATTAATAAATTAAAAAGCTCTAATTCTAGCGGTTTTGACAATATATCCAACAATCTTCTAAAAAAGTGTAAGTATCTGATTTGCAAACCCCTAACATTTATAATCAATTTAATGTTTCAAGAAGGTATTTTTCCATCGAAACTTAAGGTTGCAATCGTAAATCCTTCATATAAGAAAGGCAACCCAAACAGTATCGCTAATTACAGACCTATAAGCCTTCTCTCCAGTTTCTCAAAAGTCCTCGAAATTGCAATAAATGATCAATTAACTATATACCTTTATACATATAAAATAATTTCCCCAAACCAACATGGTTATACTAAAAACAAAAATACTGATACAGCCATTACCAATTTTGTCTCTGAAATCTCTAGAGCAATTGACAATAAGATTCCGGCTCTAGGGCTCTTTATAGATTTCAGTAAGGCATTTGATAATGTAGACCATGAACTATTATTAGCAAAACTCTTTAGGTATGGCATTAGGGGCGTAAACCTACAGTTGTTTAAAACGTACCTTCAGGAGCGCACTCAGAAAGTTTGCCTGCCGAATGGCAAAACAAGTTCAAGTCGAAATATATTAACCGGTGTCCCTCAGGGATCAATTCTAGGCCCTACATTGTTTCTAATTTTTGCAAATGATTTAAATTTTTACCTACAGGATGTAAAATCTATTACGATTACACAATATGCCGATGATACCAATGTATTGATAACAACTGAAAACATAAACAATCTTATGACACGTGCAAGTACAGTTTACACTATGATTACGGAGTGGGCTGAGCATAATCATTTGTGCTTAAATCATGATAAAACACAGTGCATGCTGTTTAAATCGCAAAGATCTACATTCTCTTTGAACAATAGCTTTCCATTACAAACTGTAGACTCCGTCAAAATGTTGGGTATCACCTTAGATAATAATTTGCGATGGAACACACACATCGAAAATCTCTGTGGAAAACTAAGTAAGTCCTGCTATGCATTAAGATTTCTGAAAAATTACTGCAGTAGTAACATTCTTAAAACCCTCTATTATTCATCTTTTCACTCCCACCTAAGAAATGGAATTGTAAACTGGGGAAGCACTGGGCAAAATCAACGTGTTTTTATTTTACAGAAAGTTGCAATAAGAATCTTAGCAAATCTAGGTTATCGGGAATCCTGTAGAAACGCTTTTCGCCAATTTGGCATACTAACAGTTATTGGTACCTACATCTATGAAGTTTGCTGCTTTGTTTTCAAAAACAGAGCTATGTTCACTCAAAATATAACTCCCCATGACCATGATACTCGTCATAAGTTTGAACTTCAACCTGACGCTCATTCAACCTCCTTATATCAAAGGAGCATTATATACAATGGCTGCAGACTATTCAACTTTCTACCTCCAGAAATTAAGGAATCTGCAAATCAACATATGTTCAAAAAATCTCTCAAAAACCACTTAATAGAAAAAAATTGTTACACACTTAATGATTTTTTCTCTGCATAGGCCTTTACATTGTATTTACATATATATTTATATTGTTAGTTGCTAATTGATGTTGTTTCTGTATTTTTTATATTTTTTCCGTCTTTGTTTTGATATGCTTGTATAATTGTGTTTATTATATTATATAACTTCCATGGGTGTCACCATATTTGGTGAAATATGACGTATTTCACAGATAAAAATATTTTGTATTCAAATCTGTTGAAATAAAAGATTTACTTACTTACTTACTTACTTACTTACTTACTTACAAACTGGTACTGTAACGCCACTGGTTTTACCGGACGCGTGGCCGTTTGAAGCGCCCCAAGCGGAAGACGGGAAAAAGCACAGACCGGAAAAGAGACATGTTTTTAGTTGTTGTAGTTAGTGAAAAACGGAATGTTTTATGCTACAGTTCACGTGTAAACACAGAGTAATAATAAAGTCGTATTTTGCGAAATAGTGGCCTCCGTTATTTTGGAAACCCGGCCCCTAAATTAATGTACTGTTATAGACTGGCTGCCCAACGTGTCGCAACGAAATAAATACGTTAAAAGTTCTGCTGTGTTTTGTGAAATCCTGTTAAAGAATTCAACCCTGTTCTGTGTGGCTTGCCGTTGCGTATCTTTTAAATTGGTGTAAAGTGTAGGAGACGTAACTTTTCCAAGTTTGAACATATTCTTAAGGCATTTTTTTTGGATTTTTTTTCACGTGAACTGTGTGTGCTTTGGTTTGTCATGACGGCATATCACGAATTAAGAAGTAGACGAGTTCCAAAGGCTCCGGGAGCAGTTTCAGAGGAACATTTACCTGAATCGTCAACAAATAAGAAAAGTAAACAGATTTGCAACATGCATAATAACCGCGATCAAGATTCCCCGGCGTCTCCGGCGTCATATTCAATGACTGACGAGCAACTTAGTTTATTACTTGCTAGTATGCATCAAAGTCAACTACAACTTTTCAACCAATTTGTGGAAAATACTGTGCCAGCCCGTAATGGCAATTTTGTTGGTTGTACTGCACGCTTTAATGGAGAAAAGAGTTCAGACGTAGAAGCTTTTATTGATGCTGTGAGTATTTACAAAGATTGTGCTAGAATTTCGGATGAAAATGCACTTCGAGGATTACCAATGTTGTTAGTGGGTATAGCTGGTACCTATTGGCAAGTGGTAAAGGCTTCAATAAATTCCTGGGAAGATGCTTTAAAGTCACTCCGTTCTGCATATAGTGTTAAACTACCACCGTACCGTGTATATCGCGAGTTATTTAAAAAACGAACAGTCGAACAATGAATCCACTGAACTATTTGTGTGTAAAGCTCGTGCGTTGCTTGCCCAACTCCCGGTAAGTGACATGTTGGACGAAAAAATAAAATTGGATATGATTTACGGACTCTTGAATGCACGAATTCGAGAACGGTTAACACGAGATAGCATTAAGACTTTTGATGAACTTTTGACTAGTGCGCGTAGTATTGAACAATCTCTCAACGAATCACAGATTAAATCTGAACAAGGCGAAAGTAACGATGGTAATCGTAAAGGTAAACGAGCAAATAAGTGCGGGTATTGTAAGACATTTGGACATGAAATGGCCGAGTGCCTCGTTCTGAAACGAAAAAATGAAAAGAAGCCCGTGCAGACGCCAAACGCAAGTGAATAGCGAGACAGTGCAAGCACATTTCGTCCAACACTTTCGTGCTATGGTTGTGGTGCTGCCGGCGTGGTACGAGCACGATGTACAAAATGTAACCCTGCGTCGACACCTAGCGCTAGCTCTTCGGTTACGAAGGATGAATCTGCCCGAGCTGCAGATATTAGTGAATTTTATGCCGCTGATGTGATAGACCATGATGGGAAACGTCCAGTTTTACCGATTAAAGTTTGCGGATTAAATGGCACCGCGTTTGCAGACACAGGAGCTACACAAAGTATAATGGGTGCAAACTTATACCATAAAATTAAAGACAAATGCAAATTTGATGAACAACATTTAAATGTCACCTTGGCTGATGGTAACCAAATAAGTAAACAGGTCTTATCGACGACTGTTGATGTCATTATACAAAACCGCACTGTTCCTACTAAGTTCGTTGTGTTAAGCACCGATGTAGATAACAGAACGCTACTAGGTGCTGATTTCGTGAGAAATGCACAGGTAGTACTCAACCTGGGATTGAATTTGTGGTATTTCCAAGACATGCCGCATCATACTTATGACTTTTTAGTAGAGCTGAAAAGACCCTTAGCTATGGATAGCTACAGTATTGAGTTGCGTGATGATGAAGCCACTTGTTTGAGCATAGAAGAACAAAATTCGTTACGGAGTTTATTAACAAAGTATTTGGATACGTTTGCTTCAGGGGGAGCCCCCACAGCGTATGCTGAACATTGTATTACCATAAAAGACAATCAATCACCTATTGCAGTCCCACCATATAGGCTTGCTGAGCCTAAGAAGGAAGTTTTGCGAACTGAATTAGACAAACTTCTTAAGGATGACATAATCGAAGAGTGCGAAAGTCCATGGGCCGCTCCGGATGTTTTGGTGCCCAAGAAAAATGGCGAAGTGAGGGTGTGTGGCGATTACAGACGTTTGAATGAGGTTACAGTCAGTGACAAATACCCTATGCCTGTTCTAGAAGACTTGTTACACTCAGCAAAGAAAACGAATTATATGTCTACCCTGGATTTGAAGTCAGGATACCACCAAGTGAACGTTCGGGTAGCTGATCGTGACAAAACAGCCTTTGTCACTCCGTTCGGGATGTACCGATACAAACGCATGAGTTTTGGGCTCAAGAACGCCCCTGCGACGTTTTCTCGTTTGATGGACCGATTTAAAAGTGGACTTTCTAATGTTACAGTGTTACATTATCTTGATGACTTAATTATATTATCAGACACATTTGAGGAACATTTAAGCGTTTTGTACCTGGATTCTCTGAAGTAGCCAAACCTCTCACGGACTTGCTAAAGAAAAATGTAAAATGGGTATGGGGCAATCAGCAGAAGGATGCCTACCACAAATTGAAAGACCTTTTGACCACTGCTCCTGTATTACGACAAGCCGATGTCACTCAACCCTTTACATTACATACCGATGCCAGCGCCTTTGCTATTGGTGGCGTGCTCCTGCAAGGGGAGGGGGAAGATGAACGACCAGTGGAGTACGGAAGTCGACTCTTAAGTTCTGCTGAACGTAATTATTCTACTTTAGAGCGGGAAGCACTTGCCATTGTACATTTTTTGAACCGTTTTCGTGGATATATAGAATGCTCTGAAGTGCATGTTAAAACGGACCATCAACCCTTGAGATGGCTGATGAGCATCAAGTCACCAACGGGTCGTTTAGCTCGTTGGGCTCTGCAGTTACAGGCCTACAATTTGAAAATCAACTATACTCCTGGTAAAACCAATAAAGTTGCGGATATGTTATCACGCCCAATTTGCAATCCTACGAATGGAGCTCCAAATTGTGAGGTGTGCACTATCACTGTAGAATTAACAGGAAAGACAGCAGTTGATTTGCGTCATGAGCAATTATCTGACCCTGAAGTGGCCAAAATCATAAAATGTTTCGAGACTGCCTCATCCAGAGACGAGACGAGTCACTGGATTGGTCGTGGTTATACTATGTCAAATGGGGTGTTGTATCACTATTCCCCGGACCTTGATGAAGAAAATGCACAATATGTGGTCCCTGAAGAGGCTAGACAAAATGTTCTTGAGGAATACCATGATAGCCCTACAGCTGGTCATTATGGTGTGGAACGCACTATGAAGCGTATTATGAATCGTTACTTTTGGCCCGGTATGCGCCGAAGTATTAACGACTATGTCCGAAAATGTGTAGCGTGCCAGAAGTATAAAACCCAAAACTTGAAACCTGCTGGCTTAGTACAAACCCCCCCTTGTAATCGAAGATTCGAGGTGTTATCTATTGACCTGTTTGGACCATTACCCGAAACTGCTAATGGCAATTGGTGGATTTTCATCATTGAAGATACCGCTACGAAATGGGTGGAATTATTCGCCTTACCAGAAGCTACAGCTATGGCGTGTTCAAAAATTCTCATAGAAGAGATATTTCTCAGGTACGGTCTGCCTCGGAAGGTCATCAGCGACAATGGTGTTCAATTTGTATCTGCTGTGATGCAGCAGGTTATGTACATACTGGATGTAAAACAGATACTTACCCCTGTGTACCATCCCGAATCTAATCCTGTTGAACGAAAGAATCGAGATTTGAAACCTCAACTGGCTATATTAGTTGGAGACACTTACGTTAACTGGAATCTGAATCTAGCGAGTATTCGCTTTGCCATGAATACCGTAGTTTGTCAAAGCACGGGACGTAGTGCTGCTTATCTTAATTTCGGAAGAGAACTGCGGACGGTGGATGATGTAAGCCATGATCTAAAGGCTATACTAACCAATGATAATTTCGTGCCCCAGATTACCCCCTATTTAAAACATTTTGTATCCGAAATGGAGGATGTCAAAGAGAAGGTTATGATGGAACAAGAACGGCATAAGATGTATGCTGATCGCAATCGACGCCCTGCCCCAGATTACGACCTTGGATCCTTGGTTCTGTTGAAGACACATACGTTGAGCAATGCCGCCAAGGGCTATTCTAGAAAATTTGCCCCGAAGAGAGATGGGCCCTACAAAATTCTTGCAGAAGTAACTCCCTGTACCTATGAGCTTTCTACCCTAGACAACCCTGAGGAATCTATTGGCAAATATCATGTATCGGAAATTACTCCATTTATAGGAGGGGAAGAGACGAAGCCTGTTTCGCAAAAGAAGAAGAGAGGACGGCCTCGAAAGGAGGCTATAGAGCAAAGTCCTGAGACACCATCCCCCGGTGTAAAGGAAGAAGTTCCAAAGAGAGGAAGGGGACGACCTCGAAAGTCTGGTTTGCGCCCGAGGGCGGTGGCACAAACCAGAGGGGGAGAGTTGTAACGCCACTGGTTTTACCGGACGCGTGGCCATTTGAAGCGCCCCAAGCGGAAGACGGGAAAAAGCACAGACCGGAAAAGAGACATGTTTTTAGTTGTTGTAGTTAGTGAAAAACGGAATGTTTTATGCTACAGTTCACGTGTAAACACAGAGTAATAATAAAGTCGTATTTTGCGAAATAGTGGCCTCCGTTATTTTGGAAACCCGGCCCCTAAATTAATGTACTGTTATAGTACAATTAAATGTGTATATAACTTATAGTATAACAAAGAAAAACATGATATGTAGAGTATAGACCAAAAGAAGTGTGTGATGGATGGCAGACGAAAATGTCCTAGGTTCCCACCCCACTTATCTACATGTCGGAGAAATTGTTTGCGAGATATTCCTCAAAATTATAAAAGGCTTTTTTCTTTAAATATGACTTAATTTTAAATTTGAACTGATTTATGTTTAAGTCTTTTATATTTGTTGGAAGGATATTAAAGAATTTAATGCAGTAGTATCCAGTACCATTTCTTGCCCTTGTGAGCCGTAGAAAGCTTTGTTTTAATTTTTCTTTATTTCTTGTATGGTAATTGTGAGTATCACTGTGTGTTTTATAGCTATCTATGTTTTGCTTGGTGTAAACAAGGCATTCGAGTATATAAACACATGGTACCGTCAATATGCCAAGCCTAACAAAATGCTCATGACAGTGATCTCGATACTTAATTCCTGCAATAATTCTAATGCATTTTCGTTGTAGGCTAAAGATTATTGGTGTATGGGTTGAGTGTCCCCAATTAAGTATTGAATATGTCATTATTGAATGAAAGAAGCTATGATATGCGGTTATTAGAACATCTTGAGACACAGAGGCCGACAGGTTGCGTATGAAGTAGCATTTTTTTGCTAACTGACTTGAGAGGTGAACAACGTGTTTGTCCCATTTTAATACAGGATCTAGATGTACCCCTAGGAATTTTATCGTGTCTGTGTTATTTTGGTTATTATTCATTTGTCTCAAGGAGAAACTGAGTGACTGGGTCTTGGTTTCATTTAGGCATAATTTGTTTGTTGAAAACCAGTTTTTAATATTTGATTGGGTTCTTTCCATATTTTCAGTTACAATGTCTAGGGAACTATCGGATTCTAATATGGTGGCGTCATCAGCAAAGAGGATGAATTGAGCATTTGCATCAGATCTGTGAATATCGTTAATATATATGAGAAAAAGTATGGGTCCAAGGACCGATCCCTGAGGAACTCCATGTATGATTTGTCTTTTATGTGACTTGTGCATATTGTGGGAAACGTATTGGTATCTGTGAGAAAGATAAGATTGAATTAGTTTTAGACTGTTGTTATTGAAATTATAGTGCTGTAATTTTTTTATCAGTATGGTGTGAGATACACAGTCAAATGCTTTCGTTAGGTCAAAAAATGTGGCTTTGGTATACAATTTATTTTCAAAGTTGTTTAGAACGATCTCTGTAAAATTATTTATTGCAAGTGTTGTAGAACGCTTATTTCGAAAACCGTATTGACCATAGTAAAATAGATTATTCGCCTCGAAATAGTTCTTGATTTGGTTTTTCAAATCAATTCAAAAATTTTTGCAATAATTGGCACTAGTGGGATTGGACGATAGTTTGTTGGATCATCGGCTGCACCTTTTTTGTAAATTGGGATGACTTTGGATAGTTTTAGTATCTTAGGGAAGGTATTAGATAATATGCATTGGTTGATGAGATTAGTTAGGGGGTGGATTATTAAATTGGCCAAGGTTTTTATAATTTTAACGCTAATGTCATAGGCATCTTTACTTTTGCTGTTTTTGAGGTTATTTATGATGTTTCATATGTCGATAAATTTTGCTTCTTTAAACTGGAAAGTTGAATCTACTTTATTACTCCCAAGATACAAATTAGGATCAACATTAGTGTCAATGATCTTGGTGGTTATGTTTTCAGCGATGTTAACAAAGAAGTCATTAAAATTATTAGCATCCAGATTTTCGGATGGAGTAACTTGGTTATTAGGCGAATTGCTTTTTATTATTTCCCACATTGCCCTAGGGAGATTTGAGGAGTTTCTTATATAACTGTCATGTGCGTTTCTTTTTGCCTTTACCAATTCTGCGTGATAATTTTTACGGTAAGCTTTTAAGTTTTCTTTTGTCACAAGAGGTGGGTTTTGATTGGATAGGTCATTGAGTAGTTTAAGGTTTTCGCGCATGAGCCTGAGTGAGTCATTGAACCAGTTAACCTTTTTGGTGTTAGAGTTACTTATTATTTTGGATTTTTCGGGTAGACATGTTTCGATAGCATTAGTTATGTAATGTGTGAACATTTCAAACTTGTCGTCAACAGTAATATGCTTGTCGTCAACAAAGTTCCAGTCAGCAGTTTCAATATATTTGTAAAGTTTTTCTAGTCCGATGTCGGTTATGGGTCTGTAGTTTACTCTCAGGTTTTGACTGGGTTTTTCGTTTTTTTGATAAAAATGCATTTCTATACCTAGATGATCAGAAAAGTTAGTGTCGATGGTGTTGATTTTAATATAGGGTGTTCCATTTAAAATAAGCAAACTTCTAATTAATTTATTTGGATTGGCCATTAGTAACTGTCTAAATTTTCAAAAATTTCTGATGCTTACTTTTCTCTATATCGATCGATTCAGTTCTCGGTGAGACACCCTGTATAAATAGTGGAGTAAAAAAAGGGCATTCATATCCATATTTTTGTAACAGCAAAATTATGATGTCATATACCTTGTGGTATATATCTGAGTTTTGAACTTCCAAAGCCTATTGTGTTTTTTTTTTATAAATAATTTAGTTGTTTGAACACCGTTTTTTTAGGTAAAAAGGTGAATATGTTTGGTTCTAGAGGTGCGATCAGAAAAAACAAAAAACCAAAATTTTCGTAGTTAAGACTCCAACAAATCTGCGTTCGTTTAGGATCATTTGAGTAGGTACATAACATACAAAATTGAATAAACTGGCTAAAAAACGTTTTTATTTTTTTTTTTAACGCCCAGGAATGTTAAGAATTCCGAAAACATACCTATACCTTTTGTTGAAAACAAAACACCCTGAAACCTTGGTGCCCCAACATTGAACCCTGTGGACGCAAATGTATTATCTAAAATTTGAATTGCCCGCCATTTTATGCCACTTAGTCCAAAATGTAGATTTTCAACTTTCCGTTGATATTAAGAAAAGTTTTTCTTAAAGTCATTTTGGCATTTATTTCTAAACTAAATAACAACAAATGGATTTTTTCGGCCATTTTCGAATGAAATATTTCAAAATGGCCGAAAAAATCCATTTGTTGTTACTTGGTTTATAAAGAAATGCCAAGAAAGTGACCAAAAGTACTTTAAAACATTTTTTTTTAATATCAGCGGAAAGCTGTCATCGAGATCTACATTTTGAAAAAAGAAAGGTCTATGTTGGACTTCATGGCATAAAATGGTGGGAAATTCAAATTTTAGATAACAAATTCATTTGTGTTCACAGGGTTTCGATATTTGGGCACCAAAATTTTAGGGTGTTTTGTTTTCAACAAAAAGTATATTTTTCGAAAATTGAAGTCAATCTAACGTCCCGTTATTTGAAAACACGCAATAGGTTTCAAGTCCTGGCGCCAATATTGTGGCTAAGAAAAGAAGTTTTTCACTCGATGTTAAAATATTGCCCAAGTGTTCAAGTGTGGGCCACCCTACGAGCGACGTGGTTAGCGTCACTGGTTTCACCTGGCTAGCACAGTAAAGATACGGAGAGCAAAAGGGGGTGGAGTTCAAGGCTTGGGCGCCATTGATTACTAAGGGTAATCAAAGAAAATTAAAGATAAAGATAAACAAAAGACAGAAGTTACATATATACAATAGTACTATATTACAGAAATATTATATTACAAAAAAATGAACGAGCTATCACAGCATCAACGATACTGTATAGCAAAATATTAGACAGAAATATATACAAAAGAAACTATATTACAGAATTTACTATATTACACGATACTCTATATTACAATGTGCACCACGGCAAGGCAAATCTGAGGTGTGTACGAGAACCAAAAATATACTACAAAAGATACGTCTCGTAACTATCACCTCAACACTAAAATCTTATATTACAACAAAATTAAATAAACTTGAGATCTTTTACGAGAGACAAAATAACTATATTACAAAAGATAAGTCTCGTAAATTTATCTCAAAATTTATGCACATTAGACACTATCGTTACAACAAAAATTGAACCACGACTTACGATATCACTAACAAACGTGCATTATAGTACTACGATAAGATATTAATCATTAGGAATCAACTAAAAGCAACTACAAAACAATACTACGGCGAAGTATTTTTGCGACAACGAATTCAAGATACAAACAACTACGAATCAATATACAACAATGGATTTAATTATAACAACGGGTTTAAAATGCAAATGGCCAAAAATATAATAGATTTGACTTGAATCTAATGTGTTAAATTTAGACACTTTTGGCTCTAATAGCTCAACAATCATGTGAAAATAATCCCTTTTATTGGTAACAATTAAAAGTACTTATCTTTTATTTTGTTATCCTGATGGAGAGAAATCCTAGATACGGTCCTGTTCTCCGATGATCATGGGTTTAAATTCACACGTGGCCGCCTTAATCCCATTGTGAGGTTATGAAGTCGTAGAAGATTGTCGCCAAGACAAAATGAAGAAAATCTCTTCGCCCAGAATATTTTCGTATATTCCAATTCAAAATGTAATATAGAAAGGTTGACTTCAAATGAATATTACTGGCTTAGTAGAAACGTAGTAAGTCTTAGAACTTGAATGTATTAATCTTGCTCAAAGCAAATAATATAACGTGGAAATACATCGACGTTAATAGCATTAGACGTAATTAAATTTGATTAAGAAGTAATTCTTTATAAGAAAATACTTATCAAAAACATTTGTAAAAGAAAATCGTTTATCAGAAAATTATAAGAAAAACTTATAAGAAAACTTATAAGAAAAACTTATAAGAAAAACCTAAAACAATATTTCAAATGTTAGATGATATTTACCGGTATAATAATTAAAGCCTTACCTCATGCGATCGTCACGAGGTTTTTCAAATTCTATTATCCCCTTTACAGGTCAAACGAAATTATAAATACGTCTTATTAGTTCAATGGTTCAACAAGAAAGAGTTTCACACGGCGTTATTTAGTTGAAATACCATTGCTCTTGCGCGATCTAGTATTTGCGAACTTTAACTACTGACAGATGACGTACGTTCATCATAGTCTAAGCAGTAAGGGACTCTATTAGTACTAAGGTTGGTGGGAATATATTTCCGATAACTTATAATTTTTCTAATAATTATTAACAGTGTAACAAAGGATGCTATCGAGTATTCCGCGTGTTACAATATTCTTGACTGAAGATGACAGTCTTGGATGATTGGGGGGTCGAGCTTGAACTTTTTGCCCCAATCATCGTAGACCTGAACCGGCCTCGTTAGGGGTGGGCCTGCTTTTTGCCTATCCCACCCGCAAATGCGGATGGTGTCGATGATGTTAGCAGACCTCCCCTGGTCCTGGCTGTTGGACCCTGCCAGCTGGGGTCGTTTTTTCTGGAACTTTTCTGTCTTGGTCTTCTTTCTTCGCTGGCATGTCATATCATCATATCATCTTTATTCACCATTTCAGATACATAGAATGTATATATGGTAAGTCCGTTTACAAATAACAAGTAATTAAACTTACTACTAAATTATAAATAATAAAGGATAAAAAGATAAAAAATATGTTTACATTGGGTAAAACTGTCATTCCTATACACAAATTGTATAAGATTATCTATTTGGTATTGTGTTTTTTATGAAACAAGATTAAAAAAACAAAATTCCACAAACTTACAAAATAAGAAACAAACTTCTTGACAAAAAACACAGAGAATAAAAAGCAAAGAATACAAAACTCATAAATCCTAATCAGTAAAATATTCACTGATTGAATAGTAACACTTATTCAATAATAATTTTTTAATATTTTGTTTAAACATTTTTTCATTTGAACTTTTATATTTGTTAGGTAACTTATTGTAAGCTTTAATGGCAACGTATTCTGGGCTTTTTTCAAGCAGATGTAGATTATGTTGAGGAATTTCCAGTAATAAGCTATTTCGTGTTTTATGATCATGGTTTTTGTTTAGGTGATTTAGCTGGTTGATTTCAGTTTTTGCATATATTAGCAACTGTAGTATATAAGCAGAAGGTAATGTCAAGCGGAAAGTAATGAAGATGGGTTTGCAATTTGTGCTTTGGTTCACCCCGACTAAATGTCTTTCTTACTGCCTCTTTCTGCATTTTAAACACCCTTTCACTTTCCTTGGAACTACCCCAGGCAATAACAATATACAACATCACAGAGTGCAAGTGAGCATAATAGAACATCAGAAGTGTAGATTGTCAATAGTTTTTCTTAACTGAGTTATACAATTGCAAACAGGAGGAACTGTTTTACATACAGCTTCAGTCCAAGAACAGTTATCAGATATGTGTAATCCTAAAAATTTCGTGCTATTCCTTTATTCTAAAGATGTACCATCGATTTTTATTAACAAGCTATTATTGGGTTTATGAAACTTGGTTTTTTACTAATTATTATTAAATTATTATTTTTGTACCATTGCTGAATCTGCTGGAGTGGTGTGTTTGCATTATTAGTTACCTCCCCTGTTCTACGCTCACATATTAACAAGGATGTATCATCAGCATACATTATCGAGTTTTTAAACCTAAAATCATTTACATGTATTATGTAAAGTAATGGTCCAAGATTAGAAGCTTGCGGTACACCAATAGTTGATTTCAGATTATCCGATTTACAATTATTAACATATACATAGTGTCTTCTATTATCTAAGTAGTTTGTCTACAAGAATTTCATGATTTACTAGATCAAAGGCTTTACTTAAATCTAAAAAAATCCCCACACATTTGTTATGTTGTTCTAAATTCTTGTACAGTAGATTTAGTACATGAATAGTGGCAGTTGTTGTAGATACACCCTTTCGAAACCCATACTGATGACAAATAAATAAATAATATTTAATAAAGAAACTTACCATCCTTTTAGCAACTATTTTTTCAAAGATTTTCGCCAGTGAACTAAGAATAATAATAATAATAATAATTTTTTCAAGGAACTTGTACAGTTATAGAATATGTCACAGTATATGATGCACTGAAGGTGCATCTCAGAATTATAAAATACAATTTTAAAAACAATACATTACTAAAAAAAATATTTAAAATAGTTCACAACAAAAAATTGATTGAAGGAGCCGTTACTCTGTGGTAGTTAATCATTTTGCACAAATAACTAAATAAAACACACTACTATGTTTTCTACCACTATGTATTTATAAAAATTGCAATTTTTATAAATACATAGTGGTAGAAAACATAGTAATGTGTTTTATTTAGTTATTAGTTCACTACAAATTATGGTAATAATAATAGAAACGGGTCTGTAATTTTCTAATTTATTTTTATCGCCTGATTTGTATATACTAGCTATAATTTTGGCTAATTTCAGCTTATCTGGAAATATGCCATGCTTTAAAGAACTATTTATCAAATCTGTTAAGGGTTTACATAACAGATTCTTACGGGTAGGTCGCATCGTATGTATGTTGTTTACCAAGTAAGGACACAAACTGAAATTATTACTTGAGAATATTACAAGATAATTTGGCCGCGAAGAAGCAAAGACATGGCGATGTCCTCTGTCGGTCGCTTTTAACTGCTTTGTCGGCAAGCTTTTCGATGGCCCCCGTCGCGGCCTAATTATCTGTTAGGATCACCATACTTATTTGCACGAATATCAGAGTATCATGTGTGTCAAGACGCGAGGCAACAAAGCCTACTCCAATATGCCAGCAGTTCTCAAACTGTTATTAAGTATTTTGGAAATTTTTGTTTATTTTTTTTTCTCGCAAAACTATGAGTCTTAGACCCCATGTTATATAAGGTTTTTTGTTTGTCTTGTCGTTCCCTACCACCAATTTTTTTTTAATGACATGAAACTAATTAGACCCTGTATATTACTTGTATATCGCCTGAAATTTGGTTCTGTTCTTAAATACTTTACTTGATGTCTTCTGTACCCATTTCCTGGTTAAAATTTGTAATTTTGATGCGAGGTTTGTTTCTACATTGTATGAGTCATATAATTTTCCTTTTACTGGATTTTTTCCAATACTTCTGTCATTAAATTATAAAAATTGAAAATAAGGAATGTATATAAATAATTTTAATTGCAGAATGAGCTTTCCACAAGAGAAAAACTCACAACCAAAAGTCAACAATTCAGGAGATAATGCTACAGAACAGAATAAGCGAGGTGAAGGTTCGCGTAAGGAGAAAAATCCAGTACCGAAAAAAAAATCCCAATCAGGAAAATATCGCTGTGACCAATGCAACTACTCAGCGAAAGCAAAGTCCGCTCTCGTAAGTCACATGATGAGACATACAGACCCTTCAAAAACTAAAATGCACAAGTGCGAAGTATGCGGCCATGAAACAAAGAGAAAAGGTGACCTAAAATGGCACATGATCGTACACAAAAATCCCGAAGAAGTCATGATGTACCAATGTGCGAATTGCCCTTACGAAACTAAACGGAAAGCAGACCTCAAGCAACACGTGGTAGTTCATCGGTCCCGCATGTTTAGGTGCGATTACTGCCCGTATGAGACGAAAAACGAATTTTATCTCAACACCTTCCACATATTACTCCACAAAAATAAATCTGAAATTGAAATCTACAAATGTGAAAGCTGTCCATTTGAAACTAGAAGAAAACAATTTTTGAAGGGGCATGTCAAAACTCATACCGAAAAATTTAAATGTAATTGGTGCGATTACAGCACGACATGTAAAAGATCCTTAGCAAAACACTTACTAACACACAAATGTCGTTCAGAATGGGAGATGTTCAAGTGCTACTCGTGTACTTTTGAAACAAGATGTAAAGGTAGATAGGTTTATTCATAGTAGTTGGAAATCTGTCGTCTCAAAAGATGCTTCTAAAATGTCAGACCCATGACTCCAAGATATGACCGTGTGTATCTAAATATAGGATGACTTCTGGTGGTGTTAAACAAATCTCGTTTTCACTGTCAGTATTCATTTATTTAATTTTTGAGTAATATGTAAAATTACTGTATATAACGTTGACTTTTAAATTGCACGAATTTTCATATTGCAAATCATTAAACAATTTCGCTTTGACACATTGTCAAGTCTTACTAATAAAATATATCTTTTGCAAAAATTTCTATACTTTCGAGTTCTGTAGGTTTGACATTTTAAAATCGTCTTGAGAAGATAGATTCCCGTTAGCTCTTACTTTCCATTAGCTATGAGCTTTAGTTTTGACTAAATGACCTGTTTTACACATTTATACATCTAATGGAGGGAATAAGACATACTTATGTATTGTGTTTTTCAGGCGGTCTTAAAAGGCATTTGTTAACGCACAATAATCCCTCTTCAATAATTTACGAGTGCGAAAAATGTAGCTTTAAAACAAAGGTGAAAACGAGCTTAAGAACACATATATTGAAACATATGGATCAGTCAAAGCAAAAGATGTATGAATGTGCTGTGTGTACCTTCAAGACAAATGCTAAGGGGAATCTGAAGAGTCATTTACTTTCTCACATCGTATATCTCAAAACCTTGCCGAATAAACAGGATGAAATAAAAACACTCATAGCACAACGTAGTAACCTAAGCAAAAAAAAAGTAGTATGTTAACTACTATCGAAATTGTAAATACGCAAAATGAATGAATTTATAGAAGCTGATTTCTCAAGTAACAATTTAAATGCTATGTGAACTTGAATAAGTTTTGTAATAGCTTTATTGAGGATGTAAGTTTGCTAAATGGCTTTATAGCGGTAGTATAGCAGGCCAACAACTCTTTAAGCCTAAGTAGTTTTATTAAGAGCTGTAACAAGCTTCTGTGGGCTTAGTTTCAATACCATTTAGCATTTGTTTTAATTTGAGTCTATTTGCATTTGTAAAGGTTTTATGGTGGTGGTCAGCACTACCATAATAAAATCAGTTGGCCTAGGAAACCAATTTACCTCAGAGATAACGTTCATAAAACCAGTATGCCTAAGAGTTTTAAAAGGGCACCTGAATATACTAATCATAAATACTGCTATAAAGCTGTATTGGCTTGTATAATGCCAAATGTAACATATGAACCATTTAGTCTGGACAAATTCCTTCATAAAACGGCAAAAGTTGCAATTTGACAGGTGGACAAATAGTATATTACTACCCCCAGGCCCCGATTTGCTCTCGACGGTCCTGCCTGCCATCCATCAATTATAAGACGAAACATAGGACTTATTATCAACAATTAGAGCAAATTTGACTATTCAAAATATCCAAATAAATGTGAAAGGTTATTTTCTTCCTATTTATATATTTTTGGGCAATAGGTTTTATGGTGGTTGTGAATAAATCCAACAAATCTTTATATAGGTCAAATGGTGTTATACAAGATCAACTGGTATTAGACAATACCAAATGGATTGACATAAAGGTAAGAGGATTTAAATTGGTTGTAATTATTACCAAATGCTTTTGTACGAGAAGATTGTAACAATCTTAGGATTAAATACCCTTATTGTGGTATTGCGGCAACCAACAGGTTTTAATCAAATATCGCCATTTTTCTACAAATCTCTGTAAACAAAAACTGCCATGTTGTAATTATTCAAGTGAACATTTACTTAGTTGCAATTCTTGCAACAATTTATGAGTAATAAGGACTAAAATCATGATTATTATTACTAACAAGTTGATATAAACAAAAAATAAACCTTTTTTAAAAAAATTAATTTTAAAATATTTTTTAAAATTCCCAAAATTTTCAATATTTTTGAAGGGCTTCCGTATTATTCAACCTACTAGTTGTGATATCAACAGTACAATTTAATGTGCAGCTAAATTTTCACTCATAGAGAGTACCTATACGGAACTTGATATTTTTAACCAGTATAGAGACCAGCTTGAACAACAAATGCTTAATATAATATCCATTACCAGCATGCGACTAATTTGCCAATATGGCCAACTTAGATTTAATATGATGGCAAGCATAAAACCTTTTTATTAAAAATAACCATATTACTTAATAGAGCAAATAGCATTTTTAAGTGCAGTTCTAAAGCATTTTAGGTTCATGATAACTTTACGAAGTAGTTTTATCAAGGTCTTCAGAACGTTATAAAGGCTATTTAGAATAAAACCAATTGGTCCAAAGGCCCTCAGAACTCTTTTAAGAATGGTCCCTTTTAGCTTTATACAAGCTTTATAAAGGTTTAATAGCGTTTGTCAACGATATATAGTTTTATCAGAAGTTTTATTAAATAGACTTCAAGAGGTTCTGAGGATCACGATAAAATTTAAATTGTTACTTGGGATTAGGTAGTATATTCGAGGTTTGTTCTGTGGTGATAAGTATTTAATTAATTATATTTCTCGATATGCAATTTACAATGTGATAAGCTGATATTAAATCGAGGGGATCAATCACCTGTAAAAGTTTGCACACCAACTACTCATACAGTGTGGAACTGCCAAATGTCGATTTTGGATTATGAAACGACATCCTACATTTTGAAGTTCAGTGGCAATTGCAACCCCTAAATTTTTAAATGGGATAGGGGCACTTGAAAGGTCTTTCATTCTTTATTAAAAAATGCTATGGTTTCAATATTTATTGCGAAAATGAAAGGTCTGCTTGACAAAATTCACTATAACAAACGAGAAACATATAAACGTACAGCGGTTTGTTCTTGCGGGATAGCAAAAACAATTTCAGTGTTTTTTTTTTCAACATTATCATTTAAAAGAAGACATAAAAATATCAAAATTCTTTATATTTATTTATTTATTTATTTATTTCTTTAGATATAATCACTTAGGCTGTTAAAATGCAGATCTGATAAGAAGAAAAAAATACATATTTCAGTATACAAGGTGCGACAATACATAGTAAATATAAAGCCACCATAAACAATAAATACAGATTAAAATTCATCGTACGAGTATAAATATTTCTCAAGTAAAAGTTGTTTGAGACTAGATTTGTATTTGTTAAAATTGTTGACCTCCTTAATCACACTAGGTAACTTGTAAAAACTGATACCAGAGAAATGAGGTGATTTTTCAAACTGACAAGTGTTATGATGAGGCAGAGCTAATAAGTCATCATGACGAGTATTATAATTATGGTAACTTGCAACAGATTTTGCTATTTGTTTATCTATTTCTTGTTTTTATCTGCAGATGTTCGAACGACAAAGTTCATCAGATTAGCAGGAGCGTCTGTTTTTCTTTTTTTAGAGACTAAATCAGTAATAGTAGTAGTAAATGGTAACGATGATGTTGATGGCATTGACAAATCAAAACCAGACAAACCTGATGTTGATGAAGCTGAGCTTGGCAGTCGTCCTTGAAAACTGATGGTTGAGGTCGAAGACTTTGAAAGCCTGCTTGCAATGGTTGTATTATCTGATTCTTTATTTTCTGTAAAAGAAAAGAAAAAATATTTAAGTTGATAAATGATAAGATAAAATATTAGAGGAGCCAATAGAAGTTTTCACTTCGGAATAATTCCAGGCATAATTAGATTTGCAATTAATTTATTTAATATCAAATGACGCACAAGCGCTATTGTTGGTAATGGTAACTTTTAGTTGTTCCTGACATGTTCAGAGATGTATTCGAAAAGTTGCGCTTCCCAAAATTATTCCGAAATAATGCATATTTTCATCCTCTATTGACGCCATTATATTTATTAATAAAATATTAAGTTTAGATAGGTATCTCGAAACGAAACTAAATTATTATTATTATTATTATATGTAGTGTGTACATACCTTCAGCTGTTGTTAAATCAACTTCATTACTTGGTCCAGCAGTATCTAAATCTACGTATAATGTCTTACACTTTTCATGATGATTTTTTAATCTTTGAACAAGTCTTTGCCTTTCTTTTCTGCAAGTTTTACAAATCGCTCTACTACCAGATCCCTTATGGCCCAGCTTACGAATTGGCCACCATTTCTATTCTGCAGACAATTATCTACAGGATTTAACAGGGAATGTCGCGCAATAACACGAACGAGTATGCTAAGAATAAGAAACTAAGAACCAGAAATATACGGTTGAACATATTGAAGTGAAATTTTGATATTTTCTAAAGTAGCTAAATATAGGCATTCAGCCCTATGAATTGATGGATTGTTTATGTTGTTAAATATAGCGTACATGTTATGTTACGACTTATGACTGATATATTTCATATTTTAAATTGAATAAGTGTACTCTATGATATAAAATAATTTTGAAGACATTATCATTAAATGGTACTGAAGTTTCTGTTATTTAAAATTTCACGTTCGAATTATAACAAGTTGAAAATAAATTTAGTCCTAGCATGTAAGTAATATTGATACTGATTGTGGGGCACTGAAATTCTCACTCAGGTCTGATTAAATAAATCAATATGAGACAGTGTCAAAACTCAAAACCAGAAAATACTATTTTTTTTATTGTTTGCACGTAAAAATAGACCATACCACAATATTCCTACTTAAAAAAATCACGATTTTTAAAATTCTTTTACTAAAAATAGTTGATTTTATATTATTTTTTTAATCATGATTTTTTCGAACCCTGATTTATATACATGATGCTAACATTTCCGAAACAATTTAGAAAGACAGAAGAAATAGTTTCGAAACATGTCCCTTTCATAAAATATGATCTAAATTTCCGAAACACATGGAGAACTGTTTCCGTGGCCATTTTGGTTTTAAAGTAATTGCTTAATGATATTTGTAATTCAGTGGCCATTAATAATAATAATAATAATAATAGTTTATTTATCTTTCAAAAACATACATTTTATAGATATGTCAAATTGGACAGACATATACCATTCCAATTAAAATTAACATAAAACTTAACTGGTTACCACTTAATTAAAATTATACGTCTAACAATAAAAAGTTAATAAAACCAATATAAGACAAATGATACATAAAATTACTAGTTATTTGCTCTTTACATAATAAGATGTTAGCAATATATATTATATTTTTACTCAAAAATGCTTCAATTTTTAATCACTTGGTGAGATTCATCAATGGAGTATATACAATTTTCAGTCATATTTTTTTTTTAGTTTATTTTTAAATATGTTGATGGGAAGATTACGAAATGACAAGGGCAGAACATTCAGCATTGTAATTCCCATATTGTTACTTATCTGCAGCCTGGTTTGAGGTATTATTAGGTTGTCTCTATTTCTGGTATCATGCTGATGATGATCAGCATGTGTAATGTAACTATTTAGGTATTGTTTTACCATTAGAATATTATGATATGCTATATAGGAGAAGAGTGACATTATTTTTAGAGATGTAAACAAGGGCCTCCAACTCTCATGCACCTACTATACTTCTTACTGCTGACTTTTGTAGGATAAAAATTTTTTGTAAATGGCAGTGAGCTGCATTTCCCCAAGCAAGTATTCCGTATGTTAACTGAGAATGAAAAAGTGAGTAATATGTTGTCTTAGCGGCTTGTTCATTTATAGTATTTCTTATTTTTTTAATTGCAAAGATAGACTTGGACAATGTGTTGCAAAGTATGTTGATATGTTCAATCTAATTTAAATGTATGTCTATATGAACCCCTAAGAATGTTGTAATGAGACGTTCATCCGAATTATTTTTTGTTTGAAATGTTGACACCACAATTTTACTCTCATTTAACAATAACTGATTGAGTGTAAACCAAGCTTTAGCCTGTTCGAGTATATGCGTGAGGATTTGCTGTCTATCATCTTTCTCATCCAGACTTGTTCCAAAAGTTTAATCATCTGCGTACATTATTGTGGTAACATTTAAAGTATTCAAATGATTTGGCAGATCATTTATATATACCAGGAATAGCAAAGGTCCCAGCACAGACCCTTGTGGCACCCCTCGTTTTATCTGCATGGGTTTGCTTCTGTTATTATGAAACTCAACTAGTTGTGACCTATTTCTTAAGTATGACTCAATTATCTTTAAACAATTACCACGTACTCCATAAAAATCTAGCTTGTTAAGTAGGAGAGTGTGATGAACACAATCAAATGCTGATGTTAAATCAGTAAATATTGCCAAGTACCTTTTTTTGTTTTCAAGAGCTTCCTTAATGTGATGCGTCAAGGATAACATTGTCAGTAATTGACATCCCTCTTCTGAAACCAAATTGTTGTGCATATAATATTTTATTTGTGTCCAAGTAATCCACCACATTGTTAAATATTGCAGTTTCTAGGATTTTAGAAAAGACTGGCAATATGGAAATTTGTCTGTAGTTTTGTGGTTCAGATAGATCACCTTTCTTATGTATTGCGATCACTTTACCTATTTTCATTAGAGAGGGGAAACAACCTTGCAAGAGACATGCATTTACAATATTTGCTAGTGGTTCAAGCACAAAGGGCATTTTTTTATTATGTAAGTATTTAATCCATTAATATTAGTTTATTAATTATTATTCTGATATCATCGGGTGTTACAGGTTTGTAAACAATGGAATTTTTGTTTTGCAATTTTTTTGTCCATAAAGTTGTTTGTACTATTTTGAGTGCTCTGTAAGCTTTGTACAATGGTCTCAGCAATGATTGAGTTCATTCGCAGATAGAGTGCCTATATAGATGTTCGGCATTCTCTTATGTTCTCTTCCTGTTTCAGCATTTATGATATCCCATTCCGTTTTCTGATAGTTATCTGTTTTCTCCAGACAATGTTGGTAATATAGTTGCCTCACAGATATTAGTAGATTTTTGTATTTTTTTTTATATTCCATATATGTTTCTTTGTTTCGTTGAGTTGGATTTATTGACATGCGCTGACACTGGGATAGAGAGCATTAACTTTCGTATTGAGTCCACGAACATTCTGGTAATAGATGTCCAGATCAATGGAGTTGTTGATTTTAATTAGTTTTTTTGGGAATGATGAGAATTAGCAGCGTTATGACTATTGAGCGGTTGATGCCGGTTTTGGCTTCGGTTTCGGTTTAGGTTACTAGATATATACTTGTCTACATAGAAGCCTTTGGGCCAGAAGTTGGCCGACAAATGTTGTTCCTCCAGGTTTTTGGGTACTCCCAGCTTGAAGCTTGCACTTCTGGGTCTCCTGAATTTGGATCGCAATTTAATGCATCTGCATAAGTGACGATAATCCCTATCTAATATATCTAGCAGATCACCTGGCTCTGTTTCCGTGCTAAGGTTTGATAGGTAAATCCAGGATAATTCAGGCGCATTCTCCCCAATATTGGGGTTAGCTACTCTGATATTTGACCTACTTGGACCAGTACAAATTATGCCTGAAGCTTTACTTTTTGTGTACATCTGGTGTTGGGGGCTACTATACATGGTAGTAGTATTGCTTGCCGCCGCCTCCCCTGTATTCGCCGTACTGATGTTTTGCTTAGCAACTTTAGGCTGTGGCTGCTTATTCCTGTTTATAGATGGCGGTGGTTGCATTGATTTCCCTTTATCCGGTTGTGGAAGCTGTTTGCCTTGGGGCATTGGTTGAGGTGCGTTGCCAGTTATGTTTTGTTGGCGAGGTTGTGAGATCACAGATTTATTACTATTGTCTAAAAGTTTGATCAATTCAATGTTAGTCTCTTTTAGAATTGTGAAGTCATTCTGGAGATTTGCTATTTGAGCTTGGACATTACTTAGGTGTTTCGCTATGTTTTCTTCAAAATCCGACCATTCCCTGGAAGTTATTAGAGGAGATCTTTGTGTTTTCTCATTTGCACTGCACTCTGGGCACCAATAGAATATTAGTCTTTTTTTTAACAATACTGCTCTTAGTTCCGTTGAGGTTAGTTGCGTGCGATCCTGGCACAATTTAGAGGCACATTTATCACAACTGATTAATTCAGCATTTAATACATCACACTTAGAACATATGGTCATTTTGTGTAAAAATATTTAGGTACGCCCCTGTGGTGTTTACTTTGTTTTTATACTATAAACCAGTTTTTGTGTGATTTATTATCTTGAGATAGTAGTAGTTTTTGTGGATGTTTATCTATTACTTATAGCACAATTTTGCAAATTACACTGTTAATAACAAATGCTTTTAACGTAAAAAGTTATTGTCTGATGAGGTAGATTTTTAGTTACTTGTTATATAAATTTCGAAGTATTTAAACTCAGGAGAACACTACTTTATTGCTGTTTTTGGCACAGCTATTTTAACACAGCTTTTATACTTCTCTATCAAACACAGTATTTAGTTGATAGCAACTGTGAAGAAATAATACCATACTTTTTGCATTTGTGATTTCAGGAGTCACCCAGTGTTTTGAGCTGTGATGTCTCTTTTCAATTGGCATTAGTGGAAAACATCTTGTTATAATAGTACAAGAAAGTATTCTGGAACAAGTCAAATGTATGTTCCGCTACCTCCACAGGAGGAGTGGTCTGAAATATATCATTTCAGACCACTCCTCCTGGCTTAAATGGTGATTCATCATCAACATATTTTCATCAGTAAATTTTCTTTTGGTTTTTATGATGTTATCATGACCAACATGGTTCACATTACAATCCTTTAACTCTAATAGCTGACAGTGATGATCTGATATACATAATGGTACATTAAAAACATTACAGTTATTAAGATTGGTGAAAATATTGTGGACAATGTTCTTTCGAGTGAAAATGTTATTTATGCAAAAGCTTAAATGTCGATATAAATTATGAAAAATAAACATTATTTGATGTTTGGATAGATTACTAACTATTAACATCAAAATAATAATAAAAACATATATATATTTTTTTAATTAAAAATATAAATTTTAAATGGTTCAATATGTACCTACAATATTATTGTTTCCATATTGAAATAACACATACCTATTCTTTATTATAATCAGACCCCGGCTCAGAGGTAGTTATGACGTAAAAGTCAGAGTCGGCTTTGCGCAATATGAAATATATAAACATTTTCATGCGCAATAATACAATATTTTACTTTATGATTATGTCTAGTGAATTCCGTAATAGTTAAAGGTAAATGGCCCCGAAACGGTTATAAATCATACTTTGATGCACTTATGGTTGGATGCACAAACACAAACGCCTAGTAACTATACCTTATTAGAATAATAAAAATATATTATTTGCACTTGTTCTAAATCATCCGAAATAAAACTCCGGCGCCTGTCACTGAATATCCCACTTGTGAAAAAGGATTCAGGTTCAACCGTTCAACGTCAACCGATGTAATCGGCGTGTATTTAAAATAAGTATAGTTTCTTCTAGATGGCAGATTTATTGTCCGGCATTGAACAGTCCACTTCTTTGCCACACACAAAAATGTTGAAAAACCGGGGTTGTTTCTTAACACTGTTTTGTATCCAATTTGTATTTCATTCAGCAATATCCCCTGAGACTCTAAAAATATAAGAATAAGAAGAATAAAATTTATTAAAACAAATTACACAGTAAGTATATATAAGTAAGTAAAGAAATTATGACATGGTGCAGCATTTGTATATGGCACCTAGGTGCGTGATGCCCCTGTATGTGCCTGTATATATATATATATTCAAATACTTGTAATGTTTATTGCATCAATTGCTGTATACTGATCCGTTTCTGGCTTATGTTGAACGTTGCGTATAGCTATAGGAATCCGTGAGAAATATCCCTGTAAATATGCTAAATTTTAGTTTTTATGACGTTCAGATGAAACTTGTTTTAAAATGTTCGAATTGCATGTCCACGAAAGTGTTTTTTCACAGCTGGTACAGAAAAGTTCTATACCGTTAAACCGCAGTTCCAGAAAATCTTTAATCTACGAAAGTACTGTTTCATTTAATGGAAAGCCACTCGACGCCATATCAAATCACGACACATTTACTTCTATCAAATGTACTGACAAGTCTGTAGTGTTGACTAAATTAATAATAATTGTTGGACCTTTTTTATTTCAAATGCTTTCTGTACGTTTGAAATCTTCTGCAAAATATAACACGCAATCTGCCGTTTATTTTAGTATTATTATTGTTTACCGTATCCTTTTTGCTGTCGAAAAAAAGCAGAAAGAGAGTGACTTTGTGGTGAAAATGTTCCTTATATTTTTTTAAATTATAGTGCCTTATATTATGTGCACAGATAAAAATATTTTAAATTGGAAATTGTTTAATGTATTTGGGAAGAAACATATGGGAGATGTTTACATTTCCTTAACTGATATAAAAAGTTGAAGTGGCGTATGCCATTTAAAGTGCCGAGTTTTTTGTTTTACGATTAGACAATCAGACCAACGCGCGACGCTGCAGGTATATATAATGCGCGGCCGAAGTCTGGTGTTTTTTATCCACCAGTTTCAGTAAACATCTCTTACATCTACTTGCTCAACAATACCAAATAAATAATTTCTCCAAACCAATAATAAATTATTTATTTATTATTTTGAGTTTTATGCCATACTTTTTATTTCTTACCGCAAAAGTAGGTATTTGTTTCCTATAAATAATGTATTTATTTGCTTATGTGAATCATACAAAACATTATATTTATCTGTGTGTGAAGACTGTCTCTGGCATAACTACTTTTGTGCCTGACTCTGATTATAATAGATAATAAGACTTTTCGAAACTGATTGCATACATTCCGCCCCCAATAATATTAGTTATAAAAACATTGATATATTTGCGAAACTAGTTAAAAAGCTGTGAGCTACAAATTAGAAACATGTTTCTCTTTATTTTCGAACTTACCAAAGAAACGTGCAGTGCCATCAAAATAGAAACACACTACCATAAGAAATTGTGTATACGTCGAAAATGTATCGCAACATGTTGCAAATAGTTCCCATTTTGTACATGGGAATAGGCACATTTGTTAGAAACGTTTCCGAAAATGTATCTTAACCCTTTCGCTGATGATGTCCACTACAGTGGACATGACCTTTGTGATTTTTTTTTAAATTTAGGTGCCATAATTTCCGCAATCTGTCAAGTTCCCTACTCAATTGATATAATTGTTAAAAGAAAGTGACTAGTTTTGTCATCTAGATGCGAATAATAAAAGTTCACTTTTATGCAGAAGGTTCTTAGTCACGTAAATTATTAGTGCGCACTGTAGGCTCCTAGATAATTTTATTTCAAGCAAGTATACAGTTGGTGAAACTCTTGTTGATTTTTCTGTGTGTTTATAAGTGTTCATTTTTTAATATCTTGGAATTTTCGTTGTGTTTTCAAGTAACTAGGCTGTGTTTTTTGTCATTTGAAGTGTGTGCACCACAGTGGACACTGTGAGTCAACGACATAAATTCCATGGGTGAATCTAACCTTACTTTTTTTTTAAACTTCTGCTATATTTAAAAATGTTGTAAAAGATTTATGTCAAAATGGCTAATAAGAGAGGGCTGACGGACCAGGAGCTTTCTGAAGTCCTTCAAGACGATACGTCGGACCTAGAGTTCCTTAGTGAGGAGGAAGGGGAGGGTTGAAAGAGTGACCACTTTCTCCCTCCAAAAGGTATCCTTATTCTAATTTTTTTCTTAAATCATCAGCTAATACATCACTCTTTAGATCTTGATGATGAGGAAGCTACGACTGCATCAGAGTCCGAGGAAGACCCGGAAAAAGATATAAAAGAACCTTCGCCCGATCGATGTGCCAACATCGTCTACCGCGTCACCCAAGGTTAACTCTTCCAAAACAAGAGTTAGTGAATATCTTTCCAGAAATGAGATGACTGCTAAGAAAGATATCACGTGGCGGACGGGAATGATATATATATTACTCCAGAAATAAAGTGTGACATTTGTAGAACTACCGTTGAGTCACAGCGTCCACTATAGTGGACGTCAATTTTTTTACAAACCGTAACATATAGACACTTACAACTAACGTCAAAAATTTCAAAATAAATTGAATAATATGCATGCTGTATTTCAGAATTTACTCATAAAAACTAAAAAATCGTGAGCGAAAGGGTTAAAATGCTACTTGGGTTACTTTTTGAAATAAATATTAAAACCATAGCATTCTTGAATAGAGAATTAAAAGACTTTTCAAATGAGGTCTCATAAGTCTCTACTTCCCTTTTAAAAATTTAGGGGTTGCAACTGGCACTCGAAGTGGGTTGGATTTAGGGATGAAAGAACCCCTCACCATTAGCATTGGAAAAATCATTTCAGTTAAATTCAAAGATTTTTAACTTCCAGTCACTGTAATCATACAGGGAAGGCATTAAATCAATTTTTTCATATGACATTTTTTGGCCGGAAGCCCTTGAACTACTTATTTCCAAAGTTTGAAAAAAATTCCGCCAAAAAAATGTTTCAATTTCGCAGAAAATGTTAAGTTCCTGTTACTCTAATTGTGCAGGGAAGGCACTGAATCTATTTTTTATAAGACATTTTTTGTTCAGAAGCCCTTGACCTACCTATTCCCAAAGTTTGAAGAATATTCCACCGAAATGATTTTTCCAATGCTAATATCCTTTGTATGTTGCAGGATGTCATTTCAGAATCCAAAATCGACGTGTCTCGGAATTTTTTATAAATATGCACAGTAATTAAAAAACTGAATTTTTTCCATTTGGGTGTTCCACATTGTATATCGAAAAGACTGCTGGAGAAACTCTCTTGACTCGTGGCGAGACTGTCGTGACTGCCAACATTACCGCTACTTATAGGTACCTGTGGATGATCTACCAAAAATAATGAATCAGCGTGAAACGAAATTTTCATTAAATATTTAAAAATTGAAGTAAAAATTTTGATCTATACTGGAACAGCTATTTCATTTTGGTCCAGGTCTTTGGCAGGGAATCAAAATTAAGCTCTAAATGGCTAGAAATATAAACTAGGAAAAAATTTAGAAACAACCCAGCTAGCACACTGACGTCAATTTGCCGTCATTTATTTGTCATAATTTACGTCATAAGTCCCAATATAACGACGTTCAATGTACGTCTAAATGACAGTCTAATGTCACATCCTAATGACGTCATATCCTGACGCCACAATCACGTTCAGTATGTCCTTAATGTGACGAATATGGTCCCAAATAAGAACCCTTTTCGTACGTTATTTTGACGTATGATTAAGGTTTAAAGCTGACGTCAATATAACGTTTGATATGACCTCGATTTGATGAATACGGGCCTAAATAAAAACTTTTTTCACTTGAGAATATTATTTAATCTTTCAGTTTTTATTCATTTTACGTTTTTGTTAATTACAATATAATACTTCATTGGTGTCAAATTACACAGTGTTTACACACGTCAACATACAGTACAAAAGTTGAAATAAAAGGTATAAATGTATAAAAAAATAGATACGAAGTAAAAGACTAAGAGCACATAGTACATGAAAGACAAACTAGATATAAAAGAAACTATTAATATAAAATAAGTAGGAGGTATGGTATGGTAATTTATTACTGTAGCTTCTAGAATACTGCATGAAATTTACACACTAGTTTGCAATAGAGGAAAAGTTGCAATGTAAAAATTCGTTAGTACTATACAAAGCATTATTGAGCAAATATTTTTTTATTCTGTTTTTCAACTGAGTTTCATTCAACAATTTTATCTCTGGTGGTAGATTATTATAAAATTGAAAACCCAAGTATCCTGTGCCATCCCTGGTTTTACTTAATCTATGGAAATTTATGTTGAGTCTATCGTTGTTTCTGGTTTTATAAGAATGTATGTGGCTTCTAGTTTCGAATGATTCTACATTTTTCTTTATATAACTAAGACATTGGTAAATGTAGGTACAAGGCACAGTTATAATATTCAAGGAAATAAAGTGTTGTTTGCAGTCGTCTCTAAATTTTAGTCCAGAAATGACTCGTATTGCCTTTCGCTGAGCAGAAAATACAGCAGCACAAGACGGGGCATGTCCCCAGACTAGTATGGCATATGATAAAGTAGAGTGGATGAGACTATGGTAAGTCGTGGTTAGAGTATTCAGTGAGACTTTGTCAATAAAGTTTCGCAACAGATAAGCATATTTGGAAATTTTTTTACAGACGTAGTTAGTATGACTTTCCCAAGATAACTTGGGGTCTAAGTAAACTCCTAGGAATTTAACAGACTTAGGATTATTAACCTCTTCCAAATTGCACAAACCAAATATCATTGTTTCTGTCTTAGTCACATGCGGTATGCGGTACTTCATTTAGCAAAACTTCGATGGCATCATTTGACATTGTCAAATTTCTATCATCTGCAAATAATAGGACACTAACATTATCTCTAATAGACTGAGGAAAGTCATTGATATAAATTAAGAAAAGTATGGGACCCAGTACGGACCCCTGTGGTACTCCATGCTGCAATTTTAAAGTAATAGATTTAATGCCGTTATTAAGAACAAATTGTTGTCTATCACTCAGGTCTGACTCTAAGAGCAATTTGCTTTCATCTGTAAAGCGGTAGAAACTTAATTTATTTATAAGAAATTCATGGGACACAGTCAAAAGCCTTTGTGAGATCTGGGAAAAGAGAGCATACAAAAGTGCCATCTTCAAAACCGGCATTTATTAAATCTGTCAGTTTATCAATGGCAAGAGTTTTTGATAATTTGTTTCGAAAACCGTACTGTTAGGGACTGAGGAGCTTACTTTCTTCTAGATATATATATTGATTTTTTATTATCATTTCATAGATTTTGGCAAGACATGGTATGATAGTTCACATCACATGTGCTGTGTAAAAACAATTTAATAGTGTTTTTCTAACTCAAAATATTTCGAAATTTATATCACAAGTAGCTCAAAATTTACCTTTTCATATAAGAATGGAATGGTTTGAATATACATATATTATAAACAACACTGTAACAGAATTTTAAACACTTACCTTAAAATCATCCGGCTGTGGGATTTGAACCATCGGCCTCTCGCATGGCAGTCCAATATGCTTCCTATGAGCTATTATCCTTCATGCAAGTTTTGCTTTAAAGAGTGTATTTATTGCTTGCAGTTGAGTATCCGATTTAAACATAATATTCCCTTTCAGCATTAACCGTGTACAGTTTGTGCAATGGCAAATTTCTATAAAATACTTACTTACGTTGTGCGAATAATGCATGTTGTTCAATTAAACAATGGGTATTATGTTCATAGGGATGTTAAAAATTATTTAAAAATATTCTGGATGTTTTTAAATTAAAAGAAAAAAGTGAGTTTTCATTCAATGTAGATGTCAGCAGTCCTATTTTGCATTATGGTCAAAGATAAGAGTTAATTTTCTAATGTTTGCTATGTTGGTGGTAGACTGCCATTTTAATCGTTTTTTGTTTAATTCGCCCTGCGCCTAGAAATACATATATAATATATAATAGGTATGTAAAGGTTATGGGAAATATAGATCAGCGGTCAGCTACTGGTTGTTAGACCTATTTCCAATAAGGTGGCGATAAAGATGTATAATGCAGTTGTGATAGAGACGCAGTATAGTTTGAATTTAAATGTCGTAAATACCTAATAAAGGTAGAATAAAAATTACATGGCATATATGCGGTAAAGATTTCACATGTAGCTGTGGTACCTACTTACACGATAGAGTAAGAACAAAGGAGTTATTGTGATTCAAGGTATTTATTATAAAAGATGAAAATATAAAAAAAAAGATTTGACTGTTTATATGTATTTATACTTCTCCGTCTATGCCACTAAACATGAAATACAATGGTAAAGACATGGGCAATGCCTTTGAAATTGTTTCAGCATTTACTGATTTGTTTTCCAAATCCTTTTCTGAATCTGCTTTAAACTTTCATCCACATAATCTGGAAGGTAGTGCTCCAAACAGCGTTTTACATATAACTGATATTTCTCCTAATGATGTTGAAAAAGCCATCAAAAGAATTCAACCGAACATGACTATGGGACCGGATAATATACCTGCGTTTCTTATTCGCGACTGTGCCATAATTCTTGCAAATCCACTATGTATTATATATAATATGATTTTAAAGACTTGCACTTTTCCGGCAGTATGGAAACTGTCTAGGATCAAACCTATATTTAAAAAAGGCAGCATTAATGACATAACTAATTATAGGCCAATTACGATAATCAGTAATTGGAGTAAAATTCTAGAAATTATTTTATATGATCACCTATATGCTCATGTTAACAACAGTCTAGTACCCGAACAACATGGTTTTGTCTCAGGGAAATCAACAGTAACTAATCTGGTTATCAAAACGCAATTTATCAGTGAAGTCTTAGATCAGAGGGGCCAAGTAGATGTTATCTACACCGACTTCTCTAAGGCTTTTGATAAATTGGATCATAATATTCTACTGCATAAGCTCCAACATTTTAGCGTATCTTCAGATTTCTTAAACCTTGTAACGTCATACTTAACTGATCGTTGGCAATATGTACAAGTTAGAGGCCATAAGTCTGACAAATTTTTGCAAACATCTGGTGTACCTCAGGACTCCACTCTTGAACCCCTGTTTTTCATAATTTTTATCAATGACATTGCAGCTAGAATTGATGTTAATTACCTCTTATATGCCGATGATTTAAAAATATTCAGTCAAATTAACACACTAGCAGACTGCGAACATCTGCAAAGAAACCTACACTATATATATAACTGGTGCATTGAAAATAATCTATCTTTGAATATCAGTAAATGCCATGTCGTATCCTACTCGAGAAAGCATAATACTTGTCTATTTGACTACAAAATTTCTAATATGCCTCTAGAGAGACCTAATTGTATTAAAGACCTTGGTATCCTTTTTGACCCACAGTTGACGTTCATCGACCATATTGACTTAACTGTTACAGCCTCCTATAAAACACTAGGATTTCTCTTAAGAAATATCAAGGATTTCAATAATATCGATTCATGCAAACTATTATTCAACTGTCTTGTACGATCAAAGTTGGAGTACGCATCAATTATATGGAATCCAATTTATAACTGTCACATTTCAACACTCGAAAATATCCAACGGCGCTTCCTAAAAAACTTATATTCCAAAACACTTGGGCATTACCCTTCTCAAGGATTTCCCCAAGATGTTCTCCTATCCACTTTTAACTTTGATAGTCTCCTAAAGAGAAGGACTACTCAATCAATAATTTTTTTGTACAAAATTATTCACAATCACATAAAGTGTGAAAATCTCCACAATAACATTTATGTTGTACCGCGTATTGCCTCAAGGCACAGTGATACATTTTTGCTTCCTACCCCCAGAACAAATGTACTGGTGCAATCACCATTCTTCCAGATGTTCTCAAACTATAATAGTGTAAACACTCAAATAGATATCTTTAACACTAACATCCATAAAATTAAGCAACTGTGATTATTAAAATGTATATAAATGCATATTTTATACGTAAATGTGCATGTTTTACTGTCTTTATGTATTGCAACAATTTGTTTGTATTTACTCACGTTTCACATGTCACTATTTTTGTATTTTATCTATATTCTAATCTACTAAGTTGTTTGTCTTCTGTTCATTTATTTTTTGTATCTTTGTACTTGTAGTTATACATTTATGCATGTATCTACCCTTATCCTGTAATTGGACTTGGTCTGTTGGATATTGTAACAAATAAATAAATAAATATACATTACCCAAAACATAAACGTGACTCAAAAATGGCGTCATAACAACGTTCTGTCTATGACGTCTCTGCGACATTCTAAAATGTGATGTAACTTTGACATCATTTTTAAATCCAGTGTATGACGTCAGAAAATGACTTAAAAATGACGTCATAACAACGTTCTATCTACGACTTCTCCGCGATGTTCTAAAATGTGATGTAACTTTGACGTCATTTTTAAATCCAGTGCATGACGTCAGAAAATGACTCAAAAATGACATCATAACAACGTTCTACCTACGACGTCTTTGCGACATTTTAAAATGTGATGTAACTTTGACATCATTTTTAAATAGAGTGTACGACGTCAGAAAATGACTCAAATATAACATCATAACAACGTTCTGTCAATGACGTCTCTGCGACGTACTAAAATATGACGCAATTCTGACGTCATTTATTTGGCAAATGGCGTCGTAGACCGATACTGACCTTAAAGTGACGTCTGATGGCGGCAAATTGACGTCAGTGTGCTGGCTGGGAAAGTATAACTATCCCTCGTTTCTCTAGTCTAGGCAAAAGAGCTGAAAAAGGTCTGTTTTAAATAATAAATGCCATTCGGGGTTTTATGTTAAGTGCTGGAAAAAAAAATTAAAAAGAAATACCCTCAAGTGTTACATGTTACTTGTTTAGTGCATGCGTTACACCGTGTATGCGAAAAAGTACGACATTGTTTCACAACTGTTGATAAACTAATTGCTAATATAAAGAAAATTGTTCTAAAATCTCCTTATAAGATAAAACATTTCCAAGAAACATGTCCTAATAATGATAATAGTAAACATTTATTGTTCAGAAGAATACAGAGAGTATTATAAGGCTATTGTCAAAATATTGGTAATAGTTACAAAGACTTATACCAGTAGCTGCCGGACATCAAAATATACCATAAGATCTAAGATTTAAGTACATAAATATAAGAAAAGGTGACACACAAAACCAGTGATCACACGTTGGGGAACATGGATAAACGCGGCACGTTAGATTAGATTATAGGCTATAGTCAAAATATTGGTAATAGTTACAAAGAATAAGTACAAAGACTTATACCAGTAGCTGCCGGACATCAAAATATACCATAAGATCTAAGATTTAAGTACATGAATATAAGAAAAGGTGACACACAAAACCAGTGATCACACGTTGGGGAACATAGATAAACGCGGCACGTTACTACCATGTTAACTTCAACTCACTAAAAGAAGTTGTAGGAACCTTAAATGAAGATGTTATTGCGATTAAGCATGCAAAGAATTTAATGGATATTCCAAGTATTAAAAATGATTTAAAATTACAATAATTATAAAAAACCTTCAAATTTGTCCTTGGAAGAAATATTTAACAAAGTAGATACTGTTAAAAAAACAGTTAATGAAATTTCAGGTGCAACTGGTGAGGTTATATTAAAAAAGTGGGTTGCTGTGATGTGACAAATTGAATTCACGAAATGTCAAAAAATGCTATTTTTAATTCACTTCTGTCGGCTCGAACTTTCGATTTTGCCCATGCAATTAACCTTGCCGTGAAAATGCCAATTTAGATCTTTCAATATCGACATTATGAAGCCGTCCTGCTGAACTTTGGAAAGTCCCATATTCATTTTATTGACAGCATTGTAGATCATCATCACACATAGCTAATAATGTATCATCAGCATACAAATTCAAGAAATCAATCTTGCTCAATTTACACAAGACTGCCAAGCCTGCTGATATTACTGGCGACTAGACTACAGAGAGATTTCCTAAAATTTGTACAGCGACTGCCCATGGTGGTTGATCCCTCGATATTTATTATACAAATTTTATTTTCCGGCAAATTGGAAAAAATGTTAGTATATTTTATGTTTTAAATGGACACCTAGGAAAAAAGTGAGAAATTGTGCCTAGAAATAAAAAATATTTATAGTAGTTGTATATTGGTGCTATGTACGATTTATGTAAAATGTTACTGATTTATATATATTTATACACATTCTATTTTTCTATTTACACATATTTTACAGAGAGTAGACAAAGTATGAAACAATTTACTTTACGCCTTAGGCACACTGTTAAGCAGTAAGTAGTGAAAACGAACTGAAGTGTTATGGTAATATTCATTTATTATTCGATCTCTATTTTAATTTTTCTGTTTATCTTTTTGGGGTATTCTGCCTCATATATTATATTATTGGAAAATAACCTTGATGTCTGTAAGTTTTACTCGAGAGAATCAGTTAGAGGGTGTTTTTTTAACAAATGATATGAATAAGGAGAAAGTAAAATTCTTTTATTTTGTTATAGGACAATTAGAAATTATTGTATAACAATGGTTAATGGTAGTTAAGTACAATTGGTATAAATAAAAGAGAGATAAAATTAAGTGTGACTTAAATTAACTTAACCTAAACAAAGAACTCATACAGCGAATTAAAAAGTTTAGCCACTAAGAACAATTTCATTTTTATATTTATTCAATTTCTCTGGCAAATGATTGAACATTTTCAATCCCAAGTATATTTTTGTTGAGGTTATACTAGTGTTTATTTTTGAATACATGAACACACATTTCAAACATAAATGAACATGTTAAAGGAAGAACTTTATATTCCACAAAAGTGTCTACATGTGTGCATATAGGGTAAACCTACTATTGTACGTAGAATCCGTTCTTGTGATATAAAAACTGTTTGTAATTGGGTGGAATCTCCCGAGAAATAGACACCATATTGAAGTTGTGACTACTTGAGCATAGTATAGATTAATTAATTGTCATTTTGTAAAAATATCTCAATATTTTTGAATAAAAAATTATGAGGTCAGGTCTATCTACAAAACCATGCTAAGAAAGACTGTGCCTAGAATTCTACCTCAGGAGTGGTATGGAAAAGAGTTCCACAGACCCGTGCTGACATGCCAACTTTGCGGCTTGCTGTAATGCAAACTGTTATTAGAAAATAAAAATAAAAAAAACGAAATTATAGGTTTTTTGTGCTCTACAAAAGGAACTTCTAAAAATAATTTCTGTTTATGTGTTCTTTTGCGTTTTCATTTCGAAACACCGAGGTTGTAAGTATTCTACTTTGAGTCGTGTTCTACATAATTATTGTGCTACTTTGCATTGTGAAAGTTACGCCAATTGTTATTACTGTTTGTGTTTCAGCCCGGATCACAGCAAGACGTAAAAACCAGAGTTGCTTCTTGGTGCTGTTTCATCGAGAAAAGAAAAAAATTCATACATATATAACATACTAAAGCTCTGTAGCTTTCTTTGAAAAAAATCAGTAATGTAGCATCTACAGTTAATATAATTAAATTATTACAAACACTATCTCGAAGAAAGCTGAAATTATTGGTGGATGCACTAACACATGAATTTTTAAACACATAAATTAACATGTAATTCCATGATACATAGAGTTTTATTACTACTTTTTTCAGAATAAGTCGTAAAGAGAAAATTAGATACCATAAAAACTGTCACTTTGAACAATGAGTCGGTTTCAACAGAAAATAATAGAAATTTTAAGTAATAGAAAATAATTGCATCTAGCATATCACAAGATTTATCCATATATTAAAGATAAAGAAAATATGTTTCGCAAATATATTATGTATTCCAGAAAAAATCTTTTTCAGTTATACCCAAAGGTTGTTAGTTCTAAATAATTTCCAAAATTCTCGCATCTTTTATTTAATTCCAAAGATGAGGCCAATGATCTGGAAAACTGGTGTTTATAAGTTAACATATCTGGATTATGATGATCTTTATATAGGTCAAACTGTTTGTATATTTAAAATTAGTTATAATGAACACTAATGTTCTTTTAAGTGAGGTACGGTACCGGTTTCAGTGGTGTGATCTCGATCGGCGAAGATAAGTCACGTTGGTCGAGTCCATTACTTGGATGGGTGACCGTATCTCATTTCGCCGTCCTGGTTAAGTGGTAGAGTAGCATTAGCTAAACTTCACCAGGACGTTAAAATAAATAAGGCAATGAAATAAATAAATAAATAAAAAATAAAGAGCAAAATTAGGTCAATGTTTTCAAATCACGTCTTCCAAAATAAGGAACTAAATCTATATCATATGCAAATAAAAAGTTTTTAATTAAATTTACTGAAATCTTCGGATATTTTAAAATTCAACAAAATATCTCACAATCTATCTTTAACGACTATATCTTTATTACACATCTCTATTCGATATATTTAAACCATAATCACCTAATTGTTACTAAAAAAAATTTAATAATTCCTGGTCAGCAAATTATATTAATTCTGTAAATATTTGTAGGTATTTTTTTTTAAACTAAATTAAAAAATCCAGTTTTAAGTAGGTAATAACCTGGAGAATGAGATGATGCATTCTTTGCACTTCCAAGTTCCGGGAAAATCCAAAAAAATTTGGAAAAACTTTTTGATTTTCGGTTTTTTGCTCTGGCTGCCAAAATAATGAAAATAGGGAAAGAAGTTCCCAACAAAAGTTGTAGCTCGTCTTTTTCTCTACAAAAAATGTCTACAAATTTTTATCTTATTTAAGCCATTTAAAAAATAAATCGAGTTTTCCACTTATAGTTTTAAGCCACTTCGAAATGCGCGAAAAATGAGAATTCTCCAGCAGTTTCGTATGACCAGGCTCATCGATCGATAATTCTTACTATTCAGAGCCCCTAAAAAAAAATTAAAAGAACATAAAATGTAGAGAAAAGTCTCAGCTTTAATGTGGAACTAATCACAAAATTCATAAAAATTTTATCAAAGATAGAAAGTGTTAGAAGATGGCTCAGTGAACTTTGTACAGTTGATCCACAGATTTATTCATATCTTTGCCAGGAGTCGTTAGAATGATAATTCATTTTTCTTATATATTCTTATATAATGATATATGAATCCAATTAACATTTTATTGCAATTACTTTTGTTGGAAAAATATGCCTTGCGATCAAAGTAGAGGGTATATTTCTCATCGATCAATCACCTCCAAATTTTGGAGTTCATTTCGCTATATCTTAAGTAATAATAACAGCATAGACTTAATGTTTGGATTATAAGTACAATAAAACATATTCTTTCGAATGACTTTAGAGTTTTTTAAATGCGCACAGTACTTTTTGAATTACATTACATTATTCATACACGTTCAGAAAATGCACAATTATACAGTAAAACATATACAACTTATTTATTTCCTAACATTCTTCAATGAAATTTTCACAAAATATAGATTAAAGTGCGTGAAATCGAATCCATGCAGTGAAAAAGCACCCATTGTTACGGGAGAAATAGGTAGGATGCATAAAAACTCAAAGATGTGAATAAATCAACTGTATAAAGTTTACTAAGCCACTCTACAGATACAGAAGACCCACTTTACGCAATAATATGTACAGACTATATTATTCCTCCTATGTAAGGAGGAACCAAAAAGCACTAAACTGTACATTTAGTTTTGTTGATATTTTAAACATATAAGATTGTATCATCTTCCAGATTTCGAATTTGTTTCATACTTTGTCCACTCGTCTACATTAGGGTGGAGCTGAAATCATTTTTTTTTTCTTTGATTTTTGCACGTTGGTAACTGGTACCAAGGTCTGAAATATGCATATAAAATGTTATTAAAATTAAATAATATTTGGGGATCGACGAAGCTGTTGCAATTTTAACAGTCTTTTTGTGAAAAGTCTATATATTTTTAAAATCTAGAGATATTACAAACACTTGTTTAATATGCATTAAATTCCACATTTGTTATGTATTTGTATACCAAGAAACACTGTTATATCAGTTTTGTTTTTCTAAATATTGTAGTTGATCATCTTCTTTGGTAAGAAAGCGGTTATATTCTTTTTCAGCTGTATCATTGATTACATGTAAACCTTTTACTATTTAAGGACAGAGACATATTGTTCATTATGTCTCCATATAGTAAAGGGTCCACGACTTCGAAAGCCGTCAAAATCGCCAAGTAACCCATTCCAGCAAGGTAAATAAATTTTGAGCTCGCATATCGAAAGAGGGTCGTAATGGGCATCAGAAATGGCTTGTTGGACTTTTATTGGGGCTTGCACAACTTCTCCACAAGAAAAAAAGATGGCGGAACGTTATCTCAAGAATTTGTGTTTTTACACATATACCTCTCGCTATAAAATTAACTACGTGCGATATTGATCTGATTTTTTATATTTTTATACTACTGACATGAGCGCATATATCTCTACTGATAGAATTTCAAAATCACGGTTTTTTTCTAAATAAATCCTAAATCGCAGGAATGAAATTTGTGTTTGAAATTTCGACGTGCGAGCAACTATATTATATGTTTAATTTTTTTTATATATTATATGCGAATGAAATATGGTCTAAAGATAAAAAAGTTTTCGCAAAAAATTAGCTCCATATCTTTTACAGTTTTTGACTTACAGACTTTTTAAATTAAACCATTATTTAGATCCGTGATACTCCTATTAACATACGGCTATTATCTGATGTACTGCTATCTGGTTAATTGTAATGCATCAAGATAATGAGCCAATACATTTTTGATATTATGTTATTATTATTTATAATTTTACAAAAATATTAATATGTAAAATGAAACCCATTTGGCAGTGGATTTATTAGATCTATAGGTTATGAAGGTGTTGTAGGAGATATTATTTATTAAGTATACCATTATTATACAATATAATCACGTACACAAAACTTATAATTTATAATTATTAAGAATAATAATGCATAATTATACACAGCTCAGTAAGCATCAACAAAGCACTATACTATTACTAGTAAGAATCACTGTCTGTTAAACACTGCTCTGTATTATTTCTGCCCTTAAAACAATTGCTAGGAAAGGCTGCACATGCAACAGAACATCAAGTGGACGCACATTTTTAGTCACACTTTATTTTACAATTCCAGTTTTCGTTGTTTTTTTAGAACCACTTGTGGTTTTTTGACATCATTTGTGGTTTTATTTGGTTATTCTCTCAGATACCCAAATTTTCTGGGAGAGTGTGATGTATTTTCTTAACCGCTTTTCAAGTCACCGAGGTAATGTGTCTAAAATCCAGGATTTTGTGTTAGGTAAGCAAAGTATAGGAGAATCTAAACCACTTCCTGTGAATAATTTTTACAATTAAAATTATTTTGCAGTAAGCAGGGTTTGACCTTGCTTCGCTAGGTACTTGTAGTTGTAGCTAAGCTAAGCATACCAAACCACTGGACTTAATGATCGTTTTAAATTCAGTAAGTAAGCTCTCTTGTAGGACGTAGCGAATGTAAGTATAATAACTTTATGTATTGCTGCATTGGTGAATCTGAGAATTTAAACTTACTATGGCCATACAGTTTCACATAGGACTTACGACCATCTTCAATCTCACGATCACCAATTGCATCGCAATTATCTAGAATATTAGTCAAACTGTTTAGGTGGCCTATTCGCATTAAGGCAACCGTAACTGCTCACTTTTTCCCCTTCGGAAAGAATAACTGACAGGTCACACAATACATAGATTCCAATAAAGTTTTTACAATATATACTTCATATTTTATACCTAATTATTTATTGATTTCGTGAATACTCTAAATATCCCTTGTTGTCGTATACCTACACAACTTTTGTAGCTTTTTTATTTTGGAAAAATTAAGCATATATTAATATAGCCAGCACGTCGAAATTTCAAACACACAAAATTCATTCATGTGATTTTGAAGGTCTATTAGTAAAGATCATGTCGTATCTGTAGTGTATAGATATAAAAAATCAGATTGATATCGCAAGTAGTTAATTTTTTTGCAAGAGGTAAACGTTTAAAAACACAAATTCTTGAAATAGCATTCAGCCATGTTTTTTTTCTTGTGGAGAAGTTGCGCAAGCGCCAACAAAAGTTCAACAAGCCATTTCTGATGCCCCTAAGGACCCTCTTCTTGAATTCGTTTCCAAAAATCATTTATCTTGTTGCAATGGGTCATTTCAATTTTTAGGGCTTTGGACCCCTTACTAATAACTTAGGATCAAGTTTCCTAAAATCAACGGGTAGGTATATTGAGAATATTAAAGAACAACATAGTGTGCTTCGACACAAAATCATGTAACACCAAATTTGTCAGGGAATCAAGGGTTGGCCAAAGACAGTCTTTTTGTTGGTTATTAGATTCCATTCGTGAAAGAATATTAAATACCATTATTTTTTTAATTATCCGGATCAACAATTATCATTATGCAGATCAAAAAATGCCAGACCTATTAGCTCTTCAGACAAATACCGCAAGTGTTCTGAACATTTTTGGGCAGCAGTTTCAGCTACTTTCTTATTGACTGTAGAAAATTCTAACATATTTTTAGCAAAAGGTACGTCATTTCTAGGAGCATCTGTGTAAGAAGGAAGAAGAATACTAATGTCCCGAGGAGCTTTATATTTTCTCTCTGTTAATTGATTGTTTGTCAAACACTCGAACTTTTATCTAATAAATCTCTTTACCATCCACCTTGCTTGAAGTTTAGTGTTTCTAACATAAAATTGATTCTGATATAGTTATCACACTTTAATACAGTTCTCAGTGCTATATTTTGTTTCACCTGTAGTATGTTTAATTCAGCGCCTTTAAGTGTAAACATGATTGCTGGACAGTAGGTGAAGTGGGGGAGAATTATTTTATAAATTAAAAGTTTCGTCCAGATACTTAAATTTTTGGAGATTCCACGTAAGAAATATACTTTTTTAGCAACTTCATTTATGACATAGTTAGCATGGCCAGAAAATTTTAAATTACAGTCTATTATCACTCCCAAGTATTTATATTCCAAAACACCTTCAATATAGTAATCATCAATTCTAACAGAAACATTCGAATCAACATCGGTATTGTAACTACTAGTTGATAGCATAAACTTAGTTTTATCTAAATTAAGAGAAAGATTATTTTCGTTAGACCACATCTTAACTCTTTCTAGATCTGAATTTCAATTCTCGACAATTTCATTCACATTGTCACTTACAAATGCATCATCCGCGAACAATTGGATAGCACAATGAGAAGAAATATTGACAATATCATTAATTTATAATGTAAACCAAATTGGGCCCAAAACGGAACCCTGTGGAACACCACATATCCACAAGATTGTTGAACTTAACAACTTGATATCTTTCCCTTAGATACGAACGAAACTATTGAAGGACTATTCCTTGAATCCCAATTACTTCCAGATTTTATAACAGCAACTCCCTATTAATTGTTTCAAAATGCTCTTTTATAGTCTAAAAACACTGCAGCTACATACTTTCTTTCACTTATAGCTTCTCTCCACTTGGCCATAACTGTTTGTAGAGCAGTTTCACAGAAATTTTGCTTCCTAAACCCAGCTTGATAATTTGACAGTATTTCATTGCTTTCTACATGATTTAACAATTGTTCTTTAACTAACATATGGGGAAGCGTATTTATTGATCTAAATTCTTGACGTAACAATGTATTTTCTTTCTTTTCTACAGGTACAATGGCGGACACTTTCCAATTCTGGGGCACTACCCCATATTGTAAAGAGGCATTTAATACATCTAGTACATGATTTCCTATAGCATCAAATGATAATTTCAATATTCCCATTGAAATATCGTTCATATCACTACTTTTATTCGGCAAGTTATTGACACATTTTCTAAGTGTGGCCATATCAACACGATTGAACATATTCATTCCATGCTGGACTGGTTCAATATTCCTTAAAATGAAATTATTATCATACTGTTTATCAATATTCTCTACAATTTCAATAATACTATCTAGAAAAAAAGTTATTTAAAGGCATCGCAGATCAATTTTCCATCATTTAAGACATTATTGCCAAATATAATTTCCTCTTTGCCTATATCATTATTACCCTTAATCAGAGGTGCGTTTAGGCCTAGACGCGCCTAGGGCCCCACTTTTCCAGAGGCCTCCATTTCCCGATTTATTGAGGTAAAAAAGCAATGTAAAAATTTTATTTCTTAATGTCGTTATTTATTTTTGCTTTTCCGATAGCAATAATGATAATTACAACTATCATGAAAAACATTTCTTCTCTTTTCCATATCATCCTCATCAGATCTTAATTGCAACAAAAATAACAAAATAAGAATGATTCATGCGAGTATGTGTTCATGAACATTTGTCGTTTATTTACATTTTATATCATTTGAATTTGAAATCATTTTATAGTTCTTCCTTTCGATTTCAATTTTTTTCATATTTCAATGTAGAAGTCTATAGGAATTTATTGTTTGTTTATCGTGTTTGAATATTCTTGAATATTCATTTTTTTAATCTTTATCCGTTTATTAATATAATGTACGTTTATATAGTAACAATAAATGTGTACATTGTCTTAATCAACATTATATCAATAAACAGATTCATAAATTCTCAATGAACTTTCATTCATTGATTTCTCGAACATATTTTTTTCAGTGTATTAAAAAAGATGCAATTAATTAACAGACCAATTTGGCAGTTCCTCAGACGTTACTATTTAAGTTTCGGCAGTAGGCACGTGCCAGATGACGAATCAGCTTTTCGGTATATTTCACATTAATGAAAATAAATCTACTGATAATGATGATGCGAAAATTCAAGAACCTGAGACAGAACAGTCTAGAAAACTCGAGAAAATAACTGAGAAAATTTTGATTTTGAAACCAGTGATGAGGACTGCGAAAAGGAAGAACCATTAGGATACGATTCTAGTGAATCTGGCGATGATGAACAAATAGAAAAAGAATCTGAAAATATAGAGAATTTGGAAAAAGAGTATGACCATGCAAAACAAGCTAATAATCAGTGCACTACAATAATCAATGCATTAGTATCAACCTATAGAGGCGACATAGATTCCGAGCTAACTCCAGATAAATTGCATCAATTTTTGATATATGCCGGCTTAAGTCGCCTGCTGAAATGGATAAAGGACCCCGCAGTTTTTTATAGTAAAATGTGTTTCAGTGGATAGTTCTGAAACTTGGGGAAAGTGTTGTCCTGGGCCCCCTGATTAAAATTCATTTTGACCACCAGTTCGACCGAATTCGATTTTTTAATTTAGAAACGATTGAAACTGTGAACATCTGCGAAGGTCTGCTTAAATGTTCCATAAAAATTCTGAAAATATTCATACTCATTTTTTGGAGAAAGATAAACATCTTTTGTTTCTTGGTGTTTTTTTTTTTTTTTTACAAAAAATGCTTCCTTCTCCCGGAAAAAAATAACAAAGAGAAAAAAATAATTTTTTTGCAATTTTTTACGGGAAAAGGAAGCACTTTGAAGAAAAAGTTGAAGGGGCATAACTTGATTATTTTTACCTAAAGAACGTGCCTGAATATTTTGGGATCTTTCTGAATAGAAAAAAATAAAGTTTTAGGGAAATTCTTGGTCGAAATTATTTTTGTCTAAGAAATTCTGAAAACTGGTAGGCGTGTTCTTTGAACAAAAATAAGCATATTTTGTCTCTTGGAGTTTATCTTCAAAGTGCTTCCTTTTCCCGTAAAAAAATTACAAAAAATATTTTTGTTTGTTATTTTTTTCCGGGAGAAGGAAGCACTTTGAAAAAAAATGCCAAGAGACAAAAGATGCATATTTTTCTTCAAGAAATGAGCATGTATATTTTCAGAATTTTTATGGAACATTTACGCAGACCTTCGAAGATGTTCACAGTTTCAGTCGCCTCTAGATCAAAAAATCGAATTCGGTCGGACTGGTGGTCAGAGAGAATTTTTATTAGGGGGTCCAGGAGCATATTTTCCCCAAGTTTCAGAACAATCGACTGAAACCTATTCTTACTATAAAAAACTGTGGAGTCCTTTATTCTCAATGTGTTGCAGACGACATTTTTTAATGCTGAAACCCTTTTGTGTATCTTCTTGACCATTCCGATCAGTAATCCCTCATGTAAATGCACTTTTTCGGCGCTCAAAAGAATTAATAACTAACTACGATGTACTTCGGGGCAACAGCGACTTCAAAATTTGTCTCTTCTGTATACTGTATCAGAGGAAACACAAAACTGTGATATCAAACGTTCAAATTGACAAGTTTGCTAACATATAAAGCCGGAAAAAAATAATATGATAATATGTATTTGTAAAAATATACTTGCCTTCAAATCTTTAGATCTAATATTTTTTTAATCGAGGGGCCCTCAAATCTCACAGTGCCTAGGGGCCCAATTTATCTAAACGCGCCCCTGCCCTTAATGATCTCCTTTAAAGTTTTCCACATCTCCTTAGAATCTCCTCTGCACTCATCTGTCTTTTTATTATAATAATCAATTTTGTGTTTTTGTATCGGACTCACTACTTCATAGTAAAAGGTTTACGAGTAAATCAATGTTACAGGTGAAAAAGGAGTAGCATTAATACAAGAATGTAACCATTTTCTTACCAAAGAGAACGATCAACTACAATATTTACTTCAAGTAATTCAAGACCATAGAAACTTGCACCCTGACCGCAGAAGGAAAACAATTTTAGAAAAGAAAACTGATATATCGTTTCTTGATATACAAATACATAACAAATGTGGAATTTAGTGCATATATGACAAGTACTTGTAATATCTCTAGGCTTTAATAATAATAATACTTTCTTTATTCACGTTTGCTATATAATAGTACAGGTGCGACAAGTCATATGTGGAAATCCAGATGATAAATACTATTATTTACAATAATACAATTAATAAAATATAAAATTACAATTTGTGGAGTAAAATTTTTTCATATAACATAAATATATAAACTTCTCACAAAAAAAAAATCTGTCACAATTTCAACAGGCTTGGTCGACCTCCAAATACTATTTAATTTTAATAACATTTTATATGCATATATTAGACCCATATCGGCACCAGTTACCAACGTGTCACATGCAATAATTAAAGAAAAAAAAAATTCAGCTCCACTCTAGTCCATATATATATAAATATTTTTATATTATATATACATGTGGTGTGGCTATTTAAACATTGGACAGCTGCGAAAGTATGGTTTATATTTATTCACTATAATATGGACCATTTTCTTGGTAGAGGATCCAATTCATTAATCTTCCATGGATCTAACATCTGCCATACTGTCTCTTTAACATTGTTATCTTTCAAATTTGCAATCATTTCAATGCTTCACATGAATCATATCGCACAATTTGATTGTCGATAATAGACTTGCTCTCGACCCTCGCTGAACTACTTATACCACTTAAATATTAGAGCACAGTAGATGCAGTCATCCTCAAAGACTTCCGATAACAATGAAAAGTGGTCGAGGTTTTTGTCTTAATTTAAGAAAGTAACCATTTTAGAGAATATGTAGAGAAAGGGGGAGAGTGTTACTCTTCCTCCTTCCTCCAGTGGCGATTGCTTCATTTACAGTGCACTCATTCCATTGTTTAAATACTCACACCTTGTGTATATTGTTCAGGTGATGGTTTTAACTAGCATTATTAATATTTGATTACATTTTATATATTTTTTTACTTTTTATACATATATTTTAATAAATGAATTATACAATTGGTATAAATTTGATTTTATAGATATCACGTGGTATCTTTAAAAAAAGGTATAGCGGCCTCAGAAACTTTTGGATCTAATTTGGCATCAGTATAGATTGACAATAGGAAAAAAAATGTTTTCCTCGAGTGTTAGTCCCCTATCGTTACTGGTAGCCCTTGTATCCTAATAAATATAATTTTTCGTTTTAATTTTTTATCTCTGCAAATTGTGCTTTAATTATTATAAAAGAAATGGAGAATGCAGATGTGATTTAAGTATATCTTAGGAAAAAAGTTGTACTGATATTGCTGCCCCTTTCGTATAAAAAAAATATTGAACAAATCAAATAATTATTTATTGAAGAAAATAATGATTAGCGTACACAGAATTTTTACCAAAAACATACTGCTATAAGTAGTTTATTGTCAATTTTTTCAAAGCGTTACGCCATACTTAAAAAAATAGAAACTGTTACAATGCAATGTTTAGTGATGCTGACCATTGAAACTTTATGTATCCATATTTCTTACGTTTTATTTGTTCGGATACTGCCACTAAGGAAGAGGATGGCCATCTCCAAAATGTTGGTCAAGTAATTGTAATATAAACATCACCATTACATTCGGTTGTTTCTGGTTTTATTCATTGGATCGTACAAGAAATTTTTTTAAACAAGTCAATTTTAAAAATAAATTATTATTTGTTTGCTTATAATTGTATCGAAACATATTCTTTATAGGATTTTGCAAACTGCAGAAAAAAAACTATCTATAACTAAAAGAAAAACTTTGTGTAAAAATGTTAATGAAATCTTTGCATTCTTTCGATAACCTGAATTCTGATTATGCTAGCAAATTAAAATCCTGTCTAATTTCTTATTTGACAATTCTCATTCTAACACTAGCATCCACACAGTCCCCTACGGCCATGCAGATTAAACTAGTATCTACATAACCCCCTACGATCATGAAGATTCAGTTGAAAATGAGAATAAAGGCCTAAAATGAATTTATTTATCTACCTTGTCTTACAAAAATTTCTTTCTAATGGATTACATTTTCATGAAATCTATCATTCTGTTTGTTGAAAATGCTTAGCCTTTGAAACGTTTTTCGCCATTATTCTGGAGCTCATCAGAAAGACATAAAGCCACTCATAATAATTTATTTTTAAACATTCAGAGTATATAGGCTCCAATACTAGTTAGCTAATAGATAGGTGAGGTTTTTATCAGTCAATGTCAAATATAATTATTTCACACTTATTCATAGAAATTGTCTTGGTTTTGCATGGAACATCTTTATGAGTGGCTTTATGTTTTTCTGAAGAGCTCCAGAATAAGGGCGAAAAACGTTTCAAAGGCTAAGCATTTCCAAAAAACAGAATGATAGATTTCATGAAAATATAATCCATTAGAAAGAAATTTGATTTGAATGGTTTGTCCCATTGGTGCGATGGAAATGCCCTACATTTAAATGTGAATAAATATAAAACAGATTTATTTACATAGGTACAACGTAATTCACATTACATTTACATTAATCATGCACTAAAAGTAGCTAATAATAATTAAAAACGTACATAAAGAGATAAAATACATGTATAAATAAAATATCTAAAGTGCATACAAGAAAAAAAATACAATTTACATACATTTAAAAAATGTTAAAGTAAGATTTTTTTAAAGTTACTTTTAAAAGATTTTAGTGGTTTTGAGGTTTTATCTTCAACTGGAAGACTTATATTCATTTACTCCTTTATAGAACAGAAAATTCATTAATTTTTTAGTATAGGTTCTACTGATATGAATATTATCCCTGCTTCTCATGAGGTAGTCATGAATTCCATTATTGAAGGTAATGTTTACATACAGGTATGATGGTAGGAGTTTATTTAAAATTTTATAAACAAAGACCATAAATAAATATTTAGCTCTTAACTCTACTCAGAACCATTCAAGACATTTTAGCATCATGTTAATGGAAGTATATCGGTTGCAATGAAGTATTATTCTCATTCCCCTATTTTGCAGCTTTTGGAGAGAAGCTTTGCTACTTTTGTCAAGTACAATAAATAAGCACAGTAGTCGAAATGTGGTTGAATTATAGTTTGGTAGACTGTGGTTCTGGTATTCATTGACAAGTTAGTGGCCACCCTTGAAGAAAAGAACAGTTTCTTGATATTTTTTTTGAATATAATTAAAATGGCTTTTAAATGTTAACATGTTATCGGACACCATCTAAATTTTTATATCATATATATTTATGTTAATATCATATATATATTAATGTGCATGTGCATATTTTTGTCTAGTTGATAAAATCATTTTTTTGTAACATTGAGCTTGAGTTTTCCAATATTAAAGTACTTTTCAATACTTTTTAATTCACTGTTCATTTTCTCAATAGCAGCAGTTAAATTTGTGTGGCTAGAAGAAATTATAGAATCATCAGCATATGAATTTTGAAATTTAGCATTGATGTGGTAATTCATATAATTAAATATATATGATAAAAAGAAGGGGGCCTAGAATACTCCCTTGAGGAACTCCAAAATTATTATTAATTTCTGATTCAATAAAGTTTATTTTTACTCGTTTTCTGTTAAATAGTCAGCTATCCAATTTAAAACTGTGCCTGAAATTCCGTAATATTTAAGTTTATCTATTAGTATTGCACGATCTATAGTTTCGAATGCTCGTTAGAAGTCTAGAAAAACTGCTATTACATAATGACCTTCATCGATGAGTTTGTTCCATATGTTGATATAGTAAGTTGAAGTGCAGACTCACACGAGTGATTTTTTCTATATCCAGTCTGATTAATAATAAGTGCTGTAAGATTATATTTGCAAGAATAAACTCACCTTATAGTTATCCTTACAAAATTAATAATAAAGTGTACGACACTAATCGCATAAGAGATGTGGGAATTAATCTCGATAATAAACTTCTTATAACAATAGAAACAAATGAAAATATATTACCAGAAAATACTAGTAATTATTCAAACTTTTACAAAATACTTATCACAGATAAGTTTAAAACATATATCTTTCTTATAACAATAGGGTCGTTTCCTTCAACAAAATTTATAAAATATTATACCATCAAAAAATATACTAAATATGTATTTCATATAACATATTAAAGAAAGTCCTAATAGTCACATGCAAGAAAAAACTGGTTTTCAAAATAACAAGGTGGTAAATGATGACGTATTTAATGAGAATTCAATTTTAGAGATTTTCATGTTTTCTCTATCATGCTGGCATTAATTTTTTAGTAAATTATAACCTAAAAATTTTAAATTTTATTTTCTATTTTAAAACATATCTGCAACAGTATATTATTAATAGAAAATCATTTACACTTACTTTAGCTTACTGGTTGGGACTGGATGTCCATAAGTCAGTTTTTTCTTCTTTATAGTCACTACAGTCCATTTTTTTATAGTTGTTTGGTATTAATTAATTTCTAATTTGAAGAATCTTTAAAATTGAAAATTATCATACACTTACAGTGTACTTCATATTTTAATCAAGTTGCTGTAACAGTAAACGTACGACGCCCGTCGATTATTCCTCTATTTGTTAACTGCGCATGCTCACACATCTGACGTCACCATAGGCGCCAATTCAAAATTTCGTAACTTCAATAATTAATTTCACTATTAAAATGAATTTGGAATGTAAAATAAAAAAATACGGGTCAAATAAAATTTTATAAATTTTTAAAAAATGGTCAATGACCCTATTATAAGAAAGAAAATATGCCCATTATGAACAGTACAACTGTTATCATAATGTTATTTTTAATTTAAATTATCCTGCTCAATGAAACCCAAAGATAATCAAAACAAAAGCCCTTACCGATATAGCACTAACACAAAACTTTAGAACATCCACAGACACATGTTTCGACATCTATGTCTCTTCGGTGCAGCTTTTTTAAAGTTCACAATCAACTGAAATATGTAAGCAAATACTCGTGTTATGACCATCAATATATTACCAAAACAGGATAATAAAAATTAAAATTAGAATATAGCAAATTTCCCGTAAAGGGATAATTATCAATATAATTTTATGCAAATGCAACTTCCTGGAACTGTAAAAGCTCTATAACAATAGAAACAAATATTACCAGATAATACTAACTTCTTATAATATCCATTTATGTGAAATAATATCAAAGTCATTGAAAATGCTGGGTTTCATTCAAAGATCTGAAGCAGATTTTTCTATCCAGTCTCAAATTGTTATGCTGTTCATTGGTACGCTCAGTACTGGAATATTGTTCTATAATCTAGTGTCCTAATAATATCAGGCCTCCTACCTCAATATTTTAAAAAATTTTTATGATATTTTATGACACAGAATTTGAGTTTTAATGCCTAAAAAATTAACTAAAAGCTATATTTTATTAATAATTTTTTATTAAAAATGAAAATATTTTACAATACTTTGTATTTAGATAGTATCTATTGCACATTGAAAGATAAAACATTATTATTAACAACTGATTATTTTACATGTTAAACATTTATACATCAATAACTACCGGCCCATTTCAACAATTCTAATGTTTTCGAAAATTTTTGAAATTATTCTTTAAGAAAACTGTCTTGAAACAAATAATATTTTAAACTCTGCTCAATTTGGCTTCAGAAATAAAATGTTCTACTATGAAGGCGGTTTTTAAAATACTGCAATAGAAGAGGGCCTTGAGAGTGATAAGCATGTGGCAGTAAGTCTATGTGACCTCTCTAAGTCATCGAGACTGTATCTCACATGAGTTACTTGTGGAGAAGCTAGTATGCATGATTGAAAATGGTAACGGAAACAGATTTTCTTTATGATTTTTATAACAAGAGAACGATTTTCTGACAATTTTATTGCGTATTTTATGACATTTTAGGATTTTATAAGTATGACCCCTGTAATATTCATGTTAACAATATAGGGTGTTCAAAAGAAATTCTTAAAGTTTTGTGCATTTAAGCTGGGGTATTTAAGAGATGACTATGATTATGATGACCTTCTTACTTGGCTTAATATTAACACAGAACATAGAAGATTGGAGGCTGATATGTGTTTTCTGCACAAAATACTTAATGGTTATATTAGGTGCCCTGACCTTACTAATCTGATAAAATTTAAAGTAAATGATACAAGAAATCGTAATTCGGATATATTTCATGTACCTCTTCAGTCTTCATCATACCAATTATGGACAAAATGGGAACTAACTAGAATTTTAAGGAGTGCTAATACAATTAAAAATAATGTAGAACCTTTTGGATCATCATCTTTATCTTTTAAGAAATCATGATTGAAATTTAGGATATAGTACATACATAATAAGCGGCACATTTTGACATTTAATGAATTTTTTTTTCACTTCCGGTTTCACCAGAAATGACACTAACTTTCGATTTTTAAATGGAACACCCTATATATTATTGCATTTTTTAATTCTGCATAATTTTCTGAATCCAACAATGACAAATAAGTGACATTTCAAACATCAATTATTTTTCTAATACAGGGTGTAATTAGTTTCATGTCATTAAAAAAAAACTGGTGGTACGGAACGACAAGACAAACAAAAAAACCTTATATAACATGGGGTCTAAAGCTCTTAGTTTTGGAGAAAAAAAATAAACAAAAATTTCGGAAATTTTCACTAAAACCTTTTGAGAACTGCTGGAATATTGAGGTAGGTTTAGATCGTCACGCGTGTCTTTGCCTATGATACTCAATATTTGTGTAGATAGCTATAAAATGTCGGCGGTCTTTAGCGATGCGGTAAAGATTCAAGACGTCGACGTTTTCTGAGTGTTTAGTACATCTGATCTGAAGAAAACTATACTCTGACTCTCCCTTGTGCAATATTTTAGTTACTGTGGGTGTTATGTACACACGTCCAACCCACCATTCGTTGTTTTTGTTAATTTTGAATTTTGGGTCACTGTGTATTTATAGTTAAGATTTATTTTATTGACTTTACCGTTCAAGTCGTTAAATTCTTGATTACGTACAGACACAACTTACTTGTTCGTTCTTTTTGTATTCTGTTTTGGATTTTGGACCAACATCTTTTATTTCTCTTTATTGACAACATTAGTTGATAGTTTATTGTTTAGTGTTGAACGGAGTTCATGTCCTTAATTCGACGCACTGAACTGTGTATTGATGCAGATGCAAAGATTTGGAATAATTTACTTAGGTGGTAAGCTTTTAACCCAGGACACTCATTTAACAAACGTTAATAAATCACATTTAAATATTCTAAATTATAAACATTAATCCAATGTTTTGTTCCAAATTAAAGACACACATGTAAAGAAATGCTCTGTTTAAACTTCTATGGCCATTATTTGCTTGCAGTTGTGCAGTAAAAGATAACGAATTATTTACCTCTTTATAATTGCCTCAGTTCGGTTGAGGCGGTCAATCAAATGCGCTCGATGATCCTTTGCTTTGGCACCGCGTGTGCCTCCGAGGACTGCACTTTTTTATGACAATTTAAAAGTTGTATAATTGGGAACTACAAGTCCATTGACCAAGAAAAGCAGTGGTTCTCAATTATTTTCTACATTAATATTAAAATATATATATATTTATTTATTTTTAAAATGTTGACCTAGGTCAGTTTTTTCAAAGTGCCCCTAGAGGGAAAAGTCATAAAGGTTTTTTGTTTGTCTAGTCGATCCCCATTACCAGTTTTTTTTTAATGACATGAAACTGATTACACCCTGTATAATTTTTAGTTTTCAATTTAAGTGTGCCATGACGGTTTCGATTTATTCTAAATGACCCTGTAATGCTACAAGGATCGAAATCCCGTTAAAAACACCAAATTACATGATTTATGAGTAAATAGAATTCACCAAAATTGTTTTTGGGGCAAAACTCAAAGTTTTCACATGGAACCATATCAGTACCGTGGCACCATGTTTTAGTATTATTAATAAGGAATTTATTTATATGTCGTATTAAAATGTGCGATAAATACAAACAAAATCACAGCTAAACGAAAATAAGAAAATATAATTTTGTTCAAATTAAATGTTAAGAAGTAACTAAGGTGGCTTTGAAAATAATGAAATATTTAGCTTGTCAAACATTTGTTGGTCTAACAGTGTTTTTACTGTGTCTTTAAAAATTGTTTAAAATTCTTGTTAATTGTGTTCAAAATGCCGCAAATTTATACCAGAGATGAAAAAATGGACATGTTAATTATTTATGGGGAAAGTAAAAAAAATGCAATAGCAGCTATGGACACCTTTATGGCCGACGATATCCTGATAGACAATGTCCAGCGAAAAATAATTTTAAACGTGTTGAAAACCAATTCCGAAGAGAGCCCAACAATGATCCCGAAGAAAACTTCATTATTGATGAAGGAACGGAAATTAATGTTTTGCTCGAATAGAAGTTTATAAGACGGTTTCTTTAAGGCAAGTTGGGTTTGAACTGAACATCAGTCACCAAACAGTAAGCCGAATTTTGCACAAATACCACTATAAATCTTTTAAATAGCATTTGTACCAAAGTGATTACGATAGTAGGATGAAATATTGGATTTTGTATAATACCGTGCAACCAAACAATGATTTTTTGGGACTGATTTTATTTTCGGACGAGTTAAGGTTTACAAATTTGGGATTATTTAACCGACAAAATACAAAATATTGGTCACAAGAAAATCAAAATATATTACGGGAGGATAACTTTCAAGTGCGGTTCGGTTTCAATGTTTGGCTTGAAATAATCGGTAGTAGAATCATTGCTCCAATAATATTTGAAGGACCTCTGACTGGTGCCAGATTGTTGAGATTCCTGGAAAATGAGATTGAGGACATTTTAGATGAGTTACCTTTAGATTTAGGACAGGGAATGTATTGCCAATAAGATGTCGCTTCTTCCCATAATTCAAGAATAGTAATTGATTACCTTCAACGGAGATTCAGAGAAAACGTAATTTCGCCGAATGGCCCTATGAGGTGGCCTCCAAGGTCACCTGATTTAACGCCCCCGGATTTCTTTATTTGGGGTCATTTAAAAAATATTGTCTATGCAACTGCCATTACAACCCGTGAGGACCTGAAGCTACAAGTAAGATGAGCAATTAATAGCATAACGGTCCAGGAATTGGCGAATGTTCTGCGAGTTTAGAAGTGCATTGACGTTAATGGACAGCATTTTGAACTGTTGTAATGTTTTGTGTTAATTTTTTGTATTCCAAAACCACCTTATGTGTAACAAGATAATTAGAATGAAATTGCATTTTCTAATTTTCTTTTAGCTGTAATTTTGTTTGTATTTATCGCACCTCTTAATACGACATATGAACAAATTCCTTATTAATAGTACTAATAAATGGTACCACGGTACCGATATGGCTCCATTTGAAAAAATAGAGATTTGCCCCATTACACAGGTCATTTAAAATAAATCTGAACCGTCATGGCACATTTAAATGGAAAACTAAAAATTATATTATAAAAAAAATTGATGTTTGAAATGTTTTCTACCCCTTTGTTTTTGAGATATCCACTGTTAAAGCGAGGGTTCAACATTTGAAACATTAGTAAAACAGTCAATAGTGCTGCGGATTTTGCAAAATCTAATTGATTAGCAGTTAAATTATTTGGGCATTAAGATACTGAATTAATTGCTTGTAGAGAGCACCTTATGCTAGTTTTAAGAGTAGGCAAAGGAGGTTAATGTTTCTATAGTTGGACTGGTCACTTTTACAGGGCGATTAATAGAAGTTTTCCACCAAACAGGAACCACATCTACTTGAAAGGAATAATTTATTATTTGTGTAAGTGGTCAAAGAATAGTCACTTGAAAGTTGGAGCATTTTAGCAGATTTAATAATAATCCCGGCAAAGCTCACTGAAATGCTGTAGAGAATTTTTCAATATCTGAACGGAAGTCTGCATTTAAAACTCCAATATTTGAGAAATTCTAGTTCAGATATAGTGGGATATCCGACTCCAGCAAGGTAGATGAACAATGCTTAATTTTAGGATATGTTTTTATATCGCAAGGTGGTCCAATTTCTCGGTACACCAAGAAACAACCAACAGTAAGGTTATGGACTACAGAAGCAGATTATGTATCTCTAGAGACGTAGTTTCCACGAATGTCACAACACTTGAATACCAACACTCAACATATGGTTCACTAACGGTATTATCCATCGAGCTAGGCGCTTCAGAGTGAGATAATGTAAAAATTGTTACTGCTACCTTCGATCAAAGAAGTTTTAATGGTAATGGTATCGTAATTGATGCTTCTTCCAATAATAGTTGAGGATTTTGCAAGTGCAAGATATGCCTTATATTACATCGTCATATATGAGAGCCTCTAGTTTCTCTTTTTGTGACATAAGCAGCTCCATTTTAGCCTCCAGTCTCTTCTTTTGTGCATTGAGCATCTTCATTTTTTTTCGTTGGCTTTCAAACTCTTTCTTTATAAAGACCAGGTGTCGTTGAGCTTTTTGAGGCGAAGCAAAATCCGCTGGTTTGAGATCACCTATATAACGAACATTATGCATTTCACGACGCGGTGTACTTTCTCCTGAAAAGAAAAATAAAAATGAATGACACATTAAAAAAAACTTTAGTACATTGCTTTTCACCGGCAAAATAATCTAAAATATCAATTGCTGCTTGCTATGAGACTGTCAGTCTCCCAGAAACACCGACAGAAATCGATATTCAGGAATACTTCAAATGTGTCATTCACAGCTGAATACTGATTTTATTTTGAAAAAGAAATTTCAACATTGACCAAAATTTTATGTAAATTTTCAGAAGAAAATTTACCACAAATCAGCAAAGGCAAACTCTGGGAATTCCTATGTGAGCTGAATTTTTGCTGGGAAAAGCAGAACAGAAAGTCAATTATTGTTGATAAAGATGAAATTTGTCGGCGGAAAGCACACCTAATATAAATTCGAAAATTCCATGTAGAAGGTACAAATATTTATTATCTGGATAAAACTTGGGTAAACAAGGGATATACTGTAACGAAAGCATGGCAAGATAAGAATATGAAAAGTTCTAGGCAAACATTTTTGGATTTACCTGCGATCAAAGAACAAGTCTAGATACAAAAAAGAGCTATCTTTTCAGTACATACCTTGTTTGCTCATAACATAGCCACACTATATATAGTCTATGGAATTGGTACATTTTACCTTACATCAAATGAGGTAGTTCTGTTTTTTTTATATGTTGGTAGTGATGAAATGGTAACGACAAATCCAAGTTTTCCACCTCGAAAGCCCTTCGGATCATTGTTAAGTACATGAGAATCCATTAAATTTTAGGAATTTTTTCAGTTTTTGTAAATTTTTTTCACCAAGAACCCGTGTTACGGCAAAAGTCACTATGAACACTTTTAAGTAGACTAAATTTGCAATTAAATGAGAACAATTTGGTCTTAGTAGGCCAATTAATTTCTAAGATAAGGCCATTCAAAGGTTAGCAAAATTTCTAAAAAAAGGATGACTTACATGTTTTTTTTTTAGTTTTCGACAGTTATGGTGACCCCTAAGGATCCATTTCATGGCAAGAGTCACCTTATAAATTATTAAAGTGCACTAAATTTCCAACAAAATGAGACTAATTAGGTCTAAATAGTTGATAGTTCCTGAGATACAGCTGTTCAAAGTTGTTGAGGTAATATGTATTAGCAGGGTTTGCAAAATTAAGTACCCCTAGTTAGTGAAATAAGCTTTTTAAATTATAAAAATAAACAGTTTAGTAATTAAAACATTAATATTTAAAAGGTATGTAGTGAGGGAAATTGTTATTACTCATATTTCCTGTATATCTTTGATGGACCAGGCTGGTCCTCTGAATCCACAGCACTCCTTTTGGGGGCAGCTTGCTGCGGTAGCATTTCTTCATCGACCTGCTCAGACAGGTCGAAATCGTCGTCTGATGGTGGGTCATCAATGAATGGTTTATCAATGTCGTCACACATCAGGTCTGGTATATTCTCGCAGGATTGGCCACTGCAGTAGTTGCAAACAGCTGAGCATTTGAGTCCTGCTTTCCTGCCAACACAACTGCTGGTACAACCTTTTTTGCGGTTACAGGAAATCATATTTAGCAGGGCCTGAGGAGCTGATGGTTCCAGCATCCCAACTCCTCTTTCCTTTTTTTTTTGAAATTGTGCAAAACTTTGAATGGCCGTATCTTAGTAACTATTTGGCCTACCAAGACCAAATTATTCTCATTTTATTGTTAATTTAGTATACTTAAAAGTGTGCATAGTGACTTTTGCCCTAACAAAGGTCCTTGGTGATAAAATTTGACAAAAACTAAAAAAAGTCCAAGAATTTAATGGATTTTCAAGTACTTAACAATGATCCGAAGGGCTTTCGAGGTGGAAAATTTGGATTTGTCATTACCATTTCATCACTACCAACATATGAAAAAACCAGAACTACCTCATTTGATGTAAGGCAACTCCTCTTGTTTGATATGATTTCCATGTACTAATACCCATAAGAAAGACAGATAATCATAGCAACAGTGGCGGGTATGTGTAGAAGCGTAAATATTTTCATCAAAATGAAACGACAAATTTAGTTTTGAACGATAACCTCTCAAAAGACCCCACGCAAAATACACGGTAAAAGTTATACAGTTTTTTGAGCTAAAACCAGCTGAAATGTATTCATTGGACCATTCCGAACAAGAGTTCTTATGTGCAGTAGGTCCAAAGAAGATTATAAGTTACGAACACTTGAAGATCAAATAATGATTATTTAAATACTTGAAGGTTTTAACTTTCCAAGTGATTTGGTAACTCCTTGTGATGCCCTTGACTTTGACCTCTAGCAATATTTACGAAGGTATTTGATCGTCAAAAATAGTTACATTGTTCCTATTCTTAAATCGGGTAATAATGAAGACATCCAAAATTACAGAGCTATTTGTACTCAATCAGCTTTACACAAGTTGCTTGATAAACTAGTTACTGTTCAACTGTCGGCAGCATGTAGCCGAGTAATCCTAGAACAGCATGGCTTTTGTACTGGGCGTTCGACTTCCACCAACCTACTAACCTATCAAAACAATCTGATTAATGCCTTTGAAAATAAAGCTCAAGTTCACAGTATCTATACAGATTTCTCGAGGGCATTTGACCGGGTAAACCATCAACTATTGATAAGTAAGCTCCGCGCATTGGGCTTCGGTGAAATAGTGGTAAATTGGGTCAATAGCTATCTCTCTGACCGACATCAATGTGTTCGAATAAACAACTACTTGTCACATGAATTCGCAGTACCTTCCGGTGTACCTCAGGGTTCTCACTGTGGACCACTTTTCTTTAACTTATTTGTTAACGATATTGACCAGTTTATTGCTAGTTCCAACTATTTAATGTTTGCGGATGACCTAAAAATCTTTCGTGTTGTAAAAAACGACACTGATGCCTTGCTCTTAAAAAAATGATATTGATGGTTTGTTGACATGGTCTTCCATTAATGGTTTGAATTTAAATACAAAAAAATGTTTCACAATTACATTTTCTAAATGCCGCTTACCTCAGCATCATGCATATCATATAAACTGTGACGAATGAGCGCGAGTGCGCAGACTCCACACGGAGAATTGTAAAACGCTCTCTCGCTTCCGATCCATGAGGCCGAAAGGACGTATAGTAGTGGCGCGCTACGAAACATGTAAAGCTATATCTGTGATAACGTAATAAACGATTAATCGACACCATAGTCTTATTGAAGAGTCCTTAACCACTCTAAATAGTAAAACGAACATTTGTTACATTGGCGACGAGGTGAAAGAAGGTAAAAGCTATAAGTGACGAACGGCCCTGGAACGGCCGAACACGTGGATATGGCTACCGGTAATAGAGGTTTAATAGGTCATGTAAGTGAATTTAATCATTTGTCGGATGACTGGATAGTGTATAATGAGAGATTGGATCAGTACTTTTGTGCAAATGGAATCACAGAGCCGAATATAAAAGTAGCTACGTTATTAAGTGTCATTGGGACATCGGCGTATAAGATGATCAGGGATTTATGCCACCCCGCACTCCCAAAAGAAAAAACGTACCAGGAGCTGTGTAAAATATTAACAACGCAATATAGCCCACACACGTCAGCGTGGAGAGAACGGATCAAGTTTTATGGAATAAGACAAGAAAGAGGGGAGCCGCTGAACGACTGGTATGCAAGGGTAAAAAGTATGGCAGTAAATTGCGAATTCGGCGCAAGTTTGGATGAAAACTTGAAGAACAAGTTGGTCACGGGTTTGGTATCGGGACCCATTCAAGATAGATTATGCGAGGAGAAGGTATCAAAAACGCTGCAGGAACTAGTACAGTTGGGTATGCAGAAAGAGTCCGGCATAATCAGGGAGCAAGATTTAAACAAGATTTCGAAATTCCCGGCAAGACGAGGAGCAGCGCCAGTGCGGTCAGAAGCGGCAAACAGCGGAGCAAGGTCGATAGGATTGACGCGCGCCGCAGGTAACCGATCAACAAGATGGCCACCACCGAAGACAAATACGTCAAATTTTGGTAATGTAAAAAAATGTGAACAGTGTGAGAAAGCGCATAAAGGACCATGTAAGTACTCTAATTACATATGTAATTCGTGCAATAGGAAAGGTCATTTAGCTGTAGCATGTAGGAACAAGGCCAGGAAAATGAACTTTGTAGACTCTGAAAATGTGAACTTTGTAAACACGGAATTCGTGAACTTTGCAGAACCGGTTTTTAATATGAGAGATTCTAGTGAAATTAATGCTAATCAATTTTCCATTGAAGTTTTAATAGACCAAACAAAGTTCACCATGGAAATTGACAGTGGTGCATCCTTATGTTGTGTTAGCGATACATTCTATGACAAATACTTTAAACAAAAACATAAGTTAAAATCAGACTTAATAATTTTAAAAGGGTACAATGGACGAAATTTCACACCGCTAGGTTACTTTTGTGTAAACGTAACGTATAATGATGTAAAAAAACTTACCAAATTTTATGTAATAAAAGGGGGAGGGCCGTGCATTTTAGGCAGAGACTGGATAAAATTATTTAATTTAAAACTAGAAATGGTTAAAGTGGTGACACAAAACAATAAGATTAATGAAATTATAAATAAATATGATAATGTGTTTAATAATAAGCTAGGACTTTTTAAACATGCTAAAATATCATTACAGCTCAAGCCCAATGCCCAGCCTGTCTACTGCAAGCCAAGAAACGTACCGATGGCATACAGAGAACGCCTGGAAAAGGAACTAGAACGTCTTCAGGAGGAAGGAATTATAACGCCCATAGAGAGGAGCGACTGGGGGACACCATTGGTGGTAGTCCCGAAAAACGATGGTACTCTCAGAGTATGCGGAGACTATAAGTCTACTGTCAACAAATTCCTAGAAGAGGACAAGTATCCACTACCCAAGGTCGAAGACATATTTGCGAAAATCAATGCAGGTGAGAAATTTACCGTATTAGATATATCACAAGCTTACGCTCAATTTGAGCTTGACACAGAGGCAAAAAAATTATTAGTTTGGAGCAGTCATAGGGGATTATTTCAAATAAATCGAATGCCGTATGGAATTAGTCCTGCGTCATCAAAGTTTCAGCGTCATATCGAACAGTTATTCCAAGGCTTAGATAACGTATGTAATTTTTTAGATGATATCCTGATCACAGGAAGAAATGAAGCCGAGCACCTTGAAACGTTGGAAAAGGTACTGCAAAAACTTAGCGAAGCTGGACTAACAGTGAGAAAAGAAAAATGCAGGTTTTTCCAAGACGAAGTAAGGTATCTGGGGCATTGTATAACCAAAGATGGGTTGAAGAAAACAGACGATAAAACGAGAGCTATCACGATGGCCCCAAGACCGACTAATCTGAAAGAAGTTCGAGCTTTCGCAGGCTTGGTAAATTACTATAGGAAATTTATTCCAAATTTGGCTATGATTTTCAAACCAATATACGATTTGCTGAAGAAAGGAAAGAAGTTTTACTGGTCAAAACAGTGTGAAGACGCGTTCCATAAAATTAAACAGCTTATAGCCGAAGACATTACATTGGTTCATTTTAATCCGGAGTTGCCACTGGTTTTAAACACGGATGCTTCAAATGCAGGTATATCAGCGATTTTGAGCCACGTAAACAGAAAAGGAGAGGAACGTCCGATAGCTTGCGTCTCTCGAACATTAGCTCCACCAGAGGAAAAATACTCCACGATACACAAGGAAGCGCTCGCCATTTACTATGGGGTGAGCAAATTTTCGAATTACCTTATAGGGAATAAATTTACGCTGGTCACCGACCATAAACCCCTGGTAACGCTGTTCGGGGAGCATAAACAAATACCCCAAATGCATGCGAACCGCCTGCAAAGATGGGCAATTTTCCTTGCTGGATTTGAATATGAAATAAAGTTCATAAAAGGAGTGGATAATAAATTAGCAGATTATTTATCAAGAGCACCGCTAAAGATTCGCACAATCGATCAAGAGTATGAGGGAAAAGGTAACTACTTACATTTTGTGCGAACTTGTCAAGAATACCCCATCAGTGCCAGCAGGATAGCCAAAGAAATGGAGACAGATCCCGAACTAAAAGCGGTAAAAAAATGTTTAGAAGAGGAAGTGTGGCCCAACAACATAGATGCTAGCATGAAACCATACTTCGACAGAAGAGATGAGATAACGGTGGAAAACAACACATTAATATGGGGACACAGGGTGATTATACCAAGAAAACTGCGTAATCAACTTTTAAACGAACTTCATACTGCACATTTAGGAATAGGAAAAACCAAAGCATTGGCCAGAAGTTATCTTTGGTGGCCCAAACTGGATCAGGACATAGAGAATCTGGTAAAATCATGCGACGCATGCTTGCACCAAAGAGCAAGCCCGCCAAAATCACAATTTACTCCTTGGGAACCAGAGACGAGACCATGGACAAGGATACATGCAGACTATCTGGGCCCGATAAGAGGTAAATATTTTCTCTTGATTATTGACGCTTATACGAAGTTTCCAGAAGTGTATATGGTAAACACGATGTCTGCGGAGGAGATGGTAGACAAACTGAGGGACTGTTTCGCAAGATTCGGACTCCCAGCTACTCTGGTAACTGACAATGGTACACAGTTTGTGTCAAAACTCGCCAGCAACTTCCTACGACAAAATGGAGTCAAACATATAACGACACCTGTGGCTCATCCCCAAAGCAACGGCCAAGGAGAAAATGCAGTAAGAACATTCAAAACAAAAATAAAAGCAGCTCTACAAGACCCGGGGAACCGTAACGAGAAATTGTCGACGTTAGTGAGTCGATTTCTGTTAAGCTACAGAATAACTCCACACGACTCAACAAAGGAGGCACCCGGCACACTAATGTTCAGCAGAAGCATTAGGACAAGATTTGACATGCTGAAATCAAAAAGGCAAGAAGAACGCTCAGATAGTAAAATAAAAAAGAACATGCATGAAGCTCAGGAAAAACAAAGAAGTTACTATAGTAAAGGCAATGTTAGAAGTTTTGAAAAGGGGGAGAAAGTTATGATAAGAGACTATAGGAAGGTTAACAGAAAAACATGGGCTCCGGCAGAAATATTCAAGAAAATAGGGAAGACGACGTTTTTATGTGAGACCGAAGAACATCAGATGTGGAAAAGACACGTAAACCAGATCATCAAACGAGGAGCAGAGGTACGGCAGCAGACAGGGGACGGCAGAAGGCATACGGGGCAGCAAAGCGCAAGTAACAACAACGACGTAACCGTAAGTAGGGTAGCAAGTAAAGACAATTTTATAAGTGTACCGCTAGTAAATGATAACCAAATGACAGACTCGGTAAATATATGTGACTCTAGTAAGACAATAAGTGACAAAGACACGAATAGTGTTGTTACCAGTGAAAATATAAACATTGACACATTACCAAGTCCTAATACGAACAATGCTTTTCACAGAGAGAATGGAGCCAGCACCCAGGAGAGGGACTCGACAAAAGACAGGCCAAGCAGGAAGGAACCGAAGAGGAAACGCAGTCGGCAAGGAAACAACGAGAACGAGGAAGAGAGAAATAGCAGCGAAGCCCAGCAAGCAAGCGAGACGAGGCAAAGGAGAGAAGTCAAGAGACCAAAACACTTCGACAACTTCATATTAGATTAAACGCACACACCCCGAGGTTATTTTCTTTTTTGTGGACCAAACGTCCAAACGTATGTAAAAATATAATGGGTTAGGTAACGTCAAAAGACACATTAGTCCTAGGGATAGGTTAGGCCCAAATCCACTTTTGTTAGGTAAATTGTAAGCAACAGTTTTGTAAATCACAGGATTACATTTGTTAGTTAGAATTGGATAATTACAAAATTAGGGACAGACAGGACAAAACAAAATGTTAGAGTTTCCAATAACTACTAAAGTTAGAAACTGAAAGGGGGGTGTGTGACGAATGAGCGCGAGTGCGCAGACTCCACACGGAGAATTGTAAAACGCTCTCTCGCTTCCGATCCATGAGGCCGAAAGGACGTATAGTAGTGGCGCGCTACGAAACATGTAAAGCTATATCTGTGATAACGTAATAAACGATTAATCGACACCATAGTCTTATTGAAGAGTCCTTAACCACTCTAAATAGTAAAACGAACATTTGTTACATAAACAATGAACAACTTTTACGTGTCACTGAAATCCGTGATCTTGGTGTGACCTTGAATTCGCACTTAGACTTCAGGGCCCACATCAATAACCTTACGTCTAATAGCTACAAACAACTTGGTTTTATTAGTAGGCAAAGTAGGGTCTTTTCTCCTGACATAATGAAATCATTATTATATCTTTAGTTAGACCAGGTCTAGAATACATGTCAATGGTATGGTCACCGTACTATCAACTTCACATTGACTCAATCGAACGAGTGCAAACGAAGGTTTATAAGAAGTTACGCTATTAAGCTAGGTCTAGACTTAGAAAATTATAATTATGCTGTTTTGCTGAGTGAGCTTAATTTTTTATCTCTTGAAAAACGTAGATTTAATACTGACATGTTTTTGTTCAAACTGATCAATGGATCTGTTGACTCATCTCACTTATTAGGTTAACTTCAATTGTCTCCACATAACGAGAGCCAAATTGACATTTGCAATTTCCTTCCATAATTCTAATTATGGCATGAACAGTTAAGCAGTTAACAGAATTCAGAAAAATTATAATACATATTGTAACAGCAGTGATTTATTTCATTTAACATTAAATAAGCTTAGGAGTTCCCTATAACTATGAATTGATAGTATTATTCTTATTTGATTTTATTATGTTGTATACTGTATTGTCTGTTATTGATGTCAGGTTATCCTCGTTTATTATATCCTGTTAGGTTTTTTTTTCTTCTTTAATTACTGTATTGTATTCTACTTTTATGTATTATTTAGTATTCAAATGGGGTATTCCGTAAATAAATAAATAAATAGACTTTTTTTCAATAAAACCCATATTTTGCACCTTTGATTCAGAAAAAACTCAATCTCACTTTAAGGGGAGGACATTTACCCATGAAGGTCATCTGAAAGTCGGAAAAGTTAATAATGTTACAAAATAGCTTGGAAATACTTAATAAAAAGAACTTACCCAGATGTTGTAAGGAAGTTGTAGGAAGTCAATAAACTAACCTATGATGACCTTGGTTTTGACCTTGACGTACAGTTTCAAGATTATTTAAAATAACCCGTTTACAATCAAATGACTGAGAATATTGCTAGAGATCAAAGTTAAGGTCATCAGAAGGTAGCTTATTCATATTCCTACAATTTTTGTTCTGGTCAATTTTTCTGAAATCTGAGTTACTATAGCACATGGAAAGTTAAAAACCTTCAAGTATTTGAATAATCATTTTTTGACCTTCAAGTGCCCGCAACTTGAAATCTATGGACTTTTTGGACCTACTGCACATAAGAACTCTTATTCGGACCAGCCCAACGAATATATTTCAGCTAGTTTTAGGCTCAAACGACTGTATAACATTTACCACATATTTTGTGAGGGGTCTTTTATAATTGCCATTTCGGTGCCTACCTGCAGGGGATTCCATTTCAGATGTACTAGTTTGTTCTGATCTATTTGAAATGGACATTTCGGCTGTGTTGAATGGTCTAGGTATGACAGTTTCTCCAGAACATATGCTGGGTGGTCCTGTTCTTACGATTTCTGCAACCATTTCTACTAAATTACTTTCGTTTTACTTCTCTCTAATCTATAGAATTAGAGAGGTACCTACCAGTAGTTTTGGGCCTTAATGTTGGAGCTGGAATGGCACTTTTACGTAATTTTCTAGTAGGCCAACTATCATCATAATCATCCTCAAGAAAATGTTTTGAACACACCACTGTATTTCCATTGGCATGATTTGCATCGCAAGCTTTTCTCCAGGCAGAGCATATGGCTTCATTTTTGGGAAATCTAAAGTTAAAAAAACAATTCAACATAATTCTGTGAAAATGACAAGATTGGTAAAGTGTTTACGAAGTCAATTGAAACTGGTCAGTGTTAAAGCACAGGATCGTGCGCACTTAACTTCATATTGTGTCCTATGTATTTAGCAATGGTATCGAGAATTGAATGGTAGTTGAAACTGTGCAGGCGAGTCCAAGACTGTAAAAAGTCCTAAATCGTTTCTCAGCAGTCAATGTGGACTTGTGAGATGTGCTGTCATTGGCTGGGTTTGAGGACGGGTGGCGACGATTAGCTGGGACCCGGATATTCGTCAGTCCGGTTGGTCCATCGGTGTTTGAGTTATATCAGTCATTAGTCAATGTGGAGTCGATATCACCTAGTTCTTTATAACATTTTTCCAGTGCAGTGCAGAAATACCTATTATAATATCAAGTGTGGTTCAGTTTATACTTATTGTTCATATTTATAAATATTTATTACTATATAAAAGGTAAGATATTTTATTATTTACTAATATACCATGGCTTTCTGGAGACCATTTGAAATAGACGATAACGTAATAACGCCCAAAAATCCCGAAATAGTTGAACCTGTTATTGTCCAAGAAACCAAAATAAATTTAGAGTTTAAAAATCAAGATTTACACGTACAAAGTCAACGCATTATTTTAAATATATATGAACATTTAAAAAGCAAAAAATCGTGAACAATGTGAGAAACAAATAATAGAACGTATTAATGAATTAACTAAAATATCAAATTCAACAATTTATCGCGTAATTAAAAAAGGAGATGTTATAGATCACGGTACAAAGAGGAAACGGAAAAATACAAAAGTAAAAAATATTGATGATGCTACCAAAAATGTAATACAGCGTATTATAATTATAGGTCTTTAGATACACTACGAAATGTTTGATTAGAATGCGGTTTTAAACATAAAAAACTTGACAGTCATATGGTAATTATGGAATCGCAACGTACAGTAGAACTTCGTGTAGATTATTTGGAAAAATCAGAGAATATCGTAAACTAAACAGGCAGATGAAAACGCGTTATCATACTTCATGCGGGAAGTGAAAACGGGTTTGTACCTAATGCGTTGCTCTTGTCAGCCAAAAAAATATCAAAGTCTTCTGCAGACTATCACGAAGATATGACAGCCACTCTATTCGAAAAATGGGTTTCAGAATAGCTTTTACCAAATATTCCGCCTAATAATAATAATAATAATAATAATCTTTATTGGCCATTTGTGACACATAAGATGTGTATATGGTACGTCATTACAAATAACATTAATAGTATAAACATCATACAGAAAGTCAAATAACAAATTATAACAATCACAACTATATTGTATACATACATATTTACATATATATCTAATTAAAATTATTACAGAGTAGTGATAAGAATCTTACAGATTGTCATTTAGAAATTCACCAACTGCATAATAACATTTTTCTGTCAATAGTCTTTTTATTTGTTGTTTAAATAATTTATCATTTAAATTCTTGTAATCATTAGGCAACTTGTTAAAGACCTTGATTGCAAGATATTCGGGGCTTTTTTCAAAAAGAGATAGATTATGTTGGGGGACTTCTAATATTAGATTATTTCTGGTATTATAATTGTGGTTCATACTTAAACCATTCAGCCTATTAAATTCAGCTTTTGCATATGTTAGTAACTGTAGTATATATATGCAAGGTAACGTTAGGATGCCTAACTTTATAAAGAGTGGTTTGCAGCTGGTTCTTGGATTTACTCCTACTATGTGTCTGATTGCTCTTTTTTGCATTTTAAATACTCTCTCGCTTTCAGGTGATCCACCCCAGGCAATAATACTGTATGAGATAACAGAGTTGAAATGGGCATAATAATACATTAAGAGTACAGGCAGCTCTACAAGTTTACGTAATTGATTTATGCAGTAGCATACTGAAGCAACCTTGTTACACACAGATTCAACATGTGAATGCCAAGAACAGTTATTAGATATCCATAACCCCAGAAATTTTATATTATTCTTTTGTTCCAATGATACAGCCTCTGTTTTTATTAACAGACTATTGTCAACTTTTTTATTAGAAACATTGAATCTAAGAAAGCTGGATTTTTTTATATTCAATACTAATTTGTTACTTTTGTACCAGTCATGAGCCTCTTGCAGTTGTGAGTTAGCATTACTAGTTACTTCCTCTACTCTAGGTTGACAAATCAATAAAGATGTATCATCAGCATACATTACCGAGTTATTAAGACCGAAGTCATTCACATATATTATATATAGAAGTGGACCAAGGATTGAACCTTGAGGCACACCTATCTTGGATTCCAAATGATCAGACTTGCAGTTGTTCACATATGCCTTCTGCTATTCAAGTAACTTTTAAACCACTCTAATGTCACACCTCTAATACCATAGTATTCTAACTTATTTATAAGTATTTCATGGTTTACTAAATCAAAAGCTTTGCTTAGATCTAGAAAGATGCCAACGCATTTATGATGTTGATCTAAGTTCTTATAGAGTAGATTTAAAAAATTTAAAATAGCTGTATTTGTAGATACACCCTTTCGAAAACCAAACTGTTTTACATTAAATAAATTATATTTATCAAAAAAGGTTACTATCCTTTTTGCAACAATTTTTTCAAAAATTTTAGCAAAAGGACTTAAAATAGAGATGGGCCTATAGTTTTCCAATTTACTCCTATTACCAGATTTGTAAGTCGGTATTATTTTGGCTAATTTCAGTTTGCTCGGGAAAGTACCTTCATTCAATGACCTATTAATCAGAAAAGCAAGTGGTTTACTAATTAAATCCTTACATCTTTTTACTAAGTTGTTTGTAAAATTGTCTTCACTCGAGGCTTTTGAGTTTTTTAAGCCTACAATCACTTCTTCAACTTCTAGCTCGGATACAGGTACAAAGAAGAAGGTATTGTTATTTCTGATATTAATTTTATATTGCTTTATATCCCTATCTAAATTTTGAATTAAGTTACTTGGACTTGAGTTAAAGTATTTATTGAACTGATTAGCTACCTCTCTGTTATCATTTAATGTAATATTATTGACAACTAGTTTGATTTCGTTATTGTTTTCCTGGTAATTTTTTTTATTTTTATTTAAAATTTCCCATGCAGCTTTAGATTTATTTTGTGCATTGGTAATCATAGCAGTGTTATACATTTTTTTAGCTTCATCAATAACTTGTCTGTAAACTGATTTATATTTCTTGTAGTGATTTTTTATTTCTTCATTTCCTTGTAGGGTTAGAATATACAGGTTCTTTAGATTTTGAGCTGATACACGTATACCTTTTGTCAGCCAGTTTTTGTTATTAGATTGATTTGACATTTTTTTCTTTACAGGAAAAGCTAATTCAAAATAATAGTTAATATTTTCTATAAATAAATCAAATGTTGAGTCTAAATCCAATTCTGTTTTGTATATGTTTTCCCAGTTTTCTTGTGACAGCAGTGAACAGAAATAATCAATATTATCGTCCTTAATTTGTCTTTTATGATATATTTTTCCCTTAACTGTTGTTTTATCAATGTAGACAGTTAACAATTGAGCGTGATGATCAGCAATGGCACTGTTTAACACCTTGCTTTCATGCACCTTGTCATCCATGTGAATGCAAATGTTATCTAAACAGTTGGTATGTCTAGTGGGTTCTTTAATCGTTGGCGTCAAATTGTATGAGTTTAAAATATCTAGTAGTTCGGTAAGATTTTTTGAGCCCTTCAGAAAATTAATGTTGAAGTCTCCACAAATAATAAGATGCTTTTGAAGATTTTTGTTAGTAATATAACTTATAGCATTTGTAAGTTTTTCAAAAAATATATGAGCATCACCATCTGGACTTCTATATAAACTTAGAATAATAACAAAATTTGTCTTATCTAAAAATACTTTGATTCCTACACATTGAAAGTGTTTGTCAATAGATAATTCTTTTATATAATTTAGCAGTTTAAATTTATATTTTTCCTTAACATATATACCTGTTCCACCATTTTTATAATTGTTCCTACAGTAGAAAACACCTTGGACAAACCCGGGAAGTTGAAGAGATTGAACTTCTTCTTTTTTTGCCCAATGTTCAGAGATACAAAGGACCTCACATTTCACTTCTGATAAGAATACCTCAATCTCCCCGAGTTTGTTCCCAATACATTGGGTATTTTGATGCATCACCTTAAACTCTGTTCTACTAACGTTATTTCTAAAAAATCACAATTATACTTGGAAGAACTATTATTCAACATATTCTCCTTGTTGATGTCAAAATTTAATTGAGTCCCTTTCTTTGTAAATTCATGGACATTCGAAATATCATTTCTTTCACTGTTTACACCAACATGCTCAGGGTTTGATGGTTTAATAACAATAAGATTTGGATTTATTTTTGTATCTTTGAACATAATAAATCTTTTGATTTTGTAACAAGCATTTATTTTTGATTTCCTACGGTTTTTAATTGTTACCTGATTTTTGTAATCTAGTGATGCGTTTATGTTTAGTTGTTTGAACAGTTTTATCATATCATATATAACATATGTAAATTCATTAGTTTCCCTACCCTCAGTTAATATGAGTAAATTTGTGAACTTACTTACTGGTAAAATAGTTCTCATAGACATTTTCAATAATTTTGTATTTGTAATACAATTGTCATTAAACATAAAAATGACGTAGTCATGAGAAGTATATTCCTTTGTCAGTGAGAAAATATTTGTTGCTAAGTCCATAATACCAGCATTTGTTTTGATTAATGCCTCTATTGAGTAAACAGAATTATCTAATAAATCATGTAATATCAATGAACAATTTTTACTGTACTGGTTTCCTACAATAAGTATTTTCCTCTTCTGATGTAACTTTACATCATTCCAAGTACAAGAAAACAAGACATTTTAAAATTCATGACAGAAAAAAATATGGAAATTCCTGTAAAAGTTCCAATAAATTGCAAATTACTGAAGAGAATAAAAGAACAGAATTTCAAAAAGGAATATGTTATTGATAACTTATCCAATATACACGGTCATACACTCCGTACTATTGCATATTTAATCCTATCGAGATGGTTTGGGCAACTTTAAAAGATTGTTTGCGAAAATATAATGGACTCTCCAACGTTAAGTGCGGTAGTAGTTGATCATATAAGAGAAGTAGTAAATGATCTCGACAATACTGATTTACGGAAAAATTGTATTAAGCATATAATTAAAAAAGAAAATCAATATCCAACACTACCCCCCATTGCGCCAATTACAATTCAACCGGATAATGATTCCTCTTCAGAAAGTGAAGATTCGGACGCGTCAACTTTTAGCATTTAACTTTTTTATTATATATTTTCAGAACAAGATATTTAGCTATTATGTTAGGTATGAAGTTAACTTTTTTATTGTTACATTTCTTGGAATATATTTTGTTTAGTTGACAAGAAATTTTAATTTAAGTTACTTTATTCTAGAGACATATTTTAATTTTTTCTTTATTTATGTTTTATCTATACAAATATTTATTTTTGTTGTACTAATTCTTTGCTTTGGTTAAGAAACTTACATTTTTATTTTTATTTTAGTAGAAACTTAAATTTAATTTTTTACTATATAACATCCTTGCCCCTCGCTAATCTAACCTGTCCCATTCCCTCATCCTGGCAAGGATATGTTCATACCTTCTCGTTGGTCCTTGCTGAGCAATAACATATTACAATATAGTATGGGTTAACTTTAAAACTAAACCCAATAAATTTAAATATTTAGACTATATCTAAAACTGATATAATACTTCAAAGATATGTTATTGGCGAAATGAACAAAAATAGCCTATCTAATAAACAAAAAATAATAAAAATTAATACAATTTTCAAAAAAGTATAACATTTTCTTATGACAAGCATTTCTATTTACCTCTGCCCATGTACAATAAACACTTGCCGACTGGTTTTGCAGGTTTTTAGTTTTTATACGGTTTCAATTGTGCTCGTGTACACTTTACTAGTTTTATAGTACTATCGTGAGCAAAAAAAATAGGACAATTACTTTTTTTTAATGTAAATCTGTCTCTATTTGATTATGTAATGAGTAGCCGAAATAAAACTTTTATTATATTTTTTATTGTAATGCTGTAATTATTGCTAAAGCAGAAGATGGATTGTCAATGACACATATTGTACTGCGTTATAACATTAACAGTCTAGGCATCCGCGTACAAAAAATGAATTTATACATATCCTCTTGTAATTTCGTGTATGGCTTAATTGTGCCTAATCTACAACTTTTTTTCCTTTGCGAAAATTTTCGAAAACGCGGCGCGGCGTTCCCTCTTCACTTCTTCCGAAAGATTTCCACGCATTGTACTGGAAAATCTGGAAATCTATTTTGTCGGACAATTCGAAAATTGGATTCTACATGTTACTATATATTAAGCAATCTTGGCTATCAATAAATTTGTAAAAGTTGTTAATTCGGGATTTTTATAAAAATTTCGAATCTTGAAATCCTGAAAATATCTGCTGGTTATCAAAAAATTTGTAAAAGTTGTTCATTTGGAATTTTTATAAAAATTTTGAATTAACAACTTTTACAAATTTATTGATAACCAGCTGATATTTTCAAGATTGCTTAAAGTAACACGTAGAATCCAATTTTTGAATTGTCCGACAAAATAGATTTCCCGATTTTTCAGTACGACGCGTGGAAATCTTTCGGAAGAAGTGGAGGGGGAACACCGCGTTTTCTTTCGAAGAGGACAAAAGTTGTAAATTAGGCATAATTAATCCATACAAGAAGTTACAAGAGGATATGTATAAATTTATTTTTTGTACCCGGGCACCTAGACTAACAAAAATACTCTGACATTTTAAAAAAGTGGAGAATAAACGATACGATTAGTAGAAATCCTGGAGCAGGGCAACAAAGGATATCCAACTTAACAAGAAACTAACTATTAATATTTTGTTATTGCACCATTTCTATTTATAACTTCTGTAAATCTGTTTGGCATAGAATCAAATAACCATATACAATGATCATTAGTAATAATATTTTTCCATGCATTATTTACTACTTCCAGTAATTCTTGGGTATATATTCTGTGGTCTCACATTTCGTTTCTGAATACTTCTTACGAGTAGTCCCCATACGTCTTCCACAAGATCTGGACTATGACTGGGTCAGTTAAGAACATTAATGTTGTTATCTTGAAACCAGTTATTCACGGTATGAGCAGTATGATCTGAACAATTATTTTGTTGAAATATGAATTCATTATTAGGAAATAATTGTACACAGAAGGGAGCATAATATTGTCTAAAATCCTAATATGCGTTTCACTATTAAATCGTTCCTCAATATGCCACAAAACACCAGGACCACGTGCCGATATCCAAGCCCACATGTTAACGGAAAATATACCACTTTTGTCATTGTTAGATATATACTTCTCATCGAATTGAGTATTCGGAGGTCGGTAAACGCGAATATGATCGCTGTGACAGGACAGGAAAGTTTTTTCATCTATAAAGATTAAATTGTTCCAAAATTTACATCATGCACTAAAAATTCAAGCGCAAATCCCAGTCGAGCTTTTTTATGTTCAACTTTAAGTAGGTATTTCTGTGCTGCTGGATGACAGCATAGCTCTGATTCTCTTACTCGCTGGCGACCAGTACTAAGTACTCGATCCAGGAAAATTCGTTTCTTCAGCAGCCTGATTACTGAGTGAAATGGACTTTCTACTAATTTATTTACCAATTTCAAATCATGCTGTTGAGTTGATATCCTTCGTCGCCCTGATTCAGGATTTCTATTAATCATACCGCCATTTATTCTCCACTTTTTTAAAATTCTTATATGGGGCATATTAGTTTTGGCACACTTGCAATTAATTTTGACAACTGACAATGCCACAAAAATTAAAGTTAGGTGTACGCTATTAGATTTTAGAAAAAATACGTTATAAGACTTGTCCAATTTTTTTTGCTCGCGACAGTACCTAAAAGATATGACAATAATTTTTATAAATACGTAAGAGATGGTGTTAAAGAAATGTGAGGATTCTTTGTAATTTCATAATCACTTTACTTACCTATGGAAAGACAAGGGGCTATTTTTATTCTGAATTGCACCACAAACAACACATTTTTTTACCATCTTTACAATTGAATAAGAACCTTGGAGACTTTAGAGTAGAAAAATATTTTATAATCTAAGCACCTTACAGCATAAAAATATATATTTTTACGTTCTAAAATAAGACAGACGAAGCTGATTTAGAGGTTAGTCTAGTCTAGTCAAAACAACAAAATGTAAACAGGAGGACAAACACCAAGGAGTGCTCAATCAGGCAATAGCCAATCAGAACAAAGCAAAATAGTCATTTCTAAATATTCTGCGGACTATTATTTATACACTAATGAGAAAAGTCTAAATTCACGAAAATAAACAACTAAAAACATAACTTGTAATGTTTCACAACCCAACATATATAAAAAAGACACAAGGTTGTAATCCTAAATAGTCTTTATAACAGTTTCCAGCCAAGATGCTTAAGTGTTTAAGCTCCTTCAATTTGCAGCCGCTTTTTTTGCCTCCGACTATAATGACATCATAAAATGTTCTTCGTCTAACGCGTAACAAAAGTTAAAGTTGAACACTCCGTCCTGGTTTACCTTCTTGGACTTGATCTACATGACTATCGGTCCTAAGGGCCGGTTTATCAATGCGAAGATAAAGTTATCCTATAGTTAAATCACACATTAATGGATTAATACCACAGTGGGGTCACTTCCCCTACTGATTGTAGTCCACGAGTCGATAGAAAGAGTAAGCAATCGGCGCGTGGACTACACTCAGTAGGGGAACTGACCCTACTGTATTACAAACTACTATGGATCGCTTGTTATCCTCGCGCATTGATAAACCAGCCCTAAAGATTACAGAAATTATAGTAGGCAACCCAGAGTGTAGCACGCTATTCCTATTGGCGCTATGTCTCCCATCACTTAGGGCCGGTTTGCAATGAGACAATCAGTTTGTTCATTTGTGTTGATTTATAGCAACTTTGAAACACGTTATCTCTCTCACACTCACAATATTTATGATAGCACTATCTTTATTTAACTGCTTGAAGCTGCGTTAAATCAACACAAATGAAAAAACCTAATGAACAGAGACAACCATGGTCCATGGATAAAGTTATGCCACAGATTAGGAAAGTTCTCTAATCTTTGGTTATGCTATGGTTAAATCACAGTTTAATAAGTATGTTCACTTCCTCGCGTCGATAGAGGGAGTAAGTCTGTCGACGCGTGGACTACACTCGGTAGGGGAACTGGCCCTACTGTATTATTAAACTGTGATTTAACTATAGGATAACACTTATATTGCATTGATAAACCGGCCCTTAAGAAATTTATAGAAATAGAAAATGGTCACAATCTAATCGGAGAAATTGGCCACGTGGCCACTAACCTATTACAAAAGTGCGCTTGTGTCGTCGGAGCGTGCGCGTTGGGTCCTAAGTTCTCCATAGAGATGGAAAACTATCTCCTTCTCTAGCCTCAATACGCATAATTAGTGTGACGTCACATATGTCATTTTCGTTACGGTTGAGTGATTTTGAACCCAAACATTTTCTTAAATCATTTAAGTGAGGTTAAGTGTCTTTTAATAATTTGCATATTTCTTTCATATTACAGCAATAATTTGTGAAATTAGTATGTAAACAACATTTAGAAATCATATTTGTTTAATACTAACCTTAGCTATTTCTTAAAATCCCCAAATAATAATAAATATTTGTATAATAATAAATGACATATATGACAAACCACTTCCAAATATTTGTTTGGGTTCAGTTTCTTGACATAATCCGTCAAGTGACGTCATCACTAATTACGCGTATTCTATACATAGTGGCTTATAGCGTGTTACCACTGTTACCAGTATATAGTTAATAGGTATATGATTTAACTAAAATAACTATTTAAAATTAAAAGATTATACAATATGAAGTGTATATATTGTAATTATTAGGTGTTAGTAAATGATTTACGACATAATAAACATCAAATTCAATTACGCGGGAAAGGCCCATTAGGATACGGGGTAATTTAAAACATTAAAACACTTGGATTGGCAACACTGCTTATCATCAGTTTGTTTGGAGAAGCTATACGTGTTTATAAAATCATTCCAAATTATCAAATTAAGATGAATAATACAAATACAAAGATATGTAGACTTTGCTTAAAACTGATATGCGATAGCGATTTCGATGTAATTGAAAAAATTAGCAAACATATGTTGGAAGTGCTGTTTCCGAATATGGTAAATAATAAATCTACACAAATTTGTATACAATATTCATATGGAAAAAGAATATATAATCTTAATATTATTTGACTAGCAGATCTACATATTATTACATTAGTAAGTTTTCAAATTTCAGGTGTTGGATATAAGTGACGAACCAGTTATGTGTAGCGAATGTGCAACAGACCTTCAAAAAGCTTTTGATTTTAAATCATTTTGTGTCGATACAGAGAATAAGTTGCAGTCATTCTTCGCTTCTACAGAAGATACCAAATTATGTTTACTGAACTTTTACTTCAATGAAAATAAAAATATAACAGATACACCCAATGAGCAAAAAATATGCCGAATTTGTATCAAGGCAGTGGAAAATGAATGCCTTATGAAGTTGCGTGAAACCAAGGAAGATAAAATATTAGCTATTTTGCAAAGTCAAATACCAGAAATGGTAAGAAATTAGATTTATGATACTAATTGTCGTAGTATTTTTTTACTTTTCGTATATCTTAGTAAAATAGTGATTTGTTGGGATCAGTATGTCAGCAGTGAAAAGAGACGGAGAGGTGCAGAAAATGCTTATGGGTTGCTTTCATATCGGGGAGGCTGTCAATATTAACTAACTCAATATTATTCTCATTTCAGTAAAATATTTACGACATCCACTCATCGTATTTTGACAATTTTTTTGTGTGACGTGTACGTGTACTATATACTATTAGAAGTATTCTATGAGTAATGAAATAATGTGTAAATAGCAAATAGTCCTACAATCTTACGGTCACAGGACCGTCGAGCGAAAAGGGATGCTGGGTAGGTAAAAGGATGTAAGAAGAGAGATGTATGTGTTAGAAATTGTAATAAAACTAGTACTTTAGAAAAATAACAATATATTCCACGAAGTGAAGAAATAATACAATTTGAATAGAAAATATTAATACATGCATATCTATTGATAGTTTGGAACCAAGTGGCCACATTCCCTCCGTCAAATCCCCTCGGCTCCATTGACATCATCGAACGTGCCTTTTCCATAAACATATCTAATTGTGCCTGGCATTGTTCGAGTGCTGCCGATTCTTTAACATATGCAGTTTTGTTGCATAAAATGGTTGTTTTTTAAAATTTTTATTTTTTGGGAAAATGTTATATAGGTCAAGGTTGTTTCGAGGGCAACGATCATTTTCAAACAGTGCAAAAAATGCATTGTGTATGAGTAGTAATTTTGAACAGTGGTTACTTTTTTTTTGCAAAATTTTAGATCAAGGTCGTTTTACGGAAGGTAGTGGACGATATTCGAGAAGGGCAAGGAACATTTTCTGCATTTTTGCAATTAATATGAGCAATCGTGAATAGTGGTGCAACTTTTTTGCAAATTTATGAGTTACCTATGTGAAGGTCGTTCGTCGAAAATTGGTGATTGGTGTCTGAAAAAGGCAAGGAACATTTGCAATTTATATTCGATAATCATTGTAAAGTACATGTATTTTTATATAAATAGAAATAAATTCATAAATATTAAAATTATTTACATGGCTGTTAGAGGCGATAAGATCATAATAATTCACAGTTTGCTTCACATTTGTCATAAAATCACAGTTTAATTCATGCACAACAGTCACATAAGATGTAGATATAAAATTTGTAATAGACATTTTTATTCTAAAGAATGAAACAAAAATGTTACGAAGAGCTATTCCCTATCTGTATCGTGTAGTCCTTAGCGTTGTTTTGAATCTCTATCCAATGAAGTAACTGCTTTTTGTTTATATAAACTTAATTGCCATAAAATGTTGAATACAGTTTAGTTTATATAAAAACATGATTTTATGCCCTAGCTAAAATCAGAAGTAATCGTGAAATGTGTGTCTCGGTGAATCCCGACACTAGATTACCTGAATCAACAGGTGTAAATCAGAAGCAATTTGTGACCTATGTACACTGTTGCCGTTGTTAGTAAAAGTGAATATGTTGTATACTTCGTTGTATACTGTGTACTGTAGAACGGGGCTATTTGGAATGTTTTTCCTCGTTTTCAAACTATAGCACTGTTGATATGTTTTGTAAATATTTTTTGTCAACGTTATTGGAAAGATGTTTATAAAAACTATCGAATTGCACTAATATTAAAAAAAATATATAATGCCTATTTTTTAGACTTTTGTATCATTCCAAATAACCTGAGGTTTGGGGTTATTTGAAACGATAATGGTTTTATGTATAAAATAGCCTTTGATTGTAATCTAATTCAAATAGGTACATACTATGACATTTTGGAAACATTCTGTAACAGCTGACTGCAACAAAATATTTAAAAAAATATGTATAAACATATAATTTTTGTCTTTTTATGTGTTAATTCAGAACTCGTTCTCATTAGTTCCTGCAATGCAATGCAATGCAATGATAAAAATAATAAAACTGTTTCAAATATTAATTTATATCAAATTATAAAATTTAAAAGCATGATGGATAAAATGTAATTTTTGAATGATCGACTGTGGTAATACGTCAGATGTGACAGGCCGATAAATTGCATTATTTTCACCGAATCGATAAATTCATAATACTTAGCCTTTCTCTAGATGTGTAGACATTAAATAAAATAGGTCAAACACAATTGATAATTTTATCAGCTAAATGGTAATAGATCTGTATGTAAGTTAAATTATTAGAATTATTTTATCATGTAAATGTATTTATACATAAATGAATCAGAATCAGAATCAGAATATGCTTTATTGTCGTAAAAAATACAAAAAATTTTTGTTGACAAAGCCAAACTTAAATACTAATAAAAGTTACAGACATTAAGAGTAAAGAAAAACAAAAAACAACAAACAGGATTACATTTATTTTATGTATAAAACAGTGATAAAAATGGGTCAATAAAATGTGTCTTGAAAGAATTCATTCAGTGAATAATAAGCCTTGCTAACCAATAATTTCTTAAGTTCTCTTCTAAATTTATTATTGCTTATAATTTGCCTCAAATTTACAGGAAGATGATTAAACATTTTTCTGCTATTATAAAGAATTGAGTTTTTTATCTGAGCCGATGATGGAATAGGAAGTGTGATGTTATGAGTGAGGCGTGTGTAGCGAACCGAATCCCCGTTTATATCACGTCCAAACTTTTTATGCATGAGGCATGCAGTCTCAAAAATGAATATACACGAGAGCGTCATAATTCCATGCTTCAAAAACAGTGGTTTACACGAATCTCTTATATTAGCCTTACACATGTACTTTAAAGCCCTTTTTTGCAGCACAAAAATTTTATTAAATACATATTGCGAGCAAGAACCCCAGAAACAAATACCATAACGTAAATTTGAGTCTATAAGGGCAAAGTATGCATTTCTTGCCGAGTCGAAGTTTAATTCATTTGCCACCACTCTTAATTGCATAACAATTAGTAGCTAATTTTTTACTTAATATTGAGATATGGTTTTCAAATTTTAACTTACTGTCGATATGTAGGCCTAAAAATCTACATTCAGCTTGATTTTTTATAATTTTGTCGTCCAAGTATACCTCATTCAGGTCGCACTTAAATGTAATGATGTTAGTTTTAGATACGTTAAAAGATAATAAATTAGCATCACACCAATCTTTAATCATTTTTAAATCGCTACTCACGATCTCATGGAGTTCATCGATGTATTTACCATGCCAGAGTATCGTGGTATCATCCGCAAAAAAAGTGAACTTTCCTTGAATATTAACAGAAGCCAAATCATTGAAATATATTAGAAATAGTAAAGGCCCAAGGACAGAACCTTGTGGCACGCCAGACGTCACTTCCAGTTGTTTTGACACTTTACCATTAAAAATAACTTTTTGATAGCGACCAGATAAATATGACTTGAACCAATCCAGTGTTATACCTCTAAACCCGTAGATTTGTAGTTTCCCCAGCAATATCCTGTGATTTACGCAGTCAAATGCTTTAGCCAAATCACAGAATGCTGCTGCAGCCAACTCCTCATCATTAATCTGAAGATATAGTTTCTCTAAAAAGGCAAATATAGCATCGTTTGTACTTTTCGAGGCATGAAAACCAAACTGTTCTGCACAGAGGACCTTATTCCGATACAAAAAATCTAAAATTCTTTTCTTAACCAATTTCTCTATTATTTTTGATAACGCAGGAAGCAATGATACTGGCCTATAGTTGGAAGGTGATTCATGGTCTCCACACTTAAATAGCGGAACAACTTCTGCAATTTTTAAACAAGACGGAAAGGTTCCTGTTTCGAAAGACGTATTAATAGCCTCTACCAAGATCTGTAAAATATTTTCTGGCAGTTTTAAGAATATTTTTAGAGAGATACAATCCCAACCGCTAGTATTCTTATTCCTAATGTCGTTCAATATTTCCCTAATTTCTTGGGTATCAGTAGGAGTCAGGAAAAAAGATTCAAGTACATAAAGATTATTCAAGTACTTAAGAGGATTGCAATTTGGAGTAATTTTATCACTTAATTTTTTTGCCATAGAGCAATAAAAGTTATTAATTCCATCAGCGCTTAGATTACTATTTACCTTTTTGTTATTATTTTTTCCTCTAAGATCATTTACAATTTTCCACGTTTCTTTTTGCTTGTTAGCTGACTGTGAAATTCTGTTACTATAATAAATATTTTTAGCAGCTAGAATAGTTTTCCTGTAAATTTTTCGGTACCTATTAAAGTAAGCAATAAACTCAAGATTATCCACTGCATGTTTTCTAATTGAGTGCAAGGAACGCATATTCTTGGATGAAATTTTAAGACCCTTAGTGAACCAAGGTTGTTTATTCTTTTTCTGGTTAATGGTTCTGATTGGAAATGCCATATTGAAAATGTGTATAAGCTTTGTGTGAAATAATTCTAAAGAATTATTAGACCCTCTAACCTTACCCCAGTCTGATTCCAAACATAACCGTAAAAATTTCTCATAATTATTCCGGGTAAATAGCCTGCCGCGCCGTTTCATCGTTTTGGCCTTTTTTGATTCTAGTGACACTTTGCATAGAATGGCCTCATGATCCGACAGACCTGCATTAACATTCGAGCAGATTACTGCATCCCTATCAAAATTGGTACATATATAATCCAAGATAGTAGCCGAATGAGATGTAATACGTGTTGCACTCTCAACATGCATTACTAGGTTAAAGGAAGACAGTAAATTTGTTAGTATATCCGTGACCCCCGATGAGGTGTCATTAAATTTAATGTTAAAGTCTCCCGTCACAATTAATCTAGCGTTTTGTGGAAACTGGTTTAAAAGTGACTCCAACCTGCAAAGAAAAGTCCTTACGTCACAGGTGGGAGGTCTATAGATGCCCAGTATATAAAGGCGAAATTTTGAGCAGAATATGATGGAAAATTCAAATTCTTTTTCTACCAATAGAGCATCATATTTATCTATATTTATAAAGCTATAATTTTTTAGAAAACTGTCCTTAACAAGTATTAATGTGCCTCCATGTATAGACTCCTGTCGACAAAATTTTGACATTAACACATAATTGGGTACAAACAAAGGTTCATTACATTTCAGCCAATGTTCTGTTAATATTACTATGTTTGGATAATTCATGCTGTCCAGAAAAATAGTAAATTCATCAATTTTATTTCTGATCGATTGAATATTTAATAGCATTAAGGAGAAAATTGTGTTACTGTCACTATCTCTAAAAAATTAACATTACTAATATCACTACTTTCCTTGTCTTTGTTTTGCTCATCATTATTATCATGTTCATCATTCCAACTAGTATCACAGTGTAATTCAACAAGACTATCATTTACAGCCGAGTCACCTCTAGCCCAGTCCACATCTATAAGGGGTGCCGATTTGATTACAATATTGGACCCTAGATTATTGTTTTTAATATAAGAAGAAAGTAGTTTACTTAAAGATTTATAACCATAAGAAAATTTATTATTTGACCACATATTTTCTACTATCTTTATTGAAGAGTTTTTGTTACTTCTAAAGACTTGGAGATACCTACTTAATCTTTTAAAATTGCTTAGGTCCCTAGACTTAAAGCATATAATGAGGTTAGTAAATTTGCTAATTGCTAAAATCTCCTTTAGAGTTAAATAACTAGTAATAGAATTGAAACTGACATCCAAAAACACAATAACGTAATCATTTTGATTATAATTCAGTGTTACATTAAATATACTATTTGAAATCTCTCTTATATCTGCTCCTGTCTTTACAATCCCCTCTATCTTATATAATTTGTCTTCTAAAATGCTTCTTAGGTGCAGTGAATAATTTTTTGCACTACCATCTCCATAAACTAATACTTTGCTTTTAGCCACTTTATTACCCTCTGTCATTGGACTATGAAAATCGCTGTAATTACGTTGATCCCGTACATCCATATTTCTGTAATCCTTTTCCTTATCGAGAGACTGCAAAAGGTTTCCTTTTTTCAACCCCTTCTCACTGAAATTCTTTCGTGTATCTTCACCATCGTGGTGTTTTGGATTTATCTTCCTATTATTTTTTAAGTAGGCTGTTTCCTGATAGTTAACTATATCGTTATGTAATGATTTTATCTGATTTCTATGTGATGCGTTTTCTGCTTCCAGTGTTCTGATGGACGTTATCATATTACTGTTTATCTCACTTAGCTCGTTAATGTCATTTATATATTTATTTATCTGTTCTCTGCTCTTGTCAATTTCCTCCGTCAAATTATGATTTAATTTTCTCATGCTATTTAGATCTTCGTTTAAACTTACTATACTGTTATCATATTCATTTTGCGACTTGAAAGATTGTTGTTGTTTAGCTAGCTCAGCTTTTATATAGTTTAAGCAGTCAGGACAATAAAAAAGCAAAATTCTGGCCGACAATTCAAGACATCTTACTTCCGTGGATGATATATGGGAGCAATTTTTACAGAGAACTCTGCTGCAGTTGTCACAAGTGAGCCCGAAAATAGTGTCATCTTTTATTTGTTTGAATTTAACATTAAGTTTGCATTTTGACAAACATATTGAGCAGTCCTCGTACATGATTAAAAATTTATTAGATGATTAGTATCTTTTCACAAATAATGTGAGCATTTTATAAGGTTTTTTTTGTTTTGTTTGTTTTTTATTCTCTTTTTATAAAAAGTAGCCACATCAAACAAAAAACTTTGTTGCTAGAGATATCCAGTATTAATTATGTTTATATTGTTAAATTTGTTGCAATAATAATTTCCACTTAAGTACCTATTAGATCCCATAGATCTTCAGTCCTTTATCAACACAGTAGTATAAATTATAAGATTGTTGATAAATTATGTCCACTATAAACCAAACACAAATAGAGAGTACTCACACAAGCAACACATTCTCAATTAGATTAGATGAATTAATGAATGAATATATGACTATACTGGGTGGCCGGTTAGTGTTCCCTTGGAAGATTGTGCAAAAATGGCTAACTTTATAAAAAAATCTTTCTTAACCTTTCAGCGGGCGCGCCTTTTAATTTCCCTTGAGCGAGCGCTTGTCGTAAATTTTACGTCATTTAGGTTTATCCAGATTAACGGCTATTTCAATGCTTAAATATTGGGAAATTGCTATGAGGATGTAAAAAATGATAATGGGCAGTACTGCAACAACAATTTATTCCATATTCATGAAAATAAAAGAAGCAACACTCCCAAAAATGAAGAAAAAAATCAATTCAATTTATTCCGTATGATCAAAATCACTACCCTCATCCTTGCAATTGTCGCAGACTATCTCAATAACAGAATGATTCTTGCATGATTGGCAACGGGAATACTTCATTGATGCTGAAGATCTTCTCTTCTCCAATACACACGACCGGCACACACCGCATTTTGGAAGGTTTCCTTCTTCTCTTATCGGATCAACAGCCCGATCGTAATTCACTTTGAGAAAGGCACTTATATCTTGAGGTAAATGTCTGAGATTTGATCTGAAGATAAGGTGCTCTTTCATCAAGCTCAGTGACAAATTTTTCAGGAAAATTCTTGGACAGGTATATTTGAAAAAAATTTGAGCATTTATACCGCCAATATTCATCAGACTGTAGAAAACGACACAGGGCCATCTCTTTGTTATACTAGAGACCGAGTAAGCGGCACACATTTTGTCGACAGTGTCCGCTCCGCCTTTGGTTACATTGTAGTCCAGGATAATCTGGGGCTTTCGGGTGTCAGGGTCCATTTCATCGTTATCATGTAATGTTGAGAGTAGTATTACAGATTTATTTTTTCGAGGCACATAAGATACCAGCGTTTTATCCTTTTGAAATCCAAATATGCAGGACTCCACAGCTCTGTTGATCTCCGGCAAGAATTCTCTTGGTATTTCAGCTTTGTTTTTCTTTACTGTGCCCAAAACTGTTATTTTTTTCGTAAGCAAATAGTCAGCGAGTGGTACACTTGTGTACCAATTGTCGATGGTCAAATTCCGGTTTGAGTTTTCACAATATCTATTGAGGAATTTGAGACTGCAAATGGTCCATCTGATTCTTTTCCACAATATAGTTCTAGATTGGACGTGTAAAAACTTTTGGCATCACATGGCGCAAACATTTTTATCCCGTATTTTGCTGCTTTGTTAGGAATGTATTGAATAAAACTGCAACTACCCCTAATTGGATGCAGCATCTCGTCAACTGTAGTATATTTGCTCAAATTAAACGAAGACATGCAGTTGTTGACAGAAGCTTGGAAAAAGTCACGAATTGCTGCCAGTTTATCAACTTTCCTTTTTTCGACTAGTATTTTTGTCATCAAATCTGAGGCAACGGGTGATGAAAAGAAACCTCTTGTACCTAACTCATGACAGCTCTTGCAATTTGAATTCTGGTGCCATCAAGACCCAAGTGTGCCATAAACTCGTGCCTGTCGATATTTTTACAATCTCGATCTCTAGAATATTGGTTGTGAACTCTCAGCTGATCAATATACATATTTGTGTACTTCAAAACATTGTCAATCATAGTGATATCGATAATTTGGAAGAACGCATCCTGTTCATTTTCAATACCACGAGCTCGTTGAGTGACGCCAGTGGGTACTTTGACTACTTGATTCTCTTGAATTTTGAAGAAATGGTATTTGGTCTTACGCCATTTTGTTGATTTATTTTTTCCAATGAAAAACTCCTCAGTGGCTAGCTCCTTCTCTTCAGATTCTTCTGGAGAGATCTCCTGTTCCGTAGCACTGTCTTCAGTTTGTTGCTCGATTTCCCCTTTGGAAAACTTACTATCACTTGAGGGGAAGTAGGTTTTGTTCTCATTCTCTGGCCCATCAAACAAATGTTCAACAATATTGTCCAGATATTTTTGCGTGAGAGGTCTGCCAGCCATAATGCGAAATGTCTAAAACACAAAAATACATTGAGCTATGAAGGAAATGGTATAAATGTAAAAAAAGTCAGTGAAAATAGTAGGTATATATAAAATATGATATATTTACACACAAAAAGGCACGCGTCGTAAAATTTATGCTGAACTAGAAATTCACAAAATATCCATTATAACAAATATTCCTGTGTACACGCGGCAGACTGAAGTTTCGGGAGGGGCTGATCTTGGAATAGGTGGGAACCCAGCGCTCGCAGCTGAGTGGTAAGTGTAGAGGGAGTGATTTTACGCATTTGTCGTAACTTTTACGACAGCGCACCCGCTGAAAGGTTAACAAAACTTTCAATGTTTCATCTCTACTACAACGTAATTTTTTTTTCAATTAGGTTTACCAGGTGTCACAAAATGGGTTACATAAGAAAATATCACTTTTCTGGCCTTGGTTAAGTCTTCAAGGATCCTGTATTACACCTTACAATATTTTGCCAATCGGATGCAGAGTTGCCAAGTTATGATTTTTTTCCTGTCTCTTTTGGCAATTTACAAACACTTTTTTGACTGCCATATCTCCGCGTTTTATTAATTGTTTTTTCTAAAAATGTAGAATGTTATTTGATAATGATGTATTTACTGAAAAATATTTTTCAAATAAATTATTATTGTACTAGACGTTGAAAATATTTGCTTATATTTCTTGATATCTAATTATTATTTTTCTCATTTTTTTAAATGGAATGCCTATAATTTTTTTTAAATGGATAAATAAAGCATATATTTTTTCTTCAATTCTTTGGGACTTCCTGCCACATGTATTTTTTCTTTTTAAGCGTTGCTCGGGGAATCTACAAAATATAATTAACCAGTATGTTACTGGTAAATAGCCTCTACGCCCGTGACTTTTACGTCAAAGGATCAGTTAGAGGTTGCTTTTTTGAAATAAACAACACAAATAAGTATAAAAATTTGAAATTAAATATTTCCCTGATGTTTCGGAAATCTAGTCTGTTTCTTTTTTCAAGGCTTATTTTGAAAAATCTTTTTTTCTTTTTATGATAAATACACAGCCCTAAGAATGTTTGTTTTATTCAATATCCATAGATACTTACTATTCACATAGAACTGTTGATATAATTAACAGCTTTTTTACTTTTTATACAATGTTAAGTTTGTGAAGTTCTTCTTTTAACATTGGCAATCAAGTACAGACATCTACGAAACAATTCGACATGCATTTATCCTCATTTATCCTCATTCAATAATATTAACGCAGATTCTTTAATTTTTCTTTTTTTGCTATCTGCCTCTTTTGTTAAAATTTTTGCCGAGTCCCAGTTTATTCTATGTCCGTTCTCCCAAGCGTGTTCGCAGATCTTAGACCTCTGAATTTAATTTTTTCTGATATAATTTCGCCCAATCTTACCCTAAAAGGTCTGGATGACTCACCCACGTGTTGTTTGTTGCACTCACGCGGAATACTATAAATGCAGTTTTTTGAATTTTGCACGTGGTTCTTCGGTTTCGTCTTTCTCAAAATAGATATTAAAGTGTTGTTTGTTTGAAATGCCGTCCTAATATCAAATCTATTCCGTGTTTTATGTGAAATGCATATATTTCACATAAAACAATTTGTTTCAGAAATGTTTTTCAATAAATACATCATTGTCAAATAGCATCATACATTTTTAGAAAAAACAATGAATAAATCACGGAGATATGGTAGTCAAAAAAAATGTTTGTAAATTGCCAAAAAGACAGGAAAAAAATCATAACTTGACAACACTGCATCTGATTGGCAAAATATTAGGGTGTAATACAGGATCCTTGGGGGCTTAACTGGCGCCAAAGATGGATGTTGTATTTATAAAAAGTCATACTTTCTTGTGTAACTCGCTTTTGTGACACGTATAATTGAAAATAATTTTACGTTGTAGTAGAGATGCGACATTGAAAGTTTTGTTGGGAAAGTTTTACACAATCTTCCAAGGGAATACTGACTGGACATCCGGTATATAAAAAATGTATGGTGCATTCTCTAGGAAAGTCAATGAAAATTAAATGTATCATTTACACATTGATATAGTTATTTAAATATACAGGAAATTATGCTTTTTAATGTTTCAAAAAGTTTTATTAAAACTCTACACGTGTTTCGGCTTATTAGGCCTTTATCAAGAGTACAAGATATTACTAAATTTAAAATGTGTTCCTTACTTATTTATAACTTTACATTAGGTATAAATAATTAAGGAACACATTTTAAATTTAGTAATATCTTGTACTCTTGATAAAGGCCTAATAAGCCGAAACACGTGTAGAGTTTTAATAAAACTTTTTGAAACATTAAAAAGCATAATTTTCTGTATATTTAAATTATTGAAGAATGTTTCACAAGGAACCAACCGTAGAATCAACCCAATGTATTGATATAGTTATTAATAGGGCTTGCAAGAGGCAGCATATTTGCCCATGCTTATCACCTATGTCTTTTGCTGACTTAATTACTTTTTTTTTTTTCACAAACCAAATTCACTACGTATTTAACTCCCAGGGTACTATTGAAAATACATTGTTCAGATCTCTCTTTGTAAAGTGTCTACTTATATAACTTTTTCCCTCTTCATGAAGTCGCCAGGGAAAAGGGTATAGCCTGATAAGAATAGGCGATCTGCCCCCGATAGGGCCTATAATATCTATGGTGTCGAGTAGGCAAGTCAATGGTTAAACGATGTCTGTAGGCTCTTCAGTCCAACATTTAGCTGCTGCGGAGATATTTAAAAAAAAATTGGAAAAATGGGGACTGTTTTCAAAAATTGATTTCTTGTATACTACTTAATTTAGAGAGATGAACAAAAAAATGATTGAAAGTTAACATTGTGAAGAATATTATGCAACTACTTAGTTGCTTTAAACTCTAACAATAAAAGAAAACGTATTCGAAACCTTATATCACGTAGTTTCTATTGAGTGACCACTTTTTAAAAATTACCATAAATAGATCCTAATGCCTTCTTGTACCACCAGTAGTTTCATTAAAATCGAAAAGGTAGAATACTTTCAAAAATATATATATAATTGTGGTATCAATTTATGAATCGTCAAATCTGCACATACTGTATATAAATTCGAATTTTCTGCCCCGGTTTGTCAATCTTCGTCACTATCTCTTATAACAACACAAACTATTTGTCTTTAAGTAATATTTTTTTAAATATTTAGACCTGTATAAATGTTAAAGAATAGTTGTCTCGTGTGTGACAGCTAATAGAGGATTACCTGTGAAAAGCAATCGTATAGAAGAAAGGAGATAGAAATGCAATAAGCATATAACCACAGGGGCTGCATTTTCAAACGATGTGAATCAGTTTTTGCACAAATTATGTTTATTATAATTATGATTTGTTATGAATTCGGACGTACGAAGTCGCATCATATGAACATTCGAAATCAATTAAGAAATCAATTTGCAGGTTTTGAGAAACAAGCCCCTGATTTGTTCAAATGTACTCTGCATAATATTGAAATTATTATTATACCTTCTTTGAATACTGCAATTATTATAAAATAGTGTCATAACGATTTAACATATTAGTTATCAGCATGTAGGGTAGCAACATATATTTTTAAAAGTTGGTATAACGTTAACGTCCTCATATGATGTACGCAATTTGGCGAAATGCGTGTTTAAACAAGTCTATACAGTTAATATTGGCGATTCGTGGCTATGCCAGCTAACGTCAGTTGCATTAGTAATTCACAAAAGTAAGGAGCATATATATACCTAGTGAGCGATAAGTTTGTCGTTTTATTTAAATATATTACTTGAGAGTTACGTGAATTATTAAAAAATGTCTAAATGCAAATCTTGCAATTTCTCTTTGATTAAAAATCGACGCAACAAAGTCATAAAAGATGAAAATGAGGTAAACTTATGTAGTGCTGTTATAACGAAAGACATTGCTATAGGTGATATTTTGTGTAATAAATGTCGATTAATACCATATCGAAGTTCCACTTCTAGTAAATAGCCGGAAGAAATAGAAACAAGAGAAGAACAAAGCTTGAGTAGTGAGGATGAGTTAGAAAACGAAACTGATTCCGAAATAGTCTTTCATATAGATTGTGATATTTACATTGAGCTACCTATGATGCGAATCATTTCTACACATAAGTATTGTATTATATGCCAATTAGAAGTAAATATCCATGGTTATACCTCGTGAAGGTAGGCATCAAGCTTTTGTAATGAAAAAAATATTTATACCTGGGGGGATCGTTGCTGTAAAACTCACCTGATAGCTAATAAATTCTATGCAGATTAACTTTCGAATCTCCTTATTTATTCAAGCACCAGTAGTGTCAATGTTAACGAAATACTTGCCCTGCTAAACCTTACTTCAATTTACTGTGATAATTCCCTTTTCAATAGTTTAGCGCACTGCACCATACTTTAAGAGAAACTAAAAACTTTCGCTGGACTGACTTGGGAGAGCTATATTTTTTTGAAAAATGTTAAATGTTAATGTCGATGAGAGATACAGATTCCCGTAGTGTGACACAAGCTTTAGTTGTATTTAGTGTTTCAATTTTTGTCGTTCCCGTTCCCGGGAAATAACAGTCGGGATTTCCCGGACCCGTGGAAATAAAAATAAGTTTTAAAAATATTAAATTTAGTGCTCCGAAACTTTAGAGAGCGTGCGCGTCGGACGGCATTTATGTTTTATTTGGTTATTGTATTATTTCCTGTAGGTAGTGTTGTTGTGTCTTTTTAATTATAAATAAAACAAAACCAAACTGACGGATTTATTTTTTGACCAAAGAAAGAAAAGAAAAAAACCTTTTAAAAAAATCGGTAAAGGTATTTACACAGTACTTCCCTCGTTATTTGTGCATGACGGTCACTCTAAAAAATTATTAATTATGAAATGACATTGGGAATAATAATCGGAATATAGTTATTGCTATTATTACAAAGAAAACCTGATAACTTTTGGTCAAAAAAATATACAGAGTGCTCACCCAGCAGCAAAAGTTCAATACTAAATAACAAGTGCCAAATATGGAAGGCTTGCGCAAATACCTTTACAAATGTTCAACACGACTGAATTATTTCTTGAGATGACCACCCTTTTTCAATAAAAGTATAATAGGTGCATATGCCAGATATTATTGCCATCTGTCACATTTTCAATCCCACATTTACGTAATGGAGTGGAAATATAGTGGTGGTTTCATTTTTTTTTAATTTATAAAAAATGTTGGTGAAAAAATTTTCAAAATTTTTTTTCTGAAATGTCGTGAAACGTGAAACTTTTAAATTTGAGTAAAAAAAAATTTTTCCATCAACACTAGAATCGTGTTAAATTTTTTTCCAAAATGGTAAAAAAATGTTGCAAATTTTTTTTCCGAAATAGGTTTGGAATGCCATGAAACGTGGAAATTTTAAATTTGAGCAAATAAAATGTTTCGTCTATTCTATAGTAATGAAATGGATTAAAAATGTTTAAAATTTTTTTTTAAAATTTTTCAAAAACATTTTTAAATTTTTTTGAATAGTTTTAGAATGCCATGGAAACGTGGAAATTTTAAATCTGAACAAAGAAAAAAATTTCCATCTATTTTAGTGTTACAATTTTTTAAAAAATGGTAAAATAATTTTCTAATATTTTTAAAAATAGATTAAGAACGCTATGAAAAATAGAAAATTTTAATTTGAAAAAAGAAAAAAAAAAATTCCATCTATTTTAGTGGTAAAATATTTTTCAAAAATGATTTAAAAAAATTTCAATTTTTTTTTTGTAGGTTTAGAATTTCATGAAACGTGGAAATTTTAAATTTAAACAAAGAAAAAATTTTTTTTCATCTATTTTAGTGGTAAAAATTTTTTCAAAAATGTTGGTGAAAAAAATTTTTTTTTTTCAGAAATAGGTTTAGCGTGTCATGAAACGTGGAAATTTTAAATTTGAGCAAAAAAAATCTTTTCATTATTTTTTCCCTTGGGACGGTCCACCCTGTATATTTTCCAGTGAAAGTTTAACCATCTCTTCACTGACAGTAGCGTCAACTACCAACTACTACTACCCAGACAGACTGACGAAATCGAAAAACCTATATTTTCGTAACCTACGTTTTCTGAAACGTCAAAATCCGAAAAAATCTCGGAGGGTGATTTTTTCTCGAATACAATCCTTCCCTTTGGTATGCGGTGGAAGTAAAATGAATATTTGGATGATGTGACATTTTGAAACAAAAAATTTTTGTTTTTTAAGAAACATATGAAAAATTTAGTATTTCCCGGGATTCCCGGGAACGACAAATTTTATTTCCCGATTCCCGGGAATGAAAAAAAGTCGGGAAATCAGAAACCCTAGTTGTATTTCTATTTAAGTTAGCAACTGAAAATTCAAATCGAATAATATCATCTATCTTTGGTCTAGAACGAGAGCAACAACTATCCGAGTTTTATAAACAAATATTAAAGGGTTTTGAAGTAGATATTTTACCATAGCATTTTGGATTTACTGCAAATACTAGAGACGATCTAAATAAAAACCATACAAGTTATATAGCTACCAAATTATTAAATACCAACTACAACCAACTGGCACTGATTTTTGACGGCACTTATATTTGCCACGGTAAAGCAGTAGCAATAAGTAGCAACGTAAGTCGTATTCCTGTGAAAAAAAGCAACCCCTGAGTAAACCATTTACAATATGTACTACGGATGGTTACATTGTGAATATTGCAGGACCTTTTTATGCCACCTAAAATGACGTGACGATAATGAAAACACTATTGACTGAATCTGCTGATTTGAAACGTTAATACAACCTAATGGCTTATTCATTCTTGATGGAGGTTTTAGGGATGGAGGATATCAGCAATAGAGGCTTTATTCCAATAATGCCAGCCTTCAAAGGTAATCAACCACAACTGACAACAGACGAAGCTAATACTTCTAGAAAGGTTACCAAAATACGTTGGGTTATCGAAGCTGTCCATGGAACCACAATTATTATACATATATTTTTAAAAGTGTTCTACCTTTTCGATTTTAATGAAACTACTGGTGGTACAAGAAGGCATTAGGATCTATTTATGGTAATTTTTAGGAAGTGATCACTCAATAAAAACCACGTGATATAAGGCTTCGAATACGTTTTCTATAATTATTACTGTAGTATATAAGAGTTTATAACGCAACTAAGTAGTTGCATAATATTCTTCACAATGTCAGCTTTCAATCATATTTTTTTTCATCTCTCTAAGTTAAGTAGGTATACTTAGAAATACATTTTTGAAAAAAATCCCCATTTTTCAATTTTTTTTTAAATATCTCCGCAGCAGCTGAATGTTGGACTGAAGAACCTACATAGATCATTTACCCATTGACTTGCCTACACTACCGGCTATACCGTTTCTCCCTGCAGCTGTGAATAACCATTTATTCTGAAGTTCATCCATTTAATTTTGTTATAATTTGCAGGATTTAAACATAACTAAGGAACTCGAAATTTGCAAACCTTGCTGCCAATCTTTACAACATCTCGATAGTTTCATACAAGATTTTTACAATGTGGAAAAATCAATCAAAAAGTACATAGAAGTGAATGGAGTGAATGATGCAGGCCGAATAGATTTACATGATATAAAAAATTCAAATTTAAAATGTGAACTAAATGATGGCGATTGCAAGGGTATGGGACTGCTAAGTAAAGAAGCTGTTAATTTGAAAAGTGAAACGAAAATTGAGGATTGTGTGAAAGTTGACCCCCTAGAATTGGCCGTTAATCAGGAAGAAATTGAAAACCTTTTGGAAGAGCAAAGGTAATTTCTTATAGTAGAATTTTTTTTAGGATACTTACTCTAATATGAGATGACCATACATCCTGCATTATGTGGGGTTGTCCCTCGTTTCCAAGACACCCGCAAAAACTTTCGATGTATTCAGTAATAATAAAAATCAACGTGTAATGACTGTTAAGCAATTCAGAGCATGGTTTGGACTTGGATGGTAACTCTCTTTAGGAAAATACAGCAATCTCATTCCACATCCTTACGTCTTATATATCAGCATATACTATATGTGCAATTTTAGGCGAGAATTGTAAAGCAGTCAGTCCCTTATCTGTTAAATGTTAGTCAGTGTTAGGTTGGGAGTTGAGCGTGTGTAACTGGTATTATTCCTGAGGAGTTACTGGTTAACAAAGAAATAGTGTATAATAATCTAGATATATGGTGACAAATAAATAAACTAATCTTAAACGAAAATAAAATAATTTACATGTGCTTTCATAAAAGAGAAATATGGGATCCTTCATCGTTGGCTGAAATAAATATAAAATTTTCTAAAGCATGGGCTAACTACATCGAGCATGTCTGCTCAAAATTGAATATTGCCTATCATGCCATATTACAGTTAAAATCCTGTTTTGATAGTCAATCTAATCTTATGGAAATTGGGTTTCGGCCAGGGTTCGCCCGATTTAAATCAACGATTTTAATCAAGTGATTTTTTTAAATTAATGATTACAATAAAAAAAATATGATGTATTTATTTTATTGTATAATAGTCAAAATACAAATGCAAAAAAATTATATTCTTAATAAATAATGACATAATAACACTTAACAGAGAAACAGAAAAGTTTTTGAAAATTTAATTGATGTTAGTTACACTAACAATACATAACTACCTAACTACACTTACACTACCACACTACCAGTATTATTTATTATTACATTAACCATTAATATTACTGGTTTTCAATGTTCTCGTTATAGTATTTGTGCAGGAATACTAATTTTCCTGCCTTTTTCACTCCTAATCTATTTCTTAAATTGGAGTGAACAAGTCTAAATGTAGAAAATACTCTTTCTACTGAAGCTGAAGAAGAAAAAGCACATAAAAATTGCTTCACAAAAGGAAGAAGTCTAGCAATATCAGGTATGTTCTTTTGTGAAACCCACCACTGTAAGGCACTAACATAGCTTATTACTCTTCTGAAAACATAACTTCTGAAAATGGTTCCATTTTGGCTTCAAGTTTTATAATGAGTGGTAGTAATCCTAATTCACCATTTCCAATATTTCCATACATTTCTTGTACGGTATTTAATGATTGATCTTTTTCTGCACTAGTCAATTTAAATTTGGTTGATTATTTCTGAAGTATTTAATAATTTGCAAAACATGCTGTTTGATATCTTTTGTTTCTACATCTTTACAGAGTAAGTTTAAAAGATGAGCTGAGAATCCATAAGTTATGATTATAGTCTAGTTTTTCTTATAAGTGCCATTATCCGTTACAAAAGATTTCATGTCACAGTTGTATTTAGATTTACAAGATATAATTAAATTGCAAGCAATTTCAGTTTAATAATCGCCTGTCTGGGGATTTCCAGACGTATCTATTGTTTCAAATAAAAAAAATTGTCCATTCTCAGTGGTTATAGTGGCACAAACAACAGGTTCATTGAGGACATTAGACCAACCTTCAATAGACATGTTTATACTCTGTCCAGAAAAACTTCCAAAACATTTTGATTTTTCCTCCTTATATCTTTGTTCTATAAAGGTCGTGGAAATTGTTTTTCCTGAAGGGGGCTTATAATCAGGTCTTAACATATCGCTAGCCTTTATCACATGCGGATTGTCTAAACACCTGAAGCTAGTATTAGTTGCAAATACAGCTTTTGCGATTTGTTTATCTATTTCTTGTTTTTTATATGCAGATGTTCGAACGACAAAGTTCATCAGATTAGCAGATCAAAAGATCAAAACCAGACAAACCTGAAGTTGATGAAGCTAAGCTTGGCAGTCGTCCTTGGAAACTGATGGTTGAGGTCGAAGACATTGAAATCCTGCTTGCAATGGTTGCATTATCCGATTCTTTGTTTTCTGTAAAAGAAAAGGAGAAAATATTTAAGTTGATAAATGATAAGATAAAATATTAGAGAAGTCAATAGAAGTTTTCCTTCGGAAAAATTCCAGACATTAATTAGTTTTGCAACTAATTTGATTAATAAAACTGACGCTCAAGGACTATTGTTGGTAATGGTAACTTTTAATTGTTCCTGACATGTTCAGAGAGGTATTCGAAAAGTCACATTTCTCGAAATTATTCCGAAATAATGCATATTTTCATCCATGACGCCATTATATTTATTAATAAAATATTAAGATTAAATAGGTATCTCTAAACGAAACTAAATTATTATTATTATATGTAGTGTGTAGTGTCTACATACTTTCAGCTGTTGTTAAATCAACTTCTTCATTACTTGGCCCAGCGGTATCTAGATCTACGTATAATGTCTTACACTTTTCATGATGGTTTTTTCATCTTTGAACAAGTTCTTGCATTTCTTTTCTGCAAGTTTTACAAATCGCTCTTCTTCCAGTCTTTCCGTTTTCTATTTTTTTTTTCTATAAAATAATTCCAAATTGTGTCTTTTTTCCTTCCACTCATTTTTATTTTACACTTCACTTGTTCACTTTTAATTTTAATTAACTTGAGCACGACTAGCATAAGTACAGATAATTTGTCAAATGAAGCAGCTTACGAATTGGTCGCCCTTTTATATTGTTATGAATTACACCCCCTTGGAACTGGAAATTGATACGCCTATGCCTACTAATAGTGACTAGAAAGTTATAGAGTTTTCTAGGATGTGGTGAGAGAAGATTCTGGTTCAATCTAGAGGTAATTTCAGAGTATATAAGGCGTGATTACCGGCGCAGAAGAAGAAGTTTATTAAGAAGGCAGTTTATAAAAGTGAACAAGTTGAAAAGTGAAAAGTGAGGTTAAATATCAAGTAAACAAAGTGTAAATGTTATTTTGAATTTGAAGTATTGTATAGTCAGTAAATTGTTAAATAAAGTGTTAGTGATGTTTATCTCTTGTTGAAATTATTTAGAACCCACGGATTCATACAGTGTGTTTCCTAAAAGGTGGAAATACGCAACAATATTATATTGTGCAGACAATTTTCTACAGGATTTAACAGGAAAATTCGCGCAATAAGAAACTAAGAACCAGAAATATACGGTTGAACATATTGAAATGAAATTTTTGTATTTTCTAACGTAGCCAAATATAGAGATTGAGCATTCAGCACTATGATTTCATGAATTGTTTATGTTGTTAAATATAACGTACATGTTATGTTACGACTTAGTCTCGAAAAACACAACCATGATATAATATGCCTGTCCGAACATTGGCTTGATGAAAATAATATCGGCACTATTCATTTACCAGTTTACAATCTGGCTACTTTCTTCTGTAGGGAACAAACGGTTCATGGGGGTGTTGCAATATGACAAGATATAAAAATTTAAAATATCAAATGTTTATTAGAATTTACGGAGTCAGAAACATGCTAACTTACAGTTATGACTACTAAAACAAATTAGTGTAAGTTACATTGCAAAAAAACTCAAATTCATAAAATCGGTATTTATAAAATTTCAAAAATTATTAGAAATCATCAATAAATGTGAGGCGTGTTAAAAATTAGTTAAAAATATTACCATAGTTCACAGTAAAATTTTCTCTGCATCAAAAATTGCAGTCGTAAGCCAGAACAAGTCTCTTAAATAATTATAGGTTATTAGGTACCTAGTATTAAATCACAATGCCATATGCTTTTAGAATCAAAATTACTTCTTCAACTTTTAGGATACATTTTAGAAATCATTTCATTTTATTTGTATGTATAAAGCATTTTTTTAAATAATGACTATTTAAAGGCTCTTATAAAACAGTTGTTTAGTTGTTTTATGACAGTAATTTAACAAACAGTGAAGTGTGTTTTATGGTAGAATTAAATGAAGCTTTAATAAAACTGTTATATAGTGATGGCATTAAATTTTCATAAGGCTTCTGGAAATGTTTATATAATTATTTTGTATTGGTTCCAATAGGCATTACAAAATATCAAGAACGACTGAAATATTTTATCGGATGGTGCTAATTTTGCATTTATAGCTTCTGTGAAAACGTTATGAAAGTGTTTCTGACAGTAACGTTTTATAAAATTTGTGTCGGAAACATTCCTTCAACTTTTATAAAATATCAAATTGCTAGTTGGGTGGAGCCTATTGTAACACTAATATCCACATTCCCTACAGCCATGTAACTAGTATCTACATAACCCCTTACAGTCATGACGATTCAGTTAAAAATAACAGCAAAAGCCTAAACTGAATTTATTTACCTACCCTGTCTTAAACATTTTTGATTCTAATGGATTACATTTTCATGAAAGATACAATAAGAATTGTCAAATAAGAAATAGACAAATTCATTTTAGGATTTTAACTGCTAGCATAACCGGAATTCAGGTCATTGAAAGAATGCAAAGATTTCATTAATATTTATATAGATAGTTTTTCTTTTTAATTCTCATAGATAGTTTTTTCTGCTGTTTGCAAATTTCTATAAAGAATATGTTTCATTACAATCATAAGCAAACAAATAGTAATTCACTTATAAACATGCTCAAATTTTTGGGATGTTGGTATATCGAATTGCTTACACATGACCCAGAGGAGATAACTGGCCACTCTGTTGGTGAGTGTATTCCAATGGTGCCAAAGTAATACATCCCGCTACCAAGTGACCAACATGTTCCTCTGCCAGACTGTACAACCTGCACTTACTTATTATTACTTATTCTGTTTTTACACTTCTACTTAAATTGTATATCTCGCTCACTATCTACTTACCAAAATATACAATTCTGTATTTTATAAATGGTTAATGAATTATCTGATCTGTCTATTATTGTTTTCAGAATGAACAGCAGTTCTGGTCGAAGAAAAAAATTGAAAAAGAAAGCATTGCCACAAGAATTCCGCTGCGACAAGTGTGATTATATATCAAAATACAAGTCCGCCCTTATAAGTCATATGGTGAGGCATAAAGATCTCTCCAAAATAAAGATGCACAAATGTGACATATGTGGTCATGAGACGAAAAGAATAGCCGATCTCAGATGGCATATGATCATACACAAAGATCCCGAGGAGATGAAAATGTTCTACTGTGCCAATTGTCCATACAAAACCAAGCGAAAAGGAGACCTCAAGCAGCACGTAGCGGTTCATAGGTCACGTACATTTAAATGTACTTTCTGTCCCTATGAAACGAAATATGAAGTGTATCTCAACACTGTTCATATTTTAATTCATAAAGATGCATCTGAAATTAAAACTTATAAATGTGGAAGTTGTTCTTATGAGACTATAAAGAAAATCAATTTGAAGAAGCACTCTAAAGTCCATGAAGATCCTGCTGAGGTAGAAAAGTTCAAATGCAATTGGTGTGATTTTGAAACGAAGTATAAAACGCACGTAAGGCTCCACCAGGTTGTACACACGTGCAAGTCTGAACTGCCAAAATATAAGTGCACCTCTTGTGATTACGAGGGAATACGTAAGTCGGATCTTAAGGACCATATGTTAATGCATAGTGTTAGTTCTGAGACGTATGACTGTGGCATGTGTTCATACAAGGCTAAACGAAAAGATTACATAAGAAGACATATTATGCAAGTACATACCACCAATATGAACACGGATACGTATAAATGTGATATGTGTGCGTATCTTACAAATCGTAAAGGTAACTTGAAACATCACCTGTATACCCATGTCCGGAATCTCCAGGCCTCGAAAGGTAAAGAGGAGGAGGTAAAAAATGTTATTGCTAAAATTCGTAAAATGTATAAAAGGTGACTATTATGGTCTGGGGAAATTCTCGCGACGTTAATAGAATCTTCATCGCATCAACAATGCATAAGAGTCGATGGCGGACCTATGGCATAGCAATGTTGTGCAATGCACAAAGGCCCATAATAATAATAATAATATAATAATAATCATTTATTGATGCCAACATGCACAAAGCACTTACGCCTCCAGGTAGGCCCAATCTCATTTACAAATGATAAATTGACAAACTTGACTCGACTTGCAAAATAAAAGTTCAGGACTTTTGGGTTTCGCTTAATTAGGTTTTAAATTTTAATTGTGACAAATTGATTTTCACAGATTCGTGTAATTTTTAGTTTCTTTTTACTCGTTATTTAGTGGAATGATGAATAATGTAAGTTATTAGTAAATTTGCAAAAAAAAATTTTATGGCTTTCTGTAATCATTTAAGAAGTTCGTCAGAAGTTTTCTATCAGTTTTTTTTTGCCGGTTATTTTTTTTCTAGAGCTCGTAAAACCCGTTTTTTTTTTGTGAGAAATTCTTTTGAAAATGTTAGAATTCAACCAATGTTATTTATTTTGGCTTAATAATAATGACCTAAGGTTTTTCGAGGTCGCTAAGTCGAAACTGGTGTTTAAAAAATTAATAGATCAAATGAGGAAAGGGTGTAGCAGAATAAATGACCCCAGAAGTGTTTCGACCTAATTTGGCATCAGTAGATCGGCAATAGGAAAAAAAAAACGTTTTCCTCGAATTGTAGCCCCCTGTCGCCACTGGTAACCTCTGGACCCTAATAAATATAGTTTTTCGTTTTCATTTTTTGTCTCTACAAGTTGTGCATTAATTATTATGGAAAAAATTGACTATGTTCATGTAATTTAAATTGTGGCGTTGTTTTGGAAGGTTTTAGTCGATGTTTAAATATTGCCCAAGTGTTCAAGTGTGGGCCACCCTACGAGCGACGTGGTTAGCGTCACTGGTGTAACCTGACTAGCACAGTAAAGATACGGAGAGCAAAAGGGGGTGGAGTTCAAGGCTTGGGCGCCATTGATTACTAAGGGTAATCAAAGAAAATTAAAGATAAAGATAAACAAAAAACAGAAGTTACATATATACAATAGTACTATATTACAGAAATATTATATTACAAAAAAAATGAACGAGCTATCACAGCATCAGCGATACTGTATAGCAAAATATCTCACAGAAATATATAACAAAATACTATATTACAATAACCGAAGCTCAAAATAAGCTTGAGACTTTTACGAGAGCCAAATTAAATATATTACAGAGAGATGACTCGTAAATTGTCTCAATTATGAAACAAAAGTATATATTACAAGACAACAAAGTACTATAATACAAGTTACTATATTACAATGTGCACCACGGCAAGGCAAATCTGAGGCGTGTACGAGAACCAAAAATATATTACAAAAGATACGTCTCGTAACTTTCACCTCAACACTAAAATCTTATATTACAACAAAATTAAATAAACTTGAGATCTTTTACGAGAGACAAAATAACTATATTACAAAAGATAAGTCTCGTAAATTTATCTCAAAATTTATAACCATTAGACACTCTCGTTACAACATAAATTGAACCACGACTTACGATATCACTAACAAACGTGTATTTTAGTACTACAATAAGATATTAATCATAAGGAATCACGACAAAAGCAACTGCGAAACAATACTACGGCGAAGTATTTGCGACAACGAATTCAAGATACAAGGAACTACGAATTAATATACAACAATGGATTTAAAATACAAATAGCCAAAATATAATAGATTTCACTTGAATCTAGTATGTTAAATTTAGACACTTTTGGCTCTAATAGCTCAACAATCATGTGAAAATAATCCCTTTTATTGGTAACAATTAAAAGTACTTATCTTTTATTTTGTTATCTTGAAGGAGAGAACTCCTAGATACGGTCCTGTTCTCCGATGATCATGGGTTTAAATTCACACGTGGCCGCCTTAATCCCATTGTGAGGTTATGAAATCGTAGAAGATTGTCGCCCAGACAAAATGAAGAAAATCTCTTCGCCCAGAATGTTTTCATATATTCCAATTCAAAATGTAGTATAGTAAGATTGACTTCATATAAAAATTGCTCGCTTAGTGGAAAACGTAGTAAGTCTTAAAACTTGAATGTATTAATCTTGCTCAAAGCAAATAATATAACGTGGAAATACTTCGACGTTAACAGCATTAGACGTGATTAAATTTGATTAAGAAGTAATTCTTTATAAGAAAATACTTATCAAAAAAATTTAAAAAAAAATACGTATATTTATAATTATGTTTATCAGAAAATTGTAAGAAAAACTTATAAGAAAAACCTAAAACAATATTTCAAGTGTTAGACGATATTTACCGGTATAATAATTAAATGTGTGTCCTATGTAAAGTCTCATTATGACAACTATATTCCCAGGGATAACTTTACTGAGCATGATTTAAGAATGAGTCAAAATCTGACAATTCCCCAACACAAACTGTCAATAGTAGCAAATGGTCCCAATGTCATGTCCATCAAGCTATACAATAAACTCCCTAAAACCATAAAAAGTATAAATAGCATTCATCTCTTTAAAAGCACAGTTCGAGCCACTTTAATCAGTCACACCTTTTATTCCATAAAAGAATATTTAAGTTGTACTAGTTTTCAGGAGCGTACTTAGTAAAATTAGCAATCCTCGTCCTTATTTATTTTTCTGTATTCTGTTTACTACACTATGGTTTCGTCTTGAGTTATGTGTTTTAATGTATATTTTACAATGTTTTACAATTTTATGACTATATTTCTATACCCGTAATAGGGTCCTATGAAAATAAAGATATTATTATTATTATTATATATATTATAAAGCCTTACCTCATGTGATCGTCACGAGGTTTTTCAAATTCTATTATCCCCTTTACAGGTCAAACGAAATTATAAATACGTCTTATTAGTTCAATGGTTTAACAAGAAAGAGTTTCACCCGGCGTTATTTAGTTGAAATGCCATTGCTCTTGCGCGATCTAGTATTTGCGAACTTTAACTGCTGACAGATGACGTACGTTCATCATAGTCTAAGCAGTAAGGGACTCTATTAGTACTAAAGTTTGTGGGAATAATATTTCCGATAACTATAATTTTTCTAATTAATTATTAACAGTGTAACAAAGGATGCTATCGAGTATTCCGCGTGTTACAAAATGTATCTTACAAAAAATAATCAGCTGATTTGGCTGCCTCCTTCGAATAATAAAGAAATATTGAAAAATTAAAATATTAATTTTTTCATGAAATTTATATATGCCTTCATTAAGATTAGTGAAGTGCATATTACATGTAAAATAACACAATAATCTAATTAGTTATTTTGAGAATCTATATGTTGAGGAAAATTTATTAAAATGTTATGTCATTTGTTTAATTTTTAATTCTATTTCTACAAATATTTTGTATCAACATAAATAACATAATATGCCGCTTGTAGTCAAAGCGATGTTTTTGAAAAATTTTTTGATAATGGGGTAGTGATGTTTATATTACGTTTACTTAACTAACTTTTTGAAGATATTTATACTCTTCCACAGTGGCAGTACCTGAAAGAATTAAAGGTAAGACATATGATTACATAAAGTTTCAATGGTTAAGCACCACTAACCATTGCGTCGTAACAGTTTTTATTTTTTTTAATTATGGCACATCACTTCTAGAAATTTGAAAAATATCTACAATAAACTACTCATAACAATGTATTTTTGGTAAAAGTTTTGTGTAAGCGAATCATTCCCATGAAAAAATTAATATTTTCATGTTTTAATATATATTTTTTTATTCCAAGGAGGCAGCCAAATCAGCATTTTTTTTTTTAAGATACATTGAAATCACATGTACATCGTCAATATTTTTCATAATAATTAATGAACAACTTGCAGAGACAAAAAATGAAAATGAAAAATTATATTTATTAGGGTACAGGGGTTACCAGTGGCGACAGGGGGCTACAACACGAGGAAAACGTTTCTTTTCCTATTAACATTAAGAAAATATTGGTTTTCAAGCGCCTCTACTTGAAACAAAAAACAACAAAATTTAATATGCTTCAAGTTTTGCAACTGGTACTTATTACATACATTACATTTCATGTAAATCAAATCTCTTTAGCGCTCTTGTGCGTTTGACCGGAGCTACGCTTGATAGTGTGCTCAGATTACTGATGTAATTTTAAATTAAATGAAAAAAGAAACTAAAACTATGTATTTAAGACAAACATTGTACATTACACTACTAGTGATCTTTTTCAATATTTAGATTGAAATATATTAATGACTAAAAATAGATTTTTAGGAAAAATATGTTGATTTATTAAATTATTCTAAAAAAGTGATTTGCAAGCAAGGGTAGCAAAAAAAACTAAATAAAATAAATAAAGAAAAGTAAAAAGGAAATGATCGTTTAGCTGTGATTCCACAGTGAAAGAAACTATATTATTTTCTTGTACATGCTAAAAAAATATTTGACAATAATTATAAACATGTTTCTTTTTCCATAAATGGCTATAAGGGCTGCTATCTTAAAATAAATGAACGTTGTTTAGTCCATTTCAAAGTTAATTGCATACACTTTATTTCATTTCACAATAGAAATTTGTAATATTTTGAAGATTTTAAAGATGATTGTTAGTAACTGTGGATAAAACATAGTTTTTATTTAATTTTGATTTTTTACATTATAAGTTATTTTTAAGGAAAATAATATGTCACTTGAAGAGGTGAACACTAAACCTTGAGAAAAATCGCCTCTTGATCAATTTTTGACTAAATTGGATAGGACTGGCCTCAAAATCAGAGTGATTTCATAAACTTTAAGTTGTCTAACAATATTTCGTAATTTTCAAGAAATTTGCAAAAACTGTTTCTCGACCCTTACCTCCTCGAAAGTTTAGCCGGCAACATATTTTCTTTGATTTTCTTTTACATATGTATACGAGACCCTATATGGAGTCCGCCACTTAAAACACCCCCAGACTCGTAACATCCCTATTTTTTCAGCTACGATCATGTTCGGCAGATCAAATTGTAGATATATTTAAGGCCTTTAAATATGCATAGAGTGATTTAAAAAAAAAAATGAAAAAATTATTTCGAAATGAAACTTAAAATCCTCGAATATTTTTTCCCTCACCCTGTACATGAACTGTGTTAATATTTTCTTATAAAGGTTTTAATTAGCTTCAATTTATGTTATTATGTCATATTCGATATTCTCTTTCGTTTTAGAGAAAAAAATTTAAAACTGTTTTTGACTCCAAACTGAATTCTCTTGAAATAAATTTGAAAAGAATATAAATAATCATGTTAAGCTTTATTTGTAAAAGGCATATACCTAATAAAGAATATTTAAAGTAACAAAACAGCAACAACAAATAAAAGGAAACAATTTTTTTTTCTCTTGTGATATAACTTGATGAACCCATTGCTAATAAGTGCATGTTTTCATGTAATACACATTTCTTACTAATAAGATTTGGTTGCTCTTCTAGTGGCTCTACAGATATTGAAATAAAAAAATTTTAAATCATGATTCAGTTTTATGGACTTACTTTTAGTCATTTTATTTTATTCTTTCGACTTTTAAGTTGTTCAGATTTAATAAACCAATCATAGCTTTGTTATTAGTAATATTTCACATTTTCTAAGTTAGCCATGAAAGTTTTAATGAAAACACTTTTAAAAGAATTGAAGCTGGTAGACTTATTTTTATTACAAATTAAAAATATTGTAAAAAATTATTTAAAAAAAATAAAATAATTCTTAATTATGTTAACAAGAATACTAAAAATAAAAACAATGTTGATTTTGCAATAAACATTATTTTTTTCTTAAAACATGTTTTCAGGTAAAAACAGAATGAAATACTATTTACAAATATTGTACAAAATTTTGCCCATTAACGTGAATGCAGTGGTTAAATCTTTTTATTAATTCTCCATTCACTGTATGTAATGAAGTATTCCGTCGAATAGAATTACATCCATTTGTTGAAACATATTCTTTATAGGATTTTGCAAACAGCGGAAAGAAAAACTATCTATGAAAACTAAAAGAAAAACTATATGTAAAAATATTAATGAAATTTTTGCATTCTTTCGATAACCTGACTTCGGGTTATGCTAACAAGTAAAAATTCTTATTTGCCATTCTTATTCTAACACTAGCATCCAACATAGTCCCCTACGGCTAGGGAGGTGAAACTAGTATCTACATGATCCCCTACGATATGTAAATTCAATTAAAAATGAGAACAAAGGCCTGAAATTAATTTATTTACTTACCTTGTCTTAAAAAAAAATCATTCTAATGAATTACATTTTCATAAAATCTCATTCAGTTTCTTGGAAATGCTTAGCCTTTGAAACGTTTTTCGTCCTTAATGTGGACTCATCGGAAAAGCCCAAAGTCACTCGGGGGACTTTTAAGTGACGGATCCTGTATAACAGTTTTCGGAAATACAATTACAAGTCACATCGATTTTAAAATCTAGGTGCACTCCATTATATGGTTTGTGTACCTAGTTATTTTATATATGTTTTAGAAAGTCTTGTTATTTTTGTCATAATTTATCGTAAATTGTATTATATTATATTTTCTTTATGTTCGTATTACATTAAGCAAGTATTTTTTATATGGGTCCCAAATTAATTTTCTGCACAAGGGCCTCTTGCTCTGCCACATGATAAGAGTCATACCTTTTAAAACAAGCGAATCCTGTAACTCAGTGTTTCTCAAAGAGAAATTCTAACCACTATACTATGTTCTCGTTATTGGAGCTGCCAAACAGCTACCATGACCTAGAGAATCTATAAAAAAATTATGTATAGAAAACTAGAACAGCTGTTGCTTCAGAAAGCCTATTATTTCTATGCATTTTTTTTTCAATGCATTATATAATTATGTATACTAATCTTTATATTTATTTTTTTTTACTTTCTTCTTCCTTCTATATTAGGGCAAGATAAGAATTATTCATAATTATCACAAGTTTAATAAGACAATAAACGAGATTTTACGAAAAGGAGCATATATATTTATAAAGTCAGGTCCATAAGTAACGGAAATTCATCATCTATGCAGTTTATAATTTATGAGTAAAATCCAAAACACGTCAATTTTTAATTCTAAAACGACATTTTTTGAGCATGTTATTTATACCTCCCCCTTCAAGCGTGCATGTGATAGCTCATTTATTTATTTATTTATTTATTTATTATTCTATTTTTCAATTGCCAAAATACATTGGATATGAAACGTCTTTGCAAGAGGTTAATTTCAAATAAATAATAGCAATAACAATACATATACTTAGCAATAATAACACAATTTAAACAAATACAATACAGATATAAAAGTGGAGTAAATATAATGCTAATATGTTATGATATAGACAGACAGACAGACAGTTTATTCATGTGAGACATAATACAATGTATACACTTGTCAACAGATTAAAAGTAATGTTAAAATATTAAAAATTTAAAAAATACTTACAAAAAACATTAATAGTAAAAAAAAATTATTAAAAACTGCTTAAAGATCTGACAATATCAAGTTATATGTTGAAAATAGTCAACAAACTCTTGGACCTCCTCTTTCAGAAAACTTTAATTTTTTAAATAAATTTTGTATCGTTCAGATTTTTCCATTCATTTGGTAAGAGATTATATAGTTGTACTGATTTATACCTATAACTATTAATGTTCTTCGATAAACGGAAAAATGGAGCCACTATAGATCTGTGTCTAGTATTATAGCTAGTTTGAATGTGGTATTCCCTAACATGGTTATGTGCATAGATAATACATTCAAATATGTACTGATTGGTGGAAGTATACCTAAATTTTTAAACAACGGTCTACAGGTGGCATTAAATTTAGAATTTGTAATGATTCTTTCTACTCGTTTTTGCAATTTTAAAAATTTTAGTGGCATGTGAAGATCCTCCCCAAGGTAATATACCATAGCACATTACGCTATGGAAAAGAGCATGATATGTCATTAAGATAACACTATTATTGACTAAGTTAGTTATATTTTTCAATAGATAGATGCAACTTGTCAGTTTTTTGGATAGGCTATCTATGTGAGCTTCCCAGGTTAACTTACTATCAAAAATTAGACCTAAGCACTTTACAGGATTATTATTTTCGATGCAGACATGAGGGTTTAAGCACTGAACTATACGTAATAAATGGAAGACCAATACAGATATATGCGCGTGAACAAAATACTTCAATCATGCGATTGAAGGTTCCCGGGATATGCGCCGCCGCAGTAGAAATCTAGTTTTAAAAGTATGTTGGAGCTTGAGTCAGAATGCTTGTGGGGGACGTTATGCGCCAAGGCAATTTTTCTTTGATTTGTCTCCTGTGGCAGGAGGTCTTAGATTAGTGCAGAATTTCAGAGCCGGCGTCAAGTAATCCTCTCGCTTGTTGAAATTGAAAATTCAATAATTGTGTTTTGGGCATGACAACTTTTATGTTCTTTAATAAAAATTAAGACAAGAGTTAATTATATATGAAATGTCAATCTATGGAAGCATATTTTTGATGATTTTTGAAAAAAAGACAAATTAAAACACTTGCAATAAAAATAGAACCGGCCCTGGCTTTCTACACACTGCGAATGCGCCCCTACCGGGGGTCGCCATACTTGCGCGAGATTCAATTTGACACACAATTAGGTATAGACATTAGCATTCCATTTACGTGTATATAGTTCAGTGGGTTTAAGTTGAAAATAAGTGTTTGAGTTTTCTCTTCATTTAACTTTAATTTAATATTGTTAAAATAATCCTGAGCTTGTAACTATGTTTCCTCCGACATACTGATAAGATGTTTTAAATTTCTATTAGTCAAGAGTAAGGTGGTGTCATCAGCATATTCAATATTTTTACCAGAAAGACTGGTTGATATGTCATTTACATATATTATGAACAAAATTGGTCCTAAGATGGATCCCTGGGGTACTCCATGCTTTAAAGGCTTTAGTGAGGACTTCATAGTACCATGACTGACACACTGATATCTGTTTATAATATAACTTTGAATAAATGTTAGAGCAGGCCCTCTGATGCCATAACCTTCCAATTTCATTAACAGCATTTCGGAGGAAACAGTCAAATGCCTTGGATAGATCTAAATATGATGCCATGATCATATTTCCATTCTCAAATTCATCCATAATAAAACTTATAATATCTGTTAAGGCAGCAATAGTAGACTTTCCACCTCTATAACCATACTGATTACAATTTATCAGATTATTACTTTCTAGATAATACATTAACCTAATTTTATATGCTAACTCTTAACAATTTTGACAGTATAGGAACTAATGAGATTGGTCTGTAGTTGTTTTCAAGATTTTTATCTCCTTTTTTGAAAATTGGTGTTACCTTAGACATTTTTAAATAGTCTGGAAATACACCTGTCTCAAAACACATGTTAATTAGATGTGTAATCTGTGATAAGAGTTCCTCTTTAGCTATTTTAATCATGTCACTATTTATGCCATAATAATATTTACACTTTGATGTACTTAACATATCTATTAGGTCACCAACTTTCAGCTCAGACACTGGCTCCAAGTAAAAGGAAAATAACACTTTACTATTTCTTATGTTGTTAAGGTAATCTAAGTTGTTGTTGTTAAGAGTATTTGTAATTTTACCTGAAATATTAACAAAAAAAATATTTAAGTCTTTATGATTGACTTGAATATAATATATTTTAAGTACACTACTGATCAAAATACTCGCCTATGGAATAATATGCTTTGTTTTGTAGCACCTCTAATAGGTTTTTTTAGCATGTTTGTGTCATCTACTACTAACCGAATATAATGTCATATATCACATTCAGAAACCTACAAGAATATCGAGGCATAGTCCCACCTGTATCGACAACATATTTTCAACTTTGACAATAAATAACAAGGAAGCCCACGAGTATTTCCTATTAGACCACACATTTCAAATATGCTCATTTCAACAACTATTTCTACTTAAAGTTAGCAGCTCAAACCATACTCTCGGAAGAGACCATACCACAAATATTGTAAGATTTCAACATTTAATATCTGCTGAGAATGAAATGTATACTGCCTCCACATTTCCACAGAAGTTTGCTGCATTTTACTACTTAAATAACCCAGCCTATACTGAAAGGTATATGCAATTTAAATTAATGTATAAAAATTACGTTGGGCAGCACAAGAAACAACGTAACGACCAGACTCTAATAAATTCCAACAACATAATGAGAGACAGCTGGAAGATTATCAATGAGTCCAAATCAATAAATAAAAAGGAGTCATCCATTGCCATATGAGACAGCCCAGTGTATTCTGATATCAACTGCCACGGAGAAGAGTAACTATATCAATGACTACTTTATAGAAGCTATGTCAAACCAACCTAAATTCAATTACAACGTCAGCATTGATAAGGCACATACCAGTTTCTTTCTCACACCGACGACACCACAAGAAATAAGTGAAATAACTGGAAAAACTACTCTTATACGCTGATATCGATGACATCAACGGAAAAGTGATGAGATCAGTAAGAACCTCTAATGATGAGCCATTGGCGTACTTAGTCAATGAATCGTTTTCAACTGGTGTATTTCCCAACTTAAAATAATCCAAATATATACCTGTATATAAAAACAAAGGTCCCACAACAGGCATTATGAATTACAGAGCTTATGTGCGTTGTTTCCTCTAATTCTGGGCGGAGTGTTATTGCTCCAGTTCGAGCGTATGTTTCTTCTGATTGTTCTGGTTCATGTTCTTCTTGTGCAATAATCATGCTATCGTAGTGATTTCTTTCGTTTCCGTGCTTCCTATATACTATCTCTAGTGGTGTATTTTATCTTTCCTGTTGGTTAGTAGGATGAGAGATTACATGCTCTCCTTCTTCTTGGTGTACTATTATTGTCCTGTTTTTCATATTTGCTGTTGCAGCAATTGTTTCCTGTCCCCCCCAAAATCCTTCTCTTCTCAGATCTCGAATGAACACATTTATTTTTCCCGCATTAGAGTTGTATCTATTGTAATGGGGTGCTAGTTCATGGATGGGTGCCATAACGCGCAGAAAAAAAAAATTGTTACCACGAGATAGCGCCCTTCCCAGCAACTCCGCCATAGATGGATATTTACTTGTGGAACGGTTAATAAATAAAAAAAGAAAGGGAAAAAATACAAAAATAAAAGCTGCCAGATTCAAAGACACGAGAAGCAGAAAACTTAGAAGAAGAAAAATAAGGCGATGACGATAGATGGAAACTTAAAAGAAGCATGGAAACTTAAAAGAAGCATCTCGCAAACAACTGCACCACACCCCAGCCGATGATGACAAATGGAAACTTAATAGAAGCATGGAAACTTAAAAGAAGCATCTTTCAAACACCTACACTTCCCATTCTATATTCCCACCCCATGCGTCATGCGGCTCTCGCTGCTGACAACAAGCATGTCCAATGTCCAACCCGGTGTATGCAGCGGTATATAAAACATTGCGATTTGGATTCGGCACGCGGTTTGGCCGTCCGTTGGGCGTGTTCGACGGACGACCAAGCTGCGTGTTGGAACGAACCTCCATGGATGCCCGGAATTGGCAGCAATGCCCATCTTACGCTGGCAAATCAATCAATCAAATGGCCAAGATGGTTTTCTTAAAACAAGTCCATCAATACTGCTATCTTAGACTGCTTAGATTTTATATACAATGCACTAAACAACAAGAGTCATGTCCTAGGTCTGTTTTTCTGTTTTATGATTTAAGTCGTGCATGTGATACTATAGATCATAATTTGTTGCTCATGAAATTAGGTGGCATTGAGGTATTAGGAGCACCATACAGCTGGGCTGCCTCATATTTACAAAATCGTATGCAATACATGCTAAATCCAAAACTGAAAATATAAATCTGGGAGTGCCTCAATGCTCTATTTTAGGACCTCTGTTTTTTATCATTTTTATTAACGATATACCTAATACGTGTGTTACTTCAAATCAACTTCTTTACGCAGATGACACAAACATGCTAACATCTCAATTATATTGAACAGATTGTCATTAACAGCAACAATGTATCACAGGAAATGAGTCGTTATTATAGAGGAATGGACTAAACCTAAATATAAATAAAACATGTCATATGCGTTTTCTTGCCAAAGAACGCAGCGACAAACTACGATCTGTATCTGAAGATATTAAACAAGTCCATCCAGAATACAAGTGTTACTTTAGATCAAAAACTTACATGGGAAATGCATATGAATACGGTATGCTCAAAATTAAGTAGTATCTGCTACATAATAGGAAATGTGAGAGATGTTGTTGGTATAAACACACTGAAAACTCTACTATGGATTGGTTCAATCTCAATTACAATATGGCCTCATTTTCTGGGGGAACTCATATTTTAAAAGAGCATTTCAATATCAAAAAAAGCTTAAGAACCATGTGTAAAACTCACCCCTTAACTAGCTGTAAACCATTATTTAAAGATTTGCAGATACTTTCCTTACCTAGTTGTATATTTACCAATCAATGGAATCAAAGAAAACGAATCTAAATTCCTCAGAAACAGTGATATTCATACACATCACACGAGAAACAAGTGAAATCTGTATCAGCAATATTATCACCTTGCATTAGGAGAAAATTCTCCAAGACACATCAGCATTAAATGTTTCAACAAACTTAATCAATGTATCGATACCGGCCTCATTATGTCATTTAAGAATAAAGTATTAAAATTTTTATGTAATAAAGCATTTTATGATATTGAAGAGTTCCTAAATTGTTGAGTTTGTTTCGCCTATATCTAACTTATCAATTTTATGTTATTATTATAGTGTGTCCGTGTGAAGACACATTCAACAATATCCATAAATAATAGTACTATATGTATACCTGTGACTGTGTGTCTACACAGCTACACGTATACTTGATAATATGTAAAGTTAGATTGTTGTATGGTGGCGGCATGTGTGGTGAACCTTTCGGGGAGGGAGAGGTGTGTGTTGCACATGCTGCATTTCTCTCTCCTTGGTGTTCTGCTGCGCATCACGCCATCATACGATAAAGTTCACTATATCCTGTCATCATATTATTTTTTATATACATTTATTTTTAAATCCTTAAACTTTTAGAACTTTCTTTTTATTGTGTATTATATTTAAACTCTATTTTAAATACTGTTTTCTTTTTGACTAGTCAGATAAGTTATATGTTTCTATAACTTTGTCAATGCATAAATCTTACCTATCATTATCGACGGCAACTTGTCTTGTAGGTTTGTGTAGAGTGTCTTGAATATCTAACAGTATATCCAATTTCTCTTCATGGTCTAAAATGCGTTTCCCACCAGAATTAAGAATATCTGTGGAATTTCCAAATTCACAAAAGTTGTTTTCTATTCGACTGTACTATAGACTGAGAAATGCGACGGTCAGGATATTTGGTATTGAAGATTTTGCATATTTGCTTCTGCATTCTTGTTTTATCAGCACATCCTAATATCAAAATTTCAGTACTTTGGATAATCGAAAGACTCATTGTTAAAACAATGACCAACTTGACAATCAGCGATAAATAACTAGAATCGTAAGTTTTATGGAGTAACTCTCCAATTAATATCATCCTATCTGTCTGGAAGGCAACAGTGTGTAACGGGCAAAGGTGGAATAAGTAATTTATTACCTATAAAGTATGGAGTCCCACAGGGCAGTATATTGAACCCACTATTATTTTTAATATATATTAACGATTTACCTGAAGCCTTACCACTTTTTACGGTGTTATTTGCTGATGACACAACTGTTGCCAAGCAGATAAAGGATAGCAGTGAGGAAACCATTAAGGAAGAATTAGATGTAATCAAACAATCATTTGACTGGTGTAATGCAAATATGCTATGCATAAATCAAAGGAAGACAAAAACAATGATATTCTCTACCAAACCAGTTGTATCTGAAAGCGTTAAATTTTTAGGTTTAACTCTGGATAATCGGCTAACATGGGCACGCACATGTCGACATGCTGTCAACGAAACTATCCAAAAAAAATACATGCTACAAGGCAAATTAAAATCTGAATTGGTTCAACCTCAGAAATGGTCGCATACCATGCGCTATTCCATAGCTTAATGACATATGGTCTAATTAACTGGGGCACCTCTAATCATGTCCAGCAAGTCTTTACTGTTCAAAAGAGAGCAATTAGAACCTTATCAGGAATAAGTCAGTTAGACAGCTGTAAACAGTGGTTTATAAAATTTAAAATATAGACTCTACTATCTTGCATAATGTATTACAATTTAATATACATCAAAGATCATCTTGATGACTATTCTAGAAATTGTGACAACCACAGTTACCTCACTCGCAATAGAAATGATATACAGATACCGCAGCAAAGATTAACATATACAAAAAGAAACAATTTCGGAATTGCACTCTTTAATTCTCTTCCGATATCACTAAAACATGCACCATCGACATTATTCAAGCAAAAACTGAAAATCCATCTCATAGCCAAGGTTTATTATTTTTAATATATAATAGTAAAAAAATTTAACCAAAAACTTCCAGTGGATTTGATGGTATTTCAATTAGTTTATTAAAAAAATGCATGGACCATATAGCTGCACCACTTGAGAATATATTTAATGCCTCATTATGCCAAGGAATATTTCCAGAAACTCTGAAACTAGCAATAGTACTGCCATTACACATTACGAAAGGAAATACAAATGACCTAAGTAATTATCGCCCTATAAGTTTGTTGTCTGTGTTTTCCAAAATACTGGAATCGCTTATGTACAACAGGCTAATTGGGTTTCTAAATAATATAAAATTTTTCAATAATTTTCAACATGGCTTCATGATGGAAAAATCAACGAATACAGCTCTTTTTAACTTTGCAAACACAATATTAGAGGGTTTGGATAGCCAAGAGATTGTTTGCGGACTGTTTCTTGACTTGTCCAAAGCCTTTGACACTCTGAATCACAATCATCTTCTCAATAAGTTAGAGCAAATAGGTGTGCGAGGATCCGGTATCCAATGGTTCAATTCATATCTACAAAATAGAAAGCAAAGGACAGTAATATCACTCAATGGCAATAAATATATCTCTGACACTCTAACTCAAAATTATGGAGTACCTCAAGGCAGTGTCCTTGGACCACCTTTGTTTATAATCTATATAAATGATCTCGTAAATGTTACAGACAATAATATTAAAGCAACCATAATTAATTATCCAGACGATACCAATTTGCTAATAAGAGGTAAAACATTGGAAGAGGTAGCCCAAGAGCTCTCTCAGTTATGGCAAAATGTAAAGAACTGGTTTCATGCTAATCAACTTATATTAAACGAGTCTAAATCGAGCAGTATAATTTTTAGAACTGATAGATCGAATCTCATATTGCCGGATCAACTGTCAAATGAAGCACCAATCTTAAATGCAAATTCCACAAAGTTACTGGGTGTAACTCTGGATAGCAACATGAAATGGTATTTGCATATAGATGAAACTGTTAATAAACTCAGCAAGTCATGTTACGCGATTAGGATATTATCACGCCTGTTTGATGCGTCAACACTAAAAATATTTTACTCTATCGCTAAATATGCAATTGAAATTTGGGGTGGTTCCTCCGACCTTTACAAAATATTCAAAATACAAAAAAGAGCATTAAGAATAATTTATAAAATAAAGGCCAACGGTTCATGCAGGAACTATTTTAGGCAAAATGAATTGCTTACAATACCAGGATTGTATATATACTCATGTTTAACATATTTGAAAAATCATCAAGCTGAGTTCAATATCTCAAACTTTGATCACACTCATGATACAAGACATAAGAATAGTTATGCGTTTCCCATACATCGTCTAGCCCTAACCGAGAAAGGCCCCTTTTACTCAGCAATAAAATTATACAACCAACTTCCTAATTCTCTTAAAGACATTACTTCTCCAAAGGTCTTCAATAAACAAGCTTTTCAATTCATTTGCAATATAGAACCATATTCTGTTCAAGAATTCTTGGCTTTTAACAATCATGGTCTTAGGTTGCAACCATCGTTGAGTAGGTTGTAATGTAAGAGTATACTTTAATGTTTTTTTAAATTTTTTAAACAATAAGTGTTCAATTGTGCAGTTATTATTTTTTATCTTAGTTTATGGTATTGTATATGACCTGTTTTATACACATTGTATTATTTATAGTATGTCTAATGAAATGGAATAAATCTATCCATCTATCTATCTATTATTGCATCAATGAATTTAATTATACAGATTTGTAATTATATTAAATTAAATACGCCTTGACTTGGTTAAATTTTTAATGTAATTTGTTATCTATGTTCAGTGTTTGTTATATACACCTTTCTGTAAGTTTTTTACAAATTATTTGTTATTGTATTTATTTGACTTGTCAAAGCACCACGGTGCATTTTATGACCAATAAAATCTATCTATTTATCTAAATTGAATATTATGACATGACACAAAATTATTTAGAAGTCAGATTTGACGAATACTTGGTACATAGGCATAAATAGTTTAGGTTACTTTTTTAATATATTTGAAAATTCTCAAATTTAATTTTCTTGATGAAGAATATATTAAATTCAAAAAACTGTATATTGCTGTATATTAAAAACCCTTTCAAATAAGCTATCACAGGCACCCTCGTTCTATTAAATTTTTTTAAAGGGGGTAGCTGTCACTCCAAAAGGGTTTAAGAGGGAGGTATAGAATTATGCTCAAAAAATGTCATTTTAGAATTAAAAATTGACATGTTTAAGGGTTTTATTAATAAATAGTAAATTACATAGATAATAAATTTATCCGTTACTTATGAAGCTTACTGTATAATATAGTATACAACCTTCATTAGGGCTGTATGTTTAATTGCCATTTTTTTTAAATAATTGAATTTGTGTATATGTCCTCTTATGTTTGTCTATTTACTATATTAGCTTCTATTAATATTCTTGTGAATAAAATAACTTTCTATTTATAGACATAATTTGTACGTATATATCTATGTATTATTTTTATGTTATTTGCACTAAGTAAGCGTGCCTTATATCAAGTATTTTATATCTTAACCTGTCATACAGGCCTGGTGGGAGAGGGGGGAGGAACAGGAGGATTCCCCCAGGGCATGGAATTTTTAGAGGGGCGCTCGTGGAAAGATGTTTACTAATAGTACTCAATATTTACTTACCTTTTGGACAAGAATCGGATAATCTTGATAATTGATATAATTAATTTTCTTTAAAATGTATAAACAGTTTGAAGACTAAGCTTGGCACACTTCAAAAATAAGGGATCTGTAAGTTGGGCCTCCTTTTTCCCCCAGGCATGTATTTTCTCTCCATGGCCCTGCTGCCATATATACTAAATGTATCAAAAATGGTTAATAAAATATTATAATTACTGCATTTTCCCAATTTTTTACACAACCTGTCCTACACCCTATAATAAAAAGTTATGACATTTACTCTTTGCACTTGGTAACATAGTAATGGTCAAAGTATTTTTGATAACCTGCTTATTTACAGAGTAATCGCCCTTTGATACTTACCTGTTCCACATATAAATCCCATATGTGACACTCCTTTGATCTTGCAGAAATGCTGCCGAAGACCTCGGACATTTACTGTGGATGTGACACGTCAAGATTAAATACGCTCGGGATGATTCGGATAATCCGAATAGGAATTTTAGTACCTGATTGAAGTAGGTAATAGAGGATTTTAATCAAATAATTATAATATCTGCATCATATAATACATTTACCTATAACGCATCTTTCCTTACATTACCTATTTTTATCATTTGTAAGGCTTATTTTAAAATAAATTTGTACGTCTTACGAAAAGTCAATATTTTATTGCAGCTAAACTGTTTGGTTCACGTTCAACTGTATAATATGCGTATGAGTCTCAGCTATTTAACCTGGATGTATCTCTGTTGGTGTTGTAAATTAGTAAGATTTCAACTAGTGGATACTTTTATGTAGAGAAAAATAAATCTTTTAAATGGCACAGAAGAAGGGACCTATTATAGGGGAATTTATTTTATAACACCTTTTTTATGGAAAAGTCAAAAATAAGATTACTTTTTATATGGTAACCTAGCAACAATATTCGTTAAATTTGCTTGATATTCACAGAGTAAAGATACTGATAATATTTCAAAGGTATTTTAGCACTTGAAACACCACTCATTAATTTTGTAAATTTTGTTCCAAGGTATTTGTTATAAATTTAATATAAAATAATCTCTTGTTTTTGATGTTATTATTTTAATAATTATAATAAACAAATAATGATCAATTATCTACATGATTATTCTTGTTTATGATAAAAAAGGAAACAAGTTAAGTATGACTTGTATTGACAAACACTGCTGACTTTGTATGTACATTTTACAAAATTCGTTCATAATAAAAAAACCAAGAGAGATAGGTATAGGGAATGTTAATATAAATTGATGCAGAATTTAATGCTGTTAAATACAGCAATATGTGAAAATATTAGCAACTATTAGCAAAATAGAAAAGAGTTTCGAGATTGTGGTCATGTAAGAGATAATTTCATGAAAGGTCGTCCTACAATTTCAGAAAATAAACAGTTAGATGTTTTACTGACAATGGAGGAGAATCCTCACAAACCAAGTCGCGAAGTCGCAGCAGAACAGTCAATTAGGCAGTCGACTGTTTTAAAATATTTGAAGAAGAATAAATGGCACCCATATAAAGTGAATTTAGTTCAAAAGCTTAACGAAGATGATTTCGACCGCAGAGCAGATTTTTGCGAAAGCATGATGGAACGATGTAATATCAATCCACATTTCTTAAATCGAGTACTTTTCTCTGACGAGGCCACCTTCTGTTTAAATGGCACTGTGAATAGGCAAAATTGTCGATATTGGTCACGTGAAAATCCACATTGGATGGTGGACAGTTTCCACAGAAAGTTAAGGTGTGGGCTGGAATTGTTGGTCCTTTTTTTATTCAAGGTTCATTAGATGGCGAAAAATATTTGGAGCTGCTCCAGTAAAACATAATTCCAGAACTTGTCGCACCGTATCCAAATGGTGAAAACCCTAAATGTACCGGAAAACTCCATATGGTTTCAACAGGATGGCGCACCGCCACATTATTCGGTAATAGTGTGTAATTATTTAAACGAAATTTTCCCACGCAGATGCATTGGTAGATGCGGATCAATAAAATGGCCAGCTAGATCTCCGGACCTAACCCCATTGGATTATTTTTTATGGGGTTAACTTAAATCCAAAGTTTATTTTAATAAACCGAACAATATTGAGGACTTAAAAGATAGAATTACTTACGAAATTGGAAGAATTGGACCAAAAACAATTACTAACGTTTTGCAAGCATTTCAGTTCGACTTGGACATTGTCAAGAAGCGTATGGCACACAATTTGAACATTTAATCTAATTATTTTTTGCTGTATTCTTAAATTCTTGTATTTTTGTTTTATTACATTGTTATAAGTAGTTTTTGTCTCGATAATTTCGTCATGCAATACTATAAGAAACCATGTATGGGATCTTAAAGTACAAATCTTCCTTTTTAAAATGCCGTAGAGTTTGCTCAAATATGTTTAATTTTTCTCTGAGATATCGAATTTTTAAAATTGTCTGTTCATATCATATCTTTCCCAATACATTTAATTAGTACGGAAACCTTATGGTCATTTTATTTAAATTGCAATATCTCGGCGAAAGAAAAAGATATTTGAACAAACTCAACTGTATTTTAAAAGGTGAAGACTTGTACTTTAAGATCCCACACATGGTTTCTTGAGAAAAGAAAATCTCAAAGCTACATAAATATGTCCAACATTTAGGTTAGAATATCTCAAAATCCTGACGTGATAGAGCAAAACTAAAAACAGATTCGAATTCAGCTTCGAAAAATACATATGATCGAGAAAATTTTTTTCTTTTCGTAAACCTGTGTAATTGTTCACTTATCTCACGTAAATTCAGCGTGAGCTCGTGGGTTTCCGGAACTGTCTAGAGATATCTTGGGAGTGGCTATTTTACTATTTTTTTTGGCGTTTCTCGTTAATTATAGAACAGAAATCTGTTAGGAATAATAATAAATTTTTGCCTTTTTAATTCAATTTTTTTGTATAGGCAACTTAGCTCGTGTTTAAATATTAATTAGTTTTTAATTTGTTACCTAGGAAACTAGAGTCAATTTTTATATTTTGATAATTTTTCAAATAACATTGTATTAGTCCAGGAGACGAAGTACAAAATTTCCAGTTAAATTTTTTGCTTGGTTTGATAAAAATCTTTGAGGAAAAGAGGAAATTGTTTCTTGTGGACAGCGTAGTATTACCTTATAACAATCCGGTCTATTCCTGTTGCAACTCGATAATCATGATCCCGAACCTCATATTTTGACAGAAACAAAGAAAAATAGATGTGTGGTGTGTTCGCAAAAATGGAGAGAGTATGATAGAAAAGAAGCCCAGAAAAAGTTGCCTAGATCCAAACACCAGTGTAATATTGGTAAACATAATTATTGCATATCTTGTTTTTTTGAACAACATAAGGCTACCCCTATAAACTGAAATGTATGAAAACTGTCTATTGTTTGAGAAATATAATCATTTTTTTTTACAATTGTGTCATATTTTTAAGTTTCACAAAGTCACAATTCCATATAAATGTAGCTATACCTAATCCGTAACTAGCAGTGTTCTTGTTGGACTGCACTCTTTCTATTTCCATTTAGATTTCATTGCTAAGAGGCATTACGTTGGCACCTCGCGGTTCCTGAAATGTGTGTTAGCGAGGCATCGCTTAGATGCCACCCGGGGCTCAACGTGTTAACTAGTATCAGCCATTTTGTAGCAGGCTTAAGTATTTCATAACTTTCAGTTTCAGTCAGGAGGGTTTGCTTGTCTTATTTATTATTCATTATTATATTAATTCATAACTTAAGCATCATATTTCAAGAAGTAAAATTTTTTAACTAATTCGATTCTTCTAGTAATATTTTAAATAACTTATCAATTCATTGTAGCAGCGTTTTATTTTTTTTTCTCTTATACAATCAATATAATGTTAATCACAAAAGTTATTGTAATATTTTAGTTCAAATTTTTAATTAAGTCTACGATTTGATCATGACCATATGCTCTAGCCAAATCAATTGCGCTTTTTCCCATTTTTGTCTTCGAATTTATCAAAGCTCCTCGTTCTATTAATAACTTTGCACATTTGATGCTTCCTCGCTTAGCACATTCTAGGAAAGCTGATGAGAAAGGTCCAGGGAAGTTAACACGAGCACCATTATTAAGAAGCATCTTAGCCGTTTCAACGCAGTCATTGAAGCAAGCTGAACATAAAGCAGTGGTATAAAAATTGAAGCTGTAGTTAATATCAGCTCCATTTTTGAGAAGTATACCACATGTATCGTAGAAACCCCATCTGCCAGCTTTCATAAGAGGAGTATAACCATAATCCTCTTTGGCATTTACATCAGCGCCTGAAAAAAGTATTATTAAGATAACAAATTTATTGGTGTTTTCTACACTGCATTAAATAGTTTTATAATGGGCTTGTTCCATGATATTCTTTTTATATGATTTTCATACTTTTTCATATAGTACTCGATATTCTCATTATGCATTTAAAATATCGCATTATTAACTTTTTCCGTTCTCGAGATATAAGGAGTTGAAATTAGTAATAGTTGCAAAAACCGAGTGCTCATTTGTGACGTCACTATACGCAAGTGACGTAAGAAAAATGGCTTTCTAGGACCTTTCAAATTTAACTTGAAAAGTCAAAAAACATGGAATTTTCAAACGCTGGTAACTAAATAAATACGTTGAGTGGAAGTTCGTTCTAAGTCACTATGGAAAGGAGAAGGCCGGCGATGAATCCTAATCGTAAATTGCTGGTTCAAAATCGAAAATTTGTCCCGACAGGAGCGAGAAAAAATTGTAATTTTTTGACATTTCACCAAATTGTACTCCCCTACTGTCAAGACGTAAGCAAAACAAATAATACTTCGAGACACTTATAATTATAACTAAGGAGCATCAAGTCTATTGAGATCACCGAGTCTATGCGTATAGTGACGTAGCGCCTGGCCACGCCCCATTTTCGCGAGGTGGAGATTTGTAACAATTTTTAAGATACTAAACGTGCAAATATGATTCCGATTTTTTGCAGATCCATTATTTTATAGTAGCACTCGATTTATGAAATAAAAAAAAATGCCGAACAAGCCCATTAACTGTTATAAATTTAGGACATACAGGGCGAGTCACTAGAATAGAATAATTTATTGGTGTCAAATACACAATGTGTTTACACATGTCATAGAGTGGTAGAAAAAACAGTTTAAAATTATAAAATTAAAACAAATATATTAAGTAATATAGTAGGTATACTTAATCGCTAAAATTACATTGAATGTATAAGACATACTTAAGTTGTATAAGTCAAAATCATTAGAACAAAACATTCGACAAATAGGAATGAATTACACGGATAATTTTTACTGTTACTTGGTGTCTACCCCTGAATTTATATAAAGATTTATACCCTCCTGAAAGACCACAGATAAACATACTCAGTTTGTTATTGTTTATGCCTATTACTATTAAATTTTTGTCAGGTCGCTCTTTAAGAATTCATTCACGCTATAAGAGGCATTTTATAAGCAGGTGAGTTTTTTATTCTGTTTTAGAACCTGGAGTGATTTAAGAGTTTTACGTCAGGTGGCAGTGCATTGTACAGCAAGATGCCATAGTATCCAGTGCCATCCCTAATTTTATTGAGGTGTAACAAACTTTGGTGAATATTATGTTTATTCCTTATGTTGTAGGAATATGTAAATCATTGCAAAATGAATATTCGTCTAAGTTGTTCTTAACGTAGAGGAAACATTGTAAAATGTAGGTGCATGGTACGGTAAGTATGTTTAACGTTTTAAAATATTCTCTGCAATCGTCTCTGAATTTAAGTCCAGCTATTATACGTAAGGCCTTTCTCTATACCGAGAAGACATTGGCGGATGACGTCGCGTGGCCCCATATAAGTATAGCATATGACATTACAGAGTGTATCAAACCATGGTATGTGGTGACAATCAATGAATTTTGGGAGATCTTGCATACAATGTTTCTAAGTAAATAAATAGTTTCAGAAATTTTTTACAGACATCCCGTATGACCAAGCGATATAGGTTTCCGTGGACTATATAGATTGATATATAATCTATAAAGATTTCTCGATAAAGATTTGAACTATATAGCCTATTTATAGTACAACTAAATATTTCCTGTATAGATATATCTAATCTGTACAGGGAATATAAAGCATTATCTGTATATATTTTCCCTGTATAGAATATATGATTTACATTTATAGCAGATATAAAGTATCATTATTATATCGATAACTCATTAATATAGGTCCTGTAAAGTCCTCCGATGAAAACATTGCTGTTGGGGAAAATGTATTACAACTTTATTAAGTCTATATGTCATCTATAGATATTCTATACTAAATAGATATCAAGTCTTTACATAATCGATACTAATTTTTCCTCATTTATCGCACATCTTGAGTAGCATTAAATTATAGACATCATCAACCAAAATAACCTCAAAATCTTTGTATGTTTACAATGTAATTTTGATGTGATTCTATTGTTATTTGGATATAATCGAGTATATAACAATCTTTTAACAACTTTAAAGAAGTAAGTACTTCTCTACATATGTTCCTAAAGCAAACAAAGTATTTTTTTATTATACAACGTGGATCCAAGTTCCTATTATGCAGAGCTCGATGAAGTGCATCAAGGAAGATATTTACAAAACATATCTTTATTGACAATGGATCCGTATATGATTGATTTAAAACAATATTCTACAGACCTATCAGATTTTACTAAGATGTATCCAGATATAATAACATATCTATGCACACCAAAAGTGTTTCTACCATGGAAGAAATGAAAGCTTATAAAAGTCTTGCCACTTACAACCAGGCAGCATATGGATAACTGAAAATAATATGTGTAAAACTATTTGCATCATATATTTTAGTTTTAGAAAAAGTATGTAGTACTGATGAAATTTCAATAATTTATTCATATTGTTTTCAATTGCAGGTGATACACTTCGGCATCTGCACGAAAAATTATTGTCACCATAGATAAGTGAAAAAGAAGGTGAAACTGTTAGTGCACACTGTGACTGTGTTGCTGAACTTGGAGAAATTTGCACACACATAGGTATTAGAAAAAAGGTGGAGGCAAAAAACTTTTTTCAAATATTTATAATACCTGAGGCACTTGGAGAATACATGTAATTAAAAATCTGCTTGACAATCAAACTTTGAATAACGAAGATGATGACTGGGAATATTTTAGTGACATTGATGTGTATAAAGACGTAGTAATTGCAGACTAAGAAGTTGCACAAAGTTGTAAAAAGTGTAAATATTTTTGTACATTTGAGTGTTAGTAAATTTGTAATACAAAGTGAAAATGTAGGTATTAAGTTAGCCCGGACCAAGCAAAGCAATATTATATTGCGTTTGTCATAAAGATGATCACATGAGTCATGTGACACCAATAATTGCTTGTGAATTACAAGACTATGGTATCATTTAAAACATGTTTAGCAGTTAAATATATTTTTCTTACTATTAAAATTGTTTTTTTTTTGAGAATATTTAAATACATTTAGGACCTTTTTTTTTTTTAGGAAAGTAGAGATTTTATGGAGAAATTGTAAGCTAAACTGCAAAATATATTGTTTAATTGAATTAATATATTCTTAGCATTACTAATTCAGCATATTTATTTTCAGTAAACGTTGATATAAATAGTTAGTAGAACTAAATTTTTACGTAAGCAATGGTGGAACTCCTGTAAATATAATTTTATTTGTAGTTTTTAATTGATGTTAAGGATATTTTACTTGTCGTATAAACTAAAACAGAAAAAATAAATCCGAAAATACATTATTTTATTATTTATTAATAGGTTCACATAATATATAACAAAAATTCTATGTGGCACAATAAATCATAAATTTCTTTATTAGCATCCTGTCACACAAACTGTAAATTCTTAACTCTGCGATTCTTCAATGTTCCTAACATGATATATATAATCATAGATTATTATACCTTATAAAAAAAGTTCCCTTTAAACCCTAAAATTAAAAATTAGATTCTCCATGTCGCATACTTTCGTTTCAAAACTTCTGCGCTGCGGACTTCCAAATCTTTGTCTGCCATTTGGTACGCTTTCAGCTCATCTTTTGCCTCTTCGAAATCTTCCTGACCATTGAGATTATAAAGAGCTAAAGTCAGTTAATGAACACTACTTGAACTAAAATGTTTAAAACACATTCTAGCATGCTTTATTTTCCTTCTGGTAAATCTTCTCTTTTGACGGAATTTATCTACTATGGTCTTCTTTCAAAGAATTCATTATTTTTTATATTTGGGCCATGCATAGAAGGAACTCTGCAATTCAGTTACTGCTTAAATTAATTAATAAAGTATGACATTGACAATTATTTTACCAGAATAATCTAATCCCTTGATCCCTGGCTGCATTACTACAACAATTTACCACTGCACAAAAAGAAGGCATGTCTGCATTTATTTTAAGAACTTCTACTTATAACAGCATGCACTATCACAATTAATGTTTTATTATATCACTTATTATTTAAAGTCAGAAGTTTTTATACACTCAAAATTGTTTAATTCGTTTTTGAAAATGTGAGGTTATTATAAATTTGTAGGTATATACAATAAGCGAAATTTGATCACAAGGCCAGGTAGCGCAGAGAGCAAAGGCACTAGTGCACTGAAATTGTAGATATGCGTCGTAGGTTCGCGTCCCACCAGGATCCCAGGTAAGTGAAATGATATCTGAATGTTTCTAAATAAGTTTATAAGTACAGTAAAAATTATAAAGTAATATGTGCCACAATTTCCCGAAAAAAATACATACAGGACAATTATTTTTTTAATTTAATTATTATTTTATTTGCATTTTATGTGCTTAAATACACCAAAGGTATATTGACGTATACATGACTAATAATCTACGAGTTGTGATAGCGATTCGATAAATTAAACTTTATCCAATCTAAACCCAAAATATATTGTGACGATATCTAATCGATAAATGCCTACTTTATTCAATCTATACCCAGAATGTATTCAAACCCGTATCGTCGCTGTACCAAAAGAATATAGGCTATCTTTATCGAGTAAACGTTTTCATATAGACCTGATACAGGTTCTATAGTTTGGTTATACGGGATATGAAGTGTGTTCTTCCCATAATAATTTTGGATCTAAATGGAGACCAAGAAATTTAGTGTATACAGGGTTCCTTACTTCATCCACATTTCGCAGACTAAAAACCATTAACTCTGTTTTTGAGGTGTTTAGATTTAGTTATACATTATAATTTAGTTTGATGTAAAAAGTTGAATATAATAATAACTAGATATTGTCTATAATTATTTATTTGTGGCATTTTCAAAGTTTCGCCTTTTTGTTGGGTATTTTGCCACTTTTCTGAAAATGTTGGAACATTTATTGAAACTTATATTGCGCCAAATGTATGGTTCACTAGTGGCCTTGAAAATACATGCATCGTAATCCTAGGACAATTTTGAATCTTTTTAGTTTTCCATTTTTTTTGTATCTTCATGAATAAAGTAGTGGGGAGATGCCAAAAATAAATTTTTTCAAATGTCGATTACTCCGATTAGCCTTAACGGAATTTAACAAACTTGGTCTCATTGGAAAGTGCTTTTCTTAGTCTATCGAGTGCACTTTGCGCTGTTTCCATTTGATTATTACCGTCGCTGCCAGATGGCGTTATTTGACATGACAACAAATATCGCACTTTTTCTTAAAAAAATTAAATGGAATGGTGTATTTATTTTTACACGGTAAAATAGACAATTAAAAGCCTCAGATGTCGGTGAAAACAGCAACTCGATAACTTTTCGGAATATATTAGCAAACAAATTTGAAATTATGAACTATTATCAGATTTTTACGATAGGATTTGCAAATTAGCTGTTGAAAACAAGTAAGCTGTGAAACTGACACAATGAAGAAACAACATATATCAAACATATTGAGTAGAATATATATTACATAATATAAAAATTAATAATTAATAACAGACAACAATTCTAATAATAATAACAATATATTTATGTAGACAGTTATGAAAAGACTAATTTTACTTGACGAATATAATATTTGCAAATTACATAAGTCAAGTAAAATTACTGTTTCATAACGTGTTAAGACAACATTTTATCTAATCCTGCTCTAAAATAGAAAAGAAATTGCAATTTGTATTGAATTTTATTTTGCGGTTTCAAACATTGTTGCACCTACAGTGGTACAAATAAATTTTGTGTTTATCGCTGTACCTGAGCATTAGTATAGGTTGACATTTGTATTAACGAAGTTCAGTTGTCAATCTGCTGAATTTTTTGAAGCAAATTAAGTCAGAAATTGTTGATTCAGATGTGGATATTCCATCTGATATAAAAGAGTAGCAGTAAATTCAATAATACCTGGTAAATCAAAAAGCATATATATAAGGAAGTATAATATACGAAATTTGAAAACTGATGTCAACAAAAAGGAATAAAAAGATGTATGTGAAAAGATTATCTTAACATGTTTCGAAACAATGAAAAACCATAAAGCATCACGATATGAATATTGAGTAGGAGTCAATATTAAAGAATTAAATGCCAATAGAAACATTGACATAAAGAATATACCATATTAATAGCATTTTTGAAGAGAAAATCTTCAAGTTATTACGCTAAGAAATTTATCATTTTGACTGAAGAAAACTTTAAAAGTTTTATTAGAAATGCAGATGACGGAAAGTTTCTATTTGCATTTTATTAATAAAGTGTTTTTTGTGCCTTACTCTTAAAGTTTTTTCTCTAAATGATAACAGTTTAATAAAAATTCATACTTACATCACCAGTTATGTAATGAAACTGGCAGTTACGAAAAATGTGATGTTTCGTAACGTCAAAAATACATTTAAAATTTGACATTTCGTAACAGGATTAGATATACAATATAAAATAATTAAATGTTCAAAAAAAAGTAAACATTTCGTAACGGGATTAGACAAACAATATAACAAATACAATGTCCAAAAAACATATTACGACACATAAAAAAAATTGCAATGTAACTAGTGGCGTCCTAGGTGTTCAAAATGTTGTCCATCATTTTCGATGCAAGAACGCATTCTCCGACGAGTGGATTGAACAGAAGTCTCAACTTCTGCCATCGAAATACTGTGAATGGCATTTCTTATTCTTTGGATCATGTCGTCTCTTGTAGTGGGTCTGGTGGCAAAAACGAGATCTTTTATTCGCCCCCACAGATAAAAATTTAGACAAGTCAAGTCTGGGGACCGGGCTGGCCAACAGACTTCCACGTCCTATCCAGCTGTCAGGATATGCTTGGTTTAAAAAATCCCGAACGTTCAAGGAGAAATGTGCCAGCCACCCATCATGTTGAAAAAACATATCACGACGAATTCGAAGAGGTATGTCTTCCAAAAGAAGTGGTAATTCGTTTCTTAAAAAATTTAGATAATGTACTCCATTAAGGGTTTCATTGAAAATAAAAGGCCCAATTATTTGTCCAACTAAAACTCCACACCACTCATTTATAGTGCAACGACCCTGAGATTGGACGTCCCGCATCCAGTGCGGATTCGTCTCAGACCAATAATGCATATTATGACGACTTACTGTACCATCACTCTTAAATAAGGCCTCATCTGACCACAAAGTACGTGACAGTAATCCAGGATCTTCCTTTATCATTTGCAACAACCAGTTACAATAATCCAGTCTTTGATCGAAATCGCGAACATTTAAACTTTGATGGAGGGCTATGTGATATGGATACGACCTAAAAAAATTATAAATCAAACAAAAGCTATTTTATTTTATAAAAGTTCTTCTAAGCAATATACATATGAAAAATTTTTGTTTTGGCTTGCCATATATGAAATTTTTGACAACTCCAAAATACAACAGCATCAGAGAGCCGCAAAACAAAAAAACTTTATACCATACATCTTTAAAATGTAAGTTTTACAAAATACAAAATACAAAATATCTTTATTTCAACAGACCTGTGAATACAGGTATAGAATAGTGTCACTTAAAAATGAGACAAAACAACAAAAACCAATTAACTTAACATAGAATACTTTGGTAGGTATATAAAACAATACATGAAAATTATTCATTGACACAGAAATTACATAGACGTGGACACTTTGTTAAATATTAAAATATTAAAAATTGAGCATTAATTATAATGCAGTATTAAGTATAAAAATAAACATTACAGTTAAAATTCATTAAAATTCATAAATTCAGTGACTGTATAAAAGCAGTGTTCTAACAACATGTTGCGTACACCAGATTTAAACATATTGAAATTTTTTAAAGACTAAGGAAGCAGGTAAGTTGTTAAATAGCTTGACTGCCATAATCAGTGGTCCTTTTGCGGATATTGACATACTGTGCTGAGGCACAAGTAGATTGTGGTTTACTCTGAGGTTATACGCAGAGCCACTGTCTCTAGTTAGGGTAAATTTATCAGGGTGCGATTTGACGTAACATACGCAATTTAATATATAAATGCTGGTAATTGTTAAGATCTTTAGTTCCTTGAATAGGCCTCTGCAGGAAAATCTGGAATTTTTATGTCATAGTTCTGACAATTCTTTTCTGAAGTAAGAGAACTTCACCAATTCTCACACAGTTGCCCCAGCACATGACACCATAGCTCAAAATTGAGTGTACATAAGCAAAATAGTACATTTTTAAAGTGTCCAGGTTAATATAGTGTCTAAGCTGCCATATAACAAAACAAATTGTTGATAGTTTTTTAAGTATAACATCAATTTGATTGCCCCATGAAAAGTGTGCATCGATGTACAAACCCAGGAACTTTACAGACTTACTTTGTTGGATACTATTACTGTCAGCCCTTACCAGTAGACTTTCTTTTAGTTCTCTTGGCGAGAACAGTATAAGGTCAGTTTTCAGATAATTTAGTACAAGTCCATTGTCTAAGCAATAGTCTTTCATACAATGAATAGAATTATTTGCTTTTAGGCTAAGGTCACATAGATTATCTGACGTGACTGCGACTAGAGCATCATCGGCAAAGAGTGACATGAAAGCATTAGGGTGATAGGAAAAAATATTGTTTATAAAAATAATGAATAAGAGGGGTCCTAGGACACTCCCTTGCGGGACCCCTGTAGACACAGGACATGATTCCGATCTGAAAGTTGAACCATTAGTTCTTAATACGACTTCTTGACTACGGCCAGTTAAATAGGACGATAACCAATCTAAGGCAAGGCCACGTATGCCATAATTGAAAAGTTTATTTATTAACAAATTTATGTTGATAGTATCAAAAGCACGTTTGAGATCAAATAAGATGCAAGCCGTATTATTTTTATGCTCAAAGTTTGTTAAAATAAAGTTGTAGACTGATAAAATGGCATCTTGTGTTGAGACTTTTTTTCTGAACCCAAACTGGTTGTTTGATAAAATTTTTTCCATTTCTAGAAAATTTGATAATCTTGCATGAAACGAGTTTTCATAAATTTTAGAAAAGGCTGAGAGTAAAGCAATTCCTCTGTAATTAGTAATTACGGATAGTTCGCCTTTTTTATGAATTGGCACAATGAGGCCTTGTTTTAAGAGCGCAGGGAACATCCCATCTTGAAAAGAATAGTTTAGCAGCTGAGTAATTGGATCAATAATGTAATCAATAACGTTAATAAGAAGAGAGCAGGGTACCTCGTCATAACCGGCAGAGTGCTTGATAGATATTTTGGTGATAATCATTCTCACTTCCTGTGACGTCACTGGGTATAAAAATAAAGAATTTTCTCTTATTGAATTATTAACATCATGACTGACAGTTAGGTTATCAGTTAATAGTTTTATTGAGTTAATGAAATAATTATTAAAAGCCTGTGCGGCAGTTTCATAATTCCTTATATTGTGCCCCTCCTCATCACAAAATACTAATGGTGCCTTTGTTGACTTTCTATCAGTTACTTGGCTTTTGATGACTTGCCAAGCTGTACTGGCCATATTTTTAGAATTTTGTATTAAAGAATCATGATAAGATTTTTTTGCCATTTTAATGTTATTAGAGTGATTCTTCTTCAATATATTATAACGAATTAAAATATTCTCATCGTTTGTTAACTTATATATTTTATATACGTCCCTAACCAATTTACCTTCATCAATTATGTATTGAGTGATCCAGGGCTTTGCTTTAGTTTTGTTGCCATTTTTGTCCTTAATGCTTACTAGTGGAAATGAAATGTCCATCAGTCTAAGAAATATATAATAAAATTGTTCAAATTTAGAATTACTATCTGTATTTGTGTGCAAAAACTCCCAGCTTTCCAAGGACAGTAGATATTTAAAGTTATTAATGTTATTTGTACTATTGAAAAACCTTCTTACCTTACTGTCAGTCTGAGTCACAGTATGATCTAAGTGTTCATAGCTGTAGGAAACATGTTGCAAGAAATGGTCAGATAAGTCACAATATACAACAGTGGGTTGAAGTGTTGATGGATCGACATACACAAAATATTATCTATAATTGATTTAGAATTTCTAGTAATACGTGTATATTCGTTAATACAAATATTGAATCCAAATGATTTAATTAAATTAGTGAATTCCCTGCCAAACTTATCTACACAAGTACTGTCTAAATTTATGTTAAAATCTCCACATATCATATTGACGGTTGAAGTATTGAAGGCTGATTGCATAAGGTCACAAATAATAAATTTATAACAATTTTTTTTCATAAACCCACTGTTTCTGATTATAATGAACTAATTATTTATAAATAAATAACTTACCTATGTTCTCTCAGAATATTTCGCACGGTGGTTCGACATAGTCCCGAGTCCCTGGCTACTGCTCTGGTACTTACACGAGGATTAAATTGCACATATGCTAACACATTTATAACATTTTCCTCGGTGTGAGCTCTACGGTGTCTTCGATACATGGGAAGTTGCACACTTTCTGTCGTACGAAAACGATGTGCCAGTCGAATAAAAACTCTTTCACTTGGATGACGTCTTTCAGGATACTGCACTGCATAGACTCTGGCAGCAAGAGTTGCATGTCTCATTCATTCGAAGTGATAACATGTCAAATGCTTCTTCATTTGCAAGAAGCATTATAATTTGAAAAATTAATTCTAAAACGAAAACAAATTCAACTAAAAAAGTAAATACTGCACAAAATAACAATAATGACAAGTTAAATATTTTGACATAATATGTTGTTTCTCTATTGTATCATTTTCACAGCTTACTTGTTTTCAACAGCTAATTTGCAAATTCCGTCGTAAAGATCTGATAATAGTTCATAATTTCAAATTTGTTTGCTAATATCTTCCGTTAGAGAAAAGTTATCGAGTTGCGGTTTTCACCGACATCTGAGGCTTTTAATTCTCTATTTTAGCGTGTAAAAATAAATATACCATTCCATTTAAATTTTTTAAGAAAAAGCGCGATATTTGTTGTCACGTCAAATAACGCCCTCTAGGGGCGACGGTAATAATCAAATGGAAACAGCTCAAAGTGCACTCGATAGCACTTTCCAATGAGACCAAGTTTGTTAAATTCCGTTAAGGCTAATCGGAGTAATCGATATTTGAAAATATGTATCTTTGGCATCTCCCCACCACTTTATTCTTGAAGATACAAAAAAAATGGAAAACTAAAAAGATTCAAAATTGTCCTAGGATTACGATACATGTATTTTCAATGCCACTTAATTCAGCAAAATACTGAAAAAAAAGTGATTTTCTATTCGGCTATGGCTGTTACGTCGCCTAGCGGCCATTTTAGAAACTCGAAAATATTTTCCAGCGATTTTTCATGGCTATTTTACTTCAGGTTAATTTTTTCCCTAAACTTGTGCGATGCTTGGTTTCTGAGATATTGCCGACCTCCATTCTTAGTTGCCTGCCCTGTACATAAATTGGTAGAAATTTACAGATCATAATGTTTTAACTCGTCGAAACTGTAGAATGCTTTAGAAATGAGAAATTTTCTTATCTTTATTTTAAATTGATTTAATGGTAGTGATCTAATATAATCAGGTAATTTATTAGAAAAGAGGGCCATAGTAATCAGTAGCATATCTTGATTTTTTTACTCTAAGGTATTCAATAAATAGATTGTTTTTATTTCGTGTATTGTGGGTATGGATTTCGAAGATAGTTACATATTTGTGCATGTTTGTTTTGACATAAATCAAACAACGAAAATTTAATAAAGTCGGAACCGTTAGGAAACCAAGCCTAATAAAATGATTTTTTAGCTTTTCTCTGTAATTTAAACTGAGTAGGATTCTGAGGGCTTTTCTTTGCATATTAAAAATTTTCGCACAAAAACCCTCGTGCAAAGTGTCATCCAAATCCGTCCAGTAGTTTCTCCGCTATCGTGCTAACACAGATACACACACAGACATTTTTCAAAAACCACTTTTTTGGATTCCTGGTACCTCAAAACGTAAAGATTTGATGTTATCTCAATTTTCGATTGGACCAATTTTAGCAACCTCCCACAATTTTATTGTGGGGAGGTTAAAATGAAATTCGAGTAACCCATCTTTTATTGAAAAAAATTAAGATTTATGAATACCAAGATGAGACTGAAATTAATCGAATGAAAAGATACTTACCAAGTTTTAGAAGTACCTTTGCACACTCAGCATATCCCTCATTGGCCGCATAATGTAGTGCTGTGTAGTCTTTATCGTTGGTGTGGTTTACGTTGGCACCTGTAAAATATAATTCATATAGCAGTCAGATCCAATAATTAATAAAAGAATAAATAAATAAGCAATTATTATTATTAAGAACGTGAACGGATCTCATCCGCAGTACTCAGGCCTCTCGACCCATTGTACATTCGCAATGTGTAAGATCTTCCAGAAAAGAGCAGTGCTCTCCATGAAGGAAAGCAGTTTACTCAATGGTAGATCCTATAGCTCCTTCGGCTGTTAAAATTGCCTATGATGCGCCTAGTGGTGTGCAACTGAATATAGAATATGAGTGATGGTTTCATCATCCACTCCACACACCGACAAATAGGATCATAGTCAATTCTTTATATGAAGATGCAAAGAACAGTGTCCTATCATCGAGCCTACCGTTCATCCCATTCTATTTCTATTGAGCAGAAGCAATCGCTTTGCGGTTGAGTCAGTTGAAGGCCCCTTTACAAGGAGCCTTAACTGCCTCATTCCGGGATTTGAGCCCACTAATATACGATTCAAATATATTGGCTTTAACCGCGAATATCTCAGAAACGGAGGAGCGGAAAAAATTGAAGAAATTATGTGTTCATTATGTGTATATCCTAAACCATTCACTGAAATTTGAATAATGTACATTGGACAGTTTTGATGTTCTGCTAATAGTCCAATCAGCGGAGCGCTAAAATGACTGAAATCTCCAACTTGAGTACTAGTGAATGTACAATGTGTTTGTAATGACATTAATAAAAAAGATAAAAAAAGATTAGAGGCTATAAACTAATAATAATAATAAGATAATAATCACAGGATTAAATGGGACTCGGGAAGAGCAACGAACAAGAAAAGAGAGCAACGGAACTAAAAGAAAACTTAAAGAACCCGCGATTATTTTATTAAACGAGGATAGATGTGTTTCAAATTATTCAATAGATTTTTGTACTAGTTGGTTGCCCATCCTTAGAGACGAAGTAAGTAAAAATAAGATAAATATAATTTAATGTCTCACGTGACTATGGAAATACATAAATAAAGAACTGTTGTGGTTGACGGCCAAAAAATTTCGAGAACGGAAGTAGATTCTCTTCCGAAACGTTAACTGCCTACAGCTTCCATTTTAATTTTTTAGTTTATAACATTATTCTAGTTTATATATTTTTAGGTGTGAGACTTTTTGAAACAGTCAAGTATTCAAGAATCAACCTCTGTCTGATCAGTTTGGCGCAGCGAGACTTTTTTATTAAAAATTTTTAAATATTTTTCAGTGGCAAAATACCCAATAAGTAAGAAAATTTATCAACGTGTTTAAAAAAATTTTGATAAAATAGTTCATTATATAAAATGTAAGCATTTTCAGGAAGAATAATAATTGGTTATTTTGATTCGTTAATCTTAATCAATCAATAACAATTCAATAATATGGCCAAATGTAAAAAAACAATTTTTCAACAATCTACATACTTGATACATACCTTTGGAAGCCAAATATTTGATTACATCCACATGATTCATTTTGCTAGCCAAGATTAGTGGAGTATTTTTGTTTTCAGTTTCTTCATCAATATACATTTGAGGAAATTTTTCCAGTATCTTGATGATTCCTGCTAGATTTCCTTTGAAAGCTAGGCAATGTAGCGCGTTCATTCCATCTTTATTTTTCAACGTGGGGTCAATATCTTCCCGACTTAACAGCAGACTAAGAACTTCTTCGTTCTTGTCTTGTAGGCAGGCTATGTGTAGTGCTGTATTGTCATCCTCATTTTGTTTGTTAATATCCATGCGTGGTAACGGCAACAAAATTTTCATTTTGTGTGCATTTCTGTATTCAGCAGCCCTGTGAAGTGGAAAGCTCTGATGGATTTCCTAAACAGAATATGATTCAAAAATCAAAAACTGTACACGAATTGCTCTTCTAAGCAATGTAAGCGAAAGGGTAGAGCCGGATAAGAATAGGCGATCTGCCCCCGATAGGACCTGCCTATAATAGCTATGGTGTCATGTAGGCAAGTCAATGGGTAAATCATGTATGTAAGTTCTTCAGTCCAACATTCAGCTGTTGCGGATATATTTAAAAAAAAAAATGGGTTTTTTTTTCAAAACTTTATTTCTAGTATACTACTTAGAGAGATGAACAAAAAAATGATTGAAAGCTAACATTGTGAAGAATATTATACAACTACTTATACAGGGTGTAATTAGTTTCATGTCATTAAAAAAAACTGGTGGTAGGGAACGACAAGACAAACAAAAAAACCTTATATAACATGGGGTCTAAAGCTCATAGTTTTGGAGAAAAAAAATAAACAAAAATTTCCAAAATACTTAATAACCTAGTTTGAGAACTGCTGGCATATTGGGGTAGGTTTTATTGCCTCGCATCTTGTCGCACGAGATACTCTGACATTCCTGCAAATAAGTATGCTGACAAAGCAGTTAAAAGCGACCGATAGAGGACACCGTCATGTTTTTTGCTTCTTCGCGGCCAATTATCCTATTAGGCGTGCTATCTCTCCCTTGTAATATTCCTGAGTAATAATTTCAGTTTTGTCCTTACTTGGTAAAGAACGCACGCATGACGCGACGTACCGTTGGTTTTGTCTGTTTTCTTTTTGAATTTTGTGCCACTTATGTTAAGATTTATTTCATTGACTTATCGTTCAAGTCGTTAGTGCTTGGTTACGTAAGACACTACTTCTCGTTCGTGCTTTTTGCGTTACTTTTTGGATTTTGGACCAAGTTTTTCTTTTTGTTTTCTTTCTTGATAACGTTAATTCACTGTTTAGTGTGGTATTTTAAAACGCAGATTTTGGCCATTATGGGAGATTACACTTATCCAGAGCTCACGGATATGGACTTGGTACATGGAGAAAGTGGTGGAAATGCAGCTGGTGCGGAAGAGCCTTAGAACAATTGCAACGACGTATTTTAATGTGCATAGAAACCATAAAAAATGATCCTAATTTACCAAATGTGTTGAACGGATTAAGTATGTTATTAGTTCGACGTACCGAAATGTGTATACGTGGAGATGGAGGTCATTTCAAACAATTTTTGTAAAAAATTCAAAAGAATTGTTCAGTTATTGGGTGTTACCTATTGGGCATTAAAGGTATGATTATTATTATTAGTAGTATTCGTTGTCTTATTTTTATCATATTTATAGACCAAAGACTTGATTTTTAGTTTTCAATACCCGATTGGGAAAAATTATGCGCTCAATTCTGTAATGAAGCATCCTAAAGTCATACCTCATTACTAAGAAGTTTCAGTGTAGTGCCGTGTGCACATTTGCCACACGACGGCGATTCATACTCGATATACTAAATTTGCACACCACCCGACTACGACCGTCTCAAAAAGGAGGGATAGTTTCGTGTGTAAAAGCCCAGCCGCGGATCGAGAAGAGCACTGGGTGCATAGCCTCGTAAACTGCCACGGCGCGCTGAGCCGAAGACACTTTGCTGATTTACGCATCAAGTGACGTGACTCTCCGGAGCGAATATATCTTGACCTAGAGAAGTTCTACGGCGCGCTGAACCGAAGAACGGACCTTGTGCCAAATGTTATTCGGTCCAGCGACGTCCCGTCGTCCCGACGAAACCGACCAAGAGCAAATATAAGTTGACAGAGGAGTGACCCGGCGCGTTGAGCCGATAGCTTGCTCGGGTTGACGGTTATTAGCCCGCCGCCGTTTCCGCCGCCAAAATCCCTACTCGTCGCATCACTGCATTCCACTCTCGTTGTCTCTCTCACGCATACGATTTAAATGTCACCTGATTACCAATAACCGTAAAAGATACGGACCTGAAAACCGATAACCTGTAACCATTGTATATTATGTAAACCTGCATATTTTACCTGTTGAAGATAATAAAATCGTTAATTTTGATTGGGTTGTCTTATTAAACTAATCTGGATCCTGAACTAATCTCCGACTCCAGCTACCCAGAGCAAAACACCGTTACAATTCGTTAAAAAAATCAGATTTTTTTCTAACTTAAAATACACAACTAATTTCTGTTAACGTGTCTCGGACGTCTAACTGTTCGTTTTCCAATTTCATAAAACAATTACTAATTTTTTAAGCTTTTAACACAATGTTACAAATGTTAACAAACCACTTTTAAATTTTATAAATTCTTATAAACGACAATACAAGCTACAATAGCTTTGTTCCAAATTAAAAAACACATGTAAACAAATCCTATTTAAACCCCTGCGGCCATGCTATGCTTGCGTTGTGCCGAAAGATAAGGAATTATTTACATTTTCAATATTAGTGGTATAAAAAGTTCAATACAAATAATCCCATCAAAGTGCCGCACTTCTACCGACGGGAACACAAGTCAGGTATTACAATTTTTAATTATTTCTAATATTCGGAACTATAACATCCATTGACCCTGAAAAATAGTGGTTCTCAAATCTTTCCTACCATAACATTAAAAATGTAAACCCAGGTCAGTTTTTTTCAGTGCCCCTAGAGAAAAAGGTCATATAGGTTTTCTGTTTGTCTAGTCGGTCCCTATTACCAGTTTTTTTTTAATGACATGAATCTAATTACACCCTGTATTGTTATTTTTCTAAAGTCCTAGTTTTATTATAAAATTTAACAAAAGTTCTAATATTTCGATTTTTCCTCGCCAGATAACTTAGAAAAATAACAATTTCAGAAAAAATATTTCAAATAAAAGTAGTCTATTTTTAGTCAGACAGTCGGAATTTACAATGAAAAATAGATGTTCTCATTTAAAAAAACGAATTTGACCTTAACCCTCCCATAACATCTCGTGGATATGTACATCCATAGCATATACATTAGATGCTGGAATTTGAATATGTATTTTTAAATACACATATGATATGAAATGTATATTCAGCTACTGACATCCATCAGTGTCATATACAGTGTGTATTGCTGGAGGTATATACATAATAATATATACATAACATGTCCATTAAGGTATAATTAAATTATACACGTACTCTAATTTTATCTCGTTATCTGTTGCGCATGCGCTACTAATTTACGTATTGTAGTTCTCAACAGCCGGCAGCCGTTGAGCCCTAGTGTTGCGTGCATAGTGTTTGTGCACGACGGAAGTTAACGCTTTCTTATTCTCTGGATTTTATATTTACTTATTGTTATGCATGAAGCTCCCATAATGTAAGAGTATATTTTTTATAATGCAATTCTTTAGATTTGTAAATATATACTCTTTTAGGGTCAGAAAATTTACAAGTTTCATATTTAACTGATTGTGACAGGTGTGAGTTTAGTTAAGATGGCGCAAAGTGGCCTAAAAATTTGCTGTTATGTCGTCATATTGGGTATGTATTTTATATAGTGAATAAAAATTACATACGTTCATATTATATAACTTACTGATGGTTGAGAATGTTTTAAACACATATGAAGAACATGAGTAACCATATAGTATTATACATACAGATTCAGCAAATTTAGTTTAAGGTACGTAAACTTGTTCTTGTTGAGAACAGCCCGCCCACCCATTCTGCTTTTAATAGCGTAGCTATTTAGACGTGTGGGAATAAAATAATTTAATCTTGATTTCGTTATTAAAATGCCGTGTGTTTATACAACTGCAGAAAAAGTGCAAATTGTGAAGTGGTACTTCGGGGGCCATTCCACTGAAGACACAATAAATTTATTTACTGTGGCATATCAAGACAGATCAATCCTCTCAGCTAGCATAATTTCATACATTATTTAAAAAATTGAGAATTTCGGGTGTGTTGTGAATTATTGTAAAAAGTGCTGTCAACCCGAACCCCGTCATCAACAAATGATCGAAGAACGTGAAATTCGCGAAACTAATGTCTGTGCACTTTTTGAAACTAGTGAACCTTGTTCTAGCAGGCAAATTGCTGATGAAGTTGACATGAAGGAAAGAACTGTAAGAAATATTTTGAAAAGAAATGGGTACAGTTGTTTTAAAGTTCAAACAACGCAAGAAATATTTCTCGAGGACAATTTCAAACGGATGGAATTTTGTGAAATCATGATAAATAAAGTGAATGAGAATGAAAACTTCTTAAAGAATATGCTGTTTACAGATGAATCATCCTTTTCATTACACGGGGAACACAATCCATCCGTAGTACGATATTGGTATCGGAAAAATAAACATTTGAGTGTTGTTGTGCGAACTCAGTATGCTTAAAAGTTGAACGTTTGGACGGGAATTTTAGACAATCATATTATAGGCCCACTGCTAATCGATGGCAATTTAAATGGCAATAAGTATTTAGAGCTTTTACAAAACCAAATAATTCCGGCAGTTTAAAATCTTCCTGTCAACTTTGACGACATTTGGTTTCAACAAGACGGCTGCCCAAGTCACAATACCTTAACTATTATTAATTTTCTGGAAAGAACATTTCCCAATCGTTTAATATAGCTACGAGTGGAATGATAAAATGGCGCCCCAGGTCACCGGATCTAGCACCCCATGAATTTTTTCTGTGGGGCTTTTTAAAGGAAACCGCGTACAAACATGGGTTTGAACGAGCCAATAATTTAGTTGAATTACGGGAAAAACTTATCCAACTTTGTGCAAGCATTACTCCAAATAAATTCAATGATATGAGAGGTTCATTGTATAATCGGTTTGGCTATTGTTTAGCACAAGGTGGTTTGTTTGAATCCTTACTTCATTAATTTATTGTTTGATAATTATTAGTTGATTTTAGTTTTTGAGGGTTATTTAATTTTATTTTAATGTTCTATTTTTATAATTTAATAAGAATAATTTATTTTTTGATAATTATTAGTTGATTTTAGTTTCTGAGTTATTTAATTTTATTTTAATGTTCTATTTTCATTTCGGATTTAATAAGGATTATTATTTTATTCCCATAGCATTTACGGCTAAACAAGAAACTGCAGAAATGCTTTCAATAGAAGAAATTATTTGTCAAAAATGTGACAAATAACTCCTTCGCTTTTGACGAAGAGTTATTTTCTCGTTTCGTACTAGAAATTATTACCTACGCCCGCACTCATCCTTAGTTCATGCCGTACTAAATTCAATTCATTGTGTGCCTCTGCTTTCATGATTTATGGAACTAGCATGGCGTGGTCAATTACATCGTTATTCCTATACACCAAACTGCATTTTCCGTATCTGTATGTTTATAATTTGTTAAGCTACCGGAAGGTATAAAAGTACTTATACCTAAATATTGAAAATTTTAAATATTGTGTAAAAATTTTGGTTATTTTGTAAATGTAAAATTTGTGTATGTTTATAATAGTTATATAAAATAGATTTCTTGTTAAACTATCTGTGTTTTATATGGATACCTCTGAAGTAGTTCCAACGAACATCAAAACACTTGAACACTTTCATTTGACATGTGCTGCACCAATCATGTTGGTATTATCGAGATGATCAAAACTGTTCGTTTTGATCTTCTCCTCGAGATACCGACATGACTGGCGTCGAGTGCAGTGTTCAATAAATGTTTTGATGTCCGTGGAAACTACTTCAGAGATATGTAATGTATATTCATAAAATATGCAATTATGTATATGATGTGTGTTTCATATCCAGTGAATGTACAATATGTTTATGTAAATTTAATGGATATGAAATAGATATGGAAGTCGGCGAGGAATGTTATTTCCACATCCATTAGATGTACATTAGATATACTATCTCCATCTTGTGGATATACTTAACCATAGATTGAATATACATCATATGTACATTGCATATCATTTTGTTATGTGGGTCCATGCAAACAAAAAATTTTGAAATTAGAGTCACTACTCTCAATAGAGAGTCACTACTCTCTATTGCAGACTCCTTTCCGAGTTTTTAAAAACAAAAATTGAAGTTGATATCTCAAGAATTGACCCTTAGAACGAATTTTGTCCATTCTGCCACACTGTGCGGCGCATGTACCCAGCCAGCACACTAACGTCAATTGGCCGTCATCAGACGTCAGTTTAAGGTCAATTTCGTCTACGACATCATTTTCCAAATAAATGACGTCAAAATTACGTCATATTTTAGTATTTTTAGTCACAGAGACGTCGTAGACAGGACGTTGTTATGACATCATTTTTTGAGTCATATACTGATGTCGCATACACTGGATTTAAAAATGACATAAAAGTTACATCACATTTTAGAATGTCGCAGAGACAGAAAGTTGTTATGACATCATTCTTGAGTCACGTTTATGCTTTGGGTATTGTATAAATACATATAAATGGTCAAATACCTTTTTTATATTTTCATCTTTTATAACGCAGTTACTTTTATATATTAGCTGTACTGATTAGTATTGAATCTCAATAACTCCTATGTTCTTACTCAGTATGTAGGTACCACAGCTACATGTGAAATCTTTACCTCATATATTCCATGTAATTTTTATTCTAATTTTATTAGGTATTTATGACATTGAAATTCAAACCATACTGCATCTCTATTACAACTGCAGTATACATCTTTATTGCCACCTTATGGAAATAGGTCTAACAACCGGTAGTTGATCGCTGACCTATATTTCCCTCAACCTTAACATACCTATTATATATGTATATATGTATTTCAAAGCGCAGAGAGAATCAAACAAAAAACGATTATTAAAATGGACTCTACCACCACTATAGCAAACATTAGAAAATTAACTCTTATCATTGACCATAATGCAAAATAGGAGTGCTGCCATCTACATTAAATGAAAACTCACTTGTTTCCTTTAATTTTAAAACATTCAACTCTCTTTCATGAATAAAGACATTTTTTTTTTTTTATAATTTTTTTTTTTTAATAATATCCATTGCTTAATTGAACAACATTCACTATTCGCACAGCGTAAGTATTTTATAGAAATTTGCCATTGCACTTTATTATTTATATATTTTATCAATGCACAAATTGTACATGGTTAAGGCTGAAAGGGAATATTATGTTTAAACCGGGTACTCAACTGCAAGTAATAAATACACCCCAAAGCAAAATTTATGTGAAGGGCAATAGCTCAGAGGAAGTGTACTGGACTACTATCTGTTTATAAATAATATAATGTATATTCAAATCATTCCTAATTAATAAAAACCAAATTGACGTCAGTGTGCTAGCTGGGTAACTGGTCCGGCGGTATATAAAAATATTCAGATTGGATATCCTAGACAGGAAGCGCGACCTGGCCAAAAAAATCAAGGCCTCCAAAAGGCAACATTGGAAGGAGTTATGCGATGAACTCGAAGCGGACATTTGGGGACAAGGCTACAAAATTGCCACAAGAAGGCTAAGGGGCCCTGACACCCCTTTCGACCTGTCTGAAGATAAGAGGCTGGAGATCGCCGCACATCTATTCCCCCACAGGGAAGATGCGTGGGAAAATATAGAGGTCGAGCCCCAAACAATCCCCCCGTTCACCAACGAGGAAGTAGAGAAAGCCGTCTAAAATCTCAAAAAAGGTAAGAGCCCCGGCCCCGATAGGATCCCCACCGAGGCACTAGTGGCCACGACAGAGATCGACCCAGAAGTCCTGCCGAGAGTAATGAACAGCCTACTACGCGAAGGCACCTTCCCTGAACCATGGAAAAAAGCAAGGCTGGTTTTAGTCTGGAAAGGAAAGTACCCAGTTGATGCGCCGGGATTTCACAGACCCATATGTCTGATCGACACCCTCGGCAAATTATACGAAAGCGTACTCAGAGACAGACTGGAGCACGAGCTCATAGCAGGGGGAGGGTCTGTCAGAAAATCAATATGGGTTCCGAAAAGGGAGATCTACCATCCAGGCCGTAGAGCGCATCTCCAAAATGGCGAGAGATTCGAGGTATAAACTTGTCTGCTTACTTACACTAGACATTAGAAATGCGTTCAACTCTGCTTCCTGGAGCCACATTATCCGGGAATTAAAGAGAAGGAGGATTTCGGACTATATAATAAGAGTTATCGAAAATTATTTTAATGGAAGGAAGATACAAGTTTTCAAAGAACACAGCATCAATATGACTACCGGAGTTCTGCAGGGATCTGTCATAGGGCCCACCTTGTGGAACATCCTCTATGACGGAGTCCTAAGGGTAGAGCTGCCACCGGGGGCGAAGTCCATTGCGTTCGCCGACGACCTCGCAATAGTCATAGCGGCCGACCTCCCAGTTGGCCTAGTGCGTAAGGCGAATGAAGCATTGAGGCGAATTGACCAGTGGCTGGATGCCAACAATTAACCTCGCACCAGAGAAGACTGAAGCGATAATGTTAAAAGGACACAAAAGTAAACAAAATATAAAAATTAGGGTGAGAGATGCAGAAATATCTCCCGGTAAAACGCTGAAATACCTAGGGATAACCCTTGACGTACACGGCACCTTTGGCGCACATATCATAGCGACGTACCAAAAGGCAGAAAAACGGACCGCCGCCCTAATCAAACTAATGCCGAATATCGGAGGACCCAGCAGCTCCAAAAGAGCAGTACTATACAACGTAGTACAATCAATAGTACTATACGGAGCACCCGTCTGGCACGGGGCACTAAAAATAAATAGATATAAGGAAATGCTCCAAAGAGCCCAGAGGAGAATTCTGCTGAGAGTAGCAGGGGCCTACAGGACTACGTCGACCAGAGCACTCCAGGTCGTAACAGGAATCCCCCCAATCGAGTTGGCAATAGAGGAAAGAAGATACATACACGAGGTAGGCGACGGCCACCTACCGATCTCTAGGGCAACGGCGAGGAACAGAACCATAGACAGCTGGTAACACTTGTGGAGCGCGGAGAGCACTGTGGCCCAGTGGACAAAGCGCCTTATTCCAAACATAATGGACTGGGTCAAATGCAAGCATAGAATGACACAGTTTATTACCGGCCATGGATCCTTTCGTCAGTATACCTTTAGGATAGGGAAAACCCATGACGATCTCTGCATATATTGCGGTATGCTAGACAGTCCTGAACATACAATATTCCAATGCCCAAGGTGGGAAGCACACCGGCGGGATGCCGAAAGAGAAATGGGACGAGCGCTAGGCATGGAAAATATTATCCCCCTCATGTTGGAGGATAGAAGAAACTGGCATGTGGCTCAAACCCTCGTGGAGGCCATCATGTCCAATAAAGAATGCGAAGAAAGATAAGCAGAGGCTAGGCAAAATGATTAAGGACGAAACAGACAGGCCCCGTACACCCCGAAGATTATGTCTAACAACGGTACCAGGGTGTATACTATAGGGCAGAGAGAAAAAAGGGAGGGGTTTTAGCCGGTAAGAGTCCGGCACACCCCCGTGGCGATAGAGCCAAAGCACGGGGAGTCCATGATGGATGTGCCCTCCCCCAAAAAAAAAAAAAAAAAAGATTGGATATCCTAATGCCTACCATTCACTGGTTAATCAATCAATCGATCGATCGATCATATCAATCAACAATCTTGTATTAAATACAGGGTGTAATTAGTTTCATGTCATTAAAAAAACTGGTAATAGGGACCAACTAGACAAACAGAAAACCTATATGACCTTTTTCTCTAGGGGCACTTTGAAAAAACTGACCTGGGTATACATTTTTAATGTTATGGTAGGAAAGATTTGAGGACCACTGTTTTTCAGGGTCAATGGATGTTATAGTTCCGAATATTAGAAATAATAAAAAACTGTAATACCCGACTTGTATTCCCGTCGGTAGAAGTGCGGCACTTTGATGGGATTATTTGTATTGAACTTTTTATACCACTAATTATGAAAATGTAAATAATTTCTTCTCTTTCGGCACAACGCAAGCATAGCATGGCCGCAGGGGTTTAAATAGGATTTGTTTACATGTGTTTTTTAATTTGTATTGTAGCTTTTATTGTCGTTTATAAGAATTTATAAAATTTAAAAGTGGTTTGTTAACATTTGTAACATTGTGTTAAAATTTTTTAAAATTAGTAATTGTTTTATGAAATTGGAAAACGAACAGTTAGACGTCCGAGATACGATAACAGAAAATAATTGTGTATTTTAAGTTAGGAAAAAATCTGATTTTTTTAACGAATTGAGGGCATAATTTTTCCCAATCAGGTTTCGAAAACTAAAAATGAAGTCTTTGGTCTCTATGAAAATCAATGTAAACAATAATAAAGAGATAAAAACAAGACAATGAATACTAATAATAATAATCATACCTTTAATGGCCAAAACGTAACACCCAATAACTGAACAATTCTTTTGAATTTTTAACAAAAATTCCTAGCTCCATCTCCACGTATACACATTTCGATATGTCGAACTAATAACATATTTACTCCGTTCAACACATTTGGTAAATTAGGACCATTTTTTATGGTTTCTATGCACATTAAAATAAGTCGTTGCAATTGTTCTAAGGCTCTTTCGCACCAGCTGCATTTCCACCACTTTCTCCATGTACCAAGTCCATATCCACGAGCTCTGGATAAGTGTAATCTCCCATAATGTCCAAAATCTGCGTTTTAAAACACCACACTAAACTGTGAATTAACGTTATCAATAAAGAAAACAAAAAGAAAAACTTGGTCCAAAATCCAAAAAGTAACACAAAAAGCACGAACGAAAAGTAGTGTCTTACGTAACCAAGCACTAACAACTTGAACGATAAGCCAATGAAATAAATCTTAACATAAGTGGCACAAAATTCACAAAGAAAACAGAGAAAACCAAGGAACGGGTACGTCGCGTCATGCGTGCGTTCTTTACCAAGTAAGGACAAAACTGAAATTATTACTTGAGAATATTACAAGGGAGAGATAGCACGCCCAATAGAATAATTGGCCGTGAAGAAGCAAAAAACATGACGATGTTCTCTGTCGGTCGGTTTTAACTGCTTTGTCGGCATACTTATTTGCAGGAATGTCAGAGTATCTCGTGCGACAAGACACGAGGCAATAAAACCTACCCCAATATGCCAGCAGTTCTCAAACTAGGTTATTAAGTATTTTGGAAAATTTTTTTCTCCAAAACTATGAGCTTTAGGCCCCATGTTTTATAAGGTTTTTTTGTTTGTCTTGTCGTTTCCTACCACCAGTTTTTTTAATGACATGAAACTAATTACACCCTGTGTAGGCAAAACAAATTAGATTTAATTTAGCTATTATAAGCAAGCGAACCCAAAATAAACCTTGTCAAAAACGAAAATACATTGGAAACAACACAAACAGTGAGGTTTGTTGGAGTTGAAATCGACAAAAATTCTTTGTTGGACTCCATAATTTAAATAAAATAATAATAATGAATCAATACTGTGTTACTAAATAAGACAGGCCCTGAAGTTGATATCAATCTTTATGTGTTTGTATATATTACTGTAAATACCAAATGCCGACATGAGCATTATTAAATGTATATAAATAAAAGGGGACCCTATTTAACTAAACTTCGGATTCAGGGTTTTTTAATGATCTCGAACAAGTTTTATTAACCAAATTTTTTTATTAAAGAATGCCCATGATTTTTTGATTTATTGTGAGACACATATGAAAAGAGAATGCTGGGCTTCGCTCAAAGAGCTGGAGCAGATTTTTCGGTCCACAGTCTAAAATTGTTATATTATTTCGAGTAAGTCTGATAAATGAAAGAAAAGAAATTAGAAAATTTATTGACGGAGCCACTCATATGATGGTAGTTAATGATTTTGCACAAATAATTAAACAAAACACGCCACTATGTTTTCTACCCCTATGTATTTATAAAAATTGTGACTGCAGTTTCGACTTACAGAGCCATTGTCAAGCAATGAATCAATTGTAAATCAGTCATTTTTGATTCACTGCTTGACAATGGCTTTGTAAGTCGAAACTGCAGTCGCAGTCGCAATTTTTATAAATCAATATATTATAAATACTCTACATCTCTCTATATGTAGAGTATTTATAATATATTGATTGATTCACCTAAAAGCAGTGTTTAATTTATTAACAATTATTTTCAAGATGTTTCACAAGGTACCTACCACAAGTTCAGTTCAGTGTATTTATAGTATGTCTTATTTAGTTATTTGTGCAAAGAAAATTAAATTAAATTTTTTGTCATCCTTGTGTATACATTATTATGATCGAATTTAATAAGTCATGCAAGTATGTTTAGGATTACCTATCAATGTAAAATTATATGCAAGTCTGAAACTGTTATTAAATTGAAACCGCAATTAACTGCGTTACAAAAATTCTATAGGTATATAATAAAATTAATAATATAGGTAATATACTACCTTATTGCTAGCAGCCATCTGAAGACTTATACTATTCTCGCACAAAAATATTGTAATATATTTAACAGAGTATTAAGAAATGTTAACGTTTTGGTTTCTGGTACAATGAAATATGGCTGAATATAAATTTGCTGCGTAGGGGAAATACTTACTTGGTCTTTGTTCTTTGTGCGCAAAAGTCAAAGCTCATGTTATTAGATTAGGGGTTTACGAAAATTTGCCCCATATCTCGATCTTCGTTATTCTTATTGTTTTAAGGCGAATTCATATGCCAGCTTTTAGCGTTTTTGCTTTTGGCGTATCGTTTTCTGATTTGATCTTGAGCGAAAGAGCGCTGTTCAAGGTCAGTGAGCAAGAAGTCGAAATCATTTCATTTTTTTTCGTAAAAACGCGCAGTTTTCTGTTTCTTAACCTTACTTCTGTCACATTTTGTTTACATTGTCAAATGTAAATAACTTCTCGTCAGCGTTGCGCCTGACCCCTCATTGCTAGTTACTGAATTATATTACAAAAGAGGACTATAAATTGGTAGCTAGAGGACTAAATTTAAATATAGTAGAGAACTGTAGGTTAAAAATAAAATTAGGCAAAGTAATAAAGTAATATCTATTTACATTAAAAAATATATAAAAAAAACAAAACATTTAAAAATAATTCACAAATAAAATATAACATTCAAACAATAAATATGTAAATAAATCAGTATAACTGCTAACACGTATTGTTTATAAAATATAAGAGTAGAAAAAATATGAATAATAAATAAAGCCATATTTAAATTGTTTAATATGAGTTTGAGAATTTCCATGCCTCCTTAAATGACTGATACTTTCTGAGATACTTATTTTGCATATTTTACAAATACCTACCGTATCAGATGCACTGTTATGTTCAACCCATGGAAATTCGTTTTTCCAAGTAGCTTTAAATTTTTGAAAATATTTTTTCTTTAACGTTGTCTTCTCAATTTCATCACTTACAGGCAAATCGGTATTTTGTTCATCCTCATCGTTAATTGCTTGCATGTCTTGCGTACTTGTGTACGAGGATTTAAAGCTCTCTGGTTGTTGAATTGCCTCTAATCGAGTTTTTTTTTTGAAAATCTTTAAAAAATTTATTATTATAGGGATTTTAAGATTAGAATATTTGTTATTTTATATTTACCTATCCATTCTTTAATAATAATCAAATTAACACGCTAACTAGATGTCTATATTAAAACAAAAGATACAATGCAAACAAATCAACGCGCACTTTCCAGTATTTTTCAAATTAACTGTTGTGACGGACGGGACATCGGCCGCCGCGTAATCTAGCCTTTAAAATGACGAGGATGAGAGGATGAACAGCGCGCGACGGGTAAAGGAAGTTTTCAAATTTCAAACCCATATGCTCCGTGCGCCGACGCATCTAAATCATTAATTGCAAAATAAGAAACAACTTTTTTATTGCGACTCAATGTAATTTTATTTTATTTACAACTAAGTCGAAAAATATATTTTTATTAAGGACTAGATTTGCTTGGGGAGTACTATAGGGTACTAAATATAATTCAAAAGGACCAAATTTAGTCCCAAAGGACTAAAAATGCCAACACTGCTTCTCGTTGTGGCGATTAGGTATTTAAGTCGTTGATTAGGCGAAAAAGGATTAGATTTGGCGCATTCTGAACAAATTTTTATATTTTTCTTTATCTGCTAAATTCATTTCAACTATTAGATTGTCAGTGATGCTTTTAGATTTCCTTCCAAAAAAATTGGCCATACCCAAAATTTTCTTGTATTACGTTTAAGGTGCTTTTTATAATAATAAAGTACAGTCACCTTTATTACACATTTTTTAAATTCAAATAAACGGAATCTCCTGAATCTCCATAATAATAAACACAATATGAGGTTAGATTAATGATTTCGTTGCTCAAATTTTACAACCAGGCCAACCAGCATGTGAACAGTGCGCGCTTTCTATTCGTACTTTCCGCGATGCGCGAAAGCTCACATCTGAACCCACCTTTAGAAAAAGAGAAATATATCCAAACCGCTCAGAGTGAATGTGGTGAATTTTCGTAAGCCCCTGCTTTCGCAGTGAAACTTTTCTTTGTTCCGTGCCCGTACCAACATAACGGTTTTTGATTTGTGCTTGGCGACATCTCTCCACCAGTTTCAGAACCATACATAGATACTGGATATATACAGTGTGACCCACTTAAGATCGCAACACTCCTGTACACCCGTTAATGGGCTTGTTCCATGATATTCATTTTATATGGTTTTTATACTTTTTCATATAGTACTCGATATTCTCATTATACACTTAAAATTTCGTATTAACTTTTTCCGTTCTCGAGATATAAGGAGTTGAAATTAGTAATAGTTGCAAAAACCGAGCGCTCATATGTGACGTCACTATACGTAAGTGTCGTAAGAAAAATGGCTTTCTGGGACCTTTCAAATTTAACCTGAAAAGTCGAAAAACATGGAAATTTTAAACGCTGGTAACTAAATAAATACGTAGAGTGAAAGTTCGTTCTATGTCTCTAAAGAAAGGAGAAGGTCAGCGATCAATTCTAATCGTAAATTGCATGGTCAAAATCGAAAATTCGTCCCGGCAGGAGCGATAGAAAATTGTAATTATTTGACATTTCACCAAATTGCACTCCCCTACTGTCAAGTAGTAAACAAAACAAACAATATTTTGAAAACACTTATAATTATAACAAGTAAGGAGCATCAAGTCTATTGAGATCGCCGAGTCTATGCGTATAGTGACGTAGCGCCTGGCCACGCCCCATTTTCGCGAGATGAAGATTTGTAATAGTTTTTAAGATACTAAACGTGCGAATAAGATTCTAATTTTTTGCAGATCCATTAATTTATACTTGCACTTTCGATTTATGAAATAAAAAAAAATGCTGAACAAGCCCATTGATGCTTGATTAATGGAGTTAAAAATAGGACATTGATGTGTATAGTTTTGTAACAGCATTATAAAGTCTTACCTTTTGGGGTATCACTAGGAGTATATATGTGAGTTTTGAAGTCCCAAAACCTATTTCGTTAATTTTATGAAAAATTTTCTTTTTGAAAAGCGTTTTTTTAGGTAAAAAGGTGAATATCTTTGGTTCTAGAGGTCCGATCGTAATAAACTAAAAACCAAAAACCTTCGCAATTAAAATTACAACAAAGCAGCGTTGGTTTTGGGTCATATTTGAGTACATGAATGACCCAAAATCAATTTAAAAATAGTGGTCAGCCTGCGCGCTGGTAGAACAGCGAGTAGTTAGCTCGCATTTTCATAGAACCGACCCACAGTGGGAAATTTACTACTTTCTTTGAACAATATCCCATTTTACGCACAGTTCTTGACCAATTTGAAGATAATTTTACTTAAAAACTCGCGAATGATTCTAGTTTACCCTCCGATTGCTACAATTTGAATATCTTTTTTCTGATGAACGTATCTGACCCTGCAGTATCGGATCATTAATTTTTTTTTTTTTACAAAAATAGTGATTGCTCTATATTGTATTTCACCGTACTTTTATAGTTGAATTTAATGTTTGTTGGGTCGCTGATTAAAAATGTGATACTCAATTTGTCCAAAAGTGGTACAATTTATAAATATTGACCATTTTTAAACGGTTTTATTTAGCTTATAGGTACATTGTTTGTGTCTTGTTTGAGTCAAATCTAGTAATTGAAATTTCACCCCCTTCCTGTTGACCGATTGATCTGAAATTTGGTACACTCCTTTAGTTCTGATGGCAATGCAATTATGTATATTCAATATTGCCGCCGCCACAAAATGGCGGATTGCATATTTTTCTTCAACCCCCTCAATATGGGTATCAAATGAAACGGCTTAACTAGTAGAATACAGCAGACCATGAAAACAATCAAAATCCAAGATGGCCACCACAAAATGGCGGATTACTTTTTTTCCCCCCTCAATGTGGGTATCAAATGAAAGGGCTTGACAAGTAGAACACAGTACACTTTAGAAGTAACTAAAATAAAAAACAAAAAATTTGAAAATAAAATAATTCATTTTTTTTTTAAGTTAAACGGTTTTATTGTGAAGAAACATACTTAATAATGATGCAGATAATGTACTAAAAGCTAAAAAATAATTATATAAGTACCAGGTACCAGTCATCACACCACTCTCCCCATCAATCTAGAGCATATATATTGATCAGACTAAAATAGAATCGTGGGGGCGAGTCGAATTTCTATATATACATATTTGTTCAGGTTACGCTATGCCCCACGATTCTAATTTAGTCTGATCAATGCTCTAGATTGATGAGGAGAGTGGTGTGATGACTGGTACCTGGTACTTACCTAATTATTTTTTAGCTTTAAGTACATTATCTGCATCGTTATTATATATATTTTTTTACAATAAAACCGTTTAATTAAAAAAAAAATTTTACTTATTTTATTTTCAAATTTTTATTTTTTTATTTTAGTTACTTCTAAAGTGTACTGTGTTCTACTTGTCAAGCCCTTTCATTTGATACCCGTATTGAGGGGATTGAAAAAAAAAGTAATCCACCCTTTTGTGGTGGCGGCCACCTTGGATTTTGAATTTTTTCATGGTGTACTGTATTCTACTAGTTAATCACTTTCATTTGATACCCATATTGAGGAGGTTGAAGAAAAATATGTAATCCGCCATTTTATGGCGGCGGCGGTTACTTCTAAAGTGTACTGTGTTCTACTTGTCAAGTCCTTAATTTCATTTGATATCCATATTGAGGGGATTGAAAAAAGAAGTAATCCGCCATTTTGTGGTGGCCATCTTGGATTTTGATTTTTTTCATGGTGTACTGTATTGTACTAGCAGTTAAGCCCTTTCATTTGATACCCATATTGAGGGGGTTGAAGAAAAATATATAATCTGCCATTTTGTGGCGGCGGCTATCTTGAATGTACAATGATAATGAATATATACATAATTGTATTGTAGTGGAGTAGATCTGGCATTTGAAAAACAAGAGCCTTTTTTCAAAAAAAAAATTTTTCTCATCCTATAGAGGACGACTTCCTCCACTTCCCTGACACATTCACATTCGAGATCTAGGTGGGGTAGGGGGCTGTTAAACATATAGAAAATCGGTTTTTCTCAATTCTCGCGCGATCGGAAAGACGGACAAAAAAATGTTTCGAATAAAAAAGAAAGGCCTCCTCGAGACGCGTAAACTGATTTTTGGTTTTTTTAAATCGGCCAATTAGGGCCGGAGATATGGCCGTTTGAAAGTATTGAGGTTCAAAGTAGGAAAAGAGATCCGACAGGAGGTATGAGGGGTGTTTGAGAGATAAGGAATGGGGTTAGGATGGTAATTTTTTTTCTGTTATGGGTGGTTGTAGGAAGAGGTCGAGGCCGCAGGGGGAGCTCTCTAGGGCAATGAGGGAAGCAGAGGGAGTGGGGAACGTGCAAAAAAGGGAAAACGGCCATATCTCCGGTTCTAATAGGGCGATTTAAAAAAATCAAAATTGGAATTTTTCCCTTTTTGATCGGCTATAATGTTGGATAGATAGGAAATAATTTTCACCGAAAATGTAAAAATGGGGGGCAAAAGAAAACATGTATTTTTTTTTCAAAACGATTTTTTCTATTAAGGGAAAATGTCAGACTTATTTTTCTAACCTTTGATTTCGCTTTGTGTGTGTGTAAGTGAAAACGGCGAGAGAGTAGAGGGGGTAGAGGCTACGCCTAACACTCTCCCGCCGCTGCAGCTGCTAATAAATGAATTCGAAAAATTCTTTTTTCATTTTAAAGAGGATGAGAATCCCAGTTTTTCAGGAGTAGTTTATCCTCACCACTCACCCCCTTCATAAAAATAATCGTTTTGAAAAAAAAAGAAAATTTTTCTTTTGCCCCCCATTTTTACATTTTCGGCGAAAATTATTTCCTACCTATATCCAACATTATAGCTGATCAAAAAAGGAAGCTATCCCATTTTGATTTTTTAAAATCGCCCTATTAGAACCGGAGAGATATAGACGATTTCTCTTTTTGCACGTTCCGCCGTCCCTAATTGTCCTAGAGAGCTCCCCCCGCGGCCTCGACCTCTTCCTATGACTACCTACAACAGAAAAAAAATTACCATCCTAACCCCAACCCTTATATATCTCTTAAACACCCCTCATACCTCCGGTCCGATCCCTTTTCCTACCCCGAAACTCAATCCCTTCAAATAGCCATATCTCCGGTCCTAATTGGCCGATTTAAAAAAAATCAAAAACCACTTAACGCGCCTCAGGGAGACCTTTCTATTCGATCTGAAACATTTTTTTGTCCGTCTCCACAGTCGCGCGCAAACTGAGAAAAACCAATTTTCCATATGTTTAATTTCCTCCCCCTGCACCACCTAGATCTCGGATGTGAAAGTGTCAGGGTGGGGGAAGTCGTCCACTATAAGATTTGAAAAAAAATTGTTTGAAAAAAGGCACTTGTTTTTCACCCCCTTTTTTCTGCCAGATCTACTCCACTATTGCCATCAGAACTAAAGGTGTGTACCAAATTTCAGATCAATCGGTCAACAGGAAGGGGGTAAAATTGCAATTACTAGATTTGACTCAAACAAGACACAAACAATGTACCTAAGCTAAATAAAACCGGTAAAACATGGTCAATATTTAAAAATTGTACCACTTTTGGACAAATTGAGTATCATATTCTAATCAGCGACCCAAAAAACATTAAATTCAACTATAAAAGTACGGTGAAATACAATATAGGGCAATCACTATTTTTGTAAAAAAAATTTTTTTAATGATACGATACTGGGTCAGATACGTTCATCGGAAAAAAGATATTCAAATTGTAACAATCGGAGGGTAAAGGGTAAACTAGAATCATTCGCGAGTTTTTAGGAAAAATTGTATTCAAATTGGTCAAGAACTGTGCGTAAAATGGGATTTTGTTCAAAGAAAGTAATAAATTTCCCACTGTGGGTCGGTTCTATGAAAATGCGAGCTAACTATACTCGCTGTTCTACCAGCGCGCAGGCTGACCACTATTTTTGAATAGACCAATAAATAAATAAACTAGTAAATTAATATTACATTTTACAAAACTCTTTCACCCTCGGTGTCGTGAGCTCTCGGGCCAGGCCTGTAGTGTAATTAGAGATGGGCGGTCCGAGCAGACCCGTTCCAAGTGAACGAATCCGAAGGTGGAACGGGTCGGACCGAATCCACGATGTCGATCGAACCGGGTCCGCGGTCCGGTCCATTGATCCGTTATGGTATGTAAGTCCTGGTACTGTTCTGAGCTGAGCTCCTGAACTCCGGACCCTGGACTCTGACTGACTGCTTGGATAGATTTGATAAAGTTTGAGTTGATTGTCGTCGCTCCATAAATAGTAAATACCCCACGTGCACACTTAATACTTAGGAAGTGCCTGCGTCGTGATTTCAGGATTTTATTTACTGTTTATCCAAACCCATTAGTATTACTGCAAAATTATTTTATTATATGATTTATCGAGGTGTAGTATAATTATACAATAATTCATAATAAGAATATTCGGTGAGTCACACTCACATTACAGTCACACATCACGATGAGGAAATTTTGAAGTGGATCCAATCGAACGAATCCAGTTGAACGGGTCCACTAGCGGAACGGATCCAAACGGACCGAATCCACTAAAGGAACCGGACCGCCCATCTCTAATATGCAACTCTCCATACAATTTCCAGAAAATTGAAATTGAGGTTAACTACGCATGCGCGAGTCGTTATATTTGGAAATATTTCAAATAGTATTCTTAGCTGCTTTCGTTTGTAGTGAACATAATAAACAGGATTTCAACATAGATTACTGGATTACAATGAACAATAATCATATGATGCAATTTTGCATGGTAGGAACAGAGACAACACATAAAACATGATTACGAATCACTGTCGAACGAAAGCAGCAGCTAATGTGGTGGCGAACGTTACAAATGTTTATTCCACTGAAATTTTACGATTCACAATTTTTTTAAATAGGTGACTTTTAGTCCCATTTTGGTTCTGAATAGTCTTTCCAACAAATCTATAAATGCCTAAGTAAGATTTTTATCTTTATCTCAGAAATCCTGTCGAAGATCGATGTGTATTTTCAAGAAAACAAAAATGTATCTCTTAAATCCAACCCCTTGGATAAAATAAATAAAAATCATACAATAAAAATAAAGGTTTATGTATGCCCCTCTACTTTAACAAATAAGTCGGTCAAGCCGACCTTTGGTTACGAAAGTTAGACTCGTTTCACACTTGAGCGGGTTTACGCGACACGGTTTTGATTGGGTGCCATTTATTACGAGGTCGCCGAACATGTGTAAACGACTAGCAACCTCACAAGAACCGAAGCGAGTGGCAGCATGCGGTTTCTGGGCGGCGCCAGTGAGAGTATAGAATTATAACATTATCTATCACTTCCAAACATCTGCGGTTCAGTTTCGATTTGACATACTTTGTTGGGATAACAGGTAGTCTTTTCCAATTGTAGAAATTCTGGTTAAGTGTTGTATTTTCATTGTAAAAGTTCTTGTCTTTGGGATAAGACTGAAGGAAAATATAAGGACAGATACAAAACATTTCCAGCGTGGAAGAAAATATTTATTAAACTAGATAGCAATTCAACAGCAACGTCATCGAAATAACAGGTCCTCCCCTCATGCTGAATATGAACCTCACAAGTGAGAAATTATCTGACAAATTTCCGCGGTTGCCGGAACCGCGTCGAATCGCACTGCCTGAACTGCGCCACGAAACACCGCTCAGTGTGATACGAGCCTTACGATATACGTCTTTTGAGCGTCTGAGACACTAATTTCTCACTCGCATGCGCAGCTAATTTCACTATTACGGTTGACGGTTGACTTGACTGATCGACTGATGACAGTTAAGTTTTGTTTGTATTCTACGTAGTGCGCATTTTTATCATTTACAAAGTCTTATTTTTCAGTGAAAAAAATAGCTTCTATAGCCTATAATAGACGCATCACTTACAATTTGTCAAAGGATGACTAAAATGGACTAAAGCAAAGTGTGAAATATGTTTAATGTATCAAATCACAAAAAGTTCAGGTGTAAACACATCAAATAATGGGACGAAGAGGCGAAAGTTCGGGCAAATTCATGCCTCCTGAGAATGGAACAGTTAAAAAAGACGTAAAAATAGTGTTACATAGACAACCCTTTATCGATAAAACAAATATGTCACAAGTGCCATCAGATTTAAACAAAGATATTCCCAAGAAAACAAGAAATAAGGAGAACAGTAATGACTTGAAAAAGTCACAAGTCAAATCTAGAACTGTATTAAAAAAATTAGATGATATTAAATTGCAGTGTGAAATGCGTGTAAATGTAAATATTTTACCAAGCAATGCCGTGCCAGATTGTACAAAAGTTAGTAGTAAGAGTATAACAAGAAACAAAGAGAATGTTCTTCGTCGTGGTGTACATAATACCTCTTTGGTAGAATCTCAGGTAGAGTCAATAAGGACGAAAAGTAGAGGCAAAAATATCTTCAAAACAAAACCTGGTGAATCGAGAAGTAATGAAGGTGCCAGAAAGGATTATAAGTTGCATCACGATTCCAAATTCAACTTGCGATGTGTTGTTCGGTTAGAGAAGTTTGACATCAACAACTTGGGCATGAAGTCTGCAAATGATGTAATAAACACTGTTCAAGAGGTGCAGAACAGTACAGGAAAAGTGTGTGGAAAAAGTAGTTTGACTACTGCTAGTAAAAATGATACTCAGGGCGAAACATCACATGCTAATCATCAGAGGGTTACTTCGAAGGTGATTAATGAAGAAGATATGCCCCTTACTATGCGACTTATAAATCAATCAACATCACGTAAATGTTTAAGGAAACAAGCGAAAAAGAATTATGCTGAAATGTCATTAGAGAAAAGCCAAGAAATAACATTACCTAGTGCTGTTTCAACAACTAAAGTACCTATTTATAAAAGTCAACAAAGCGTAGATAAAAAAACGAAAGAACGAACAGACGTTTATGTATTCGACGAATCTGATTCTGATAAAGTGAAAAGTCGCAAAAACAAAAATGATTGTAATAAATCAGAAAAATTTGACAAATCAATGCACAAAATTTTGAAGAAAATTGAGATGAAAGAGGCAAAATTACAAGCAAAAAATAAAAGAAAAGTATTGAAAGAAGGCAGGGCGCGTAAGCGTAATAATCCTGTGCAAGAAGTTATGAAGAAGATAATGAGAAAAATTTCAGTTAAAAACAAACCTGAGGGAAGATGTAAAGACGGTATAGTTAAAGTCAGTACAGATGTTCCAAATGTAGCCAGTACACCAGAGCTTGAAAACAAACCTGAAAACGAGAATAATCAAGGCAGTTTAATTAAGTGTAGTAAAAGTGTTCAAATTGTAGAAGGTATGCCAGAGCACGAAATTCAAATACCAGACATTAATAGTACGAGTGTACCTGAAGATGACTCTAGTGATGACAGCGGAGAGTTTTTTGATTTTGCTGAAGCTAAGCATAGCACACCTGTAAAATTGAATCCAAATATTAACATTATCAGTAATATTACCTTAAAAGAGATTAATTCGGATTTATTCGACAATCTACGGCCATGTGCGAATAGTACGACGTTGCCCAGTGAGAGGAGAAGCCCTTGGAGATATAACGAGAATCTAAAGCGCAATCCTCATTTTATTACCATAAAGAGGACAGCATTGCCATGTCTCCAACAGGATATGGTGTTGGATTATGCCCAACTAGAAAAAAGTGAGCATATTTCAACTAATAAGAAAAAACCTCCGAAAAAACCCGAGACTCCTAAAAAGATGCTGGTGCAGAAAAGCATAAGGGACTTTATGAATGTTTCGCCAGGGGATATAATTGACAAAGAAAATATTCCAACCCCCAGCCTTTTTGATTACCACGAGTTTAGCCCGAAGAAACTTAAACCGTCACGAGATATTTCAAAGAATAACGTTAAACGTAATATTCTAGGACCTAGACGGGATAATTTGGAAAATATTCAAATTGACGATGTTTCTGCTAATGTTAGAACTGTTCCTAGCAAGGAACTGTTAACAGCTATTGATGAAGATAATGATGATAATAGTTATTTTATATTCGATAATGATAAGGAAGTGGTTCCTAGTGCAGAATCGTTAGTGGTAATGGATGAAAATAACGACGTTCATACTTATTTTGGATTCGATGATGACAGCGAAATAGTTCTGCAAGAAAATAAGTACAGAGCTTCTGAAGCTAGGCCTTATAGGATCAATCAAGTTGTCCGTAGGAAACGCCCCAAAGAAGCTACAGAAACTGAAGTTGTAGAGCAGGACTTGATTGGTTTGGAAGAATCTCATGATTTGCAAGTAGAGGCGGATGGGAAGGAAATTGGGCTCTTTGAGGATCCAGAACAAGCTATTTCTTTGAATGTGGTAAGTTGCTAAATTGCTAAAAATATTCAGTTTTTCAATATTTAAAAATACTAAATGATTTTAAAATATCTCATGAACACATTTAGGTAAATTAAGAGGACACATAAGTAACTGTGGCAAGGTTTTTTGTCATTACATATAGTTCAGTAAAATTATACATTGTATGACAAATTAATGCAAATAAATCTAAATATTTTGAAAATTTAAAGAGACATTCTCTCCGAATAAAATCTTTACTCCATCCAATAAACACTCAGTAGGGGTGCGAAGGGGACGTGGTCGGGAACAGAATTTTTGACTTCGAATTAAAAAAAGTTAATTTTATCAAGACAAAAATGTTTTCTAAAATATATTTTAAGTCCTAGGTAATTTGGTTTAATATGAAATTTTGTTATTCTCTTAATAACTTATTGGGTTTAAACTTTACCATAACCAACATAAAAAAACAATAAAAGACTTAAAACAATGCTTTTTACTAGAATCAAATTTTTGGCCAGGCTATTGTGAAATCACATTTTTTGAGAGATTTGTGGACATTTGTCTGAGTACATAGGTATTTCCTGTTATTATGTTTGCAATATAATTTGTATGTTCATCTTATTTAAGAACTGGGTCTAGGTAGACTCCTAAAAATTTTACAAACTTAGAGTTTTCCTCCAGAGTGTCATGTCTTAGTGAAGATGTCATCATAACTGTTTTATTTTTATTTAGTGTTAGCAAATTTGTTGAGAACCATTTTTCTGCACTTAACTGTGCGTCAGCAAGTTTTATCTTTAGCTCGTTAATATTTTTGCCTGATACGGAAAGTGTTGTATCGTCTGCGTAAAACAAGCAGTTGACGTTCTCTACAGCATTCGGTAGATCGTTTATATAGATTCAAAATAACAGGGCCCAAAATAGAGCCCTGTGGTACACCTGCTCTTACATTTAGTATGTCAGAATTTTGGTTATGAAAGTAGACTATCTGCTGTTTGTTTACTTATGTCACGCATAAAAAGGTTCACGCGTAAAAAACCTTATAAAATCGGCCAAAATTGTGATTTTTCAAAAATTCCAACGGGATATCATTTTTCAATAGTTTTTTGAATGTTTTAAATGAGTTTTCCAATTATAAATGGATTTTACAAAAAATGGCACAATTGTTAATTAAGGATAAAAAAAAATGGATCGTTAATTACTCAAAAAGTAATAAACCGATCTTGCTGAAATTTTTTGTACATTACCGGGACAACATAAGACACGATCTAGCGCTCTAGTGAAAATAATGTGTTTTGAATGCTTTGGAAGCCATTTGCAAGTTAAGAATTGTACCTAGTGACCTCTTTTACCCGAAAATTGGTAACTACGTGCAGCATGTCATGTCGCTCGCTTTAATTTTGGTAAAAGATGGAGGCACAGTATTTTTTGTCCGAAATATGCCTGAGGGTAAGGGCACTAACAGTCCGAGCATTTTGACCTTAGAATATAAACTTGGAAGAAAAATCGCAAGATGTAAAAGTTTGTTAACGGGTAACATTTTTATTAGGATGATATTCCAAACACTGATCGTCAATTGTTTTGTCGATTGCATCGAATATTCTGTCATCTCCGGATCGTTATTTGTTGCTAGTATGATCTTTTATTGTGTAGATCAATTTCGCAATAAGTATTAAAGTATTCCGAAACTTTTTTGAATACTCGAAGATCCGTGACTTGCTCTGGGTTCCGAGGCTGTCATGAGTGTTGACAGCTGATTGACAGCTGTCATATGATGGGATAATCCAATGTCATCCTGGTATTCGTGCTTGGCGTACCCAAAAACTTAAGGACCCCGACCCTTTGTCGAATCTCCAACAATTCTAAGACTTTTGACAGCTGACTGACAACTGTCATGTTGTCCCCCACGGGGAACACTAAGAGGCTGCAGAGTTAGAACGTCTCATCAGATTTTTTTCTTTTTGCTCTTATCGAATTCAGCACATCAAAATACATGGGATAACATGGGTCAGATCCCTAGATCAAACAATTTTTATTTTTTGTAGACCTGTGCAATTTTTAATAACATTACTTTAAGTTTCGAAAATGATCTATCCCCTGTTGCTACAGATACTGGCATTATTAGTAAAATTCTTAAAGCAACTGTTAGATTTGAAAATTGTCATATGCCTATACTTTCTAAACTTTTATTTCATTGTAGTTATGAAAGCATATTTATTTCCAACTAATGGTACTTAATTTAAAATGTAACCATGTAAAAAATGATCTAAAATTGCTTTGACCGAATCATATTAACAAACACATGACCCATTTATCCGACCGCCCTTCGCCGCCACCCCCATAAAATAAACGCTCACCCGCTCTACACGGTCCTGCTTTAAATTTGAGCTTTGTAAAAGGCATCTGCAGTTTTTTGTAATTCATCATTCTCTAAACAATTTTTTATGAAAGATATTTTCCCTCTACCTTGGGAAGCTGATGTAGAATCGAAACCTGTAAATGCATAGAGCAACAATATAATTAGATTTACTATGTATTCCCTCCAGTTTTCGGGAAGAATTTGAATATATTTATAGGAGATTTTCTAATGCTTAATTAACTTGTTCCAGTTGATGTTTTGATGGCCGAGATTAATTGCATATGGTACGGTTACAATCTTTGATTGATATACCAATTCTGTACAGAATTTATGGTTTTTTTTATGAAAGTCTTGTCCATGTCCGGGCCAAAAATTCCGAGAAATTCATGCTGTGCTGTTTTGATTAGGTTTGTATTTTACCACTTTCGTTTCGTGCCCAATCGAAAGAACTAAACAAAAATCAAGATTTATTGAGATTTTTTTCTTATCATCCTTAGTAAGCAAAATGTCTTATTTGATATTAGTAAATACCCTAATTCACACTAACAATCTAATTTGAGATTCTACTTTTCATTAAAATTAGAAATAATATTTCCAATACATAGCGTTATGATGTTAGTCATTGTTTTCATGAAGGATTGATGATGCTTGGTTGTACTTGTGAGACAAGGAAACAGAACTTGGTCATATCCATAATGGTAGTTTTAAACTACGCTCATATTACCATATGTCGAGCAGATAAATCCTCCAATATCATTGAATTCCAGGTGTAAGTTCATACTTTCATGTACTTTACCACACTGCCTTAATCAATATTGCATCCCGAAACAAGTTGTAAGGTATTCTATTGTACATATTGTCTAAATGTTATTTGTGGCATTATCTTAATTTTTTTTTCCTGCTTCAATTCTTTGGAACTTCCTGCCACATGTATGTTTTCTTTTAAGCGGTGCTAGGGGAGTCTACAAAATATATCACAATTAACCAGTATGTTACTGGTAAAAAACCTCTATGCCTGTGACGTTTACGTTAAAGGATCAGTTAAAGGTTGGTTTTTATAAATAAACAACACAAATAAGTATAAAAACTTGAAATTAAATATTTCGCCGACGTTTCGGAAATATAATCTGTTTCCTTTTTCAAGGTTTTTTTTGAAAAATCTTTTTTGCTGTGTATGACAAATCCACAGCTCTAAGAATGTTTGTTATGTTCAATATCCATAGATACTTACTATTTACATATAACTGTTGATATAGTTAACAGTTTTTTAGTTTTTATACAATGTTAAGTTTGTGAAGTTCTTCTTTTAACATTGGCAGCCAAGTTGTACAGACATCTATGGAACAATTCGACACGCAATTATCCTCATTCAATAATATTATCGCGGATTCTTTAATTTTTCTTTTTTGCTATCTGCCTCTTGTGTACGACAAAAAGCTGAAAAACGTTACACAGCGTTAATTCCTTATGTATGAGGATTATCCGAAAAGTTGCGCCGCATCGGTGATAGATTTGATATTAGGACGGTATTTCAAAGAAGCAACACTTTAAGATCTATTCTGACAAAGACGAAACCGACAAACCACGAGCAAAATTCAAAAAACTGCATTTATAGTATTCCGTGTGAGTGCAACAAACAATATGTGGGTGAGTCATCCAGACCTTTTAGTGTAAGATTGGGCGACATCAAAATTATATTAGAAAAAATGAAATTCAGAGGTCCAAGATCTGCGAACACGCGTGGGAGAACGGACATAGAATAAACTGGAACTCGGCAAAAATTTTAACAAAAGAGGCAGATAGCAAAAAAAAGAATAATTAAAGAATCCGCGATAATATTATTGAATGAGGATAATTGCCTGTCGAATTGTTCCATAGATGTCTGTACAATTTGGCTGCCAATGTTAAAAGAAGAACTTCACAAACTTAACATTGTATAAAAACTAAAAAACTGTTAACTATATCAACAGTTCTATGTAAATAGTAAGTATCTATGGATATTGAATATAACAAACATTCTGAGAGCTGTGTATTTGTCATACACAGCAAAAAAGATTTTTCAAAAAAAGCCTTGAAAAAGGAAACAGATTAGATTTCCAAAACGTCGGCGAAATATTTAATTTCAAGTTTTTATACTCATTTGTGTTGTTTATTTATAAAAACCAACCTTTAACTGATCCTTTGACGTAAAGGTCACAGGCGTAGAGGTTTTTTACCAGTAACATACTGGTTAATTGTGATATATTTTGTAGACTCCCCTAGCACCGCTTAAAAGAAAACATACATGTGGCAGGAAGTCCCAAAGAATTGAAGAAGGAAAAAAAACTATTGTACATATTACACACATCTTATATGTGAACAATTAAATGTACTGCCCTGGTTTGAATATTCTTAAGTTTTTTTTTGTATTACTTTAATTCAATTTCTTCTGCGCGAAAGTGTTACTATGTTCAGGAACAGGAATCGGTAAATGATGCTATGATAGTCTATTATGGATCTAAAGGAGCTTTTTCATTTGAAAAAAGTTTATCCTGATTTAATACCTTTTTATAGGGCTACAACAAATCGGCACACTGCACTAATTAGATAAATAAAAAAGAAGTATTACCAACATCAAATAACTAATTCCGATAACAAAGTGCATGCAGCATGGAATGTAATAGGTGTAATGTCTAACAAAAAGAAAACAAAAAATAACAGTACATAATAGAAAGCAATGAAGTAATAATAAATAATCCTGATGCAAGTGCAGAGGCTTCCAATCGTCTTTTTATGGATGCCCCCCAGCTAACAATTTAGGTGTCATTCGACGTCGACTGCGTGTTGAATAGGTGACGCCACCAATTTCGATAGGTGATATAGGACATAAATTCGATGTCGATACAACCTAAATGGTGTTTTTTGACACGTCGTATTGACGTGCAAAATAAGTTAAACAAGTATATTTGACCTATTATTTTTTAGCTATAGTGTAGTGAAGTATTACAAGCTAATATATTGTGCTCTGTAAAAATCAAGTTTATACACTGGTTAGACTGCATTTTATATCACTTGTTCTATATCAAACTGCTGGTAAAGCATCACACTCTTCAAATACCTCTTGGATAATAGTGAATTAGTACTGGTAATTGACTATTTGTATTTTATTACATGCAACCTCTGCATTACTACAACAAAAACTTATCAGAATTAGACACAAACAATTCCACAAAAACTAATCTCTACTCACTTACATTCCTCAGAACAGGTCTGGGCTTAAAATATTTGTACTTATATTTAGAAGGAAAATAATTGTGTCCCATTATTAACTACTGATAGCAACTAAAATGCCTAATAACGCTAGCTGCATGAAATGTAGTGAAACACTCGACACAGATACAATTGCAGTGTGTGATAAATGTAACACTAAGCTGTGCCAACAGTGCGCAAAGGTAACTTCCACAGAATTTAGAGCCATTACTCTTAAGAAAAGAACAATACCCTATTGGTGCACAAACTGCAAATCTATGCTTGATGCCATTGGAGATGTCACATCCAATTCAACATCAGTGCCAGATTTAAGAAATGAAATTTCTAGCATAATAGAAGAACAACTTAAAACTCACCATGCAGAAATTTCAAACAAGCTTGCATCTTTTATAAACATCATCAAAGAATCCAATGTTGATCTAGTAAAATTACTAACAGAAAAACCCTTGCAAACAGCTGAGAAGTTGCAAATTACTGAAAACCTCCCATTAAACGATACAAATAAGACACCTAATAAAACATTTGAAAGAGATCTCAAACTACGAATCGATACTCTGGAAAAGGAGTTTAAAAGCCTAAAAAACTCCCTTGGTGAAATACGTGCTGCCTTGCCAAAACCACCTAAATCGGCATCATTTCAAACGACACCCAAATCGCCTCAGGCTACTAAATCTATGCAAAATCTAATCAATCCAGGGCAAAGAAAACCAGACCTCAACCGATATGCGAACAAAGATCCAAAACGCTCTCAGACTTCTACCAATCAGACCAGGCTTAGTAATAACACACAAAATGCTGCTGTCATAGGAACAAGGAAGCCAGGAAATTCTAAGATCTCTGCTGCTGTTATTCCTAAAAAAACTGCCATTTTTGTTGGCAAGGTATCACGAGATGTCTCGGTAAAGGACATACAGGAACATCTACAGGATAATTTTAAAAACGAAAATTTTGTTGTTAAAGAACTACCCGTGAGATCTGGTGAATATAACAGCTTCCGTATAGATGCCAAGAAAGACCTAGAAGACGAACTACTGAATCCAGACCTGTGGTCAGAAGATTTGGTCATTCATAAATTTGAATTTTTTCGGCCAAGGACCTACTCACATAGATATAGACACTAATAAATCTGACAATGTACCGAATGTTGATAAGGTCAAATTTAATAATCTTAATCAGACGATAAATATCTTGCACCTTAATATACAGTGTCTACGCAATAAAACTCTCGAGTTAGAAGCATATTTAAATGATAGTGTTCCTTATAACTTCCTCTGTCTAAACGAACACTGGCTGAATGAGCAAGAAATGAGTTCCACTAGTGTTGAGGGCTATAAATCTGTTTCTGCTTTCTGTAGGTCGAATAAAATACATGGTGGAGTAAGTATTCTTGCTCAAAATCATCTTAGGTGTTTACCTTTATCCTTTGATATTAACAGCCTATGTATTGAAGTGCACTGCGAGTTGGCTGGGTTACTGTTCGGTGACTATCAAATTGTCACTATATACAGGTCCCCGATGGGGAATTTTGATATTTTCACTGAACAATTAACGTTGCTTCTTGACAAACTGTCTCTCACTAGAAAAAAAATCATAATAACGGGTGATTTTAACACAAAGTTCAACACAAGCGATCCACAGGCAATTCACCTTATTAACATATTTCAGTCCTATGGGCTAAGACAAACAGTTTTCAACAACACCAGAGAAACCACTTGCCTAGATAATATTTTTACCAACCTTGAACTGAATACAGCCTCTGTCAAAACTTGTGACCCTAATCTTTCTGACCATCTCGCAATATCTATGGAAATTAAAAACAAATGTAAAATAGGTAGAAAAACAAGAATAAATTATAGGCCAATCAGTGAACACGGGCTCCAGCAATTCCATAGCCTAATTGAATGTGTAAATTGGGACTTTATAAAAGATCCTAATCTAACAGCCGAAAGTAAATGCGAAAAATTTCTCCATCATCTAACCAATGCTATTGAACTATCCTTTCCTTTAAAATCAAAACTAGTAGACACATCCCAAAATGGTACCCATCTCAACTGGTATAATGACCACCTAAGAGAAATGCGTGAACACCTGAATCATCTCAAAAGTTTACATAAAACCGATCGTAATCTTATAACAAATGAGTCTATAAAATCTTTCAAAGCACTGTACCGCTCGGAGATTGCGAAAGCTAAAAAAAAAGCGCATGATGATTACATTAAAAACTCTTCCAATGCTCAAGCCGCATTCTGGGAAATTGTTAAAAGAAACAACCCTAACCTACATAATCAGAATAGCGAATCCCTAACTGCAAACGATTTTAATACATATTTTACTGATATTGCCCTCAATATTATTAACAATCTATCCAAAACCAATCTCCACCAAAACAATTATTTAAAAAGGATTGATAAGGCAATACATTTTAAATTCAGGGAGATAACTTACAATGAAGTACGTACTATAATATCCAATCTCAAAAACAGTAAAAGTAAAGATACATATGGCATCAACGTAAAACTCATTAAAAGTATCAAAAATTTAATTATATATCCCTTGACAAACCTAATTAACCTATGTATTAAAAACAATATCTTTCCTGATGTACTAAAACTGTCCAAAGTAACTCCGATTCACAAAAATGGCTCTAACGAAGAACTAAATAATTATCGGCCCATCTCACTCGTACCTATACTGGCTAAAATCTTTGAAGCTGCCTTAAAAAATCAAATAGATGAATATTTTGAGCGCAACAACTTATATCACTCCTGCCAATACGGTTTTAGGAATAAGCGATCTACAACACTGGCAATTAACAATGTTGTACAAATCATTTTGGATACCTTCGAACACAAGAAATACACAACAGCCAGCTTCTATGACCTAACGAAGGCCTTCGATTGTGTATCGCATGAGATTCTCCTAAACAAACTAATAAATTATAACTTTAATATTGACAGTGTAACACTTATAAAATCTTATTTAAACAACAGGCAGCAATATGTAAACTATAACCGGTGCACTTCTCAAACAAAACGAGTAACTCTTGGTGTTCCACAGGGATCGGTATTAGGCCCCATACTTTTTACCATATATATTAATGACCTACCCAATTGTAACGATGTTACCAACTTCATATTGTTTGCTGATGACACAACAGCACTTAACACTAGCTTAACACTTGGGGAACTACATCAAAGTGTCTTAATAACTGATAAAAGGATTAACGAATGGTTTTTAACAAATAGTTTAAAACTAAATGAAGAAAAAACACAATCACTAACTTTCACCCTTCGGAACATTGACCCAACAGATCGTAATGAACAAAATGGTAACGTCATAAAATTTTTAGGTGTATACCTTGATCCAATTTTAACTTGGGAGCAACATACGTTAAAATTGTCAACAAAACTTTCGAAAAATATTTACTTTTTACGTAACCTAGTGAACACAATATCCCCAAACTTCCTACTCATGGCCTACTATGGCTCTTTCCATGCTAACATGTCTTATGGTATTTTAAACTGGGGGCATTCGGCACATGCCACAAGAGTATTTGGCCTACAACGTAGATGCATTCGTATACTCTCTCATCTAAAATATAGGGATGACTGCAAGGATCAATTTATTAAACTTAATATACTGACATTGCCCTGTGTTTACATTCTTGAATGTTTACTTTACCTCAAACAACATGAAAATCAATATGAAATGCACAGCCAACTACACAACTACAATACAAGAAATTGTGACAAAGTTCATTTAAATTTTCTTCGACTGACAAAAAGCAGGAACGGAACAGGTTACTATGCAGCTAAATTTTATAACAAACTGCCGAATTCTGTAAAGAACCTAAACCTCTTGCAGTTTAAAAACAAAATTAAAGCCTACTTAAAATCCAAGGCCTTTTATACATTAAATGAATTTCTTGATAACGATCACTCAGATTTAAAAATTGCCTAGACACTGTGCATATTTAATAATTTTATTTTAACTGTATATTTCGTTTTTATATTTATTATGTTTTACGAATTTAACTGTTTTTATTGTCACTACTACACATTATTTTATCCTATCTCACACAACAGTTTTATTTATTATTCATACTATTATTGTACAATTTTGTTATTGTCCTACTTAACTATGTTATACTCACATTTCTGACTTGTGTAAGCATTTTTAATGTATTGTAACACCAATAAAATATATCTATCTATCTATCTATCTATTAGGTTAGGTCCTCAGATACCTATTCAATGTTGAGAATATGGAAAATTAACGTCGTCGATTACTTATTTCTCACCATTCTCACCTTTTATTTGCCTTCAAAATTCTGTTTCGTCAAAATTATAACTTAATATGATAAAATGGTTCATAATATATTATAAGATATATAATTTTATATGACAGGTTGTTTTGTTTGCGGCGGGTTTTTTAAGCATGACTCGCGTGAATTTACATGGGAAAGATTTTTTTCTGTAAATGTGTATTGTACCTTGAAATATTACAAAACCACTCCTTAAAGACATCAATTATTATAAATATATATAATATATTTATATAAATTGTTACAAATTAATTTTTCAATTTCCATTTTTGTATATCTTTCGCAATCCATTTTGTTTTAATTTAAAATTTAATAATTATTAATATGTTTAATGATTATTTATGAATTAAAATATTTTCACAAATAAAGTTTACATTTTCATGGCGATTTTTCACCATTCCATTTTTAAATAAATATGGTTGCTCTCTGCCTAAATTACTTAATAAGTGACATGAAGTCATTTCGACTTTTTGGTGGAAATTTGAGGAATTCTTGGATCCTTAGTAGGTACCCAAGAAGTCTTGTTCAAGAAATGCGATTAGCTTTTTAGTAATTTCAGCATATTTCACCTATATCTTCTAATAGGGTCTAATGATAACTTAACCAAAATTACTTAATAAGTGATTTAACAATCATATTACTTATTAGGTGACAAATGTCCCTTTATTAAGTTTACCAAATTTTGCCGAATAGGTAATTTTCTACCTACTCACCGTTTACCAAGGAGGAACTATCGAGTATTTAAAAAAGTCTGCTGGGCCAGATGATATTCCATTATTTTTAATTAAATGTGTTTTAAAATTAATAATACGTAACCCATATTTTCAATTTATCATTTCAAAATGGTATTTTTCTTGACATTAAAAAAAAGTTTGAGGGGTTGGTTTCTACCATATTCGTTAAAAATGAAGTTTCTAGTTTACCCTACTTATTTTCCACTATTCGCAATCTACCACCTCCCACCCCTTCAATGGAGTCATCTCAATCGGATGTCACTACAATACATAGGTATACTAACTTTCAAGCGAATATCTCAATTTGATGTTATCAATCCCATTAATAATGAAGCGGAGGTGGTGGATTTTGAAAAATATTAGAAAGAAATCTAAGGCCTTGGTTTCTAGTATATACACCGAATCCCAAATTTCTGTACTCTTACCAGCTTGATTTACTTATTTTCCTCTACTCCTATTAACCCCAACCCTTCTACGGAATCATCCCAAAATATAATCTAGTTCCAGATGTCGTTATAATACATAAGTCTACCAAATTACAAGTGAATATCTCAATTTTATTTTATCAACCCCTTTAATAATGTAGTAAGGGTAGTGGAAGTGTTGAAAAATAGTATCAAAAAATTTGAGGCCTTGGCATCTAGGACATACACCTAATTTCAAGTTGCAGTACTCTTATCAGCTTGCTTTACTTATTCTTCCCTATTTACCTCTACTTACTCCCACTCCTTCAACGTAGTCATGTCAAAATATAATCTAGTTTCAGATATAGCTATAATACATAAATGTACCAAATTTCAAGTGAAAATTTAAATCTAATTTTATAAACTCTTTTAATCAGGGAGTGACGGTGGTGGGGAGATGGAAAATACTAATAAAAAACCTGAGACCTTCGCTACTAGTATATACACCAAATTCCAAATTTCTGTACTTTTACCAGCTTGCTTTACTTATTTTCCCCTATATACCCCTATTTAACCCCCAACCGTTCAATGGAATCATCTCAGAATATAATCTGGTTCCAGATGTCGTTATAATTCATACGTGTACCAAATCTCAAATGAATATCTCAATTTTATTTTATCAACTCTTTTAATAATGAAGTAGGGGTGGTGAGGGTTGAAAAATATTATAAATAATCTGACACCTTCTCTTCTAGTACATACACCGAACTTCAAGTTTCTGTAGTCTTACCAGCGTGCTTTACTTATTTTCCCCTATTTACCCCTATTTAACCCCCAACCCTTCAACGGAATCATCTCAAAATATAATCTAGTTCCAGATGTCGTTATAATACATATGCGTACTGAATTTCATGTGAATATCTTAATTTTATTTTATCAACCCCTTGAATAATGGAGTAGGATTGGTGGGGGGCTGAAATATATTACTAAAAAATCTGAGGCCTTGGCTTCTAGTACGTACACCGAATTTGAAGTTTCTGTACTCATACCAGCTTGTTTTACTTATTTCCCCCTATTTACCCCTAAATAACCCCCAACCCTTCAACGGAATCATCTCAAAGTACAATCTAGTTCCAGATGTCGTTATAATTAATACGTGTACCAAATTTCAAATGAATATCTCAATTTTATTTTATCAACCCTTTTAATAATTAAGTAGGGGTGGTGGGGGTTGAAAAATATTATAAATAATCTGAAACCTTGGCTTCTAATACATACACCGAATTTCAAGTTTCTGTAGTCTTACCAGCTTGCTTTACTTATTTTCCCTTATTTACCCCTATTTAACCCCCAACCCTTCAACGGAATCATCTCAAATTATAATCTAGTTCCAGATGTCGTTATAATACATACGTGTGCCAAATTTCAAATGAATATCTCAATTTTATTTTATCAACCCTTTTCATACTGGAGTAGGGGTGGTAGGGGTTGAAAAATATTATAAAAAAATCTGACGCTTTGGCTTCTAGTACATACACCGAATTTCAAGTTTCTGTACTCTTACCAACTTGTTTTACTTATATTCCCCTATTTACCCCAAATTAACCCCCAACCCTTTAACGGAACCATCTCAAAATATAATCTAATTCCAGACGTCGTTATAATACATACGTGCATGAAATTTCAAATGAATATCTCAACCTTATTTTATCAACCCCATTAATGGGGTAGGGGTGGTGGGGGGTTGAAAATATTATAAAAAAATATGAGGCCTTAACTTCTAGTACATACACCGAATTTCACGTTTCTGTACTCTTACAAGCTTGCTTTACTTATTTTACCATATTTACCCCTATTTAACCCCCAACCCTTCACCGGATATCCTCAAAAAACAATCCAGTTCCAGATCTCTTTATAATATATACGTGTACAAAATTTCAAGTCAATATCTTAAACCGTTCCGGAGAAAACGTGCGGACAAAAAAAGTTACAGACAGACAGACCGACAGACAGAAAATTTTTTTTCGCTCAAATTTAATTCACGAATAAAAGTTTTTGAAAATTTTTTTGCGATTACTATACTTCCAATCCACTACGTGGATGTGGAAGTAAAAGGGAAAGTAATATCGTGTTTTAAAAAAATAATCCAATATCTCTTGAAAATTATAGACCAGTCACCATTCCATTTAGCTTCTCAAAGGTTTATGAATATGTTTACTTAGATTGTTTAACAATATTTTTATCTAAATATAAAATTTTATCAAACAGTTAACACGATTTTTGTTCGTGTATGTCCACCACAACTGCCGCATTCCTTTTACGATAAAATCGGTGTACAGTTGCTAGCGAGTGCCCTGTTGAGGTGCACTCGCTAGCGACTGTACACCGATTGGCATTTGATTGTGTCAATCTTGGCATTTTACTGAACAAACTCTATGATTAAGGTATACAAGGCCCTCCATTAAATTGGGTAATTTGTATTTTGAAATTTCGTAAACGGTACGTTTCTATTCAACACTTTCACAACTCTTCCATAATAATATCAACTCTAACTCTTGTTTAGTTGACATGGGTGTACTGCAGGGCTCTTTGGGTCCTATCCTTTTTATTCTATACATAAACTCGCTAGAATCAGTGATTGGGGAAACCTATCATACCATGTATGCAAACGATTTATCATTAATCATTTTTAATAATTCATCCAATGATATAGTAACATCTTAGAAAATGTTTGTAGTTGACTCAATCAACATCATTTATACTTCAACGTTGATAAAACGCAGCTAATTGATTTCATAATAGATAGAAATATTGTGATAATGTTACTATAAATAATAATAATTTTTTGTCAGCAATAGTACAGATACTATTAGATGAGCGGTATACCCTCAAAAAGACGCTCGGAAAAGCAACCAAAGTGACCTTGAAGGTTGGACAGATTGCAACCTTTTGAAGTCAATTTGTTATTTTACTGTCAACAAAATAACGTTACTAAACTTTTTTGATTCCGACAAAATTTGACAAAATAAACACTTTTTGTCTCTTCACATTTTTTTCCCTGAAACATGCCATTTTTGAACTACAGGCGATTAAATGTCGAAAAATGGCCAAAAGTCGCCATCTTTAAAAATTTATTTCTCAGCTTCTATCGAAGCTTTTTAAAACTTTTCATTTGGAAAATGATCGTCAAGACTTATGTTTTAAGATAATTTTTTTTTTTATATAGTTCACCTTTTTTGGTACTCTAGGTATTTGAAACCAAAGTTGTATGAACTATTTAATTTGGTCTATGGGTTCATGGATTCAGCATATAAAAGTTAAGTTCAAATGTTTAATCTTTAGTCAAGTATTGACCTTACCATTTATATTGTGTTTCTGGCTGATTGGATTAGTTCCATAGTGCCACATAAAAAAAAAAAATAATAATTTTTGCATGACGGAATTAAATATGAAGGTGACAGGAGATCGATCAATAAATCTTTTTTAATTACTTGGATGCACTTTTCAACACTTTATAACTCTCGTTACTTTTTTGAAAACCTTTTTCAAGCTACGGCAAATGTATGTTGGATTTTTTAAGCTTTTAAATTCCGAAATAGATGATTTGACAAATATAGTTCTTTTATCCACAAAAAAGCATTAAATGCAGTAACAAAACATTTAAGCAGTGTTTATACCACTGGTACATCTAAAAAGAAGGAAAGTTCACAGGTTTAGGATGTGCGATAAATATATAACTTGAGATATGTAATAGCAAGACCTAAAAATACAACAGTAGACAAACTGCCTCCATTAGAGCCTGCGTTGGTACAGCATGTTATGTAGGTTAAATGGCAAGTAAATAAATGGTCACAAGCAAGATCTAAAAAAATAACATCATTCGATCTTCTTTGTACGGGTGGATATTAGATAGATAGATAGATAGATTATCTTTATTAGTTCTCAAAAATACCTTTATGGTGTAGAACATGTCAAAAAATTACAAAGTTAATAAATAAAATGTAGTAACATGTCTAAAAACAAACTTTAAATGGACATTAAATAAATAGAATAAACAAACACATTAAAAAGTTAATTACAGTAGTATAACAAACAGGTAATATAATATAACATTGATTATAAAACAGATTTAATTAGGGCAGAAATTAGGGTCATTATAAAATTCTCCAATGCTGTAGTAGGCCTTATGTACTAGGATATTATGTAATATTGTTTTGATCTTTTTTACCGGATGATTCCGGATTGAGATTGGTAATGTATTATAAATTTTTATTATGGAGTATTTCACATTTTTTTGAATATACGTAAAATTTACTCTATCAGTAATCAGATCAGATCTATTTCTAGTATTGTGGCTGTGCTGCCTATTGCAGTTCTCAAGGAGATCCCTGTTGTTGCAGATGAAATTTACCGATTCATAGATATAAATGCACGGCAGAGTAAGTATTTTATTATTGATAAAATAATTTTTACATGATTCGTGATTCTGTAATTGATAGATGTTTCTTATACATCTTTTTTGTAATATAAAGATACGGAACATCTCTGGAGAATTAGCCCAAAATATAATTCCATATCTTATTCTGGATTGTATATATGAATGGTAAGCAATTAGGGCTGATCTGGCATTAATCATGCTTGAAATCACTTTCAAGGCATAGCAGTAACGTGCTAGGCAGCTTGCAAGCATCCCAACATGGCATCGCCAATCAAGACGGGAATCAATTTGAATCCCCAAGAATTTCACACTGTTTACAGTTGTAATCTGTTTAGTTCTATTAGTGAGTGTCAACTCATTATTTTTTTGACTATAATCAAATTTTATTAATTGAGTTTTATTTGTGTTGAGTAAAAGATTATTTGCAGCAAACCAGTTTTCTAAGGTTTCGAGTGTAGAAAAAATATTTGTATTAAGATTTACAGTTGATGGATCACTAAAGATTAGAGAAGTATCATCAGCAAACTGAATTACATCTTCATCAACAGTGCATGCGAGATTATTGGTGTAGATAAGATAAAGGAGCGGGCCCAGCACAGAACCTTGAGGAACGCCCCTTTTAGCAGTGATAATCTCTGATTTTAATATTTCTCCCTTCTTATCTCGTTCAACCACTCTCTGCACTCTATTTTGAAGATATGATCCCATCAGCCGCAGTGACACCCCCCTTACCCCGTAATATTCAAGTTTATTTAGTAGTATTGAATGATCTACACTATCAAATGCTATTACATAATTATGTTCCAAGGGAGATACAGCAATGGAACTTTTGCAGAAATTCATTTGTTCATGTACCGGGAAATCGCCTTGTGGTAATGAAGAAATCTGCTTAGCTCAAGGCTCTTGTTCAGATAAATGTAAAAACATAGAAATCATCACTGATGAGACAAAAACGTCTAATGAGAGTGAGACTGAAGGTTCAATTTAAAATTAAATTACAACACATGCACATGTAATTATGTTATACACTGCAAAAAATTTTGGTGTAAATTTACCCCAAAAATAGGAGGCAACTTTTCTACCTCCTATTTTTGGGGTGAAATTACTTTCATATGTAAAGTTACAAGTTAAAGGTAAATTTAAATTTCTGAGTTAATTTCAAGTGAAAAGTTACACACAGACCTGTAATAGTACCGAGGAATCTTACACAATATTTGGTAAAAATACCCATGAAATTTACATTAAACCGGTAAAATTCAAACGAAAATGTAAAATTTACCAGGAAAATTACGGAGTTCGGGTAAAATTATAGAGCAAACTTACATGTTAGAGGTAATAATGACCTGTAAAAATACCGATTAATTTTACATGATGTCGGTAAAAACACTGTTGAAATTTGCATTAAACCGGTAAAATTCAAACGAAAATGTAAAATTTACTGGAAAAATTACAGAGCAGAATTACATGTAGATGTAATAATAACCGAAAACATGTCAGTTAAAACTATGTCAAATGTCGCTACGTAGAGGTAAGCATGTCTATTTATTATATATAAATATACCTACCTATAATTAATTAAGTACAGGCACACATTTACGTAAATTTAATAAAGGGATAAAGTTTTTATTCTAACAAATTGAATATGTTTCAAGGAATTGAAATAGTGAAAATTAAACATTCCTTATTTGAAATAAGTCGCTTTCCTAATGATTAACTTATTAAACCCTGTGTAATTAAAATTTTACTCAGAATTTTAAATACTTATATGAAAATTGCAAATGATCCCAAAAATTGAAGGCAAAAAAATTGCCTCCTATTTAAAAATATTGGCGCATTGTGGACCCCATCAAAAATATTTCAAATTATATTAAATCTTCACAAAAAAAAATTCTAATACTTACCTACCTATTTACATCAAAACGACCGCCTTTTTCATTAGTTCTGAGCGTCAAAAGTTATTTTTCTTGCACACCGACTGTGCCAAGGAAAACAAAAACAAATATTTAGAAAGATTTTTTTGCACGTTTTTCAAAAATAAATAACTTTTGAGACTCAATACCACACATAAATTATAGACTTCTAATGCTGGTTTTAGAAAAAACAATTTCGACGTTTTATGAGATGCTAAGCCTATTTCAATAATGTATAGGTACGATTTGTATATAAAGTTTGTATTTTGCACGAGATTTTATAAAAAGGGTCACTTTATAGGTATAGGTACTTATTGCATAAATAACCATTGACATAATGCTAAGCATAAACAATTAGATGCATTGAAAAATTACTTTACATTAATTGCTATAATTCCAAAGATATTTACACTTAAGGTACTATCACTTGATCGCATCCTTGAGATATTCTTCTGAAATAAAGATGTTAATATCAAAATAATAACTAAACACATTAAGGGAAAAATATATAAGTATATTAGAAAATTTGTTAATACAACTGTATGAGTATGTTATACAATGTATGTGAAGAAACTAAAGTTGAGATATTTTATTAAATTATTATTAAACAATGACCCGGTTTTAAAATTTAATGAGTGTTAAGTAGACCCATTGTAGCAAAGTTAAAAAAATACTTTTAAAAATCGGCTACCAACTGATGAGGGGGACAAAATTTGGGATAAACACGATTCTCAACCACTCTGAGGTATGTCGTTCAGGAAAAACATTTGTACAATTCATTTTTATTTGCCATAAAACATCGAACTTGTCCAGTGTACACAAAAGTAGAAAATCCTTTACATTAATATGGCAAAATATGTATTTTGACTATTTGGCACTATACCGTGATCCAAATACGGGTAAACACACCAAAAACTAACTAATCGCGTATTGAAGTGTACCTAATACAATCTATTGATGGTGTTTTACTGTGTACATAAAATAAAGGTAAGGTATTGACAATGCCCCCTCGCGGAAGATAATGCAAGGAAATGATGCATCATAGATGGTAAATATAAAATGCCACTGTGTAAAATTCCATACACGTAGATGATACTGTACTCCAGAAATGTAGGAATTTTACTAACACACAAGGTAAATGTACAATGATTCTGTGAAATATTACCTCTAAATTGATTTACCAGGGAGCTTTACCCAAAATATTGGGTAAACAAAATGTTTCACTCTTTTTGCTGGTAAAGTTACATTAAAGTTATTTGTAATTATTACACGCAACAACGGTAAATTTACCTCCATTTCTTACAGTGTTCACCAAAAACTGGAATATTACATTAATGCAAGGGAATATTACATAAATACAAGGAAATAATGCACCGTAAGTGGTAAATATACAAAGCCACTGTGTAAAACTCCATACATAGAGGTTACTGTACACTAAAAATATAGGAATTTTCCTAACACACAAAGTAAATGTACAGTGATTTTGTGGAACACTGCCTCTAAATTGATTTACCGAGGAGGTTTACCCTAAATATTGGGTAAACAGAATTTTACACTCTTTTTGCTGGTAAAGTTACCTTAAAAATATGTGTAATTATAACACAGAACAAGGGTAAATTTACTCCCATTTTTTACAGTGTACACTGCAAAAAATTTTGGTGTAAATTTACCCCAAAAATAGGAGGCAACTTTTCTACCTCCTATTTTTGGGGTGAAATTACTTTCATATGTAAAGTTACATGTCAAAGGTAAATTTAAATTTCTGAGTTAATTTCAAGTGAAAAGTTACACACAGACGTGTAATAGTACCGAGGAATCTTACACAATATTTGGTAAAAATACCCACGAAATTTACATTAAACCGCTAAAATTCAAACGGAAATGTAAAATTTACCAGGAAAATTACGGAGTTCGGGTAAAATTATAGAGCAAACTTACATGTTAGAGGTAATAATGACCTGTAAAAATACCGATTAATTTTACATGATGTCGGTAAAAACACTGTTGAAATTTGCATTAAACCGGTAAAATTCAAATGAAAATGTAAAATTTACTGGAAAAATTACAGAGTTCAGGTAAAACTACAGAGCAGAGTTACATGTAGATGTAATAATAACCGAAAACATGTCAGTTAAAACTATGTCAAATGTCGCTACGTAGAGGTAAGCACGTCTATTTATTATATATAAATATACCTACCTATAATTAATTAAATACAGGCACACATTTACGTAAATGTAATAAAGGGAGAAAGTTTTTATTCTAACAAATTGAATATGTTTCAAGGAATTGAAATAGTGAAAATTAAAGATTCCTTATTTGAAATAAGTCGCTTTCCTAATGATTAACTTATTAAACCCTGTGTAATTAAAATTTTACTCAGAATTTTAAATACTTATATGAAAATTGCAAATGATCCCAAAAATTGAAGGCAAAAAAATTGCCTCCTATTATAAAATATTGGCGCATTGTGCACCCCATCAAAAATATTTCAAATTATATTAAATCTTCACAAAAAAAAAATCTAATACTTACCTACTTACATCCAAAATTCCGTCTTTTTCATTAGTTCTGAGCATCAAAAGTTATTTTTCTTGCACACCGACCGTGCCAAGGAAAACAAAAACAAATATTTAGAAAGATTTTTTGCACGTTTTTCAAAAATAAATAACTTTTGAGACTCAATACCACACATAAATTATAGACTTCTAATGCTGGTTTTAGAAAAAACAATTTCGACGTTTTATGTCATGCTAAGCCTATTTCAATAATGTATACGACTTGTATATAAAGTTTGTATTGTGCACGAGATTTTATAAAAAGGGTCACTTTATATAGGTACTTGTTGCATAAATAATCATTGACATAATGCTAAGCAGAAACAAGATGCATTGAAAAATTATACTTTACATTAATTGCTATAATTCCAAAGATATTTACACTTAAGGTACTATCACTTGATCGCATCCTTGAGATATTCTTCTGTAATAAAGATGTTAATATCAAAATAATAACCAAACACAATAAGGGAAAAATATATAAGTATATTAGAAAATTTGTTAATACAACTGTATGAGTATGTTATACTATATACTAAAGTTGAGATATTTTTTAAATTATTATTAAACAATGACCCGTTTTTTAAAATTTAATGAGCGTTCAGTAGACCCATTGTAGCAAAGTCAAAAAAATACTTTTAAAAATCGGCTATCAACTGATGAGGGGGACAAAATTTGGGATAAACACGATTCTCAACCACTCTGTGGTATGTCGTTCAGGAAAAACATTTGTACAATTCATTTTTATTTGCCATAAAACATCGAACTTGTCCAGTGTACACAAAAGTAGAAAATCCTTTACATTAAGATGGCAAAATATGTTATTTGAGGGTTCCAAGGAAAAACCTGTATACCTATAGAGAATTAAAACTAACCAGAAATAACACGAAATAAGCAATACTTTTAATACAAATTTAGAACTCCCGCCAATTAGTTACCAGTCAGAGTGACGTATGTCAATTGTTTTAATCCTTGTGTAGTATTTAATCTTTTCAAAAGATCTACAGCGGATAGATAATTTTCATTCTCAAATGCAAACTTTAAACTTTTTCACTTAGGCTTTTATTAAAATTTTAATGCAAACACTGATGTTATTTATGATTTTCTAATAGGTACATATCACAGTGAATTCATTGTCGCCAATAAAGTGAAGTGAAACTAATACTCTGCTAATTACGTACCTTTGTTTGACACTGATGACTGAGGGTATGACATTGTGCTGGTATATTTGTAAAATTAGGGTGTATTTTGACTATTTGACACTATACCGTGATCCAAATACACACCAAAAACTAACTAATCGCGTATTGAAGTGTACCTAATACAATCTATTGATGGGGTTTTACTGTGTACATAAAATAAAGGTAAGGTATTGATAATGCCCCCTCGTGGAAGATAATGCAAGGAAATGATGCATCATAGATGGTAAATATAAAATCCCACTGTGTAAAATTCCATACACGTAGATGATACTGTACTCCAGAAATGTAGGAATTTTACTAACACACAAGGTAAATGTACAATGATTCTGTGTAACATTACCTCTAAATTGATTTACCAGGGAGCTTTACCCAAAATATTGGGTAAACAAAATGTTTCACTCTTTTTGCTGGTAAAGTTACATTAAAGTTATTTGTAATTATTACATGCAACAACGGTAAATTTACCTCCATTTCTTACAGTGTTCACCAAAAACTGGAATATTACATTAATGCAAGGGAATATTACATAAATACAAGGAAATGATGCACCGTAAGTGGTAAATATACAAAGCCACTGTGTAAAACTCCACACATAGAGGTTACTGTACACTAAAAATATAGGAATTTTCCTAACACACAAAGTAAATGTACAGTGATTTTGTGGAACACTGCCTCTAAATTGATTTACCGAGGAGGTTCACCCTAAATATTGGGTAAACAGAATTTTACGCTCTTTTTGCTGGTAAAGTTACCTTAAAAATATGTGTAATTATTACACACAACAAGGGTAAATTTACTCCCATTTTTTACAGTGTAGGTATAATCATAATAATATTAATAATTGGTAAAGAAAATGCATTACAATATTAATATATAATATATCGTTTATCAAATAACGACAATCATTATTTATATAATGTTAAAAATGTAAATATAAATAGATGGATTAATAATATATTTTTTTGGCACTATAAATATGTTATTATAGTTTGCTATTTATTATTTTGAAAAAATTGTCGCGCTTTTTGCTCGAATATATAAGATTGTTTTGCAAACAGCGGAAAGAAAAACTATCTCTGAGTACTTAAAGAAAAAATGTAAAAATATTAATGAAATCTTTGCATTCTTTCGATGACCTGACCTCTGGTTATGCTAGCAAATTTTTTATTTATTTTATTTTTTTATTTATTTGACATTCTCATTATAACAGTGCTAGTGTTATAATCAACAACATAGTCTCCTATGGCTAAGCAGATTAAACTAGTATCTACATGATCCCCCATGATATGTAATTCGGTTAAAAATGAGAATAAAGGTCCATAATTTATTTACCTACCTTGTCTTTAACGAATTTATTTTTTCATTCTAATGGATTACATTTTCATAAAATCTCTCATTCAGTTTCTTGGAAATGCTTAGCCTTTGAAACGTTTTTCGTCCTTATTCTGAGCTCGTCAGAAAGGCACAAAGCCACTCATAACGATATTCCATGCGGAACCAAGGCAATATCCATGAATAAGTATGAAATATTTATATTTGACATTGACTGATAAAAACAACAGATCTTCACCTACCTCTTAGCTAGTATTGGAGCCTATATACTCTATATATGTTTAAAAGCAGGGTTGGCAAAAATTGTGTTTTTTTTATTTTAATCAAAAAACACGTTTTTTTTTTATTTAAAACAATTCAATGTGTTTTAAACATAGATTTTTAATTGTTGAAAAAAAACATGTTTTAAACAATAAAAAATATGTTTTTAAACTTAAATTTATACGGGCGCGTCGACCCAATACATTGTTTATTCTATAAGCCATGCCCATATTGCATCATAACAAGACGACGACGATACTTGACAACGGCTCGGCCAATTCGGTGTAATAAATACGTCAAGTTGTGCAACAGTGCAATAATTGTTTGGTGATTGGTTATTGACTACACAGGCACATAAAAAAAAGTCGAGTGGGAGAAGGCATACCTAAGTATTCCCATGAATTCTGACCTGCTGAACATGAATCCGATATCCGTTTTGCCCGATTGGCTCTGGCATTCTTCATAATTTCAAAAAACACCGTAAGAATGCCCGAAAAAATGAAACCGTAGCTAAAAATCTGAAAAAATTCAGGGGTACATAGGATGGCGACCATCAGGTCTATCGTGGCTCACTCCTAGTTATAGTTCACCCAACAGATTCAGCTTTTTAATAAAGCTGATAATCTTGTTGGGTGAGAAACCGTCCAGGTCCTCTGGCTTCAGTCGCCCTTTGCCAAACAGTGAGAACCTGGTTCTTTCTGCAGCAGGACAGGTACATAAAATGTGCTCTGCCGTTTCATCATCCTCCAAACACAGATGGCATTCGGCGCTTTCCACCTATCCAATTCTGTGTAGGTGATGATTTAATCTGCAGTGCCCAGTGTAAGGCCAATTAGAGTTCTTAGGTGTAGCCTATTCAACTCTAATAGTTTTTTAGTTCTTGACTTCAAGGGGTATGTAATAAACTCCTTTGAGTGAACTAATCCTGGTAGTTCCTGCCAGTGCTGGATTGTTTTCAATTCAGCCCAGGCTAGGATAAAGTACAAGAGTCAAAGTTAATTTTCATCTAATTAATTTCAAAAATTATTTGGTAAATTATTACTTATACTTCCAATCTTTTACATTAAAGTGAAATATGTTTTTTTATTACTATGTAATCGTGGATTTGACATACACAAGTATGAAAAATGTTACAAATCATACATTTTGACAATCGTTTTCTAAGAAGCTTTTGAATTGTTTCGGAAAGCGACAAAACGTTAAAAGCACAATTGATTCTTGATATTTCTTGAATTTGAAATTGCCGTAGTTTAAAAAAAAAGCGCATTTTCAAAAAAGTAATGAGAGTTATAAAGTGTGGAAAAGTGCATCCAAGTAATGGAAAAAGATGTGCGGATCGATTTCCTGTCATCTTCATATTTCATTCCGTTACGCAAAAATGAATTATTTGATACAATTTTGGTTTTAAATAAGGCAAGTACCAAAAACGGTGAACTATATAAAAAAAAATATGGTCTTAAACATAAGTCTTGATCATTTTTCAAAAATAAAAAGTCTGAAAAGCTTTGGTAGAGCTGAGAAATAGATTTTTAAAGATGGCCAGTTTTGGCCATGTTTATTATGGCCCAATCAACTTAAAGGATGTGTTTGGAAAGCGATTTTTTCCTTTATTTTTATGTTGCAGCTTCTTTCTTAATAACAAATTACCTGGTACTGGAATCAAAAAAGTTTAATAAGGTTTTTTATTGACAATGAAATAACAAATCGACTCCAAAAGGTTTCAATCTGTCAAAACTTCGAGGTCACTTAGGTTGCTTTTCTGAGCGTCTTTCGTTCAGTATACCATTCACCTATATTAGTTTCTTCGGCATTCAAATTGACGAATGTTTCACTTGGAAAACCCACTGCAAACATCTCATCTCGACTATGAACTCAATAAATTTTTATTAAACAAAATGAGAGATATTCCTACAAAATAACAATTAATCTAGACTATGCTCCAGTAGAGTCACGACTTTGATATGGTGTCTGTATCTGGGGAGATTCCACCTTATCATGAACTGTTTTTATATTACAAAAAATGATTCTACATACTATAGCAGGTTTACCCTTCATGGACATACGTAGAGACGCTTTTGTGGAATATAAAGTTCTTACTTCAACATGTTTGTTTATGTTTATGTTTGAAATGTCTGTTCATGTATTCAAAAAGAACACAAGTAACAAAGATATACATGAAGCACATACATAGACATAAAATGATATTCATGTGCCATTTTCTAAATTGACAATCACTAATAAATCTCCAAACTACCTGGGGATGAAAATGTTTAATCATTCGTGAGAGGAACTGAAACAAAATTTATTTCATAAAAAAAAAAAATAAATAAGTAAATTGTTCTTGGCCAAATGTTTTTATTCGTTGCCTGAATTTTTTTGTTTAGGTTAAGTTAACTTAAGTCACACTTACCTAATTTTATCTTTCTTTTATTCATACCAATTGTCCAATAACAAAATAAAAGAATTTGAATTTGAAGTATATTTGTGTGGTAAGTAGATCTGATTGGATGTGTACTTTATTGATACCATTTTTCACTGAACAACACTCAGTGCACACAGTTGCGGCTCGTCAGGGGAGGCAGGGGAGGCTGAGCCTCCCTTTGGAAGAACCACCATATCTTCAAAAGTAATATCTTAAGAAATTTCTATTAGGTATATCTCAATTTTCAATATTTTTTATTGTTTATTAATCATTAATTAATTTTCAGTTTATATATAACATTTTTGCATTTCCTTTCCACAAACATACCTATAACGTTACAGTCCGGATAGTCTTTGTATGCATATTTCCCGGTCGGCCGGTCTTTTACTGAATGAACACTGCGGTTCGCTGGAGGCTAATACGAAATAGCTTCCAACTTTACTGCATTTACTTATAACACGAATGACCTTGAATTTCTATGCGCTGTGTAAAATAGCAACACTTGGAATAGCCAAGTATGAGGCTAGCCTCAGATCTTAGTGTTTATAGCGCATGTGCACAGGTCATTCAAGAGTCAGGTGATTCACAAAGAAAACGAACTGACGTCTGACAGTCTGACAGTTGCGTTTAATCGGTTAAGAACAACTTGACTTATAAATACATAAAACATTTGATAGGCGGGTTAGAAATAAGTGCTCTAGGTGAAAATATTCCCAACAGCATGTCTTGTTGTCCAGACGTGGTGGATTATTTGTTATTAAATGGATTTACTACTCTTATTTATGACGAAAAGGTAAGAATTAAAAGAAATGCCAGGCCTACACCAGCAATGCTTTCATTAGTTTTTAAAAGTGGTAAACAAAACAGAGTGTTTTGTGATAAAAATTATAAAAAAGTCGAGTGGTTAACGGCATCAACAGTTAGAAACGAATTATATTGTTGGAGATGTTTATTATTTACTAATGATCAATCCTCAATTTGGGGCAGGGCCGGGTTTAATAATTTGCAAAATTTGTCGCGAGGTTTAGAAAGGCACGAAAAATCCCAGGAGCACATTTCATCTTGCATTAAATTCGAAATGTTTGGTAAACAAAATATTGTAAATTTCTTGGATTCTGCACATAAGAGAGAAATAGAAAATGTTAACGAAAAGGTCTGTGAGAATAGGGAAATATTAAAGAGGTTAATAGATGCCGTTATATAGTTATCTTCACAAGAAAATTCTTTCCGAGGACATGACGAAAAACGAGAATCGTGCAATAAAGGAAATTTCAAAGAGCTGGTAGATTTTTTAAAAACTTATGACCCAAAATTAGAGAACTTTTTGAATAACGCCACTATTTTTTGAGACAATTCCGGTAAGCTTCTGTAGAATGATCATTTTCAACACTTAAACGCATAAAAACATTTTTACTAGAAACAAAATGAGTCAAGACCGCCTTTCAAATGTATCGCTTATTTCAATAGAAAAACGTTTTTTGTCAGAATTGAGTAAACGCGATTCATTTTATGATGAAATAATCAACCATTTTGCTAGTTCCAAAAATCGCAGGTTACCACTCATTTATAAAAATATTCAGGCTTTAAAGCAGAGATTAATATAGGTAGTTGTTATTTTAGAAAAAGTATTTATTTGTGTTATTTATTTTTTAGGAAATATTTTTTATAATTCTCCATAATATAGAGTTCCGCGGTTATATTTTTTTTATATAACTTCTTTCTCAAAACTATTTTAATTTCTATTAAAACTTATAATTTTACACTCCTGGCAGTGATAATGAATACAATTTTTTGTTTGTAGAAAAACACTTTAATTTTTTTACCAAAACTATTTTTATTTTTATTAAAAGTTATATAATTTAATTACAAGTGGGATAGTAGGACTCCTTTGGATACCGATACTCGAGTCGTAGGAACGAGAATTTCATGAGAATGATTTTTTCATCTCATCATATTTTCTATTTCCTTTTCATTCTATTCTTTTATTAGCTCTATTCTCTCAAGTCGTGAATCGGTATCCTGGCGAACAACCCATGGCAAAAAAATGTAACGCGCCGTTGTAATACCTCAGGGGTGGTGGGGAAATGTACAAATTGTAGTCATATTGCACATCAGTTGTCTTTCAAAATATCAAGCCTCCTCTGCAGACAATATCACGAGCCGCCACTGAGTGCACATCATACACATGCAAATGATAATATGTACTCTATAATTTTTACAGTATTGATAATAGTGCGACTAGGTTATGTATTACATCACCGATAAAGTTATAAATTCTTGGTACACTAACCTTCTCTTTAATTGTACTAGTTACTATAATTCGAGCTATAATTTCGTTTTCGCTATTATTCGAAGAGCTACTCAAAAATTCATCGATTATAGTATTTAAATGATCTTTTCCATTAGCCTATTTTCATGGCCTCCATATTGTGCTCCACGATTGCCCGAGCTGCCAGAGCTCATGCCAAACAGCTGCACTCAGTGTACACTACACGAAAATAATTTTCTCAGTGGAACGTAAAAGTTGCATTTGGTTTCATAAAGTGCAGTCAGTGGAAAATGTTAGAAGTTTATTTCAAAAACGATGTATTCTATAACAATTTACCAGAAAATCTTTTTCTTCCTTTTACTTTACTTCATCGTTACAAGTTTATTTCGAAAATGTGTATTTGATGACAATTTACCAAATGTTTTTCTTTCTTTTACTTTAAAATTAGCCCGATGACCTTAATTCTAATCACATGTTACATATATTAAGATTTTCAGTATGCCTCTAGTTGAATTCAACTACTATACAACATTACGCATGGTACAAATAGTAGCCCTGATAGTTAAAATTAATGATGTTTTTCTATTTTAGCCATCTAAAATATACGAACGTAAAAGACGAAGAAAGAGATTAAAGTCTGTAGATGTGGATGAGGAAGAAAATCCTCCAAAAAAGAAGAATGTGATGACGAAAAAAGAGGTAAGAAAAAGATATGCACCCAATTTATCAATTGATGAAATAATATCAATATTAAATGTATTTTTTTTATGTGTGTAACATGCAATCTAAACTTTTGTATAGTGCTGTGCTGTATACCGGGTGATTCAATTTGGTAGTCACCCCCCTGTATCTTTTTTATTTCAAAAAATAAAGTACATCAAACCATATACAGTGTGTCCCACTTTTCACGGTAACACCTACGTAGGTCAGTTATTAATAAATCGATTTATTTTAAGTTAGTGTTAGTTATACACCTCTTAAAGGCAACTAAAAGCGCATATACCTATTTAATTTATTTAATAGACGTGCGGACTAAGGGGGTGGAAATGGGGTAAATTTTAAGGTAAATTGTATTTTTTTTTTAAGATTACCACCGTCTCATAGGGCATCCTTTAAAACCCCTTTGTGCCAAATTTTGGTAAAATATCTCTAGTAGTTTTACAGGCATAAACAGGTACATATGAATGGCCTTTAGGTTATGCAACAGATTATGCTAATTCCAACAAAGAGGGACAGCGCATTAAGAAATTGATCAGAATATTAAAACGCTTTTAAATTAACATAAAATAAAACTTCTTAAATTTTTAGCACTAAAGATATGTTTTTAATTGAGTGTTTTATTATTTAGTTAATCAATATCATATGTAATACGCAAAATAAACAAAAAAATACATATTTAAATTGTGAATAGCAAAATGATCTAAATAAATATTTAATAACATAACTAAATGTTTGTTATTTCTACTAAGCCACCGTTTAATCTAATACACCTTTCTACTATTTTTCTTTTATGATTGAGTAATTCTACTGGTTTCACCTCTCGACAAGCTTCTGTAATCTTCTCACATAATTCTTGTCTGTTTCTCGGACAGATTTTGTAAACGCGGTTTTTAATTACTCCCTAAAAATAAAAGTCCACCTAACTGGAAAATTAAATTTACCATTTGCAACTGTGGAAGGTCCATTAAAAATCCATCAAGATAATTATTTAAGAGGTTGAGAAAAGTTTTGGCATTTAAATTTTCCAAAAAAACGGGACCCAAAATTTTATTATTGAATATGCCACACCAGACATTGACTTTGGCTACGTATTGGTCCTTACAATTTATTACTCAATGCAGGTTTTCAGCTGCCCAATAACGAGTGTTCTGTGACGACAACGACAACCCCATTAATTGAAAATGTGGCTTTGTCAGTGAAGATATTTTTAATAAAATTATGATCAGTCATATATTCCCCTTGTAATGACCATATTCTAGCCTTCTTTCCTCAGCACCATCTTTTAGAGTGTGTAAAAATTTCGGCTTGAAAGCTTTTAGTCTGTTTCTTCTTAGACAACGCCAAACTTTATTTTTACTAACATTTAAAATGCGAGCAACTGAGCGAATACTTGATGTTGGGTCATTTCTGAATGCCGTTATGATTCGTGGATCGTTAGCATATCTATTATTTAATATTAGATATTTTTTTTGTCTATGCTTCTTAATACAACCAGTTTCATTAAAAAGTCTATTAATACTACATACAGTTTTTGCTGCTACGGGATTTCTTCGATCTGGATGTCTTGCATTGAAAATTCTGGCCGCTCTCCTATATGAAAATATGTTTTCACCCACTATCTGAATTAATTCGACTTTATCATCTACAGAAAGATATTTCCTTTTAAATAAGAAACTGAATAATAATTTAAACAACAAATAATGACACAAGTAAACTACAAAGGCTGCCATTATGTCAAGTTAATAATTTTGTTTACGATGTCAAAGGTGACTAGATTTAAAACAAGTAAACTGTATAGGACCCGTATAAATGGGCAGAGTTTTCTTGGCATTTTTGGCGAGTACGAACATATTTTTGATTATTACTTCAAATTTATAGCAAAAAATGTGAAATAACTGTGTTTCTAAATTCACCTCTAAAACTGCTAGAGATATTTCAACAAAATTTTGCACAAAGGGGTTTTAAAGGATGCCCTATGAGATGGTGGTAATCTTTTTGTTTTTTAAATCCCTAATTCAATTTACTTGAAAATTTACCTCATTTTCACCCCCTTAGTCCGCACGGCTATGGAATACATTAAATAGGTATATGCGCTTTTAGTTACCTTCAAGAGGTGTACAACTTAACCAAGTTTAAAATAAATCGATTTATTAATAACTGAGCTACGTAGGTGTTACCGTGAAAAGTGGGACACACTGTACAGTTGTAAATCGCTTGTCAAGCTCTATGAAGTGACGACCTTAAATCGTTTCTGTGATCATATATGTCAAAGTAACGATAGTCAACTTTTTTTTTTTCAAATTGTATGCTATACTTTTTTTGCCGATTGTTGTATAGACGAGTAAAATTGGGAAGCAAAGCCGCTTAGTTTCCGAGAAAAAAAAAACTGGCGTAGAACCAAACCAGACTTGGTGCAATTCTTTAATTAGGTGATCGTGTACATGAAACCACTTTTCACGACATTTTTTGGTGGTCAGGAACTTTTTTATTTCGAAAAAACTGTAAAAAAAATGATTTTTGCATGAAACATGTTTTTTAACGTCCCCATCGTTATATCTTTAAAAATAATTGTGCTATGGAACTGATTTTTTTTTTAAATTGAAGTAGACACAATAACGCTTCTAACTATGTACAATGTGATTGTAAAATATATTTTTTTTAATTGTTAAAATAATAGCAAACTTAAAGTTGTTATTTTCGTGAATGTATTTTTCAGCAATAGAGAAAAATTTTTATTTATGAAAATATGTATATACATGCAGTGAACAAATTGCAACCAATATATGAAAAAAGTTTTTAGAATCATAATTTTTTATGTGCAGGTTATAGTATGTAGTCAGCGATTTTTTTAAAACGGGCTAAAACATATTCTTGCGTGCCCGGCTCTCATTATACTGCTTACCGCCTGCGGACTACGGTTGTTGGGTTAATTTGTACTAATCGGGCTTTTATTAACAGCTCCAAAATAGGTACGAACCTAAGGTATGAACCTACCTTTTGTTGTTTTAAGGTAAAAAATATTTAAAAGCAGGTAAATATAAGTCATTGTTATAAAGTAAGTACCTACCTAATAAGTAGGTTATTACACATTTTTGATTGAATTAAACCAAGACGCAGGAATAAAACAACTTTATTTTTTTGCAACTATTTTTCTATTGAAAATGAGTATTTAGTTACGTGGGCCCTGCGTTAAAAGCATTCTGGTTCGTCTGTACATTCATCGAAACCTTTAAATAACAGTATTTCAAGTACGGCATTTACACTCGTTACAACATTTTAGGCCTTCTTTAACACAATCATGTTTTCGATTTTCACAGTTTTTATCTGAACAGTAGATACTTAATGAAAATATTGTCCAAACATCGTCACTTAAATTACGTCCTGAACCATGTGCATTTATAAGTGTAGTTGGTATATTGCTTCTGTACGATATTCTAAGTTGATACATAAACCTGCAATAGTTAACTAAATGTATTAGATAGGAAATCTATTATTTAAATATATATGTTTACCTTCAGTTGAAGGAAGCTCTGTTTGTTGTTGTTGCTAATTTGATCCTTAGGTCGTTTAATATCTGAATTTGTTTACTTTTGTTTTTGTGCAGTACTAGAATTCATTTTGTAAAGATTTTTAAAGCTTCGTCTTTAGACAGCAATGGCAGTTCCGATAATTTTTGAAAAACAACAATATTCTTTAAGAACATCAAACGCAGATTTTTTAAATATTAAAAAAAAAACCATTAGTGGTGTCGCAACCAGTAAAACAATGAAGACAAGAACAAACTGTAGTTCATAAACTTTGCACTACCTTCTATATTTACAAAAATTGTCTGCTAGTGCCGTGTCCAAGTTGCATAAATAAATTAGTTCCATTTAAGTCAGAGTCCGAAAAAAGAAGAGTAAGTAAAATGAATACATCTATATCAACTGATTTCACCAATGTTTGTTTGCTAAATTTAGTTTCGTACATTGCATGCAAAATCATCCTGGTATCTTCCTGTTGGCTAAATAAATTTTTGGTCATTTCTGAATGACGTTTATGTAGTGAAACAACTTTTTCTGTTAATTTAAATCCTCCATCCATTATTAATATTTCGTATTCGATTAAGTACTGTGCAGCATCTGTTGCAAATCGGCGCGGCGCGGCGGCACTGTATGATTGCAAAAAACGTTCATGTTTTCAAAACTTGTCTACCTATACGACAGTCTATATGATATTTTAATTAAATTTCGTCATTTAAAATATCTTTTCTGACACAATATTTCCGCGATGTCGTCTTTTTTCAACGCTAGATGTTAGTGACAACAAACCTTGCATCCTAGGTCTAGGTACCACAGATTTGTCATCATCCCGCACAATCTTCTTACAAATAATGCGCTCCATTATTTTAGAAAACTAAATTGCGAATATTCTACAGCATCGCATTTATTTAAAACTATTTATACGTATACTCTAAATCCCGCAAACTACTAATATACGATTCAAATGTATTGACTCCTCATTTTAACCGTGAAATCTCAAAAATGGCGGACCAGAGAAAATTTGAGAAAATATGTGTTCATTATGTGTCTATTGTAAATTATTCACTGAAGTTTGAATAATGTACATTGGACGATTTTGAGGTTCTGCTAAGTTATATTGAAAAATGCCCTACTTTTTAAGGAAATTTTGATCATACCAGTTTTAAATTCATTATATCTTGAAAAATATGCCTACTATATGAATAATATTTTAGATACCGATAAAGCACGGCATTTTTTGTACGAAGAAATTCTTTCATCATTTTTTATTCTAAAATTTGGCATTTATTGTCAAAAACGTGACTTCATGTTTATTCGGCTATTTATCAAGGTATTTAAAAGATTTTTAATAAAATAGTTAATCATATAAAATGTAAGGATTTTCAGAAAAAAGAATTGGTATATATCAAATATTAATTTAGTTATCAAGTGCAATAGATAATATTGCAGAACGCGGGCAATAATATTATCTATTGCACTTGATAACTAAATTAATATTTGATATATACCAATTCTTTTTTCTGAAAATGCTTACATTTTATATAATTAACCATTTTATCAAAATTTTTGTAAATACCTTGATAAATAACCGAATAAACATGATGTCACGTTTTTTAGAATAAAAAATTATGAAAAAATTTCCTCCTACAAAAAATACTAGCCTTATCGGCATCTAAAATATTATTTACATAGTAGGCATATTTTCAAATACATAATGGATTTAAAACTGGTATTGTCAAAATTTCCTTAAAAAGTAGGACTATTTTCAATATAACTTAGCAGCACTTCAAAACTGTCCAATGTACATTATTCAAATTTCAGTGAATGATTTACAATAGACACATAATTTTTTCAATTTTTTCCGTTCCTCCGTTTTTGAGATATTCGCGGTTAAGGTGAGGGGTCAATATATTTGAAGTCTATTAGTTAGACGCATCTTATCCACCTTCCATACGCGGTGTGAGCCGCAATAATACATATGACTAATTTAGCGCGCTTTAAAAAAAAATCGCTGTTGCCAAACGATACACATTGGGAACAAAATAATTATATCAAAAACTTTTCTAATGTTTGGGCTACATTTGCTTCACTGCATGTGTATAAAAATTTTCAAAAATAAAAAAGTTTATCGATTGGTGAAAATTGTAATACGTAAAATTCAAATATCTAGTTTTCCTAATTTTTAAGGAAATGAAATTGCGAACTGTGTAAAAACCATTAGTACAGTTAAAAGCGCTATTGTGTGTACTTTAATTGAAAAAAAAAACAACGTCGATAACAACATTAGTTTTGAAGATATGACGGTGGAAACAAAAAAAACCACATTTTATTTAAAATACAATATTTTCCCTTTTTTTTTAATTTAAAAAGGTCCAGACCACGAAAAAATGTCGTGAAATACGATTTCATATGCCCAGTGACATGCTTAACAAAACCTACCATGGTTCTACGAAAGAAAAAAAAACGGCACGATAGAGTCTTGAATTCGCTCCTCTAGTAGAGACTCTTTTTCTACATTCACCTGTCTAAAAAAAAGTATACACTTCCATAAGAAAAATTTTGAGAAAATTAATAAAATATGATAAAACTTCATTCAAAGGTATTGTTTCGGAATCAACATAGTTAGCCATGGAAACAATTGAATTTTGACATTGTTGGTAATGTCAGATTGAAAATACCGTTAGTTATGATTGTGTTGCTAGTTGTTATTTTATGTTATACATATAAATAGATTTATGCCAATGAAGAAAAATTTGACATTCACCTGTGTAAAGAAAGTATACAATTCCATAAAAAAGATTTAGAGAAAATTAAAAAAATATGTTAGAACTTCAATCATAGGTTTTGTTTCGGAATCAACATAGTTAGCCATGGAAACAATCGAATTTTGACATTGTTATTGTTGTCAAATTGGAAATACCATTATTTATGATTGTGTTACTAGTTGTTATTTTATGCTATACTTATAAATAGATTTATACCAATGAAGAAAAATTATAACCAAATGTTATTGGTTCTAAACAGACCAGGTCACAGAAATTCTGGGGCCTGAAACTTGAATGAATGGTTTTTAGGCCCCTCCGCTATTCCCAAACAAGTATAGTGAAGATCACTATATAACTGTCCATTATAACTTATTATTAATTTTCGTGACGTTTTTATTTTGATACAATGGGTAGATTCTGCGGTCGGTTCCTTGTGAAACATTCTTCAATAATTTAAATATACAGGAAATTATGCTTTTTAATGTTTCAAAAAGTTTCATTAAAACTCTACACGTGTTTCGGCTTATTAGGGCTTTATCAAGAGTACAAGATATTACTGATAATATCTTGTACTCTTGATAAAGGCCTAATAAGCCGAAACACGTGTAGAGTTTTAATAAAACTTTTTGAAACATTAAAAAACATAATTTCCTGTATATTTAAATTTTTATTTGGGGGGATTTTTTTGTGATGTTAGTGTTTTGTAATTTATGACATTTTTCAAAATCACTTTGTGTTCCTGGGACCTCAGAACATAAATATTTGGTGTTATCAAGGATCGTCTCTTCATTTGGGCCTGGTTCTGAGGCTTTTACATGACGGCAATTATTTGTACTTATATTTAAAAAGAATCACATGTATTGAAATAATTATTTGTCAAGTTGTGAAAATTATTGCAAATACATATTAGACTATATATATTTTTAGTTTATATGATTTAAATCTTTACAAACGAAAGCTGTTCTGTATTTTATAAATGTAATTATTCTTTTGTAGGAGGACGAATTTGAGAAATGGGCAGCGATGTTCAATTCCGAATGTGAGGAAATTGAAAAATACAATCTGGAGGTAGAATAATCTCTGACTGAATTTTACCTTTAACAATGCATTTTGGGGGTCAAAATTTCGCAAATAATTTATTTCTCATGAAGGGAAAATTTAAAAAAATTCCATTTACGAAGAGACTGATATTGTCTAGGGATGTTGAAGAATTTATCTCTCCATATTTCCTTTTTTGTATTTCTTCTGTTACATAACAAAATCAAATTATTATTAGAAGCAAATAAAAATAATTTTCCTGGCTTTTGCTTTGATAGAATAGCCTTAGAGGAGATAGTAATAATAACACAGTTTCTACATTTCTTTATTTGGTGTTTGGCATTTTACGCATTACTAGTTTATCCTGAGCAAATTTTATTATTTGGAAGTAACAACAAAAGTTTTATTAAGAAAATATTTATATTTTATGTTGAATGCTTTTTTCATTCAAAGTTTTAATTTATTTTCGTAATAAAAATATTATTAATCTCATTGCTTTAAAGCATACTAATATATAAGCATTTACATTTGAATACAGTGATGGTTGATGGAATTGAAGTTAGCAATATTTTAGTATCGAAGCATATGACCCTCAAGTCATTCTTTAAGACATGACTACCTATAATAATTTTTACTGCCATATTATCTTATAAATATATTGACGTCATTAAGTAAAGTTAACAAAATAGGATAGCAATAACACAGCTACTCACAAAAAAGTTTGGTCATGTAGTAATGACCAGAGAATCATATTCCTATGTGGTTTGTAGCACTGAATACAAATTCGTGGTCAAATTTGCTCCGTCATCAAAATTTTTTGTAAATAAAAAAAATTGGTCAGAAATTAATTAAAATAGGGTTTTCCTAAAATCCTTCATAGCAGGAGTGAGTGTGTTTTTGACACATATTTCAACATGCCGTATCCGAACTTGAAGCCAGAATTCCGAATGATTACCTTAAAAACTTTTTCCCAAAAGAATGGATTCCTACACATTGTACCGTACATTTTTCTTTATGATAGGAAATAAAAAAATAATCGTGTTTAACATTCGCTGGTTGTTGTCGAACATATTTCTGGTATGCTTCCATGGGATTAATAGCTTCACCTTCAGCTACCCCGGGAAACACCCTCCTGATGTTGGTCTTCATATCGGGAATTGTTATAAGAAGACACCGTGTGACTATTTGGAGTGTATTTTTAGTGAATGTAGCTCTTCATGCCTGCATGCACCACACATGCCAATAAGAAGAACGACCTGGGAAATTAAATAAGAAACTGATGCATGTCATTACAGTATGATTTTAAACTTACTTTGATTAATATATACTTCTCATCGTCTGCATTTATCAAAAATATATCAATTTCTTGGCGCGTCAAAACTTTTGACTTTGTGCACTCTAGCCTACTGAATTTCGCTTCAAAAAAACTATGACTCTGATGACTTTGTTTATTTCTATATTTTCTTTGACAGACAAAACAGCTTTTATCATCGAATATTTTGACCAGAGAGTAGGCCTAAGGCCGGTTTTCGGCCTAATTTATTTCTTGAGGAAAAAACTCGAAAAACATTTTTTTAGTGTCTACTAACAATATCTAATCGATTCGACCCTGAACAGATCATTCCCCTCACTCTCCTCTCTCCTATTCAGGGGCTGAAATATAAAAAATATCAATAAATCTAAAAACAATTCTATTTGTATTATTTCTATTAAATCAGTCTCTAAAAAGCGAAATTATGTCTTTTCTATCAAGAAGGGTTAAAAATTCACCTATAGATAGATAAATTATAAATAGGACTGGCCCCAAGATGGATCCCTGGGGAACTCCATGTTTGAGAGGCTTTAGAGGAGACAAAGTAGAGCCGGAACTTACACACTGATGCCTATTTGTGATGTGACTTTGAATAAAAGATAGGGCAGATCCTCTAATACCATATGTTTCTAATTTTATTAATAATATACCAGTAGAAATACAATAAAATTATTATATGTTATGCCTGTCTCCTAAATTAGAATGGATCATCTCCACTATTAGAAAGATTTGCAGGTGCAGAACATCGGCTCTTCCGGAATTCTGTACATGTTTGTTTTTTGAGTTTAGAGAACTAACTGCAATACGCTGCTTCTTTTCTGAAGACTGAATAGAATTTAGGGGACAAATATAATTTATAATAATGACAAAAATTCGCATAATTATGTGTAGAGTATCGACTGCATTGGTATGCTAATCACTTGTTGCAGTGAAACATTTTTTTGACATGATCATTTGAAATTTTGGCCTCAGATTGAAATACAGCGGGTTGAAATACATGTCAAAAACACACACTCCTGCTATAAACACAATACCCATTTATTTGATCCTAAAGTTGATCTCATGAGGTTAATGGTAGAGTACCACTTATTTTTTGCTTTTATTATTATTTATTTAAGATGGTTTTTGCACAAATTATTACTAATTAGTCACATTCTAGATTCTGTTAATATTTTAATGTTTTCAAATTGTCTAACAATTTAGTGGCACCAATAGAGATTTTCACTTAGGAAAAATTCGGGAAGTGGTAATTTTTGAGAATACATCTCTGAACATATCAGGAACAACATACCAAAAGTTACCAACAATAGTCCTTGACTGTCATTTGTTATTAATCAAATTAGTTGCAAAATACCGGTTTTTGTCAATTATCTAAAAAAAACTACCATTGGAAGTTTTTTTTTTAACTAATTAATGAAATTGAGCTCAGCAAAGCTTAAGTGAAAAAAGGAACATGTGACTATTGGATTGTTATGACAATAATTTTGAAAACATCAACATCGAGGCGATTTACCTAAAGAACTTGATTTTTTTAATATTTCGTGAAGAAGTATAGGTTTACGTATATTCCAATAAATTATTTTACATCAGATTTACTTATTTTGTGGTCCTAGTATAAATATATGCCGAATAGGTAAGCTAAATACATTTTTTATAAGTTACTTATTAACATTTATTTTACCCTTAATTTCACGAATTTTGGAAGAATTTTTTTTTTATTTTCGTAATATAAAGAGGGTTAATTTAATATTTATCCCTTAGCTGGTAACATTTATTTTTTTATTTATAGGTAACATCTGCCTCTCAATCGGTATGTCAATACTCAATATAGTGTTATAGGTAACATCCGTCGCTCAGTCGGCAAGTCAATTTCGAATATATATTTGTTTGTTGCAATATTTTTTAGTTAATGAAACACTTATCTACATTATTGAAACACAATATATTGAAACGTTTTACAAATTTAGCAAAAATTTTAACAAAATAAAAAAATTATTCTGAATTCGAAAATTAAAAACTTTTTCTAAATTAAAGAAAAGTAAGATAACGCTAAATTATTAAAACAGAAAAAATTAGCTTTATATGTTGTCACAACAGATATATTACACACTTTTTTCGAACACTCTAAACATATTGGTGAGCTACATAATAAACATTTATATGCAGTCATTCGTTTTTTCTTGGGAGGGCAATATTTGCATGTTCTTCGTTTCTCTAGTTTGTCGGTACGAACATCGCGATTATCTTGTTCTTTAGGGGTGTCAGCCTCAATTATTTGGGCAATATTTTTCAAATCCGAGGGCAGGTTAGAAATCTTAGATCTTCTGTCAATATGTTTTCGAATAAGACTCATAGCTAGATTGTATATATAGTTGTAATTATTTTCCTTCTGATTTTTATGAATAGTCTGATAATAATCCTGGAATTTGCACAACTTACTGCAATCATATTGTAAAATATTGCCAGAGGCCATCTTCATGTTCTTCGATTTGGAGAATAATTTGCACTTCTGGTCAAGGGTATCCAAACCCGATTTGGTGGAATTATAATAACTAACAATCTCTGGCTTGTTATTTGAGAGATCTGTAGAATTTGAGTGGTGCATGGATGGTACCAATAGAACAAGTTTATTTTTTCTAGGCATGCATGATAAAAGACTAAAATTCTTTGTAAATGCGTACATTGAGAAACCAATAACCCTTCCCTTACAGCTAAGAAATTGCAGAGGAATTATGCGTTTATTCTTTTTTATGGTCCCAACGTAAGTGAGACCTCTACTTTTTAGTTCTACGAGTAATTCCAGAGAAGAGCACCAATTGTCAGCTGTGACGTTCCTATTTGAGTCGACAATAGGTCTTACTAGTCTGAGAACAGCTTGAGTTGGCTTTGCGAATGTTCTTTCATCGGCCGGTAAGGTGACACCATCGCCATCTTTGCCCGTGTATATAATTGTGCGTTGTATAGATATGATCGGTGAGGCACATTATTTTTATGCCGTATTTCGCTGGCTTTTTCGCATATAAATTCTAAACGGGCATCTGCCCCTGAACGCCAACAGCATTTCATCTATACAAGCGCAATTACCGATGGCGTAGTTATTTTGGCTGTTGGAAATTAATCTGTTAAAAATAAATGATATAGCGGCAGCGGGGTCAGTTTCTTTTCTAATTTGCCTAGTAAGAGTATCATCAAAGCGCAAAGCTAATAAGAGTGTCCGACAACGTTTTAAACACATTATTCCTTGAAATATTGGTCGACCTTTAACACTTGTCGAAAAAAGCGATGATAAGTCCTCTTTTCCAGACTTGAAACTAAAACACAGCATCAGCAAGCCTATGAGAGCTTCTATTTCTAGAATATCTGTGTCTTTATAGTTTGGTGATTATTTATCTTTCAGTTTTTCTCGCATGGCTTGTAATTTTTTATTAGTATGCGTAACTATTTCATTAATAATTATTTCATCAAACAGCAATCTCCATATGTCTTCCGATGTGGAAGTATTGTCTAAAATTCTTGCTTCACCTTGCAAAGCATTTCTGTCTAATAATATTATGACTTGCAGTTGTTCTAGCACTCGTAGGTTCGAAACTATTCCAAGCAAAACACCGATCTTTGCCATAGTAACGCAGCGGTAAATCATCTACACTTTCTTCTTCATCCTCAGTTGCATTGTCTATATTTATAGTGTCCATGTCTGTATCATTTGTCGTGTATTGGGCTGTTTCATTATTCAGTAAAACGTCATCATCAACATCGGAACAATCTTCATCGAAATCTATGACTTCTACTTGATCTTTGTCTCGTATGAGCGATTCATCAGAAAAATATTCTTCGTCACTGGCGTCATGTTCACATAGTGGTGGAAGTACTAATAACATAATTTTACGTGTTCTGTCGGATATAGGTGCGGCCATATTTTGCGACTGTAGTTCAAATTAATTATGATCTTGTGTTTACTCACATGTAGATAAGAGGCATACCTGCTTTTCCATCGCACTAACCATTTAAACAAGTGTTTTTGGTAACATCCGATTTAGAGATGGACACAAACTACTCACGTTTCCGGTAACAGCCGACTGACAGGCGGGTTTTAATGTAGCGTTCTGAGTAACACCCATCTCACAGACGTGCGCTTGTTACGGTGGCTATGAACTTACTGAGTACGCACCTAATTGAAACTTTTCGTACACTCATTCGTGTGGATTCGGTAAAGCACCGAAACTCGTCATCCGCTTGAGAGTTGGATGTTACTAGCAAAGGGTTAAGGTAAATCACCTTAAATACACATTAAGCTTTGAGAATCCCACCTATAGAAATAGGTGGATAAAGTTAGTTATACATATCAAATTGCATCACATTCTCAAGATTTTGAGATTTTGGAAGTGTACACCTTTAGAAACAAATTTTTTGAAATTTTTTTTCACTCATCCTTCCAGGTTCTTATCTTAAAAATTGTAGAAATGGTAGAGCTTTTACATATTTCATTGGAAATCTCTTTATGTTCCGAGTTCATGTATGTTTTGGCACAGAGGTTTTTTCATTAAAATTTTTAAATATTTTTTGAATTAGTAAACAGTGGCAAAATACCCAATAAAAAGTAAGAAAATCTGAATATGCCACAAATAAACAATTACAGACAATTTCAAGTATGTACTCTACCTACATACATTCATTTCTATATTTGAAAATATAATCCAATAGCCACATGTTCCTTCTTTCATTTAAGCTTTGTTGAGCTCAAATTCAATTCAATTAAAATTTTCTTTTATTCAATTTAGTAATAACGTGGTATTATATGTACGTACTCAGAGCCAACCAGACATGCACAGCACAAAGCGCCGTGACAATTGAATGGTTTTAATGAGTGAGTGAATATAAAACTTAAATAATTAACACAATGAAACTAACTTCTATCTCTAAAATAAAAGATTACAAAAGCAGATGGCAAAATTGAACATATGAAAGTGTATATTTAAAATGATTTGTAAAACATGCATATAAATTTGGTTAAAAAGACAAGCTCAGTCGTTGATGGTAGACATATACAGGTGAGTGCTAAGGCGTCTCACCTGCTCCATGCAATTCGTTCAAGACTTACATTGCTAACAGTTGGCGCTGCCGCAGAGTTTTTGGTTTAAAATAATTTATGTTTGGATAAAGTTCTGGTTAAAATAATTTTATTAATTATTTCAAAAGTTACAACAAATTTAGTGTAGCACGTCCGAGGTCGCACACGATTTGTGCAATAAACAAAGAATCTGGAGCCTACATTTTTGCGTAATTAGTTGTTTTAAGAAAAAAATATTTTATGAGATATTTGACAAAAACTGGTGTTTTGCAACTAATTTGTTTAATAACAAATGACGCTCAAAGATTATTGGTAACTTTTGGTATGCTGTTCCTGACATATTCACAGATGTATTCTCAAAAGTTACCGCTTCCTGGAATTATTCTGAAATAATGCATGTTTTCAGCCTCTATTGACGCCACTAATTACATTTTTTATAAATTTATTGACATTTCCACCCATTTTTAATCTTATAAATTATTTCATTTTGTTGATTAAGAGATACTAATAGAACTTGCATATTATTTAAACAATCTGTTATCGTTGTTAGGTAATTTGTGAAATTAGAAAAATATCGTTGTTTAAATAAATTTAAAGTTTTTTAAAGAGATCAAAATGTTACCAGAAACCAGAATATTACTAATAAATTGTGCAAAAGGAATCGCAAATATATAATAATAAACGTCAAAAATATGTGATACTCTACTTCTACTCTATGGTGTCCTTGTGGGAGCTGATAGTTCTTATAAAAGTTTAATTGAAACAGTAATTATTAATTCATATTCTCTGGAGAAACGTGAAATTAGAAAAGGTGAAAATGTTGCAAATTTATTGCAAAATATATTTGTTTTGAAAAACATTTAAATATTAACATAATCTAGAATGTGACTATTTAATAATAATTTGTGCAAAAAGGGCACAATAATAAACGTTAAACATACCTGATACTCTGCTTCTGACCTTATGGGGTCAACTTTGGGGTCCTATAAAAGAATCTTGTGAAGGTTTAATTTAAAAAATAATTATTCATTCGGTTCTTTGAACAATTCTGAAGAGGTTTTATTTCACGATATTTTAACGAATCTATAGCAAATTTATAAAAAAATGTCTTTCACTCATAAGAAACTTCGTGATCTCAGAAGCCCGTATTAATATCAGCCAATTTTGCTCAAATTTAGAGATCATTTCTTCGGGATTTCGAACATATTTGGAAGGCGAGACAAAAAAAAATCAACATTTATTTTTCACAAGTATAAATTTGAGCCACCCGAATGCACATATTGGGTGGAAACTTTCGCTCATTAGTTTTTACAAAAATGAAAGCTTGGTAGATAACTATACAAAGAAGAGCAAAGATATGACGCATTTTGAAAATAGGTTTACAGAATTCGAATGGACTAATATAAAAATCTTGCATGCTATTCGTTTTTATATAACAAAAATATGATTATGTTCAGTTGTCTAGCCATAGTAAAGTGCCATATAGTTTAAATGTGAATGTGCCAACGCAGTCGCACTGAATATCTAGAATGTTTTTCAGATTAACAGTAGCATAGTAGGCGCTATTTAATTTACCGATCGCAAAGCTAATGTGTTCATCACAAGTTAATTGGTAGTCAATATAGAGACCTAAAAATTTGCAATTGTCTCATCCTTTTAGCAGAGTGTCATTTAGTTTTAGCTGAAGTTCTGGAACTTTACGTTTCTTAGAGAAGCCACATAATGGGTTTTTGATGGATTACGAGTGAATCTGTTTTTATTTCACCAGGTTGTGTATTCAGCGGACATTTGTGCATTTGGCAACCAGAGCATGACACTAAGACATGCGGCACCTGTCAAAATTCGTTTTAAATGTAAACAAGACTTATTTTATTTGGGTATACATTGCTAGAGATTTCAATTGGTAACTGAATTCTTCCAGGTTTTTTTGAGTGATTTTAAGAGACAAATAATGTCTCAATTTTTTTCAGTGTCACTTTTCTCTGCAACAAAAGAAGGCCACAATTTTTTTTTGCAACAAAATTAAAAGAAACGGTTGACAACAATTCGTCGGGATAAATTTGTCAATAATACATTCGCTTGCCTGCAATAAACATTTCAATCCCTAAAATTATACATTATCGAAAGAATCTATGAAGAAAAATCGTAATATGAAATGAATAAAAGTATTAATTTCATGTTTTTACTGTTCTTATCATGTCATGATCCTTTTGCTACCAAGCAGAAGTAATGTAATAATAGACATTCCTCTTATAATTTAGTTTCCTTCTTTCAGCTAGTCCTTTCTTAAAAAAAAGAAGCAGTGTAAATTTCTGTTATAGTCTTGAAGCCCAGCTAATCTAAAAAGCTCGTATCAAGTAGTAATCACATATTTTCATAAAAATAAATCATACAGATACAAGAAATTTATTATGTGCTTATTAAAGACAAATACAGAGTGAATTTAGTTTGTTTTAAATATTTTAGAAACAGAATTATAGAAGCAACATTTTTCACTACACATAAAAGGTAAATGTTTATCCATATAGACAAGTTTCAACTTCATCCTTTGGCTTTAGTCTCAAATTATAATAGATTTAAAACAGTAACTAAGTAAAAATCACAGGTTTAAATTATGTAGCTCACATTTCGCATAATTTCTAAATTGATAAAAAAATATTTATCTTGAAACTACACTTCGTCCTATTTATCGACAATTCAAAACTGTATCTGTCCAAGTTATGACAATCGCATGTACCAGTTACCGATGGGTATCAAATAAATTGTTGCAAGTCAGTAATTACTAAATGTAAATATTCAAATAATTGTTTCAACTACACAAAAAATAAATTGTACGAAATAAAATTAGGTGCTCGAAACAATTTCGGACATTTCTGTGATGCAATATAAACCCCTTTTATTTTTTTGTGGGCCTCTTCATTTTTTGTAAAATTTCACTTTCATTGTAAGGGTAGAATGTGTTTTTTTTTCTGGCCAAATCCAGTTTAAACCCTTTTTTCCCATACAGTTAATTTCATATTTTCTTTCACCATTTTCCTAATTATATTCCACATTAATGATTTCTCCAGGCAAAAGTTGCTCATTGTACCTAACTGTAATATAATCTTTCACAGAGAATAAATTCTTTTTGTCTGTCTGATTTTCTTCTATTTGCTGATATATGGTCATCAGCGTAATTTCAGCTTTTTAACTGGGGTGGCAAGGCATACCGGGTCTGGGCGGTATGGAATGCCCCCATGTGTAAGGGGGATCCGGAACCTCTCCCGGGAAATTTAAAAAAAACTGGCATTAAATTGTTAGTTTTTAAGCTTTTTCAGACTATTTTCACCACAAAATAATTGCTAACATTTTCTATTTACCTAAAATATTCATTGTTAATGCCTTTAATTAATAGCCAAACTATTTAAAGTAGATATCATTTACATACAATTCAAGAGTAGGCCTATTTTTAATTGATTAAGTGTTCTGCCTGATCTTTTATCATGTAAGTAAAAATGAAGCAAATATCATACAAAAAACAAAGCTTTATTCAATTTTTACTCAGTGTCATCATCACAAGCTATTTTTATACAAAATGAAGTCTTCTCTTTTGGCTTGAATTAAAGTCGTTAATTACTTTGGAAATGTCTATATCAACACTCCTCTCGATAGCCAAAAGAGCTAACGAGGACAACCTCTCTTGGCCGATCGTATTCCTGGTGTATGTTTTCAACCGCCGTAAGCAAGAAAAAGACCTCTCACAGGATGCTGAGTTCATTGGAATTGTAAAAAACAAACGGTACAGTTCAAAAAGCAGAGGGAACACATTTTTCAAAGACTTCTCAACAAAAATGTCAGCTCTTTCTTGGATATTTTTGTTTTTTGACTCTTCCATATTGTAAAAACATCTCAGTTCAGATAGAAGAAGTTCACTGTCCAAAATGTAATATTTGCACACATACCTTACACTTTCTATATCTACGTCAGTTCCACCTAAAACTTTGCTTAAATGGTTGAGTACATCTAGGTTGTTTTCTTGAAGTCTGGCCTCTATTTCCTGGTTTAGGATGTCAATAACTGGCCAAAGGATTGAAACTTTGTAATACTATTCTACAGATTCAAATGGAACTTTACTCCCTCCCCCAATTTTGGAGGGAATTTTGCCCTTTCTTGGCAACTCGGCTGCTTTAAACCCGCACTTGTCAGCGATTTCTGTGCAGTGATTGAACAACTGAGTAAAAAACACATCTGTTCTGAAGGATTGTAACACTTCAAGTGTGCTGTTTTTTACAGATTTCACAACTTCGTAGGTCACACTGCTTGCCTGAAGGGTCTTTGACAATAAGTCACATTGTGTTAGAACTCTCCTTAGTAATAGTAAGTCAAATACAAAGTTGAAGTCCTCCATACTTTTTAACAAAGCATTGGCTTGTCCCCCACTGTCAGGGTCTGTCTGTGTAATTTCTTGTAGAGTCGCCAGAGTGGTTTCAAAATTATCTAACAAAGAACGCACTGCTTCAACACGGCAAGCCCATCTGGTATCACTTAAAGACTTCAATGTTGCTGCCCCACCACAAAAGATTTTTGCACTTTTTTGAATGTTTTCAAAAACAGCATGTCGTTTAGTTGATTTTTGAATAAAGTTGTAAAGCCTTTGAAGTACAAAGAACGTGTTTCTTATTGAAGTCACGCTTGTGCAACAGCTTACAATGCACAAGTTCAATATATGTGCGTTGCAGTGAATGTACATTGCCGTTGGGGCTTCTTCCATAATTCTAGCTGCCACTCCTTTATATGGGCCCCTCATGTTCGAGGCCCCATCATAGCACTGAGCACGCAGATTTTTAATGTTCAAGTCCAGTGAAATCAAAACATTCTTAAGTTCATTTGCGAGTGTTTCGCCGTCAGTTTTTGTGGCACGATAAAACCCAATAAATGACTCATGAACTTCTAACTTATCATTGACATGCCTCAAGACAACAGCTACTTGTTCGTGCTTTGCTATGTCTTGAGTCTCATCAGCTATAATGGCAAAAACTTTTGCCTCTTTGACTTCTTTGGCAATGTGCAGCTTGATTTTTTCTCCAATAATGGACAGTAGCTCATTCTGGAAAGTCGCTGAAGAGTACTGAAAATTTTTTCCATGTTCAATGAAGAACTTCTTTATTAAATTATTATCTTTTGAACGAAGCTTCATCAGCTCCAAAAAGTTTCCTCTGTTCTTAGAATCTGCAGATTCATCATGGCCTCTTAGAGCAATAGATTGCCTGCCACAAAATATCAATGATTCGCATAAAGCTTCTAAATACAATCTGTTTTCTTGTACTTCCTCTGAATACTGTTGATTTACTTTTTCAATAACAGTGCCACTTTTGTCTGCTTCTTTTAGAGAATTGAGTTTAGTGTTACTACTCCTGTGCGAGTTACTCTTTTCATGATTTTCAAATACTTTTATAGCTTTCTTCCACTTGGAAAATCCACTGAGTGTAAACACATCTTCTGCATTGTTTTTTTTTTCTTTTGGGTTGTAAAACGCACGGCAGGCAAAACAGAATGCTTTATCGTTTAGAGGACTGTATTCCAACCAAGGAAACATGTTATACCACTCTGGCCTAAATTTTCTTCCATCAGTTTTAGGAAAATTTAAATCACGTGGTTGAAATGAGCCTTCCCTAAAATGCGCCATAGCCAAAGCTGGACCATGAGCAGGATCACGTTTATTAATTAGCTCAATTGACAATCGGTTAGTTGAACTGGAGCTACTGGAGGAACAGCTGGGACTTGGTCTACGCCATTCATTTGCAGGAGTATTGTCCTTAGTAGTTGTAGACGACTGAGTGAATAATGAGCCTAACGTATCTTCTACAGGTAGTTCTGGTTCATCTTCCAAAGGACCTTCTTCTGGTGGTTCATCTTTTAAATACCGTTTCTTTTTATTTGCTGGGCCTGAGCAAAAGTAAGACAGCAACGAACTCTGAACTTTTTTATTCTTCTGAGCCTGGAAAAAAAAACAGTAAGAGTAGGAAAAGAACCTTCATATATTTATAATAGGAATTTATCTAGGCATTTATAGGCAATGGTATTACTTTGTTTTTGTTTCCTTATCTATTCTTGTTTTACAGAGTGCATGCATTAGGGCATGGAGCGTTAAGTCATTAATTGAAATTAACTTACCATGTCTCATGTCTCAGTCGATATTGTTGACAATAAATAAACTAAGCACAAAAAGAAAACTAAAACAACACACGCGTACTTATACTACACAAGTAGATCGCTTTTTGTTGAAAAGCTGAAAAGAGCACACCAACAACAGGCAGACGACTCGACAGGACGGACAACACTTTAGCAATGACAAAAGACTACAGTGTGGCCCACCCCACTCCTGTTGCGGCAACAGTGTTGCCACTGTCGGACGTGACGTCACTCATTCTCGTCCTTTACGCATCCATTTTATTACGTTACGCCTGCTACTCCCACTATTTCTATTTAACATTATAATATACAAGTTCCAATAAATATTTTATTTTTCTGCGCTAATTAAGGCTTTGATTAATAATGAATCAAGAAAGTGCCATGCTTGTAAAATTTTATTTTACAATTGTTTGTAAATTTTTTATATTTTCAATTCAAAATTTTGAGGTGGCAAAATATTGGGTTGGACAATTCTGGGGTGGCAACTGCCACCCCTTGCCACCCCCGAATTACGCCACTGTATATGGTCGAGGGTTCCGCGTCTCCCTTTTTCTTTTTCTGAATTTGTTCTTTTTCTTTTGCGTTTTTCTACGTTATTTTCTTTTTGTTGCAATTCTTTATTTTTACTTTCCTCTTTTCTTTTATAGTATTCTTGCCATTCTTTTGACGAAGCCTGGCCTGGCACTTTTTCACGTAATTTTCTTTCGACTAGTGGTTTTCTTGGCTCTGGCCAAAATCAAGATTTTTGAATGGTGAGGGTATAAGCTTGGCGGTCTATTTTCTTTTGAGAGCGTATTATCAGCCTTATTAGTATTATCATTACTAATTTCGTGCTGCACAGAATTATTCAGCCTGCTCTCATTCATTGTCTCTATACATGCATTTACTTGATCTCTACTTTGAATTATGTCTGGATTTGTTACTTCTACATTGCTCGTTTTATCATCAATCTGTTTATTAGAAAATTGTAAAGTTTGGTTATTTTCCATTTCAAACTTTCTCCCAAGGACTGGATTTTCACATTTTGAAGAGAAGTAATTTCACTTGAATGTAACATAGATGTGCTAGTTGTTAGATAATATTCATTACATGTGCTTACAGTTACATCAGACCTTATAGATTTACTCTCATTTAGTGCATTGTTGGTAGAAGTAATATCACCTTTCTCTTCAAGAGGTCCATATCCATATTGTTATCTGCATTTAGGTACACGCTCTCATAAATCTCCGTATCATCACAGAAACTGTTTGAATTTGTATCTTCAGATTCAATTACAATTCTTAACAGAGGTGACTATAAACTTGTCATTTTAGGTACAGTAATCACTATTGGTGTTAGGTCCAAATTTCTCACCTCAATTGATTCTTATGACAGTACATTAATTTAGGGGCCGGGTTTCCAAAATAACGGAGGCCACTATTTCGCAAAATACGTCTTTATTATTACTCTGTGTTTACACGTGAACTGTAGCATAAAACATTCCGTTTTTCCCTAACAACAACAACAACTAAAAACATGGCGCTTCAAACGGCCACGCGTCCGGTAAAACCAGTGGCGTTACAACTCTCCCCCTCTGGTTTGTGCCACCGCCCTCGGGCGCAAACCAGACTTTCGAGGTCGTCCCCTTCCTCTCTTTGGAACTTCTTTCTTTACACCGGAGGATGGTGTCTCAGGACTTTGCTCTATAGCCTCCTTTCGAGGCCGTTCTCTCTTCTTCTTTTGCGAAACAGGCTTCGTCTCTTCCCCTCCTATAAATGGAGTAATTTCCGATACATGATATTTGCTAATAGATTCCTCAGGGTTGTCTAGGGTAGAAAGCTCATAGGTACAGGGAGTTACTTCTGCAAGAATTTTGTAGGGCCCATCTCTCTTCGGGGCAAATTTTCTAGAATAGCCCTTGGCGGCATTACTCAACGTATGCGTCTTCAACAGAACCAAGGATCCAAGGTCGTAATCTGGGGCAGGGCGTCGATGGCGATCAGCATACATCTTATGCCGTTCTTGTTCCATCATAACCTTCTCTTTGACATCATCCATTTCGGATACAAAATGTTTTAAATAGGGGGTAATCTGGGGCACGAAATTATCATTGGTTAGTATAGCCTTTAGATCATGGCTTACATCATCCACCGTCCGCAGTTCTCTTCCAAAATTAAGATAAGCAGCACTACGTCCCGTGCTTTGACAAACTACGGTATTCATGGCAAAGCGAATACTCGCTAGATTCAGATCCCAGTTAACGTGAGTGTCTCCAACTAATATAGCCAGTTGAGGTTTCAAATCTCGATTCTTTCGTTCAACAGGATTAGATTCGGGATGGTACACAGGGGTAAGTATCTGTTTTACATCCAGTATGTACATAACCTGCTGCATCACAGCAGATACAAATTGAACACCATTGTCGCTGAGGACCTTCCGAGGCAGACCGTACCTGAGAAATATCTCTTCTATGAGAATTTTTGAACACGCCATAGCTGTAGCTTCTGGCAAGGCGAATAATTCCACCCATTTCGTAGCGGTATTTTCAATGATGAAAATCCACCGATTGCCATTAGCAGTTTCGGGTAATGGTCCAAACAGGTCAATAGATAACACCTCGAATCTTCGATAACAAGGGGTAGTTTGTACTAAGCCAGCAGGTTTCAAGTTTTGGGTTTTATACTTCTGGCACGCTACACATTTTCGGACATAGTCGTTAATACTTCGGCGCATACCGGGCCAAAAGTAACGATTCATAATACGCTTCATCGTGCGTTCCACACCATAATGACCAGCTGTAGGGCTATCATGGTATTCCTCGAGAACATTTTGTCTAGCCTCTTCAGGGACCACATATTGTGCATTTTCTTCATCAAGGTCCGGGGAATAGTGATACAACACCCCATTTGACATAGTATAACCACGACCAATCCAGTGACTCGTCTCGTCTCTGGATGAGGCAGTTTCGAAACATTTAATGATTTTGGCCACTTCAGGGTCAGATAATTGCTCATGACGCAAATCAACTGCTGTCTTTCCTGTTAATTCTACAGTGATAGTGCACACCTCACAATTTGGAGCTCCATTCGTAGGATTGCAAATTGGGCGTGATAACATATCCGCAACTTTATTGGTTTTACCAGGGGTATGGCTGATTTTCAAATTGTAGGCCTGTAACTGCAGAGCCCAACGAGCTAAACGACCCGTTGGTGACTTGATGCTCATCAGCCATCTCAAGGGTTGATGGTCCGTTTTAACATGCACTTCAGAGCATTCTATATATCCACGAAAACGGTTAAAAAAATGTACAATGGCAAGTGCTTCCCGCTCTAAAGTAGAATAATTACGTTCAGCAGAACTTAAGAGTCGACTTCCGTACTCCACTGGTCGTTCATCTTCCCCCTCCCCTTGCAGGAGCACGCCACCAATAGCAAAGGCGCTGGCATCGGTATGTAATGTAAAGGGTTGAGTGACATCGGCTTGTCGTAATACAGGAGCAGTGGTCAAAAGGTCTTTCAATTTGTGGTAGGCCTCCTTCTGCTGATTGCCCCATACCCATTTTACATTTTTCTTTAGCAAGTCCGTGAGAGGTTTGGCTACTTCAGAGAATCCAGGTACAAAACGTCTAAACCATGAACATGTTTGAATAAACGATTTCAAATATTTTGTGTTATGTGGTTCGGGCATTTCTGAAATGGCGGAAATCTTTTCGGGATTAGGCGCGATTCCACGTGGGGTAATTAAATGTCCCAGATATTTTATAGACGAACTCACAAAGACACTTTTCTTTCGATTCACACGCAGGTTAAATTTATTAAGTCTCTCAAATACCGCCTGTAAATCGCTTAAATGTTCCTCAAATGTGTCTGATAATATAATTAAGTCATCAAGATAATGTAACACTGTAACATTAGAAAGTCCACTTTTAAATCGGTCCATCAAACGAGAAAACGTCGCAGGGGCGTTCTTGAGCCCAAAACTCATGCGTTTGTATCGGTACATCCCGAACGGAGTGACAAAGGCTGTTTTGTCACGATCAGCTACCCGAACGTTCACTTGGTGGTATCCTGACTTCAAATCCAGGGTAGACATATAATTCGTTTTCTTTGCTGAGTGTAACAAGTCTTCTAGAACAGGCATAGGGTATTTGTCACTGACTGTAACCTCATTCAAACGTCTGTAATCGCCACACACCCTCACTTCGCCATTTTTCTTGGGCACCAAAACAACCGGAGCGGCCCATGGACTTTCGCACTCTTCGATTATGTCATCCTTAAGAAGTTTGTCTAATTCAGTTCGCAAAACTTCCTTCTTAGGCTCAGCAAGCCTATATGGTGGGACTGCAATAGGTGATTGATTGTCTTTTATGATAATACAATGTTCAGCATACGCTGTGGGGGCTCCCCCTGAAGCAAACGTATCCGAATACTTTGTTAATAAACTCCATAACGAATTTTGTTCTTCTATGCTCAAACAAGTGGCTTCATCATCACGCATCTCAATACTGTAGCTATCCATAGCTAAGGGTCTTTTCAGCTCTACTAAAAAGTCATAAGTATGATGCGGCATGTCTTGGAAATACCACAAATTCAATCCCAGGTTGAGTACTACCTGTGCATTTCTCACGAAATCAGCACCTAGTAGCGTTCTGTTATCTACATCGGTGCTTAACACAACGAACTTAGTAGGAACAGTGCGGTTTTGTATAATGACATCAACAGTCGTCGATAAGACCTGTTTACTTATTTGGTTACCATCAGCCAAGGTGACATTTAAATGTTGTTCATCAAATTTGCATTTGTCTTTAATTTTATGGTATAAGTTTGCACCCATTATACTTTGTGTAGCTCCTGTGTCTGCAAACGCGGTGCCATTTAATCCGCAAACTTTAATCGGTAAAATTGGACGTTTCCCATCATGGTCTATCACATCAGCGGCATAAAATTCACTAATATCTGCAGCTCGGGCAGATTCATCCTTCGTAACCGAAGAGCTAGCGCTAGGTGTCGACGCAGGGTTACATTTTGTACATTGTGCTCGTACCATGCCGGCAGCACCACAACCATAACACGAAAGTGTTGGACGAAATGTGCTTGCACTGTCTCGCTTTTCACTTGCGTTTGGCGTCTGCATGGGCTTCTTTTCATTTTTTCGTTTCAGAACGAGGCACTCGGCCATTTCATGTCCAAATGTCTTACAATACCCGCACTTATTTGCTCGTTTACCTTTACGATTACCATCGTTACTTTCGCCTTGTTCAGATTTAATCTGTGATTCATTGAGAGATTGTTCAATACTACGCGCACTAGTCAAAAGTTCATCAAAAGTCTTAATGCTATCTCGTGTTAACCGTTCTCGAATTTGTGCATTCAAGAGTCCGTAAATCATATCCAATTTTATTTTTTCGTCCAACATGTCACTTACCGGGAGTTGGACAAGCAACGCACGAGCTTTACACACAAATAGTTCAGTGGATTCATTGTTCGACTGTTCGTTTTTAAATAACTCGCGATATACACGGTACGGTGGTAGTTTAACACTATATGCAGAATGGAGTGACTTTAAAGCATCTTCCCAGGAATTTATTGAAGCCTTTACCCCTTGCCAATAGGTACCAGCTATACCCACTAACAACATTGGTAATCCTCGAAGTGCATTTTCATCCGAAATTCTAGCACAATCTTTGTAAATACTTACAGCATCAATAAAAGCTTCTACGTCTGAACTCTTTTCTCCATTAAAGCGTGCAGTACAACCGACAAAATTACCATTACGGGCTGGCACAGTATTTTCCACAAATTGGTTGAAAAGTTGTAGTTGACTTTGATGCATACTAGCAAGTAATAAACTAAGTTGCTCGTCAGTCATTGAATATGACGCCGGGGAATCTTGATCGCGGTTATTATGCATGTTGCAAATCTGTTTACTTTTCTTATTTGTTGACGATTCAGGTAAATGTTCCTCTGAAACTGCTCCCGGAACCTTTGGAACTCGTCTACTTCTTAATTCGTGATATGCCGTCTTGACAAACCAAAGCACACACAGTTCACGTGAAAAAAATCCAAAAAAATGCCTTAAGAATATGTTCAAACTTGGAAAAGTTACGTCTCCTACACTTTACACCGATTTAAAAAGATACGCAACAGCAAGCCACACAGAACAGGGTTGAATTCTTTAACAGGATTTCACAAAACACAGCGGAACTTTTAACATATTTATTTCGTTGCGACACGTTGGGCAGCCAGTCTATGACAGTACATTAATTTAGGGGCCGGGTTTCCAAAATAACGGAGGCCACTATTTCGCAAAATACGTCTTTATTATTACTCTGTGTTTACACGTGAACTGTAGCATAAAACATTCCGTTTTTCCCTAACAACAACAACAACTAAAAACATGTCTCTTTTCTGGTCTGTGCTTTTTCCCGTCTTCCGCTTGGGGCGCTTCAAACAGCCACGCGTCCGGTAAAACCAGTGGCGTTACATTCTGTTATATCAATTTCAGAAAATAAAGGATTATTTATTTCGCCTGAATTTTGGATCAAATTATCACCATTATCATGCAAATTATTTTCATCATCTGCAACAACATCATGAATTTTTTTGTTGGTTGTCTTGAATCGATACGTATTTTCAATGATTGCCAGAAATAAAAAAGATTTTGATCTTCAAGAGGCCCATTATATATCTCTTTGGAAGAATTGAACGAATCTAGTTTATCTCGAATTTTGTTTTGGAATTAGTAATTGTAATAAAACATGTTCTTTATAGGATTTGGCAAACTGAAAAGGAAAATCATCTGAAAAATATTAACTTCCAATCTTTTTAGTGCTCATAGATCGCCTTTTTTTGCTATTTGCCAAATCTTATAAAGAATATGTTTTACAACTATAAGCAAACAAAAAATAATTCACTTATAAACATGAAATTAATAAATTACTTACGATTTTTCTTCATAGATTCTTTGGGTAATGTACAATCTTCGGGATTGAAATATTTTGGCAGACACGTGATTGCCTTTTTGGCATAAATTTATCTCGACGCATTTCTAACAACCATTTCTTTAAGAAACATTGTTCACAAGGAAATTTGTGGCCTCCTTTTGTTGTGGAGCAAAGTAGCACTGAACAACATTGAGGTATTATTCGTCTTTTAAAACGACAGAAGAAAAATTGTAGTATTCAAGCAGTTTAGGATAGCTTTTTTCTAGGCTGGTACATTTGCTAAATGAAACTTTGAGGAAAAGCGTTGCGATTCAAATTAAAATTAAACAAAATCGAAAATGTGCTGCCAATCCAAGTCTTTCTGAGTATAATTCCAAATATATTTTTTTAAATTAACAGTAAAACATACTCATTTAGTCTTGGTCTCGGTAGTCATGCCTTACAATATTGCCTGAGTTCCATGCTAAGATAGCTGATTTCAATTTGACCAGCTATCACAGATATAGGTAGAGTTGTATTAGTCTAAGTTGACCCCCCAATCAGCATTAAAAGTGTATCCGGGTCATTTTTGTTCTGTGTTTTAGTTTTATTTTGTGTATTTATATTTATTTTATTTTACAAATAAAAATCTATTTTACATATCTCAATGTTCTGTGTTCAAAACCATAGATAATCCTAAACATTTTAAGCACTACAATTATTCAGTCCCCTGATGTGATTTGTGTGGAAAAGGGTATACATTTCTAGACGACAGTCACACACTTAGAATCCGAGTATGCTAGGATTCTTATTCTGAAAAAATTATGCCCGGGACTGAACCTGAGACCCAGATGTTACAGCTAATGAATAGATACCTACATGAAATATACATGGATAATTGAAGAATCCTTAGTAAGGGGTCCAAAGCTTTAAAAATTGAAATGACCCATTCCAACAAGGTAAATGATTTTTGGAAACAAATTCAGGAAGAGGGTGCTTAGGGGCATCAGAAATGGCTTGTTGGACTTTTGTTGGCGCTTACGAAACTTCTCCACAAGAAAAAAACATGGTTGAATGTTATTTCAAGAATTTAAACGTTTACCTTTTGCTAAAAAATTAACTACTTGCGATATCGGTCTGATTTTTTATATCTATATACCACAGACACGAGCGGATCTATCTGTACTAATAGACCTTCAAAATCACTTACGGTTTTTTTCTAAATAAATCCAAAATCACATGAACGAATTTTGTGTATTTGAAATTTCGACGTGTGGCAACTATATTAAATGTTCGAATTTTGTATATATTACATTGAGTGAAATATGGTCTAAAGATCAAAAAAATTTTGCAAAAAAAATTAGCTTGATATCTTATACAGTTTTCGAGATACGCATTTTTAAATTCGACCGTAATATCTTGTTATGATAGCGCGCAACGTGATAGCTACGGCAGTGCTCGTTCTGTGCAATTGTGGTTAGATGTTAGATACATATAAGTCTAGTACCTAATTTGATTTGGGTGTTATTATTATTGATCATTAGATCACTCATTGTCTGAAAATTATTAGACAATTATTTCGGTGCAATAAATACGTGATTTTAAATTATGAGGTAATTTGTTACATGTCCTAAGCCAAAATGACGTACTTCAGTATATGCTTCTCCTGAGATATTTGACATTTTATGCCGCTAATCTCAGCACTTCTTGTTTTTTTTATTTTAATATTTTAATTCTGTTTTTGGATTTAATTCTATGAGGCATATGAAAATAATGGTTTATTGATTGTTGAAAAAAGTCGGTCATTTAACAAGGAAACTTTGAAGTACGTCCAATTTGCTTAGGAATTTTTGAGTTACATCATTTTGGTTTAGGACAGTATATCTGTACTTGCAATACAGTACGAAATCGTTAAAAGTTTAAAAAATAAAAATTTACCGAAACTTCAGATTTAAAAAAGGTTTGGTATGACTTAAGAAAACATCAGAATCATATGCATTGGCCATAACATACAATTCCCATTCCAAACTACAATAACGTTATACATAATATCAAAAGTAAAGCCAATCATCTAAAATACATTTCTGAATATTTGTGTAAATAAGTGCAATCATGAACAAACACAATAATATTTACGTAAGGTATGTTTAATTTTTCCAAAATAGAGATACTACAAAAGTTGTGTGGGTATACGACAACAAGGGGTATTTTAGAGTATTCACGAAATCAATAAATAATTAAGTGAAAAATATGAAGAAGAAAATATTGTAAAAACTTTACTGGCAGTCTATGTATTCTGTGACCTGTCAGTTATCCTTTCCAAAGGGGAAACAGTGAGCAGTTACAGTTGCCTTAAAGCAAACAGGCCACTTAAAGAGTTTCATTAATCTTGGAGATAATTGCGATGCAATTAGTGATCGTGTGATTGAAGATGGTCGTAAGTCCTATATGAATCTGTAGGGCCATAATGAGTTTAAGTTCTTAGATTTACCAAGACGGCATTTATTTTCCATAAAGTTATTAGACTTACGTTTGCTACGTCATACAAGAAAGCTTACTTACTGCATTTAAAATTGTCATTAAGTCCAGCGGCTTGGTATGCTTAGCTTAGCTTGCAACTGAAGTACCTAGCGAAGCAGGGTCTGACCCTGCTTACTGTGAAACAATTTTAATTGTAAAAATTATTCACAAGAAGTGGTTTAGACTCTCCTATACTTTCTTTACCTAACACAAAATCCTGGATTTTAAACAAATTACCTCGGTGATTTGAAAAGCAGTTAAGAAAACACATCACAATCTCCCAGAAAATTTGGATATCTGATAGAGAATAACCAAATAAAACCATAAATGCTGACAAAAAACCACAAGTGGTTCTAAAAAACAAAACAAAAAGTGGAATTGTAAAGTAAAGTGTGACTAAAAATATGTGTCCACTTGATGTTCTGTTGCATGTTCATGTGCAGCCTTTCTTAACAATTATTGTCTTAAGGGCTGAAATCGTACAGAGCAGTGTTTAACAGTGATTCTTAGTAGTAATAGTACAGTGCTTTGTCGATGCTTACTGAGCTGTGTATAATTATGTATTATTATTACTCATAATGTACTTGTGTACGTGTTTACATTTTATTTCTATATTGTATAATGATGGTATACTTAATAAATAATATCTCCATATACAACACCTTCATAACCTATAGATCTAATAAATCCTCTGCCAAATGAGGTTCATTTTACATATTTTTGTAAAATTGTAAATAATAATAACACAATATCAAAAATGTATTGGCTTACTATCTTAATGCATTACAATTAACCAAATAGCAGTACGTCAGATAATAGCCGCATGCTAATGGGAGTATCACGGATCTAAATTATGATTTAATTTAAAAAGTCTGTAACTCAAAAACCCTAAAAGATATGGAGCTATTGTTTTTGCAAAAATTTTTTTGATCTTTAGACCATATTTCATTCGCATATAACATATAAAAAAATTAAACATTTAATACAGTTGCTTGCACGTCGAAATTTCAAACACACAAATTCCGTTCCTGTGATTTAGGATTAATTTAGAAAAAAACCTTAAGTGATATTGAAATTCTATCAGTACAGGTATATGCGCTCATGTCAGTAGTATATAAATATAAGAAATCAGATCAATATCGCAAGTAGTTAATATTCTAAAAACAGAAATTCTTGAAATAACGTTCTGCCATCTCTTTTTCTTGTAGAGAAGTTGTGCAAGTGCCAATAAAAGTCCAACAAGCCATTTCTGATGCCCATTAGGACCCTCTTTCGATATGCGAGCTAAAATTTTATTTACCTTGCTGGAGTGGGTTACTTGGCGATTTTGAAGGCTTTCGGAGGCGTGGATCCTCAACTACCTGCAGCTTCTGTAACTTTTAACAGAGTTGAGAAGTTTTAAATCCGTTCACAATTGATAAGCATGTTTGACTGAATGACTATAAGATTCAAAACATCTCAAACAAATATCAGAAGAAATGCATTCTCAAGCTAAGATTTTTTTCAATAATATCAGATTAAAGACAAAAGACGAAAAGACTCAAAGTCTCATTTTCAATTTAAACCCTTCTGTCTCCATCAACAATAATGACTCGGTAAAATACCCAGGTCTCACTCTTGACAGTAAGCTACCGGGTGCCCCCGTTACATTTTGACCCTTTTTAAACCTATATAACTTTTAAATTAATTGAGATTAAGAGATGCGGTTTTCGCTAGTCTTCTTTTAATTTTTATGTTTTTTCCTAAGTCTTTTTTTGCTCATTTCCGGTTTAACCGGAAACGACAGCATTTTCGGGGATAGGGCAACTTTGTTATTTCAAGTGGAACACCCTGTATATTTTTTCACAGTAGGAAAGCCCATTGTTTCCCCTTTTAGAAAATGCCATATTTGTCATGGAAATTATACAGAGTGATGGTTTTATAAGATTTTAAAGTGAATACTGCGTTTTATCGAAATGTTAAAAAAAAAAATGATTCTCAAAGTAGACTATGGCAACAAAAGACATCACTTGTAAACGTTAAATTAGTTTATTAACAGTTGCATATTACTTCAAAATTGCTAATATTGAAAATGTACATATGAAATTTGATATAACAAAGTGTAACAGAATATTTATTAAACAAATAAGAAATAAACAAAATAATACACATTAATTACAAAAGATGTTCAAAATGCTGGACATCAACTTGGATAGATTTTTTATTCTCTTTATAAAGTTGTCATAGCTTCTACTTAACTGTTCGGGGGTAATGTTATTAAAGACATTTCCAATGTTTTCTTTAAGTTCTCTAAATTTTGTGGCATAAGGCTATAACACCAGTCTTTCACATACCACTATATGAAAAAATCTGGAACTGTGAGCTCTGGGGAGTGAGGAGGCCGTGCTGTAGGACCTTCCCCTTCCTATCCGACAATTTCCAAAGGTGGCATTCCGGGAATCTTGAGTTATCATAGCATAATGAGACGTAGCACCGTCTTGTTGGAAACAGACAGTCCTCAACAAATTATCCTGGTCAAGTTGCAGATAAAAGAAATTTTCCAAATATGACGGGGCATCGACAATTGGATTGTTAAAATAAAATGGACCGTAAATTTTTTGTTCTGATACCACACACCAAACTAACTTTTGGAGAGGATCTGACAAATTTCTAGCATTTTCTGATGCCCAAATTCTACAATTATGCTTATTCACCTTGTCATTTAAGCGAAAAGATGCTTCGTCTCACATGACTAACTTATCCAGAAAATGACTATCTCTTCTACGTAAATCAAGAACTTTTCTACAAAATTGTCCTCATTTTGGAAAATCAGTTTCCTTTCATTCTTGATGAATGTGAATTTTATAAGCATTCAATTTTAGAACATTTTTCATAACAGTATGATCAGTATTTTCGGAATACCTGTCGCAGAAGAAATTTTTCTCGTAGAAGAAGAAGGATCCTTTTGTGTCATTTCCAAAATTTAAAATGCATTATTAAGCCCATTTTCATTATTTGGAGTTCTTTTTTTACGGTCAATACAACCCGAATTCCAAAAGTTTCTATACCATTTTTTAATTGAATTTTTTGTTGGAGGTTCCTTGTTAACATAGTGCTAAATCTTTTTTGTATTGTTTTGTAAGATTTAGTTTCACCAAAGAAGATTACACACTTAGCTTTTTCACTTAAAGTAAACATTTTTCTTACAGTAACTTAAGTACCCGAGTTGTCAATAGACTAATAGGCTTGTTCCATGATATTCTTTTTATATGGTTTTTATACTTTTTCATATAGTACTCGATATTCTCATTATGCACTTAAAATTTCGTATTATTAACTTTATCCGTTCTCGAGATATAAGGAGTTGAAATTAGTAATAGTTGCAAAAACCGAGCGCTCATTTGTGACGTCACTATACGCAAGTGAAGTAAGAAAAGTGGCTTCCTGGGACCTTTAAAATTTAACCTGAAAGGTTGAAAACCATGGAATTTTCAAAGCTTGGTAACTAAATAAATACGCCGAGTGCAAGTTCGTTCTATGTCTACAGAAAGGAGAAGGTCGGCGATGAATCCTAATCGTAAATTGCAGGGTCAAAATTGAAAATTCGTACCGACAGGAGCGAGAGAAAATTGTAAATTTTTGACACTTCACCAAATTGTACTCCCCAAGAAGTAAGCAAAACAAACAATACTTCGAAAATACTTATAATTATAACAACTAAGAAGCATCAAGTCTATTGAGATCGCCGAGTTTATGCGTATAGTGACGTAGCGCCTGGCCACGCCCCATTTTCGCGAGGTGGAGATTTGTAATGGTTTTTAAGATACTAAACGTGCGAATAAGATTCTGATTTTTTGCAGATCCATTATTTTATACTTGCACTTTCGATTTATGAAATAAAAAAAATGCCGAACAGGCCCATTTGACATTTACAAGTTATGTTGTCTTTTGTTTCCATAGTCTGCTTTGCGAATCATTATTTTTTTCGTAGCATTTCGATGAAGTGCAGTATTCACTTTAAAACCCTGTAAAACCATCACTCTGTATAATTTTCATGACAAACGTGGCATTCTCGGAAAGGGGAAACAATGGGCTTTCCAGCTGTGATCAAATATACAGGGTGTTCCATTTGAAATAACAAAATTGCCCAGTCCCCGAAAATACGCTGTCATTTCCGGTTAAACTGGAAGTGAGCAAAAATAGATAATTACTCAGGAAAAAACTTATCAAAATTAGAAGACTGGTAGACTGCATTTCATTATCTCAACTAGTTCAAAAGTTATATAGGTTTAGAAATGGTCAACATATATTGGAGCACTCGGTATCTTGGGAAGCTTTACATAGACTGATTGTCCAAAACATTGTTTAGTTGTATCTAGTTGGATTAAAAAATCCCAATTATCTTATTCATCAAAATGTAATTGTAATGGTTTATCATGCATTTTTCCATAGTATAATGTGCTATGGCATTATACTCTGGGGGATGTCCACATGCCTACAAAATATTAATAGTGCAGAAAAGAGCCATAAGAACCATTACAACTTCTAAATTTAATGATACCTGCAGACTTTAATTTAAACATCTAGGAATACTTACTTCTATTAATCAGTACATACTTGAATGTATTGTGTCCATGCATAAAACCATCTCTACGAATATCAGTATCAAGCTATAATACCAGACATAAACCCATAATTGCATCACATCACACTTATCAAGGAATATTAATAGCTACAGATATGTATCAGTAAAATTATATATTTTGCTATCAAATGAATGGAAGCACTTATATAAAAGTTAAAGGTTTTCTGAAAGAAAATGTTGTCTATATGGTTCAAGAATTTTTGGATGACATCAGCACATCTTACAATCAGGTCTCCTAATTTTCAATTTTTATTTTACTGACCTGCATACTTTATGCGTTCATGTAGTATTTTTCTTAATTGCTTTCTGCTTAGAGTCTTATATTATTATTCATCTTATTTTTCTATTGTGTTGTTTATATGCTTATATTTCTGTATGTTTTTTACCTTGAATTTAGTTTCCAATATTATTGACGAGTGTACACAATTGCAATTGTCTCACAAGAAATAAATTATCTATCTATCTATGATTGTGTACTTAATGTAATTTTTTTGTTTGTCTTACCTTAAGATTCCAGGAGCTAGGTGGTTTTATTGACATGTTATGGCTTTATGCTTAATGAGTTATTTCTGCCGTTTTACGGATGATATGATTAACAAATCGATTTAGGATGGGGCACCTTCTGTCATGTACAATATAATCACCATTTAAAAATCAGTGAAATTGGTTCATTGTAACAAGTCTCACTTTTGTGAACATATATTTTTTATGACTAAATAAATAAAATAGTATTGCCAGAAAGTGTGTTGTGTGTGTGTGTGTGTGTGTTAGAAAGTGCAACCAAAATTATCAAAGTTGTAATAAAAATGAGACATCATTGTTATGACCTTTTTTTGAAGTTGGAAATATTTATTTAAACGTTTTGAACATAGAAAACTTTATTCCCAGAATAGAAATCGTGTCAATTTATTTAGCTGGAAGGAAAAATGTTTCAAAATTTTTAGAAAATTGAGATTTGTTATATATTTTATCAAAACACGACATGATTACATTCTCTCTCTTTTCGATAACATAAGATAAACAGATAACCTTCCATTGTTATAATTGCTAACAAAAGTACCATAGACCGTTAATGGACAGATATTTAACATTTTCAGCTAGGTAGGTATTTTTAGTAATTTATTGTCTCGTAAATAGGAAATTATGCACCTTGACACCAAATTTGCACCAGAATAACTTCTATACATCTATAAAAGCAAAGAAATGTACGATTTTAGGTGAAATTAATGTTACCGTCATATGTTGGAGATTATCTCATTGACTGTAAGGTGTTTCTTTTTTTTACGTTGATAAAAGTCTCCTTAACAAAAATAAATATGCTCCCTATTGCTCTTTTTGCAATTTATGTGAATATATTCGTTCAACTTGTATGAAAAGATAATTTAACCTGTTTGGTGTACTTATACCTAGTCTGTACTGATGAAGGTCAAGAAGCCAGAAACTACACCATTCACCACACACGATTTTTTCTGCTGGGACTTATTGCAATCAATTTATTTTGTATTACACATTTCAAAACAAGCTTCTTGAGGGTAGCATATATTAAATACTTATACAGAACAATCTTGCCTAGACTTTTAGATTTGTGTATACTTATTGTAAAAGCTAAAGTAACCTTTATACTCTTTGGCGATTTAGTGCATTTTTCATATAATTGTTGCACATTCTATAGGATCCTTTTCACAAAAAGGAAAAAGAACATAGATTCAACCTACCACAGCTTTTGGAACTCTTCGATTGTAAATCTAAAAGCTTTAACCTCTAGATCACTATAACGAAATTGAGTAAAATACTACTATGTTTTTTACCACTACATTTGCACATAACGCGACTGCAGTCACTATTCAAAAATATAAGCTGCTATTTATATCACGTGGAGTTAAGAATCACTTTTCCATGGTTATTATGAAGTATATATTAGTGAAGCATTTCAATAGATAAAACAGCCCCACAAAAAAAATATTTTGATGCGAGTACCATGAGGGATATAGAGAAGAGATGCATTAAATGCTAGAGTGGAAAAATATCTACAGAGATGGATTCCCGTTTGTCCTCAGAATTAAAAACAGCATCTTTCCAGTCCAAAAAATTTTCCAAACCCTTTTTGGGGGTTTAGGGGGTAGTTTTCGCCCCTTGCAGGGTGCGGCCAAGGCAGTTGATGGCGATTCTCGTTAATGCACTGCCATCAGTCTGCCGTAGAAACAAGGAACACTTGCTCTCCCAGATCTCTCTTCACCCCTATGTTCCTCATCCAGCAGGGGGTAGTTTACACCCTTCTGGAGGCTTAGTTCCGGAGCGGCATTCACCTTCTTACCATATTATCTTTACATTCTCAAAACTTGTAAGCTGGAAGCTTTTATGATGCAGTTCTATGTCCAGAAGGGTATAGAACTAGTGCAAAGGGTGTATCAACCTCCTCGGGAGAATTGTTACTCCCTCCCCGAAGCTCTTGGAATTAAAAAAGAAGAGTATGAGAGATAAAAAGTCCCCATTCATACTTATTTCCTTAATAATAATTATATTCATAAATTTACCTTATTGAAGGGGGGTATACTAAATGCAAAAAAAAAGCTGTGGGTAACCATAGGAATAAGGACTTCATGCGAACACAAAACATTCTTATATGGTCAATATAAAGAAGGATTTGTGACAAAAGAATATTATTACAAATACACAAACACTTTAAAAAGGGTTATAAGAAAAGCTAAAATTATGCAAAATGACAACTTTATAAAAAAATCTTCAAATAAAAACAAAAGTAGCTGGAAAATTATAAATAATATAATAAACAAAAACAAGAGAATGGAAAATTTTAATATTAATCAAATTAAAAATGAACAGGAAACTAACATACAAGCTTTGAATAGAATCAATGACTATTATATAAACATTTGTAAAACAGATAAAACTAATATGCATGTTGACATTGGGACGTTAATGAATTCTATATTTTTTATCGGAAACGTGTGAGTCTAAAATCATAGAAATAATATTGAACAGATTGGGCCGTTACTTGATGAAAATCCATGATAATAATTGGGAAGAAAACTATATTAGTTTTTGATTTTCACTTTATTTCTTGTCAACATGACAATTGTTTCGCCACACAGTGGCTTCTTCAGATATTGAGTACTGGTATACCAGTACTCAATATCTGAAGAAGCCACTGTGTGGCGAAACAATTGTCATGTTGACAAGAAATAAAGTGAAAATCAAAAACTAATATAGTTTTCTTCCCAATTATTATAGAAATAATAAGCAATCTAAAAAATAGTAATGCTGTAGACGAAGACAACATACCTAACCTAGCCTAACCTATCATTAGGCCAATATTTAAAAAATGACAAAAAAGCGGAATAAAAAACTATAGACCAATTGCGATCTTAAACAACATTGCGAACATTTTTGAGAAGCTATTAGCAAAAAGGATTATTGCCTTTTTCAATAAAAACAAATTATTTTCATTAAATCAAAACGCCTACTTAAAAGAACTATCAACAGAATGAGCTGTTTTTCAGGCAATAGATAAAATCGATTAGCGAAGGAAACAAAACCGAGGGAATTTTTTTAGATTTGTCAAAGGCATTTGATGCTCTAGACCATAGTCAATTATTAGTTAAATTAGAGAGGCTAGGTGTAAGAGGTACAGCTTACAATCTTATAAAATCTTATTTAAGTGTCAGGCAGCAAAAAGTTGAAGCTGTTGAATCAAATGGTGAAAAGCTTAGTTCTGAATGGAGATCTGTGCATCGAGGTGTACCTCAGGGCTCAGTATTGGGGCCTCTGTTATTCATAATTTATGTAAATGACTTACCTGACATCCTTCCAGAAACAGTAATAGCATTTGCTGATGATAACTTTGCTATCATATCTGCAAAAAATATTGAGGACCTGAAAAATAAAATGTTACACTCTGTCAACGCATTAAGTGACTGGTATGAAAAAAATTTACTTACCTTGAATTTGGAAAAAACCGAAATTATGCAGTTTCACTCATCGTATTTAGTGGAAGAGGACATAAATATAGAGGTTAATAAGATGGTATTAAGAGACGCGAAAACAGTCAAATTTCTTGGCCTACACTAGACCCTAGATTAACTTGGAAGGAACACATTAAAAAATTAGCTCCAATACACTTTGCGCTACCAAGTTCGTACCCTAAGAAATAACGTTAGCATTAACATGTGTTTAAGTGTATATCATTCCTATTTCCATTCAATTGTAGAATACGGAATTATTTTTTGGGGAAACTCAGTGGACGCTAATAGAATATAAGTTTTGCAAAAAAGGTGTATTCGCAACATATTTAATCTAAAAAAGACAGATTCCTGTAAATTGTATTTTAAAGAAAATAATGTACTTACATTAACGTCACTCTACATCTTTGAGTGTGCAGTTTTTTATAAAACTGTACATTTTTTGAAGAATACGACTAACACATCCTTATGAAACCCGGCATAAAGATCTACTAGTCCCGTACTGTACAAATCTTACACAAGTACAGAAAGGTGTAACAACCTCAATAATTAAGGTCTACAACCGTGTGCCAGAGATACTGAGAAAGTTGCTGTTATGCAAATTTAAAAAAAAATTTAAACATATTCTAGTTAAAAAATGTTATTATAAGGTGGACGAGTATTTCTCTGACTGAATTTTAATTTTGTAATGTGTGATGGTTAGCTTTTCTGTTTTCTATTCCTGTATGATAAATTATTAGATATAAGATTTTTTTAAAGTGTTTTTACATTATGCACTGAAGTGTAACCGAGCAGAGTACACTGCATCTTTTTATTGACGTATTCTATGACTTGTATGTTTTTTATTGAATAAAGCTTATTATTATTATTACACGAATTTTTTTGGAAAAATAGAAATACCATGGTCAGTCATGCAGATCAAAAACTTATTTTTGTGGGGCTTTCTCATCCAAGTGTCTTGCACAAAATTATTTTTCTATGACTTTAAACGAAATTGTCTGTCCAATATGAAAATTACTATATTGTTGTCTACTGCGTACAAACTTCAGCATTCAATGACTACATTAAAAAAAAAACCATTACATTTTGTATGTATTTTATTTGTAATTTATTAAACATCATATAACATACAAGTATAATAAAGAACAAGTAGTATCATATATTGCTGAAAACCCATAATGAAAACATTTTGATTTTATTTAAATCTATAACAAAATACAATACTTTGTAAGTGTAAAATATTATTTTCATTATTGGCAATAGTTATACATAATATATGGTCCTGCATCTTTAACTTTATTTAGCACATGACAACTTCCTTAATACCTATTACATTGGTAAATTTAAAATAATTTTATTACATACTCTTTTTCGTTAGTATTTGCAGTTTTAAAAATACCATCAGATGGACAGAATTTATTGCTTTAGTTTTTCTTTTAACATTACTCGATTACTTTTATACCTTTTAGTATTTTCTAATCCATTACTTTCTAAGAGTCACTAAAAATTCCTAATAACATTTGTTGAAACAATTATAATATAACAAAATACACATTTCTGTAGTTAATGTGTACAATCATAACAATATTGCGGATTTACATTTTAAATGCGCCTCGTGAAGATTTTCTAGCCTAATGTAAAGATAGGCAGCCAAAGTGGTGTACAAACATCAATCTAAAATATTACCTGTAAATACTACTCGGCAGAAAGGAATTATTGGTGTTGATAATTCCTAAGTTGTAATAAACGGATTAAAAAAAAAAAAACACTATACTTAATGTAAACAAAGCAAAAAAACGTTACGTAAATTACTTAATTTTAATTAATTTAATAATAATAATTTTAATTATAAAATTATCCCCAAGATGTGGTTCGGACTCCACTATAAACTGTAGGCCCTCGTTTCTCTTTACCTGACACAAAATCATTCTGGATTTTCAAGATGTTACCTCGGTGACTTGAGAAATGGTTAAGAAAACATTTTTTTTAAAGCCATCTATCGAAGTTGCATATGTTTGTACAATGGCAGACATTTGGTCCGCAAAAAGACGTAGTATCTTAGGCATTGGCTTGAAATTAAATAATGTACAAGACGAAATTGAAATAGAGTCTCCAGATTCTGATAGTATAGACAACACATTATGATTCACATTATTCGCACAACAGATGTTGTTGATCAGGCCGATTGACGACTTTGTTGTTAGAAACTTATCACTACCTAAACGTTTCAGATGTGCAAGCCAAACTTTGAATTTATTAGTGACAACAGATGCTAATAAAGCTATTTCTACCAATGCAGCTTTTAAATCCAGGCATGAAAAGGCTATTCAGCTCTTTGTTATGGGAAAAGGCAGGAAGACCAAAGACTGCAGAGATTATCTAAAATATTCTTGGGCATACATTAAGCTACCAAACAGTAACCAGGTGGAATTCGTTTTATAATTCAATTGCCCAAATCTTCAAATCTAAAGATAAATTAAAAGATTTGTTTGTGAAAGTGGATTAACGATCCCTTTAAGATCACAGAAATTCAATATTTAGAAGAATATTGTGCAATTCTGGATCCTATAGCAAGTACGATTAACTTTTTACAAGGAGAAAACAATACTTTCTTTGGTTATTTATTACCTAGTATTTTATCGATAAAAGTTAAGTTAGAAAAACTGAGTGATAGATTGCCACTATCACTCAGTTTTTCTAACTGATGATACTTTAGGTCTTAAAGTTACAAACAGCAAAATAATTTTTGATAAAGTTAGACAAGCACTACAAGGACGGTTTTTATATTTATTTATCATCAATAATTCAAATAAGGCTATTATTGCTGCTGTGACTATTCCTAGCTCAAAATGAAGGTGGCTGAAGGTGCTTAAAGAAACAGAAAATTCAGCTGACATAAAATGGATAATACAGCTGATATTGGATAAAACAGCAAGTTTGTTTTCTTCAGTCATATCAAGCAAGAGGCAACCACAGTCTTTGGAAAATGAAACGACCCATAACAATTTTGTTTATTTCAAAGATGATAGATATTTAGAACATCCTAGAGGTAATATTGAAATTCTGGAAGATTACCCGCTTATTAAAACAATATTCATAAGATACAACACCAATTTACTGTCCTCTGCCCCTGTTGAAAGACTATTTTCTTTCGCCACTTACATAACCTCGCTTCGACGCCACACTCTGTCATACAAATTGTTTGAAAAATGAGTCCTATTAAAAGGAAACAAACATATAATATTATTCAGTTACAGATTTTAATTCCTTTGTCTGTCTTTACTGATTAATAAAATATTTACATTAATATTCTTTTTGGATTATTCAGTATTTGTATGTTTATAGTTATTTGTTACACTAACAAATGATGATTTACTAAATATCTCCCATTCCCATTTTAACAAATTTAGAAGCTGTGGAGTAATTATAAGAGTAATTTATTTATCCAGATATCAGTACCAAATAATTAGTAATTTATTTACATTTTTTTCAACTGTTATTTAATTACATGGTAATCAAATTACTTTTTAATATAAGTAATTTGTAATTTTTTATTAAAATACTTTATCAAAGTAATTTGCCCAGCTCTGCCTGTGAGATAGGTAATTTTGCTTTATTAGTTCCTGTAATTTTGTCATTTAAGTTTTCTTTTCATTTTGTAAGCTTTTAGGATTTACTTATTGAAATTTTTAGAAAACATTACCATATATTCTTTATACGTAAGTGTGTATACATGACAGATTTTACTTATAAAGTAAGATCCCAGAGCCGTCAGACCTACGTCATTTTAGCAAAGCTAATATTTTGACAATAATAATGTGATATATAGTTATGTGCATATTTGCTAGCTTGAAAGCGGGACCCTTTTACAGATAACGGGTACAAAAAAACCTTACTAACCTACGCTAAAGTATGATAGCTCGTTTTCATATATGTTTGACAGAATACTGTTAAAAACCATCATTCATTATTGCCAGACACTTTCCGTGGGCCCTAACCTCCGCCAGATGCTTTAAAGCTCGAAAAAAACCCAACCTAACCGAACATAACTGTGGAATCATATCTACTATCAACTATGTAAAAAATGAAATAAAACAAAAAAATTATGTTAGGTTAGGTTGGGTGTTCTTCGAGCTTTAAAGCGTTTGGAAGAACTTGGGGCCAACGGAAAGTGTCTGGCAATAATGGATGTTGGTTCTTAACAGTATACTGTCAAACATATATGAAAATTAGCTATCATACTTTAATGTAGGTTTGTAGGTTTTTTGTACCTGTTATCTGCTAAAGGGCCCCCGCTCTCTGCTAGCAAATATAGCATACTTTCTTAACTACATATCACACTATTTATTGTCAACATCTTAGCTTTGTTAAAATACGTCTTGCTGCTCTGAGATCTTGGTCTATTACATTATGTATATACCTTTTATATATCATGTAGTTTTGTATTTTTTGCAAACTTACTTTCATTTTAAAAAAAATCTGAAATGTTGAACAAATCCGATTATGATTACAGCATATCAGTTGATGTTTGTACTCCATTATGTTTATGCATTACTGATGTAGAAACAAAAATCTTGACCTTAAAGTAAATATATGACACCAATATCACATTTGGTTTATTACTTGAACTCATTCCTGCTAACAAAATTGAAAGCTTTACAAAATTTGGGAAGCTGTAAATTTTGTTTATATAAAATTATGGATAGGATAAATACTTAAGAATATAATTATAATTATTATATAGTTACAATAATGGGGGATGCGTCACCCTGTATCTACGTATATATTTAGTCATTAAAAAGATTACATTTAATTATTTGAAGAACTATATTTTTTACTGTTCGATTGGCCTCATGGTACTCTCATCACAACCGCAAATTCCAGAATGTCTCGGTTAATTCTCAACATAACTGCTTTACGTGTAATACAGGATATAAAGTTCAAAATTTGGTGTAGTAATATAGTAACACATGGCTGACCAAAATTTGTACTCATATAGATAATAACGTGTACTTTACGAAGAATATTGTTTAAGTGAGTATTCCAGTTGTCGGAGATAGGGGGTGGAAAAATGGACATAAGTATGTTAAAAAAAAATATAAAAAATAATTATTTGTAGCTAATAAAATTATCTTTAATTTTTTTCTTTGTTCTTCTGCAATCAAGAATTGACTATGATCGAGTTATTTTGTAAATGTATACCTTTAAGCAAGGAAGAAATATTTTACTTGTAGCTAAATATCTTCAAATCAGGGAAAAAATGGCTGAAATTTGGTGCATCTTTTCTCAACGTATTGCTCACCGAAAAATAAAAATGTTTACATCCAGTATAGGAGGCACTTCATTAATGCAAATGAATTTGAATTTTAAAAATTGCATTTATAGTCCAGTGTTTGATGGTTTTTCGTTCAGAATTCTTTCGGGAAAAACCGATTAACTTGAAATTTGGACAGTGAGTAGGAAATGGCTCAAGGAACAAAAGCTACATAGTGCCACTGTGTGCTTTTAGCCTGGAGGATACCAGCCCATCTCGGGGGATGTTCTATGAAGATTCTTCGATAAATCAATATTTTTCAAGTTACTCGCAATTGAAAATGTTAATTTTTCATCAAAATATTTATGTTTTAGAGCGATTTTTCATGAATAACTCGAAAACCTTACAGCTTGAGCCAGTGTGCAAAATCGACTTATTTTGAATATTTGCTACCACTTGTGGTATATTGAGGAAAATATTATACTAATCATCCTAGGCCAGGTCACAAGTCCTCAGAGTGGTTTGATTTTGGGCCTGGGGCCATGGAATAATAAATTTTTTTGAACCGAATGAATACCTGCTAGCAACTGCGGTATACGACAGTCTGTACAATTGATAAAAAAAAAGTTACAAATTTTTTGCTGGTACAGGAAAAAGCGCGGTAAATTAAAAAATTGGTCATGATCCAACCGAATGAAAAGTATTTCTACTTTGTGGCAAGACATTTGTTATTTGAGACATGTACAAAAAATTACAATTTTCCCATGGTCCAAAAAAAAGTTACAAGGCCATTATAGACTTAGAATTAAGCAAAAATTGAAAATTTCACAATGCACCTATAAAATGGAAAGTTCTCGATGGAAAACGCTAAAAATAGAATAGATATAAAAATAGAATAAAATTAGAATAGGCCTTCAGGATATCGTAACAAATGATATACATAAAAGTTACACCTTTCTGCAAATCAGCAATGATACGAATAGCTAAACCTTAAGAATTGGAATTAAACGTAATCCATTTATAATTTACTTTATTAGGGTACTAACAATCTGTTCTAGAAGTTTGGAAAAAGTTTGATTCAATTTTGAAACGGTTTTTGAAATTTTTGAAAAAATGTTCTTTCTTTCACAGTAACTAAAAAACTAAAGAAAATACGTAAGAAATGCAAGAGTACAAAAATTAAGGTTCATTTTTGCAGAAAATTATGGTTTGTATTTTATTTTTCTAGGATGAAAATTAATTGAGATATCACCATATAAAGTTCGCATTTGTGTGAGTACGAGGACCACCTTCCACGAGCACTTTAAACTTAAAAATCTGAAACACGAACGATTCAAGGAAGTTTAACTTTACAGGCAAATGGTTTTTGGAGCGACTATATATCTTTAAAATTAAGGAAATTATCGTTATCGAGTATTTATGTGAAATTTTCGGAGCATGTAAACTGTTTTATTCTCGACAATTTTGGAGCATTTACAAATATATCTAATTATTCGTTTCTGCATAGTGCCATTATTGTAATAATTATTTTTTTGTACAATTAGTGCAAACAATTTTTAACTTTTTAAATAATTTTTTTTATTGATTTTTAAGTATAAGCACTTTTTTTGAAAATGAAATGTTCAAGTGATTCATTCAACAGTGGAAGTGATGACAACTCGGGTGTGCTTTCTTTGGTGGATAAAAAGGCTTATTAAAATTGACATTAGCTGCAGTCGAAAGAGGTGATGGAAAATCGTCAATTTTAAACAAATGTATGTTCATGCTGATTGTCGTCGAGTTTATTTATACACATGATCACAACATCCAGTTAGAAAAATAAAATACAAATCTTATTTATTTATTTTTGTTGCTTATTTTTTTAGTTAAATTGTTGCTAAATTGCTTATAACAATTTTTTATGAATTTTCAACTTTATTCAACTTGTGTTATTATTAGAGCTCGGAAATTTTCTGTCGGTGACGTAGAATTCAGGGCTGGCTTTGCCAGTGCAGAAAGATTTTAATACAAGTTAAAGAAACTGTCTGATTGCAACTACTACAATAAAGATCTGTTTCACCAAATTTCAGTTCTGGAAAACCGCGAATCCACAAGTATACTGTAGCCTGAAAAGTACCAGACATTTTTGTATACCGCCTACTCTGTATAATTTCACTCCAAAGTATATTCATAGAAAGCTGAGAGCACGTCAAAACAAACAAATATGCGTGATTGCCAAGCGATGTCTCGACATGTGAACAGCGCATATATTTGTTTTGACACACTCTCAGTTCTCGATGAATATACTGGGTTTGTAGATATAGCCATATGTACATACATATGGCTATATTTACACTACGGTTTAATAAACTGCGTAACTGCAATCTCGAAAAGTCTACCCTTTTTATTTATTAAATGTTGATGTAAATGCCAAGAATTACCACAGTATACTTAGGTGACAATTTTGGCGACGTCGTCTAATTAAAGGAGATAATAAATCCACATTACAACAAATCTTGTCAAAAACCCAATCCTGATAATATAAAAATAAAAAACCACCCGCATAGTTTTTATCTGCTACCCACAAATGCTGAAGAAATTGAAAGAATGAATCATTTAGTGAAGGCGTATTTCCAGATGCACTAAAAATATCAAAGTGCATACCTATATATAAAAATAAAGGGTCAACAAGATGTGGCCAATTACAGGATAATTTAACTTCAAAGTCAATTAGCTAAAATCTTTGAGCTGGCATACTGTAATAAACTTACAAATTTTGTAGAAACGACTAACCTACTTAATGTTGCACAAAATGGTTTTAGAAAAAATAAATCTACAACTACAGCTATTCATGAACTCGTTGAAATGATCTACGAACCACTTAATAACAAAACACATTCAGTAGCTTTATTTTATGACCTGAGTCATGCCTTTGATACTGTGGACCATAAACTCCTTCTAAATAAATTACACGGTATTGGAATTCGTGGTGTAGCGCACAACTGGACCGCCTCTTACCTGTCAAATAGATTTCAAAATGTTGTTGTGGAAGGAATAAAGTCAGTTTCAACAAATATTGAGCTAGGTGTACCTCAAGGCTCAATTTTGGGCCCTTTGTTTTTTATAATATTTATTAATGACCTTACTTATTATTGCATTGCCTCTGACAGAACCATTCTTTATGCCGATGATACAAACTTCCTAATGAAGAATTGTAATACAGCAACTACACAACTTGATGATTGGTGTAATAAAAATGGACTTGTGCTTAACGTAAACAAAACATCTCATATGAAATATTTTACGAAAAATATTACTCCAGATTATAATGTTAATTAAATTATGTGACAAATCCATACCTAGTGCTGATAACATAAAATTTCTTGGCTTAACTATTGACCATAAACTTACATGGGAAGTTTATATAAATAATACCTGCTCTAAGCTTAGCAATATCTGTTACATTATCAGAACCCTAACAGAAATGGTCTACATTACTATTTTAAAAACCTTGTATTATGTTCTAGTACAGTCAACCCTGCAGTATTCTTTGATTTTTGGGGGTTCATCGGCCTATCTAGAAAGGGCTTTCATAATTCAAAAGAAGATACTCAGATGTATGGTCAACGCTCATCCATTAACAAGTTGTAAGGCAATTTTCGAGAAACTCAACATATTAACGTTGCCATGCCAATATATTTCACAGCTTGTCCTGCACATTAGAGCAAACGAAAATAATTTTGTGAGAAATCATGAGATACACTCTCATAACACTAGAACTAATCAACTAATGCGCCAACCCTTTTTAAGGCTCGATATAGGACAAAAATCTCCTAATAATCCAGTTAAAATGCGAGTTTTGCTGTGAAATTGGAAACCAAAACGAGCTTACCTAACCGGTACGTTTTTTGGGTCGCTGAATCCGAAAATCGGGGTCCCGAGGGCTGGACTCTGTCCGTTCACCCTTAATTTGCAAAATACACCCCTTTTTAGGGTGTTTTTGTTAAATATTCTGCACTTACGTCATAAATACTAACAAATTCATGTATTTGAGGTCTCAGATTACATTTTTTGGGTTTCTGAATACAAATTTACGGGTCTCGAGTATTGCCAGTGCCCTTAAATTTGCAAAAACTACCCTTAATTAGGGTATTTTTGCAAGATTCTTAGTAAACTGTATCCTACGTGTAAAAGTTTGTTGAAATACAGTTTACTAAGAATCTTGCAAAAATACCCTACTTAAGGGTAGTTTTAGCAAATTTAAGGGTGCTGGCAATGTTTTTTGGACTCGGGACCCTGAAATTCGTAATCAGCGACCCAAAAAACGTATCCTACGTGTAAAAGTTTGTTGAAATACAGTTTACTAAGAATCTTGCAAAAATACCCTAATTAAGGGTAGTTTTTGCAAATTTAAGGGTGCTGGCAATACTCGAGACCCGTAAATTTGTATTCAGCAACCCAAAAAACGTAATCTGAGACCTCAAATACATAAATTTGTTAGTAACCCCCTAAAAAGGGGTGTATTTTGCAAATTAAGGGTGAACGGACAGAGTCCAGCCCTTCGGATTCAGCGACCCAAAAAACGTACCGGTAAGGTAAGCTCGTTTTGGTTTCCAATTTCACGCCTCCCCCTCGCATTTTAACTGGACTATAACTATATTGGAATAAAATGCTACAATAAAATAAACTTTTTTAAAACTACTGACAGTATGAATGTCTGCAAAAATAAATTAACTGAATTTCTTATATCAAATTGTTTTATTCGGTGGATGAATTCTTGGAATATCAGTAATGTTTTTTAACTATTTTTAATAATGTGTTTGTATTAAGCTTTAATGTTTCTTTTTTCTTTGAATGATTTGTTTTCTCAACTATTTGTAAACTGTTTGTAACTTTGACTAGTCAGATAAGTTGGAATGCCTGTAGTGTATTAACTTTTTATGACGAATAAATTATTATTATTATTATTATTATTAGTAAAAAACATATAAAAGTACCGCCATACACTGGAATCTAAGTTGACACTCGGTCAGAGTATAATGCAATAACATTTTAAAATGAAATAAAATTCACTTTATCATGTTGTGTGCATTTATGACGAACATGGTACATGGCAGTTTTATGTCACCAATCCTTAACTTTGTTATGTGTGATTTAATATTATATGAAAATGGTTTATTTTATTGGGAAAAATGTTTTATGTTGCCAGCAGTTAATTGGGTTATATTTAATTATTATGAGAATAAACAAAATAAACATGCCACACATATTAAGCAGTACAGGAAAATATGTATTTGATTCAAAATGGTCTTTTCATTTGCTAGATATGAATTACGTGTTTTTGTAAGAACTATTACCGCTTTTAGGTTAGGTTAGGTTAACCAAAAATTCGTTGTAGCTAGCAATAATGAATATTTCACCACTTCCTCGTATTTCTGATTATTTCAAAGTGTTTGCAATATCTGTTTATATATGAGCCGTCCTGTCGCCGAGATAAAATGCCCGAGCCCTGGTTATTATAAATCACAATATTTGTTTATGGATACTATTACTTGTCCAAACGCAGATGAATAATTAATATATAATCTAATAAGAATAGATAAAAATAATTTTATTAGACAAAAGCCTCACTTCTTGCAAAAATTAATACACACACATTTATTAAAAAGCTTTGCAAAAACGCACTATCAGCTTTATTTTATCGACCCCCTATGACCAATGGGTGATTGATTCACTTTAACAATTTTCTTTCGTTACCCACACGACTGCAAAGTTTTACCAGCCATGTATCTTTTCGTAATTGAAAATTATTTTTCCTGTACTAGTGATACTTTCACTTACTTAACGTATACAATTTTTGTTTTAATTTGGCCATCCTAAAAATGTACTTTATATGAAACCGGTGGGGTTTAAAGGGTGATTTTCTTTTATGGAAGGACGTTAATTTTGTTAAACTATTTGACACATGTTAAGCAGCAAAACAGATACATTAAATCGAATCAGTCTTCTCATCTGCATCTTGTGTTATTACAGAACTTGAGCTACACGAGAATAAATATTTCTTAACTTTAACTTTCCTTAACGTTATTTGGTAAATTTAATGTTATATAAATATTTTTACAAAATATTAACATATTAGTGACGGGTCATATAGTGAGTCCCAAATTCAGGTTGCATGTATTGCTGTCTCTGTTATTATAAAAGATAGAGAGTCGGTTAAAACGAGAATATTTTGGGCATTTCAATGGAGCTTCTAAATTTGATTTAACCTTTTCGTTTTCGAAATAATTGGGAAAACCCCAATCATGCATATCAAAAACAAAAAACAATATTTTTCTCTCTTACTTTTACTGTAAAGATTTTAAAAAAGTGCTTATACAACATGTAAATTAATTTGATGTAACAATTTAAAGTAAGGAAGTATGGGAGGTAAATTGGACACAAAAGTACCAAAAATTCCTAATTGGTTAATATCTGTGTCTGTTGTGAGATAAAGATAAATATTATTGGTCTAAACTATTATTAGCATCACATATTTATTATTCGGCAATCATTTTTCTGCTCTTTAACACTATTTAGTTTTATCTGCGAATTTTTAGTTTTTATGAAATAAACTTCAGGAAAGATCAGGAGTTCCTCAAGGATCTCACATCGATCCTCTGTTATTTAATCTCTTTGTGAACGATTTAGCTTCAGTAATAGAAAATAGTAATTTCGTAATATTTGCGATAATTTAAAAGTGTTCAGAGTAATTAAAAATCTTTCTGATGCTGAATTGTTGCAAAGTAATTTGGATGGTTTGTCCCATTGATGCAATGAAAATGTCCTACATTTAAATGTGAACAAGTACTATAAGATGACATTTGCAAGAATAAACTCACATTATAGTTATCCTTACAAAATTAATAATAGTGCTGCTTGAGACTAATTATGTAAAGGATCTGGGACTTAATCTCGATAATAAACTTAACATCCATATACAATGAAATAATATCAAAGTGGTGTTCAAAAGCTTTTGCGCATTTAAGTTGGGGTATTTGAAAGATGAATATGATTATGATGACCTTCTTGTTTGGCTTAATATTGACACATTAGAACATAGAAGATTGAAGGCTGACATGTCCTTTTTGCACAAAACACTTAAAGGTTAGGTCAGTGCCCTGACCTACTAACCTAATAAAATATAAAGTAAATGATAGAAAAAATCGTAATTCAGATATATTTCCAATTAACTCTTCAACACACCAATTATAGAAAAAATGAGACGATAACTCGAATTCTAAGGATTGCTAATACAATTCAAAATAACGTAGAACTTTGTGGATCCTCAACTTTATATTTTTAGGAAATCAATCAAACAAGGAAAAGTGGGATTTTCATAAATGCACGATTGTGATTTGTCCAATTATTTCAAGAACAAAAAATTAGATCAAATCTAAAAGCACCATTGAAATGCTCTAAAGCTTCCTTTATTTTATAATAGTGAAGCCTCAATTTCGGACATACTGTATACCTGAATTAATTCTGGTACCCGTCACTGGCAGAGATAAAAAGTTGCCCTAACTTTCATTGCGTTTGCATATTGACTTGTCTCAGGCATATATTGTCCTTACTTGTCCAAGATTGTGCGTATTAATAGGGGTAGTGTAGAGAAATTTTGGTAAATACCTCAATTTTATGTATTTATATTTTTTAATGCTGATAGAGTCATATCATAAGTAGAGCGATAGTTGTGTAATGTATCGCCCCAATATTATCAGGGGGCAATCCAGTGTATCTGTTATAACGGGAATTCTGATCAACTAAAGAATAACGCAGGTTATATTTAATATGGTATTTGTGCAATTATACATATTAGTTAAAAAATATGTATATGTAGATAATTTTAAACGTCTTATCCCTCGGTCTTATCAATGCTCTAGTTCTGGATAAACTTAATATTACTACTTTTTAAAATAAAGGTTCACACTATTGCCCATTATTTGACACCGTTTGTGAAGTCTTCTTTGAAGAATGTCTGGTAAAATAAACTGCATTATTATTATTACATTATTACTTGACACATGCTCCGAGAAGGATAATTTTTTCATTAAAGGGTATAGCCGGATAAGCATAGTGAAAAATGACCTGAGCCAAATTGGACTTTGCATACATGGCTTATTAGCTCTCTATTAATAAACAATTTCTGCCGAGTTTCAAATCCGTACCCGTATAAGACGTGATTTTTAGTTTTTAATTAATTTCGCTTTTCCTGTTGCATTAAAAATTCTGAAAAAAATCAACGTCCATACAGTCTGAAGGCCCCACGTCAGGAATATTTTTCAGATTTTTTGGCTTAAAGTTCGGTTTGCCAAACATTTTTGAAAATTTGAAAAATTTTTCTTTTAGGATTTTATCAAATTAATTTTTTTACAGTAATAACTACTTCATATGCTTGTTGGCTTGTCATTTTTTCAGATTTTTTAAAGTGGTGGGTCATGGTGTAAAAAATTAAAACACGATTTTGGTACGTTTCGGCTCAATACTGTATCTCTGAATCGGTTTTCTTGAACATATTTCAATTTATAACACTTTTATGTAGCAAACAGTACATAAATAAACAATCAATAATTCTTTCTACATGGTATATAATCCGTACGCAATAGCATTAACTAATCAATCTTCAGCACTATCGTCGTTCATTACAGAATTTATTTGAAAATATCAAGAGCCTAAGGATAAAGTGATGATAGTTAATGAAACAGACGCTGTTTATTACCTTTAATGACATTCTCAAGTTTCTGTATTCAATGTCTTGACCTGTGTAAATACTACATGTATAAAACACCAATAAACTATTATTATTATTATTGTATACATATTCTTGTGACAACTTCAGTCACGTCCCAGAAGCAGTGTGCAGACTGACCAGATAACAATTTCACAATGATGCATCAAGAATCGAACAATGCAATACTTGCACGTTAGGTTTCAGACATTAGTTAAACAATTTTAAAATTAAAATATAAACTTAAGTCAGGACGCAAGCCTGCATTTGAAATGAGACACACTGAGAAATATCTAAATAAAATAAACATAAACGGTAACGATAAGTTTCACCGCAGATGTGTAATGTACCAATTTTGTGATAAAGACAGTTTAAATAAGGTAGTTAGGACAGCATGCAAACAAACATCATGACTGTACCCGTTACTTCTGAAAATGTTTTAATTGTTAATATATTGGAAAATGTATTAGGATAAGTGTTTGAGACATTAAATTGTTAATTATTATTAGATAATCAATCTGCAAGACAATGTTAATAGTTTCAGTTGGATTCAAGATGAATTCTATGTAAAAATAAGCGTGGCTAGAAGAATTTTTAATATTAACAAATCTTAAAGTATTGATTATATATGAAATTATAAATTGGTCTAAAATAAGAAGAGTAACTCAATTTTAACATGTATCTAATAATAGGAGAAAAATATAAATAAAAAATGTTTCAATAATTCAAAAATAAAATCTAGCAAGATAACAATGACAGCTTGTCAGTGGGAGAGAGTGTAAAAAAAATAGTTTTTGTTTTGGTATCGGTTTATGAAAATTGAAAATGAAGGGACGTCAATTTTGAGAAAAATTTGAATTAATTATTGAAAAATATAATTAAAATTGCAAACTCGAGGTTTCTAAGTAAGAAATCATACCCAAGTGGATAGTTCCAGTTTTCAAATGTCTTCAGGACTAGATAAGTAAAAGTTATATGATTAAAAATTGTTCCAGCCAAGTTAATAATAAATACAAATATTGTACATTGACGCTAAGCTTGTAACAAGGAAATTTGTGCGACGAAAATTATTTAAAATTACAAAGGAAGGTAAAGCACATACTTTCTTTTAAAACGTTAAACTACCGAAACCTAAACTAACGTGTAAGAAAACCAGAAAATACAGGAAAGTATATAGTTTCCTGAAATTATTTGCAAGACAGCCAATTTCGTAGAAGGGGAGTACTGGATCGGTGGTTGAAAAGTAGCGCGCAAGAAGAAAGTATCAATTCATAATAGGACTTCAAATTACAAGGTAAAAAGATCTTTTTACTCCACAAAATTCATAGGTACCAAAATTTGAAAATAATAAAGGCCAATTTATTGCGTATTAATTTAGTTTTAAGATTTCTTTGTTGTTATATATATTTTTATGTTATATCCTAAAATTTTTACAAGGTTGATTATCTAAACTAATAAAGGTTATTGTATATTAAAATTTCAAGGTGTGTTTCATTTGAAAGCCTAGTTTGCTGAATAGAGAGCGCACTGAGCAAGGAAACCACTATCATCCCTGAAAGAGAACAATCTCATGTTTAATTTGTATGTGTGTAAGTGTGTGTTTTTTTATAAAAGATAAACTGGTAGTCTTTGCGACTCCTGGCGCCCGACGTAAGAACATCTTTAGAATTAATAATATTTTTAAATTTAAAACTTCACTTTACATATCATAACAATATATACTTATTGCAATATTTATGTACTGTTTATTATCGATCATGTTACAAATTACAATATATTAAAGAATAAATATTAAGAGCCCAAACATCTCAAAATCGAGATTTAATTTTTTACACCATGACCCACCACTTTAAAAATATGAAAAAATTACAAGCCACAAGCATATGAAGTAGTTATTACTGTCAAAAAATAAAGATAGTCACATGATAAAATCCGAAACAAAAATTTTTTGGCAAGCCGAATTTCAAGCCAAAAAAATCTGAAATATATTCCTGACGGGGAGAGGCTTCAGACAAAAAATCTGAAATATATTCCTGACGGGGAGAGGCTTCAGACTGTATGGTCCTTGATTTTTTTCAGAATTTTCAATGCAAAAGGAAAAGTGAAATTAAATAAAAACTAAAAATCACTCTGTCTCTCTATAACTGGCCAAACCGTAGGCAGAAAATGCTTATTAATAGAGAGCTAACAAGCCTTGTAGCAAAGTCCAATTTGGCCCAGGGGCATTTTTCACTATACTTATCCGGCTATACCCTTTACTGTCAAAATATTTCTAAAATACTTAGCTTACTTAATAACTATTTGTGCAGTTAGTTGTGACTTGTGACTTTTACAAGTTCCACATCTGAGAAAGTGAAATGGTATATTTAACATTTTAAAAGTTAGAAATTAAGAGTAACAGGTTTGTGCAAATTCTCAGTTCACTAATACCCGAATGTACCGCAGATTTATTCTAGTAACTTGGAGAAAACAAGTAAATGTTTACTTCTTTTAAAAACACGAAAAACTATCAAAACCTATACATTGTCAAGGTAATTAAATGTTCATTATAATTACTTCTTCTAGGTCGCATAGTCATGAAAATGTTGTAGAAATGTAAGTTTTCTGTTGACATATTTTCAAGATTTCATTTGTAAAATCAAAAGTTGATCTTATCGAATATCCAAATACCTTGTAACGTTAATAACTGCAATAGAAACCCAGCCTTTAATAGTGCAAATGAATTATTTCTAGAACAACGTTTTATCTCTCGCAAACTATACTACTTATATCAGGAAGAACTCTATTTTACACAAGTAGTAATGACTAGACGTACACAATGTGAGGCCTAACCCCATTTTCATTCAACTGCTCATATATATTTACCGAACTTGCTCCGTAAGGGTCCCAAGGTGGCAGAGAACGATACTCATCTATCATCGAAGGGGATGGAATAATATACTTCTCCACTCGAGGAGGCTCAAAAGCTTCACTTCTCCTAGAATGTGTCGGCATATTTCTCCGCATGGTTTCTTCTATTTCCGATATTTCCTTTTTATTAGCACGCGACCTATGCTTAGGAGCACAATATACCACTCCCCCAATAACCAACAGACTAAAAATAAGTGTTATGGTTACTGAAACTGCTGCCATCCAACCAACAGAACAGTCCATTTGGCTCTTTGTCGCATCCGCTAGTCGTTGGCCACTGAGGTCTTCAGGTCCAACGCAGGAAATATCGCCAACGTCTAGAATTAAATCAGAGGTGTTAATTCTTGATTTCCTGTTTTCAATATTTACAGTTTCGTTTAGTTTTAAACTAGTTTTGTATTTCTGAATAAGGTGCCATAGCCAGCCTAAAGAACAATTGCAATACAGTGGATTCCCGCCCACTTTTAACTCATGTAACTGATCTATTGGAAAGTGTATAGCTTCCAAGGTTTGAAGATTATTATACCGGACAGAAATAGTCTTAACTTTGGGGTTTCCGTGAAACAACCTCGTTGGGAGTTTTTCCATACGTACGTTATAATCCATATGCACCTCTTCGAGGTTTATATTGTCTATAAATGCTCTGGAGTCGATCTGCTCCAGGGTCTCCAAGCAGTCGATATTAAGTATTCTCAAGTGAAAAAGACCCCTAAAGGCTACGTGTGGTATGTAACTAATAAAATTGCCACTTAACCTCAGCATGGTAAGACTAGAAAGCTTGTCGAGGGGTACCGTTGGCACTACTGTTAAGTTGTTGTCGCTTAAATCGAGGCGATCGAGTGTTACCAGACTCGACAGCCCGTCGGGGTGAAGATCAGAGATTACGTTGCTGTCTAGTAGTAAAGTGTGAAGCTTGGGTAAGTTGGCCATGTCTCCATCTTCCACGGATTGAATCAAGTTACGGGATAACGACAAGTACCATAACTGCACCGTATCAGCCAATGCAGCCGTTGGCACTTCTAGAAACTGATTATCATTTAGATACAGCTCCCTTAAGTTCTTGCAAGCTCGAAATACACCTTCTTCTAGATGCACAAGTCTGTTCCCGGAGAGCCTAAGAATTGACACAGAATGCAGCTCTCGAAACGCACCCGGATTTACCTCTTCAAGGCTGTTGTTGCTTAGATCCAAGTATGTCAAAGCTCTTAGTCCCTTTAGCGAGTCTTTCGTGAGATTTTCTAACTGGTTATTGCTTAAATCTAGGTGAGTTAAATTCTCTTGGGAGTTAAAATTCGAGTTACCTATGCTTTTAATTCGGTTATTAGACAAGTTCAAGGATACCAGTTTCTCATAGATCGGGAAGGAGAAATGTATATGGACGATTTTGTTGTTGGAGAGGTCCAGATCGTGTAACTCTGGGTTGAGCTGGATGGGTACGAACTCGAGGGATGCCGAGGAGCAAGACGTTCGTAGGACGTCGTTTTGGCATTGGCAGGGTGCGGGGCACAATGCTCCGTTCCCGCTCGTGCAGATCAAGGCCAGGACTGACATTGTCAGTATTGCTCGCCACCACATGAATAGGATTTTGTCATCCTCCATGGCAGAAGCGCCGCATCATCATGAGACCTGGAACAATCACTATATTAGGAACTGGAAATGTTTTACATCTGCACTGAAATAGTTTACCAAAATATACGTTGTTTCAAACAATATGGTTTTGTAAAGTAAGGGGGATTTAGAACATATACAGTAGATTATAGGTGATTTTAAGAGGGCAACATCTACAGTTAATACCTAGGATTTCGCCCCTTTTCCCATTACAAGACAAGTAGTGGAGCAGGCAGAACCTGCTATATCTCATTTATTTAACACAAAGTACAAAGATTGTGGAATATTGCCCATTTTATTAAGGGATCTTAACATGTTCACTGTTAAACAAATAAAAATAAATAAATTATTAATTTTAATTTTTTATTTTAATTATTAACCAAAATTTATTATATAGTTAAATAGCTCTCTATGTATCCAACAGATGGAACCCAAGTAACCTCTTATGGTGGTAATTTCTCGGAGGGAAGAATAGTAACCCATGGAGTCTCGCAGGGGTCAATCTTAGGACCTCTGCTTTTCCTCTTATATATCAATGACATTCCTTTATCCCTCACAGACAGTGCATTCGTATTGTATACTGACAACACAAATTTTTCACACTCCAATATCGATATTGATCAGTTGAAGTCTTGCTTGAATTCCTCTCCAACGCGGAGGATTGGATTTCAGCTAGCGAATTAAGTTTAAATGTAAATAAGACAGAAAAAATGATTTTTTTCTTACACAAAAATGATAAAGCAAACAACACAGATTCCATAAATTTTTTAGGAGTCTTCTTAGACCCCACTTTAAATTTTGAAAATCATAACTATATATCTAAACGCACATTTTTATTGAAAAATCTAATAAACACAGTCAGTCAACAAGTTTGCGTTATGACCTTTCATCCAGTCATACAGTCAGCCTTAAATTATGCTATCTTAGTGTGGGGACACTCTTTGCATGCAAACAGAGGATTTAAACTTCAAAGGCGGGCAGTTTGTATGATAGCCAAACTAGAATACCGCGCTGTTCATGGCTGCCTTTCGACTGCGTTCAGCAGAGCACTGTCTTACCTTAGATGGTAAGCTTCCACTTTTTCAGATAACTGTTTTGTTCTTGAAAGAACGCTTTTATGATTGCTGTTTATATGAACCAAACTATGGTTATTTGCACAATATATTTAGCTTCGGATTACAAACAACTTTAGCTCGATGCTTGTTGACATAATACAGAATTATTTTTTATTTATATGACAGTTCTTAAAATTAGCTGACTATGTTTATTTTACAAAATAAATAAAGTAGTTGCTATATTAAACATTAACAAAATAAACTTTTGAACATGCGCTAATGCTAGAAACGTACATAGTCATCGCAATATTATGACCCTTCCCAGCAGATATATTTTTGAGTGTATACTAATACATAAAAAATAATAGTGAGCACTATAATACTTTACAGAATACACATAATCATAACATAGATGATCTTAAAATTGAATTCCTGCGATTAAATAAATCCTGGAACGCAACTCTACGTTTAGCCCCAACTTTTTTTACCCAATTTTTTGAAAGGAAACAATTTCAAAACACAATAAAAAGATTCTTAGTAAAAAAAGTCTTCTAGTCCCACAAGGAATTTTTAAATAATAATATTACAATTAATGATTTTTAATATAACTAATATACCTAACTAAATATTGTATTTTTTTAAAATTTTAATTAATAATTAAAAAATTAAAATTAATAATTAAGTTATTTAATTTTTTTGGCAGTGAACGTGTTAAAGAGCCCTTAATAAAATGGCCAAGGTTCCAAAATCTTTTTATTTTCCCTTAAATAAGTGAGATAGTGGGTTCTGCCTGCTCCACTATTTGTCTACTAATGGGAAAAGGAGGAAGTCCTGGGTATTAACTGTAGATGTTGCCCTGTCAAAATCACCATATATAAATTTTAAATTATGATATGTATACATTTTAAAAATTGAATTTTATTATCCAATTTACGATTGTACTTCAAGTATGTGCTATTTTCTTTTTTTGTTATATTTTAACTTATGTACGAAAATGTAAATTTTTCTAGCATCAATAAAGGTCTGTCTGTCTGTTAAAAGTATATTCACTTGTTCTAACTATAAGACCATATGGAAAACAGTTTATCCTTCAGAGGCTATGTACATTGTCAATGAAAATAAAAATAAAAAACCTGTTAAATATTGCAAGAAATATATCTTTCTGTTGAAGCGACACACAATTTAATCCTCCATCTTTAAACATTTAACTTTTCTTTCATGATATTTTATTGAGTTTTCTTGTTACATCAAACTGAAACTGATAATATGTTGGTAACATATTATCTCAAACATATAGTAAGTTAATTGGTGCTCTTACAATTTGCTTACAAAGGTCAAATAATAGTACAAAAAAAAATGATACTTAAAAACTAATACCTACAAATAATGCCTCAAATAATAATATTGTAAAACAGATTAAAAATTTTAATCCGTGTGATACATAATATTGTGTCGATCTATCTTTGTCGTACTATTTACGAATAGTGTATTTTAATGAGCAAAATGCATAAATTTTTTAAACATCACAGATGAATAGATCACTAAAAAACATTATTGTTCCAGTATTTTATTTTTGTTTTATGTTCTAATTAAAGGTTAAAAAAATTATTTACTGCAGCTGTCAATTTAACTGCGTTTAAATGGAGAAGTTTCCGCGCTCCTTGTGTGTGACGTTATCGGGCACATCGCACCGACGGAAAACGTATTGTGATTGCGAATGTGTACACATTATTTATGTTGTGTTATGGAAAATACAAAGAAAAGTAGCTATAAATATTGTATTGTGCCCAAATGTACAAATACTACAATAAAAACTCCAGAAAAGTAATTTTTTAATGTGCCTAGACGCGATAAAGTTAGGAAGAAATGGTTCAGAGCTATGAGACGAGACGACCGAAATGCAGAATTATCGTCATCCTCAAGATTGTATTGCTGCCAGGATCATTTTGATGTAAATTTACCCATTAAAACTAATTATTTTATAATAATATTATGAAAATATGTACCTAACCCTAATATTATTGTGATAATTTGTTTACATATCATGGTGAATTTGGTCACTTTCCTATTTGTAGGAATACAAAAGTTTACTAACTTCCGTTAATAGGAACCTTGAATTAAAATGTATAAATGTATAAGAACGGTGGGAATAATGTAACTTCTCGACGTCCTACATATTATCGTTATATATTTATATATACCTATGCATGTCAACAGTTATTTTTACTATTAATGTACCTACCTACCTAAAAGTACGTAGTAAGTGACGGGGGGTATTTATTATATAAAAAGGTAAAGCATTCTAAGATGAAAAATATTAATTAATATAACATTAAAACATAGCCTTGTTTACCTATTTTGAGGTTAGGTACATAAATAATTTGTTATATTTAACTACAGTAAAAGGATAAAAATGGGCACAATTGAATTAATGTTTAGAATAATGAATGACACATACCTTGTTGCTTTAGTACCTCCAATAAAATAAAAATCAGATTAACAATAAACAGATTACAACAGTAAACAATGTGAAATTCTTGGGGATTCAAATTGATTCCCGTCTTGATTGGCGATGCCATGTAGGGATGCTTGCAAACTGCCTAGCACGTTACTGCTATGCCTTGAAAGTGATTTCAAGCATGGTTAATGCCAGATCAGCTCTAATTGCTTACTATTCATATATACAATCCAGAATAAGATATGGAATTATATTTTGGGTTAATTCTCCAGAGATGTTCCGTATCTTTATATTACAAAAAAGATGTATAAGAAACATCTATCAATTACAGAACCACGAATCATGTAAAAATTATTTTATCAATAATAAAATACTTACTCTGCCGTGCATTTATATCTATGAATCGGTAAATTTCATCTGCAACAACAGGGATCTCCTTGAGAACTGCAATAGGCAGCACAGCCACAATACTAGAAATAGATCTGAATTGATTACTGATAGAGTAAATTTTACGTACATTCAAAAAAATGTGAAATACTCCATAATAAAAATTTATAATACATTACCAATCTCAATCTGGAATCATCCGGTAAAAAAGATAAAAACAATATTACGTAATATCCTAGTACAGAAGGCCTACTACAGCATTGGAGAATTTTATAATGACCCTAATTTCTGTCCTAATTAAATCTGTTTTCATAATCAATGTTATATGGTATTACCTGTTATACTACTGTATGTAACTTTTTAATGTGTTTGTTTGTTCTATTTATTTAATGTCCAAGTTTGTTTTTAGACATGTAACTACATTTTATTTATTAACTTTGTAATTTTTTGACATGTTCTACACCATAAAGGTATTTTTGAGAACTAATAAAGATAATCTATCTATCTATCTATGATAGCTTGGTGTTTCCTTATTTTGCCATTTATAGTTTGAGGTGATAAGTAATTTCTGTATTAGTTGATTTCCCGTAACGCAAAATAAGGTGGCTTCCAACTATCGTCATTTGTTGAGCTCTGTAGAGCCTCATATTTGTCTTTTCAGTAATATTCTTTTAGTGAGTATTTATTAAGGTAAGTGATCGCAATAATTAAGCCAAGCTGTCAAGGATAACCTGCCCCCCTGATGCCTTATGCTCTTTTGTACTTTATAATTATGATAGTTGATGGAGTATAACAAAAATACTAGGTTATGCAATGTATATACTTGTTCTATTATGTGTCATGATCATGTATTTCTATATGAGAAACACAATTTTGATAAGTTCTATTTTACATACGTGAGACATTGCAAAATGTAAATAAATGGGACTGTTAGTACTCTCATTTGAATGTAACTGTCCGTGCAGGAATCCCTATAGTGGAGACCATTTGTCACACTGGTTGCTTTAGTTTGTAATGCGACCAAAGATGCATGACCCCATGCCAAAATTACATTTGAAATTTTTGTTTCTATTAAGGCAAGAAAAGCTGTTACTAGAACAGGTCTATATACTGTTTTTGACAAATTATGAAGAATGTATATGGACAATGTCACCTTTTTACAAACATTGTCTATATGATTATCCCAAGTTAACTTTGGATCTGAATGTACTCCATGAAATTTTACATATTGGGGATTATGTATTAAAGATGTGTCATAAAAGGAAAAGTACTTTGTTTAATTTATCGGTTCTCAAGGTAGTATTGGGGAGATCATCAAGATCTACACAACAAAAAAGACAGTAAAGTCCTCACTAGTCAACTCTATATAATTTCTATTCTTATTTATAAGAATATAAATTATACAAAAAGTCGCAGTCACATTTCGAAAATAAAGTTGTTAGAACCTATTATAAGCAAACCTTTCAACTATATATAATGGGATAATTTCAAGCGCGAGAGAGACCGAGATATATGCCAAATCAGAGTAGGTGCTGAACAAGGAGCGTAGTACTCATTCCCAAGATTACATTATCTCCTAAAAATACAATGAAACTAAATATATGCTTTATAGCTCCTCAGTAAATATCATTCTTCAGTTTACGGCTGCTAGTGTAACACTGTGTGATTTCTAATCTGCAGCATTTATTGCATGTTAAAAATAATCAAAGTTTAGAGCATTTAAAGGCATTTCACATTGTTATTCTGTTTTTAGCTGCCATATAACAATTGAAGCAATTGTATCTAGAGCCATTTGATCTTAAATAACTTAATGTGATATAACCGAGAATCTACTTTCGAATAGCAAATTAATTAATTGTTTATTGTTAAAATTTAAACTTTGGATTTTGTAATTAAAATGTAAAGGTAAATTAAGCACACTGGATTGCATTGTTTAAAGGAAAGGCATAATAAAACAACAAAGCACACATAACAAAATGAATTTAAATCGCTGCCTTACTTGCGAAAACTGTTTGTGGTCATATTTCTAGAAAAGTAGTAATAAAACCTAGTATCACAGGCACCGAGGCAAGTCTCGAGGCATTGGAGAAAAGACAAAGTAGGTAATTTGACAGCTAAAATACATCATGAAAATGTGTTAGATACAGTGAAACAATTTTAAATACAATCACGAATGTTATGAGCTTTATACTAACCATCACAATGTAGAATACTAACCCATACAAAGTACATACAAAAAAAAGTGTTGGCACTAATAAAGGGAGGCTAAAATATAAATTTGACACTAGGAAGATAAGTTTCATTTGTAATAAGCAACGATCGATATTACTGGTTTTAGAAATGTGCCAATCAAATGCTATATACTCTTCGTTTTGCAAACCGCTGCCTAAGGAATCACTACTTCCACATCTAGATTTTCCATCCAAATCTCTTTAAAGGAAACCATGTTGATTTTATTTGGACTTTAGTATGCGGAAATAATTGGTCATAGAATTCTAATATTTGAGGCAGATGTCAATAAAAGATTTGAGGCAGGTTTCTAGCATATACGCTAAAAATTAAGTTTCTGGACTCTTATTAGCTTGTTTTATCCATTTTCCCCAATTTACATCCCCCCACCACTTCAAGGGAATCATCTCAATCAGATGTAATTATAATACATAAGTGCACCAAATTTAAAGTGAATGTTTCAAATTTTATTTTATTAACCCCTATAATAATGGAGTGAAAAATATTATAAAGAAATCTGCGACCTTGGCTTCTAGTACTTACGCCTCACCCCTTCAACAAAATCATCTCAAAATATAATTTAGTTCCAGATATCGTTATAATACATATGTGTACTAAATTTCAGGTGAATTTCTCAATTACATATGGGGAGGAGTTGAAAAATGGTATAAAAAACATGAGGCCTTGGCTTCTAGTGACCAAATCCCAAAATTCTGTACTCTTACTAGCTTGCTTTACTTATTCTCCCATGTTTACCCCTATTTAACACCAACCATTCAACGGAATCATCTCAAAATATAATCTAATATCGTTATAAGTACAACTATTCTAATTGACATATCAATACACTATGGTGCCATTATTTTTGACTAATAAATTATTATTATTTTCGGTTTCCCGATGCTGGACAGTCTTTCTGTGGCCTCCGACATCACACAGAGAGCACCAGCAAAATATCCACAGCCACTCTCCACATCCCACGGTGTTAGTGATTGTAGATTCCAGAATCATGTGTTCTAAGTAGGCGAAGGGACCCCCAAGGTGACTGCCCTCTGCATTTGGCCTGCCAACCAATCAGCAAATTTCTGACAGGCCGCTATAATCCTCAATACTGTGAGCAGTGTAAGCTTCATACCTCCGAGTACACCGATGATGAGAACGACCATCTTGACCGAGTAGCTTGAGTACAGCACTTGGAGCTCGTACCGGAGATCACGGTATTTGGTCTGTCTTTCCTCCTCTTTCAAAGTGATGTTTGGCTCCGCAGGTGCCGAGAACTCAATCACAAACATCACCTTGTTTTGATGGCCAAGGAGGACTGTCAGGCTTGTTGGCTTGAATTAGCCTGACTGTCGGAAACGAGTAGTTCCAATAAATTCGGCACCTCTCGTTTTCGACAACGGACTCGATGTCTCCGGGGACGTAGGGCCGCACTGGTGTTTGGACTATCCCGTACAAGTGCCTTGAAGTACAGCACCTGTATCGCCGCGTTATGGTGTTGGATGTAGGCCGAAATCGCATACACCGGACATGCAGAAAGTAAATGCATGAGCGACTCCGGCGCCTGATGGCAGGTCCTACAATTTATATCAGCAACCTCTACACCCATTACACGGCTTCTGTAGACGGTGTTAATTACACCATCTTGGCAGGCCACAATGAATCCCTCGGCCTCCGACTTTAGCTCGGCTGACCTTAAAAAGGCAAATGTCAACCTAGTCGATAAACCCAGTGTTTCTACGTTCTTATAGTACACACCGTGCATGGGTTTATCAACATGCTGCCTAAACAGACGTTCCTGCTCGGCAGGTCTTATTTGGGCCTTCAGACGAGTCAGCTGTAGTTCAGTGACTGACTCTGGATCAGCACCGTGCCGGCCTCCTCACCTGTCGTCGGGTCTGAGCTCCTAAAGACATTACATGCCATGCTCAGTGCTACTCTGCCATGAACAGTAAGCATATTAGTGGCAGACACCTTGTTTATCCCAGAAAGTTCGGATGACCAAATCTTTCTTTCCTGGATGTGATGTTGCTCCACACCCAGGTATGTGTAGGTCTCTCTGACATCCAGATGTCTTAGGATGCTTCCGTTTGTGACCTGCGCATCTTCAGCAAAGTCCCCGCATCGTCCTCTCTTGAGATGGACGACCGCGCACTTGTCCAACTCAAAGTCCATTCCTTGTACTCCTTTACCACCATAAGAGCATTCTGAACTTCACGCTCTCCTATTATTATTATTATTATTAATATTATTGATCTATAATCACTCATTTTCCGTTCGAATAATTTTAAATAAAAAGCGGACTGTAGGACTGGTATGGTTTGTCTCATTGCAATAGATGCAATTCATATAGCGAACATTCACAAAAAAAGTATAGACAATAAATTGCAAAATAACGGATTTTGACTCACCTTTTGTGGGGATGCAAAATGGAGGAGGTATGGTCTGGTTTTAGATCTCCCATAGAAACTTAGAAATTTTTAAAAAAACACTGAGCACACACGTGTGTTGTAATGTCAAAGGTCGACTCACTTCTTCTTGTTTTCTCGACCGCAGAGGTGGGGCGAGAAGGAATATTGAATAGAAAAAAAGGTAAATAAAAATGGAATGTCAAAATTATTCCCCGAATAATTAAAATATAAATTAACAAATTATTTAATTGTTAAGCATACACACATACCCATATACATACGAGCAGAAATAATAAGATAAAGCCGCACGAGAGGCAGCAGAAGCTAATATCACAGAAAACATCCCTGTTCGTCAATCTGACACAAAGAAATTTGTAAAAGAAATCATAATGACCCAGTGGCAACATCAGTGGCAAAACACCGATACACGTTTGAAGATCAATAAACCAAATGTTGAAAAATGGATTCTTCCCGTAAAGCTAAAAAAAAGAGAACAAGTAGCGATAACAAGATTAAGAATAGGGCACACAAAACTTACGAGTTGATTCATGCTATTAAATACGAGACAACCGAGATGTGACGTCTGTAATACTTATTTAACTGTTAGCCATGTGCTGCTATACTGTACAAGATATGCTGCAAGTAGAGTTAGAAATGGATTGTCCAATGAAATTAGTGTATGTTTGAATAATCAATCTGTTAACATAAGAAAACTAGTTAAATTTCTGTATGAAACGCAACTTTTAACTAAAATATTGTCACGCTGAAAAAGGGCTAGGGCCTTAACCATGGGCTCTACGCCCTACGTGACTTTGGGTTTTCTGGAGAGTGTGTGTTAATAAGGGGCAACTTTAGAAATTTACATGGTTTTATTAAAACCTTCATTAAGGGATAACAAACAAACAACAGATACAAATAATCAACAACATAATAAAAATATACATAACAACTTAAACGGTCTTACCAATATACATAGTGGGGAGGAAAAGGTGTCACTTTCACTTAACTTAACTTGTGATCTCCAGGGTGGAGATCACTAAAACTGCCTGAAGGGCCTGGGCCCCACATCCGAAGATGAGGGCCCAAAACTAATACTGACTGTCGACACTAACGTCGAAACTCAATTAATGAAAAGAACCGAGAGCCCCGTTTGTTTTGATTATTCGATTTTTATACTTGTTTATTTAGCAGGCCTTTATACGGTCAATGTTATGTTTATATATATTTGTGTTTTATTATTAAACAATTCTACTAATTGGCATTGAAATTATTTAATTGTTTTTTATTTAATATGGACTAGGGTCGAATATATTTAATTTATACAAACATTTGCGATTTTCCCGGATTTGGCTGTTTCCTGCGTGACAATATAACGCATGCACTTTGTTCTTTAAATAAAACAGCGGCCAATAACCTCAAATGTTGATGCCGCTTAATTAATTAATTAAAAAAAAAATAATAATAATAGTAATATTTATACAAAAAAAAACGAATAAGTTTATTCTAAACTATATACATTTAAGTAAGGACAAAACAATTATTATGGGTAATGTAACGTACCCCCCCTACGCCTGTTATTTTGTAGTGAAATTCTGGTTTGGTTAATTACCAATTACCCTCCCCTCTCCCCTGAATGTCTAATTATTAAATCAATTAAACTAATTTGGCTGTGTGATCGTCTAGTTTAGTGGTAGGACTCAAGTTTACGTTTGTGATTTGTAGTTTATTGTTACCATAGTTCTTTTTCTAGGTTTGATATTACTGGTTCTTATTTATTTATTGAATTGGTAATTAACTATTTATTTCGACATTTAATGATTCGTTCTTTACTCTAAATATTGCTATTAATTTATTTGGCAAAGTTCTAATTATAGTTCTTTATTTAATTGTTCAAATTAAGCACTGAATATTGTGTTGGCACTTGTTTATTTAATTGATAAAATAATTAAGTATTTTTATAATACCCTGTATAAAGTTCAAACTCTAAATTATTCTTTTTATTTAATTTACTGAATTATTTATTTTATCTTTTATGTTAACTTTTGTTTAAGTTTACCATATTTTAGATTTCAATTTTATTCACTATTGCAATGCTCAAGTAAACCTTATGTTTACTTATATTATTTTAAATATTCGTTTTATTTAAGCCCAAGTAAATCTTATATTTACTTGTTCACTTTTACTTGTTATAATGCACTTTATTTTCAATTTCTGGTAAAGGTAAAATAATTAAAACAAGTAACGTTTTTATACGTATAATCAGACAATTGTCAGAAAGTATCAGTTATAAAAATATTGGTGTGGCAATGGCCAGAAAATAGTTGCTTACATATAAATCAAAATGTGGATAATTTAATCACAAATTTATATTGCAGCAACAGATTTTGTTGGGACAACAGTCACGTGTAAGTTTATCGAATGGTCAATCAAACAACTCCAATAATCATTAAAAATAATAATGATTATAACTAGAATACTCGTTCAAAACTGAAGTGAAAGAATGTTGAATTCGGAACATGTAAAGTTCATACTTGGGTGGCGAAAACTCGCAATAGTTTATTTAATTGAATGCACGGCAAGTTGAAATCTCAAGTAATTGCCTATTCAAACATAGTTTGACGTTGCGAAGCGTAGAATGATGTGATCTGATCAATAAACTTGATTCAGAATCAGCCAATTGGCTACCAATAGGTTTTTGTGTTGCGAAGATTGTAATTGTTCAAACAATTGAGTGAACAAGCAATTTGTATCAATTTCAACTCGCCCATGACATAAATATGTCATCGTGAATGAATACAAGGCAAAACACCCAGTACAAAGTTTAACATGTAATAATATTTAAAATGATTATTATGTCAAACTAGCAGGGGGCAAATCACAGGCCTTATTAGTGGATGATCCACAAAAGTCCAGTGACAGCATCCCTACAAGTAGGACATAAATAAACCGGCAGGTCCGAACAGCTGTAAAACCCTTCGTACCATCAAATATTGTAGAAGTTCATTGACCACACGACAAAGCAAACCGTAACAGAAATTGTTTACCAACAAAAATCTGCCGCTGTAGAAAGTAAGTATTTTAAAAGTTACTGTTTTAAATAAGACATGATTTAACATAGTCTGAAATTCAGCAAACAGCTAATTATGCTACAAATAAAAATTAACATTATAGAAATTTTCTAAATAATAAAATTCTAACTGGTCAAAGTGCCACAATGCCAAAACCGCGATACCGTGAGTTTAAGTTCCGAAATATAGAGCCGAAATGTAACAAATTTAATTAAAGTTTTTCCCGGTCCAGTTTCGTTTGATTTTGTAATTATTAACGAAGTTACATTTAAAAAAAAATACTTCTCTCTTTCCGCGACATTATTTGTTTATACCTTGCGTATAAATCGCGAGGTGACTCGGGTCACTGTTATTTGTCTCGTCATCCTGCATTTCCAGCATTTTCATTAACCTGACACTTTTGTGTGTCGGTTACAATTCATAAACTGACCAATGTCCCTTTAGCGTTGTGTGGGTACAATAGAGATCGCGAGTTTTGAGGTCGCTTCGTAAAAATCTCTTTTTCTCAGTCTCGTTCCCAGTTCAGCTGGGTTTTAACAAGTATCTGGTGGACAATGGAAAGTACAGCGGATGCTGTGGTCAGTTGGTTCGCAGCTCCCAGTCTTATTTCAACGAGCACTATGGCGAACGATAAAGTCCAGTGTATAATCTTAGCTAATAGCTAGTTAGATCCAAATAATTGGTCAGCGGAGTAGTGGTCAGTTGGTTCGCAGCTCCCAGTCTTATTTCAACGAGCACTATGGCGAACGATAAAGTCCAGTGTATAATCTTAGCTAATAGCTAGTTAGATCCAAATAATTGGTCAGCGGAGTAGTGGTCAGTTGGTTCGCAGCTCCCAGTCTTATTTCAACGAGCACTATGGCGAACAATTGGATTCGGTCAATGATAGATAGCGACTGACCCCGATATAAAATTCCCTCGCGTATTTATACTCGGAAAATACCCCCAAAAGTCGTGACGTTACACACTAAATGTCCCTTTCTAGCTCAGTTCCCGTGAGAAGACCGTACACCTGTGTTTATGTTATCGATGAATGTTGATGTTAACTCTATTAACTGAAGTGTCTTATCAGTGTGAAACCTATTTACTTCGCCCGGGATGTACGTTTCTAGAGATTTTAAAACTACACGAATCGACTGTATTTTAAAACTTTAAATTTTACTGCCAGAATATACGTGAAATATTTTTATGCGAATACTGGGTGATATTTGGTTTCGTACCGAATCGTGTACAATTTTCGGAAATATGTAAATTTTGATTAATAGACGCGGGAATAAGTTTTCGATTAATATGGGTGGGTCCGGTCCGTTTCAGTAAGAAAAAACTTTTTCGGACTATAAAAAGCTAGGTCTATCATTTACAATAAATTTATTTTAAAAATATAATTTACCTATATTCCTTTTCAACTTTTGCAATAAAAATAAAAATGACATTATTCCAGTCAAAATAGACATTCAACTTCGTAATAATCCCCATAGAGCTGAAAACTGGTACAGGCCTTGAATACACTGTTACAAATGAAATGTCAAAAGTCCCCGCCGATCTCATATCGGCCAAAAATTTTATTCAAGGTCAAAGGTCACAAATATCAGTTTTTCGCATATTTCTCATAAACAATAAGTGTTATCGTAAAAGTAAGTCATACACAATTTGTAGATCATGCAATTATCTAAGGAAACTGTTTCAATACTTTTTTTCCCTAGAAATCATCATTCATGAGATATTGTGATTTCAGAAGTTGTAAACGTATTTTGCATAATATGCACACATTTCCGCGCCACCTGAGGTAGTAGTAGAGGGTCCACACCTTCGAAAGCCGTCTAAATCGCCAAGTAACCCATTCCAGCAAGGTAAATAAATTTTGAGCTCGCATATCGAAAGAGGGTCCTAATGGGCATCCGAAATGGCTTGTTGGACTTTTTTTGGCGCTTGCACAACTTCTCCACAAGAGAAAAAGATGGCGGAACGTTATTTCAAGAATGTGTGTTTTTAAACATATACCTCTCGCTAGAAAATTAACTACGTAGGATATTGATGTGATTTTTTATATTTGTATACTACTGACATGAGCGCATATATCTGTACTGTTAGAATTTCAAAATCACTTACGATTTTTTTCTAAATAAATCCTAAATCACAGGAAGCAAATTTGTGTGTTTGAATTTTCGACGTGCGATCAACTATATTAAATGTTTAATTTTTTCATATATTATATGCGAATGAAATATGGTCTAAAGATCAAAAAAGTTTTTGCAAAAAAAATTAGCTCCATATCTTTTACAATTTTTGAGTTACAGACTTTTCAAATTAAACCATAATTTAGGTCCGTGATACTCCTATTACCATGCGGCTATTATCTCACGTACTGCTATGTGGTTAATTGTAATGCATTAAGATAGTAAGCCAATACATTTTTGATATTGTGTTATTATTATTTATAATTTTACAAAAATATTAATATGTAAAATGAAACTCATTTGGCATAGTATTTATTAGATCTATAGGTTATGAAGGTGTTGTATATGGAGATATTTATTATATATACCATCATTATACAATATAGAAATAAAATATAAACACGTACACAAAACGTGTAATTTATGAGTAATAATAATAATAATAATAATAATAATAATAATAATAATAATAATAATAATAATAATAATAATAATAATAATAATAATAATAATAATAATAATAATAATAATAATAATAATAATAATAATAATAATAATAATAATAATAATAATAATAATAATAATAATAATAATAATAATAATAATAATAATAATAATAATAATAATAATAATAATAATAATAATAATAATAATAATAATAATAATAATAATAATAATAATAATAATAATAATAATAATAATAATAATAATAATAATAATAATAATAATAATAATAATAATAATAATAATAATAATAATAATAATAATAATAATAATAATAATAATAATAATAATAATAATAATAATAATAATAATAATAATAATAATAATAATAATAATAATAATAATAATAATAATAATAATAATAATAATAATAATAATAATAATAATAATAATAATAATAATAATAATAATAATAATGCATAATTATACACAGCTCAGTAAGCATCGACAAAGCACTACTAGACTAGTAAGAATTACTGTCTGTTAAACACTGCTCTGTATTATTTCTGCCCTTAAAACAATTGTAGGAAAGGCCACATGCACATGCAACAGAACATCAACATTTTTAGTCACACTCTACTTTACAATTCCACTTTTTGTTTTTTTTAACCACTTGTGGTTTTTTGTCATCATTTGTGGGTTTATTTGGTTATTCTCTATCAGATATCCAAATTTTCTGGAAGAGTGTGATGTGTTTTCTTAACCGTTTTTCAAGTCACCGAGGTAATTTGTTTAAAATCCAGAATTTTGTGTTAGGTAAGGAAAGTATTGGAGAATCTAAACTACTTCTTGTGAATAATTTTTACAATTAAAATTATTTTGCAGTAAGCAGGGTTTGACCCTGCTTCGCTAAGTACTTCAGTTGCAAGCTAAGCATACCAAACTACTGGACTTAATGACCATTTCAAATGCAGTAAGTAAGCTCTCTTGTAGGACTTAGCGAAAGTATGTCTAATAACTTTATGAAAAATAAATGCTACCTTGGTGAATCTAATTAAACTCACTATGGCCATACAGATTCACATAGGTCTTACGACCATCTTCAATGACACGATCACCAATTGCATCGCAGTTATCTCCAAGATTAGTCAAACTGTTTAGATGGCCTGTTTGATTTAAGGCAATTGTAACTGCTCACTTTTGCCCCTTCGGAAAGAATAACTGACAGGTCACACAATACATAGACTGCCAATAAAGAATATTTACAATATTTTCTTCTTCATGTTTTTCACCTAATTATTTATTGGTTTCGTGAATACTATAAAATATACCCTTTGTTGTCGTATACCCACAAAACTTTTGTAGTTTTTCTATTTTGGAAAAATTAAACATACCTACCTTTCGTAAATATTATTGTGTTCGTTTGTTCATGTCTGCACTTCAAATTTTATGCTAGGCATGAGGAATCCAAGTTCACATTGTTGGGCAACATTTGTCCTTATTTATACCAATATTCAGGGCTTGTTTTCTTAAGTCATATCGTACTTTTTTTAAATCCGAACTTTAGGTCAATTTTTATTTTTAAACTCAATTTATTAAAACTTATTAACGATTTCGTACTCTATTTGCAAGTCTAGATATACTGTCTTAAACCAAAATGACGTAACTTAAAATTTCCTAAGCAAATTGGACGTACTTCAAAATTTCCTTGTTATTTGACCAGCTTTTTTCAATAATCAATAAACCATTATTTTTGCATCTGCCTCATAGAATTAAATTCAAAAATAGAATGAAACTATTTAAAAAAATAAGATGTGCTGAGATTAGCGGCATAAAATGTCAAATATCTCAAGAAGAGCGTATAATGAAGTACGTCATTTTGGCTTAGAACGGCAGTATATTACATGTAACAAATTACATCATAATTTAAAACCACGTATTTATTGCACCGAAATAATTGTTTAATAATTTTCAGACAATGAGTGATCTAATGATCAAGAATAATATAACATCTAAATCAAATTAGGTATTAGACTAATATATGATCTATCCACAATTGCACAGAACGAGCCCTGCCGTAGCTGTCACGTTGCGCGCTAATAACAAGACATTATTACGGTCGAATTTAAAAATCCGTATCTCGAAAACTGTATAAGATATCGAGCTAATTTTTTTTGCAAAAACTTTTTTGATCTTTAGACCATATTTCATTCGTATGTAATAGATACAAAATTCGAATATTTAATATAGTTGCCCGCACGTCGAAATTTCAAACACACAAAATTCGTTCATGTGATTTTGGATTCATTTAGAAAAAAACCGTAAGTGATTTTGAAGGTCTATTAGTACAGATAGATGCGCTCGTGTTTGTAGTATATAGATATAAAAAATCAGATTGATATCGCAAGTAATTAATTTTTTAGGAAGAGGTAAACGTTTAAAAACACAAATTCTTGAAATAACATTCGGCCATGTTTTTTTCTTGTGGAGAAGTTGCGCAAGCACCAACAAAAGTCCAACAAGAAATTTCTGATGCCCCTAAGGACGCTCTTCCTTAATTCGTTTCCAAAAATCATTTACCTTGTTGGAATGGGTCATTTCAATTTTTAAAGCTTTGGACCCCTTACTATAGTGTACTTGGAGCATTTTTTTAATGTGATATCCCCAGTAGGCATAATCCACGATCGATAATGACTAGGAAAGTCTGATCAGACAGTTTAAAAAAATGGTACTGTTGGTAATTATCAAAGTGGAATGAATTATTGTTGACTTCTAAATATCGTGAAATGATTAATAATCTTTGAATTCCACTTAATGTCATGTCTTCATCTTGGCTTTCTCCTTCTTCGCCATCTTCCTCTCCTTGCTGGATTTCTGTAAATCATAGGAAAAACATGGATCAGTTATCTCCTTATTGATATCTACAAGTATTCTCATCAGTTGTGTTTGATTCAACATTGGAGTAAGACTGGCCTTGGCAATTGGTAGATACTGGTCACAGTTATCACTACAACCCTTCTTGCAATTACCTACAGAAAATAGTATTAAGACATTTTTCTGGAGCAGGCAGGAGGAGAAGAGTTTGAATTGGCTCCAAACTATTGTCTATTAAGTTCCATCCCGTCTTCTGGGTCCCGTTCGTTGCCTAGCCATACTTAATTTGACACAATATAAATGTTGATAAGCGGCAGCAGATGTTGGAGGAAGACAGGATAACAGTACTCTTTTATTGTTCCATGTATTTTTTATAAAACTTAAATATCTATACTTGCCTATAGAATCAATTTTTTTTGGAGCTCCATACATAGCAAAAAGAAAGTGAATTCCATTAAATACTTCTGCACAATCAATTAAATCATGACATTTTTCAAACAATTAAAATAAGTTGCTTCACCCCGTTTGAAAATGCTGATGTAGCATCGCTGCCGGTTATTGCATGTAAAAATAAAATATGAGTTTGACATTTTGAATATGAAATTAAACTTTGCGATGAATACATTTTTGTTTGTAATTGAGCTTTCCCAGGTTTCAAAAAGTAAATAATCTTGTCAATTGGAGTTCGTGCAGTAGTATTAACAAATCGATATCGGCACCAACAACGATAGTTCTATTTGTATTGAATTGTTCAGTATCATTTTGTTAATCAATAGCAAAGTATCTGATCAGACTTGCTTAATCATAATCTATTTATTTATTTATTTATATATAATCACTTAGGCTGTTACAATACAGATGTGAACGTCAATAAGAAAAAAAAATACATAATTCAGTATACAATACGGGACAATACGTAGTAAAATAAATATAAAACACAAAAACAACAAATTTGACACAAATACAGATTAAAATTCATTGTACGAATATATACATTTCTCAAGCAAAAGTTGTTTAAGACTAGATTTATATTTGTTATAATTGTTGACCTTCTTAATCACACTTGGTAATTTGTTGTAAAAACTGATACCAGAGAAATGAGGTGATTTTTCAAAATGAGAGGTATTATGATAGGGCAGAGCTAATAAGTCATCATGACGAGTATTATAATTATGGTAACTTGCAACAGTTTTGAATTGGTCAATGTTACTTTTAATGTACTTTAATAAAGAAAAAAGACATATGGATGGTACCGTTGATATTCTGTGACTTTAAAAGAGTTTTTACATGATGTGGTGAAATCAAGATTAAAAATCGATCTAATTATGCGCTTTTGGCAGACAAAAACTCGCTGCAAATTTTTTGCACGTCCCCACATTCTAATATTGTAGGATATGTGGCAATAAGCCATTGAATAATACAGTTGCAATAAAGCCTCAGTATCTAGGGAATTCTTGAGCTTGCGTATACAGTAATATGCTTTGTTAAGTTTTTTGTATATCCCAGCTTAGTTTTGTATCTATTGAAAGACCCAAAAATTTTGTATTCGGGCTAAATGGCAGGGTCCTGTTGTTAAAATTTAATTGAGCGTTACATGCACACAGTTTTCTCGAGGTTTAATATGAGATTATTTCTGCAGCAATAGTCATCAAATTCTGTCATAACAGCCATACCATCATCGAGGAGCTCCGTAAGGCTCGGTGCAGATATGCCAAAGGAGTTATCATCGGCAAACATGGTGATGTTTCCTTTTGATATGAATGATGGTAAGTCGTTTACAAAAATCAAAACAATCAAAGGGCCCAGTACCGAGCCCTGTGGCACTCCAAGACTAACGTCATGTTCCTTTGAAATTGTTTGATTGATTTTTACCTGAAGAGATCTGTCCGTTAAATATGACATGATCCACTGTAAAAAAACTCCTCGAATGCCTAGCTTAAATAATTTTTCTTTCATAAACGACAGATTGAGAGAGTCAAATGCTCGTGATAGGTCAAAAAACAGGCCCATTACGAGGTTACCTTTGTCCATTTCGTTATAAACAAATTGCAAAAGCTGAATTGTAGCAGTCTCGGTAGAATGATTTTTGCAAAACCCATGTTGGCGATCTGTCAGTATTTTGAAAGAGTTAAAAAATGCCATTATTCGATTAAACGCAATTTTTTCCATTATTTTAGAAATCACACTTAAGATGGATATTGGTCTGTAATTTTCTGGTTCTAAAGAATCATTTTTTTTAAATATTGGGATAATAGTAGCTGTTTTTAAGACGGATGGAAAAACACCCAATTGAAAACATGCGTTAATCAAAATGCACATTGGTTCAATGATGAAATCACATGCATACCTGACAAACTTAGTAGAGAGTCCATCGGGACCGAGAGCTTGTTTATTTTTTTATTCAAATATAATTTGCCTTATTTCATCAGGTGTAACTGGATAAAGATGGACTGATCATTGAGTTCACTGGAAGTGCAAGCATGTGATAAACTAGCACCAAAGTGATTTTTTACTTTGTCTACAGTGACTGAAGCGAAATAGTTTGCAAAATGTTCTGCAACATCATTAGGATTGTCAGTGATTTTACCATTTATGTTTAATTTAACATCACCTGGAGAAGAATTGCTGGTATGTAATTCAGATTTGATAAGCCTCCAGAATTCCTTTGTGGAATTCTATTGGAGCTTATATGGTTGCTGTATTCACGTTTCGTACACTTATAGAGGTTAACAAGGTCAGGAGAGCTATAACGGTGGATAAGCCAATGCAAATTTTTGAGTAGTGATGGGTCGCTCACCTAATTTTACTGAGCCCGCTCAGTTCGTTCAGCTCTCCGAGGTGAGTCGTTCATCGAGAGTCGTTCATTTGAACGACGTAATGATGTACGACGGCACTTCGTTCATTCATTCAAACTACTCAGACAAAGAGATATGTGTCGAATCAATGCAATTGCGCAATGCGCACGCCTTATGTCATATTATGCATAAATCAACAACGAGCTTTATGTGTTTAATGTTTTTATTTCATTTAGTTTATTTATTTTCTTTAAAAGTGAATTATTATTTTCTGTCATGTATACAGAATGTTTTAAATTTGTTTTATTATATATAAGTGAAAAAATAATTGATTTCTTAACAACTAACGGACAACAAACTCTACATTTATCTTTGCGTTATAATTTTGCGGATAGCATGGCAAACTGAGCCGAGTTTGTGGAAGAAATGTATGAGTTAGCCTGCACTTGCGTCGTTTGTGAACGAGTGAACGACTGAACGATAATAATACGGCAGCTCGTGATCCATTAGAAACTTCGTCAGCTCAGGCTTACCATTCAGCACACAATCTGTGCCGTGTGCCACTCAGGCGCTAGCGCTCACTGAACTGCAGTGCGGTACGAATGGTACGGAGTCGTAATGGCGTATTGAACGAGTTGTATTTTAAATGTGAGCCGTTCGTTCACGTTCAGTTTTTGGTGTTTGTAATATTACTGTAATATTTAGTAATCTGCTTAGTATCAAGAGGAAACGAAGCATCTAATTTATTCATTAAAATTTCCAGAAAATTTGAAAAGGCTTCATCAACATTTTTATTGGTTCCATACATTTAATAAAATCCCAATTTGTATTATATAAAAAATATTGAAATTTGGCTATGTTATCCTCAGTAATTTATTTATTTTATTTATTTATTTATTTATTTATTTGGTAATAAATACTCAACAGGTACAAACCCTATTATAGAGTATTGCGAGAACAAGTAATATAGCGGGTAGTAATTGTTTGTTTAATAGGTTGGTAGGAGTATGACAAAAAATCTTTAACACATATAATTTGGGCAGCGTGGTCCGCAATGCAAGGATAGCTCATATATACATTTACCATATTACTTGGAAGATCTGTCACCATGTAATCAATGGCAGATTCTGACAACATGCCATATATATTACTTACTACGCGAGCAGGTTCATTGAGATACGTGGAGATATTAAATGATTCAAATATTTCAGATAGTAATTGTCTACTATGTGAATTTGAGCGAAAATCTACGTTAAGATCTCCATAGAGAATAATGTGGTCATATTTTTTGCTGATAAGGATTAAACATCCCTGCAATTTAGCCAAAAAAATATAAGTCTCCAGAAGGAGGCCTATAAATTACTAGCAACAAAATCTTTCTTTTAAGACAGAAAACTAAGCCACAAGCTCTATATTCATCTCGGAGTTAAAGTTACTCAATAATGTAGCAGTTTTAACTATAGATTTAGCAATATTGTCAACATAAATAGCAACACCACCGTGTCGTCTATTAATTCTACAATAGCTAGCCATCAGGTTTAATTGGATAAAGTTAGATTCTCGATTTCATCGGAAGTGGCCCAATGCTCTGACGTTCTCAATGCAATTAAAAACATCAACAACTTTTAACTTATTACTTAAACATTGAACGTTGACATGAGCTATTTTGAACCTAAATTTTGAAGTACAGGATTGTTGTAAATTATCCAGCATGGTCTGCTTTTGATCTAACGAGAAAGGGATGAATTAATACCTCTTCAGGCCAATTTACTGAGTTCATAAGCTCCTCCGTAGACATTTTCGAACTGCCAACTTTAAAGCACTTCTTTCGTCCCTTAGACTTTAGGTCGTAGCATAAAATCGATGTGTCAGGCCACTTTAGCGATGTGTACTTCTTCATGTGCTCGAGAGTGGCTGTTTCTCTCAGACCTCCCACCCAAATCCAATTTATGGTGGGGGCAAGCGCAAGTAGACTACTCGCCGCACCAGTACCTTTGCTTTTGCTAGTCGTTTTATTTGAATATTGATTTACGTTAAATTGGTTAGGTTTTTTCCCTCTCCTGGATAAAACTGTAATGAAGTTCTCATTTTCCTCAGTAGATAGTGAATTTGGCTTAAAGATTTCAGCAGACCCTGACGACTCATTTATTGGGGTATTTTTGGGAATGTTTGGGTTTAAATTAATTAAATCATTCATTATAATTCTCTGTTTAACTTCCAGCTCATTTTGAATTAATTGATCTGATTTTTGTTTGGGGGTCACTGATTTATTTATCTTGGAATGAGTTTTTGTTTGATGAAATATATTAACTTTTTTTGTTACCTCTTTTTCAGTAGCTTGTCCTGTTTCGATCATGGATTATGCCTACTGGGGAAACCACATTAAAAAAAGTGCGCCAAGTACACTACCTCATATGTGGTGCGGAAATGTGTGCATATTATGAACATTTCCAACTTTTGAAATCGCGATATCTCCTGACTGATGATTCGTAGGAAAAAAGTATGAAACAGTTTTTGTAGATAATTACATACCTAATTTACAAACTTTGTATGACCTATTTTTACGACAACACTTAACGTTTACAAGAAATATACGAAAAATTGACATTTATCCTTGACCTTGAATAAAATTTTCAGCCGACATAGGATCAGTGGAGACTTTGGACATTTCATTTCATAGGTCTGTACCAATTCTCAGCTCTATGCGAATTATTACGAAGTTTCAACTTCTTTCTGTCTATTTTGACTGGCCTGTATGCATATTATATACTTATTAATCTTAGTGGCAAGCTATGTTAAAATAATGACTGAAATTAAAATTTGCATTCAATCAGGCTCGACTCTTCTACTGTTTAACTGAGACGATCGAATCTTGTCTATCTATTCATTCATCAATAGAGATTCATTTATTCTATTTCAATATTTTAGTCTCACACACACTGGCAAGGAATGAATAAATGAGTCATACAAAAGATTAAATCTTTTTGATAGTCAACCACAGATAGATTGAATCCTCTTAAAATGGACCTCTAGGACAATGATACTAATACATAAAATCTCTTACTATAGTTACATTTAGTACTAATGTTCACATCTTCATGTATTTTTTTTTATCTTGTAATAGAAACTGATTTGTAAAGTTAGGTTATGTTCAACCTTCTTAGCAAAATTGCTAACAATTGTTTAATTTCGTCACAGTTACTTTCTAATATCTAAAAAGGGTATATTGTTTATGAAATATACTTACTATGAACGGAACAACCATTTCTAAGAAATTTCTATTTTCTCCCAAACTTTCCAAACACTTCATCGACGTGATCATTAAAAATAATGTACTCACTACATCCCTATTCATACTTATCACGTCTCGGGAGATACTTTATAAGTAGCAAAGTAATAACTTTTAATATTAAACTACATATTTAAGCAGTAAAAATGTAAATTGATAAACATCAAACACAACCTATATGAGAAGACTGGTTACATTTCTACTTCGTCTAAAAATTTGTGTGAACTTACAATTTCTTCTTCTATTGACAAACATTGAATCGTGGACCCCGCAAAACGGTTTATTCTACGTCTTCCTTGCAATAGCTATTAACAATTTTAATCAAGAGTTTTCAAATCATGATCTTATATTTGAAAAATGTCTAAATTTATTTAAAATGTGTATGTCGATGAATTGTAAATGTTCATTTAATCATGACTGTGTAGTGTGTACAGAAAGTTGAAATAATAACATTTGGGATTAAAAGAATACAGGGGCGGTTCTAGACATCTTGCAGCTACTTCCTATCGAAGTGGGGTCATATAGCGGGCGCCAATATTCCTTAGGGGTTCTGTGTCATATTATATATTATATATATTAACTGTTTAATATGTACATTGGGGCAAAGATATTTAATTAAAGATCTTTGCATTGGGGTGGCGCAAATTTAAATTTATACCTATAAAAGCCACTTTACATTAATGCAATATTGCAGGTGCCATGCAAATTTTCATTGCACGCATGCGTACATCCAGCTAGTTTGATCAGCTGATGGCAATATTTTTCATTGCATTGAATTAGCGCGTGTTCTAATTTGATTGCATTGCAGATGCAATATAGTTACTTTATTTGCGTTGCCAATCACGCATTAAAGGAACTAAGCAACAGACATAACATATATACTATGTATAACCTATTCTGTATTTCTTTTGGGAATAACAACTGATTTTCTCTCTTTCTGTTTATAGTGATTCAGTGATTGTAAAGTAAATAAATAAACAATAAACATAATCATAAAAGTATTTCTTCTCGTCTGGTTGGTAGTCCCAAAGATTTCACAAAATATTGCAGTAGTGTAAAGTGTATTTGACATTCAAAAATTTTCATGCAAAGTTTTGCATGCCATGCATTTCATTGCATTGCATAAATGTAAAGCCGCTTTAAGCCACTTTACATTAATGCAATATTGCAGGTGCCATGCAAATTTTCATTGCGCGCATGCGTACATTCAGCTATTTCGATCAGCTGATGGCAATATTTTTCATTGCATTGAATTAGCGCGTGTTCTTAGAGGTGTTTCAAAATCTCATGAGCTGTGACCTTCATATGCGCAGAGGCAAAATCCCGCTCGTGGACTCAGTTACACTTCTCAAAAATATTAGATTAATTGTTTACAATTTATCCCGAGCTCTTGTTTATGTATACAGCAAGGCAGCTGTCAGTGTTTTCAAAATATAGTTATAAACCCAGAACAAACTTTGCCTTTTGCGCATCTCGCGGTTCATAAGATTCTGAAATACCTCTAATTTGATTGCATTGCAGATGCAATATAGTTATTTTATTTGGGAATATTTGGGTTGCCAACCACGCATTAAAGGAACTGAAGCAACAAACATATACTATAACCAGTGAACTCTATACTAACTGGAACGGGCGTTTAATGTTAAAAAAGTGAAGCCAGTGTGTATGTATGCAACCCGTGCTTCGTTGGTATTACTGTCTCTGTCTAACACAATAACGCTTATGGCGAATTCAAGGTGAATCAGGTAAATCAGGTGATAGACGCGCGTATAGAGACAATATGCGTTTTAAATTTCTATTGTAATATAACTTATAGTTGTATCTATCAGTTTCCGTTTTAAAATAAATTTTAAAGGTACGCACAATTGTAAAATTAAACTTGAAAAGAGACACTTCATCGATTTCCTATGTACAATTAGCTTAAAATATCCAAGATAGGGACCTACATTTTAGGGACTTGGTAGGAATAATTTTAAATTATAAAAGTTTTAAGGAACAGTAAAAGCATATTATTATATTAGGTCAATTAAATTAGTTACAAAGATGAATATACCGGTCGAAGTCATAAGAATATACGAATAATTATATTTTTTTCAAAAATTTTATTAACTGATAATACATTCTAATTACAAACAGTAGTTTATACATATTTCAATATACCTAGATAATAAAAAATATATGTACATCAATACCACCAGTAATGACTTATAAAGATACCAGACTGGATACTCCTCAGCAAATAGTAGACGGATTTGCAGGATTCCTTGCCAATAACTTACTCAATTCTACAGTATATGTACTGAATATGCGTCTGTTAGTAATAATTCTAACGGTACCCCACACATAACCTCAGTGAGGAAGAAGTCATACAGGCATTAAAACAAATCAAACCCAAACTGACTGCAGGTCCAGACCCAATCCCGGCATTCCTGTTAAATGATTGCGCCATTGTACTTTCTAAGCCGTTGCAAATTATATTCAATTTAATCTTTAAGACAAGTATTTCCAGATGCCTGAAAAATTTCCAGAGTATGTCCCTTATGTAAAAAAGATAATAACATGGACATCACAAATTATAGGCCAATAACAATATGTAATTTCAGTAAGGAACTTGAAATTCTTCTATCTAGATACCTCTCATTTCATGTCAGAAGCAATATTATACCCGAGCAGCACGGTTTCATCGAAGGACGATCAACAATTACTAATTTAGTCTGCAAGTCTCAGTTCATTTGTGAAGCCCTTGATGAGAGAAGTCAGGTAGACGTCATCTACACTGACTTCTCCAAGGCAATCGGCAGTCTGGATCATGGTTTATTACTTATGAAGTTAAATAAGATAGGTCTGATTTATAATATGTTGATGCTTTTCCAATCATACCTAAATCAACGTACCCAGTATGTACACTGTCTAAGATACAAATCTGCTACTTTCACTCAATCTTCTGGAGTTCCACAAGGCTCTGTATTAGGGCCCCTTTTGTTCATAACCTTTATTAATGATATTGTGGCCGCCTTGAATGTAAACTACTTAGTACCCTGATAACAACAAACGTCCCCAGGACGTTCATTTAGGTCCTCGTTAGGTCTGAACGTCCCGGGTTTGTGTGGTACGTCCCAAGGACGTCCGTTTGCTATCGTCCCCAAAACGTTCTGAACAAAACGTTTTAAGGACATCGTGCTAGAGTCTAGTCAAGACAAACCTAAACAAATTTGTGAAATAACCTCTAGGAGTGATGTTTCTTTTGAGCAGATGAGGATATGATTAAAAAGAAATTAAAAACTGTAAGAATGAAATTATGAAATCCTTAAAAAGTTTTACTAACAAAATTTCTTTTGATAACAAAATATTTTCATATTTCATGGTCCATTTAAATTTTGTCAATTTGATTTTTCTGATTTCAGAAATCTTATATGCGTTTCAACTATTTTTTTCATCTTGCGAAATCACATTAATTTGTACTTTTTGACAGTACAGTTTTATTATACTACTATCCTCTATATTAGTGTGCTACTATCATTTAGTACGAAAATATCGCAATGAGAATAAATGGAAATACCTACTGGAATGAATAACAGTTAAAAATATGTTAAGTTCCTATAAAGCTCTTTTATTTTAAAGTTCCTGCCGAATGGGAGTTGGGGAGTTTCGGTTAGTTTAGTTGCTCAGTTGCTGTCAGACGTCAGACTATAGGGAATTCAATTTGGCAGCCTTATGGTTATTGCATTGCATCATTTTTATTTTTTCCGCACACTGCCACTAGTCACTTTTAACGGCTACAAAAGAAAGTACCAAAAATTGGTAAGTCTATTTAATTGATTGGTAATTAATATATAAGTATTTAGATCGATATTTTATTCTAGATAAATTTGGTGCTGCTTATTTGTAGGTTATAGCCTGCTACCACCCCCGCTCTGTTAAAATTCTATGGGAGATTACCTGTGAACCTGGGTTTGTAGTTTTTAGTTGTTTATCATGGGAGCGAACTTATTTACATAAAAGAAGATTGTTGGTTAAACATTATAAATACAATACTTCCCTTCGGTATGCGAGTGAAGTAAAAATTGAAAAGAAGTACCTACTCACTGTGTTAAACGAAGTGTTATATATGGTTCGACATCTCAGATGAACAAGTGGAGGTGATGAAACTTTTAATAGGTAAGGTTTGATACATCGAGTAATAAAAACATTTGCCAGAAAACATCAGCAAACTTGTAAAGTATATTTAGGGATTTCAGTAAATTAATATAAGGAAAACACTAACAAAGGTACTTTTTGAGGAAAATTTACAAATTTGTCACTTATATGCCCTATTTGTTATATTTTTTCTGAAATTATGCTGTAAGTACGTACGTATGTACAAAAACTTTTATACATCATCAATGTTCAACCTAATAAACCTGCTTCTAACCGTAAATCCTAATGCATCTTAACCACTGAACTCTACATAATAAATGGAAGACCAATACAGATATATGCGCGTGGACAAAATACGGCCTACATGCGATTGAGGGTCGGCGGCATATGCGTCGCCGCAGTGGAAATCTAATGTTAAAAGTATGTTGCTGCTTGAGTCAGAATGCTTCTTGAAGACACTATGCGCCGACGCCATTATTCTTTGATTTGTCTCCCATAGCGGGAGGTCTTGGATTGATACAGAATTTCAGAGCCGTCGTCAAACAATTCTCTCGTTTTTATCGATTGTTTTATTTAGCAGGTATTTACAGTTCGTGATAAGTTAATCAAACAATATGGTCCGGAATGGTATTGTAGATACTGTTTTGCAAGAATCGGGCCAAAGGTTTGTTATATTTTAAGTAAGTACCTTGTTCTGGCCTATTCTATAAAATATACTACTATCTAAATATCGGCGACAACTCCGAGTTTTGGGACCTTTTCTTTTAACGTGGGTAATTTTGCCTGAAAACTTTTCGATAGGCTATATTTTCCATCTACTTAACTCTACATGATAAATATATAGAATTCAGTGGAAATTTAGGATACAATAAAATTCTCTATATAACCTCACCTATTTTCCATAATTTCGAATTTCCGTTGCAAATTTTAAAGTTCGATCATTGCTATTTGTGTATCTACCTAAATAATTTTAAACAATCCAACATTATTTGCATTACTGATATTGACTTGATCTATTCTAATTTCAATTTCAAAACAAAATAAGATGTTATGTTTAATACATGCAATGGACTAATACACTTGAGATTTTTTAAATATTTTAATTATATGAACCCATTGGTAAGGTCTGAATAATACCAAAATAATTATTACCCCAATTTTTTAATACCTGGATTAGATAAAAATTAAATAAATTGGTGGTCGTGACGTCATTATCCCCGGTAATTCTACCTGCATTAAATTGCCGTTTAATTACACTTATCCTATAATAAACATAATCTCTATGAAGTTTTTATGCATTTACTTTCTACTGATATCAAAATAATTTACAAATAAGGCAAATAATTGGGTTTTAAATTATTACATTTTTATCAATTACAAGAATTGACAACATCGCAATAGATTCTGTGACATTGGACTATTTGAACTACTTTAATATAACCTTACATTTTAATATTTAGTTTTATCTCTCCAATTTTTGCGTAAAAGACTGGCACATGGCAGAAAACATGATTTTGTTTCCCTATTTTGAAATTTGAATTGAATTAATACAGGCCCAAAGTGTATTTTAACACGAAAAAAATCGAAAAATATTACTGATTATCATAACCTCGTTAACACTGATAGCTGTCAACTGACATTGAATTGAACTCTGAGAGACTTATAAATCTCTGATTGAACTACTGAAAAATTAAACTAAAATACAAATTTAGGCATCAGGACAATGCACCGTTGCCAGCTTCATATCGTGACGTCACGGGCAAATTGACGTCAGAGTGGAAAGTTTTTTAGCTTTATTATTTTTTTCCGGGTAAACGGTAAAGAAAAAAAATCGGAAAAAATTCCATTAGTCTCTTTTATCAAATACTATCTGATAACGTAGTTAATGGAAATTGGTGTATTAGTCCATTATACCAATACTGTGTCCTTGTTGCTTTGTGTTTATACTTATGTGACCTTAACTCCCAGTAATTCTTATTGCATTATTAGTATTATTTTCATTACCTAATCTTATTTTTTGTACTTATGTGTATTTTGTATTTATATTATCATCATATGTTAATAATTATTTATTTTGTATATTAATATTATTTATGTTACAATTAATTACTTATTATTTCATAATAATAATTAGAAAAAACATTTATCATCATATAATAGCTATTTTGTAATCTTTTATTACATGCGGGTAGGATTGATAATCAACTAAGCACGTTGAACCCTCATATCTTTTGTGTAACTTTGTAACACAATACATTTTTATTCTATTCTATTCTAAATTATATTTCGATCTAGGAGGTAGAAAAATGATTTAATTTTTTGGTGGACTCTATATTCAACTCTCATCAATATGATCGTGCATTATCAAAAACGTTTACTATAGAAAGAATTAAATAATTATGTTTTGGGAATGGCAACATTTTTTGTTCTTTAATAAAAATTAAGACAAAGGTTAACTATATAAGAAATGTCAATCTATACACGCGTATTTTTGATGATTTCTGAAAAAAAGACATATTAAAATCACTTGCAATAGAAATAGAGCCGGCCCTGGTTGCTTACACAATACGATTGCGCCGAGACCTCCCGTCGCCATACTTGCGCGAGATTCAATTTTACATACAAATAGGAATAGACATTGGCATTCCATTTATATGGTACAGTTCAGTGATCTTAACCCATAGCCATTTGCTTTACCCGAATTCTGTAATAATATTGGCAAAAAATATAACGTTAAACTTATAATAATGTTATTAATCTGGTAGCATTAGTCACAACATATATTTCTGCTTCTCTCGGTCTTTGGTATTATTTGTAGAATCGATCATTCATAGAAAGAGGTGTTCTTAACATTTTTAAATGAGCAAGGGAACCTTTCAAATGCAAAAGTCAGTTAAACAAAAACATTTTCACATTTAAACTGATTTTTTTTTAAATAGGACACCAAGAAAATTATAACAAGATATTTTAAATATAAGCTTGCCATCAAATGACATGTCTTAATGTTTTTTGCCAAGATTTCAACTGAAATGTTAATTTTTCTTTTATTTGCACAGGGGCTGCTGAAAGTCACTTACGCTTCAAAGTGTTGGAAGGACACCGAAATGGCTATTGCATCGTGATTGAAGAGGGCAAAAGAAAGAACAGAGAGGGTGTCAAAAAGGAGAGAATATTAGAAAATAATATAAACTAAGATAATTATAAAAAGACGAAGTGTGCAAAACGTTAAGAGAAGGTGAGATATACATTTATCTTACGTTTTATTGCACACTTGGCTTATTTCTTATAATATTCAATATGACTTAATGTATATATATTTTACTGTACTAGGTATTATAATATATAACTTTTAAATCCCATAAAAATTGTGTTTTTGACACTTGAATTTGTAGAGTAAGAAGTTAATTTAATGTTCGCATAAATTTGTCATTTGGTGTTGATGAATAAAAATACCAAGTATTAAAATCAATCTATTTGAATAATTTTTCTACATGGTAATTATATATTGTCATTTTTTTATCTTTTTGGCTTTTCTAACCACATTTATTCCCTTCGAAATAGAATCCAATGACTGGATTCTATTTCGAAAGAAATGCATGTGGTAAGAAAACCCAAAAAGGAACATAAATACCCTCGGCTGTGAATACACCTTAAAAGTGGTGGAGGGGGAGGTACCTATATGTTTTGCATAGTATGTCCCAACAACGTTTTCAGGACGTCCTCTCTAGACCTATATTCGTCCCACATACGTCCTGGGTGGGACGTCCTCGGGACACCCCGTTTTGCTGACACGGAACGTCCCTCAAACGTCCTCGGTACGTCTTACGTCGGTAGAGTACGTCCTCGGGACGTTTTCATGTCCTGTGAGTACGTTCTTGGGACGTTTTCGGGACGTCCATGTGCTATTAGGGTATATGCAGATGATTTAAAACTTTTTTCAAGAATTCAAACCAAAATGGACTGCGTCGCACTACAGAACAATTTAAACACATTAAACTCTTGGTGCAAAGAAAACAAACTGCTCCTTAATGCAGCTAAATGCAATGTTATGTCATACTGCCGGAAGGATGAACATAACGTAATATCATATGAATATAACATCGATACCACAATCCTTCCACGTCCGAATACCATTAAAGATCTAGGTATAATATTTGACCATAAGTTTACCTTCTTTAAGCTAGCAACGTATCAGTTAGATAATAATCAATATCCCCAATGAGGCACCCCACAGGAAATTTTCTATGCCATATTTGAAATGAACAGCTTGTTACAATGCCACAACATGCATTCAGTTTTTTTCTTGTACAAAATAATCAACAACATAACTAAACTGTGTAGCATTACTTGACATGTTAGAGTTTCATGTACCCAGAATTAATTCTCGCCAGAAACGGCTATTTTGTACAAGAAATCATCATATTAATATATATAAAAGGTCCCCTATATATCACATGTTTGTCAGTTATTCAGAAGTTGAAACAAATTTAGATGCTTATTCTGTAATGCTAGTAGCATTAAACGCCTTTATGAATACTCTGATCCTTGTTAATCTTTCTTGAAATTGTCTAGTCTTGTACACTGAAATCATTGATTTTGCATTTAATAAGTAGAGCTCATATACTTATTATTAACTATATACTGGTAATACTCCATAAGCCACTATGTACGGATTTGAGGCTAGAGAACGAGATAGTTTTCTATCTCTATGGAGGACTCTGACGATACGATCTGATGAAGAAGGAAGCGCGCGCTGTAACAGGTCAGTGGTCCCAAAACAAAGAAATCTACCGGCAACCGTAGAAAACGGAGATTTCGTATACTATGGTAAAATATATACCACCCTTTTGGAATGATTCACATGCTATTAGGAAGCTTTCGTTTCTTGGTATTTAAATTATTTAATCAATAAATGAATACCTAAGCAGTAATTAGAAAAACTTATAGTCCAGTGGAATTAGCAAAAAAGTGGGTCTTATAGGGTACTAATGGAAGTTTTGATGTTCAGCTAAAAATTCTACATTACGAATATGAGTGGCACAATTTATATTTTTATGTTTTATGGGTGATTCAGCCGTAAAAAGGCAAGATTGTTAAAAAACGATTTGACATTGAAAGAAATGGTAAATATTTTTTTTCTTTAGTTCTTGGGACGGCATCTTATTTTTTGAGTAAAAAAAAAATTGTTCTTGATATTTTTTCTAAAAAGTCAACCTTTTTCAGTAAAACTTGGTGAAAAAATCTTCAATGTTAAAATTTTGAGAATTTTTAACCCCAAAACAACGCAATTTATGCAAAGATAAAACAAAAATTGTTTGTAAGAGGTCAAAGAATAACTGAATTTTTTCAGAATATTTTAATCAATTTTTGGAAATTTCTTGCAATATCCTTTTTTATTTATTTGGCTAATGAAAGCTATACAATTTCACATACATATCTTACGTATATATATTTAAACAAGCTAACCACTACACTCTTCGCCGATTTACTGCACTTTTTATATAATTGTTGCACATTCTGTAGGATACTCTTCGCAGTGTTTTTGTAAATAATATTAGTTTTAGACATTTTTAGTTTAATTATAAAACATAAAAAAAATGTGTAAATTTTTCTTTATTTAAAAAATTTATACCTTTTTTATTTATTGATCGATCGAAAACAATAGGGTTCTTCCTCCAGCATATATACAACATATATACAACACAGAAATATTATGCCTTTTTTCATTCAAATTGCATTTCTTAATCCACAACAAGCGGGTTTCAATATTCTTGGGAAAACTAAAAACATTTCACGATTAGCACATGTAACTAGATTTTGGGCTATTAAATAAAATTTATTACCGATGATATGACAGGTTAGGGTCCTGCTTCGGCTGACTTTTACACAAAAAACACCGTTTCATTTTTGTGGATACAGGTTTACACCATGTAAATACAAATCCCTATTTTGATAAACAATAAAATACATAAAACAACTTCACAATCTTAGAACACACAAGCGCTTATAATATTAATGTCTGGAATTGGAACTTGGAACCACTGATATAATGCCTATAGTGCACAATTTCTCCGATTAGATTGTGACCACTCATCTTCTATATTTAGTGAAACTGTCACATTCTCGCGTCGATGTTCCGCCCACTAAGACATGCGCACAATACCAAGTCCTCTTAAAGGATAGAGAGACAGGCTTTCCTTGGCGTCAAATTGGGAACGAAACTCAATAGGTTTGTTCATTTGTGTTGATTTAAAGCAGCCTCAAGCAGTTAAATAAAGACAGTGCTATCACAAGTAACGTGAATGTGAGAGAGATAACGTGCTTCAAAGTTGCTATAAATCAACACAAATGAACATACTGATAGTATATAGTTAATAAGTATATGGTAGTGCTGCATTTTATTGTTCACTTTTCTCTCTATCTCTCTTTTTTCACTGTATATTTTCTGTGTGATTTACTGTAGTTTATGCTTAATTGTATTCTAATTGTATTGCTATCAGCATTATGCTTTTTTAATGCTGATCACTTTGTAACCTTATCCTGTAATTGGATTCATCCCTTTGGATAATGTACCTAAATAAATAAATAAATAAATAAATAATAACCTTTACAGGGTTATTGTTGTTAGTTTCATTACAACAAAATAAATGACTTCACTCTCCTTCACTAACAAAGCAGTGACATCACAATTTGACTACGGTGGCTTTGAAAGTGCTGAATTCTATAATTTCTTTATACATGAAGCAGCAGACAGAAAATTTTAATTCTTGGCATAGCTGCTATACTCAGGAATCTCTTTCAGGAAATGTAAAAAAAAAATTGTGAAATGAGCTTATTATGCCAAGACTGTTAGACCATTTATTTTGTAACGTATTATTACAGAAAACGTTAAGAATAATCGAAAATAATATTAATATTCAATACAATATTGCTCCTTTAGTCTCTTCATTCTGCATATTTTCATTTTGATCCAGGTTTTGATTGCGTACAAAAAGAACCTTGCCATGTTCAGTAACTAATAAGTGCTCCTCATCGATCACTCGAATAACTGTTAATCATCAACTACTAGAGAAACTGTTTCTACAATTTTATATTTGGTTAGTGCTCCCCTTTCTATGTCTTTAGGTACCACGTTACTTGCTTCTGTGGTTTCATCCGTAGTATTTGACCTGAAAAATGTCTTTGTATTATTTAGTGTTATAGTTTATCCACTATCAGTTTAAAAAGATATAAAAAAACAAAAGCATGGCATTCCTTTGTAAACTGAGCGCAAACACATATACTATGTATTATCAATTACTAATACATTATGACTGAAAATACTGAAACCTAGATGTATGTATATTGTATGTTCGTTTGTATAAAGGAATATAATATAATAATGCCTATATACTTTTATATAAATAACCACAAACTTTACTCACTTAGTCAATGACATTTTCTACATAACGTAAAAACTGCTACCTCTTAATGTAGGGAACTAGAAAAACTTGATATTATAGAAAATGTCACCAGGCAGTTAAAACCAACAGGCAATGTGATGCCAGGATGGGTATGGGAAAGGTATATTTATTTATTTTATTTATTTATTTATTTAATACATTTGTCCAACAGTACAAAAAACCAATTACAGGACAAGAAAGCAACAAAATACAAAAATATATATATATATATATATATATATATACAAATACATAGCTTCTTACATACACATGAGTGACAATCTAAAATTAATTACAAGTGCACTACATGTTTGTGTTATTTAATACTATGGGATGCTGCAATTCTTAAGAGAAGTATAAATTGTATTTATCGAACAGTCGAATATATCACAAGTATCACATATTGAGTTGTAGGTAGAGCACATAACGAATATAGGAGACTTCAGCATTATATTGGTTCGTGCCGGTTGACAATAAAATGTGAGCGGTTTGCAACTAGCGGCTCTTGGAACCAAGAAGTTCAACTGGCTTAGTGCAGGAGGGCAATCAACCCTGTTGTGTATGAGCGAATACAGGAATTTTATAGCGTAGAATTGCCTTCTAAGTTGTAGTGAGTCAAAGTCGAACCTATTTAACAGATACGTCTGGTCGCAGCCTCTGTTTGGATAATTACCATCAGTGCGAAAGCAGAGAAATTTTAAAAATTTCCTCAGAACAGACTCGATTGATTTAACTTGATAATCATAGATAGGGCTCCAGATAAGTGAGCAGTACTCGAGTTTAGACCGTATATAACAATAAAATAGTTTAATTAAGACGTCATTGTTACGGAAGACCTGACTTAGTCTTAAAATGAACCCTAAGGTTTTCATAGACGAGGAGACCGTTAACTCGATATGCTTGGCAAATGATAATTTGTCATCAAAAAAGACTCCTAGATCTCTAGTTGAGTCAGTACGTGGCAAAGATTGTGTGCCGATACGATAATCGTAGTCGATGGGTTCATCTTTTCGTGAGTAAGTTACAACCTTGCATTTGGTTATATTTAGAGCCAGAGAGTTTAAATGACACCACTGTGCCACTTTGTTAAGTTCCCTTTGTAGCACATGACAGTCGTCTTTGGAATTTATTGACGCAAAGATTTTCAGGTCATCTGCGAAAAAAAGCTTTTTGCAGCAAAGATTGTCATTAAGATCATTGACAAAAAGAGCGAAAAATAGCGGACCTAAATTGGAACCCTGTGGTACTCCTGATGTTATGGTATATGGGTTAGACATGTAACCATTGTAAGCAACATAATTAAGACGGTTTGACAGGTAAGATGAGAAGAACTGAACAAGAGTGGTAGAGCAGCCATACTGTCGAAGTTTGGATAATAGAAGGCAATGATCAATGCGATCGAATGCCTTGGAGAAGTCCGTGTATATCACATCCACCTGACCTCGCATGTCAATGTTTTCGGAAAGATATTGAGTGAAACACAATAGATTGGTAGTGGTTGAGCGTTTTTCCATGAAGCCGTGTTGGTCCACAGAAATGAGATTTTTAACAAGGGGGTAGATGCGATTATACAGGGACATCTCAAAGACCTTTGCAAAGTTGCATAATAATGTAATTTGTCTGTAATTAGCAATGTCAGAGGAATCTCCCTGTTTGAGGATGGGGCAGACCCTAGCTTTTTTCCAAATATCTGGGAAAGTACCTAACTTAAGAGATAGGTTAAATAATATTCTCATCGGTTGACAAAGTACATAGGCACAATCTCTGATAAGGAAGCTAGGAATGCCATCCGGTCCACTTGTCATTTTATTCTTCAATTTTTTTATAGAATCAGTTATTTCCTCCTCTGATAAATTGATCACACTTAAACTTGGCAGGTTAACGCCAATATTGTGTTCGATGTCAATGGTGTCGTTAAGTTCGGAGTGAGGAAAAACTTGTTCAAAGAGTCGACTAAAGGCTTCAACAATGTCTTGAGGGTTGTGAAGCTCCTCATTATTATAGCGCATTGTACCGGGTATCCTAGATTTGCCTTTTTTAGTATTAACAAAAGACCAAAACATAGTGGGGTTGGTTTTGATCGAGTGTTCCACTCTTTCGATATATTTTTTGTAATCACGAATAGTATATGTTAGTAAGGTAAGACGTATAAGTAAACTTAACAAACCTGATAATAGTGATAACATTAATAACATATTTAAACTATTTAAGCCTTGTTAGAGACAGTAAAAATAAATTAAACATAATTCTCATTAAAACGCCGTCATATCTCAAACAAAACAGAATTAGTTATGTTATTTTACCTCAATTAAAATAAAACTTCTATTGCACTAAGAAAGTTTAAATAATAATAAAAGAAATTCTCATAGAGTTTGGAAAAAAAATACCAGATGGTAACGGAGACATCAGTAAGCTCACTACTAGAATCATTCTCTAGCTGAATAATAATAATACGCTTTACGGATATTACGGATCTTATATTATCTAGAATGGAATGGAAGAACAGGACGCCCTTAGGCTTTACTGAACCTCGCCCAGTAAAATCGTTGTTCTAAATTGTAATATTAATTTGGTTAATAAAGTCCTTTATTATTATTATTATTAATTACAGCGCTTAAAGTCGGATTTTGATTGCATTTCATCAACTCATGTTTTACACTGCCCCAAATCAATTCTATCGTACTAAATATGCAGTAATATAAAGGTCAATGTAACAGACTATGGCCAGGGGCGCGTTTTGATAAATTGGGCCCCTAGGCGCTGTGAGATTTGAGGGTCCCTCGATTAAAAAAATATTATGCAAGATTTGAAGGCAAGTATATTTTTACAAATACATATTATAGTATTATTTTTTTCTGGCTTTATATGTTAGCAAACTTGTCAAATTGAACGTTTGATATCACAGTTTTGTGTTTCCTCTGATATAGTATACAGAAGAGACAAATTTTGAAGTCGCTGTTGCCTCGAAGTATTTCGTAGGTAGTTATTAATTCTTTTGAGCGCCAAAAAAGTGCGTTTACATGAGGGATTACTGACCGGAATGGTCAAATAAATATAAAAAAGGGTTTCAACAATAAAAAATGTCGCCTGCAACACATTGAGAATAAAGGACTCCGCAGTTTTTTATAGTAAGAATAGGTTTCAGTCGATTGTTCTGAAACTTGGGGAAAATATTCTCCTGGATCCCCTGATTAGAATTCTCTCTGACCACCAGTCCAACCGAATTCGATTTTTTGATCTAGAGGCGACTGAAACTGTGAACATCTTCGAAGGTCTGCGTAAATGTTTCATAAAAATTCTGAAAATATTCATGCTCATTTCTTGAAGAAAAATAAGCATCTTTTGTCTCTTGGCAAAATAACATGAAATTTTTTTATGGAAAAAGGAAGCACTTTGAAGATAAACACCAAGAGACAAAAGATGCTTATTTTTGTTCAAAGAACACGCCTAGCGGCTTTCAGAATTTCTTAGACAAAAATAATTTCGACCAAGAATTTGCCTAAAATGTTATTTTTTTCTACTTCAGAAACATCCCAAAATATTCAGGCATGTTCTTTAGGTAAAAATAATCAGCTTATGCGCCTTCAACTTTTTCTTCAAAGTGCTTCCTTTTCCCGTAAAAAAAACTGCAAAAAAATTATTTTTTTCTGTTTGTTATTTTTTCCGGGAGATTCACTTTGAAAAAAAAAAACACCAAGAAACAAAAGATGTTTATCTTTCTCCAAAAAATGGGTCTGAATATTTTCAGAATTTTTATGGAACATTTAAGCAGAATTTCGCAGATGTTCACAGTTTCAATCGTCTCTAGATCAAAAAATCGAATTCGGTCTAACTGGTGGTCAAAATGAATTTTAATCAGGGGGCCCAGGACAACAGTTTCCCCAAGTTTCAGAACTATCGACTGAAACACATTTTTATTATAAAAAACTGCGGGGTCCTTTATACATTTCAGCAGGCGACTTAAGCCGGCATATGTCAAAAATTGATGCAATTTATCTGGAGATAGCTCAGAATCTATGTCGCCTCTATAGGTTGATACTAATGCATTGATCATTGCAGTGCACTGATTATTAGCTTGTTTTGCATCGTCATACTCTTTTTCCAAATTTTCTTTATTTTCAGATTCTTTTTCTATTTATTCATCATCGCCAGATTCACTGGAATCGTTTCCTAATGTTCTTGCTTTTCGCAATCCTCATCACTGGTTTCAAAATCAAAAATTTTCTCAGTTATTTTCTCGGGTTTTCTAGATTGTTCTGTCTCAGGTTCTTGAATTTTCGCATCATCATTATCAGTACATTTATTTTCATTAATGTGAAATATACCAAAAACTGATTCGTCATCTGGCACGTGCCGACTGCCGAAACTTAAATATACATCTTTTTTTAATGCACTGAAAAAAATATGTTCGAGAAATCATTGAATGAAAGTTCATTGAGAATTTATGAATCTGTTTATTGATATAATGTATATATTCATTAATACAATGAACACATTTATTGTTACTATGTAAACCTACATTATATTAATAAACAGATTCATCACTTTTCAGTCGATGAACCGGTTCATTAATATTATGAACATATTTTTTCAGTGTGATACAGTGAATAAAGATTAAAAAAATTAATATTCAAGAATATTCAAACACGATAAACACAAACAGTAAATTCCTATAGACTTCTACATTGAAATATGAAAAAAAATTAAATCGAAAGGAAAAACTATAAAATTATTTCAAATTCAAATGATATAAAATGTAAATAAACGACAAATGTTCGTGAACACATACTCGCATGAACCATTCTTATTTTGTTATTTTTGTTGCAATTGAGATCTGATGAGGATGACATGGTAAATGTATTTCATGATAGTTGTAATTATCATTATTGCTATCGGTAAAGCGAAAATAAATAACGACATAACAAAGAAATAAAATTTTTACATCGCTTTTTTACCTCAATAAATCGGGAAATGGGGGCCCCTGGAAAAGTGGGGCCCTAGGCGCGCGCCTAGTGCGCCTAGGCTTAAACGCGCCTCTGACTATGGCCGTGTGATTCGCAGATATGGTCTGTATGTTGTAACATATTCTTTTTTAAAATTGTGTTCGTCGATGGTTTTCAATAAATCTCTTTACACTGAATTTTTTTCAGGAATATTTACACCTTTAAAGTTATGTAGATGGTATTACAACAAAGATATTACAGCTTTCATTTGAAGTAATAGGAAATAGATTCTTACACATAAGTGTGGAAAGTAGCAATTTTCCAAAAACTTGGAAGACTTCAACTATTATTCCATTGGAAAAGAAAAATAATACTATAAAATATGAGGAGCACAGGCCTGTAAATATGGTACCAACATATGAAAAGATGCCTGAGTTGGCGATAAATTGTGGAATACATTGAGAATAATGACTTATTGACTGTACCAGGCAGGATTTAGAAAGCAGAACTCTTGTGAAAGTGTGCTGCAAACAGTATTGGCTAATTGGAAAAGTGCATTAAATAAAAAGCAAGTGGTGGGTGTAGTTTTTCTTGATTTTCGTCGTGCGTTTGAAGCTATTATTGAAGCTAAAGAACTATGTAATGGGACCTTTAGTTATAAAATTATCAAAGGAATACCTGGGAAATCGATATCAAATGGTAAAATATAATAATAGTTTATCATCTCTTAAAGTTAGTTCATATGGAGTCCCACAAGGCGCAGTTCTGGGAGCTACTTTATTCTTATTGTATATTAATGACATAGTAAAATATACAGATAAATTTAAAATCCAGCTTTTTTGCAGATGACACTCTACTGTTGTCAGAGAAGATGTGGATGATATTGTAAATACGATAAACAATGAACTAATAATGTTACAAGACTGAATAAGCAACAATAGCCTAAGTGTAAACAGAAAAAACAAAATTCATGATAATAAAAAATAAGTATAATTCAGTGGACACAATCAACCATAGAGAGATATATATTATAGAATAGAATAAGTTACAGGTTAAAGAATGTAAATATCTGAGAGTAATAACTGATGAAAACTTAACATTTTCTAAGCACAGTACATCTATTACCAATAAAATAGCAAAAAAAGTGAACCTGTTAGGTAGAATGGGAAATATCCTAAGCAGTTGGTCAAAGTTACTAATATATAAGACGATCATACTTCCACATCTCCATTTTTGTGCGACTATTTTGTTTATGTTAAGTAATACAGAAATAAATAACATGAAAAAAAAAAACAAAACAAAACCAGGCATTGAGAATTATTCTAAAATGTAGCAGATACACTAACATTAAACATATATTGGAGAACTAAGTTATTGAGTGTCAGACACTCTATATTTCTGAATTCTATGATCGTTATTCACAAAATCAAACATCGTCTATATCCACAGCATCTAGTAAATTGAAGATAATCACAATCATGATACAAGATCAAGAGGTAATTTCTATGTTACAACTGTGTAACGCACCCCCCCCACCCCTCTTCTTTTCTTGTTAAATTCTGATTTGATTAATTAACAATTACCCTCCCCTTTCCCCTGAATGTCTAATTATTAAAACAATTAAACTAATTTGGCTGTGTGATCGTCTAGTTTAGTGGTAGGACTCAAATTTACGTTTGTGATTTGTAGTTTATTGTTACCATAGTTCTTTTCTAGGTTTGATATTACTGGTTCTTATTTATTTATTGAATTGATAATTAACTATTTATTATGACATTTAATGATTCGTTCTTTACTCTAAATATTGCTATTAATTTATTTGGCAAAGTTCTAACTATAGTTCTTTATTTAATTGTTCAAATTAAGCACTGAATATTGTTTTGGCACTGGTTTATTTAATCGATAAAATAATTAAGTATTTTTATAATACCCTGTATAAAGTTCAAACTCTAAATTATTCTTTCTATTTAATTTACTGAATTATGTTAACTTTTGTTTAAGTTTTTTATCATATTTTAGATTTCACTTTTATTCACTATTGTAATGTTCAAGTAAACCTTATGTTTACTTATTTTATTTTAATATTCGTTTTATTTAAGCCCAAGTAAATCTTATATTTACTTGGCTAGTTTTTCCTGGTAATTATGCACTTTATTTTCAATTTCTGGTAAAGGTAAAAGAATTAAAAACAAGTAACGTTTTTATACGTATAATCAGACAATTGTCAGAAAGTATCATTTATAAAATATTGATGTGGCAATGGCCAGAAATAATTGCTTACATATAAATCAAAATGTGAGTAATTCAACCACAAATTTATATTACAGCAACAGATTTCGTTGGGACAACAGTCACGTGTAAGTTTGTCGAATGGTCAAATAAACAACTCCAATAATCACTAAAAATAATAATGATTATAACGAGAATCCTCGTTCAAAACTGAAGTAAAAAATGTTGAATGCGTAACATGTAAAGTTCATACTTGGGTGGCGAAAACTCGCAATAGTTTATTTAATTGAATGCACGGCAAGTTGAAATCTCAAGTAATTGCCTATTCAAACATAGTTTGATTTCGAAGCGTAGAATTATGAGATCTGATCAATAAACTTGATACAGAACCAGCCTATTGGCTACCAATAGGTTTTTGTGTTGCGATGATTGTAATTGTCCAAACAATTGAATGAACAAGCAATTTGTATCAATTTCAACTCGCCCATGACATAAATATGTCATCGGGAATGAATACAAGGTAACCACCCAGTACAAAGTTTAACATGTGATAATATTTAAAATGATATTTATGTTAAACTAGCAGGGGGCAAATCACAGGCCTTATCAGTGGGTGGCCCACAAAAGTCCAGTGACCGCATCCCTTGAAGTAGGACATAAATAAACCGGCAGGTCCGAACAGCTGTAAAGCCCTTCGAACCATCAAATATTGTAGAAGTTCATTGACCACACGACAAAGCAAACCGTAACAGAAATTGTTTACCAACAAAATCTGTCGATGTTTGAAACGTAAAATAAAATAAAATGTGTCCAAATCTAGAACATATTATCAAGCTAAAAATATTGAGAATATTATTTAAACAAAGTGACAAAATAATTGTAGCAAAGTACTGAATAAAATTTAATCATTTATAGTGCCATCCTGTCAAAACCGCGGTGTAGTGAGTTTAAATGTCCGAAATACAAAACCTACGTTTGATTTATTTGATTATTGTTTTCCCAGCATGGTTTTATTAAAGTTCAATATTTCCCTACAAGCTAAATTCATTGCAGTTTCCCCCGCGACTTTTAATTATTTGATACCTTGAGTGTAAATCGCGAGATGACCCGGGTCATCCCCAGTCGTTTCATCATCTGGGATGCTTAGCATGTTGTAATTTAAATGGTACAACCGATACAAGCTGACCACAGTCTTTTGGCTTATTGTTGTTAATTTTACCGGACTTAGGTATATCGAGAAGATTTCTCCTTTTTAATAAAGTTGTGATATTTTACTACCAGAGCTCTAAGAACGCCGCCGAGCAACTTTGGTAGACAATTAGAATTAATTTAATTAACTGTGCGCGAATTCTAGTCAGCGACTTAGTATGAATTTGAGGAAACAGCAGACTGGTCAATTAATGAACTGAGCTCAAGAACGAAGCCGAGCAACGTAGTTCTTATTCAATCAAAAATGATAATAAGATTGATCCCGTTTGAAAATTACCTCGCGTTTTTATACTTGAGAAATGCCCGAAAATCTGTGACGTTGTATCCCCACATCTCTTTCTTTGGCTGCGATCCCACGAGAAAACGTACAACTGTGTTTATGTTATCGTCGAATGTTTATGTTAACCATATAATCTGAAGTGTCTAATCACTGCAAAGTACCCTAACTTCGCCCGAGATGTCCGTTTTTAGAGATTTTTAAAACGGTATGCATTCGAATTATTTGAAACTTTACATTTTCACTGCAAGAATACACGTAAATATTTTTATGTCAATACTGGGTGATATTTGATTTCGTACCGAATTATGTACAATTTTCGGAAATATGTAAATTTGAACTAATTGAAGCGGAAATAAATTTTCGATTAATATAGGTGGGTCCGGTCCGTTTCAACTGTTGTGACTTCGTACAGCCAAAACAATTTAACCATATAGGTTTAACCCTTTCAGTGCTCTTAACGTATATATACGCCGACCGGCTAACTGCTCTAGACGAATATATTCGCATTCTCAATAAAAATAGGATAAGACTGCTCTACCCGAACAAACTTGCTGGCATGATATTTTCAGATATTACACAATGATAAAAACCATGATGCACACAGGTCCGATGTGGTGGGGATCCATTATGCTGTAAGATTCTTATGTCATACCTGCAGTTACACGTCAACTCAATGCATCAGCTATTAGGCTCTAAACTAAAAAGTTTCGTGTATAAATTGCTTTTAATTGTTATATGTGCTTTTTGTGTCTTTCTTGGGTTAAATAAAAAATAAACGCCATGTCGTGTAGGCGCTATTATTTAAGAGAAAGGGAACTTGAAATACTAACAAAAAGTGACAGTGAATGTGAAGAACAAAATATAAGTGATGATGGCAGTTCTAATGGAGATGATATGGATGCCGATATGACTGAAACTGTCGCAGATATTGTAGATTTTTTGTCGAATTCTGGGTTTTGTACTTTTGTTTTTCTATGAAATTTTAAATAGTTAACTAAAACACGTTAAACATGCAAAAGACGGGCACTTTTCCGTTACATAGAGTGGTTCATGCTGCTCTTGATGAATATATATGCAAGCGGTAAAAAATGCTTAATATGATGGGCGGCTTTGAAACAGTAGTGCGCAGTGAAAGAGTTATTTGAGAATAATAATATGCCAGCGGAGATAAAACATTGCCAATCGTTGGAAAAATTTAAATATAAGTGCAGAAAATATTGTATAGAACATTATGAAATATGATTTATTTAGTTAAATGAAATTAGCATCCTGTTAAAGACGATTATAGGTTAGATAAATCTATATAGGTAGGTATATAGAGATGAATTAGCATGTAAATATTTTTTGTTGTTGTTACAATCATATTTATGTTTTATGTTAATCATATTTTTCTTTATACTTTTTTTAATCATCTTTTATTTGTAAAGAATTAGCTTATGGTAAATAAAATACATTATTATCATATTATTGTCTCATAAACTTTATTGTATCCTCCTCTTTCGTATTATTATTTGATGTTTTATTTTACACTCTTGAATGATAAGAAGCATTATCCATAACGATAACCGAATTTGGGCGAAAATTAGGTAACAGCTGCTCAGCGAACCATTTTTGAAACAAATCCTCAGTTTTCTCTTCATAATAGTCAGCAAAGACTGTTGTATGTTTGTGGCTGAAGAGCAGCGAGTTGGGTATAAACATATTTTCACTTCCGGCATGCAGAATCATAACACGTTTTCCCCTTGAACATGCCGCATTTAAAGTACAATTATGAGCCGTGTCTACCACCCGAATGCAATTAACAGTATCATGCGTATCAATAGGGTCATTGTCATTGGTTTTATTACAACAAAATAAATGACATCATTCTGCTTCACTAACAAAGCGGTGACGTCACAATTCGACTATATGATTATCCTGGTGTTTTTGAAAGTGCTGAATTCAATAATTTTTTTATATATGAAGCATCAGACAGAAAATTTTAATTCCTGGCATAGCTGCTATACTCTTTAATCTCTTTCAGGATAAGTAAAAAAAATTGACATCTCGTCAAGTTATATTACCGTCCTATTTGATTCATGGTACTCTTTTATTTTAAAATTCCACAATATGGAGTGATTATTAAACAGTTATTAATTTTCTTATACTTATCTATATACCGGGTGAGTCACGAATTGCGCTCGGCCCGATATTTCCTAAAATATTTGGAATAGAAAATTGAAATTTGGAGGCATTATTACACGACTAAAATGCCATCTTTTTAATAAAAAATCAAGTTTGGTGCACATCCGGTTTGACCGGAAATGCCCACAACTTTCGATTTTTAAATGGAACACCCTATATATTTTTACATTTTTGGACTCTAGAGGAAATTTTGAATACAACACATCCATTTTGGTCACTTTTTGATAAACATTAAAAATTTTATTAAAAAATCTATTCGTGAATCCAGCATGCTGTGGTGCCCAAAATATATTTTAGTTTGTGTGCTACGTTACTATAAAAATAAAAAGAGCAATATGATTGCATTACTTAATTCTCTAGAGGCATTTAAAATTTTTAAATGTGATTTTTACCCACTAACTCAGTTTTTTTAAATGGGAATTTAATCGTTCACCAACATTTTTAAATACCTCATTTTCATACGAATCTAATGATACCAAAATTTTGAAAATCCGCCCTGAAATATTTGAGATTTCAGCCAAAATACAATACAACCAAGCTTTTAGAAACATGCGGCTAATAGATAATAGATTAGTGGGCTTTGGAAACTAAAATGGCACATTTCTGTGTAAATCTGGTAACCTAATAACATTGGAAAAATCATAGTAGCCATTGAATGTAATAAAACAATATCAGCTGTCAGACAGACTCGTGTAGTTATAGGCAATCTTGAGCTATCAAACATTTAATAATAAAAGAACGTTACAATTAAGTTGAGCATAGGTATGTGGAGGTAAACACAATTACATCCACAAGGACATTTGCAACAGAATGCGACATCAGTTCGGTTTTCAGAGTTTTATTTAAATGAACATAAATATCGGACCTATAAATAAATAAAAATCAATTCCGTTTGAACAATTAAACTTAAACTAGGTAACAGTAGGTATCTTTAATAATAATTAATATAATTAAACCATAAATTGACATTTATAGATATTGTTCAAAATGTCCACCATTTCTTTCTATACACAATTCGGCTCTGCGTACAGTTGCTTGAATGGCTCTACCTACGCAATTCAGCCGGCGTTATTTCATTAAGAGCCCGTACAACTTTATTTTGCAGCTCTTCAAATTTTAATTTTCTATTCCAAATATTTTAGGAAATATCGGGACGAGCGCAATTCGTGACTCACCCGGTATATAAGTCCGCACTCTAATAAAATACCTCCTAAAATTTCCAAAGATCGATAGTTATAATCAGAGTATTTGCACAAAGTAGGCACTTGTTTCCTTGATAAAAAACACTGTTCTTCGGATAACGTCTTTTGAAGCATCGTCAATTTTTCTAAATTTTTGATTTTTCCGTTTTCCTTTAACAAAGTGATCGACAACAACCCCATTTCTAATAACAACATTAATAGTAGAAATCGGAATCTTAATTAATTCAAACATTCTTTTTATAATATCTGTATCTGTCATTTGATTATTTTCTCTCTTTAAGCAGTTATAAATATTTAAAAGATGCGCTGCGTTTGCACCTGTAAATCTTGGTTCTCAAACTTCCAACCCAATTCGATCAACTGCGTTAAGTCGTCTTCAACATTTTCATTAGGTAAATTTTCTTCTGTATCAAATAGTCTCCAAAACGCCATTTAAAAAAAATATTACAGTTAATACTAATTATTTGAGGTAAATATAACACAAACTTAGGTTTTTTTTATTAGGAGAAACCACCATGCAACGCAAAGTAAACGTATGGCACTGCCCGGTTCTACGAAAATAGTCTAGTATAGCACTTTATTATTTTAGAACTGGTCAATCTGAACATCACCTTTCATTGTTTACCGGCCGCCTGCATCAGCGCAACTGTACGTCTAATCGACTACATTTTATAAACCAGGAGATAAACTGTATCGATAATGCGGCGCTCCCTTCTCCTATGCCATTGTAGAGAGGCATAGCAATGGACATCTGTGGTATAGATGCTGATTTTATATTTCAAATTGACAATAGAAATACTATACTGTAATAGTAATATTGACAATAGAAATACTATATCAAATTGTTTTGTATAAAAAGCTGGGGTAATGCAGGAATTATAAAACTTTATTTTGATGAAATATTTACTCTTCTACGCATACTCGCTAATGTTGCATATCGAATATACTGTTTACCTATCCTTTTCAATGAAATTTTATGTGACTATGTCAGCAGCAAACAAGGCATATACTAAAGAGATAGCTACTATTTATTTAGTGATAAGTTCGTTGATCGGAGATTAATGGCATATCTGATCATACATGCAATCATATTAATAATAAGGCTAATTGTTAATAAAACCACTTTAAAAGGTAGCCACTTTATAATTTTATCTTTGATAATAAATAGAATAGCAATACATTTACCTTTAATTTTTAAACTAATTTTTAACATAATTTGCAACCACTTATACGGCCCGGCCCGCAGGATGTTTTAATTAACCAAAATTAAATTTTGCACTTTAAAGAAAGTGTATCACTTACAATTGCTGGGGCATCTGCCCAACTATTTGATTGATGCTTACTTACGATTTACTACTTGATTTGTTCGTTCTGTTCACTTTTGGAAAAGTAATTGTGGGAATTTTCTGCGATGGGATAACTCCCTTTTTCAAACGTTTCCTCTTTCTATGATTTGTATCTAAAAAATAGAAATTATCTAGAAGATATTCATCATATGAATCAAATTAATATTAATTAATTATCTAATATTCTGAATTAATTTAATCCTAACCTCATTTTCAAAACAGTTTAGAACTTACATCTTTTAATAAAATCTTCCTTATTAAAATGAAGACTGCAGACCAACATATATTGTGTTATAGGTTTACCAATGTTTAAGGCAATTTTCCATGCTTGACACAATACAGGATCTCGAGGAAAATAATGCAAGGAAATATCTTTTGTGCAGTAAGAGCTGCACTGCAGAACGGAGCAAGACCGTCTGGAATTTCTAGTCTGAGTATTCTGCATTTGCTATAAGGAAAGTGGTACTCTGGGGCATAATTTCAAAAACAGCCACTTGCAAAAATAAATAAACTTCCAAAAATACCAAACATCCCAAATTACTTATATCTATCTATACTTGTGGTAAGATTCGATTGATCTAAGGTAAAGTCACTGTCTCAAAAATATCTGATTTGTACTTTCCTATCCTCTACATTAATTTTCTTTTAACGAGTATAAATATAAATTTTTAATTCTTCAAGAAGAAAAATATACTAATTAAAAATCTACATTAATGCCTTAGGGCCGGTTTATCAATTTGATGTTAAAGTTACCCTATCGTTAAAGTATAGACTAACCATAGAATATCCTCGCGAGGATATTCGCTTTCAAATCTTTCAAATCTTTATTTACCAACAGTTATTACATTTCATTTACTTAACTTTAGTCTAGCAAATTGTGTAATTTAGTATTAAGGCATGTTTGTGGCACCTAGATGTGAAACCATCTGTATGTGCCGTTTTAGAGGTGTCTTAATATCTTAAATAACTATATTGCACAATAACTAGGTATACTTATCTAAGCTATAGAAGAAATAAAAGAGAAAACAAAAGAGAGAAAGGACTTATATCTACTTATTAGCTAAAATTTTAAAGTATTAACTAAAATAAAATAAAAACATAAGATGAATTTTTAACAGTTTGATATGTTCAATCATCATATTGAGCGTGGCGGTTATCAGGCATCATAAAGTGTTCATAAACATAGAATAATTTTGAGTAATGAATTGGTTACTTCGGTGTATAAATTTATTTAAATTTTTTAGTAGCTTAATCTCCAAAGGGATTAAGTTATACAGTTTGGGACCAAGGTAATTTAGAGATCTTTGGTGCATGTTCCTGTTACTGTGGGGAATTACAATATGTTTGTTACTCTTTTTTCTGGTTTCATATTGATGTGTACAGTATATTTTTAGTTTTTCATTTTTTTGAATAAAGGTGCAGGCTGATAGAAAGTATAAAGTTCTAACATTACGAATTTCACCGGAGTATAGGAGTTCTGTTGGGTGTCTCCTGTTTTTTTTATATATTATTTTTAAAATATAGTTTTGTATCAAATTTAGTGGCAATAAAGAGTTACTATATAGGCCACCCCAGACCACTATACCATAGCGTAATAGTGACTCTACTAGGCTTTTGTATATAGTAAGTAATAATTTTTGGTTTAGTATTTCTCTGAGTATATAGAATTTATGTAGAAGGCATCTGATTTTCTTAGTTAGTTGTGCTATATGAATATCCCATTTTAGGTGTTTGTCAATTATTACTCCTAGGTACTTTATGTGTGTTGCTTCTTCGATCTTTTCGTTTAGGTTATCTATTGTAATAGTGTTAAAATTTGGTCGATTTACGTTGGTTATGGAGAAGGCAACATATTTTGTTTTTTTAATGTTTAGGGATAATTTCATGGTGTGAAGCCAGTCTACAACTTTTTGCATTCCTTTTTTAACCAGATCTTTTGTTAAATTCCAAGTGTTGCTAGTAAATAGTAGGACGGTGTCATCTGCATATGATATAACTTTTCCATCGATTTGAAGTTTGGTTAACGAGTTAATATACAGGTTAAATAATATGGGACCTAGAACTGTTCCTTGCGGAATTCCGATTTTAATAAATAGGGGTTCACTGAGGGTATTTTTAATTTTTACAAATTGTGTTCTTAGGCCCAGGTAATTTTTAAAAATATCTAACACTATGCCTCTTATACCGCACCGTTCGAGAACTATCAGAAGTATGTCATGGGGTACAGTATCAAAGGCCTTTGCCAGGTCCAGGAATACTGCAATGCATTTTTCGTTGTTGTCTAGAGAGTCTGTAATTTTCTTAGTTACTGTATACAGTGCGTCTTCAGTGCTTTGGCCTTTTACAAAACCAAACTGGTTTTGGGACAGGATGTTATTAATGTTTAGGAAGTCAGTCAGCCGGTCTTTTAAGCATTTCTCAAAAACTTTTGCGAAGTGATTAATGAGACTGATGGGTCTAAAATTTGAAATATTCTTGTGATTTCCTGCCTTGTGGATTGGTGTGATAACTGATACTTTAAAATGATTGGGTACTATTCCCGTTTTAAAGGAGCTATTTATAATATGTTTGAGAGGTGTACTGATATATGGATGTATGATTTTTATCATTTTTGAGGTGATTCCATCGATTCCTGGGCTACTATTATTTTTAAGATCATTAATATATTTAATCAACTCGTTTTCGTTTATCGGTCTTAGGTACATCGATGAGCTACATGTTGTAGGTAGAATGAATGGGTTTTGCGGATGTGGTATGTTTTTCAACATATCTATACCAACATTAGTGTAGTATTGATTGCAAAAGTTAGCCATTTGGTGATCTGTGTTAAATTGTTTCTCATCGCTGTCTAATATGTGAATGTTGTTGTCTTTCTTGGAATGTTCATTTGTAGCCTCTGAAATTATCTCATATATTTTTTTAAGATTTCCACAGGTAGCATTAATTTTATTTTTATAATAATCATTTTTAGTAAAATTTATTATTCTGTTTAGGTTGTTTCGGTATGTTTTATATTCTATTTCCCTATCTTCGCTATAGTTTTTTAAGAGACTGCGCTTAATTTTGTCCCGGTGTTTTATGGATGTTATGATTGCATTGGTAATCCATGGTTTGTTTTTTTTATGTTGCTTGTATTTCATACTCATTGTTATTTTTGATGATTGTATGGTTTCTGTAAGTTCTTTCACAAATGCAATCGTTGCTATATTTGGGTCATGTATGTTTAATATATTTTGCCAATTTTTTTCCCCCAGGAGTTGCGTTAGTTTGTTGTAGTCATATTTTGTTTTAGTATTTACACTGATATTGTTATTTGGTGCTCTGTTGTCTTGTGTGATATTTAGTATAACCGGGAAATGGTCTGTTATATCGTAATTTATTATGGCAGCATTAAATTTAATAATTCCTATGTTTAATTTTTTTCTGATGAAAATGTGATCTAAACATGATGAAGAATTTTTTGTAACCCGAGTTGGATTATTTATATAAGAAGTAAAGCCATGATGTGCAAGCATTGTGCTATATTCACCAGCACTGTTGTCGCTACTGTCGATGATATCAATATTAACATCACCGGTGAATATATCAACTTGCTCTCTAGTACTATTATTTAAGTATTCGTCAAAATCTCTTAAAAACAGACGAGTATTTGTTGATGGTGGTCTATATAGGGTTATTATTTGATGGGCGATGTTGTTTGTTACGAACCTTATACTGTCTATACTAACCTGTGAGTTGGGTAATTTATTGAATTCAATTTCGGCATTTATTTCTGATTTTATAAATATGATGGTTCCATCATTTTGATTGTAGTCACCTCCATTATAATATGTGGTATAGCCTTTAATATTGAATTGTTTAATGGACATAGTTTGCCAGCTTTCGCTCAGTATGATGATATCACAGTTGTGTAGTTCAAATGTATCTAAGAAAATTAATAGTTCATCAAAGTTTTTACGAATACTGCGTATATTTAAATGCATGATATTTAATGTGGTGTTGTGTGTGTTGAAAATCTTAGCAAGGTCATCTGCACAGATTAGATTACTCTTGGGTTCTTCTTCTTTTAGTTGGTCTAGCATTTCCACCTCTTGCAGTTTAGCCATAAACGTTTCCATAATCGATTTTCGTTCTTAGAAGTTGTAGATGATATTTGTACGTAGGACATTCTTGGTCAGTGGTTGCATGATTGACGTTATAGTTTACTTTATATTTATTGTTAGCGTTACAACAATTAATGCACTTTTTTACTGTTTTCGGGCAGTTTTTGTCATCGTGTTCTTCTGAGCAGTATAGGCAGGATTTTTTGCTGTTGCATTCTGTATTTTTATGATAGAATCCTTGGCACTTGTAGCATCTCGGTATGCTTATGTCTTCATATATGGGATATCTTCCCCAGCCTATGTAAATTTTCTTATCTCTCATAAGTTTGTGATATAAGCTTGGTGAGCATTCTGCAAATATTGTGGAGGGTTTATCGCTTCCTTTCTTTATATAGGTGACTTTGAAATGGTCTCCATCTTCAATAAGTTTGTTTTGTTTTCTTATGGAACTTTCAATATCTTCTTGGTTTATGTCTTCATTGACGTGTTCGTATCCAGTAATTTTTATTCTTGGGTTTCTTAGTTTGGTTTCTTTTATCTCATATTTTGTGTTAAGTTTGGTTTCTGCAGCGTCCTTTAATGTTGTTAGATCCGTTTTGGTTAAGCATTTTATTATGATACTTCCATCTTTGTTGGTCTTGGTATTTTTTATTCCGATATTTAGTTCGGTGGGATTGATATTAGAGTCGATATCTCTTCTTGTTTTTGTGGCATCTTGCATTTTCTTTGGTTTTATTATTAAAGTTGGTATACTAATTGTCTTATTTGTGTTTGTAGGGGTCATATTTCCTGTAACATTTGCATAGCTTCTTGTCAAACATGTGCTATTTTTGAGGTTATTAAGTTTTTCTTTCAGTAAGTCATTCTTTTCTTCTAATTCAGTGTTCAGTTTAATTAGTAACGTATTTTCATTAGTTTTAGCTTCATTTTCTTTAATTAATGATGTAATGAATCCCAAATTGTCTAATAGTTTCTCACCATAGCAACATAACACTATTTCTGTTGTAATCATTTTTAGAGTTTTGATTCTTGCTGAGCAGCTTCTGTGGTATGTATTACAGCACTTTATGCACTTTATACAGTCTATGGTTTTTTTGTTACAAGAAGCACATATTTTATTCACCTTTTCACTATTTTTATCCTCGTCGCTTTCTCCCGCGTGTCCGCCGGTCGGCGCCATCGCGATGCAATATTATGTAGGTATGCATGTGTATACTTTATTTAACCGTGGGATATCTTTAACCTTGGATTGTTAAATCGGCCCTAAACGAGACTGACATGTTCAGTTTGACTATTAAAAGCATATACTTATTAACTATATGATTAAAAGAGAGGAAAAGACAGTCTGGTACACAATGGCTATATTTTTCTGTGATGTTTACTTCACTCGACTAAGGCCCGGTTTATCAATGTGACTAATGTGAGGACAAGTTATAGTTTAATAACACAGTAGGATCACTTCCCCTGCTGAGCGTAGTCCACGCGTTGATAGCAGGAGTAAGGATGTCGACGCGTGGACTAAACTGAGCGAGTAGTGGAAGTGACCCTACTATATTATAAGCTGTGCTTTAGAATAACTTGTTATCCTCACATTGATAAACCGGCCCTAAGCGTTTCAGTGCGATTCAAATGAGACGAAGTGATTGTGGACATAGTGAACAAGTGAACTCTGAGTTCACTGCGTGGACGTTGATCATGGACATATGTCACGAACTAGGGACAATAAATAGAAGACGAAGAAAGCTGAAAGTGTATTAATTCTAAGGTTATGTCTCTTTGACATGAAATCAAGAAGATGAAGAACATATCAGCTAGGTTATGTCAGAGCTAATCTTTCGCTGTGAAGTTGGTTGAATTAAATGTGATGTGTTCCGTTTTGACATTTATATACAAACATTTTTATTGACATGGCTTGCCGAATTTGTAGGCTTTGCCTTAAAACAGTTGACGACAATAATTTCGAAATAATAGAGCAAGTTACTAAAGAAATACTGCAAAAGCTTCTTTTGAATCTAGTAAGTCGCTAACTTCATTATCAAATATATCTTTTTATAAGGAGCAAAACATTTTATTAATAGTAATATTTAATATCTGTATGACCAAATTCATATCCTAACTATTTGTAACATTTCAGAATTTGGATATAAGTAAAGAACCTATTATATGCGATGTGTGTGCAGATAAGTTGCAGAAGTCTATTGATTTTAAATTAATATGCTATTATACAGACGAGGGAACATTGCTCTTTAAGAATCTTGATGGTGCCACAATGAATTCAAATGAAATATGTTTAAGAAATAGCAATACTGTAGGAATAATGGATACGTCTAGGAACCAGGAAACTTGCATCTTTTGTAAGAAATACGCTGGGGCTGGGAGCTATGAGCGTTCTGAGTTTTTAAAAAATTCAAAGGAGACTGTATTTATTATAAATGTGTTAAAGATCCATATTCCTGAATTGGTGAGTTACGTTATATTTCTGATGAATTTTGTGTTAGCTATCCTTAAAATAAAATGTTTCATTGCATGATCAAACTGCAATGCACATTAGACTAGAACTTCAAGTTGATGGCGCAGTCCTACTAATGTATATGATTAACAGAGTTTGGGAATTTTTATCTCGGTGCCAAAGACGGCTCTCATATAGGCGTATTATTATATTGCAAACATTCACTGAAACAATCAGAAAAACGACGAAGTGGTGAAATATTTATTGTTGCCAACTACATAAATTTAACTCAAAAACGGTGATAGTTGATTGATTGATTGATTGATTTGCCAGCGTAAGGTGGGCATTGCTGCCAATTCCGGTGCAGGGAGATTTGTTCCACCACGCAGCCCGATCGCCCACCGATCATCCCACCGTGTGCCAGAACAAACCCCCAGTGCTTTTATATACCGCCGGACCAGCTGCATACGCTGGATTGGACATTGGACATGCTTGTTGTCAGCAGCGAGAGCCGCATGACGCATGGGGTAGGAGTATAGGATGGAGTGTGTAGGTGTTTGTGAGATGTTTCTTCTTGTTTCTTCTCAACTCAAAAACGGTGATAGTTCTTACAAAAACATGTAAAACATATCTAACAAATAAAAAGATAATTTTGAATTAAATACACACTTTCCTGTTCTGTTTAGTGTGTGGTGTGTTTATTTTGTTTATTATCATTATAATTAAATATGAAAACCCAATTAACTGCTGGCAACATAAAACACTTTTCCCAATAAAATAAACCATTTTTATATCATATTAAATCATACATAAAAAAGTTAAGAATTAATGGCATAAAACTGCCATGTATCATGTGCATCATGTGATAAAGTGAATTTTGTCTCATTTTAAAATGTTAATACATATTAAGCTACTTTTATTGGAAATCTACTTAATTTGTGAAACTTGCTGATAGTTATCTAAAAACACAGTTGATTTTTTATATTCGTAGTGTTCAACCCCGACCGAGTGTCGACATTAAATGCCAGTGTAGTAGGTATTTTTATGTTTTCTACTTATGCGGTTTTATCTCCTTTCATTATATGATGCCGCCGAAATTGTGCAACATTTCAAAATCGCTTTTTACCTACACTATGGCAATTATTGGCATTTACGTCAACATTTAATAACGGGAAAGGATAAACCATCCCAGATCGCAGTTTTACAAGCAGTAGTATAAATCTAGCCATATGTATGTACATATGTATCTACGAACCTAGTGTGAAATTATTTATACAGAGTCGATGGTATACAAAAATGTCAAGTGCTTCTCAGGCTGCAATAGACTTGCGGATTCGTGATTTCCCAGGACTGCAATTTGATGGAACAGATCTTTATTGTACTAGTTGCAACAAAACAATTTCTTGGACTGGACATCTTAAACAAATGTTAATACACATAATAATATTTCCTCACAAAGCATATTAGTGCCCATGGCTCAACTGATGTGACAGTCAACCTAGTTTTAATTTAGATTTAGTGGAAGTGATGGTGGGATGTAACATACCATGGTCAAAACTAGATAATCTACTTTTTACACAATTTTTGGAAAAATGTATTAGTGACAAATATAATAATGGTCATGTCTAGCACATGGACTCCATAGAATTTCTGAAACTATTAGAAGGTGCTACGCTAATGTTGATAACTTAATATCTAGTGTAAAGAAGTTTTCCTGAAAGCACCACATCGTGTACGGTTATTTAGAGAAATACTTCCAAATACGCTAATACCTCCAATGCCTATTATAACACGGTGGGGAACTTGGCTAGAGGCGGCATCATGGTATTTTTGTCATTTTGAAAATGTCATCTAGTAGTGTTGCAGTTGAATCCAGATGATGCAGTTGTAATTTCACAGGCTCAACAAGCATTTATGGATTCAACTGTTCAAGAAGATCTGAAGACCATACATGGAAGTTTCTCGCGAATTCCTCTAGCCATACGGGAACTTCAACATTTGCCAAAAACATCAAAAATTACTGCAGTTGATGCAATAAACATCATGTTTGATCTCCCGCAATATATTTTTCATTTACCTAGAGAAATCGCTGAGAGCATTCACATGAAATTCCGAAGAGTTTTAAAAACCAATCCCAGATTTGTAACAATGTCATGTGGAATAGACCTTTTAAACGGTAAAGAAGTAGACTTTTTTACACCAGGCGTCAATGGTGCGACTTTAAGAAATTTCACATATTTTAAGTACATCCTGATGGCATCTGTTGACGTTGAGCAATCTTTTTCTCGGCGAAGGTTAACTTCAGAACATTTAGAACAAATAATAATATATTGTTGCGTGTTTCCGCCCCTAGGAAACACCCTGTATGAATCCGTGGGTTTCAAAATAATTTCAACAAGAGATAAACACTAACACTTTATTTAATAATTTACTGATTACACAATAATAATACTTCTAACCTCACTTTCTTCACCGAACGTCACTTTTATAGAACTTCTCACACTGCGCCAGTAATCGCGCCTGAAGTTGCCTCTGGGTCCATCCAGAACAACAGTCAAGAATCTTCTCTCACCACACTCTAGAAAACTCTATCTCTTTCTAGAAGTTTCCAGTCACTATTAGTACGCATAGGCGTATCAATCTCCATTTTCAAGGGGGTATAATACATAACAATATCTTATATTCATTGTAGGTCATGAAAAATTACATATATACATTTGTGTGTTTTAATTCAATGTTACATCCCCCAGTATCTCCTCTTCGAGTGTGTGTTTATAATAAACTGACCATACTAACTTTAGATATTACGGAATTCCCCTAAAAAAAGTACAAGGTGAGATAATGTGTATTATGCATAAAAATCTTCCCGCGCCGGCAGAGCCAACCCTGACTACATCACCGAGATAAAATTCCCGATCTCTAATGATTAATGACGCCCACTTTGGAACACTCTGTATATAAAAAACTAAAATAATTTTTTATGGTATACAGGGTGGCTACTTTTTATATTGAACAGTATTGCTATCTCATAAAACACAGCAATTATACAGTCGGTTAAATAGGAAAAATGTTTTCTATTTTAAGGGTCAATAAAATGGGCTATAAAAATTAAAAATACTCCAACTGGTTCCGGAGATATCACGATAAAACCCGAAATAGTTCCTTTCCTGTTTTTTCTTTAGCGCTGATATTACGAAAAAAAATTAAAAAAAATCATTTCAATGTTTTGTTATAAATTGACTTTGCTGCAACTGGTCGTATTTAAATTTTTAGTACAGCGTTTCGTCTCTCCAGGGTCACCATCAACAATATTTTTTTAAATAAGGACCTGTCTTTTTTATTTAAAATTTTTACAACATTTCGTCAGAAAAATAATCACTTTTCATTTTATTGGCATTGCCCTTTACAAAACTGTTTTGCTTGTTAAGCAGTACAAGGGGTGACTCATCATTTGAAACAAAAGTTTATTTTATGAACAGTCCAACTTTACCAGTCTAGTTCTGCTCAATATTGACCACCATTCCTCTGAATAGAAAGTCGCGTTCTCTTAGACATTTGCTTAGTAGCTTTAGCAATCATATTTGGGGTAATTTGGGTGAAAGCTTGAACAATTATTCTCCTACGTAATTCATTGACATCTTCCACCACGTTGTAGTAGACTTTGTTTTTTAAGAAACGCCATAAGAAATAATCTAAGCAAGGTGAGCGAGGTGGCCACCTTACTGGTCCACTTTATTTGAAAATGCCTGTTTAAATATGTTCTGACTGCATTAGCATTGTGAGGACCACAACCATCTTGCATGAACCATTTTATTTTTCTTCGAACCAGTAATGGCGTTTCATCGAATACTTCGTCCAATAAATTCATATAATCTTCACTGTTTAAATTGCCCTCTATGAACTTTGGCCCTATTATAATGTTGCCAATTATGCCACACCACAAATTTACTGAAAATCGTACTTGAGGCCGTACTTGATGCGTTAGATTGGGATTAACAGTTTGTTTTGTTTATTTGTTTTTCCTGTTAAACATTCCAGAATTTGTAAAGGTAGTTTCATCAGTTCAAAGAATGTTATTGTAGAAATATATATTATGGGTTAATTTTCTCCTAAACCAATTGCAGAAGGTTAGTCTGCGGCCTGGGTCACCTCAATGTAATTTCTGCACTGTTTGAAATTTATAATCATGATTTTGTATTTGTAAAATATTTTTTTAAGAGCTGTTGCCGATATTCCACATTCGCTTGCAATATTTCGTGATTAATTTTCGGGGTTTATGTATATTTGAGCTAGTACATTAATATAATTTACCGTTTCTCTCATTTGGTGTTTCTGTTCCAATCTACAAACACTGCTAATTTCGCATAAATTCTTGGACATAGTGTAAATAGTATTTCTTGTTGGACAGTGTCTGCCAGGATATAAATTTGCATATTCTTACACTGCCCTGTCAACATTTCTATAATTTTAAATGTAAACATCAAAATCAAATCAAATCAAAATCAAATTTTATTTCGAACATAACATAACATATAACATAAGGCATAAATTTGTACATATTAGGTTTTAATAAAGGACCATGCACTCTAAATTGCCTCTGAAGCGAATCAGAGAACACATTTGTGTTGTGCATGACCCTTCAACAACATTCTTAGATGTAAAATTAATTTGTACAACTTTTTATTAATCATTTACTTTTATACACGTAGTTTAATTAAAAATATTGTTGTTATTGTTAGATTAATATCGTAAAGCGACAGCAAACATGTCTTTATAGATAGATTTTAAAAAAGCCTGATGAATAGTTTGTAATTATTTCTTATAAAATTTTTACATTCTATATTAAATTTTTTTATTTTATTTGAGAAGAGTCTAATTTTGAGGGGCAGGATATTATAAAATTGAGGAGCAAAATATGTTATATATCTCTGAGTATGCGATTTAATTTGAAACGGAACTTTCAGTGATTTATTTGTTATTATTCTAGTATGATAATTATTGATGACAGATTGGTATAGATTCTGATTTTTCACCGTGAAATTTAAACAACCGTACACATAGAGACTTCTGATATTCATTATATTCGTTTGTTTATATAGTAAATTAGTGGAGTACATTCTTTCTTTTTTAAAAATTATTTTTAATATAGTGTTTTGACACACGGTAAGATTATACAATGCATTATTGTATAATCCTGCCCAAACCACTATACAGTATCTTAGTATAGACTCTACTAAGGCGTTGTATACCATCATTACTAGTTTATTGCATACGATGGATTTTAAGAGATGAAATTTATGAAAGAGTTTGCGGAGTTTCATTGCTATAAAATTGCTATGATCATTCCACCTCAGATGCTGATCAATAATAACACCTAGATATTTAGTGGATTTTATCTTCTTTATTTCCGGGCAATTGCAATTTGTGCTACAATCTTTTTTATGAATTTTCAGTATGTTTTGGTTAGGTTGATCAACAGCCGAAGTGGAGAAAGTTATATAAGTAGTTTTATTGATGTTTAAACTTAATAAACTAAAATCTAACCAATTTTGTATCAGTTGGAGACCTGTTTCAGCTTCCTCGTATATCTCAGCCCAATTTGTACCTGAAAATATTATAGCAGTGTCATCTGCATAAGAAATTATAGTTCCATTTTTTTAATAAGTGTCCAATTTCATTGATATATACGAGAAATAACACAGGCCCCAACACAGTACCCCGAGGAACGCCCATGGAGACAACTTGAGAGCTACTCAAAGTTTCATCTATTTTTACAATTTGTTTTCTATCAGTTAAATAGTTCTCAAACAGTCTCAATGTGTTTCCTCTAATACCCACGTCTTTTAGTCTTTCAAATAGTGTTTTATGGCATACAGTGTCAAACGCTTTAGCCAAGTCTATAAATGCTACAAGGCTTTTTTTGTTACTATTTAAATTATTTATAACTTCACTTGTTAAGTCGTAGACAGCGTTCTCAGTACTTTTGTTGGTTCTAAAGCCATATTGCTTTTCATAAAATATATTTTTTGTTTCAAGAAAATTTACAAGCCTTTTCTTCAAGCATTTTTCAAAAATTTTAGCAAAATTGTTTATTACCGAGATTGGTCTGTAATTCGTCAGTTTCTGGGGATCGCCATTTTTATATACGGGAATAACAGTGGAAGCTTTAAAATCTGTAGGTATTTTAGAAGTTGTAAAAATTAAGTTAATGACATGTAATAAAGGTTTTAAAATATGACAATGAATATTTTTTATTAATTCAGCAGATATTCCATCTGGTCCCGGTGCAGAGTTTGCTTTCAAGGAGGCAATACTAAATATAAGCTCATTCTCAGTGATTGGGTTTAGATACATTGAGTTTATAGATACATTTTTTGGTAGAAACTTTTGTTGTACAGGTTGTATTTTTTGTGCCATTTCCTTACCAATATTTATAAAAAAATTATTGAATGCATCTGCCTTTTCAATATTATCAGATATAAGTTTATCATTATGTTTAATATTAATTATTTTTTTATTATTCCTTTTGCGACTTGTAACCTCCCCAACGATATTCCATATATGTTTATAATTATTTTTAGCCTGTTCAATTTTTGTCTTATAATAATTATTTTTTGTCTGTTTTAGTAAACTGTTCAATTTATTTCTATATTGTTTATATTGGTTAATGGTTTCTTCTGTACCGGTCCGTAACGCATCCTTTTTCATTTTATCTCTATGTCTTATAGAATTTATTAAACCATCCGTAATCCATGGTTTTATCTTAATTAATTTATTTGTTTTACGTATCGTTCTTGTTGCTATTTCTATGTATTTTTTAAGTTTCTGGATAAATAACTCATATGTTTGTTCAATATCATTACACTGTATCACCTCTTTCCATTCTTCACCTGATAGCAATTGCTGTAGTTTTTTGTAATTTATTTTTTTTAATAGTTTGTTGGTTATTTGTATTATAATTACTGTTATTATTGGCATTAGCCTCATTAAAATGAATGGACAGCGATACCATGTGATGATCTGTGATGGTTGTTTGATATATGATCGGTAGTATGTCTATAACTACTTTTTCTTTTTTATTATTACGGCTAACAAAAATATGGTCAATAATGCTACTTGTATTTTCAGTTACTCTAGTAGGTTTGTTAATGTATGGTATAAAACCTTTTTGAGCTAAGAGATTTAAATAATTATGAACGTTTCGATCACGCGTATCTAAAATATTAATATTTATGTCTCCTATGATAATATTTATGTCCTCCATGTTTAAATTCTGTAAGTATTCAGCAAAGTCATCTAAAAATGTGTTTATGTTTATGGAGGGTGGCCTGTATAGAGAACTTATATTAATTTTTATGTTATATACCTCAAATTGGCATTTTATTAATATTGTGTCACTGAAAGTAACATTTTTTATTTCAACAGGGACTGTGTCTCTTGCATACAATACTAGGCCATCACTTTTATTAAAATATGATTCATTGTAAAACATATTAAACCCTCTTATCTTAAAACATCCTACCTCCTCAATATTCCATGTTTCACATCATACATGTCTTTTTTTCATTTACAGAATAACGAACTATAGTGAGAAGTATAATAGTTAGCAGCTAACAAAAATAAATGTCACCAATACGATAAACTATAATAAAATGACATTTAATGAAATTATTTTGTTTTTCAAGGCACACTGAAAAACGGTGAATAATGTTGAGTGTACTTGTTCACATACCAAGTTACTGTTTTTATAAATTGTATTTATTGTTTAAAAAAATTCAATTGCTAAGTTGATAATGATTTTTTATTTCGTGCCCATTTTCCACAGTAATATTAAGCAGAACGACACTAGCAAAGTTAGTCAATACATTGGACTGTTCATAAAATAAACTTTTAAAGTTTCAAATGATGAGTCACCCCTTGTATTGCTTAACAAGCAAAACAGCTTTGTGAAGGGCAATGCCAATACAATGCAAGGGGATTATTTTTCTGACGAAACGTAAAATTGTCAAGTGTGACATACCCACGAATTTAGCATTTCAAATGCTTTAAAAATTTTAAATAAAAGAGACAGGTCCGTATTTAAAAAAATATGTTGATGGTGGCCCGTCTGGAGAAACGAAACGTTGTAATAAAATGAGCTATATTGGGTTTTATCGTGATATCTTCGGAACCAGTTGGAATATTTTCAATTTTAATAGCCCATTTTATTGACCCTCAAAATACGAAACTTTTTCCCATTTAACCGACTTTATAATTGCTGTGGTTTTTGAGATAGCAATACTGTTCAATATAAAAAGTAGCATCCCTGTATAGACTTTGAGAAATTTTTTATATTTTAGAACTTTACTCTTGGCGAAGATACCATAATCTGTTCTTCATGCTTTGAATCTATCCAAGATTTGTATGCTTTTGTACTAAGTTGTTTGAGTGTAGAGCGGAAAATTGAGAAATATGTGGAGATGGGAGGAAGAGATGATAAAGGTCAAATAAATTTAAATAATGTCCTAAAATTTACATCGACTTCTGCCATAAAGTATGAAGTTACTTCAACTCATTGTGTTGTGCCACAAGTAGAAGAGGTAAACTATGAATTAATTAAAAGTAAATATTTAAAATGTAAGGAAAGAAAAGGCGTCCATCGAATGGAATCGAATTGTGTAGAAGATGTATATGGAATGGATGAAATAAATTCTGATCTTATGAAAAATGTACGTGTTAAGACTGAAATAGCAGATGAAAATTTAAATGGATATGAAAATATGGTACTTAACTCGATTTTGAATGTCAAAAGCGAGAATATTGGAATTAAATCAGAGGATTTTAAAAGGTAATTGTAAATCTCATCCTCTCATTAATGAAGGGTGGGATGTAGATAGATATATGGGCAAATCGCTAGTGAGACCACCTTAGTTTAATACTATGCAGTGCATAGATTTGCTTGATATCTTATCACACTTGATACCAGCATATGAACGTATTATTTTGAGAGATATTAATATAAATCTCTTTAATTTAACAAATCTATTATCACGATGTTTGAATGCACACGATTTGCCACAAGTAATTAATGAACGGACCACTTATTGAATTATTGTTGGTATTCATTAATTTTCTTAAATATTGAGAGCGTTTGTCATGGCGGTATTATTGATATAAATGTCAGTTATTATAAAATGGTTTTTTGTAATTTTAAAATTATTTGTTCGAATAAAGTTAGACCATATGAATAAACCTATCGCTCTGTGAGTGTCAGATGACGTATAATTCATTCTGTTAGGTAGGGAGAGAGCGCTTGCCAATTATAATTCAAATAGAACTAAACAAAATTGGCAACTATAAAGAACTAGGAAATTTTGTATTATTAGTTTCTATTCATAGAGAATAAAAAATGGCATACTTAGATAATCTACAGATAAATAATAATTAAACTTTTCGGAAGCCTTAAAAATGTGAATGCTCAAATTTATTGCAAACGTAAGTAAAACACTATGTTACATTACAAATACAACACAATCAACGCTGAATATAAATTAGTATTTCTTTCATAACTTTCTTATTTATAAGCAAAATATAAAATCAAAAAATGTTTATAATCTAGATAGAATACAGCTACAACTCTTAGTCTTACAAATTTTTAGAAATTTTCAGTTGTTTGCCTATTATGACAGGTGTAATGAATTTGCGAAAATAATAAAATGAATATATGCTTAATAAGGGAGTTACATACATTTTTAACAAGCATTGTACGTTTTAACTAACACAATTTCTTCTCATTTAAATTGCTATAACTTTGTTAATATAGATAATATAACAACAATTTGAAAACTGCTAGAAAGATTAGAGAAAAATCTTATTTTCCACTTTTGTCGGTTTGAGAATTGTTTGGATACTGATATCACCAGACGAATTTAGTGGGAGTTTGTACAAAAAAAAAATACTATGCAATAACGTAATCAATACATTTTTAACTTTCATTGTTCCACCGAAGTCAACATAGATCTCGTTTTATACTCTATACCACAGAACACAGCTTCAGTTACAGGATAGGAGCACACACAAACAATAAGATGTAACACAATATTATGAACTAAAACTATTACTAATATAAAAAAATACATGGGACAGGTGTAGTTATTACACAGGAGTAACATAAAATTATTAGTAAATATCTGAGAGATTAAATGTAAACAAAATAATTCTCTAGAATAAGCATAGTAGTAATTCAATTCAATAAGGCAATTCTGATTGAGGAAATCTTTAAAGAAACAGCAAATTTTTCAAGAATTTGTCTTTAATATCCTTTACCTTACTGTGGAATATATTGATAATACCCTTGACCTCAGATCAAAGAACAAGTCTAGATACATAACAGCTATCTCCCCAGTATACTTTATCCCAAACTTCTTGTCGGTATAAAAAATGTTGGGATTTTGTAACTTGCGGAATACACAAAAGCATCCTTCGTTACATTTTCTAACATTTATTAGAAAAATTATTAATTATCGGAGATTTTATTTCCCTAATGCCCTCGTACTATTATGATTCAGTTCTGTTACAGAAGAAGCCAAACAGTAGCTTACGTTACACTTCGAAATAATAGATGGCACATATTATATAATCATGAAATAAATATTCAGATGAAATAAACAAATTGTTGAATATTGTCGAATATATCAAACTACTTTAAATAAAGGGAGTTGCTACATGGACGCCGCGGCGGACATATATCATTTCTTAGCTGTCCGCCGCGCATGCGCATTCGCTTTTGCACGACTTATTGAACCGCCGCACAGAGAAATTGGAATGTTTTTATGCAATTTTCTGGAAAAGAAGGCGGGGGGACACCCCCCGTTTTTGTCTGCGACGCTAATGCTGCCTGCGGCGCTGATAATTTATTAACAATTATTTAGCAAAATAAAAATCAACCTAACTAACCAAACTACCATCACATGAAAGAGATAAATTATTATATGAAAAAAAAAGAACATTTCTGTCGTCAAATCCAACCAGAATTTGTGAAAAAAGTTATTAATCGTTACAAAATATTAAAAAAAAAAGTCCAGTGGGCAGTATTTGAACCCGGGACCTGTCGCTCCACAACGCGACAACGTTACGCATAAGCCAGCGATCCACGTGGAAAATACCGCTATAGCACGGAATAAATAGTATCTAACCAAACCAATTGCCGCGGCGGACAGCTAAGAAATCTTACATGTCCGCCGCGGCGTCCTTGTAGACAGTCCCTTAAATAAAGTCTATTAGCCACATGAAAATGTAGAATCATCAGAACAAATATAAATCATTTCATTAATTTAATATTCCCTTAATAAAAGATATGGACTATTCCGATCAAGGCCATGTGACTACTGGTCCAGGAAACAATATGATGATATTTAACGATACATCGCGTGGGGAAAAATTTTCTTTCACTTGAGTCGTCATTCAAGATGGATGTATTTGAAATTTTGTTAAACCTCTAAGGGGGATATTAAAATGGAGAAACCTTATAGACATCTAAGGTAATAGTTTTAAATAATTATATGTCGTTAATTACCATCCAACGTTTAAAAATATTATTTTAAGTTTTTCTTAAGAAGAAAATTTTGATAAGTACTACGTTTTTCTTAAGGGCAAAATTGTTCATATACTACATGTTTGTCTTTATAACAAATTTCTTCTTAACACCGAAATATCTCAACGTAACACTTTTGCTTTAAGCAAAAATTATCTACATTCAATTTGTTACAACTATCTTTTCAACTTAACGTTTTCCTTTATTTTGGCTATACAACGATAAGTCAAATTTTCTGAAAATTCACCTCAACGATTTGTTTAACTTCACGATGGAATGGTATCCTTGGCGATAGCGTGCAAATAACTCCAGACGAGCAAAATGGAGGTCCTCAACCTTAGAACCTACCTAACATTTAAATCTGCTATCATCGTAGAACAGGAGCATATTTAGAGATTTCTTTCATCAATATATAAAGTGAAAGATTTGATTATTTCATCAATGTAAAGGGGATTATTTTCACCTATTGTGGTTTTAATTCATAAACACCAAGTCTAACCTAATTAAACATTTCCAAGTAAATTGAAATATATCTAAAACCTTAGGTTAACGATTTATTTTGAAGTTTAACGTTTGAGTACTCATACACTTGCTACTTACCGTATTGTCGTTATGTACAACTTTGCGTAACATAATTGTAGTTATTTGATAAATGTTTTCTAAACGTTTTCTTAACCGCTTCTCAAGTCACCGAGGTAACGCCTTGAAAATCCAGAACATGATATTATTTGAAATTTACCAATATCGCAGATTCACTTTGTCAAAGTATTTTTGTTTTGGATAAGTCTCAATGGTTAGATATATCGGTAATTATCTGCACATAACATGCATCATGTAATCTGAAATTTCCAGGATTTGACTCGTCAAATTATTCCACTTATGTGGATTACACAGCACCACAAAAAAAATAATGTTCTGACCTAGCAATGAGATGAGTATATCCTTATGTATTTTTGATCGCTGATTCCGATTCCGGGGTCAAAAACAGTCGTACACTCCCAAAAAAAATTTTAGGGCCAAAAAACACCTCCTGAATAGGGTATATAAGAGATAACGCTCTGAAAATGATGTTATCATTTTAATCAATCCTTTTGTTTAATATTTTCGGGAAAAATTTGAATGTGTTACGATAAAAATAACGGTGAATTGCAGCGTTTACCCTATCGGTATGAAACGCACCCCCAATGATGTTATCATTTTAATCAATCGGTTTGTTTAATATTTTCGGGAAAAATTGAATGTATTACGATAAAAATAAAGGTAAATTACAATGTTTACCCTATCGGTATGAAACGCACCCCCATAGAGGGTGAGAACCACCCTCATCTGCCATCAAACCAATTGATAACAACAATGACTGAAAAACATCTAAAAATGTTTAAGTTTCGTTAGGTTTGCAATAAACTGACGTATAATTCACGTAATACCCCAAAACTACCCCTATAGTATTGAAACATTCTTTATAGGATTTTGCAAACAGCAGAAAAGATAACTATCTATAAAAGAAAAACTTTGTGTAGAAATATTAGTGAAATCTTTGCATTCTTTCGATAACCTGAATTCTGGTTATGCTAGCAAATTAAAATCCTAAAATGAATTTTTCTAATTTCTTATTTGACAATTCTCATTCTAACACTAGCATCCACACAGTCCCCTACGGCCATGCAGATTAAACTAGTATCCACATAACCCCCTACGATTATGAAGATTCAGTTAAAAATGAGAACAAAGACCTAAAATGAATTTATTTATCTACTTTGTCTTAAAAAAAATTTCATTCCAATGGATTACATTTTCATGAAATCTATCATTCTGTTTCCTGGAAATGCTTAGCCTTTGAAACGTTTTTCGCCCTTATTCTGGAGCTCATCAGAAAGACATAAAGCCATTCATAACGATGTTTCATGCAAAACCAAGACAATTTCTTTGAATAAGTGTGAAATGATTATATTTGACATTGACTGATAAAAACAACCTCACCTATCTATTAGCTAACTAGTATTGGAGCCTATATACTCTATGCATGTTTAAAAATGAATTATTATTTGTTTGCTTATAATTGTATTGAAACATTCTTTATAGGATTTTGCAAACAGCAGAAAAGATAACTATCTATAAAAGAAAAACTTTGTGTAGAAATATTAGTGAAATCTTTGCATTCTTTCGATAACCTGAATTCTGGTTATGCTAGCAAATTAAAATCCTAAAATGAATTTGTCTAATTTCTTATTTGACAATTCTCATTCTAACACTAGCATCCACACAGTCCCCTACGGCCATGCAGATTAAACTAGTATCCACATAACCCCCTACGATTATGAAGATTCAGTTAAAAATGAGAACAAAGACCTAAAATGAATTTATTTATCTACTTTGTCTTAAAAAAAAATTTCATTCCAATGGATTACATTTTCATGAAATCTATCATTCTGTTTCCTGGAAATGCTTAGCCTTTGAAACGTTTTTCGCCCTTATTCTGGAGCTCATCAGAAAGACATAAAGCCATTCATAACGATGTTTCATGCAAAACCAAGACAATTTCTTTGAATAAGTGTGAAATGATTATATTTGACATTGACTGATAAAAACAACCTCACCTATCTATTAGCTAACTAGTATTGGAGCCTATATACTCTATGCATGTTTAAAAATGAATTATTATTTGTTTGCTTATAATTGTATTGAAACATTCTTTATAGGATTTTGCAAACAGCAGAAAAGATAACTATCTATAAAAGAAAAACTTTGTGTAGAAATATTAGTGAAATCTTTGCATTCTTTCGATAACCTGAATTCTGGTTATGCTAGCAAATTAAAATCCTAAAATGAATTTGTCTAATTTCTTATTTGACAATTCTCATTCTAACACTAGCATCCACACAGTCCCCTACGGCCATGCAGATTAAACTAGTATCCACATAACCCCCTACGATTATGAAGATTCAGTTAAAAATGAGAACAAAGACCTAAAATGAATTTATTTATCTACTTTGTCTTAAAAAAAATGTCATTCCAATGGATTACATTTTCATGAAATCTATCATTCTGTTTCCTGGAAATGCTTAGCCTTTGAAACGTTTTTCGCCCTTATTCTGGAATGAAATTTTTTTTAAGACAAAGTAGATAAATAAATTCATTTTAGGTCTTTGTTCTCATTTTTAACTGAATCTTCATAATCGTAGGGGGTTATGTGGATACTAGTTTAATCTGCATGGCCGTAGGGGACTGTGTGGATGCTAGTGTTAGAATGAGAATTGTCAAATAAGAAATTAGACAAATTCATTTTAGGATTTTAATTTGCTAGCATAACCAGAATTCAGGTTATCGAAAGAATGCAAAGATTTCACTAATATTTCTACACAAAGTTTTTCTTTTATAGATAGTTATCTTTTCTGCTGTTTGCAAAATCCTATAAAGAATGTTTCAATACAATTATAAGCAAACAAATAATAATTCATTTTTAAACATGCATAGAGTATATAGGCTCCAATACTAGTTAGCTAATAGATAGGTGAGGTTGTTTTTATCAGTCAATGTCAAATATAATCATTTCAGACTTATTCAAAGAAATTGTCTTGGTTTTGCATGAAACATCGTTATGAATGGCTTTATGTCTTTCTGATGAGCTCCAGAATAAGGGCGAAAAACGTTTCAAAGGCTAAGCATTTCCAGGAAACAGAATGATAGATTTCATGAAAATGTAATCCATTGGAATGAAATTTTTTTTAAGACAAAGTAGATAAATAAATTCATTTTAGGTCTTTGTTCTCATTTTTAACTGAATCTTCATAATCGTAGGGGGTTATGTGGATACTAGTTTAATCTGCATGGCCGTAGGGGACTGTGTGGATGCTAGTGTTAGAATGAGAATTGTCAAATAAGAAATTAGACAAATTCATTTTAGGATTATAATTTGCTAGCATAACCAGAATTCAGGTTATCGAAAGAATGCAAAGATTTCACTAATATTTCTACACAAAGTTTTTCTTTTATAGATAGTTATCTTTTCTGCTGTTTGCAAAATCCTATAAAGAATGTTTCAATACAATTATAAGCAAACAAATAATAATTCATTTTTAAACATGCATAGAGTATATAGGCTCCAATACTAGTTAGCTAATAGATAGGTGAGGTTGTTTTTATCAGTCAATGTCAAATATAATCATTTCACACTTATTCAAAGAAATTGTCTTGGTTTTGCATGAAACATCGTTATGAATGGCTTTATGTCTTTCTGATGAGCTCCAGAATAAGGGCGAAAAACGTTTCAAAGGCTAAGCATTTCCAGGAAACAGAATGATAGATTTCATGAAAATGTAATCCATTGGAATGAAATTTTTTTTTAAGACAAAGTAGATAAATAAATTCATTTTAGGTCTTTGTTCTCATTTTTAACTGAATCTTCATAATCGTAGGGGGTTAGGTGGATACTAGTTTAATCTGCATAGCCGTAGGGGACTGTGTGGATGCTAGTGTTAGAATGAGAATTGTCAAATAAGAAATTAGACAAATTCATTTTAGGATTTTAATTTGCTAGCATAACCAGAATTCAGGTTATCGAAAGAATGCAAAGATTTCACTAATATTTCTACACAAAGTTTTTCTTTTATAGATAGTTATCTTTTCTGCTGTTTGCAAAATCCTATAAAGAATGTTTCAATACAATTATAAGCAAACAAATAATAATTCATTTTTAAACATGCATAGAGTATATAGGCTCCAATACTAGTTAGCTAATAGATAGGTGAGGTTGTTTTTATCAGTCAATGTCAAATATAATCATTTCACACTTATTCAAAGAAATTGTCTTGGTTTTGCATGAAACATCGTTATGAATGGCTTTATGTCTTTCTGATGAGCTCCAGAATAAGGGCGAAAAACGTTTCAAAGGCTAAGCATTTCCAGGAAACAGAATGATAGATTTCATGAAAATGTAATCCATTGGAATGAAATTTTTTTTAAGACAAAGTAGATAAATAAATTCATTTTAGGTCTTTGTTCTCATTTTTAACTGAATCTTCATAATCGTAGGGGGTTATGTGGATACTAGTTTAATCTGCATGGCCGTAGGGGACTGTGTGGATGCTAGTGTTAGAATGAGAATTGTCAAATAAGAAATTAGACAAATTCATTTTAGGATTTTAATTTGCTAGCATAACCAGAATTCAGGTTATCGAAAGAATGCAAAGATTTCACTAATATTTCTACACAAAGTTTTTCTTTTATAGATAGTTATCTTTTCTGCTGTTTGCAAAATCCTATAAAGAATGTTTCAATACAATTATAAGCAAACAAATAATAATTCATTTTTAAATACCCCTATAGTGTTATGAAAAACAACCCTTAACTTCAATTACAGAAAATAGAAAGGAAAAAACATGAAATTTGATAACAATTTCGTTAGGTTTGCAAAGAACCATACCATAAAACAAAGATTAAAAAAAGAAGTATTAAAAGCTACTAACGTAAGAGTACTTCTCACCCCCTTCAGGCATGCGTTTTATACCCAAATGGTGTTGACAAATGACTGCTAATATCCTAGCCATAAGGATCTCTCCATATAATGAAATCGTTATCAAATTTTATGTTTTTTCCTTTCTTTTTTCTGTAATTGAAGTTAAGGGTTGTTTTTCATAATGCTATAGGGATAGTTTTGCGGTATTACGTGAATTTTACGTCAGTTTATTGCAAACCTAACGAAACTTAAACATTTTTAGATGTTTTTCAGTCATTGTCGTTATCAATTGGTTTGATAACTACCCCTATAGCATTATGAAAAACAACCCTTAACTTCAATTACAGAAAATAGAAAGGAAAAACATGAAATTTGATAACAATTTCGTTAGGTTTGCAAAGAACCATACCATAAAAAAAGAAGAATTTAAAGCTACTAACGTATATATATATTACATGTTACATATTACAATTAGAATAATCGCGTACATAGCAAATAAATTACAGAATGGTGCCATGTATACAGTATGAAATGTTTGCTTTACAGTACTTCTCAAAATGTGGGATAGAGTATACTGACGAGGACAATATGGTACAAAGAAAAAGAAAAGAAATTTAAAGATTACATAATTGAACTCATAGAACAGGTATAAGTATTAAAAAATTCTTCTTCTGAATAAAAGCAATAATTTAAGAAGTGTCTTTTCATCTTACATTTAAAGTCACTAAAATTGAGAGATTTTATGTCATCAGGAATATGATTGCATAATTGGAGATTTAATGTATTTTGTCTTGATTTTGTTAATCTAAGAGGCTGTCTGAGTTGTGAGGCAGACCTTGTTTCATAATTGTGAAAATCCGAATTAGTCGGGAATGCATCTTTATTTTGATGTATTTCTACTAACCGTACTGTAAATATACAAAGAAGGAACTGGCATTATACCTAATTTTTTGAAAATGGTCGACAGTGGTCTCGCCAGCCAGCATTATCAATTAATCTGACAGCTTTTTTTTGCAATCGAAAAATTTTTATTGACTGCAACGAGCCACCCCATAGGATAATTGCATAATTAATGTGATAATGGAACATGGCGAAATAGCAATTTTTTAAAGTACCTACTAGAACAAAGAAAAGTTTTTAGCCTACGTAAAAGAAAAATTGTACTTGATAATTTATTGAATAGATCCTCTATGTGGTTGGACCAGCTTACAGTGTCATTTAAAATGACTCCCAGAATGTTTACACTGTCATTAACAACTGCGTTATTAGTGGAAAATATAATCTTTTGAGTTTTATCCTCATTTAGCTTAAGTTTATTTGCAGAAAACCAGTCACTGGCACGTTGTACTGATTTATGGCTATCGGAAGTTAAATTACCAAGCTCAAAATTAAAATCCAATATGGAGGTATCATCGGCATAGGCAATACATTTTGTAGGCGACATAAAATGGAAAAAATCATTCAAGTATATAATGAACAATACGGGCCCCAGCATAGAGCCTTGAGGCACTCCGTGTTTAATTTCAGCAAATTCAGAGATAGTGTTGTTAAGCGATACGCATTGTTTCCTGTTATTAAGATAGGAATGAAATAGCTTCAGTGGTAGACCCCTGGTGCCATAATGATTGAGCTTTTCCACAAGAATCTCGTGAGAGACACAGTCAAAGGCCCTGGAGAGATCGCACATGCTATTCGCCGTCTGCTTACCAACCTCAAGGCCCTCGACTATGTCGCTCACAATCTTCAAGATGGCCTTAGTGGTGGAACATTTATTTCTGTAGCCATACTCACAACAGTTTAAGATATTATTTATATCTAAATAATTAATGAGCCTTTTTTTTAGAATAATTTCAAAAATTTTTGAAAAAATTGGAATGATAGATATCGGTTGATAGTTGTCGATGATACTGCTATCTCCTTTTTTACAAATAGGTAGTACCTTTGCAACTTTAAATACCTCTGGAAAATGACCCTCACTAATGCTTGCATTAATGAGCCGTGTCAGTGGGAGTAAAATTATATCAATGGTTTCTTTCAAAATCCTACTATTTAAGCCGTATATGTCTGTACAATTAGAATTTTTTAAGTTATTTACTACATCTGCAACTTCGTCTGTAGTTACCGGTTGGAGAAAAAAAGAGGATTTAAAACTGGGTAAATTTTTTAAGTAATCTGTTGCGGCGGCACTTACTGTAGGCAGCAGATTGATAAAGTAATCGGCTATAGTGGCAAAATAATTATTAAAAACTTTTAGATGAGATATTCTGTTCAAGACCATTCGACGTTGATTTGTTGCATTCAAATTTATTTACGTTTATGAATTTTACATACCGTTTCCAGAATGAAAATGGAAATAACTGTAAGAATTCCATGTGCCAAAAAAAGTCGTTTGCATGAATCACGAATTCTTGCTTTACACAAATAACGAACAGCACGCTTTTGAATTTGAAATATCGAAACTATAGTAACGTCAAGTTACAATAAATACAGTGGTAGAAACAAAATATGTATTTTAATAAATCATTATGATCGACTACCACAAGTAATGGCTAAATCCATCAATTTTTTAATATGAATTAATATAAGTTTAAATAAAATACAAATCACTAACTTGAGTTAAGCTAAATATTATAAATTTTATAGTAGAAACTTTATCTATAGTTAAGTAACACTCTTCATTTACTAAAGTTGGTAGAAAGTATATTTTACAGTAAGAAAAACGTTATATAGAGGTGATTTTCTTTAATAAAACGCTTCTCGGGATGCATTTCTACAGTTGCCTATGACTCCGTTCATATGTGTTTCTTTGAATTATGACAGTTATTTTTGTTATTTGAAAATAGTGTTAATAAATAATCGTTGTAGTCATGTAAGTATTAAATAATTGCTGAAACTGTGCATTTTAATATTTTATATATTTTTAAGTGAAAAAGTCAAAAGTCAAAACTAAAAAATAATTGGTTACTAATAACAATAATATGCTAGTGTTGTTAGGTAACACATTACAGTATCAGATACTGTAATGCACGCAGGTAACACATTGCAGTATCAGATATTGTAATCTTCGATGTACCGACCACAAATGAGTTCAGAAAATAATCATTTACCAGACAGTATGAAATAAAATAATGTTAAGGTGAGTAGATAGCGCTTAGCTAAACTTTCTTAAATATTAGGAATAATCATTGTAAACTCTTATTCTTAATAAAGTAATTTTATTATTACTATTGATTATTGTGTTCTGTTTATATATTAGCACAGAAAAAGCAAATTATTTGTTTTACTGCATCTAAAAAAATAGTAATGAAATTAACATAGTGCATACTTCATGTATTGCGTGATAAATACATATTTGTTTTTGTGTAATTTCCATCGTTGAAGTTTATCCACGAAAATAAATATGTATTTATTAAAATGATGAGAATATTATACCCATTTTATGTAATAATTATTGGTTAAATTTTCATAAATTTCTAGGTGTATAACCACGCTGATTTAACAAATACAATATGTAGAGAATACACATATTTTATTCTAAGAGAATTATGTACTGAAAGGATATTAAAATTTAATTACTAATTTAATCTTATTACAGCTGTAAACAGAACTCTATCATGTTACGACTTTGAAGTTTATACACTTACTTATGAAACAATCGATTCACATCTTTTCTAAACTGTTTTCTATAAACAGCACAGCACTTCACAATTTTATAATAAGTATATTGTCACTAAACAGTATAAAATATCACTTCTTCGCCATTAAATCACTCTGAAATACAGAAAATACTTGTTACCATTAATGGCAGACATATAAATAAAGATATTCATCTTTACGGTAAACGAACTGCATCGATCGTGTCCGAAACATTACGGATTTTTGTCAAATTTAAGCTGCGAATAGATAGACTAGCCAGTCAGAAACTTAGGGAGTGTTTGCAATTGAAGTGCCTTAGATTGTGATTATTTTAGCCATATACAGACCAATACACATTATGTATCTAGGGATAAGTTCTTTGATTGCGGCCCTTGATCATAAAATAATAAGAGCAAGTTTGAAATATTTGCGATGTTTCTAGTAAGCTTGTACAAGGAGGAGTGCGTAAATGAAAATTAATATCTTTTATTTCAGTTGGAATTATATGTATATATAATAATGCAAGAGTTTTCATTTTTCTATAATATGTAGAGTTTGTCTAAATTTGTTTCTGTTTGTGTTTGATTGCTTTTATATGTTTTAATCAATTTTATAATGTATTATACCAAATTATTATACAGTTTTTATAGAAATAATAATAACTACTAATCCTAATCTGTATTATTGTCCTTTTGACTTGTGTAATGATTTTAGTTAAATCAAAAACACCAATAAACTTTACTTTACTTTACTATATTTTTTTATACGTAATAGTATCTATAAGTAAATGTAGATTAAGTGTTAGAGTAAAGACATTCATTATTATTATTATAAAATTGTTATATCAAATTTTTAGTGTAGTTGTAACCAGTGATATTTATCAGTTTTCAGGATATCCCATTAACACCTGATAATGTGAAAATAGATGACATAAGTGCTGAGATATCAAGTAGAGAAAGCCCACCTTTGGTGTTACCAGCGCAAACTGATGAAAATCCTGTTAATCCAGATGCACCACACAGGTGTAACTTATGCTTGTTCGAGACAAAGTATAAAAAATCCCTTAATCGTCACATGCTGATTCATAAAAACTTGTCCGACATAAAAGTATACAAGTGCGATGTTTGCCCTTACAAATCCAAACATAAACATAACCTTAATGAACACACATTAGTTCATAAAAATCCCTCAGAAATTATCATGTTCAAGTGCAAGCTATGCTCTTATGAAGCCAAACGTAAAAATAACCTAACTAAACATTTGATATTGCACAAAAATCCCGCAGAGATCTCAATGTACAAGTGTACCCTATGCACATACGAGGCAAAGTTTATTAACGACCTGAGAAATCATATGATATGCCATAAGGACATATCAGAGGTGGAAATGCACAAGTGCCAAGAGTGCACCTTCGAAACAAAACACAAGGGATATCTTAAGAAGCATATGCGGATTCACCAACTAGAACCGCAGTTCCAAATGTACCTGTGTGACGTATGTCCGTTTAAAACGAGACACAGGGATTCTCTTAATCAGCATAAGCTCTCCCATAAGGATTTCTCAGAGGTGACAATGTTTATGTGTCAGGTGTGCTCGTTTCAAACAAGGTACAAGAAGGTGCTCACTGGACATATGGTGATGCATAAGGATCGTTCTGAGATAACAATGTATAAATGTGAATCGTGTCCATATGAGACACGACGCAGAAATTATCTTAAAATGCATGCCTTGATTCACCAGAGTCCTGCGGATATAACAATGTATCGATGCGACATGTGTACATACCAGACGAAGCGCAAGATTTACCTTAAACAGCACATGATAACCCATAGAAAGTCTACGCCGCATACATGAAGGAGGAGAAGATGTGCAACCAAGAAGCATGATGTTTTTTTTGGCCAAGAAAAAGTTTGCGTTTATTAAATTACCTTGAAATATTTACAGAAAGCTAAATTGTTCAAAAATGAAAAGTCTATTATATAGTGTGTTCAATTAACATGGCGTTCCTCTGTAGCTAGGTTGAATAGATGGAAAAATTATTCAAACAGGGTATTATTTGGTATGGAAGCATTTTGAAGACATGCGACGAAAAAAAAAGTTGAAATTTCGGTATAATAATTCAAAATTTCAACTGTTAAAATTTTAATATAAGTCAAAATTTCAACATGAGTTGATAGTTGTCAGTATCTTAATAAGCATCGTGAGTGTTACTTGACACTCAATTAAGATGTATCTTCATAATATAGTTTTGAAAATAAGTTTTTTGTGGTGTTATAGAGATTGCTTTTTTCTCAAACTTTCAGACAAAATTTATAAAAATAAAAAAATAAAGCATAGATATACAGGGTCCCACCAAACGTGTGTGCATCACATGTGGGCGCCACATTAAAGGGTACCAAACCGGAGGTTTGTAGAGCTAGAAATATATTGAGAGCTTCATGGAAGAAGGGCGTATTGACCATTTACCAATTGTGAGATGTGGACGTTTAAACATTTTTATAGTTATAAAAGAGACAATATTTATAAATATTCTCTTTTCATGGCCTAGTTAAGTAAGAAAATAACTGAATAACTTGCTAATAAACATTTTTTCATTCAGTCACAATTAACAAAAATACTGGTCTTTATGCCATTTTTCTACAACAATCTTTCTCATAGTTTTCTTTTCCCATAAAAGGGTTTATGTATTTTCAAAATAGTTAAAATTCAAAAAGTAATTAAAAAAAAGTTGCTTGCAGTATGGCATAATTACATAAATGCAGTCAGCTGAAGTATGTGTGTGTCTGGTTTTTTTGTAATTTAATTTTTTTTATTCGGTAATTTATGATATACGAAAAATAGAATAATTTTATTGTCAGTGTACCACACATTTATAGTAAATGTAACTATTTTTGTTGATGTCGATCTACTTTTCTTTACTGGTAAAGATATAAGTAGTATTCTAATTTTTTGTCTATTGCCTATTTCAATGGTATTTTTCGAACTACTCACACTCATTACTCACTTTTAGAAGAGTACCCTCCAAATTTTATAAAAGTATTAATTTTTTAGAATACTTCAAAAACAAGTACTCGTACTCAAGTTTTCACTAATATTTTTTAAAAGTACTGTGCGGTATTTTGCCCAGCTCTAACATGTACAAGGATGGTATATTTGCTATCCCAAGCAGCACAAACATGCAATTTAGCCAAGATAACTAAAATTTAGTCACAAAAACGTTTTAATTCCTTTCGTTTAGTTGCATTTTGGTCATATGATTTTAGTCATGGTGTAATATCGAAATTTAAACACTAAAACGTTATGATGGCCTATTTTTAGTTATATACTGGTCATATTCTAGTAGCCACAATCTGGCCATACAAGTTTGGTAACACATAGGTCTTCGATAGGCAAGTAATTAAATAGCAACAACGCGTTGTTCTAAAACAGTCATTCTAGCTATAAAAATGGCCAGAATATGTTGACATGGTTTTAGCTATTAATTTAGCGTTGATAACCGAACTATTGTCAAAAAAATATCCATGATATAACTATTTTAATTAGGCTCTATTTTGGCTATTGTCTTAGCTGATATTTCCGCAGTATGGCGAAAATACAAACAAAAAAGTCATTACTAAATGACCTATTTGGTAGACATAAGAACTTATGTTGGTACCAATGAGACTGTTATTGCGGTCGACGGTTGGTAATAGCCGGTAATAGCAGGGTAGGTTCTCATAACCTTAAAACAACATAAAAACAGAAATAAAAAATACTCTGTTCGCCTTGTGAATTAAATAGGATTCAAAGTGATAATTGTAAATTACTGGATCTGTACCCTGCCTTAAAAAAATAAGAGCCATAGTCAACATGAACAAGAAATATTTTTCAGACAAATAAGGAAAAAGACAAGTGGTTTCTGACTAAAAATAATAAAATTGTACAAATGACATATGCAACTAAAAGTCAGGGAAAGTACTACATATTTGGAGGTGATATGAAAACTAAAGAATGTTTTTTTGAAAAACCAATTCGTTCTTCTCATTTAAACATATATGTGACGGGTAGTGAAACTATAATCCATTAAAACAATTTTCATTGAGTGACATTAAATGTAAACTTTTGTCTGTAAAATACCATAAGCGGATGGTGTTCTTATACCTTTGCTTCATACTATATATATATAACTATTTGTCGTAATTTTAATAATATGAAACTAAAGATTTAAGTTGTTTATACCTATATCTAATTTTATGCTTCCTTTTATTTCTACCTACCTACAATAGAAAAAAAACATTTATTAAGAAATACATGTTAATTATATTATCTCTTTTCGTGTAGTATACACAGATCATTTTATTAATCTGTGAGTTATAGTTTGGCCATTGTTTGGCGAGAGAACTCGTTTACCGTTTTAACTATTTTCTGGTCAGATTTTTGGTTGTGTTCTCGCCAATATTACCAGTACAATTTGCTATTCCGCTAAAAATGTTTGTTAGTCTCCTTTTGGTAATACTAGAGCTTACTTCCAGCATCATTAGCAAAAATATATGCCAAATTGTGACAACTTGCCGCCATGACACAGAAGATTGTTGCCATGTTCCGGACGGCCGCCATTATGTTGAATTTTCAATATTTCATTAAATGTGTCTTTAAAATAACGTTTTAATATGCTAATTCCATATTTTAACCATTTCTGATAACTCTACCCTCAATTGAGTGCCTAAAAACTATAAAATGTGTATATGTATTATATGTCGAATGAATTTAATTCAGTTAAAATATAGGTATTATTAGGAGGCCACTTTATAATTATGAGTATTTTATGTAAGTTTACAGAAATTATGCCTGCGTTTATAAAATTGTACCATCTATTGGTCCCAAACACACAATTTTCAATAAGTTAGTGGATGTCCATGTATAAATACTCTACCTACATGACATTAGGCCAAAACATAACCATATAGTCTACTTTTATTGTTTTATGCTTAAAAGATATATTTGTCACAGTTATTACCACTTCACCACCAATAAGTAATATTTGTAACAATTTTATAGCCGATTTCTAGCTTATTAATTTCCATTAACAGAACTTTAATTTACGGTTGCATATGGTCATAAAAACCATTTTGTAGCTAGCGATGAAACAGCCAGGAATGGCCATTTAGCATCGGTTTTGTTTCGAAGGCCAGAATATTATTCCCCATTTTGGTCACCATTACGTGTTTAAAGTGTAATCATGCAGTTCTTATAGAAGCCATTATAACCAAATAGCCAATCCTATTTAGCTACTGTAACGTCATGATGTCCAAAGTACAACTTTCTGTGCTGCTTGGGATGTAACCCCCGCCTAATGTTACGTACCTTCTACACATGTGTTAATATACAAGCTGTTAGAAGATGGAGCGAGAATGCTGTGTCTCCCTGGACTGGTTGACCCATCCAGGTACTAACCACACTTGACGTTCCTGCAATTTCGTACGGAAATACGAGTATCGGCAGACGTATCTACGCTCGCTCTATTATTACATTTTATTAACTTAAAAATTTTTCTTACGTTTAAAAGGGATGTAATATCTAACTTAAACATTTCTCTGGTGGCGCCTCTTTAAATACTTTTGGCATACGCTAAACTTACTTCGTCTTCCGAAACCCAAACCAATTTTTGACGTAGCTGTGCTAAACTTATTTTGTCTTCCTGATCCCAAGCAGAATTTGAATTAGGTGAACCTTTCATAGGTAAGTTCTTATGAAATGTGTGATATGAATTTGGTATTATATCATTACTATACAAACTTATTAATAAATTTTCAAATTCTAATTTTGATATTGGTAAAACTGCAGGATACAAATTACTAGGAGCAGAAGCTTCAATCTTAGGTTCAATTGTATTTCAATACTTTTGTAATGAAAAAATTTTTTTTCGTTGAAGCACCCGTGCTACATAAATTTGAATTACCCGTGGTAAATGCTGTCGCGAAGTCAACAAGTGCGCATACGCTGTAGAAACATCACTGAGGCTATTTTTAATATCAAGGCTTCTTCACTTTTCGCTTCCGACGCTGGTGAGTTGAGATCGTTTACTTATTCTTTAACGAATTTTCACGTTTATTTCTTTAATCCTTTGGTATTTTGAATATATTTGATTATTAAATGAGGTCATATTATTGAGTTAACTTTGCTGTATAGTTATTTTTGGGAATTATTAAAGGATATTCCGTGTAATAATTAATTTTTATTGAGACGTGTTTGTGCGATTTTGATGTCCGCTGGACACACGTGTCTTTGTTAAATTAATTATCGTGGCAATTTTGTATTTTTGTGGTGTTTTATAAATTTTTTAGATTATTTTGGGCGAGGATTAACCTCAGAATATAATCAAGGGATAAATTAGAATCTTTGTTTTTTAATTGTGTGTAGACAATCTCATCTCATTAAGAGTCGAAACCTGAAGTCATTTTGTCGCATTTAATTAACCTCATGTTAGTAGGTACTGGAGGTTAAGAGATAATTTTTTATTGGTTTATTTTTCGGGAGATTAAGCCCATAATTTTTTTGCTATATTTGTTACAATATTAGTTTTTTTTAGATAGTAATTCAGATATTTCCTCTCTAATTCAGTTGTGCTAAATTTTGTTACCTTTCTAATTTTTTGTCATAACCAGTGTCAGCCATTTAGTGAATATCTAAATTTCATGAGAGCAGAGTTTTCTCATTTATTCATTTCCTGCATTATTATATTAATCAGTAGCTTATTCACATATTTTCAGAAGTAAAATTTTACCAATAATCAGTTTTTTTTAAATTGCTAAATACTTTTATCTCAAGTAAAATATCTCGCCAATGAATTTTTTTTGTTAGACAGGGATTAATATCTAAAGTCTTATTTTTCTCACAATTTCAAATTTTATTCTATTGTCAACTGAATCCTTACACTACCCGTCTTTTTTATGCAAAACCTTGGACCAACCAAAGCACCGCAAGAGGAGAAGTTGGATAGGCGAGAACTTAATACTCATTGGCTAGACATTTTTTCCAAACGCAACGTCTTCCTGGAAAATCCTCGTAGACCAGGACACGACCATTATTTAGTCCTCATTCCCAGGTACCTGTGGCCATCTCCAGGGTTTGACCTCGTTGGAACTCTACGCTATCCACAAAGTTGAGTAGGCCTAAATCTCCGAAAAAATTCTCCGTTGGTCAGAATAAAAAATATTGTAAACCAGTTGATCGTTTCTTAAATTGTAATTTTTTTAATTAATCTTCAAATTTAACTGTTTTAACTAAATTTTTGTCTTTTAGTAAATTAGTTACAATTTTTGTAAAGTGTCGTAAAATGTTTGCTTTATACTGTTAATATATTGTTTTATATTTGATTTTGATTGTTTTCTCCCCCATTAAAGTTTGCAAGAGTGTTATGTACTGAATACGCTGGCGTCCAAATTCTTTGTAGTTTATTAAAGTTTTGTTTGGTTAATTTGACAATCAAATAATTGTTCAAAAAAATTTATATATAACTCCTCTCGCCACAGAGTGACCCTTGACCACCTGAGCTAACTGGTGGCTACTCTTTCATAGCTTCCTCAGCAGCCAGCTCAGAAAGTTGGCCTTGGTTGTATTAATAATTTGAAATTGTCATATTTGAAAAACATGGTATCTGGGTTTTCTTTTTTGAACTGAAACCATTTTATATTCTTCCATTGTAATAACGTACTCTCAGTTATAAATTGATTATTTGTCAGATTTTCTATTTTAAATTTCTTAAAGTCTTTAAAATCCTAATGTTGAAATTCAGTAACAGAATATGGTTCTTTTTTTTGGGGCTAATTTAATGACATTATACCATTCATGAGGAGTATAAATGTTTGAATACTGAGTTGCAGCTTCTATGGTTGCATGCATGCTATCACACTGCATGTGCATATGTCCGGGTTCTAAAAATTTGAAGTCAGTGATTTCAGTGTGACGTAAAATGTTTACAGCATATTGAAACAACACAGCAATTATACTATTTGTTCTGTTGTTCTGACCTGGACACGAGTCGGAGAAAAAGAATACATGTGTTACATAGTTGGGAAGTTGCTGTAAGTATTTCAGTAAGCAAGTGCTGATTTCATTGGACCCTCTATTTCTGGTCAAATATAGCAGTAACCATTTCTTTTCGCAACATCATAAACAATGGAATTAAAAGAGCCCCTGTAGCACAAACTGATTGGACCAATATAGGATTCACATATTGGGCCAATATACCGAACGTCAGATTTTTGCAATAAATGTCCAATATTGCAATCACACATTGGTGTCATATTATATACCAACATAGATGCCATATTGAATCCCAACATTGGTGACATATTGGACACCAATATTGGTGTTATATAAGATAGAATAGAATAACAATATATTTACCATATTGGATATCAATATTGGCACTATATAGGATACCAGTATTGGTAGCATATTGGATACCAGTATTGGCGCCCCATTGCTACACAATATTTAAAATATATAGAGTGCCGAAATTCTCACATTTCCCTTTAGACACTGATACTACATGCAAAAATAGTAAGAAAATTTCCTGTGTCTGGAAATGTTTCCTAAGGAAGTTACAACCCTCTGAGGATGGAGTCAAGTATAGGTTTTTACTGCTTTTGTTGATAACCTTCTTTACGAATTATCCTGGGAATCATAATTAAGTCTTAAACAATTAAAAATGTAAACCTGAAAAAAGATAAATATCCCTCGTTTCTCCTTCTCCTCCTATGAATAAAATAAATTTTGGTTGATATTGTTCAAGAATAAACCTTTATAATGTAAAATCGAGTTTCATAAAGTTAGGTGCCATCCTCAGAAAGACTGCTCCGTTAAGAAGCATTTTCGAACACATCCCTCTGGAATGGCTTATGAAATTTCTATTAATTTTTGTGGAGCCTAGTTGGGCGGTAGTTCTATATTTATTTAAAAAAAATTCGGAAAACATTTTTTCGATTCGAGAATTGGAATTTAGTTGGAATTACATTCAAGTTGGTAGTTAAGAATATTCAGAGTAGCTGACTAAAATTAAAAATTTCAAATGTCAAGCCCAAACTAATTGCCATAGTTTCAACATTTTGAACATATATTATATATATTATTATTTAATATAAATGTAACATTATTATAAATTGTTCATAAATCATCTACTCAGTATTTATTCAACTTCATTTCAGGAATATGAAATTAGTTGGTTTCTGAACATTTTAACAAATTTTAATGCAAACATTTTTTTTACTCGTCTTCATGGTTTAATTTTTTTTATAATTCGTAAGTACGGCAAGACTACGGTAACCGTGGTGCCACCTATTGATGATGGTTTCTTGTAGAACTCGATGAAATAAGTTAAAAATAAAGACTAACATCTTTTGATATCTCGCTTAGTTTTCAAGATATCGAATTTGAAAAGTGTAAAATGACATTTTTTGAGAAGGCTATAAAGTGACATTAATAACTGCGAAAGAGGGATGGGGGTATAGTATTTGCGAATTATAAAAAAATGAAACTATTAAAAAAAATGAAAAAAAACAACAAAAACATTTATAAATACATTTGTAATAATGTTACATTTATATTACATAGTAGCACATTTCGGAAATGCTGAATAAGTATTTTTAGGACCAAAATAAATATTTTATACTATCATTTAACTTTTATCAGTGGGGCAAAAATTCAATCATTTTTAACATTGTTTAAAACTACAGATTTTTTCTGCTACTTTGTAGAACCTACATAAGAGACCTCTAAAAAAGGTGGAAAGACGACATGTAAATTCACACCTTAGCACAGTGGGACGAAACGAACCATTTTTTGGTCAAAATTCTGAAACTTATGAAACTCGTCTAAAATCAGCTGGCGATTGCAGAAAAAATAATTTAAAAAATGCCATCGAAAAATTGGGGTAATTTCCAGGGGGTGAAATTCGAAATTATTGAGTAAAATTCTGAAAAAAAATATTCACAGATAATTCAACCTATACCAATTAACATAAAAATAGCGAAAAAATTATCTATATAAAATAGGGTAGTTTTAAGGGGTGCAACAGTGGGACAGAATGCCTTAAAACTTATTAGAAAATTACTAAATAGCTTTAAATGCGTAATTTGTTACTACACTGAAAGAAACCGACCAAATAGAATGTTTTGCTAAGATGATCTGCATTATCATAAGTATTTTTTTTGTTAAGACTACACTATCATTATCTAACCATAAGAAAAACTGTTTTGCTAATGAGATTTTGCAACGGTAAATCTTTGACTATTTGTCCCAATAGCAGCACTTACTTAAACTAGGTAAAATATTGTTATAAGTTTTCTTTTTATTAGGGGTAACTAAATAATTTCTTACGATAAATAAATGCCTTAAGTTAAAGTTAACTATTTAATGGTTAAAACTTAAATAGACCTATGGTTGGTAAGTCACCTGTTAACTGTAAAGACGGGCTTACTACACTGAAAGAAACCGACCAAATAGAATGTTTTGCTAAGATGATCTGCATTATCATAAGTATTTTTTTTGTTAAGACTACATTATCATTATCTAACCATAAGAAAAACTGTTTTGCTAATGAGATTTTGCAACGGTAAATCTTTGACTATTTGTCCCAATAGTAGCACTTACTTAAACTAGGTAAAATATTGTTATAAGTTTTCTCTTTATTAGGGATAACTAAATAATTTCTTACGATAAATAAGTGCCTTAAGTTAAAGTTAACTATTTAATGGTTAAAACTCAAATAGACCTATGGTTGTTAAGTCACCTGTTAACTGTAAACACGGGCTTACTAATCATAACGTCATACTTATTTATTTTTGCACGTGGCGCAAGCGCAATTGAGTTTTTATCATCGCGCGCCATTTCATCCATGCAGCGACGCATGTAGTAACTAGTAAGCAATTCGGCGTTCGATGAGACAGTTGTGCACTGAAAGAAACCGACCAAATAGAATGTTTTGCTAAGATGATCTGCATTATCATAAGTATTTTTTTTGTTAAGACTACATTATCATTATCTAACCATAAGAAAAACTGTTTTGCTAATGAGATTTTGCAACGGTAAATCTTTGACTATTTGTCCCAATAGTAGCACTTACTTAAACTAGGTAAAATATTGTTATAAGTTTTCTTTTTATTAGGGGTAACTAAATAATTTCTTACGATAAATAAGTGCCTTAAGTTAAAGTTAACTATTTAATGGTTAAAACTCAAATAGACCTATGGTTGGTAAGTCACCTGTTAACTGTAAAGACGGGCTTATTAATCATAACGTCTTACTTATTTATTTTTGCACGTGGCGCAAGCGCAATTGAGTTTTTATCATCGCGCGCCATTTCATCCATGCAGCGACGCATGCAGTAACTAGTAAGCAATTCGGCGTTCGACGAGACAGTTGTGGGAAAGGTTTTATGCAAAGAATTTTTATAAAAAAAACTTGTGTTTTATGTTATTGTATATTAGTTGCTTTCGTTCAGCAGAGTGATTCATAATCATAATAAACAGGATTTCAATAAACAGTAATCATATGATGCAAAATTGCATGGTATAGGGACAGAGACAACACATGAAACAGGTAGGTGCCTTATCATTACGAATCACTCTGCTGAACGAAAGCAGCTATTGTATAGTAAACTATGATTGTGTCTTCTTACAAGTCAAACTTCCCCTTTTTTAATAGGCACCCTGAATTGTTTATTAGTCGTTTGTTTCCTTAAATGAATTTATTTTAATTTTAATAATTCTTTGTCTGAGTCAACATAGAAATGTATTAAAAACGTGTTTTAATATGAAGTGTGACGTCTAAAAAATATAAAATTAAAATATTGAATTTACAAGTAACGTACTTGCAAAATGACATTACTAGGTCAAGAGAGATTATTTGTTGCCATTATAATGTAAGCTACATAGTGGTTAAAAAGTTACCTATTAGCAGCAGGAAAGTTCTTTTCCGGTTACAAGGTATAGTAATGGTGTAAGAAATAGGAACTTACTAACTATAACAAAAAACTTATTAAGATTAAAATAGGTGGTGACTCCAGATAGCAAAGCTATCAACCTACAGTAACAAATAAATAATAAGAAAAACTTTTATTAACGGTAAATAAGTGCATCTTAGCAAGATCGTTTTTGTTGCGGTTACACTGAAAGAAACCGACCAAATAGAATGTTTTGCTAAGATGATCTGCATTATCATAAGTATTTTTTTTGTTAAGACTACATTATCATTATCTAACCATAAGAAAAACTGTTTTGCTAATGAGATTTTGCAACGGTAAATCTTTGACTATTTGTCCCAATAGTAGCACTTACTTAAACTAGGTAAAATATTGTTATAAGTTTTCTTTTTATTAGGGGTAACTAAATAATTTCTTACGATAAATAAGTGCCTTAAGTTAAAGTTAACTATTTAATGGTTAAAACTCAAATAGACCTATGGTTGGTAAGTCACCTGTTAACTGTAAAGACGGGCTTACTAATCATAACGTCTTACTTATTTATTTTTGCACGTGGCGCAAGCGCAATTGAGTTTTTATCATCGCGCGCCATTTCATCCATGCAGCGACGCATGCAGTAACTAGTAAGCAATTCTGCGTTCGACGAGACAGTTGTGGGAAAGGTTTTACGAAAAGAATTTTTATAAAAAAACTTGTGTTTTATGTTATTGTATATTAGTTGCTTTCGTTCAGCAGAGTGATTCATAATCATAATAAACAGGATTTCAATGAACAGTAATCATATGATGCAAAATTGCATGGTATAGGGACAGAGACAACACATGAAACAGGTAGGTGCCTTATCATTACGAATCACTCTGCTGAACGAAAGCAGCTATTATATAGTAAACTATGATTGTGTCTTCTTACAAGTCAAAGTTCCCCTTTTTTAATAGGCACCCTGAATTGTTTATTAGTCGTTTGTTTCCTTAAATGAATTTATTTTAATTTTAATAATTCTTTGTCTGAGTCAACATAGAAATGTATTAAAAACGTGTTTTAATATGAAGTGTGAAGTCTAAAAAATATAAAATTAAAATATTGAATTTACAAGTAACGTACTTGCAAAATGACATTACTAGGTCAAGAGAGATTATTTGTTGCCATTATAATGTAAGCTGCATAGTGGTTAAAAAGTCACCTATTAGCAGCAGGAAAGTTCTTTTCCGGTTACAAGGTAGTAATGGTGTAAGAAATAGGAACTTACTAACTATAACAAAAAACTTATTAAGATTAAAATAGGTGGTGACTCCAGATAGCAAAGCTATCAACCTACAGTAACAAATAAATAATAAGAAAAACTTTTATTAACGGTAAATAAGTGCATCTTAGCAAGATCGTTTTTGTTGCGGTTACAGAGCAGTCTTGCTGGAGCCTATTTAATGCAGATATTTATTAGGGGTTAGTCAATTTCTCTTTATAGATAATAGAAATTTCTTTCAGTGTACAGAGCAGTCTTGCTGGAGCCTATTTAATGCAGATATTTATTAGGGGTTAGTCAATTTCTCTTTATAGATAATAGAAATTTCTTTCAGTGTGGGAAAGGTTTTATGCAAAGAATTTTTATTAAAAAACTTGTGTTTTATGTTATTGTATTTGTATATTAGTTGCTTTCGTTCAGCAGAGTGATTCATAATCATAATAAACAGGATTTCAATGAACATCAGTAATCATATGATGCAAAATTGCATGGTAGGGACAGAGACAACACATGAAACAGAGGTGCCTTATCATTACGAATCACTCTGCTGAACAAAAGCAGCTATTATATAGTAAACTATGATTGTGTCTTCTTACAATAAGTCAAAGTTCCCCTTTTTTAATAGGCACCCTGAATTGTTTATTAGTCGTTTTTTTCCTTAAATGAATTTATTTTAATTTTAATAATTCTTTGAGTCAACATAGAAATGTATTAAAAACGTGTTTTAATATGAAGTGTGAAGTCTAAAAAATATAAAATTAAAATATATGAATTTACAAGTAACGTACTTGCAAAATGACATTACTAGGTCAAGAGAGATTATTTGTTGCCATTATAATGTAAGCTGCATAGTGGTTAAAAAGTCACCTATTAGCAGCAGGAAAGTTCTTTTCCGGTTACAAGGTAGTAATGGTGTAAGAAATAGGAACTTACTAACTATAACAAAAAACTTATTAAGATTAAAATAGGTGGTGACTCCAGATAGCAAAGCTATCAACCTGCAGTAACAAATAAATAATAAGAAAAACTTTTATTAACGGTAAATAAGTGCATCTTAGCAAGATCGTTTTTGTTGCGGTTACAGAGCAGTCTTGCTGGAGCCTATTTAATGCAGATATTTATTAGGGGTTAGTCAATTTCTCTTTATAGATAATAGAAATTTCTTTCAGTGTAGTTGTGGTTTACTTTGGAATACAAAAAAAAAGAAAATACACATTTTAGTTGTTTATTTCTTACAATAAAGAAGCGCACAAACTGCTATAGGTTGCATAAACTAGTTCTTCAGACACAAAGTCTTTACAAAGTTCTGCGGTTTTTTACGATCCGATCTTTCACTGCTTTCATCAAAAGATAGATTCTGTCTCCCTACTAATCCAGAAGTGCTGGGTAAATCATTTTTCACCTCAACATTTTGATACAAATTAAATTTGGCTTTCAGCCAGTCAGCATTAACTTATCCATTTTTGTTCATCGTTCTCCAATTTTGCTACAAACTCGATATATATTATGTCGTACATGATTTTGATTTCTTTCTGGAAGTTCCGAAAAATGTGGCTGGTATAAAATTACATTTACAACGTACTGACACTTTATAGAAGAATCACAACCAGATTTCTCTTTCCATATTTAAAAATATGCATCCTACTTAGTCCCTTTTCATTTCCACCTGATATAAAACAAAAATTATTTAGAATTCAGTTAAATAGGATAAAAAAGTAGAAAGAATGTAATATTCTTCTAAAAGTAGATTAAAATATTACATAAATTAAAATTATTTAATTTTCGCTTTTTCTCAGCAGCTACCACATAGGTGTTTAATATTACAAAACTCAAGTGCCCAAAATTTTCGTATTTATTTTACAATGTATAAGGTTCGTATGGTAAAAAAATTAATGCGAGTCTAAGCGGGTCTAATTTTATAACTCAACGGAACTTTTGTTATTTAATAATCTTTATCGGCGAGGTTCATTGAAATAAAGAAATGATTATACATTTATTAAACAATATTATCCATCAATGTTAAGTAGCATTAAAGAGTACATACCCTGAGGAATTTGATCGATGTTAATGAAATGTTTTAAAGTCCAGCGTAAGCACACATAATCTTTATTAAACTTTCACTGCTATAATAATAATTCTTGTTACAACTTAAATTTGACATATTAAAATATTAAAAAAGAAAAGTTACAGAATGATATTCCAACGATTTTTCATCTGAAAGATAGAAAGGTCAAAAAAATATCTATTTTTTTTATTCGAAAGATCGATGATCATTGATATTAAAGGATATTAATATTACATTTGGTTTGCTAATGTTGAAAAAGTATTGGCTCAATATATATTGCTACAATTTATATTTATAAAAGGATTAGGTACCTATTATGTTGGAAAAGTATTAGCCCAATATTGCTAAAATTTATGTTTATATAAAAGCTACAATAGCTTTGTTCCAAATTAAAAAACACATGTAAACAAATCCTATTTAAATCCCTGCGGCCATGCTATGCTTGCGTTGTGCCGAAAGAGAAGGAATTATTTACATAGAGTGGTAAGTTCAATACAAATAATCCCATCAAAGTGCCGCACTTCTACCGACAGAAACAGAAGCCGGGTATTACAGTTTTTTATTATTTCTAATATTCGGAACTATAACATCCATTGACCCTGAAAAAAAGTGGTTCTCAAATCTTTCCTACCATAACATTAAAAATGTAAGCCCAGGTCAGTTTTTTTCAAAGTGCCCCTAGAGAAAAAAGGCATATAGGTTTTCTGTTTGTCTAGTCGGTCCCTATTACCAGTTTTTTTTAATGACATGAAACTAATTACACCCTGTATATCATGGTGAATGCGCCGTGTTCCGGAAACCGTTTTTCGCCTCAAAATTTATTTCCGCGTTGCTAACTTCACACACAAAAATACGTTGAAGACGAACAGAAGATGAAAATTGAGGTTAAGTCTTAAGTCATAGCGAAATGTTGACTCAGTACTGCAATAATTTAAAATAGTTTATCGTATTGTGTTTTCATACATAAGTCTTTAATTATCATGGATTACCAAATCTGTAGACTTTGCCTTAAAATAATTAAGGATAATAATTTTGAAATAATAGAACAAGTTACTAGAGAAATCTTGCAAAAGCTTATGTTGTATCTGGTAGGTTTCAAATAATTTACATTTCATTACTTTAACGACTTAATATGTTTAACTGTTTAAATATTATAACTTCAAGTAAAACCGAAGTAATTGTAGTTATGATTGTTCTTGTGAGTAATGAACTTGTACTTAAGCCACATATATGTTCAGTAATGCAACATCCAACTGAGATTGACATCATATCATACATTCTCAACATGTAAAAATCGTATTCTTTATGTTAGTTGCAGTTTACTCTCTTCGTAAAGCGGCCTCACTGTCATATCTTTGTACTTGAGAATAAATTATTTTTTAAGAACAGTTTTTTTGTGATAAAAAATCATAACTATTAGGTACTAGGTTAAAGACGCAATACTGAGGTATAAAATTTCAATCTTATGCCATGGAATATTTTAAAATTTAAGAATATGTGGTGGGTGGAATCAGTTACTAATTATTTGACAACTTTTCAGAATTTGGATGTAACTAAAGAACCAATTATATGTGATAATTGTGCAGATAATATGCGAAAGTCCTTTGAATTTCAGTCCGTGTGTTGTTACACAGAGGAAGAAGCTTTGCTTTTTATCAATCCTGTCAAAGGAATCATGATGATACAAAACGAAATATGTTTAACAAATAATAAAGATAACACTCTGAAAATCTGTCATTTTTGTAAAAAATGCTCTGGAAGAGAAATTTCTAGACTCATAAAAGATTCAAAGGGCAATTTATTTATAATAAATCTGTTGGAGACACATATACCTGAATTGGTGAGTAATGTTATATGCTTATAGGTCTAACGAGTCTTTAACTGCTTATCAGTAAAGAGTGACCGCAAAAAGACGTCAAAAATCACCTGTCTTGTGGCCCTTGAAATGGGACTTAATTTTAGTCCTAAATGACACTATGGAAAGACTTTGATCCCTTTTAAGTTTCAAGTTGAGCCTACTTTTAGTTACACTGCATTATGAGATCTTAAAGTTGCTATTGTGTACCATCAGCCTTCAGGGTTGGTGCCAGAAACAAAATAACCCCACGAAAGAAACTAGTCTGCATGAAAGAACTGATTTTTGGAGTTGCTGAACGCAAATCTGGCGTCAGAATTACTTTTATCACGTCACAATTTTCTCTAACCTAAAAAACAGCCGTAATGACAATTTAATAGGGTAGTTTTTATAAAATGTTTCCCGTTAATTAAAATTACGTCATTACAGAGCTACTGTAATATAAACATTTAAAAATACCTTTCTTAACACAGATGTTGATTTAAGAAGTATCTGTTTGTTTTATATAAGCACTGGATGATCGAATGTGTTTTGTTAAAATTTAAATCTCATAAACTAGATTTAAAAAAAACTAAATATTCTTTGCTGTAAAAGGCCATAATGTAAAAATATCATATATCTCCATACAACTCGATATTCTATATGTTGCAAGTAGTGTAGATGCCAGGTACAAGGATCAGTATAGAGATATTAAAAAGAAATACAACAAACTATTGAGTGAATTTAAAAGAAAACAATTTCAGTCTAGGTTAGAACATTCAAATAACAAAACTAAATGTGTGTGGAACATTGTGAAAGAAATAAAAGGTCAAAACAATGTAAACAAAGATACAAAATTAAATGGAGATCCTGAGGTAATTTCTAATGATTTTAACGAGTACTTAATAAACATTGTACCGCAATTAACTGCACATTTTAAAGATCTTCCATATATTGAGGATATAAGGGAAAACAATAAGTCTATGTTTGTCAAACCAATGAGCAAAAAGGAAATAATTTACATTACAAAACTAAAAAATAAAATGAGTTGTGGTGATGATGGGATTCCTACTGCTATTATAAAGTTTGCATATTTGCAATTATTGATCCTCTGTATCATATAATAAATAATTCTTTAAGATTCGGAGTATTTCCTGATAAATTAAAAGTGACAGTAATTAAACCACTGCATAAGAAAGGTAGTACGTCATTATTTGAAAACTATAGACCTCTCAGTCTTCTACCATCTTTTTCAAAAATATTTGAGTCGTTAATGTGTCAACGATTTATGGAATTTTTTCTCAATAGTAATATAATAAACGATACACAGCATGCCTACCTTAAAGGGCGATCAACGCAAACAGCGATATTTCAGTTTACCCAGAAAATACTTGAAGCATTAGAGGAGAAAAATGTAGCATTAGGCTTATTCTTAGATCTCTCGAAAGCATATGACTGTTTAAATCATGAGGTATTATTACGAAAGCTTGAAAAATATAGTGTACGGGGAATTGATTTGCAGTGGTTCAGCTCATACCTTGCAAACCGCAAAGAGTTGCTATTAATGCTCAAGGGGAGGAAATAAAATCTGACATAATGTCCATTAAGCTAGGCATACCGCAAGGGAATATAATGGGACCGATTCTGTTTATTATTTTTGTAAACAGCTTAGCCAAAAGTATAAATTCTATAAATTGCTGTATGACAAACTATGCAGATGATACAAATTTTCTAATATTTGCTCAAACACTACCATGTATAATAACTCATTCCAATAAATTAATGTTAGATGCAGAAAATTACTTTCAAGCCAACAAGTTAATATTAAATCGTGAGAAAACAAACCCAGTCTTATTCGTACCATGTCACGCAGGCTATGACCGCTCAAATAAAATAACAATTAACGACTCCAAATGGACATTGAATGATAATACTAAATTTCTGGGTATGTATATAGATGACACTCTTTCATGGCAAGAAAATGTAAACAATGTATGCAAAAAAATAGGTAAAGCTTCTCATAGTATTAGAGTCATATCGAAGTACATAAACCCCCAAACATTAAAAAAGTTTATTATGCAAACTTTGAATCGTGTATGTGCTATGGAGTAATTTTCTATGGAAATGCAAGCAATGTTAACAGAATTTTCATTATACAGAAAAGAGTGTTAAGGATTATGTTTAAGCTGGGTTTTGTGGAAACTTGTAGAGGTAAATTCAGAGCAAACAATATGTTAATATTTTATAGTATTTACATTCAGGAGTGTCTAATATTTTTCTTTAAAAATAAAGATACCACTTTCAAAGGCTGCGTATCCCATCATCAACACAACACACGAACTGTAGATTACATTTATCCTCAGCATCGCCTTACAGTCCCAGAAAAGGGTGCACATTATAGTTGCATAAAATTTTTCAACAATCTTCCGCTACACATTAAGCAAACAAATACACTGCAAGGATTTAAGAAAAAAATACATAAGCTCTATTGAAATGGAATCGTATAATATATATGAATATTTTGGGTATAGAGAATAATCTTCCTATCTGCAAATAGAGAAATATACATATATAAATATATGCTAGTCCTAATTAGTCTCCATGTGCATTTTTGTAATATATTGATTATTTTGTAATTTTGTTAGTTATTAGGTACACAGGTATTAGAATAGAAAAATGTGTATGTGGGTATTTGGGTATATGTATGTGTAGTATATATATTTTTACATGAATATCAGTTGTTTGACGTCTATTTAATTTTATTGTTGTTTGTACAACTTTACCTTGAAATAAAGATTATTTGATTTGATTTGATTTGATTTGAATGGGTTTATAAATTATTAATAATATTTTTGACCAAATTTTCCATAAATATTTGACTTAACATTGGTTAGAATGAAGAACCCAAAATCATACCAAATAGTCCGAGAGCTGGCAGTAAAAACAACTTCCTCATAAGTTACCAAAGGTTTGAACTGACACGTCGGTTCTACTTTAGATTGTAATTTTAAAACCGCCCGTCTGCCGGGCGTAAGCAGTCGCTTTATTAGATTTAAAATTTAAAAAAATAAAAGTAGCCCATAACTACCCAATTCAATTATTACCAACATAAATGTTTTATAAAAATGGCCTAACATTTTAACCAAATTGAAATCGTAAGCGTCTGCCATTGGGAATGGTCGCTACTTCGGAGCAGACGTTGTCAAATATTTCAAAAAAACGCCATCAACTTCCTCACAGATTGTCACCGTTATTTTTGTGTCAAAATATTACTAAATATGTTACTAACCAAAGTTAAAAAAGAAATTTTTGGCAGACGGTCGCATTCAAACCGCAGACGGGGTTTTAAGTTGAAAAGTAAGAAAAAATTGTGTCGACTCGAACAGCAAATTTTAGCTTATAAAAGATATTTTTTTGAATTAAAGAACACTTTTTATTGTGTAAGTAATGAAGACGTATAAAGAACACTTCGGCAGACGATTGCATTTAAAGGACAGACAGACGGGACTGAATTGCTATCAATATATTAAAGCATGCGTAATATAATATTATATAAACGACCTCGGGAATATAGAGTCCCTTAAGCAAAAATTTTATGTAAGAAAGAAGCTAGTGATATAATACTTATTGAATATTTATTTAATTTTACACCCAATAAAACAGAAGAAATAAAACACAAACAAAATCTATGTAGCAAGCGATAGAAATAAATAAATAATATTATGAATATGAAAATAAAAATGCAAATTTAATGTAGGTACTATTCATCTTCATCACTACTTGCATTGTTAAATACGTCATCTTCATCAATGTCCGGAGCTGGGATTTTGCAAATTTCTTCGAGTGTAGAAGGGGTTTGTGGTCCAATAAACCATACCAGTTGGTATCTTCCATCCACTAGAAGCCAGCCATGTTCTTCAGGATTAAAAAAATTTGGATTGGCCTCTGTTGCATAATTCCTGATGGCGCAAACTTGATTAACGAAAAACAGCCGAAGCGAAAGTCGAAAGAAACCTACTGGGACGACTTTTAGTATTATCGTTGGAACATAACACTGATTTATTAAATGTGTTTTCGTATCCTTTGACAACCGTTCCGTTGTCACTGAGTCATCTCGACGGAAGTATGAATAAAACAGCTAAATCAAAATTAAACAAGTTATTAGAAAATCGTGTATCAACTTCTTCAAGTCAAAGTCAAATAGATTTGTACGATTATTGACGGATTCTTCTTTTTGCATCTCTTATGTGATCCTCGTATGGTAGATTGGCTATATACATTATTAAGAAATTATGCAGAACATCAAGCAAAAGAATAGACCTAATTTTTGACAAGTGTGTAGTGCCATCATTAAAAGACATCGAAAGAGACAGAAGAGCAGGGGTATCAGGAAGGGATAATGTGTATGTATTGTTGGAGAAGCGCAGAAGCGGCCTAACGATTTTTTAAAACATTGAGAAGTGACTTTTAAAACCGAATTCGTGAAGTTCTTAGTGAAATACTGGAAAACAAGTATTTCTCCGGGTATTTTGTGAGACAAAATTCTTAGAGTAAATTGTGAAGATATTTGTTTCATGTTTTATGAGATTAATGGACCTGTGAATTGTGAAATTGATGAAAATTTATATTGTAGTCATCATGAAGCTGATAATAGAATTAATTTCATACATCTAAACCACCAGAAAGTATAAAAATGTACTGATATATTAATAATTGCTGTGGGAAATATGCACAAGCTAACAAATAAAGTGCATATTTGGATAGAAACTGGACTTCAGTCACAGAATACTTTGAGATACGTTTCTGTTAACGATATATACATAAGTTTAGGAGACATCCTTTCTCAAGCTTTACCTACCTATCATGCTTTAACAGGCAGTAACTATACCGCATCATTTGCTCGAAAAGGTAAAATAACGCCTCTTAACATTATTAAGAAAGATTCAAATATTGCCAAAATTTTAGCTCCTTTTGGCCATTCCCAAAATATATCGGACGAGCAAATTGAAGGCATTGAGAAATTCGTATGCCGCATGTATGGTAGGCATAATGCTAATAGTGTGAATGAAGCAAGGCTAGATTTGTTTCTTAGAAACCATGGTGGTATTGTGTCCCAAGGAAGAAATCCATTAGATAAAGTTAAAAATTTTGATTTGAGCTTGATGCCACCTTGTCGAATGGTACTAACAAATAAAATAAAAAGAGCTAATCAAGTTTGCACCATCAGGAATTATGCAACAGAGGCCAATCCAATTTTTTTTAATCCTGAAGAACATGGCTGGCTTTTAGTCGATGGAAGATACCAACTGGTATGGTTTATTGAACCACAAACCCCTTCTACACTCGAAGAAATTTGCAAAATCCCAGCTCCGCACATTGATGAAGATGACGTATTTTACAATGCAAGTAGTGATGAAGATGAATAGCACCTACATTAAATTTGCATTTGCATTTGCATATTATTTATTTATTTCTATCGCTTGCTACATAGATTTTGTTTGTGTTTTATTATTCTTGCTTCAATTTTTTTATTCCTGTTTCTATTTCTTCTGTTTTTATTGGGTGTTTAAAATTAAATAAATATTCAATAAGTATTATATCACTAGCTTCTTTTTTACATAAAATTTTTGCTTAAGGGACTCTATACTCCCGAGGTCGTTTATATAATATTATATTACGCGTACTTTAATATATTGATAGCAATTCAGTCCCGTCTGTCTGTTCTTTAAATGCGACCGTCTGCCAAAGTGTTCTTTATACGTCTTCATTACTTACACAATAAAAAATATTCTTTAATTCAAATAAATATCTTTTATAAGCTAAGATTAGCTGTTCGAGTCGAAACAATTTATTTTTACTTTTCAACTTAAAATCCCGTTTGCGGTTTGAATGCGACCGTCTGCCAAAAATTCCTTTTTTAACTTTGGTTAGTAACATATTTAGTAATATTTTGACACAAAAATAACGGTGATAACCTATGAGGAAGTTGATGGCGTTTTTTTTTTGAAATATTTGACAGCGTCTGCTCCGAAGTAGCGATCATTCCCAATGGCAGACGCTTACGATATCAATTTAGTTAAGATCTTAGGCCATTTTCATAAAACATTTATGTTGGTAATAATTGGGAAGTTATGAGCTACTTTAATTGTTTTTTTTAATTTTAAATCTAATAAAGCGACCACTTTCGCCCGGCAGACGGGTGGTTTTAAAATTACAATCTAAAGTAGAACCGACGTGTCAGTTCAAACGTTTGGTAACTTATGAGGAAGTTATTTTTACTGCCAGCTCTCGGACTAAAAGTCTTATTGATGTCATTAATTAACTGAAAGTATGTTGTTTTAATACGAAGACTAAGTAAGTAATTTCATTATAGTTTCTATGAATAACTTAGTTCTATTCAAATACAAATAAATAGTTATAAGACATTGTATTTTTTAGAACTTTACTGTTGATGAAGATACCTTAACTTGCTCTCTGTGTTTTCAATCTATCCAAAATTTGTATACCTTTGTATCGAACTGTTTGGATGTGGAGGACAAAATAAAGAAATATCTGGAAATGGAAGGAAAAGATAATAAAGGTCAAATGAACTTAAATAATGTCCTAAATTTTACATCCACTCCCACCATAAAGTCTGAAGTTACTTCTAATCATGAGGGAACAGAAGACGGCCATCAAATTGAATCAAAATATATACAAGATATACTTGGAACAAATGATATGAATTCTGATATAATGGAAAATATAACTGTTAAAAGTGAAATAGTAAATGACGATTTAAACGAAGATAAAAATATTATACTTAATTCGGCATTGGATATTAAAAGTGAGAATATTGAAATTATGGCAGAGGATTGGAAAAGGTATATAAGAACACAAGTTTCATTTCATTGATTATAAAATTGATGAGCTTAGTTATTATATGTAACCAGAGTCTGTAACTCAGCGTGCAATTCCAGAGATATTTTTCGTTTGCTGAATTGCAACGTGCGAATCAGGGTCATTTACCACCATGACTGTCACTTTTAGAACATAGAGGATTATTGTATTCTGTACACAGTGAATTAGGTAGTCACTACATTTAGTATTGGCAAAGTGTGTAAACTGTAAATGACATGATTATTCACTGTTGCAAAGTTTCGGTTTTGTTCATTGGGTCCTTCTCAATTTACTATAAACCAATCGATAAAAGGCATCCCCGGGCTGCAGTTTGATGTATATATAGCTGTATTATGAAAATTAACAGATTCTTGACAAAAAGCAGTGTACTAAGACAGAGCTGGGTAAAGTACTCTGAAAAAGTGCTTCAAGTACCAAGCACTTAGCTAGAGTGCTTTAAAGCATAAAGTATCAATTACTTTAAAAGTAATTGAAGCTCTCTGAAAGGGCTTTAAAGCACCAAGTATGCAAAGTAATTCAAATGTCAAGTACCAAATACTCTCTCTTAAAAGTAATTGAAGCACAGTGCTTGAAGCCCTAAAAGTGGTTCAAGTACTACTCAAAGCACTTCACCAAAGTACTTTACCCAGCTCTGTACTAAGACATGTAGCATCTGAACATCATCAAAACTGTATAAATGATACGAAATTTGTTTTTGCAAGTACTTAGCATTGGTTTCCAAAAGCCAGAAGTTTGCGCACAATGATTTTAGGCCGCTCAAAATCGTCATACGCACACACCTGTTGGTTTGCAAACAGGCCAAAGCACTTGCAAAACAAACCTAGTGTAATTTAAATGGTATAAAAACATTACGCTTAGATTTAGTGAAAATGATAGCCCTGTGTAATATTTCATGAAATGAACTGAACGATCTCTGCTGTTTAAGGAATCTTAGGATTATATGTATACTCCTGCTTACTGCATTTAAGAAATCATCGGGCTGATTTCAAATTATTACACTTAACTCATACTTATGATAATCGACAAAAAAGTGATTAATCTCGTTCTAACTCAAATCAGTGGGAAGTTAGGATGATGAAAATATACTAGTATTAGCAAGGCCATCTTGATGGTATCATATTCAGTCTCACATCATCAGATTTCTTTAAGAATACAATTTTTCTGCTTCCCACCTGTAAAGGTTTCAAGACAATTTTATTGCACTTTTGGCTTTTTTGGCAAATAAAAGTGACTTAGCTCTGACTCCAGTAGCTCCCCAGTACTCTAGTAGTTTCGGATATTACCTCCTACATACAAATAAATTTACATCTTGTGTATTCCATGTCCGATCAAAGAACTTATCACTAGATACATACCAGCTATTTTTTTGTTACATGCCTTGGTTTTTTAAAAATGATTTATTATTTGTTTGCTTATAATTGTATTGAAACATTCTTTATAGGATTTTGCAAACAGCAGAAAAATTAACTATCTATAAAAGAAAAACTTTGAGTAGAAATATTAATGAAATCTTTGCATTCTTTCGATAACCTGAATTTTGGTTATGCTAGCAAATTAAAATCCTAAAATGAATTTGTCTAATTTCTTATTTGACAATTCTCATTCATAGTTAATTTTTCTGCTGTTTGCAAAATCCTATAAAGAATGTTTCAATACAATTATAAGCAAACAAATAATAAATCATTTTTAAACATGCATAGAGTATATAGGCTCCAATACTAGTTAGCTAATAGATAGGTGAGGTTGTTTTTATCAGTCAATATCAAATATAATCATTTCACACTTATTCATAGAAATTGTCTTGGTTTTGCATGAAACATCTTTATGAATGGCTTTATGTCTTTCTGATGAGCTCCAGAATAAGGGCGAAAAACGTTTCAAAGGCTAAGCATTTCCAGGAAACAGAATGATAGATTTCATGAAAATGTAATCCATTGGAATGAAAAATTTTTTAAGACAAGATAGATAAATAAATTCATTTTAGGTCTCTGTTCTCATTTTTAACTGAATCTTCATAATCGTAGGGGGTTATGTGGATACTAGTTTAATCTGCATGGCCGTAGGGGACTGTGTGGATGCTAGTGTTAGAATGAGAATTGTCAAATAAGAAATTAGACAAATTCATTTTAGGATTTTAATTTGCTAGCATAACCAGAATTCAGGTTATCGAAAGAATGCAAAGATTTCATTAATATTTCTACTCAAAGTTTTTCTTTTATAGATAGTTAATTTTTCTGCTGTTTGCAAAATCCTATAAAGAATGTTCCTTGGTTTTTGCTAACATAGTCACATTATATGTCCATTAAAAGGCTAGATAATCATAACATCCAATAAGCATCACTGGCGGGTACGCATAGAAGATTAAATATTTCATCGACACCCTCTACCTCAACAAGTTACCTACCATGTCAGTGAAATATTCATGTTCACCAGATGCGGAGAAAGTTATAAGTGCAAATATAAAACCGACATTTACGTATACGAAATTAATACAGTAAACTGATTTTTAAAAAGTGCAGCCTTTGTTAAAATATTCCTTACACTATTTACTTCTTATTGTTACGGATTTCCACCTTTTTGGGAAACACCCTGTATGAATCCGTGGGTTCTAAATAATTTTAACAAGAGATTAAACACTACTAACACTTTATTTAACAATTTACTAACTGTACAATACTTGTTTACTTAATAGTTAACCTCACTTTTCACTTTTCAACTTGTTCACTTTTATAAACTGCCTTCTTAATAAACTTCTTCCGCGCTTGTAATCGCGCCTTATATACTCCGAAATTAGCTCTAGATTAATCCAGAATCTTCTCCAACCATAATCTAGAAAGGTCCTTGGCTCTCTCTAGAGCCTTTCCAGTCACTATCAGTAGGCATAGGCGTATCATCTCTAATTCCAAGGGGGTGTAATTCATAACATTATGTTAGTGATGATATTAATATTTTTTTCCCAAAATAGAACACCATATTTTTCTCATACTAGCATTCCTTGGGCACCTACAAAATAATATTAATATTAAGTTGAGTATTATTAAGCTAATTTTATTAATATTATTTTGTTCTGTTTATACATATTATCACACCAAATATATAAATTATTGATTTTACAGTCCAAGATCTATAAAATTGCGATCAAATTACTTAGTATAATGAGCACATAATATGTGTGTGAAAGCGTATTTTTGTTCCTGTGTAATTTCCATTAAGTGAAGTTTATCTAAGAAAATAAATAGGTACATCTTCGTTAAAATAATGACAATATTGCACCTGTTTATATAACCTCCTGTTTAATAAATGTAATAGGTAGAGAGCATGCAAGTTTAATTCTAAGGGAATTATATAATGAACTGTTTTAAAATGATCTTGCTATTCGTCCTTTTTACAAGTGTAAACAGAACCCCATCATGTCGCGATTATGACGTTAATTTTTTTTAAATGATTAACCGTGCGCTGCTACCGGCCACGTACGTGGACGACCGGCTCTCAGAGTTTTTGCCACCGATCACGTACGTGGCCAGTTGTATCCCATACATAAACAGTTGTTTGCCGGCATTTATATATTATATATTATATTCGTTTTGGCTTTGCAGAAGAGTGTTTTATAGTGAATTTTATAGAGTTGGTTTTTTGTTAGACAAGTTGGCTTTTTAGATGAAACTGGTCATATTGAAAGTAGTGTTGGTTGTTTATTTACAGTTTTGGTACAGTGTTTTCATTTAGTCTAGACGATTATTACATACGGATGATGAGTTCAGATGGCGAAGCTGGGCTGTCGCAATCAAAACGGGTACACCTGCGAAGCACTGTGTGTACTAGTAAACAACTTCTTACGCTACAGGAACTTGAATTTGAGGTGAATCTTTTATCCAGTGAAAACGAACCTTTTTTTCTAGCAGATCAGAGTCTGAGCTTTCTAATTCCGATTCGAATTCTGAAGATGAAGGAGAGGTACAGCAAGCAGACGATGGAGATTTAGTGCAAACCATTGTTGCACAACAAAACCCACCCATGTAATTATGGCTACGAATTGGGCAGATAATTCACAAGCGCCAAATAATTTGAAAAACTTCATTTTCACAAAAAATAAAAAAATTGATGGTAACTCATCTGGGAAATAGTCTTATGGACTTTTTTTTTATTATTTGACAATGATTTCACGAACTTTATTGTTGAGACATATAAAAATGCCGTTACAGTTTTATCTACGAGTACTTAACACATGACGAATTCAGAATATTTCATGGTATTGTGTATCACATGGGAACAATTCAATTATCAAGAATTCAGGGTTATTGGAGAACAGATAGATTATTCAATTTACCTTTATTTCACGAACAAATGAGTAGAAATCAATTCTTACTAATTTTAAGATACTTGCATTTTTTTTCCGAAGAGGATGGTACTGATGAACCTAATAATAATAATTCTCCTAATATAAATGGAAACTATATATTATCTTAGAAGGGAACTTTCTTTGGATGAGAGCTTGATGTTGTGGCGAGGCCGATTGGGTTTTCGTCAATATATAAAAAACAAACGCCACGAGTATGGAATAAAGTGATATAATATGTTGACAGAGTCAAATGGAACTGTTATTTGATACTGCGTTTACACAGGGGCAAGTGATGGAGAGCTAAAAACCTCGGGCAATTGTGAAATATAACAAGTATATATCCAGAATCAATCATCAAGACCAACTGCTATCTTATTACTCCTGCGGGAGAAAAACCACTAGATGGTATAAGAAACTATTTGTCTGCACAGTGCAACTTCTTATGATGAAGGCTTTGCAATTATATAACGCATATTCTGGGAATGAAAAAATTATGCTCTACAATTTCAGACTCTCGGTAATAAATGGATGGAACATAACCGAAACATATAAGGATGCCAACAATTACAACAGAATAAAGCAGAAAAGGTATTAATTCACTTATTCCCTTATTTTATGTATTTATTTATTTACAAAAAGGTGTCGCCAGTGTACCAAAGAAGGAAGCCAAACTATGTACCAGTGCAATAATTGTGAAGAAAAGCCAGGGCTCTGCGTTCAATGTTTTGATAAGTATCATGGTTTATATTAAATTTCCTGTGTTCTTAGTTCTTATTTACTGATGTTCATTTTTGTATAATACATCCATATTTTGAGTTTAATCATTATTTTGTACATACTCTTATGTTTTCAATAAAAAATGTTTATTTTCCCAAATTAAATAAAAAATATACGATGCCGATGATATTTTTAAACGACAGCGAAAGTGTTAACTTCCTTTAAAAACTGCATTTTGTAAATGACACAACACCTCACCATTTTGTATTATATATAATGTATATTGTTAACAAAATGTGCAAAACAACACTTTTCCATCACGAAATCACTGTTAAATATTAGAAACACCTGTTAGCGTTAATAGCAGACACGTCAAATGGGAATTAAGATAATCTAATAAAACCGATCATGTCCAGTTTTTTCAAATACAAGCTGCGAATCGGGAACTTTTGGAATGTTTGCAACCGAAGTGCCTTAGACTGTGACTATCTCAGCAACAAACAAATCAATACACATTATGTATCTAGGGTTAAGTTCTTTAATCGAAAATTTCCACTTAAAATTAATTATATTTATTAGTTTTCAGGACGTCCCATTACCACCAAATAATATGGCAATAGATGATACGAGTGCTGAGATGTTCAGTAGAGGAAACCTACCAATGGTGTGCACACCTCAAACTAATAAAAATCCAGTACATCCTGATGCTCCCCATAGGTGTAACTTATGTTTGTTCCAGACAAAGTATAAAAACTCCCTTATTCGCCACATGCTAACTCATGGAGACTCGGCAGACATAATAGTGTGTGCGTGTGATACATGTCACTACAAAACGAAGCATAAAGCTAACCTTAACCAACACATGTTGGTTCATGTGAATCCGTCAGGAATTAACATGTTCAAGTGCGAGCTATGCCCATATGAAGCTAAATGTAAACAGTACCTAAGTAAACACTTGTTGGTACATAAAAATCCTGCAGAAGTCTCGATGTATAAGTGTTTACAATGTACGTATGAAACCAAATATAATAACGACCTCAAAAAGCACATTTTGTGTCACAAGGACATGTCAGAGGTGGAAATTTACAAATGCCAAATGTGTATGTTTGAGACAAAGCATAAGGGATATCTTAAGAAACATATGAAGATACATCAATTAGTACCCGAGATCAGAATGTACAGGTAATATTTATTTTTTATTTCAAAGGTATTACACTTTTCAGTCAAAGGTACCCAAGTAACATTTTTCTGACATTTTCTGTTTTTACACTAATTGCAATGTCAACGTTAGCACAAAATGTTGTCAAATAATAATAATAATGGTCTATTTATCACATAAAATCTCATACACAATGATGTAGTATAAAATTTATTGAACGAACAAAGTTTGGAACAAACATAAACAGTACAAATACAGCATAGAAGTAAAAAGTATGAACAAGTAATTGTATAAAAAAACAAATTATGAACACATATAACAAACAAGAAACGTTGAACATCATTGCGTTTCCAGATATTCGGCAAGGGAGTAAAATTCCATATTTAATAAATAATTATATCTAGTGTCGATTTAAACTTGTTAAAGTTACTAGTTACTCCAAACAGAGATATGAACTTATTATAACAAATAATACATTGGTATATATGAGAATTTCATCTAATAGAAGTCTCTAAAATAGTAGATATAGATTAGTGCAGTAAAATAAGGAATCGGCTTCCGAATCCTTTGTAACAGGACGGACTTTTTTCCATTCTCTTCTAAATTATATCCATAATATATAATACCAAGTGTTCTTCCTAAAAAGTGCTGCTGTAAAAGTTATTAAACAAAATAGGTGTAATATTACGGTTTTTCGCGAATCACTTTTAAAATTTAATTTTATAGAAAAATATTGCTTACACCAATCGAAAGTACGGGAAATTTGACATCAAAAACGTATATGAAGTTTTTTTGTACGATCAAAATGTAGGCTCCAGATAGTTTTGTTTAACGCATGAAAATGGAAAGCAGCGACACGTTAGTACGGCGCGCAATGCGTCTCGGACGCGCTACACTAAATTTGTTATAGCTATTGAACTAATTAATGAAATTGAGCTCAACAAAGCTTAAATGAAAGAAGAAACATGTGACTATTGGATTATTATATTTTCAAATATAAAAATGAATGTATGTAGAAATAGTATATTTATATATATAGAGTCGGAAAGAGATTTCCTATGAAATCGGTAAAAGCTCTACCATTTCTACAATTCTTAAGACAAAAATTACTCTTAAAGTAATGTACAAAAGGATATGATGAGAGAAAACAATATCAAAAATGTATTATGGAAGATATACACTTCCAAAATTTCAAAATTTTGTGAAAGTGGTAAAATTTTATATATATAACTAACTTTAACCACCTATTACTTTTATTTAAATCGCGTTACTAGATTTCTGTAGGTGCGATTTTTGAAACTTGTGTACTTTAAGATGCTTTAAGGAAATTTATAGTGATGGGTCGTTCATGAACGAGTTGTTCAAAGTGAACGACTCACTTCAGTGAACTGTGAACGAACGACTCACATTTAAAATACAACTCGTTCAACACGCCATTACGACTCCGTACCATTCGTACCGCACTGCAGTTCAGTGAGCGCTAGCGCATGAGTGGCACACGGCACAGATTATGTGGTGAATGGTAAGCCTGAGCTGAGGAAGTTTTGAATGGATCACAAGCTTGCCGTATCGTTATCGTTCAGTCGTTCACTCGTTTACAAATGACGCAAGTGTAGGTTACCTCATACATTTCTTCCACAAACTTGGCTCAGTTTGCCATGCTATTCGCAAAATTATAACATAGAGATAAATGTATAGAGTTAATAAATCTTTTTTTTCACGTTTTATTTATAATAAAACATGAAAAAATTCTATAACCATAGAGAACAAAAAATAAATAAACTAAATAAAATAAAAAGATTAAACAGAACAGAAGCTCGTTGTTGATTTATACATAATATGTGACGTTCTCATATAGCTCGTGCCCATAATAAGGAGTGCATGAACTTGATACGATACATATGTATTATATTTGTAAAAGAATGAACGAAGTGCCGCCGTACATCGGAACGTCATGCGTCGTTCAAATGAACGACTCTCGATGAATGACTCACCTCGATGAGCTGAACGAACTGAGCGGGCTCAGTAAAAATAGGTGAGCGACCCATCACTAGAAATTTAACTTAAAAACTAAATTAACCCTCTCTTACGAAAATAAAAGAAACATTTTTGTCTGCTCCAAAATTCATCAAACTAGGAGTAACATAAACATTAATAACTTTTATAAAAAATTATTTAGCACACCTATCCATCGGATCTTTTTATACTTTATTTCAAGAGTAATATGTGAAAGTTCCACGTTTTTATCTTAAGAATTGTAGAAATGGTAGAGCTTTTACCGATTTCTTCGGAAATCTTTTTATATTTTGACTTCGTACTCCCAATGAACAATTTTACTCACTTAAAGTAACTGTTATTTTTATAAGTGGTTTATTAAGGTTGTGAGTTTATAAAAGTGGTTTATACGTATACTACAAAGTTGCATAGTGTGTATGCAAAATTACTAAAAGATTTATAACCTTAGGTTTTATAAAATGGCAACGGAAACATTGCAGACTTATACAACTTTTAGTAACTTGCTATAATTTATATAAAAAGCTTTATAGAAGTTGCTGTCACAAATTTATGAAACTAATAGTGTTCAATTAGTAGGATGCAAATGAGAGTGCTGCTGGAGCGGAGCAGCTCATGAGTGAGCAGAGCTCACTGATGATCAGCTCCGCTCCAGCAGCACTCTCATTAGGTATGGCGTGCACGTGGGCGACCATCTGGCCGAAGGTGATTTATGGCGTGCACGTGGGTGAGCATCGATCGTGGGAAAGTATCGTAACGGCCGTTCTCACGGAAACATTCGGCATGCACGTGGGCAAGCATCTGGCTTAACCGTTATTTCATGAACATGTCTAAACTTGTCTATGGATGTGATTCATAATTCAGATATGCACGTGGCGGATAGGTACAAACAGGAAATCGAACAGGTAAACTGAGAGTGATCGGAAATCAAACGGGTAAACAGGAAGTGGTCGAATCGATTGTGGGAGACGGTGCCCAGGTATTACTAGGAAAACACCTGAAGATCGTTACCTGTGCATAGGTGGAAGGGTATAATAAAAAATGTGTTACCTGAAGGTCGGGATATAAGGGTTATTAGGGTATTAGGAAAACACCTGAAGTACCTGTGCATAGGTAGAAGGGTATAATAAAAATGTGTTACCTGAAGGTCGGGATATAAGGGTTATTAGGGTATTAGGAAAACACCTGAAGTACCTGTGCATAGGTAGAAGGGTATAATAAAAATGTGTTACCTGAAGGTCGGGATATAAGGGTTATTAGGGTATTAGGAAAACACCTGAAGTACCTGTGTATATGTGGAAGGGTATAATAAAAAATGTGTTACCTGAAGGTGGGGATATAAGGGTTATTAGGGTATTAGGAAAAGTACCTGTGCATAGGTGGAAGGGTATAATAAAAATATGTTACCTGAAGGTCAGGATATACGTATCAGATAAATTTAAAAAGCGTATGAAAACATAGGGACCACTAAGGTACTAGGAAAACACCTGAAGATTGTTACCTGTGGTAGGTATGCACAATAGAATCTATTTTTAGCCTTTGTAAATAAAAAAGGTACGAGGAAGACACATTCTACAGCGTTATCTGAAGGTCGGGATATAGGAAATTAAAAAGATAGAATCTATTTTTAGACGCTTGAAAATTATGCGCGTGAGCTTATGTGCCTTAAAATCGTTGAGGTAGGTCGGGTCAGATATATCACGGAACTACTTGGAAAACATGCATTCAAGATTTCCTTGAGGGTTATTACCAGTATATAGGAAATACGTATCAGATAAATTTAAAATAATATTTTCGACCAACAGGATAGAATCTAATTTTAGTCTTTGTAAATAATACGCGAGGCCAAACAGAAAAGAATCGTTGAGCAGATGCATCACTGGACTACTAGGAAAATGTGCATTCAAGAATACCTGAAGGCTTGTGTATAGGAAAATTATCTGTCTTAATGATAAAAACAATATATTCGAGCGGAAAATAGTTCGCATTATTGATGAAAACATGCATTCAAGAATACACGAAGGACGCTGCCTGTATATAGCTTATCGTTTCTTGATGGCAAGCAATTCGCAAGGGGCATTAGAATCTATTTTTAGCATTTGAAAATAATACGTACACACCAGCTCTCAGTAATAATATTTCATCATATGTATGTTAAAAAGAACACGTCACAGGATTAAATTTAATAATACCAAAACCTCGTCTGTGGACAAGTAGGGTTACTACAAAAACATCTGAAGGACGCTGTTTAGTGTTAGTGAAAAATTTAAAAAGTACTGACACGATAAATCTATTTTCAGCTCTGTAAATAATACACGCCAAACAGAAAAACGCAGTCATATGTTGTGCTAGGAAGCAACACGTGAGCTGAAAGTAATATAATACATAAAAACGTAAAGTAGAATCTATTTTCAGCCTTTAAATAATACTTCCTCAATAGACAACGTTAAACAGTCACATATATAGTAATAATCCCGGTCAAACAAAACACACCCTGTACATTGTAGAATACGTGAAACTTGAATTTAAAAACTAACTAGACACGGGGAATAAAGCAAATTCATTTCGAGAATTAACAAACAGAGCAATTAACTAAGAAATATGCGATGCTTCCACAGATAATATATGGCTTACAAAAAACTTGGGAGAGAATATGTGCGGGACAAAAGTTCACACACTTACAACAAATAAATAAAAGTTGATATATGATATGCTGAGACAGCTTACCAAGTTAAAAAATCATTGGTGGGTGCGTTAATGAAATAGAGTTTAGAATTTATTATACGGACCATAACAACATTTATTTTTCAATGCAAAATTGTTAGTTATGTGCGGGTGTCACAGTACTACAGTTTTCGCAGGATTTTCCAGGGATAGTGAATGTTTTTAACAAATGGAGTGTTTCATACCCGTGTTCTTCGTAATTTGATAAACTGTGATGGCCGCTTATTCATAAAGAAGTTGACATGCAAGAATGAACATATTTCAGTGATAGCGCAAATCAAATCAATTGTGAAAAAATCTACAAATCCCAAGGAACCGGACATATTCCTACGAATAAAATTTGTGGGCTCTTATCGATCTTTAAAGAATAGTGAATGTTTTTAACAAATGGAGATTCTCAGACCAGTGCAAGGACAACACGTAAAAATTCAACGCGTTAAAAATGTTGAAGTGAAAAGTAATATACGAAAGCAAAAATGGTGCCAAATAATGTTACCCACACGTTCGACACCTGCCCATCACCTGCATGTGAGATGCTATTAAACCATAGACGAAAAACGGATACGTTTGTGTGCGTATTAAACAGAATTCGCAAGTGTTTAAAAACTAGTGAATGTTTTAAGAAAAGGTAATTTTAGAACAATGTAGAAACAATGATATAGGAAACGGTTATTGTACACAACAAAGGATATTTTCAGAGTAATAGTAAAATTATGTGCAAATTAGGGAACAACAACCGTCTAGAAAATCTATTAAGTTTATGTGCTACAATTTCAAACCAGGAATCAGTGTGTCACTAAAAAATATCAGGTGGAAAACACACATCTCAAAACTAATATGCGAAAGTTTGCTTTACTCGAGAGTTTACTATAAAAACCATGCATATGTGATTAACAGATTTACCGTAAAAGGTATATAATATTTAGTGCTCCATTGCTTTACAAAACAGTACTTATATTTTTATTGTTTATTTGTATGTAATAAAGTTGAATTGCTCAAAAACTTTTTATTATTTTCCCTCAAATATACCTATTTAAACTATTCTCTAAGAAGACAGTAATTGAATATGATTGATAACAAGTTCAACTATACAATTTTTACTCTACATATAACTACAAAATCGATGTAAGGGAGATAATATATTATTTTAACAAAATGATCACCTCAAGTTTATATCTGACTAGTTCCATTAATTTATATATAAAACTATTTACACATAAATGGTGTACCAGAAACAGGTGTTTAAAGGTAAAAATGAGAAACTTTTAATATACACCAGATACGAAAGGCTGACATTAGCATATCAAGGTAAGTTTACAAATTATATTAAGTATTTTAAGGGCCTCCAATAGTGTTTAATAATTTCATTTGCGGTTAAAAATAGATTAAGTTCATAGAACTATCAACTAAATAATGCTTTGGATAAATATAGCTCATGTGTTCTTTGAAATAGCCGCCCCCTTTTTATTATATTACTATATTGATAACGTGGAGATATCCTGTACACACAAAAGCTAACCAAAATAAAAATCAAACACCTCTAAATAGAGGACTTAAATTTTAGTATTAATAAGAATCATAAAACTTAATATGTAGTGTATAGGGTGGTTAAAATATTCCCAAATTAATAGAGCACTATATCATTTAAATAAAGTAATATCAAAATGTTATGGTACAGGACAAAAATTCCCCAATCAATGCACCATTAATAAATTATCTAGATGAAGGCTCTTTGTGTAGAAAATACTGAGATTGAAATTAAAATAAAAATTATTTGAATAATTATCGTTTATTAGAAAAAATACAGCACAATTTTCACTGATCACAAGGTTATAGACAAAATAGTGTCAAACGGTACGTAATTATTTACTAAATCAGACGAATAGGTAGTAATGTGTTGAGACACCTGGGAGCTCTTAATGTTTAGGATATAATCGAAGGTAGCCAATTAAACATCTGGACATCTACTAATAAATCTACAGTATAATATTGCGAGATCAAGCAAGAACTATTTAATTCACAGTTTTTCTTGTTTTGACTTTACCTTCGAGCTTATTACTTCTTATTTAACATTGTATTATATTTAAGATGATTTTAGCTAAAATTATTACACTACGAAGCCTAGTACCAAAACATATCAAATACTGAAAGCGTCTAACACATCTAAAAACATGATATATGGAAAAGGTGTGATAAGGCAAAGCAGGTGTCAGCTGTTAAAAATACTCCTCATATAGCACATTATTACATTATATTTAATATGCTTTAGTAAAAATTACACTATACCAAAACCTACCAAATTTCCCTAGGGAATATTTCCTATATGTAAACATATGTGGAACAGACATGCATTAATCTAAAAATACATCTCAAGGGCATGCAGAGGTTAATCAAATCATTCACCCTATGAGAGAAATATCCTGTGTTAACCTGTTGTAGATAAGTAGGTAATATGATATATCTGTGGAACAGACCAAGTGTAAAATGTTTTATTTTGATTTTATTTAAGTTAATAAGACACATACATTACATCACCCTGTAGTTCAAATGTCTGGTTGAGATCAGATTTTCAAGCAGAAAACCATGAAGTCCGTGACATAAATGTAAAACATACTTTATGTGTAGGTACGAGCTAAATAAAACACTCGTAGAAAACAGGGGTAATCATTAATATTGCTGAAAACACAGCTCACTGGTAAAATATAAAAATTAGTGACAATTTGTTTCAACGAACCGAATCAGACATAATTCGACATTGTAAATTCCATACACCAGGCACACTTTGTGTTTTGTTTTAGTAAAAAATAATTAAATCCCATACTAACTTCACCGTCGTAAGAAGTTGACAAATATGCAAGTACAGCCTGAAATGCTAAATTTCCATACATGCACATAAATTACATATCTAACTAAAAACATAAAAATTTCCTCTACTTTTAACGCAACTCCTAAATATGATAGGGTCAAGATTATTACACAGTACATAGGTTTAAATCTTCAGTATATATACAGAGATGTTACAATATACCGAAGTAAACATATTATATAAATAAGTTAAGTTTTAAACGTAAGGAACAGAGCTTCAGAACTTTCTTTTAGTAGAAATAGTCTCTGTTTTCGCTACTATCGCACAGTATTTATTATTCACATATTCTATATATACGAGTCAGAATCTTTAAGAATCATGTTTTGTAGTAATTTTCTACTGGTTCTTTATGGACAGCGATGTGCTGTAATCAAGTAAAATCCTTTAGAACTTTATACGCGTAATTTAAGTATCCTGAGACAAATTCTGTAATGTCACTATTGGGATTATATGATATCAATTCCTCAAGCATAGCTCAAATAAATTCGTCACCTGTCTGCACAACAACATTTCAACCAATTGTTCGAGATAATAGATTATTATTAGTCTGCGAATAAACCTACCAGGTAGTCTACTTAAATATCTAACACTCATAGTCTTGGGCCGAATTTCCCAAAAACCGTTTGACGACAGAACTCAAAATTGTGACTTTAGCATGTCAAGGTAAGTTTGTGCTATAGCTCGGGATACATTTCTATTGGGTATCGAACACCCGGCGATTGGGATAATATATTAATACGGCTCGGGATAATCGACATATTAAAATACAAACTAGTGTAAACAGGGGTAAATACGAACACTTACTAGGTGTAGCATACTCATTGCCTTCTATACACCAGCAAAAGAATTTGTGGGGTTCTTTACTAAAGCTCTGGATAAATGCCTATTGAGTTTAAGTACACCCGACGATTGGGATAATGTATTAGTACGGTTCGGGATAATTGACATATTAAAATATAGACTAGTATAAGCAGGGATAAATATAACTACAGCTTAATCGGTTCGGTGGTTCGATAGCCAAGTTAACTAGTTGATAAGCACCTTCTCCATGCGCTTTTTACATATAATATCAGCTATTTTACGGTGTTTCGATCGGCTTAATATCAAAGCTTTTTAACAGGTTCATAGAATATTAGCGCAGCAGGCAGATAAAAGGTATAATACAGTAATCTAACAAATATATTCTCCATAATCTAACAAATTTTACTTGAGAAATAATTTCCATGTACAGATAAGTCAGAGATTAACACCTTGTATGCTTTTATACGTTACTTGTCTACGCTCATTCAGAACTTTAAACGAGCCATTCAACCCCTGTTTGAATATATTCAGTCAATAATACCCATATCTTACAATATATTTATACGAGATCAGATTTTCAAGCAGAAAACCATGAAGTCCGCGACTTAAATCTAAATACATGTTATGTGTGTGAGATAAACTAAAGCACGCGTAAAAACCATTAACATGATTCAAAACGCCGCTCGCTGACATCATATAAAAATTAGGGCCAACTTGTTTTCAACGGATTAAAACAGACACATATCGCCGGTAGATACTTTAAGAAACGATTCACATCATCATAATTTCAGACCACTAAAGAAAATAGCAGCATAGGTTCATAGGTACATGGTTACAAGTTATTATTTCATTAAAGCTCACACCTAACTTTTCCATTGTAACTGTCCAGTATTTTTCTACATTTAATGCGGATAATGGTACTAATTTACAAAATATTCATTCTTGTCTGGGCTATGGAAGGAATATACCTTATTTAATAAATGACATACAGGGTGCTCAATAATTAACACATTTCTTAAAAATATACAGGTGCATACATTTACATACACTACTTAGTAAAATTTCTACTTGGGAACTTGAGATTTCCTTCTGCACAGTCTCTTTCAATTATTCTTTTTAAACACCGCTATAGTTGTTTACTCAATAATTTCAAATAAATACTAATGTACCATACACCCCCGTCGTCTTACGAAATTGATGTATAATATAAAGTACATATAATTCAAAATTAAAGAAGAAAATATGTTGAAACCAGGAATTGAACCTGGGACCTCTAGAGCTTCAGTCTAATGCTCTCCCACTGAGCTATTCCAACTCATATAAAAATTAATGAAAAAAATCTTATGTATGGATTAGGATTAAAACAATATATTTTAACTACTAATATTTATTAATATTTTACATTTACATATCAGATGAAATACAACACAATTTTCGCTGTTCACAAAACTTATAAGTGATTACACAACAAACAAAAACGCGTTAAGCAGTATATAAAAAGAGGAATTTCACAAGCATAGCAAATCAAGGCGCTGTTTCCTAATTCCAAGGCATAATCTGTTATATGTTGGGATACCTGAGAACTTTCAATGTTTGTGTTAAAGTTCGTGGACACATCAAAAAAACAACTCGTACAAAATGTTTTTGCTTCATCTTCCAGTAAAGTAATACTGAAGTAATGTTGAATTAGACAAACATAATCGCGGGCCCAGTTCTGCACAAATTGCAAACTATTAACTTCATACTGCTTTTCCATTTTGGATTCACTGTCTAGTTCTAGCTCGTCGGAAAGAAAGTCAACCATATCTGCATCAGCCATTCTCTATTCTCTGAACTCAAGCAGAAATACCAATGCTTTATACTGAATTCCAGGATATTTTTTATTAATCTTAAATGGGGGGTGAATGGATATTTTCATAGCAACAGATAACACCGGGTGCGATCGAGGCACCAGTTCTTAATTTGTTTGAGATAAATATCTTGCTTTAACCACCGCCAGTATGTTCCGATTACCCCTTTCTCTTTGCTCTTCTTCGGCGGTCTTGATGTGGTGTTTGTTGTTTTTCGAGGCTGTCTCGCATCCTTCGGAGAACTTCTCGTGCATTCTTTGTATATGAGCTTTCAGGTTGTCCTGCCTTCTAAATGTCTTATTACACAAATCACAGTCAAAAAGGAGATTTTTGTGAATATTGGCATGGCGACTTAGACCACTATACCATGAGAATGTTTTGCCACAATCGCCGCAAGTATACATGTTTCCACCGTTACTGTACACCAACATATAATGTATCTATAGCATCGTGTGTCCTTATATCCCCATATCCTTCTACCCTTATATCCCTGTATATATCCCGCTCGCATGTTCGTTAGGTTAGATTAGACAGGATGGTATAGGATGGTAGGTACAGGTTAGACAGGATGGTATAGGATGGTAGGTTTTATACCTGTATATATCCCGCTCGCATGTTCGTTAGACAAGATGGTAACAGGGTATAAAAGGGTATATAGGGATAAAAGGGGGATATATACTGGGATATAAGGGCGAGGGGATACATACAGGGATATAAGGGTAGAAGGATATGGGGATATAAGGGCACACGATGCTATAGATACATTATATGTTGGTGTACAGTAACGGTGGAAACATGTATACTTGCGGCGATTGTGGCAAAACATTCTCATGGTATAGTGGTCTAAGTCGCCATGCCAATATTCACAAAAATCTCCTTTTTGACTGTGATTTGTGTAATAAGACATTTAGAAGGCAGGACAACCTGAAAGCTCATATACAAAGAATGCACGAGAAGTTCTCCGAAGGATGCGAGACAGCCTCGAAAAACAACAAACACCACATCAAGACCGCCGAAGAAGAGCAAAGAGAAAGGGGTAATCGGAACATACTGGCGGTGGTTAAAGCAAGATATTTATCTCAAACAAATTAAGAACTGGTGCCTCGATCGCACCCGGTGTTATCTGTTGCTATGAAAATATCCATTCACCCCCCATTTAAGATTAATAAAAAATATCCTGGAATTCAGTATAAAGCATTGGTATTTCTGCTTGAGTTCAGAGAATAGAGAATGGCTGATGCAGATATGGTTGACTTTCTTTCCGACGAGCTAGAACTAGACAGTGAATCCAAAATGGAAAAGCAGTATGAAGTTAATAGTTTGCAATTTGTGCAGAACTGGGCCCGCGATTATGTTTGTCTAATTCAACATTACTTCAGTATTACTTTACTGGAAGATGAAGCAAAAACATTTTGTACGAGTTGTTTTTTTGATGTGTCCACGAACTTTAACACAAACATTGAAAGTTCTCAGGTATCCCAACATATAACAGATTATGCCTTGGAATTAGGAAACAGCGCCTTGATTTGCTATGCTTGTGAAATTCCTCTTTTTATATACTGCTTAACGCGTTTTTGTTTGTTGTGTAATCACTTATAAGTTTTGTGAACAGCGAAAATTGTGTTGTATTTCATCTGATATGTAAATGTAAAATATTAATAAATATTAGTAGTTAAAATATATTGTTTTAATCCTAATCCATACATAAGATTTTTTTCATTAATTTTTATATGAGTTGGAATAGCTCAGTGGGAGAGCATTAGACTGAAGCTCTAGAGGTCCCAGGTTCAATTCCTGGTTTCAACATATTTTCTTCTTTAATTTTGAATTATATGTACTTTATATTATACATCAATTTCGTAAGACGACGGGGGTGTATGGTACATTAGTATTTATTTGAAATTATTGAGTAAACAACTATAGCGGTGTTTAAAAAGAATAATTGAAAGAGACTGTGCAGAAGGAAATCTCAAGTTCCCAAGTAGAAATTTTACTAAGTAGTGTATGTAAATGTATGCACCTGTATATTTTTAAGAAATGTGTTAATTATTGAGCACCCTGTATGTCATTTATTAAATAAGGTATATTCCTTCCATAGCCCAGACAAGAATGAATATTTTGTAAATTAGTACCATTATCCGCATTAAATGTAGAAAAATACTGGACAGTTACAATGGAAAAGTTAGGTGTGAGCTTTAATGAAATAATAACTTGTAACCATGTACCTATGAACCTATGCTGCTATTTTCTTTAGTGGTCTGAAATTATGATGATGTGAATCGTTTCTTAAAGTATCTACCGGCGATATGTGTCTGTTTTAATCCGTTGAAAACAAGTTGGCCCTAATTTTTATATGATGTCAGCGAGCGGCGTTTTGAATCATGTTAATGGTTTTTACGCGTGCTTTAGTTTATCTCACACACATAACATGTATTTAGATTTAAGTCGCGGACTTCATGGTTTTCTGCTTGAAAATCTGATCTCGTATAAATATATTGTAAGATATGGGTATTATTGACTGAATATATTCAAACAGGGGTTGAATGGCTCGTTTAAAGTTCTGAATGAGCGTAGACAAGTAACGTATAAAAGCATACAAGGTGTTAATCTCTGACTTATCTGTACATGGAAATTATTTCTCAAGTAAAATTTGTTAGATTATGGAGAATATATTTGTTAGATTACTGTATTATACCTTTTATCTGCCTGCTGCGCTAATATTCTATGAACCTGTTAAAAAGCTTTGATATTAAGCCGATCGAAACACCGTAAAATAGCTGATATTATATGTAAAAAGCGCATGGAGAAGGTGCTTATCAACTAGTTAACTTGGCTATCGAACCACCGAACCGATTAAGCTGTAGTTATATTTATCCCTGCTTATACTAGTCTATATTTTAATATGTCAATTATCCCGAACCGTACTAATACATTATCCCAATCGTCGGGTGTACTTAAACTCAATAGGCATTTATCCAGAGCTTTAGTAAAGAACCCCACAAATTCTTTTGCTGGTGTATAGAAGGCAATGAGTATGCTACACCTAGTAAGTGTTCGTATTTACCCCTGTTTACACTAGTTTGTATTTTAATATGTCGATTATCCCGAGCCGTATTAATATATTATCCCAATCGCCGGGTGTTCGATACCCAATAGAAATGTATCCCGAGCTATAGCACAAACTTACCTTGACATGCTAAAGTCACAATTTTGAGTTCTGTCGTCAAACGGTTTTTGGGAAATTCGGCCCAAGACTATGAGTGTTAGATATTTAAGTAGACTACCTGGTAGGTTTATTCGCAGACTAATAATAATCTATTATCTCGAACAATTGGTTGAAATGTTGTTGTGCAGACAGGTGACGAATTTATTTGAGCTATGCTTGAGGAATTGATATCATATAATCCCAATAGTGACATTACAGAATTTGTCTCAGGATACTTAAATTACGCGTATAAAGTTCTAAAGGATTTTACTTGATTACAGCACATCGCTGTCCATAAAGAACCAGTAGAAAATTACTACAAAACATGATTCTTAAAGATTCTGACTCGTATATATAGAATATGTGAATAATAAATACTGTGCGATAGTAGCGAAAACAGAGACTATTTCTACTAAAAGAAAGTTCTGAAGCTCTGTTCCTTACGTTTAAAACTTAACTTATTTATATAATATGTTTACTTCGGTATATTGTAACATCTCTGTATATATACTGAAGATTTAAACCTATGTACTGTGTAATAATCTTGACCCTATCATATTTAGGAGTTGCGTTAAAAGTAGAGGAAATTTTTATGTTTTTAGTTAGATATGTAATTTATGTGCATGTATGGAAATTTAGCATTTCAGGCTGTACTTGCATATTTGTCAACTTCTTACGACGGTGAAGTTAGTATGGGATTTAATTATTTTTTACTAAAACAAAACACAAAGTGTGCCTGGTGTATGGAATTTACAATGTCGAATTATGTCTGATTCGGTTCGTTGAAACAAATTGTCACTAATTTTTATATTTTACCAGTGAGCTGTGTTTTCAGCAATATTAATGATTACCCCTGTTTTCTACGAGTGTTTTATTTAGCTCGTACCTACACATAAAGTATGTTTTACATTTATGTCACGGACTTCATGGTTTTCTGCTTGAAAATCTGATCTCAACCAGACATTTGAACTACAGGGTGATGTAATGTATGTGTCTTATTAACTTAAATAAAATCAAAATAAAACATTTTACACTTGGTCTGTTCCACAGATATATCATATTACCTACTTATCTACAACAGGTTAACACAGGATATTTCTCTCATAGGGTGAATGATTTGATTAACCTCTGCATGCCCTTGAGATGTATTTTTAGATTAATGCATGTCTGTTCCACATATGTTTACATATAGGAAATATTCCCTAGGGAAATTTGGTAGGTTTTGGTATAGTGTAATTTTTACTAAAGCATATTAAATATAATGTAATAATGTGCTATATGAGGAGTATTTTTAACAGCTGACACCTGCTTTGCCTTATCACACCTTTTCCATATATCATGTTTTTAGATGTGTTAGACGCTTTCAGTATTTGATATGTTTTGGTACTAGGCTTCGTAGTGTAATAATTTTAGCTAAAATCATCTTAAATATAATACAATGTTAAATAAGAAGTAATAAGCTCGAAGGTAAAGTCAAAACAAGAAAAACTGTGAATTAAATAGTTCTTGCTTGATCTCGCAATATTATACTGTAGATTTATTAGTAGATGTCCAGATGTTTAATTGGCTACCTTCGATTATATCCTAAACATTAAGAGCTCCCAGGTGTCTCAACACATTACTACCTATTCGTCTGATTTAGTAAATAATTACGTACCGTTTGACACTATTTTGTCTATAACCTTGTGATCAGTGAAAATTGTGCTGTATTTTTTCTAATAAACGATAATTATTCAAATAATTTTTATTTTAATTTCAATCTCAGTATTTTCTACACAAAGAGCCTTCATCTAGATAATTTATTAATGGTGCATTGATTGGGGAATTTTTGTCCTGTACCATAACATTTTGATATTACTTTATTTAAATGATATAGTGCTCTATTAATTTGGGAATATTTTAACCACCCTATACACTACATATTAAGTTTTATGATTCTTATTAATACTAAAATTTAAGTCCTCTATTTAGAGGTGTTTGATTTTTATTTTGGTTAGCTTTTGTGTGTACAGGATATCTCCACGTTATCAATATAGTAATATAATAAAAAGGGGGCGGCTATTTCAAAGAACACATGAGCTATATTTATCCAAAGCATTATTTAGTTGATAGTTCTATGAACTTAATCTATTTTTAACCGCAAATGAAATTATTAAACACTATTGGAGGCCCTTAAAATACTTAATATAATTTGTAAACTTACCTTGATATGCTAATGTCAGCCTTTCGTATCTGGTGTATATTAAAAGTTTCTCATTTTTACCTTTAAACACCTGTTTCTGGTACACCATTTATGTGTAAATAGTTTTATATATAAATTAATGGAACTAGTCAGATATAAACTTGAGGTGATCATTTTGTTAAAATAATATATTATCTCCCTTACATCGATTTTGTAGTTATATGTAGAGTAAAAATTGTATAGTTGAACTTGTTATCAATCATATTCAATTACTGTCTTCTTAGAGAATAGTTTAAATAGGTATATTTGAGGGAAAATAATAAAAAGTTTTTGAGCAATTCAACTTTATTACATACAAATAAACAATAAAAATATAAGTACTGTTTTGTAAAGCAATGGAGCACTAAATATTATATACCTTTTACGGTAAATCTGTTAATCACATATGCATGGTTTTTATAGTAAACTCTCGAGTAAAGCAAACTTTCGCATATTAGTTTTGAGATGTGTGTTTTCCACCTGATATTTTTTAGTGACACACTGATTCCTGGTTTGAAATTGTAGCACATAAACTTAATAGATTTTCTAGACGGTTGTTGTTCCCTAATTTGCACATAATTTTACTATTACTCTGAAAATATCCTTTGTTGTGTACAATAACCGTTTCCTATATCATTGTTTCTACATTGTTCTAAAATTACCTTTTCTTAAAACATTCACTAGTTTTTAAACACTTGCGAATTCTGTTTAATACGCACACAAACGTATCCGTTTTTCGTCTATGGTTTAATAGCATCTCACATGCAGGTGATGGGCAGGTGTCGAACGTGTGGGTAACATTATTTGGCACCATTTTTTGCTTTCGTATATTACTTTTCACTTCAACATTTTTAACGCGTTGAATTTTTATGTGTTGTCCTTGCACTGGTCTGAGAATCTCCATTTGTTAAAAACATTCACTATTTTTTAAAGATCGATAAGAGTCCACAAATTTTATTCGTAGGAATATGTCCGGTTCCTTGGGATTTGTAGATTTTTTCACAATTGATTTGGTTTGCGCTATCACTGAAATATATGTTCCTTCTTGCATGTCAACTTCTTTATGAATAAGCGGCTATCATAGTTTATCAAATTACGAAGAACACGGGTATGAAACATTCCATTTGTTAAAAACATTCACTACCTCTGGAAAATCCTGCGAAAACTGTAGTACTGTGACACCCGCACATAACTAACATTTTTGCATTGAAAAATAAATGTTTTTATGGTCCGTATAATAAATTCTAAACTCTATTTCATTGACGCACCCACCAATGATTTTTTAACTTGGTAAGCTGTCTCAGCATATCATATATCAACTTTTGTTTATTTGTTGTAAGTGTGTGAACTTTTGTCCCGCTATTCTGAATTTTTTATAAGCCATATATTATCTGTGGAAGCATCGCATATTTCTTAGTTAATTGCCCTGTTTGCTAATTCTTGAAATGAATTTGCTTTATTCCCCGTGCCTAGTTAGTTTTTAAATTCAAGTTTCACGTATTCTACAATGTACAGGGTGTGTTTTGTTTGACCTGGATTATTACCTATATATTAATGTGACTTTTTGACGTTGTCTAATGAGGAAGTATTATTTAAAAGGCTAAAAATAGATTCTACTTTACGTTTTCATGTATTATATTACTTTCAACTCACATGTTGCTTCCTAGCACAACATATGACTGCGTTTTTCTGTTTGACGTTGTGTATTATTTACAGAGCTAAAAATAGATTTATCGTGTGGGTCGAAAATATTATTTTAAATTTTCATTAGGGCTAATACGTATCTCCTATGCTTTTCAGGAATCCTTGAATGTTGGTTTTCCTAGTAATAGGTACTCTGCGCGATGATTCTTTGCACCTGAGCACATATGTGTTGTTTTTGTGGTAACCCTACTTGTCCACAGACGAGGTTTTGGTATTATTAAATTTAATCCAGTGACATGTTCTTTTTAACAGACATATGATGAAATATTATTACTGACAGCTGGTGTGTACGTATTATTTACAAATGCTAAAAATAGATTCTAATGCCCCTTGCGAATTGCTTGCCATCAAGAAACGATAACAGGCAGCGTCCTTCGTGTATTCTTGAATGCATGTTTTCATCAATAATGCGAACTATTTTCCGCTCGAATATATTGTTTTTATCATTAAGACAGATAATTTTCCTATACACAAGCCTTCAGGTATTCTTGAATGCATATTTTCCTAGTAGTCCAGTGATGTATCTGCTCAACGATTCTTTTCTGTTTGGCCTCGCGTATTATTTACAAAGACTAAAAATAGATTCTATCCTGTTGGTCGAAAATATTATTTTAAATTTATCTGATACGTATTTCCTATATACTGGTAATAACCCTCAAGGAAATCTTGAATGCATGTTTTCCAAGTAGTTCCGTGATATATCTGACCCGACCTACCTCAACGATTCTTTTACAGCACATAAGTTCATTTCAAGCGTCTAAAAATAGATTCTATCTTTTTAATTTCCTATATCCCGACCTTCAGATAACGCTGTAGAATGTGTCTTCCTCGTACCTTTTTTATTTACAAAGGCTAAAAATAGATTCTATTGTGCATACCTACCACAGGTAACAATCTTCAGGTGTTTTCCTAGTACCCTGTGTTTTCATACCCTTTTAAATTTATCTGATACGTATATCCTGACCTTCAGGTAACATATTTTTATTATACCCTTCCACCTATGCACAGGTACTTCAGGTGATTTCCTAATACCCTAATAACCCTTATATCCCCACCTTCAGGTAACACATTTTTTATTATACCCTTTCACATATACACAGGTACTTCAGGTGTTTTCCTAATACCCTAATAACCCTTATATCCCGACCTTCAGGTAACACATTTTTTATTATACCCTTTCACATATACACAGGTACTTCAGGTGTTTTCCTAATACCCTAATAACCCTTATATCCCGACCTTCAGGTAACACATTTTTTATTATACCCTTTCACATATACACAGGTACTTCAGGTGTTTTCCTAATACCCTAATAACCCTTATATCCCGACCTTCAGGTAACACATTTTTATTATACCCTTCCACCTATGCACAGGTACTTCAGGTGTTTTCCTAATACCCTAATAACCCTTATATCCCGACCTTCAGGTAACACATTTTTTATTATACCCTTCTACCTATGCACAGGTACTTCAGGTGTTTTCCTAATACCCTAATAACCCTTATATCCGAAAGAGGGCAGGATGGACATAATAGCCTGCTCTGCTTACTTCCCGGGAGACAGGGATGCAGGTCAACCTCCTCCGGCTGCAGTTAGGTCGCTAATCGCCTACAGCAAGAGGAACAACATTCACCTGGTCATTGGATGTGACGCAAACTCCCATCATACTGCATGGGGGAGCACAGACATCAACCAAAGAGGTGAGTCACTTTTTGATTATTTATTAGGTGAAGGACTAATTGTGAATAACATTGGAACGGAACCAACCTTTATCACTAGAAATAGGAGAGAGGTACTAGATTTGACAATCAGCTCAACCTTTATGAGCAATAAGATATCCAATTGGAGGGTATCCTCTGAACCCTCATGTTCAGATCATAGACATATCCAATTCAATATAGAAGCTGGACCAAGACCAGTGGTGAGTTATCGGGATCCCAGATGTACAGACTGGAAGGGATACAAACAGTCCCTCGAGTCCCACCTTGGATCCGCTCTCACCACAATCAGGAATCGTGATGAAGTAGAAATTGTGGCAGAACAGATCCGGAATGCAGCTGTTTCAGCTTATCACGAAAATTCTCCACTAAAATCCAAAAAGGACAACAGAGGGGCACCATGGTGGAACAAAAAACTAGATAAAATGAGAAAAGAAGTTCGACGCCTCTTTAATCGAGCTAAAGATTCGGGCAACTGGGAGCAATATAGATCTACACTAACAGATTATAATAAAGAAATCAGAAAAGCAAAAAGGGAATCTTGGAGGAAGTTCTGCGAGGGTATTACTGACTTACCTGGCAGCACTAGGATCCACAAGATCATCTCCAGAGAACCGGCTCGAGTATTTGGTATGGTAAAACGACCGGATGGCTCGTTTGCCGAATCTGGAAAAGAAACCCTAGAAATTCTTGCTCTGAACCACTTCCCAGGAAGTTCGATTCTGATGGATAATCAATTGCCGCCACCATCGGGGGGGCGACTAAAACGTCCACACAAAAACGACTGGCAGGTGGCAAAAAAGGTTATCACAGCCTCAGCGGTAGAATGGGCTATTGGATCGTTCCAACCATTCAAATCGCCTGGTGAGGATGGCATATTTCCAGCGCTACTACAAAATGGACTGGAGATACTGCTACCTTTCCTCATCAGACTATACAGAGCTAGTCTGGTATGGAATTATATTCCATCCAGTTGGGCGGCGATTAAAGTGGTATATATACCAAAAATGGGTCGGACAGAACCTGACCCAAAATCGCTTAGGCCCATTAGCCTGACATCATTTCTGTTGAAAGGTCTGGAGAAGGTACTGGATGGGCACATCAGAGGAAACATCCTGAGTATACGTCCTCTCAGCGTCCATCAATATGCCTATCAACCGGGCAAATCAACAGAACTAGCATTAAATAACCTGGTTGGGAAAATCACCCAATCTCTACAGGCAAAGGAGATTGCGGTGGCAGCATTTCTCGACATTGAAGGAGCATTTAATAATGCACTGCCCGACTCCTTATACACAGCAGCAGCTGCCAGAGGAGTCGAGCCAACCATAAGTGACTGGATTCGAGCTATGCTAGAAAACAGAATCATCACGACGTCTCTAAAGGGGGAAACGGTGAGCTTTAGGGCCGCGAGGGGATGCCCACAGGGCGGGGTTCTCTCCCCGCTCCTGTGGTCACTCCTTGTGGACGACCTGCTTGCCATTATCTCCCTGTGGGAAGTCGAGATTCAGGCATATGCTGACGACCTAGTCATTCTGGTTAGAGGAAAATCTGAAGAGGTACTCTCAAATACCCTTCAAGAGGTACTAGATGCTATTCACATCTGGTGTGAGAGAGAGCAGATGTCTGTTAACCCCCACAAAATGGTAATTATACCCTTCACCAGAAAAAGGAAGCTGGACAACCTGGAACCACCTTCCATATCGGGTGAAATTATTCCATTTGCGGAAGAAGTGAAATACCTAGGTGTCACCCTAGATAAGTCACTCAACTGGAATTCCCACTTGGAAAAGATAATCCACAAAGCGAGACTGTCCCTGTGGACATGTCGAAGAATTTGCGGAAAATCTTGGGGCATTGGTCCCCAACAATTGTATTGGATATACGTTACGGTCATCAGACCAATGATAGCGTATGCTTCAATAGTTTGGTGGTCGAAAGGGCTGCAACAAACGACCAAAACCAAACTCTCTGGATTGCAGAGACAAGCAGGCTTGGCAATAACTGGTGCAATAAGCACCACACCGTCAGCTGCTCTGGAAGTCCTCCTGGAACTACCTCCTCTCCATATTTACCTGGAGAGAGAGGCCAGGTGGGCAACATACAGAATCTATCAAGCGGTAACTAATATGCCGCAGGCTAGCATCATGGAGCACAACAGGCTGTTGGATGACTTACACTGTCACAACATCCTGGGAATGCCTTCAGATGTGATGCCTACCTTTATCAACCATGAACTGCCCTTTAAAGTCCTGTTTCCTGGAAGAGAGGAATGGGATCGGAACAAAACCGACCTACAAAGGGCAGATAGTTGTTGGTTTACAGACGGCTCCAAAACCCCTGAGGGAACTGGAGCCGGTGTATATAGTCGCAAGCCAAAGGTAAGGATAATTTCGAGCCTTGGTGACAATGCGACTATATTTCAGGCAGAAATTCATGCCATTGAACTGTGTGTACGGAGGCTCGAACAGACGCAACCTAGACACAGATCAATAAAAATATTTTCAGACAGCCAAGCGGCTCTTAAAGCCCTTGGATCCTACCGTTGTAACTCTAAAACGGTTAGGAATTGCCAGGAAGCTCTTGCCCGACTGGGCAAAAACAACAAACTGACTCTGATTTGGATACCTGGCCACTCTGGTATGGAGGGCAACGAAGTTGCCGATTCCTTGGCCAGAGAAGGTGCGGCAACCAAATTTATAGGTCCAGAACCGGCACTTGGCATATCCGCAAATTCTGCCAAGGCTGCTATCCTAGCCTGGGCTGAATTGAAAACAATCCAGCACTGGCAGGAACTACCAGGATTAGTTCACTCAAAGGAGTTTATTACATACCCCTTGAAGTCAAGAACTAAAAAACTATTAGAGTTGAATAGGCTACACCTAAGAACTCTAATTGGCCTATACACTGGGCACTGCAGATTAAATCATCACCTGCACAGAATTGGACTGGTGGAAAGCGCCGAATGCCGTCTGTGTTTGGAGGATGATGAAACGGCAGAGCACATTTTATGTGCCTGTCCTGCTGCAGAAAGAACCAGGTTCTCACTGTTTGGCAAAGGGCGACTGAAGCCAGAGGACCTGGACAGTTTCTCACCCAACAAGATTATCAGCTTTATTAAAAAGCTGAATCTGTTGGGTGAACTATAACTAGGAGTGAGCCACAATAGACCTGATGGTCGCAGTGGAGGGTCTGACAGGAGCCCACTCACATATGAACCTAACCTAACCTAACCCTTATATCCCGACCTTCAGGTAACACATTTTTATTATACCCTTCTACCTATGCACAGGTACTTCAGGTGTTTTCCTAATACCCTAATAACCCTTATATCCCGACCTTCAGGTAACACATTTTTTATTATACCCTTCCACCTATGCACAGGTAACGATCTTCAGGTGTTTTCCTAGTAATACCTGGGCACCGTCTCCCACAATCGATTCGACCACTTCCTGTTTACCCGTTTGATTTCCGATCACTCTCGGTTTACCTGTTCGATTTCCTGTTTGTACCTATCCGCCACGTGCATACCTGAATTATGAATCACATCCATAGACAAGTTTAGACATGTTCATGAAATAACGGTTAAGCCAGATGCTTGCCCACGTGCATGCCAGATGTTCAAACACGTGTACCCCACATTGTGAGAACGGCCGTTACGATACTTTCCCACGATCGATGCTCGCCCACGTGTATGCCATAAATCACCTTCGGCCAGATGGCCGCCCACGTGCACGCCATACCTAATGAGAGTGCTGCTGGAGCGGAGCTGATCATGAGTGAGCTCTGCTCACTCATGAGCTGCTCCGCTCCAGCAGCGCTCTCATTTGCATCCTACTTCAATTCCTATATAGGAGTTGGCTCTGATGAATATAGAACTTTCTGGTTCCACAATAACAGTTAACATAACCTCAAATTCTACGTTTTTGTAAGTTTATTCTCCTTTTTAATGTTTTTATTCACATTTCTAAACTAGAATCAGTGTAACATTAATAAGCTCTCTCATATAATATACACATGTTCGAATTTTCATGGTAATTTCAGGGCCGGATTTCGCTCTACTGCTATTTAATTATATTTAAGTTACTTTTATCCCAAAGTAATAATCGAGATGAGTATAACGATGAAATAATACACAAAACTTAATAACAATAAATATCGAAAATAAACAGGTACTGTCGTAAGCAAAAAAAAATTGGACTACTGTTTTTTTCTAATGTAAATTTGTCCTTATTTGAATATGTGCAATGAATTTTGACAACTAACTGACAATCAGGTCTATTCTGTAACATTTTTGTTAAGCTTTAACGGCAAGGTCACTGTTAAAATAATTAGTGGAATGAAGTTAATGGTCAGTAGTATTCTGTATACTTTTTTTAAGGTTAAATTTAACCAACATCGTTTAAAATTAGAGGCGACTTTGGACCTGCCACTAAAATTTAACGTTACCGTTAAAGAGGCAAAAACACCGTATTTTATTTTTTGGTTCATAAAATTTTGTATATCATTCAGTAAATGACACTTTATTTAAGAAAGTGGCAGGATCATTCAAAATACAGAAACAAAATATTTAATCTAAACTTTGAATTGATTTGCCAACCGAAAAACTTTTATTTGCATAACTCCGAAGACAACATAATCAGAAATTTTTTGACTTTTCACTAGAATAAAATGCTTGTCAATGAGCTTGAGATTCTTTTGATGACCCATTTTCTCATTTATATCCATTAATTTTTTTTCCGCCTTCAAATAATCGTTATCATAACCTCAAATAGAAGCGCGAGTTCTGTTTGACGATAATTTAATGCGGAAGGTATTCATTTTTTTCTGCGAGTATTATATATTTTGTGGGATTATTGTCCGGCTTAATATAATACTCAACTCATTGTCTTAACTACTCTCATTCTCTCTCTCAAAACGGTACACTCAAACTTAATAGATTTAAAAGAAACCCAAACACAACTCATGCAAAATATTATAAATCTCAATGGAAATAACAATCAGTCTGTATCAAATAATAAATATAACATTCAACCTTCATCATCGACGAGCGAGTTAAATGCCCAAGAAATAAAATCAATTAAACCTGGTGATGTGAAAAACAACGACAAAACATCATATAGTGACGTGCTAAAAAACAAGAAAACAAAAATCAAGTCTACCATGCAAATTGGTGACGGAGAGGCAGATGAGGACTTCCAAGGGGTGCAGAAAAGAATCTGGATTTTTTTGTCGAGAGTTAAACTACAAGTTACTGCTGAAAAAATAAGTAAATATCTTAAATCTAAGCCACTCATGAAGGACAGAACCATAATTATTGAAGAACTGCAACTAAAAAGAACACGATCAAAGGCTTTCAAAATAGGATTTGATTACGCATTAAAAGACGAGGTTTACAACCATGAATTCTGGCCAAAAGGGGTTGGTTTCTCCAGATTTATTTTTCCAAAAAATAGTCATGAAGACAATGGTCAAAACTGGGAACAGCAAGGTGACGTAGAGGGAACAAATTTTTAATTAAAAATGGAAACAGGCTCAGTGAGGAACCAAATCAATATCATATTGACCCCTACGAATCAATGGTACCTTCACTCACTATTGCACCCGAAGTAAATAAATATAATAAAAAAAGTATTGTTGTATGTCACTTAAACATCAGAAGTATGCGAAATAAAGTCACAGAGCTTGAAGTTCTCCTCAAGTCTCTGAACTTCCCTGATGTCGTCTGCATCACGGAGACTCACTACAAAGCTGATGAAATTGCCCAGATTAACTTTAAACCCTATGTTACAGCGGATTATTTCTGTAGGAGCAATAGTGTTGGTGGTGGAGTAGCTATATTTACCAAACAGGATCTCAACGTCACAGTAATAAAGTCTAAAGTTAGTAAATCAGAATCATATTTTCAATATGCTCTCATTAAAGTAAACTTAAACACCAACGTCAATATGCAAATCAGCTGCATTTACAGAGCCCCAAATCCAGCAAATTTTAAACAGTTCATGGACTCCTTGTGTGACCTTATGCAATCAGCCTTCAATACTTCAACCGTCAATATGATATGTGGAGATTTTAACATAAATTTAGACAGTACTTGTGTAGATAAGTTTGGCAGGGAATTCACTAATTTAATTAAATCATTTGGATTCAATATTTGTATTAACGAATATACACGTATTACTAGAAATTCTAAATCAATTATAGATAATATTTTGTGTAATGTCGATCCATCAACACTTCAACCCACTGTTGTATACCATTTCTTGCAACATGTTTCCTACAGCTATGAACACTTAGATCATACTGTGACTCAGACTGACAGTAAGGTAAGAAGGTTTTTCAATAGTACAAATAACATTAATAACTTTAAATATCTACTGTCCTTGGAAAGCTGGGAGTTTTTGCACACAAATACAGATAGTAATTCTAAATTTGAACAATTTTATTATATATTTCTTAGACTGATGGACATTTCATTTCCACTAGTAAGCATTAAGGACAAAAATGGCAACAAAACTAAAGCAAAGCCCTGGATCACTCAATACATAATTGATGAAGGTAAATTGGTTAGGGACGTATATAAAATATATAAGTTAACAAACGATGAGAATATTTTAATTCGTTATAATATATTGAAGAAGAATCACTCTAATAACATTAAAATGGCAAAAAAATCTTATCATGATTCTTTAATACAAAATTCTAAAAATATGGCCAGTACAGCTTGGCAAGTCATCAAAAGCCAAGTAACTGATAGAAAGTCAACAAAGGCACCATTAGTATTTTGTGATGAGGAGGGGCACAATATAAGGAATTATGAAACTGCCGCACAGGCTTTTAATAATTATTTCATTAACTCAATAAAACTATTAACTGATAACCTAACTGTCAGTCATGATATTAATAATTCAATAAGAGAAAATTCTTTATTTTTATACCCAGTGACGTCACAGGAAGTGAGAATGATTATCACCAAAATATCTGTCAAGCACTCTGCTGGTTATGACGAGGTACCCTGCTCTCTTCTTATTAACGTTATTGATTACATTATTGATCCAATTACTCAGCTGCTAAACTATTCTTTTCAAGATGGGATGTTCCCTGCGCTCTTAAAAAAAGGCCTCATTGTGCCAATTCATAAAAAAGGCGAACTATCCGTAATTACTAATTACAGAGGAATTGCTTTACTCTCAGCCTTTTCTAAAATTTATGAAAACTCGTTTCATGCAAGATTATCAAATTTTCTAGAAATGGAAAAAATTTTATCAAACAACCAGTTTGGGTTCAGAAAAAAAGTCTCAACACAAGATGCCATTTTATCAGTCTACAACTTTATTTTAACAAACTTTGAGCATAAAAATAATACGGCTTGCATCTTATTTGATCTCAAACGTGCTTTTGATACTATCAACGTAAATTTGTTAATAAATAAACTTTTCAATTATGGCATACGTGGCCTTGCCTTAGATTGGTTATCGTCCTATTTAACTGGCCGTAGTCAAGAAGTCGTATTAAGAACTAATGGTTCAACTTTCAGATCGGAATCATGTCCTGTGTCTACAGGGGTCCCGCAAGGGAGTGTCCTAGGACCCCTCTTATTCATTATTTTTATAAACAATATTTTTTCCTATCACCCTAATGCTTTCATGTCACTCTTTGCCGATGATGCTCTAGTCGCAGTCACGTCAGATAATCTATGTGACCTTAGCCTAAAAGCAAATAATTCTATTCATTGTATGAAAGACTATTGCTTAGACAATGGACTTGTACTAAATTATCTGAAAACTGACCTTATACTGTTCTCGCCAAGAGAACTAAAAGAAAGTCTACTGGTAAGGGCTGACAGTAATAGTATCCAACAAAGTAAGTCTGTAAAGTTCCTGGGTTTGTACATCGATGCACACTTTTCATGGGGCAATCAAATTGATGTTATACTTAAAAAACTATCAACAACTTGTTTTGTTATATGGCAGCTTAGACACTATATTAACCTGGACACTTTAAAAATGTACTATTTTGCTTATGTACACTCAATTTTGAGCTATGGTGTCATGTGCTGGGGCAACTGTGTGAGAATTGGTGAAGTTCTCTTACTTCAGAAAAGAATTGTCAGAACTATGACATATAAAAATTCCAGATTTTCCTGCAGAGGCCTATTCAAGGAACTAAAGATCTTAACAATTACCAGCATTTATATATTAAATTGCGTATGTTACGTCAAATCGCACCCTGATAAATTTACCCTAACTAGAGACAGTGGCTCTGCGTATAACCTCAGAGTAAACCACAATCTACTTGTGCCTCAGCACAATATGTCAATATCCGCAAAAGGACCACTGATTATGGCAGTCAAGCTATTTAACAACTTACCTGCTTCCTTAAAGTCTTTAAAAAATTTCAATATGTTTAAATCTGGTGTACGCAACATGTTGTTAGAACACTGCTTTTATACAGTCACTGAATTTATGAATTTTAATGAATTTTAACTGTAATGTTTATTTTTATACTTAATACTGCATTATAATTAATGCTCAATTTTTAATATTTTAATATTTAACAAAGTGTCCACGTCTATGTAATTTCTGTGTCAATGAATAATTTTCATGTATTGTTTTATATGCCTACCAAAGTATTCTATGTTAAGTTAATTGGTTTTTGTTGTTTTGTCTCATTTTTAAGTGACACTATTCTATACCTGTATTCACAGGTCTGTTGAAATAAAGATATTTTGTATTTGTATTTGTATTCAAAGACTTCCCTGCTCTCATTAGGTTTGTTTTTAATTTGACCTTGAGCATATCAGGGAAAGAAATAACCGGTCGTTAAAAACTATGACTTTAACAGGTCCGTTAAATGGTCGCATACAGAATAGAAAAATCAGTTACTATTTTTAGCATTCCGTTAAAATTAAAATTTTAGCAGGTCGTTTATTTTTAACTAAAAAATTACAGAATAGACCTGAATGTCACAAAAATTAAAGTTAGATGTACACAACTAAATTTTAGAAAAAAATATGTTATAACACTTCTCTTATTTTTTTTTTGCTCACGACCAATGCAATCTAAAGGCTGCACTTTAAAATTACACCCAACCACTGTTATTTGATATATTTTATTAGATATTAATAAATTTATTCAAGTCTGCCCCTGAAATGTTTGGGGAAAAATTCAACCTCACATTCTTGGTGTCACAAAACTTTAACTGTGGATTATATACATCAAGAGACATCTAAAAACACAAATTGTAATTGAATCTAATTAAAGAAGAAAAAAATTATATACCCCGTGACGAGTCGCCACTGGTTTGCGATGAAAATTGTGTACTACTAGTGAACTAGTGTGTCACTAATATTAATAAAGATGTCAGTTACTGTAATTCAAATACATATTGCACTAAACTCATTATTTTAAAAATTAATTGCGCCTACCATTGTTTTCCCCGCGTAGAAAAATTAAGTAAAAAAGACAAAACACAAAGATATTAGTATTATTCATAGTAAGTGTTCAAATTTATCACCGTTAACTTCGCAGCAAAGTTCCAAACGGCGGATTAGAGCATCCTAGACATGATCATAGTTATCCACACCATTTCTAATATGCACTGTACCTGACATCCAAATGAGGAGCCTCGTGGCGTATAAACCACATCCTTCCTATTAGTGCCAGTAGTAAGTCATCGCATGTATTTTTTTAGAAAATCCAAATACATATTGGAATGAAGTCATGTTGGTAGAATGTATGGGTCTATTAAATCATTGTTCAATCCTGCCCAACACGTTTATGGAAAAGCGATACTGAAAACGCAGGTCACGGTGCGATAGTACCGAACAAATATCACAAAGGCGTTGCACTGTAGCAAGTACAGTTTTTCTACTAGGAATCTTAATTCATATTCCCATTGGGCGGCAGTAACATTATTGTCGTAATATACTAGTATCATGTCCAAATATTCACATACTACTTGATGTAGTGTGCCGTATTTACCATTATCCTTTCACACGTAAAATACATAATGCTCAGACCGCGATCACAACCGATATGACCTGCGAATAAAACTGGATCATCCTTCGGACAGGTAGCTTCCAGGAAGACAGTTGTTTACAGGATAGACTGCAATTCAACGTCACACCACTTCGAATTCTAACAGTTTTTATCAATGGTAATGTAGGTCAGTACTGTGTGTTTTTCGCTGGTCATTGGCGTCGTATCAGGGAAATTAGAAACAAATTATGGATTATATGTATGTTTTGTAAACTTCCGCCTACTTCCAGGTGTTTCCCTTCACCTCAGAAGTCCATGCTTACAATTATGTATCAAAGTGTTGTGACATGTTGTACAGGCGCGGATCCAGCCCTCAAAATGGGTTGTGGGCACGGCTATCTGAAAATCGGTCAAGTGCTAGTCGGACTGCGGACTCGCTTACGATACATTGCATTCCTACAAAGGAGACATTTACAAAATGTATGACGCCTCGGCCAAGACAACGTTTTGCGTAAATGGCTTTTTTAGAGAGTTCCTGAACAGCACCTTTTACGTCGTATGCCATCACTGAACAGCTGTCAGTTCCTATCCCTACACAGAGAGATAAATCTACATCAAATTTGTGGCAAAGATTTTCCACGATTTTCGATAATGCGATGCCTGTTAACCGTAATTCTTTTGTGCCGTTTGAGCTATCTCCTTCTTCACATTGAATCATTTTATAAGCGTCGCAAAAGCATACAAAATCTTCCGTAATAACACAAAAATATCTGAATGATAGACTCATCTGTTCGGTATGAGAAATATCTGTAGTCTTGTCAAACGGTCAAACAGAATAGCGAAAAACTTTGATTTTTTCACGCTTTGTAAAATGGTTTCCTGAATCTTTTTATTACAAATATCTATAAGTTCGTTTTGCATAGTTTTGCTTATGTAAGTTGCTGTAGAATTTGTTGATGATAAATGGTGCTCAAGAACTGAGTCGCCTGCATCTATCCTAAATTTCAACAGAGCTAGGAAAAAACCCCGCAGTTTTTTATAGTAAAAATGGGTTTCAGTCGATTGTTCTGAAACTTGGTGAAAATGTTCTCCTGGGTCCCCAGCAGTCCGCCCGAATTCGATTTTTTGATCTAGAGGCGATTGAAACTGTGAACATCTGCGAAGGTCTGCTTAAATGTTCCATAAATATTTTGAAAATATCCAGGCTCATTTTTTGGAGAAAAATAAGCATCTTTTGTCTCTTGGTGTTTTTTTAAGTGCTTCCTTCTTCCGGAAAAAAATAACAAACAATTTGTAATTTCTTTACGGGGAAAGGAAGCACTTTGAAGAAACAGTTGGGGGGGCATAAGTTGATTATTTTTGTTCAAAGAACACGCCTGCCTGTTTTCAGAATTTTTTAGATAAAAATAATTTCGACCAAGAATTTCCCTAGATTTTAATTTTTTTCTACTTCAGAAAGATCCCAAAATATTCAGGCATATTCTTTGGGTAAAAAATAATCAATAATGCCCCCCAAATTTTTCTTCGAAGTGCTTTTCCTTTTCCCGTAAAAAAATTATAAGTATAACCTCTAATTTATTACAATAAATGATACATTGCCATAAATTTTTAATGCATTTTTATTATAATCAATATTTACAAGTTCACTAAAATCCATTTTTTCACAATTAAGAATATTACGATTCATTTTTAACTTTTTGTTATTAAATGAAGGAATAAAATAATTTACGATAAACAAAATTATCACTGATCAGTGATCATCAGAAAAAAAGAAGTGTTTGATTCTAAGCGATTTGTCGCTACTCCGCTTACATTTCAACGTATTTTTACTACTACGACAAAAATTTGATCACGTGGTTCATTTCTCGCTGGTCGCAGCGACTGAGCGACTAGCAAGAAAATGTACTAATATAATCGCTCACAATGTGTATGTGTGTGTAATGCGCTGCGTTCCAAATTACGCACGGTTCATTGTTTTTCTTTTTTAATTTTAATAAAAGGCATTGAAAATAACATCGACCTCAATTAGGGTTGTGGGCATGCCCACCGTGCCCACAACGGTGGATCCGCGCTTGATGTTGTATAGAGACACAGAAGTTCTATAAGAATCCCAGAAGTTTCTTTCCAGATTTATAGTGTCCTTTTGGTATTTTCAATATGGATGCCGTATTTTCGATGCTGTCAGTGGACGCCATATTGATATTTTTAAGAAAACTGTTGAAAAACAGGTTGCATTTTTAATATACTCAGCTAATACTACATTTTATGTAAATATAATTATGTAACATAAGTTAAAAAGCGCTATTTTTTATGAAGAATGGAATGTTGTCAAAAATTAAAAAAATATATTTATAGTTAGAATTTTTAAATATATATAATTTCGGTGGCGCCTTTATTTTTTTGAGGTGCAAATGTCAATTTTACAGTAAAGTTGCATTTGCATGAAAATTTTATGGGTATATTTACCATAAAAGTCCAAGTGTAATACAAAGTTAAAGTCTCCATATTGTTAGAAAGAAAGATGTACTCATTTTAGCATCAACAACCAAAGAAAGAGAAATAGGTTTATGGTGAAAGAAAGAGCGAGAAGGAGAGGTTCTGTATTTAAAGTTTATAAGGGTAACAGTTACATTTCCATTTACTTTACTTCTTATTATAGAACTTAAAATGGTAACCCTTATAGAGCACGCCATTTAAGCTCTTTAAGTGGTATAAAGTGGTAATTGAAAAGTTTTCATGGACAATAGATGTTACTAAAGTTTTTATTATTCGGTGATGGAGATATTCAGATTACTACAAAACAAATTGTTCAGTGGGCTATTCCTACATACATTCATTTTTATATTTGAAAATGTGATAATCCAATGGTCACATGTTTCTTCTTTCATTTAAGCTTTATTGAGCTCAATTTCATTAATTAGTTCAGAAGTTATAACAAATTTAGTGTAGCGCGTCCGACATCGCGCACGCTTTGCGTGCCGTACTTACGTGTCGCTGCGGTCCATTTTCGTGCATTTAACAAAAAGATCTGGAGCCTACTTTTTGGATCGTACACAAAAACTTCATATACGTTTTTGGTGTGAAATTTCCCTTACTTTCGATTTACTAAGTAATTCTTTTCGATAAAATTAAATTTAAAAATCGTAATATTACACCTATTTTTACAGCAGCAGTTTTTAGGATGAAGACTGTTTATCATATATTATTGATAGAATTTAGAAGACAGTGGAAGAAAGTCCGCCCTGTTACAGAGGATTCCGAAGTTAAGCCCGCTTTTTGTCTTATTTTACTGCACCAAATTATTATACTCTTCATAAATATAAAACGAAGAGTATATTGCATTCGATTGCCACATTTCTAAAACTGGTAAAATGGCTCGTAGAGAAAAAAAATCCATGTCATCGAATTCCGAACAACTTTCAAAATGTCCGTCCATCAGTCACGTTTCTTGTAAGCAAGATAACTTAAGAATGAAAGGTCCGATTGTATTGAAATTTGGACAGTAAGTTAGTGTTAGCTAGTGGAAGTACCCTATTATTTTTAAACAAAACTAAATACTAGGATTATCCTCAACTGTTTCTAGTACAATACAACGCCCTGTATCTTGTAAACCAAGGCTCTAATGACAATTGTTTATATGACAAAATATTCTTAAATTTGTACGAGGAATACGCTCCTTCATTTATGACATTCCATTATGTTACACCCTGTATATAAAAATGTATTAATTATTTAAATTCTTTAAATTTATGTATTTATATTATATATTGATACGTTGCAAATCTGGCAATAGTCCCTATTCATATATCACATATCAGCTTATCAGCGGCAATAAATTTGTGCCCCTGTCTGGATAAACAGCTCCCATACAAAAACAATCGATATACAACTAAACACCACGATGCGTTTGATTTCCGGCACAATAAAGTCTACCCCAACACAATGGTTACCATTGCTAAGCCATGTACCTCCCCCAGACCTCCGCCGCCAAAATGCCTTACTTAGAGAGTTCCAGAAAATATTGAACAATCAGCAATTGCCGATACACGGGAGCATTGCTGATGCCAGCCGCAAACGACTGCGCTCCAGAAACCCTCCAACCGGAACTGCAACAGCCCTGAGAACAGACAACTTTCAAATAATCCCACAGTGGCAAGACATGCGGAATGACATGCATAATCCAGTCCTGAGAGATATGCCAAGTATCACTGAAACTCCTCCAGGTTTTAACCTCCCCGTAAGACTTGGGCCACTCTAAATAGAATAAGAACAGGCGCTGATTTCCACTATAAATGGAATAGAACCCCGACTGCCGAATGTGACTGCGGAGCCATTAAACAAACCATCCAACACACAATTTGTGCCCCTGTCTGGATAAACAGCTCCCATACAAAAACAATCGATATACAACTAAACACCACGATGCGTTTGATTTCCGGCACAATAAAGTCTACCCCAACACAATGGTTACCATTGCTAAGCCATGTACCTCCCCCAGACCTTCGCCGCCAAAATGCCTTACTTAGAGAGTTCCAGAAAATATTGAACAATCAGCAATTGCCGATACACGGAGGCATTGCTGATGCCAGCCGCAAACGACTGCGCTCCAGAAACCCTCCAACCGGAACTGCAACGGCCCTGAGAACAGACAACTTCCAAATAATCCCACAGTGGCAAGACGTGCGGAACGACATGAATAATCCAGTCCTGAGAGATATGCCAAGTATCACTGAAACTCCTCCAGGTTTTAACCTCCCTGTAAGACTTGGGCCACTCTAAATAGAATAAGAACAGGCGCTGATTTCCACTATAAATGGAATAGAACCCCGACTGCCGAATGTGACTGCGGAGCCATTAAACAAACCATCCAACACATTATCACCGAGTGCCCACTTAGGAAGTACAAAGGAAGCATGAGCGACTTCACCAGCGTCGATCGAATACATAAATAAACTAGACATTAAACTTTAAATAACTATGTTGTGTATACATATGCCATACTCTAAATAAATAAATAAATAAATTTGTCACAAATGTGATAAGATTATGCACCAAACTTTGGCGGCTTTCATTCATCTTTTTGTATTTACGATAAAATGCAGAGAATGAGCAACAATTATATAAAAAGTGCAATAAATCGGCAAAGTGTATAATGGTTTGCTTGTTTTTATTGCATATGTCATGGGTATGTACTGAGCTATTTCTCTCTCTTTTCTATCCGTTAGGTAACACATTTTATTACAAATTTAAGAGAAAATTCAAAAATTTTAAATAGACCATACAGCATATAATTATTTTTGCATTATAAATACGTTCTCAAAATGAGCCGAGGTGCCAGAACTTTAGTATGGCATTTTAGTATATTAACAGGGGAACCCTAAAAAGAGAACATTATCATCTGCGGAGGATTGGATGCTTCTGAGGATAAACGTGCCCTAACAAGAAAAATGCCGCGCTGTAACAGGTCCGATATCATATCCAGTAGGTAGAGCGTCTTGAACAATGCGACGACATCCGCCGCCTGGCATTTTGTCGTTAGTTGTTTAACCATTGCCTGGTCATTTACACAACTTTATTTATGGATGAGGCACAATTTGCGAAAGATGGAGTAAACAACTCAAGAAATAACCATAAATGGGCACATGAAAACTCACATGCAGCACGTCAACGCCATTCGCAACACAGGCTTTCTGTAAATGTTTGTGACAGGCTTGTACACATTTGATAGGGCCACATTCTTTTAAATGGTGATATTTACTGTAATTTTCTTCAAAACGTTTTACTGAATATGTTAGAAAATATTCATATTAGAAGCATGTTGTTTCAGCATAATAGGACCCCACCACGTTTTAGCATTCGAGTAAGAGAATATTTAAATAATGAGTATCCTAATAGATGGATTGATCGCAGGGGTTCACATGAATGACCACCAAGGTCTCCTGATTATAACCCTTGCGATAACTTTTTTTGGGTCACTTAAAAAATTAAGTTTATAGCGTCGAAATTGATAGTAGACAACAAATGCAAGGAAGTTGAGGGAGGCCACTGAAAATTTACTTTAGTGTAAATTATGTTTTATTTTTAAACACATCTAGTTATTGGTTTGTTATTAATTGTTACCTAAATTATTTTATTAATTTTGGGGTTTTAGTTTCTTCTGTTTTCCCATTTTTATTAAGTGTGAAATATTGCTGATTTTCTTAATTAAAATAACTTGTTGCTTAGGCCTAAATAGTTTTATTATATGTCACTTTGGATAAGCCTAATATGATTAAATATTTTGTTAATTTATATCCGATTACTTATTAGGGATACATTTTTTTTTTTACTAAAATACTAAAACGTGCCGGAATTAGGAATCACCCACGCTCAATACAATTTTTGCAAATAGTTACAAAATTATTTGTTTCATGTGACTTTCATTTAATACCGTTCTGAACTTCACACATTCCTGTACATTTAACTGTATTTAAATAACCACAAAGATGTAACAAAAATGTTGCTTATATTTTTTGTGTTCCTTTCGAATATTGTATAGAAATTTCAAAAATATATATACATGCAGTCATGTTTTTCAGAGGTATGGAAGAAACATAAATTTTAGTGACTCTGGGCCTGGATTTTTTTCATGTCTCACATGTACCTACTTCTGAAGGATTGTTACTGTATTTGCTCTACCAAATATAAATCTCTTATTCCATTCCCTATCAAGGTAACGACAAAAACTATAAAACGCCCTGTAACTTCATAGTGAAGGCCCAATGAGAAATTTCTATGGGAGGTTCTGATTACCACTGATATTCTCTACCCCATATTAAGCCATGTCCCTCTTATGACGCAACACCATGTGTAATAAAATACATGACATACATGAGCTAATAAAATATATAAATGAGACCATAGTACCATTAATTCAAATTCATTTATTAACACTTAGACTATTACAATGAATAGATGTGGTCGTCAACATTAAAAAAGACAGAAATAATATACATACACAGAATAGAATTATAAGCATATAAAAAAATACATATAATACCTACAATAAATAGTATACTACAAATACAAATAGTGTATAATAATTTACGTCACTTAAGATTTACAAATACAATAAAACAAGTACGTGCTACTTAATATGAAAGGAACTCATTGACACCATCAAAACAGTTTTCTAATAGGAAGCTTTTTAGCTTTTTCTTGAACATTGATATGTTGATACAGCTCTTTATATCCATGGGCAATTTATTATACATTTTAGTGCCCGAGTATAGCGGTGACTTTTCATAAAGAGCAGTAGAAAGGTTGACCGTTCTAAGCAGATTGCCATGTCTTGTTTCATAATTATGATAGTCTGAATTAATAGGGATTTGACTAAGGTTTTGTTTAATATATAGTATAATTGAATAAATGTAAATTGAGGCCATTGGCAATATTTCATTACGTATAAAATAAGGGTTACATGAGTCCCTGATATTTATATTAGACATTATACTTTTGTAAAACAAACACTTTATTAATATGTACAGAACGACCCCACAGCACAATATTGTACGAAAGATGAGAGTAAGCAAGAGCATAATAAACATTTAATAAGCTTTTGTCATCTAAGGTGTTTTTTAGTTGACTGATAGCATAGTAGGCTTTTCTAATCTTTTTACAGAATTCCTTAATGTGAATATCCCAACTTGGTCTGTCATTCGAGTAGGTACCTAGGAATTTAGTGCTACCCGAGAATGTAATACCATTATCTAGTAAAATATTATGGGGTATAGTTTTCCTTCCCGAAAAATACAAACATTGGGTCTTGTCAGTGTTTAACATAAGTATATTTACTGGTATCAATTTTGAAACTCACCTTAATTTTATTAAGAATTTCATTCAAAATAATGGGATCGGTTGCTGATAGTGACATAGATGTATCGCCAGCAAACGTAACAATTTTGCATTGGTTTAAATACTCGGGAAGGTCATTAATGAATAAAATAAATATCAAAGGACCCAGACTTGGTCCTTAAGGTACACCTATATTGATGTCATGATTACCGGATGTAACATTACCGTTTTTGACAGGAAGTTTACAGTTAGATAAGAAGGATTCAATCCAATTAGTTACTCCCTAATACCCAAATTGTACATTTTATTAAAAATAAAAGATATGTTAATTGTGTCTAACGCCCGTGTTAAATAAAAAAATATGCCAGCCACATGCCAGTTTGTCTGTACCGACCTATTTTTCCGGAATCCATGTTGACAATCCGTAATTAGATTAAAGTTGGAAAGAAATGAGATTAGGCAATTATAAACTACTTTTTCTATTATTCTACTAAAAACACATAAGATGGAAATAGGTCTATAGTTATCTTTTTTAAAATTGGGAAAATTATGGCAATTTGGAGGGCTGATGGGAAGATTCATCTTTCTAAAGATTTAAAAAGACATGATAAAATATTGTTACAGAAATTACAATACTTTGCGTAGTAATCAATATCTAAGACGATAAATATTATCTAATACAAGAGCTTTCACTAAAAGTAGCTGGAGATCGGGAAAAGACTGTTAAATTCAAGTTTCGCTGACCACACAGCAGCATTATTACATATAAATTGCATAGTTCCAACTAGGGTTAGGGGTATATCTACCTTTTTCTGGAAGTCTACTAATTCATAGTCAGTTTTAGTCAATTTGCTACCCAAATACTAACTTCGGCGTTCACATTGTCTTCTAGATGATCGGCCATTGAGAGTTCATAGAAAAAGTTGCAAATTGGTTCTGTTATTGACACACTTGCTTAATGACATGTTTACGGAAGTTCTTGCTACCAATGAGGTTCATAGTTTTCCAAGAATATTATGAAATTAAACACATTGTGAAAATAGGGTTAGCTGATATATAATAGTGCCGAGAATAGTGCCATGCCCTTCGTGTAAGTTCTGAACTCACCGAACAACTGAAATTTGTGTACAAAGATCTCTTAAATTGCATATATTTAATCACAATAGTCTAAGAGTTACTGAACTCGACAACATACATAAAAATAGTTAATACAATATTCGAGCAAGAGATTTGGGCGGAAAAAAAGAGTGAAAATATTTGTACAGATATGTAAGATTTGAACTGCGGACCTTCTGCATGCAAAGTATTTCTTTAACCGCTACTCTACTCGCTGCCGGAAAGTCCGGGCTTTGTAGAGGCAAATAAATAAATATCAACTTGAACGGCAACTACTTTCAAAAATTCCTGGTCACTCACCCCATCAACGTCCTTTGGCCATACCAGCCATTCCTTCTTCGGGGAGATCTAAACTGACATTTTAGCATATTTCCAGTCTTGTGAAAATGGGTATGTTGTAGTATCCAGTAGCTCTTAGACTATTAGTATTATTACATTATCCCATGATGAACGTCAAACCAACTTTAATGTTATTGAAAAAATTATTGTATATATTTGTTGGAGAACATGCGACTAGGTCAAATACCGACGTCAGGTTGCCACTAGTAGTAAGACGTAGAATTGTTACTTGGGTAATTTTAATTTTATTGTGTGGTTTTTAAATTTTCTCATTGTAACTATTTTTTCTTGCTTGTTCTAATAAATCACATTCGTTTCTTGTTTCACTGCATGTAACTATAATTTGGATTATTATTTGAGAATATTAATAAAGTTTCTAATTTCTTTTTAGATGTGATATATGTGCTTTCAAAACGAAATACAGAGCTTCTATTAACCAACATAAGATTTCCCACAAAGATTTATCAGAGGTGACGATATTTTCATGCCAAATGTGTTCATTTCAAAGCAGATATAAAAGGGCACTCGTTGATCATTTGATCATCCATAAGGATCCATCTCAGACAACAATGTATAAATGTGAACACTGTCCATATGAGACAGTACGCAGGCATTGCCTTAAAGTGCATGCCATAACCCATCAGAGTGCCGCAGATATAGTGATGTACCAATGTAACACGTGTACATACCAAACAAAACGCAAGGTTTACCTTAAGCAGCATATGCTAATCCATAGAAATCCTGCAGACATAAAAGAATATGCATGTGATACGTGTACCTACAAATCCAAACATAAAAATAACCTCAATGATCACAGATTAGTTCATAAGAATCCTTCAGGGATTAACATGTTCAAGTGCGGGTTGTGTCCTTACGAAGCTAAACGGAAATCCAACCTAGCCAAACACATGATAGTGCATAGAAGTTGTTCACAAGTCTCGATGCATAAGACGAAATAAAATTCAGTAGTGACATAAAAAATGTAATGATGCCGCAATAGTAGAGTGCCACCGAACGTTAAATATTCTTAAAAATAAGTTCTGCGGGTGTCATGGGGCTAGAAGCGGAATTGTGCACAATACTGAAGTTTATACCTTAGTGAATTGGAATCCGGAAGTAATAAAAAATAACACGGGCAGAAAGGCCGTAAAGTCAAAAAACGAGTTATTACCATATGCGGATAGCGCAGCACATAAGCTACATAAAAATTTATTTATATTTTGTACAGAATTTATCTTTTTATCAATTTTTAAAATGGCTCAATGTTGAGTTTTACGCGGGAATACATTTTGAAACTCGAATATCTCGGCTCGAACACTTCGAAATTCTTACTGAAATTCAACAATTTTTAAGTTTACACGCCATTTTCTCGAAAACGAAGACCTTAATTGAAGAAACTTATTCTTATAAAAAATTTCTGTCATCAATTTGGAAGGCAACAGATTTGATTCAAATTTTTTGCTTCAAATAGTAAACAAGATATGAATAACAATAGAAAATAAGTAATTTTTCGATCGGCCACCAGACTGCTGACTGTTCCGCGTTACCACTCTGCCACAATCCCATCTGTTTCACAAATCTCCTTAGCTCATTCTCGTACTGTTTCAATACGCACATGAGTGGTGGTATGGCTACTAAATACAAGTGTAACACTAAGTAGAAAAACACTCGCAATTAAAATAGAAAATAATGTATTAGTAAAAAACAATTTTATTATCCTTTAGGAACATGATTAACTTATAAAATACAAAATCATTCATCCAGTTGACTTTACTCATCTAACGGGGGCAAATCCATGGTCTTGGTCAATTTATTTTTGCAAGTTTTCTGAGCCATGCATTTACAGGACCAAATGCAACCCATATTAATTATTCTTGCAAGTGCAGACCTTACTTATTATATATTCCGCAACAAACATGATGCCTCAACGAATTGACGTAGTATTTGACCACTACAAGGAAAATTCTATTAAAAATATTACACATCAAAAACGAGGAATGCAGGAATACCCGGGATAATAGAGAATATCGAAGTTTCACTCTCGTAATAATGGAATTTGTATATTCATTCAATTTTCAACGAAAAGCAATTAACAAATTATTTGACACAACAACTTATCAGATATCCTCTACAATTTGCTACTAGTGCAGGGTTTAACAATTACTTAGAATATAAAGCTAATTTCGATATAGGCAGTGATGATTTGTTGACTTCCAGCCACAAAGAAGCTGACACGAGAATATTACTACATGTATTCTCCATGAAATTGTTACGTGCTATTTAGCGCTGGTAACAATAGGTATGTCCGACTAGAGACTCAGTGAAGTCGGGAGTGGGTATTACGTTATTATTTCTCAAGTTAGTTCAGAAAAAACTATTATCTGGGCGCCAAGTAATTTCCTTACATCACATACCTTACCTACTGACTGAAATTACTAAACTTAGATATGGCTAAACAACAACAAAATATTAATTAGGCTTTAATAAATCAACAACCCAAATCAAAATTAAAATACAGTATATTTATTGCACACCAAAAACATATAATAACTAACAGCTACCGAATAAAATCATACGCCCTAAGTAAATCTCGGAAGTATATACACAGATATGTCCATATACTTATCTAGGTTACGTAACAAACAACAACAAAAAAACCTAGAACTCCCCTGTCTCTCGAGAGGACAATCCGGGATAAAGGTAACTCCCCATGAATAAAAAAAAAATGATCGGTTATACAAGCCCTTTATGCCCAGATTGACATACTACAAAAATTAACTAGGTAGCTATTTAAAAAAATAATTAGTCTAATACCAAACGTGGGTATCTAAAACAACTATAGCATAGGGCTGGCTTTGTAGGCCTATTAAATCATGAATAAAAAATATCTAATAAATGGGAGATATCTTCAGCAAATAGTATAAAAAAAAAAATCCACTAGGTGGTACTTATCGTAGTGAAGCGGAGGCGTGAGGTTTACGCTGGTATTCTATTCTGGGGCGGCAACTGCTACCAAATTTCTGCCGTCGTATTCCTCCCTACAGCCCAATTGAGGTATTTTCATATAACTTATCCTTTAAACACAGGTACCCCTGTCCATCACCCTCGACCAGACAAAAAAAAAAACGCCTAAAATGCATTATAACCAAATATTATCGCGAAAACTTTCATATGAAGCAAATTTTAAGTAAGATAATGAATTAAAGGAAAACTCACCTCCCGTGCGATAGGCCCTATGCACAAAAGAGACGTTTTAAGACTTCCACAAAAATTCCTCTCAAGAAAAGATCCACAAATTTTAATGTTTACGGACGATATATTCACCCATCTATCCACCTAATTATATCGTCCCTATTTAGATTCTAGTGATAAAGCCGTTTGAAACGTAAATTTTGATTTTATTCCTTCACTAGTTTCTATTCTTTACTTCTCGCCGCAGAATACTAATCGTAGCTCGACTCGGCGATCCCTATCAAACCGATAATACTTTTTGTTTTTTTAAAAAAAGAGTTCTCAATAAAAACACGTAGGAAAAGTAGTAACTAATAAAAAATATAAATAGTTATTAATTGTCTAAACTGCATTTACTGCTTATGTACCGAATATGCAGTTTACCATATACAGGGTGATAGAAAATTGACGCAACTTGCATTCTAGATTAATTATCCTGTTGTTCGAATTTTAAAGACAAAATTCGTAACACTCCCCCTTCACTTCGATAAAAAAAATGTCATTTTTTTTTCTTAATCAACTTTGATGTCTTGAATATGCCAACTACCCAAAGATTTCCCTGAATAAAAATCGGTTAACTCATACACGTTTGGCGATATCTTTTCCTTGACTTTACATTTTATATATTTTGGCGCTAATTTCGAGGAAAAATAATTAGCTGCGTCGGACAGAACATAATTTCGTTTCCAAACGACTTGACCTGTTATTAATGATATAGGTGTTCTTCTCCTTAAATTATAGCGATTCGCGCTTTGGTCATATGCTTTATCTAAACGGATCTTTACCTTATCACAAATATCTTTAAGTTCTCTGACATGAGAAGCCCAATTTTCTCTACTGTCAAAGTCCATCTCTTGATTTTCCTTAACCTGACCAAACTTATTATGTAATTTACCCGTTAGATATATCTCTCGACCAAAATTAAGAAATGTTGAACTGAATCCCGTAACTTCGTGCACCGCGGTTCGAATAGCAAAACCAAATTTATGTAAATTTTCGTCCCAAGTACGATGATCATTATTAACATAAGAACGGATCATTGTTTTAATTACTCGATTTACTCTTTCCGTTGGGTTTGCTTGAGCGTGATAGTAGGCATTGAACATAATTTTACAGTCATACGAGGTAACCATTTTACGAAAATTATTACTGACATATTGACGACCGTTGTCACAAATAATACGCTCTGGAACGCCATAAATCATAAACACATCTTTTTCTAAATGATCCACAATTCTCTGACTCGTAGCCGACTTTATAGGAAACATTAGGGCATACTTTGTGAAGAGATCCGCCACCACCAGAATATATCTATTCTGTTTTCTACTTAAAGGAAAAGGACCCATGAGATCGGTACAGATTACCTCCCATGGACGAGAAATATTTCTCTTATGCATAATTCCATAAGGTAATTTTTGTTCTGGCTTTTGGGACTTGCACATATCACACTGTTGAATATATCGAGCTACATCGGAATTCATTTTAGGCCAATAATATAGAGAAGCGATTCTCTTCTTAGTTTTAAAATATCCTAGATGACCCGAATGTGGAGCATCATGATTCTCTAAAAACACAGCCTTACGGAGCGGTTTTGGAATCACCAACTTCCAATCATCATCACTCCTAGACGACGAAGACGAACCTACTAATTTATAGACCTGACCTTCACGAATACACCACCCTGGATATTTATAAGGGGCTGACTGGATTCTACTCAGAAGATTGCGATACCAAGGATCATATTGGTCCGAAGTAACCTCGATGTAACTGACCGCCCTAGAAAGTGCGTCGGGAACAACATTGGATTTTCCCTTTCGATGGACTATATCAAAGTCATAACTTTGCATTCTCAATGACCAACGAGCCAAACGACCAGAGGGATTTTGAAGTTTGTGCAACCACAACAAAGAGTAATGGTCCGTAATGACCTTAAATTTCACACCTTCTATATAACATCTAAATCTCTCTATACCCCATAGTACTGAAAGACATTCTAATTCTGTAACTGAGTACTTCTTTTCTTGGGTAGTTAATGCTCTACTAGCGTAGGCTATCACATGTTCACCATCCTCAAAATTTTGTGTTAAGACACATCCTAATGCTACTTGAGATGCATCACACTGTATTGTAAATTGTCGAGTGAAATCAGGACAGGACAATATAGGCGATGATACTAAACATTGTTTCAATTGTAGGAACGCTGATTCCTGTTCCACACCCCATAAGAATTTTTCCTGCTTTCTAGTTAACTTACTTAAAGGAGATACTAAAGAAGCAAAATTAGGTACGAAACGCCTGTACCAAGATACAAGACCAATAAAGCGTCGTACATCTTTAGCACATTTGGGAGTGGCATAGTTAAGCATACTGTCCACCTTCGAAGGATCGGTACGAAGTCCATGCTCATCTACTACATAACCCAAAAATTTAAGTTCGGATTTGACAAATTCACATTTTTCTTTATTTACCGTTAGACCGGCAGACAACAGACGATCAAAAACTTTTCGAAGAATGTCTAAATGTGTAGCAAAATCTTTTGTAGTAATTATGATATCGTCCATATAGACGAATACGGAACCTTCCAAGTCCGCACCTAACACAGTGTCAACAAAACGTTGTAATGTTGCCGGCGCATTATGTAGGCCGAAAGGCATACGATTGAATTGAAAAAGACCCTGGTTTGGAACAGTGAAAGCAGTCTTATCTTTACTAGAGGGATCTAATAAAATTTGGTGATAAGCACTTTTTAAGTCTATTGAGCTTAAAACTTTTGCGTCCCTGAACCTATCCAAAATACTATTTATATAAGGAAGAGGATATGCATCTTTCTTAGTGACTTGATTTACTTTACGAAAATCGATACAAAATTTATATTCATTATTAGGCTTTTTGACCATAACAATAGGACTAGACCAGGCCGATTTCGAGGGCTCAATAACACCTAACCGTAGTAATTTATCTACCTCATTATTAATTTTTTCCTGAATATATGGCGAAACTGGATAGTACCTCTGTTTAATTGGACGACTATCACCAGTATCAATTATATGCGCCACACCTTTTGCGCAACCTAAATCTGTACCCATTTTATTGAAAAAATCAGAAACTAGTTGATCAAGTTGAGAGCGTTCTTCTGCCGTAACCGTAAGCAAACTAATTATTTTATTACTAGTTGATAAATCTACCTCATTCTTTGAATTTCCAAAATGCCACGAATTATTAGAAAAGTCCGAAATAATGTTCATATCTTTCCAAAAATCAATACCAAAAATTATATCTACATCTATATCTAAAACAACTAAAGCTCTAATAACTTTAATCCTACCTTCTAATTTAATAGGTAAACTAACTAATCCTAAAACATCACACCTTCCACCATTTGCTACTGTGACTAAAGACTTATTTTTTTCTAACCTAACATTTAAACATTGCAGTTTTTCCCAACCTGGCTTGCCAATAATCGTTTGAGATGCGCCAAAATCAAGTAAACCGAAAAAATGTACATCTAAAATGGTAACACTTAAATAGGGCCTAAGATCATTTTTATATGAAGAAAATAAAGCGTTAATTTTATTAATCCTGTATTCAACTGCTACAAAATCAAGCCATGATTGCCACGATTCATTCACCGGCTTTCTGAAGTGGACCGTCGACCGGTGTGCTGACGACCACTTAGCGCGTTTCCCCGAAAACAAGGACAAGTATATTTGGTAAAATTTTCTTTACCACATCGAAAACAAAATTTTGCTTCCCGAGGCTTTTGACAATCAGTAAAACTGTGCCCCGATTCTTTACAATTCCAGCAAATAATATTGTTTACTACATGGATATTACGATGACGACGTATATGATCATTTGAAGTTAACAAACGTTCTCTATAAGACGAAGAAGAACTTGGAAAGGCTAAATCAGGTTCAAGTATAGGTATTCTGTCATCAGGTAACCTATTTGATTGATTAGCTAAATTGCGAGACGCTTCTAACTTTTTACAAGTGGTTAACAAATTGTCCACACTATGAATTTCTTCAAGACCAAGTCTATGAATATAATATGGATCAATAGTTCTACGTAATATACACAATTTTTCGGCTTCTGATAGAGGATTTCTCAATCTGTTAAAAAGATTTAACATGCATGCGAAATAAGAGCCTACACGTTCGGTACCATCACGACGTTGATAATGTTTCCGAATAGCATTTTGAAGTTCATAGTCATAATCGGCATCTAAATATTCTTCCTTCAAAAGTTTAACAAACTGAGGCCAAGTTTTAATTTTTGATTTAATAGAACTATACCATAACCTAGCGCTACCCCGGAGCAAATCGCATAAAGATTTTATAAGTTCATCTTCAGATACGCCACGAGCCTCACGATACTCCTCAACACGTTCAATAAAAGCATTAACACTTAAAGCCTCCTTATCATTCGAGTCTCCACTAAAATAAATATTCCATTTATAAACCGGTACAAAAAGTTTATTATGAACCTGAACCGAAGTTGATTGTAAATACTGGGGTTCATTTAAGTCTGACCCAACCGACAATACAGGAACGTTGGTCGCCTCTGAAGCTAACAGTTTATCATCTAAGTTTCGCTCTATTTCCCCTAATTGATCAAATAAATTTTTTATGGAATTATTTAATTCTCTGGCGGCTTCGTTTTCTCCTGGTTTTAATCTGGTTAACCTACTATATAAATGTTGTAATTTGGTTTCTATATACCGGCCTTCATTACTATTTTGTTTCACTACTTTGCTATTGATGTACGCCTCTAATTCAACGATTTTTGTATTACATATATTAATTTCAAAAGCAATATCCGGTTGAAAATTTTCCTTAGTAGTGACTTCACCAAAATTTTCGGTTTGCAATTCCTCTCGCAACTTTTTCCGCATCGCCGCCACTGTTAATGACTGTATATCAGAGTAGCCCCTAACTTCTAGTTCATAAAGTAATTCATCTCGACTTAATCTATTACTATCCATTATAAAGTGACAATAAAAACTGGAAAATAACTGGCAAAAACAAATAAGACTAAAAATGATCAAAAAAATATCAGTTATTTACTGTACGTTTTACTACCGTAAATTTAAATGAAAGTTAATAATTATCAACTCAGTAAGGGCAGCCTCACGTATGCATTCATTAATAAGTACCAAATAGTGTTCAAGTTACAAAAACATTTTAAAGTATAAGTATATTGAACCATGAAATATTTTCTTGTTAAATTCAGAGTAATTAATGGGGTAGGAATATAGGATGGGATGTGTAGATGTTTGTGAGATGCTTCTTTTTAAGTTCCCATGCTTCTTTTAAGTTTCCATGTATTGTCATCTCCTTATTTATTTTTCTTCTGAGTTTTCTGTTTCTTCTGTTTCTGAATCTGCAGTGTGCACTGCCTCCTACTGCGTCCATATATATGGCTTCATGTTTCTCTGAAATCTGCGTTTTAGCTCGCAGCAATGAGCCTTTTTATGAATTTCTCTTTTGGTTTTCTTATTAACCGTTCCACAGGTAAATATCCATTTATGGTGGATGTCTCGCGGTAAAAAGAGCTATTTTGAGCGGGTTATGAGAAAGATGCCTGGAGAATATTTTGTACGCCTGTATATTGGTTTATTTTTGAAGTAATCAGTTTTAGTTTTAATTTCCGCTTTCCAATTCTGGGTAATTTTTAAAAAAAAGTTTAAACTTATTTGTTTCATCCACAGCTGGCATTAATAAATTTCGTTATTATATTAAGTTAATACATTAAATTAATATAGCTTAGCTTTCTGTAATTGCCTGGTTTGTGGTTGCTGGTCTATCTTCCGATTTCTTTATTTACACTTCACTACACATAGCTGTTAATACATTCCCTTTAGTTTATTGTTCAGGATAATTTACGAGTTTATGACATGATGCACTTTATACCTATGCACTGGTCCCATTGAATGCGTTTACTTTAGGTGCTTTCGTTTGCAGTGAACATATAAACATGATTTCAACGTTCATAATCATATGATACAAAATTGCATTGTAGGGAAGATAATCATAACGAATGAACGTACACACATGAAACAGGTTTCTTATGATTACGAATTACCCTGCCGAACAAAAGCAGCTTTTCTTTTAGCATAGTTATTTTTTGTTGCCAGATGTTTGTACCTATTGTCGAGTTGCTTATATATACTTTTAGTGATGCAATAATCAAATATCAGCTATATGATATAGCCAAATTTATTCTAATTTATATCAACTAATGTAGGATTTTCCACGCTTTAATTCAACACATTTTCGTACGTTTTTTCACCGTTTTTACCCGAGTTTATTCGAAATTTCGTGGGATCCACTTAAAACGCGTCTGCCTTCGTCCACTACCGAACCCTTGTTCCATTCTCTTATTCATTAACAGCTAAATAAGTCTCAAATTATTGTTTAATATGATTTGAGAAGTCTTCGCTATGGCGGCCATCCATCTATTATTGCCGGTTTATCAATGAGGTTAAAGTTATCCTGTGGATATCCTCGCGAGGATATCCTATGGTTAACTCTATCCTATGTTTATTAGGCCCGGTACTTTCACTTAAGTATAAATATACTTTATCCGGCGAATAACTATCCGAAGGATAAGATAACCAGAATTTGCTATCTACTGGATATCTTGTATCTGTACTTTCATTCAAATTACACCTTCGGTTAACAATTCGATGGATAAGATTTTAGACACTTCCCAAAGTAAGTGTAGCCAACTTAAGATGTGGTAAAACATGAGAAATGTATGCAGAAGCTATGTACTTCAAATAAAGATAGAAATAATCCCCTACTATTATTGCTTCCCTGTTAATGACATTTGAGTCATTTTGGTTGTTTGTTATTGTGAGTATAGTGTTTACAATGGCTTTTATTGTGCGATTTTGTGTCTGCATATTTTTAAATGGTACATATTAAATAAAACTGTGTTTCATGTGATATGTTTTTGTACAAAGTGAGGAAATACATAAATAGCAGTTATTAGATTTTTTTATTATTCTTCCCGCTGTGGCTTGTGAAAGTCCGTAAAATCACCCAGTTATAAAACCACTGGCCAAACCTTATCTAAAATATTGTTAAACACAAAACAACAAAGAACTTTTCAAAACTTGGGTGAGAAAATAGAATAGCACTGCCAATCAGAGCGCAAGCGCATAGGCGTGGCTTCATTTATCCGGTAGATAAAAGTCTTATTCGTCGATTTTGGCGTCGAATAGTTTATCCTAGAAATAAGCATATTTGTCTGACAGATATCACTATTTGTAGGTGAAAATACCGATTTTTTGCTTATCTTCTAGATAAGACTTATTCTAAAGAATAAATGTCGCTATCTATAGATGAAAGTACCGGCCCTTAAGCATATGTCTGTATGCTTTAACCATAGGATAACTTTAAACTTTAAACCGGCCCTTAGTGATGTCACGAATAGTCACGATGCAATTTATATTCAACTGAGACCACCGTGGGCCCGCTCACTGTGGACAAAGTCGAACGCCGACGACTATCAAACGTGGTGTATATGTGCTGCTAACCTAAAGTGGCTTAATTAAGGGAATTAAACTAGAGCTTAGGAAACAATATAAATTAAAAAGAAAGGCAGTTTCAGAGGTATTTTCATCTAAAATAAAAAAGACAGCCACAACAATTCCTCATGAATAACCTCAGTTAGCATAACTTGGGTTTAAAATTTTTATAAGGTTGTGTAGTCTGATGTGTCTTGTCTTTCATTCGAACGAATCTGACAGTACAGGTTCACCTACAGTCACATCTTAAAACGAGACCACATCAACCAACAGTCAGACCGCTTATTCGAACGCGTTTAAGCGGTCCGTTCATCAGTTGACCTTGAGAGTGGCTAATGCTATAGCAGAGAACATACACCATAGAGAAGCTACAGCAAGGCTTCCCGCGTTAACCGTTTTCATATGCGCATGTGCAAGATAGGTAGTATTGAAACATTCTTTATAGGATTTTGCAAACAGCAGAAAAATTAACTATCTATAAAAGAAAAACTTTGTGTAGAAATATTAATGAAATCTTTGCATTCTTTCGATAACCTGAATTCTGGTTATGCTAGCAAATTAAAATCCTAAAATGAATTTGTCTAATTTCTTATTTGACAATTCTCATTCTAACACTCTAGCATCCACACAGTCCCCTACGGCCATGCAGATTAAACTAGTATCCACATAACCCCCTACGATTATGAAGATTCAGTTAAAAATGAGAACAAAGACCTAAAATGAATTTATTTATCTACCTTGTCTTAAAAAAATTTTCATTCCAATGGATTACATTTTCATGAAATCTATCATTCTGTTTCCTGGAAATGCTTAGCCTTTGAAACGTTTTTCGCCCTTATTCTGGAGCTCATCAGAAAGACATAAAGCCATTCATAAAGATGTTTCATGCAAAACCAAAACGTTTCAAAGGCTAAGCATTTCCAGGAAACAGAATGATAGATTTCATGAAAATGTAATCCATTTCAATGAAAATTTTTTTAAGACAAGGTAGATAAATAAATTCATTTTAGGTCTTTGTTCTCATTTTTAACTGAATCTTCATAATCGTAGGGGGTTATGTGGATACTAGTTTAATCTGCATGGCCGTAGGGGACTGTGTGGATGCTAGTGTTAGAATGAGAATTGTCAAATAAGAAATTAGACAAATTCATTTTAGGATTTTAATTTGCTAGCATAACCAGAATTCAGGTTATCGAAAGAATGCAAAGATTTCATTAATATTTCTACACAAAGTTTTTCTTCTATAGATAGTTAATTTTTCTGCTGTTTGCAAAATCCTAAAAAGAATGTTTCAATACAATTATAAGCAAACAAATAATAATTCATTTTTAAACAAGATAGGTAGTGTTGTCAGTTCCACGTGCTTACTAATAGTGGTAAAATCATAAACTATATTATTTAATTATTAGACGTTTTCACAAATTATAAATTCTCGTTGAGTATGGCGATATTTTATTATGGTTAAAAACACTTGAATTTGACAGCCAATCGAATAGTACCTTAAATAAGCCATTTTCAATTTGGAATTGAAATTTTACCTCCAAAAACACCATACTCATTTCACTATGCACACTCATGAGTCTCATGACATCATCAGTTGTATTGTCAGTAAACAGACGTCACTATATGTTTTATAAACACATGACATTTTGTAGAGTCTTACAATTTTACGAATAATGAAAACTATAATAAGTGGTGTTTTGTGCCAATATGTAAAAATACATCCAAAAACGTATCTGGAGAGTTCTAGTGGCAGCACAAGACATTTTGTCTATCGGATAAACTTCCAGAAATAGCTTTTACAAATCCTGTAAAAGGTATATATATGTTACTTATTTATTCATATGTCAAACGTAAATAAATCGAATAAAATGTTGTGTTTAGCACTATTAAGACGTGATTTAAGCCTCCAATGAAACAAGAAAATGTTATTTATTTGTTGAAACTTTAATCTTATAGATGATAAACGTTATTTAAATATCAAAAAGTGCGTTAGTATACCAAGTACTTCATTTTAATAACATCAAAAAAGCAAATTTGCACAGTGAAAACACCTTATCAGCCGGTTTTACAATCGCAAGTTAACTTTCATGTTAGTTGACTTTTACTTGCAGGTTAACTATAACTTTACCGACACATGCGTTTTTCAATATAAAGTTAAGTGATGATTTGTAAACGAGAGGTTGTGAATAAAATTTATAATGTTGGTACTGGAAAAATGGGTAATATACATAAAATGTATGAATTTTGGTCTCAGTCACGTCACCTGCTATCAAATATAAATGTCAGAAGCAATTTATGAGTTAGTGGTCTATTACGTAGGTAGTATTTAGTCTCGATCTATTTAAAAAATACCTTCCATCGTATTCTTCGAAAAAGTTAGGTGTATACAGGATTACTTTGGGTCCTCATCACTACTATACGCATTTACTTCGTGCATATCCATTTTTAGGCAAAATATCAAAAAATTATTTTGTGACAGTTATTTTATAGGTTATAAATTGCCAGTAAACTGCCAACTTCTAGTTTACCCACACCTCATCTGCTAGTAAAGTTAACTACTAGATAACTACAACATCGAAAATGACCAGCTATTGTAAAACCCAATTTCTATATAGTAACCTGAAAGTTAACTCTGACTGGAAGTTAACTAGCGATTGTAAAACCGGCTGTATGTGATATAGTAACATTAATTGTGCATTGCGCTCAGTGTACATCAAACTTAAATGTTCTCAGTGTAGGTGGTGTAACATATTATTTTGATACCTAAATATTAAAACATGTTATTCCGAATCGAACGGCAGCCGATTTTTGGTGGAGAGCATAGGGCCATGGGTTAGGATTGTGTGTGGACACTCAAAAGGGCGCCACCGGCTGTATGTTGCGTAATATGATTTAAATAATTTTGCCAGCTCGGAACAAAATTAAGTTCCCACACAGCACAATCGGGATATGGGATGTCAAATTGAAGTACCTGGATATCCCAGTACGTAAAGTAGATAGTGAAATGGACGTCCTATTTAGGATATCCCAGGATACCCTTCAAAAGGAGGCCAAGAGGATATCCTGAACTGGTTTCATTTGGGCATTAACTGTGAATTGACATCGGGATTGAAAAAGGACGTCCAGTGAAGGGCCCTAAATCTCCTTAAACTGTGACCCAATATATTTCTTTAATATGTTCAAATAAGGCGCCATTACGATTACCGGTGGCCATGTCCAATTTCACAAACCTGTACTTTCTATTTGTATCTGGTACTCTTTAGTGTAAACTCAAAACAAGCTTGGAATATCAGTTAATTTATCACATCAAATAATATAAATTATTATTAGTGGTTGTAGGAAATATTTTTAATACTTTTGATTGTGTATTATCTGTTTAATTCAGTTTTATTTGAGATTTTTTTTTTCGACACTATAGAAAGTAAGTACAAGCCAAAAATAATATAACCTATACAACTTCTCAAATTTAATACAATTTTGTAAACTTTCAGGATGCCAAGGGAAACTAAAAAGAGGAAATTTTGTAGAAAACTTACGGTATTAAACAAAAATTCTGGCTCCCTTATTTTCAATTACCAACAAATCTACAAAATGAAGCTTATTTGGCCCAAGAATTGAATGTTACGAAGCCAGGTTGGAGAGAGAATGTGAACCAGGTCATATTCAGTGTTATGAAGTTTGACGATGAACAGTGTATGAAAATAGGTAAGTAAAAATAATTTTGCTTCAAGGTAATTGTTTGAAACTTTCATTACACTCTTAAAGGGAAATATATATCAGACAGGACATGCGTGGATACATTTTCAGTATAACTTAACAATTTTTATTTGGGGGTTTGACCCTTTTAAAATATTAATTTTTAAGTTATAGGAAAGTTAAATGAACCTGAAAATGTAAAGAAATAAATAAAACAAACAAAGTTAGAATAAGCAACTCTATTTAATTTAAAAGCATGAGATCACAGGGGTAGGCGAATCACAAAACATCCTTTGTTTAGAACACCATAAAACAATATAGATTTTCCTATAGGAAAATAAACAAATATGCTGAAAGGCAATACTGACTTCCAGTAGACGGAAAATATGCAAAATACAGGTATAACATGAAATGCGTCTGGCCAGATCCAAGCGAAATGAATAAACTAATATAAACGTTACTAAACAATAAAATGGTACACAAATCTTAATCTCTGCAATATAATTACATAGAAAACCCGACAAATACAATATCGATAGTTCGTTACCGAAATAACATGGATTTTCGGCACTAAACGGAGAAGTCTTACGACGCGCACTTGAAAAATAAAAAGTTTGCAACAATGTCGCGAAGAATGCACTAATTAAAGTTTGTCTTTGAAGAAAACCATTAATTTCCCACACAGGAAATAATGTTTGGAACTTTTTAATTCACGTTCCAAACCTCCAAGGAATTAAAACAGGAAACGTAAAACAAACGTTTTTAGACGCCGTTAATTATGGCGGCCGTCGCCAAAACAGGAACAAATGTAGTGAAAATGCTACTTACAGTTTGATTTTTCTGTTCTAGGCACTCACTACTTAATTTAACAAATTACAAAACATTGACACTATCTATGATAGTAATAAATTTGCAAAGCTAGCAGGTTTTAATCACCATACTTCTCAAATTTGTAAACACCCAACCAGTTGAATAATTCTTACAACCTCTTCGTTGGATCGAGCTACTCGAAGTCCAAGTCCCAACTCGACTCGAACGCTACTTTCCCTTTCTCTTGAAAGGAGCGCTCGCGTCGCACGGATTTTTAAATATCAACCTTGCATCTTCGCGGGAAGATACCATGCCAGGGTTGGTTTAAGGTAACTTTTAAGATTAATTATCGATTTAAATAAATATTTTAACCAAATTAATCTCCTTATTACGCGAAATAAAATGGACTCGTTACATTCCCCTTCTCCTCACTAGCGGGCGAGTTCCTCTAAGGAAAGAGACCGTTAAAGATTTAATAGGTAAGAAGATATAAGAAAATATTTCTCTTTAGCTTAACTCAGACATACTTCATTCGCTTCGCTTTCATCAACAACACTTTAAGCTAAAGAGATAAACATACAACCAAACAAATTACAAACTAACACACACCTGCGCAGGATTTCACTCATCTAACATACATGCAACACAGAAAAGGGATTTAATTTATACTAAAGGGGTAGATAAAAAGGTAACGCAAGCGAGATGGAGAATGTAAACAATTATTTAAAACAAAAATGAAGCTAAACGGAGATACAGAAAATGGGAATCGAACCCACGAGTTAACCAAATTCTTAATATTCCAATAATTCATTGAGCGGTACTTAAAGTAGATAATATACAAAACCGTAATAGTACGTACCGAATGCAGAAATAGTGGATAAGGGAACGTAAATCAACTTAACCTAAGGTACAACTAACATTATATAAGGATAAAATATAAGATAATGAAAGGTTGTTGACTATGTCAACACGAAGATTTTCAATCTTCTTACTAAAACACGAAGATATCTTGCCTAGACATAGCTAGTCAAGATAAACGCAAGCATAATAACATCTCGCACTAGTTCTACTAGCCAAGAAAACGTAAACAGTAAACATCTCGCACTAGACTTTGCTAGTCAAGATAAAGGTAAACATCTCGCAGTAGACTTTGCTAGTTAAGATAAAGGTAAACATCCTGCGCTAATACGTCTATTAGCCAGGGGAAGAAAAGATAAACTAGTTTTCAACTAGACCCTGCACTCATAATAATGAGCCAGGAAAAGGTACTATAACACTTCTGCACTAATTTTTATCTTAGCCAGAAGACGCAAACGCAACGCACGTAAAAATCGTGCGCGTGACAAGCTAAAACCCTGCATTAAGCCACAGCTTAACCAGGAAAGGTAAGGTAAAACTAAAAACAGACCGAGACAACTAAACTTAACTCTGACCTTGCACACAGCAAGCCAGAAAAGAGACTAAAACATGAAAAGGTACTTAAAGATAAAGATAGATATACTTGCCTCTGGCCTTGCACAGAGCAAGCCAAAAAAGAAAAGCAAAATAAATAAAAGAAAAAGATAAGAAAGAGGGCGCCAGATGTTTTAAGGACAAACATCAACCATTTACGAAAAAGAAAGATATTTTTTATTTACACAAGATAAAATGTACGAAAAGATAAGTCTCAAAAATGAGATATTAATACACCTACAGATATACTAAACATACTAAGCTTAAATGCTACTGGACTAATGAGAACGTTAGCCACAAAAAATGTATAAAATTATGCAAAGACGATAAGGAATTCTAAAATACTAAAAAGGTTATACTAAACAAACTTAGGAAGATTCTTCTTCAAAGTCACACTGATTTGGTTTTAAGTCCTTTATATGCCACTTACCAAGTGGTTGGCCATACTGATCTACTAATTCATAGATTAACGGAGATATGACCTGGGTTACCATACATGGGACATATTTAGGGGCTAATTTTTTAGTGAAATTTTTAGAAGCATCTGATAGGTAATGCGTACGTTTCCAGACAGTATCGCCTAACTCAAAACGCAAAGGTCGTTTTCGTAAATTATAATGCTTAGCATTTTTCTCATAGGCTTTGTGCAGACGTTCTTTAACTTCTGAATAAAGTTCAGGTAATTTAGACATTTCCTCTGCCCAAAATAAGTTATTTGTTACTTTAAAGTCATTAGACGTAGCATCGGAAGAATAAAAATCTCCGGTAACGGGGACATGTCTGCCAAATACAAGGTACGCGGGAGATATATCAGTCGTGTCATGTTTTGCCAGGCGCAATGCTTGAGCTATTTCCGGTAGTTTTTCGTCCCAGACACGTTGATTGTCGGTAATATAGGAAGAAATTGCCGTCTTTAACACTCTATTAACCCTTTCAGTAGGATTGTTTTGGGGGTGATACCTAGCATTAAACCAAATTTTAGGGATAGAAAAGGACTTTAAAAATTTTTCAAATTCTTTCGAGGTAAACTGTGAACCATTATCAAAAATAACAATTTCGGGAACGCCAAAAATAAGGAAAACTTGTTCTCGTAAGAATTTGATTATAGGGGCTGTAGTGGCTCTACGTAACGGCTGAACTAGAACAAATTTAGTAAAGTAATCCGTAACTACCAAAACGTATTGATTTCCTTTTTTACTCTTAGGAAATGGACCCATCAAATCCATTGAAATAGCTTGAAAGGGATAACTAATATTTTTCTCGTTACCCATTAAACCGGGACGAGCCACATTTTCGCTCTTTTGAGACGCACAAATTTGGCAATTTTTAACATATCTGCTCACTGACTGTCTTAACTTTGGCCAGTAATAAAACTCCAATATTCTGGACATAGTTTTTGAAATTCCTAAATGGGCAGATGTAGGTAAATCATGCATTTGCTGTAAAATAGACAAACGGTTATCCGTAGGGACGACTAATTTCCAATCAGAGATATTGGAAATATTAGGTAAAATGGAGGGCAAAAATTTATACAAGCAATTATTAACAACTTTAAAATCAGGATACTGGTCTGGAAAATTAGTGACTTTAGCGATCATAGTTAGGTACCAAGCATCAGGTTTTAAAGAGTTTATGTCTAATGTATTAACATTTCGCGATAAGGCATCGGGAATAACATTTTGAGTGCCGGGCCGGTGTTGAACATCAAAATCAAATTGTGACAACCGTAAACACCAACGGGACAAACGACCTGTAGGCTCTCGAAGACGATGTAACCAGGTCAAAGCAGAACAATCAGTAATCACTGTAAACTTAGTTCCTTCAACAAACCCGCGAAATTTTTCAATTCCATGTATAATTCCAATAAGTTCACGCTCTGTTGCGGAATATTTTCGTTCTGCAGAAGTTAATGCTCTACTGGCAAAGGCAATAGGATGCTCTGCACCCTGTATTCGTTGAAATAAAACCGAACCAACGCCCACATCGGACGCGTCTGTTTGGATAAAGAAAGGTTGGGTAAAATCAGGGGAAACCAAGACTGGAGCTGTAGTCATTCTTTGTTTAATTTCCACAAAGGCTACTTCCGCTTCATCAGTCCAAACGATAGGCTGGCCTTTCTTTCGTCCTTTCAAAAGAGAAGTAATTGGCGCAGCTATTGTCGAAAAGTCCTTAATAAATCTACGGTAATAAGAGACTAGACCAATTAAACGTTTAATCTCTGTAGTATTAGTAGGGGTCGGGAAATTTACAATGGCCGAGACTTTATCCGGATCAGTCCGGAGACCATGTTCATCAATAATAAAGCCAAGAAAAGAAAGCGAAGATCTACAAAATTCACATTTTTCTAAATTAATGCGGAAGCCAGCCGCAGCAAGACGTTCACTAAGCAACTTTAGCGAAGCAATATGACTCTCAAACGTCGACGAAGCGATAATCACATCATCTAAGTAAACAAAAGCAGAACCATTTAATAAATCTGGACCCAAAACTCTTTCCATCGTACGCTGCAGCATTTGCGGACTATTAGAAAGGCCAAATGGCATCACCACGAACTCAAAAAGACCCATACCAGGTACACAAAACGCTGTCTTTTCACAAGACGATTTCTCTAACGGAATCTGCCAGAATGCTTTACGCAAATCAATAGAGGTAAGGTAACGAGAATCTCTTAAACGGTTTAAGATAGAGTCTATCTGCGGAAGTGGATATGCATCTTTAATGGTGACTGAATTTAATTTACGCCCGTCAAAACAGGCACGTAATTCTCCATTTTTCTTTTTAACTAATAAAATTGGAGAAGACCAAGGCGAATTAGAAGGTCGTATTACTCCTAATCGTAACATATCATTTACTTCTTTATGCAAATGCTTTTGCATAGCCGGGGATAACATATACTGTCTTTGTTTAAAAGGACGTGCATCACCAGTATCAATATAATGCTCAACTAATGAAGTCCTACCCAGAGTTTCAGAAGACAAATTCTCAAATTGTTGAATGGTTTCATTCAACATACGTTGATGCTCAAGGGTCAAAGATTCACGAGGTTGAATAGCATTTATCGTACTGATATTAATTTCAGGAAGAAATGACCAAGTATTTTGAGGAAAATTTAGACAAATATTAAACACAGAACCAAAATTAACTCCCAAAGTAAATGATTTTTCGATAGCCGGAACTACTACACACTTAATGTCTTTGGTCACATTGCCAAGACTAAATGACAACACAGTTTCTCCTAAAACATCTTGAATTGCTCCATCGGCAGTAGTTACAGCAAAAGGTAAATTATTTATTTCATAGGGTATTTGATGTTCATCCAGAAATTCCAAACCCTTCCAGCCAATAACCGTATCAGAGGCACCACTGTCCAATAAACCAATAGTAGGGACATTATTAATGCAAATTTCCAGGTGCGGACGAGAATCGCCTGGCATTGTGCTGCAAATTGGAGATACTACTGAGCGCAAGTAAAACTCACGTACTTTAGTCAGCCAGTTATTCCACTCTTCAGCGGAAGGCATAAATGAATCATTTAATTTCGGAATATTATCTACCGTAGACGAAAACGAAAGAGGAGTTTCGTTAGTGTTTTGTTTAGGGAAATGACAAACTATCAACGTTATATCCAAATCAGAAAAACATAAAAATAGTAAAGACTTAACATAGGACCATGACAGACCATCTAAACCACAACCTAATTTAGGAATAGCTAAAAACTGCACATTATTATTTATTACGTGTTCTTTTAATACACAAAGTGATGAGTACAAAGTTTCATAAGTAGGTTTGTCCGAAAAGTTTTCTTTAGTAACTAAATAGTAAATGAATCGTTCACTATCAATAAGGTAAGCCAAACCACCTGGACTTTGCTGCTGCGCGAGTAGCAAGTCTCTAGACTGAAATGTATCCCTAAATCGTACTGCTATACCTTGACCCATATGAAAATCAGCAGAGACGCAATGAGCCAAAGAAAAAAATTCAGGTAACGAAAGCAAGTCGCTTTCAATTTCGGAAAATTCTAAAAGAGAACCTTCTGGTAAAGCGGGAAGAAACAAGAAAGGAAAAGAAACTGTATTCTGTTTACCAGAATTAAATTGTGGTTGGTCTAATTTTGTTTGTTGTTGTTTGAAGTACTTGACTCCTTGTTCGTATTTGCTTTTTATTTGCAAGGTACAAATTTGGCTGCTTTTGGGGACAACGCTGCTTGAAACGGGAGATTTCTGCACGATACCTGCCTGCCCGTTTTTTGACGAACAGTTTTTACAAGTATTGCTATAATTATCTTTAGTACCGCACTTAAAACAGAAAATACTCCTAGGTTCTGGACATTCGCGATGAGCATGTCCAGTTTGTTTACAATTCCAACAAGTAATTCTCGAAAGCGTACTCAAAGAGTTGGCTGAAATAGTTGGTCTAGATACCATTTTAGATGTAGAAGGAAATTCACTTAAAGAAAGACATGCTAAATCAGGTTCTAGCAGACCTTGTTTTCTAGAGGGGGGAGGTTGATATCTATCATTTCTGCATTTTGATTCTTGTATAATTCTACATTTCTCTTTAAGATCACTCAAAGAATTTATTTCTGCAAGTACTAACTTATCCGTAAAGAAGGGATTTAAGTTTCGACGTATTTGTCTAACAATTTCTTGTTCTGTACGCGGAGTAGTAAGCCTATTGAATAAAGCTTCTACTGCAATAATATAAAAAATAACATTTTCTGAAAGACCCTGAGTTCGGGTTCGAATTTCCGCTAATAAAATATCTTCGTAGTCCACCGGGAGAAAATCACGTTTCAGACATGTGACTAATTCGGCCCATGAATGAACTTCTTTTTTAATATTTCGAAACCATAGTAAAGCAGGACCGGAAAACAAATCACTTGCGGAAGTAAAAAGAGATTCCTCACTAACATGACGTGCTTCACAAAGCTCTTTTACTTTTTCTAAAAATGACATAACACTTTCCTTTGATAAAAGTCCCGAAAATTTTATTCCCCATTTATGTATAGCTATAGGTTTAGCAAAAACCGAAATATTTGACCCATCTAACAATTTTGAAGCCCCCATAGTGGACGACGCCACTGGGGTAGGTAAACTATTATCTTTAGTTTCAGAAAAAAGGCCTAAAATTATTAACATGGAATTTTCAATTTTATCCACTAAATTTTTTTCAATATCACCCTTAGGTTTTAAAAAGGTACAACGCCTCTGAACATGTAATAAACGCGACTCTATACGACGTATTTCTAATTCTGTCAATACTTGATCTTCACGTGTTAACAAGGAAAGTAATTTTGACAAAGTTTCATTTATTTTTTGTACTTCTGTAGCGAATTCAAAATCATTTTTCACCGTATACTTAAAACCTTCTTTTTCTTTCAATAATGCACCCCGTAACTGAGCGCGTCGCAATAATTGTGTACTTTCCGGTTCTATTTCCCTTGAGCATAGCTCAAAAACTATTTCTGTAGTCAACAAATCGTTTGGCTCCATTTTACTTATTAATTTTCTAAAGTCCCAAATAATATATAATGTACTGTATAATAAATTTCTACTAAAAGATTAATTTAACCAAAATACTCTAGGACCTTGTTTTGAAAACAAAATAGATTTGCTATTTCAAGCCACAAAATATCAAACCATAAAAATGTAATTTACTACAGTAACTTCAAAGCATGAGTCACGGTTAAGGAATTTATTGCCTGGACTACTCGGTAAACACTATACAAAAAACGCGTACCTGCTTGCTTTCGCAAATAAACACCCTAAATAAAATAACAAACACAAAATATGGAAATCAATTTCTGAAAGAGACATAAAATATACAATAATTAAACAAAAGCGTTTTGTGTTCGTTTTATGAAATTAATTTCCATAAAAATCGAGCCCCGCGTGGGAAAGCCAAAATATAACTTAACAATTTTTATTTGGGGGTTTGACCCTTTTAAAATATTAATTTTTAAGTTATAGGAAAGTTAAATGAACCTGAAAATGTAAAGAAATAAATAAAACAAACAAAGTTAGAATAAGCAACTCTATTTAATTTAAAAGCATGAGATCACAGGGGTAGGCGAATCACAAAACATCCTTTGTTTAGAACACCATAAAACAATATAGATTTTCCTATAGGAAAATAAACAAATATGCTGAAAGGCAATACTGACTTCCAGTAGACGGAAAATATGCAAAATACAGGTATAACATGAAATGCGTCTGGCCAGATCCAAGCGAAATGAATAAACTAATATAAACGTTACTAAACAATAAAATGGTACAAAAATCTTAATCTCTGCAATATAATTACATAGAAAACCCGACAAATACAATATCGATAGTTCGTTACCGAAATAACATGGATTTTCGGCACTAAACGGAGAAGTCTTACGACGCGCACTTGAAAAATAAAAAGTTTGCAACGATGTCGCGAAGAATGCACTAATTAAAGTTTGTCTTTGAAGAAAACCATTAATTTCCCACACAGGAAATAATGTTTGGAACTTTTTAATTCACGTTCCAAACCTCCAAGGAATTAAAACAGGAAACGTAAAACAAACGTTTTTAGACGCCGTTAATTATGGCGGCCGTCGCCAAAACAGGAACAAATGTAGTGAAAATGCTACTTACAGTTTGATTTTTCTGTTCTAGGCACTCACTACTTAATTTAACAAATTACAAAACATTGACACTATCTATGATAGTAATAAATTTGCAAAGCTAGCAGGTTTTAATCACCATACTTCTCAAATTTGTAAACACCCAACCAGTTGAATAATTCTTACAACCTCTTCGTTGGATCGAGCTACTCGAAGTCCAAGTCCCAACTCGACTCGAACGCTACTTTCCCTTTCTCTTGAAAGGAGCGCTCGCGTCGCACGGATTTTTAAATATCAACCTTGCATCTTCGCGGGAAGATACCATGCCAGGGTTGGTTTAAGGTAACTTTTAAGATTAATTATCGATTTAAATAAATATTTTAACCAAATTAATCTCCTTATTACGCGAAATAAAATGGACTCGTTACATCAGTTAATTTGCAAATCTGTCCTGATCCTGATATATTGTTTCCTTTTGAGTAAATTGCACAAAACGGTTATTGGTTTATGAATGGTGTTATGTAAATGGCTTCGCAGCCACAGCCATATGTGACGTCTATGGAAGACAGATATAATGCATTAAAATGAAGCAGATACCTAATACAGGATTGCATTTTATAATGCAACAAATTATTCTTATTAGTGCTGCAATTTAAACCTGTATCCATCGATGTTCTCTATATTTAGATTAAATTTTGTTGATAATGCTGATTCAAAATATTCAAATAATAAGTAAATGTATCTCGTCGAAGACAGAATCAGAAATGAGAATCGAATTTTTAGAGTGGACCAGTTAAGTAATGCATATTAAATTAAAATTGCTGTAATCATTGAGGTAATGTTCATTTGCAAGATTGTGAAATTGTTTAAAAGGTTGCGGGGCAAATACTGAGTGAATATAAATCACAAGGGGGTGAATTTTCTAATTAGTAAATGTTTGTTTTAGATGCAATCATAAATGGGTACCTACCTATAATATTATGAAATATGTACGAAGCAGAGAAGTGTTTAAAAGAATCCGAGCAGGGCAAAAAGAAGAGCGAGGCAATGAAGAGAGTAAGAGAAGTAGGAACACATTACTTGATAAAAAAAATGTTTTTATATAGGTAATTCAGTTTAAAAAATGTTATTTTATGTTCTTCTAAGAAGTTTGCTTTTTGATGTTACAAATGAGTTTTATCTTTAAATATTGAATATATTTATATAGCTTCTTATAACCCCTAGGTGTTTTTAATTTCTTGACTGATAATTCAAATACCTTCATGTGTAATTTTTTTGTATAGTTCGGTCAGTTATGATATTTTCTAATATTTTCATGTATATAGGTACCTTGGACAGAAATAAAATTTTACAAAAAACAAAATATTTATGGAGTTATGTGCAACATACTTATTTTATTATTCTATATTTTTCCGAAGTAGTTTTTTTTTGAGTAGTTTGACATTACAAATGTGAGTTTGTTTTTAAAGTCTGTCTTGTATCTGATTTTATTTTCTTGACCGTTTATATCAAATAACTAGATGAGTATAATTCCTTGGGTATTTCGGTCAGTTCAAATGAGAAATATAATATTTTCTATTGTAAAAAAAAAAAACAAAAAATATATATGTGGATTTATGAGCTACCTACTTATATATAATTATAAGTAGGTAGCATGCACTTCGGCCCATACATATAAAATATTTTTAGTTTATCTTTTTTGTAAAAATGTGGTTTCTTTGGCGATGGTTAAATATATTGAAATATAAGAAAACATAATATTAGGATGTTCTGGGACGTTTCAGTGTGTACTTTGTACAACCTCTAATGTCCCTGTGGATGCGCCCATTCGTAGTACTTACGACGTCCGAAATATCCCAGGATATCCTGGTATGTCCCTAGTTATAAACTTCAGACATCCTTCAGGACGTCCGTCGTATTACCTTTATCTGGTACCAAGTTGTGACATTGGGATGACCAAAAGAGTGCCAAAAAGCATACATATTGGGACGTCCATAGGCAAGCCCAAATCCTAAATGGTCTTTGCCATAGTACGTCCCTCGGACAGCCTTGTGCTGTGTGGGTTACTAGGAACCATGCGATGGAATTGTCAAAATATACCTGTAATATCAAAACTCTACTTTACTCTATGAAATCTCAAAATTTAAACAAATATCAGGTGTACCAGTGCAAATAATAAGAACATGTAGACATTAGACATTTATTACAACACACATGAGATGTACAACAATAAAAAACAAACAGTTTCCCAATTGTCCCCTAAACATAATCTACATAAGCAAAAGAAATTCAAGATATATACATATTGTACATGAACCCATCTAAAATTGTTTCAGTGATTTGACCTCTTTTCATAGAAATGCAACTACGGCTTAAATGATACCAACAATGAGTTTCAAATTCACAACAGCGAGTTAAAGATTCTCAGTAGATTAAAATTACCGCTCATCACTAAAATATTATGTATCTAATAAGATTCTATGAGCCAATTTTCACAATGCTCGCTGTGTGTACTAGAATATTAAAGAATGATAATTGTGTTCTACCAAAAATACTTCATGTGTGACATAGTAGAAGGTAAATTAGTATCACGTGGTACCATGCGTTACTTACAGTAAAAAATCTTAAGATACTTCATCATGCTCAGTATGTAGTTGCAAAATCGCTGTGCAATTTACTCTAATAATTCACAAAAAAATCACTGAATGAAACTATAATAATTTCTATAAAATTATGTAACTAAAATGAAGCAATAAAACCTGGTTAGAGCCTTGACGTTTTCTCTGACGACTGCAACGGGACTCGTCACCACTTTTCTAGATGTTCTCGGCGTTTGCTGCAACTGCGACTCCGTGTCACTCCTAAATCTGTGCCCAAATCTCTTAGAGACTGCTGCGAACAACTCTCCAACCAAAACTTCTCCAAATGTCTGCAGGACCCACATAAAACCAAATATCTGAGTAATGGACTTCCTCCTATCACTCCTCTAAATACTGGGCCCCCTGACATAACCAAAATGACAGCCCCAAACACGTGCTTATCCCAATTGTGAGCCTCTCCAAACATATATGCTTATGCCAAACATATGCTTATACCAAACACTCTGTAATAATGACAATAAATAAGAACTAAATAAAACACCAAACTAAGTAAAATAAAAGCTCACCTCCTATAGAGAGTATTACATAAACTTACGAGACACGTGGCGATCAGATTACGACAAGCAACAGAATTCCTTCCTGGAATTTACAAAATGCTTCTGGCAGGACGGTAAAGAAATACTGGGTACATCAAATCAAATCCCTTTTCAGTGTCAGCGATGTAAAACCCAAATTCTTCACTACAAAACCGGGACCGCCGCCATTCCGCTAATCTCGTCGCTGTCGAAGAACGAACCCCCAGCTGGAAATGTACTCTACAGTTCTCCTGTTATCAGTGTTGCCAACTTGAGCATCTAGAAAACTCTTTCTCTAGCCAATAAAAATGCGCCAACAAAGGACTTTGCAATTTAAAAGACTGAATTAGACCATTGTGTAAAATCCCAACAACAAGAATATGTGAGTAACCCCTCTAACTCGAAAGTATGCTTAAAGAAAATATGTTTACTACCCATAATTTCTCATCAAGATAGGCTACTGTTTACTATCGAATTCTAGATCGTGGGTTGCATACCTCTATACTCAAACAAATCAGGGTTAATTTACTGTATTCAAACTGAAATTATTAATGTAGCTTTTTCAAATGCTACAGTGGTCTACAAAATATCAAACGATCCGACGTTACTGTCTCTTCTCTGTGGTGTAATGTTTTCTCTCTCTGGCCACAGCGTGTAAGGAGGTGGAAGAAGAAGATTAATTATGTGTTAGAGGAATATGAAGAATTTGGTTAATTTTAATACTTTTCCGTTTTCAACATTTCAACGTTGAGATTTGAGCGAAAAAAGGAATCATTAATCATTCTAATAATTAAAATGAACGACAAAAACAGAAAAATGTGTAGGCTTTGCCTAAAAATAATATGTGATGGTGCTTTCGATGTAATTGAAGATATTAGCAGACATATGTTGGAAGTGCTTCTTCTGAATATGGTAAATTTAGAACTAGAATTTTGTTAAATTCCTTTCCCGGTGCGTATAATCTATTTAATTTAAGACAGAAGTAATCCTGACGCTGATTTATACAGCCACACGCACCACAATTAGAATCTGAGTCATTTGCTGCTCAAGTCTACCATAAGTGACAAAAGGTCGACTCTAGTTAATGTGAACTTACGTTCTGTTTCAACCAATGGGAAGATGAGAAATAGCTTCCTAAGTCAAGAAAAGGCTTGAGTCTTAAACTGAATGGAGTATAGCTTTACCAAGTGCAGTTGTTTAGGACTGGCGGAGATGGCAATATACCCCTTAAAAGGGTGATGATACATTTCAAAAAATGTTTTGAAAACGTTTAATCGATTATTTTCTAAAAGACTATATAAAACTAATTTATAATATACAATTAGTTTGACCTGTATAAAATGAATCGCAATCTAGACATGTTAAGTCATATAAACAAAGTAAAAGTATTCATCACGCAGTAACGGCTTCCGCTATTCAATTTTTAAGCTTAATTTCATTTAACTATTGGATTCTTATATGACGTTAACAATATTTTTTAGGTTTTGGATATAAGTAAGGAGCAAGTTATGTGTAGCGAATGTGCAGCAAATCTTCAAAAATGCTTTGATTTTAAATCATTTTGTCTTAATACTGAGAATACATTGCAGTCGTTCCCCACCTCTAAAGATGTCAAATTAAGTTTAATGGATGTTTACTTGAGAGAAAATAGAAATAGTTTATCCAATATACCCGAGAATCAAAGGATATGCCGAATTTGCATTGAACCAATAGAAATAGGATACTTTACAAACTTGCACGAAAGTAAAGAAAATATATTTATATTAGATATTCTGCAAAACCAAATTCCGGAGGTGGTAAGGAATCATATTAATAGAAAATATTGACAAAAAAATTTTTTAACTATTCTCTATTGGAATAGATTTTTTTTCATGTATCCGTAGTAGGCCACGTTAATTGGTTATCACCAGAATTCGGAAATTTTATCTCGGCGCCAGAGATTGCTCTCATATAGACCGAATATTATATTGCAAACACTCTGAAACAAACAAAAAAACGACGAAGTGGTGGAATATTCATTATTGCCAGCTACAATATATTTTTGTAAATTTTACCTAAAATGGTTCTTACAAAAACAGGTAATACATATACAGACTGTCTATTTTACGAAGGCCACACCAAATATCTCGCTTAATATCTATTGTAGAAGAATAAAGTTTTAGAAACAGTTATCCCATTTTTTGTGAGCTATATTTCAGTAAAAAGAAATTTGAAATCCATAGCCTACTTTATGAGATATATTACAAAAACCTGAAAAATAGGAAAACCACAAACGGTTATAGCTTCCTTATTTGAGGAGATACGAAAAAAGTTAAAGGAATGAAAGTTGACGGCAAAGACAATAAGAATAATAACGTGTAACAAAAAAATCGAAAAATGCAGTTGGCTTTGACATACGCTATTGTGCAAAAATGAAAAATACATATCTCAAAGTAGGCCATGACGCCATTAATTCCGTTATTTTTTTCTCATTCCAACGATATAAAACATGTCACAGAAATTTTAACCGATAGTGTCAGTATTTAATATTTTACGAATACCACAATTCATATAATTGAATCGTAACAATCAGCTGTGCCATAATAGTAAAAATTCACTTTATAATAATTATAATTCCTTAATTGTTTATTACAATTTAATACAAACCAATAAATATCTCATAAATAAAAATAGAAGTACAAAACGAACATCCAAAGAAAAAAACGAAAAACTATGTATAACAGTACTACCTACTACTATATTGAAAAGAAATTGTGTGTATTTATTTTTCTAACTACAAATGCTCTAATTGTGCACCATGCATTCTGACACATAAACGTTCTCTATGAGACACGTCGCGCATTACATTTTGGAGCATTTCAGGAGTAATTGCCTCACATGCGTTTCGAATTCTGGTTTTGATGTCCTCAATATTTTCAGGGGCAGTTTGAAATACCTTGTCTTTAATGTAACCCCAGACGAAAAAATCCAAGGGAGTAATATCTGGTGATCGAGCTGGCCATAGAATGGGTCCATAGGTGCCTATCCAGCTATCTGGCATAACTTGATTTAAATAATTTGTACATATTACAGCAGTGTGAGGTGGAGCCCCATCTTGTTGAAAATATGAATAATTTAATCTTTCTGCCACTGTTAATTCATAAAGAAAATCTTGAAATTCGTTTTGCAGGAAATTAAGGTATCTACGAGCGGTTAATTTGCCATCATAAAAATAAGGTCCAATTACTTTAGTCCCTAAAAGACCCAACCAAACATTCGTAGAAAATCTTTCTTGGAAAGCAGTCTCTCTGCACCAATGTGTATTTTCTCCTGTCCACTTATAATGCATATTTCTATTGAAAAATCCATTATTAAAAAAATTTGATTCGTCCGACCAAAGAATTTTGCTACATATCAGCGCGTCATTCCTTTTCTTATTTAATAACCATCTACAAAATCTTACTCTCCTTGGCTTATCTCCCTCATTTAAATGTTGAACTTTCCTCATTTTGTAGCATCGAAATCCGTTTTTTTAAAATATTTTTCTTGCACTGTCTTTTTTTATGCGACAGTTTCTCTGAATTTGTCTCAAAGAGGTTTCCTCATTTTGGTTAACATAATTCATTACTCTATTCACTTTTCTTACATTATTCGCAACATGCGCTCGCCTTACTACTTTTTTTGAAAATGAACCGTGCGTTTTTAGATTTTGAACTAACTTCCTAAACATAGTTCGATTTGGCTGCGGAGCATCTGGAAATCTATCTCCGTAAACCGTGACTGCCATCTCAGCGTCAAAATTGCACTGACAATAAATGCTAATCATATCGAATTTGTTATTATTGGTGTACACCATAATTACTGATATAAAATTTGTCTTAGAACTCGACAACGCAACATACAACATACAACAGTGACAATCTGTCAAATTTATTAATAACTGTATACATTGTTTTTCACTAATTATGGCACAGCTGATTGTTACGATTCAATTATATGAATTGTGGTATTCGTAAAATATTAAATATTGACACTATAGGTTAAAATTTCTGTGACATGTTTTATATCGTTGGAATGAGAAAAAAATAACGGAATTAATGGCGTCATGGCCTACTTTGAGATATGTATTTTTCATTTTTGCACAATAGCGTATGTCAAAGCCAACTGCATTTTTCGATTTTTTTGTTACACGTTATTATTCTTATTGTCTTTGCCGTCAACTTTCATTCCTTTAACTTTTTTCGTATCTCCTCAAATAAGGAAGCTATAACCGTTTGTGGTTTTCCTATTTTTCAGGTTTTTGTAATATATCTCATAAAGTAGGCTATGGATTTCAAATTTCTTTTTACTGAAATATAGCTCACAAAAAATGGGATAACTGTTTCTAAAACTTTATTCTTCTACAATAGATATTAAGCGAGATATTTGGTGTGGCCCTTGTAAAATAGACAGTCTGTATATAGCAAATAAAAAGATAATTTTGAATCATACACATACTTTCCTGTTCTGCTTAATATGTATGGCGTGTTTATTTTGTTTATGGATAAATATAAATATCCAATTAACTGCTGGCAACATAAAACATTTTTTCCAACAAAATAAACCATTTTTATATAATATTAAATCATACATAACGAACAAAGTTAAGGATTAATGGCATAAAACTACCAACGTGATAAAGTGAATTTTATTTCATCTTAAAATGTTATTGCATTTGACCCTGACAAGCATCAACATTAGATTCCAGTGTGTGGTACTTTTATGGTTTTTACTAATGTAGTTTATCTAGTTTAATTAGACGATTTCGTCGAAATTGTGAAACATTGCTTTCACAAAATCCCTTTTTACCTAGCTATACTGTGGCAAATTTTGGCGTTTATATCAACATTTAATAAAGGGAAAGGGTAGACCATCCCAGGTCTCAAATTCACAGTTTCATAAACTATAGTGTAAATCTAGCTGTATGTACTGTTAGATCACTACTTGCCCCTAGAAAAATTTACAATGGTATCACCGGTAAAGGTGAGCTGATGCGTACGGCTAGCTGATTTGGTGCGTGGCTGGGATTTCGTGGATACAATTAATTTTTTTAAATCAGCCAGAGGTGAACCAATATCTTTGTGATATCTCACTAAGCCAGTTTGTTCACCACTCAGAGGTAGCTTAAAATGATGTAAATATTACGGGCGCCACCCACAGAAAAATGTAAGAGTTTCTGCTACCCCTGTGATGGTGAAACCAAATAATTCAGGTAGGTGGTAAGCTTTTAACCCAGGACACTCATTTATGCTACAAATGTTAATAAATCACATTTAAATTTTCTAAATTATAAATATTAATCCAATATTTTGTTCCAAATAAAAAAACACAAATGTAAAGAAATGCTTTGTTTAAATCTCTATGGCCATTATTTCCTTGCAGTTATGCAGGAAGAGATAACGAATTATTTACTTCTTTATAATTGCCTGAGTTCGGTTGAGGCGGTCCATCAAAGGCGGTCGATGATCCAAGGCCTTTGATTTGACACCACAGACAGCCGCGTGTGCCGGCGAGGACTTTGCACTTTTTTATGACAATTTAAAAGTTGTATAATTGGGAACTACAAGTCCATTGACCAAGAAAAGCAGTGGTTCTCAATTGTCTTCTACCTTAATATTAAAAATGTTGACCTAGGTCAGTTTTTTTTTTCAAAGTGCCGCCTAGAGGGAAAAGTCATAAAGGTTTTTTGTTTGTCGGTCCACATTACCCGTTTTTTCATTAAATAAATTCAATGACCTTTTGTTAGATAGATCACTAGGAGAAAATTTGATGACACCAAAAAGAGACACCCCACCCCGTATGCCGAAATAATTATCAAAAACTTTGAGTCCAAGTTAGGCTGCGACAGAATTGGAAATTACCGATTCTGCTCTAGGCCAGCTAATGTTTCCTAACTATGTTTCCTGCTGTATATTATTTTGATAAGCAATAATTAACAAATATGTGTTGTGAAATATAGATATATTTATTATCCGAAGGACACCTCTGTGTTCTACGAGAGCTGTTAGCAAAAACTGGAATAAAAAAAGAATTGTATGGTTTAAATAACAAAATATAATAAATGTGTACATTCCTAAACAGATTGCCTATGATAACTTATAATGTCTGGGTTTTTGTTACTAGGGTATGATAAATACCTGTACATACTTTTCAATAATTAAATTTAGTGTATTAGAATTTAATAAAATTACTTAAAGTTACCAGATGTACGCAACAGTACATATTTTCTACAAACCTAAAGTATATTCACTGAGAACTGAGAGCACATCAAAACAAATACGTTCGTTATTCACGTGAAGTCGAGATAGTGCTTGGCAATCTCTTGGAAGATGCAACCAATGGAAATGGAACTTGTTGCGATCACGAGACAATCACACATATTTGTTTATTTTGATGAGCTCTCAGCTTTCTGTGAATATACTTTAGAGTAAAATTATACAGAGTCTGCGGTATACAAAAATGTCTAGTGCTTCTCAGGTTGCAGTATAGTTGTGGATTTACGATTTTCCAGAACTGCAGTTTTACGGAACAAATCTTTATTGTAGTAGTTGCAACAAAACAATTTCTTGGACGTCTAAAACAAATAATAATAGACATATTTCCTCACAAAAGCATATGAGTGCTAGTGGATCTACTGATGGTGACAGATTTGGTGGAAGTGATAGTGGGATGTAACAACCCGTGGTCGAAACTAGATAATGTTAGTTCAATGTTACGGCCCCCAATACCTACTCTTCGAGTGAATCTTTATAATAAACCGACCACATTAATCTTGGATATTACTTGCAAAAGAATCTTTCCGTGTTGGCAGAGCCAACCCTGATTTTCACCTCACCGAGATAAAATTTCCGAACTCTGGTTATCACTAATAGTAGAGGGTCCACGCCTTCGAAAGCCGTCTAAATCGCCAAGTAACCCATTCCAGCAAGGTAAATAATTTTTGAGCTCGGATATCGAAAGAGGGTCCTAATGGGCATCAGAAATGGCTTGTTGGACTTTTGTTGACGATTGCATAACTTCTCCACAAGAAAAAAAGATGGCGAAATGTTATTTCAAGAATTCGTGTTTTTAAACGTATACCTCTCGCTAGAGAGTGAACCACATGCGATATTGATTTGATTTTTTTAATTTATATACTACTGACATGAGCGCATCTATCTGTACTAATTAAATTTCAAACTCGCTTACGGTGTTTTTCTAAATAAATCCTAAATCACAGTAACGAAATTTGTGTGTTTGAAATTTCGACGTGCGGGCAACTATATTAAATATTCAATTTTTTTATATACTATATACGAATGAAATATGGTCTAAAGATCAACAGAGTTTTTGCAAAAAAATTAGCTCCATATCTTATACAGTTTTTGAGTTAACGACTTTTTAAAATAAACCATAATTAGATTCGTGGTATTCCTGTTAGCATGCGGCTGTTTTCTGGCTAAGTGTAATGCATTAAGATAGTAAGCCAATACATTTTTGAAATTGTGCTATTATTTACATTTTTACAATTTTGCAAAAATATTAACAGGTAAAAAGAAACTCATTTGGCCGATGATTTACTCGATCTATTGATTATGAAGGTGTTGTATAGAGATATTATTTATTAAGTATATCATTATTGTAGTACAAATGATATAGCATTTTACAAATATGAAAACATAAAAACGTACACAAAACTTGTAATATATACATAAGTAATAAAAATAATAATAATAATGCATAATAAGTATACACAGCTCAGTAAGCATTGACAAACCACTACATAGGCATTACTATTAAGAAGCACTGTCTGCTAAAAACTGCTCTGTATTATTTCTGCCCTTAAAACAATTGTTAGGAAAGGCTATACATGCAACAAAACACCAAGTGGACGCACATTTTTAATCACAGTTTACTTTACAATTCCACTATTTGTTTTCTTTAGAACCAGTTGTGACTTTTTGTCATCATTTGTGATTTTATTTGGTTATTCTCTATTAGATATCCAAATTTTCTGGGAAAGGGTAAATTGGGAAGGCGATCGGAAAATCGCTTGGACACTAAAATTTTACGTGCTTTATTAACTGCTTCTCAAGTCGAGAAAATTTGTTATAAATCCAGGATTTTGTGTTAGGTAGGGGTCTAAACCACTTTTTGTGGATAATTTTTACAATTAAAAGTATTTCGCAGTGAGCAGGGTTTTAACCTACTTCGCTAGGTTCTTCAGTTGCTAGCTAAGCTAAGTACACTGAACCACTGGACTACCGTCCCCTATAATGCTCGTTTTAAATGCAGTAAGGAAGTATCTTGTGTAGGACGCGGACGTAGCTAACTAAGTCTAATAATCTTAAGGAAAAATAAATACTGCCTTAGCAAATCTAAAGATTTAAATTCACTACAGATGGCCGTAGTGAATTTAAATCCTTAATCCGTAGGTCCTATATGAATCTGTATGGATATATTCACATAGGACTTACGAGCATCTTAAATTACACGATCATCAATTGCGCCGCAGTTATCTCCAAAATTAATCAAAATATATAGTTGGCGTGTTCATTTTAAGGCAACAATAACTGCTCATTTATCCTCTTCGGAAAGGATAACTGACAGGTCACACAATACACCGACTGCCAATAACGTTTTTACAATATTTTCTTCATATTTTTCACTTAATTATTTACTGATTTCGTGAGTATCCTAAGATACCCTTTGTTGTCATGTACCCACACAATTTTTGTAGGTTTTCTATTTTGCAAAAATTAGACATACCTTGCGCAGATATTATTGTGTTCCCTTCTTCATGATTGCAAGTTCACACTATTGGGCAACGTAGGTATGTCATTTACACCAACATTCTAAAATGTATTTTAGATTATTCGTTTTATATTTGTTACTATTTATAAAGTAATTCCAGTTTAGAATAAGAATTGTGTCTGCTATGGCGAATTCATATAATTCTGATGGGTTTTTAAGTCATACCTTACATTTTCTTAAATATGAAATTTCGGACAATTTTTATTTTTTAATCTCAAATTTGTATAATTTATTGACGATTTCATACTGTATTTGCACCTTTCGATATATACAGTCCTTCTAAGCCAAAATGACGTAACTGAAAATTTTCTAAGCAAATTGGACGTACTTCAAAGTTTCCTTTTTTCAGTAATCATTAAACCATTATTTCTGCATCTATATTTTAACAGACTCTATTTTAAAATCACGTAGTTGTAACACATAAATGATCTAATTTTCAGACGATTGGTGACCTACTGATTAATAGTAATATAATACCATAATCAAATTAGTTATTAGACTAATGTCTGTCCACAATTACACAGACCGAATCCTGTCGCAGCTGTCACATTGCGCGTTATCATAACAAGACATTATTACGATCGAATTAAAGAATCTGTAACTCGAAAACTGTATGAGATATCGATTTTTTTTGCAAAAACTTTGTTGATCTTTAGACCATATTTCATTCGCATATAATATATAAGAAAATTAAACATTTAATGTAGTTATCCGCACGTCGAAATTTCAAACACACAAATTTCGTTCCTGTGATTTAGGATTTAATTAGAAAAAAACCGTAAGTGATTTTGAAACTCTACTAGTACAGATATATGCGCTCATGTCAGTAGTATGTATAGAAAAAAAATCAGATCAATATCGCATGTAGTTAAGTTTCTAGCGAGAGGTATACGTTTAAAAGCACTAATTCTTGAAATAACATTCCGCCATCTTTTTTTCTTGTGGAGAAGTTGTGCAATCCTCAACAAAAGTCCAACAAGCCATTTCTGATGCCCATTAGGACCCTCTTTCGATATGCGAGCTCCAAACTTATTTAACTTGTTGGAATGGGTCATTTCAATTTTTAATGCTTTGGACCCCTTACTATAAGTACATTATAATCTTCAAATTAGTTATTCAATTTAATTTTTAAGACATACTTTTAAATCTTTAAAATGACCGTTTTTTGTGTAATAGGCTAAGTTGCTGGCATCCTTATTGCTTATTGTCCTCCTTTTTAATTTTTTAAAAAGTGGTACTGCTTTTAAAAGTTTAAAATAAGAAGATAACCTTCGCGCATGCTACAATTTATTAATTGTGTCAGTAGCACAATTATTAAGTCTTTGACCAATTTAATTAAAATAATATTCGTGCTTTTTATATCTTCAGAGTTTTTGTTCTTTAAATTATTTATAGTTTTTAATAAATGTAACTTATCTGCTTATCTGCAGGTTAGCTTGTTGGGTATACCTATTAGACTATTTTAATATACCCAGATAAACATCATTGTAGAAAAAACAATTTTGCACAGAAATCCGTTTTTTTAATCCGTAATTTGTTTTCTATAAAATGAAATTCACTACAAATTTAACTCCTAGTATAGTGTTAAAAATACAACATTGTTCAGCGTCTCTGTAGGAGGTGCCTAGGCTGTTATTAGAACTCTATTTGATGAATTACTTTATATTTGTAATTTGTTTATTTTGAAGTTAATCATTCATTTTGTATTTATCTTTACAGAATTTAAGCATAACCGAGGAACCTGCAATTTGCAAAACTTGTCACCAGTCTTTCCAACATCTCTACACTTTTATAAAAAATTGTTGCAGTGTCGAAGAAACATTCAATAGGCATATAGGAATGAGTGGATCACATGACACAAGTCAAGTAGATTTAAGTAATTTACAAAATTCGCATTTAAAATCTGAAATAAATGACGACGATTGCAAGGAAATGTATCTACAAAATGTAGAAGTTGTGCTGTTGAAAGCAGAAATTGAAAACGAAGATTGTATGGAAGATGATCATTCAGAGTTGACTGTGAAACAAGAAGAAATTGAAAATATATCAGAGCTGAATGACTCTGAAAGGTAAGCGACTTTATCTAACTTAGTTTCCTTTTGTGTACCTTCTTTGTTTGCTTCTATATCATAGTTTGTCAGTTAACTATGATTTTGGTACATTTGTCTGATATTGTAATTTAATGAAGTTTTTCGAATATATTACATTATTTGTGGAAAATGCAATGAAACTAAATAAAATGTTCTTTAATTCCTTACTAATAATAATAATACATGGTCTTTATTGAGCATAGTTCAATTATCACTGTTCTTCCACTAAACTCTTTACAGTAATTGATGAACAAAATTTATTATTTTTTAATAAATTGAGTACAAGTTATAATACAGGATTATTATTTCTATATTATTACAAATTCAATAGAATTTTACGATATTTATTTCTATTTTATTTATTGGCATATTTTTTAAGTTATTTGGCACACATTGAATATAACAGCACTACAATGTGGACGTAGTTATGCAAAAAGGAACTAAGCGACAAATTTATGATTTCTGGTTTATTGCAGGAAATGATGCGGAATAGTCATGTTGCAAAAAAGAACTAAATGAATTATTAATGTAAACCAGTGGTTATGTTTGAAAAGAACCATTTAAAATTATAAAATTGTCCTAAGTTGTTTTGCAGAAAAGAACCAAGCGACATGGTTCTGTTTTGCAAATTGAAATTTCGTTACTATATACCGGAATAAGAGGGCTCGGCACTCTTAGGTGCTTAATACCAGGCCATAGCTACCTGCCAAATAATGATGATGATTTTTGGTAAAATTGAAGCGGAATTGAACAGACAGCAACGTTTACACACGCCCCAGGATTACTTCAAAGTAATGGAAACAGGCCGCAAAAAGAATCCAATGGAGAAAGCATTTTTTTTTTTCGTAACAGGTATTAATTAAAAAAAAATCACAAACCGAAAGAAAATATTAACTTGCTCCAAACCTGAGAAACTACATTACTAAAGGAAAGGCCTTTTTCTATTTACATGAAAAAAATGTTGGTGATGAAAAACTAGTCGAGCTTGACATTACAAAAAAAAAAAAAAACGATGTCGTCCTATCAATGAATTTTACAAAAAGGATATAAATCCTTTGTGGCCTCGTAGGAAAGGTATTGCAGAAAAAAAAATACATGGTACAGAGTCAATTTGGCACCTTATTCCAAAAAATTGCCATGAATTTTACTCAACGCTTTTCGCAAATGAATACGTTAAGGATGATAGATACGGATTTGGACTTTAAACCAGATAATTAGATGTTAGATGTTAATAATCTTGACAAAATATGTTTAGTTTTTTTGCAATAATACAATTTTGGGCTTAAATTATTTACTGTTGTTTTTACCAAATTTGAAAATAAAAAAAAATGTGTGAAAAGTTTTCAATTTTTGTTCAGTCGGCGACACTCTTCTTTAAGGTCATATTAGAGAAAGTTTCCTTCCTTAAAGAGCTCAGGTACTTGATTAGACCTCATAAACTTTGATCCTCTATTCCTCAAAATTTACGCCTTGTCGCTTGGTTCCTTTTTGCGTATCTACGTCCATATGAAAATTCTCTTTTATGCAATGTTGCTTTGTGAGGTGGTATTCTTAATGTATAGTTGAACCGTGTGTTTAAATTATGCACATCTGAATTCTTCACTTGCTTTTTATACAAATAATTTGGCTGTTTTTGTGTCAAGATTTTATCTTAATAATAATAATAATAATAAAAGTACTTTATTGAGTAAAAACCCAAATGGCCATTGACCAAAGTCCTTCAGCCTGATTTTATCTTAATTTTTATTAAAATAAACGAAACTTTTGCAAAAAAGGCGAGTACAAATTACGGTTTAGAGATTTGTGATGTAAATATTAATGAGGAGCAAGCTGAAAGTGCACATAACCATAATTACGTGGATCTTACCATTCATAATGTTAGCCGTCATCAACATGTTAATGTAAACTCATTCAAATACAGCTCAATATTTTTTATACCACCATCTGTCTTAAATGGACCTGACAGTGTAAATAGGCAAAAAAGTAAAAACTTTTTCAACTTTATTCTAAAGATGGATATATTTTCAGATAAATTAAAAATAGTCAAAGTAGTACCTATTTTTAAATCAGGTAATATTGATAACCCTACAAATTATAAGCCCATAGCTCTAACACCCATATTGGCAAAAATAATAGAAAAAATTATTGCAACAAGGATTACAAATTTTTTTGAGGAGCCTTACCACTTTTTATGGTGTTATTTGCTGATGACACAACTGTTGCCAAACAGATAAAGGATAGCAGTGAGGAAACCATTAAGGAAGAATTACTTAGATATATTTAAACAAGGTATCAACGAAACTATACAAAAAATACATGCTATTAGGCAAATTAAAATCAGAATTGGTCTAACCTCAGCAATGGTCACATACCATGCTTTATTCCATAGCTTAATGAAAATATAGTCTAATCAACTGGGGTGCCTTTAATCATGTCTTTACTGGTCAATAGAGAGGCAATTAGAACCTTATCGGGAATGTCAAACAGCTGTAAACAGTGGTTTATAGAGTATAAAATAATGACTGCCATCTTGCATAATTTATTACAACCTAATATACATCAAAGATCATCTCTAGAAATCGTGACAACCACAGTTACCTCACCCGCAATAGAAATGAGATACCACAGCAAAGATTAACGTATACAAAAAAAAACAATTTTGGAATTGCCCTCTTTAATTCTCTTCCTATATCACTAAAACAGCCACTATACCAGCTCGGTGGCGCAATGCTGAAGGTGTTTGGCTTGCGACCACGGAGTCCCGGGGGGTTCGAATCCTGGCTAGGGTATATGGATGTTAGTGGCGTTTTTTCATGTGTTACCGAGACGGTAGCATTGACCTAGACCACTGTTGGGTGGCACAACATGTCTAGTCGCTGTTATCTCTCCTGGGTTCGAGTCTCAGCTGCGGTAGATGGCAATATCGCAGGGAATGGTTGTTGTGTTGATGTCTATGTGTACGTGTCCTGGTTGAGTGGTAGAGCAGCAGTAGCTGAACTCCGCCAGGACGTTAATATAAATAAGGCATTTAAAAAAAAAAAACATGCACCATTAACATTATTTAAGCAAAAACTGAAATTCATCTTATAGCCAAGGCTTATTATAGCATCACTGAATTTAATTATACAAATTTGTAATTATGCTAAATTAATTATGCCTTGACTTAGTCTAAATTTTTAATACTATTTGTTATTTATGTTTGGTGATTGTTATAACTTACACCTTTACTTAGTTATGTAGTAAACTAGCATAATGTAGGTCACAGCGATGGTGCATTTTCCGCTCAGATAGATCTGCAATTTTTTCAGAAATATGGTCATAGCGCCTTAGACCACATATGAATCTAGTACAGGAATTTTGGATTTTTTTGTATGCGATTTTTTGTGCTTATATCCAATGCCGGCATATAGACCACATCACAATAATTAAAAACCGAAAATACTATGCTGTCACATAGTTGTCTTTTGAGATTTCTACTTAACACTGATCCATTTTCCATTTTAATAGTGTATTTATTGTTAAATATTTACACATCATTAAGCTTAGTAATATAGTATTTCTAGTGTACATTGTGAAAAACATCATTTTATAATTTATAGTAATATAAATACATAAAAACGATGGGGCCAGTTGGTATGGCTAGGGACCTCTATATAAAAGCTTATCGAAATTATGATTACTATCAAACATTTCTTTTGCATTTATGTTTATTATCTTTAATTTTTTATTCTGGGTATTAAGATAAGAGCTTATTAGTGCGGTGTGAGAGGTGCAGAACAAAAATATTCTATTTGGTCATGTAGGAAAAATTAATTGTAAAAACCTACTTAATAAAATTGTCATGTATATAAAAATTGATGTTCACGAGTTGGTGTTATATATTTTGGAGAATATTAGTTTTATGTAATATCGGCAGGTCAGGGGGCGTGGGATGTTTGTGGGAGGATTGTTTGTGTGTGTCTTGTCTTGTCGGGGGTTAGTTAGTTTCACCGTCTATCGTGATAGACGGGTAGTCTTTGATGTATGAGGGTGTGTCTGTGCATTGGATTTTGATATGATCTAATACTTGTCAGGTCCATCGTCAGGGCCGATAGCTGTATTTTATTGACGAAAAACTCTTGCGAGGTTTCGTCAATAAAGTCACGAATCATCGGGAGATCCGTAACCCGATGTAACTCAGCTATCGGCGTGTACCGGTCTGCGTTTGTCAGTAGTCGTATGAGTTTAGTCTGTGTTACTTGTATCCTCTTACATTGTGTGGTGGAGATGTTGTTCCACGCAGGATACGCGTAGGTCAATAGTGGCCTAAACACAACCTTATATAGTGTTAATTTGTTTTCGGTGGATAACTTACGCCGCCGATTTATAAGAGGATACAATTTATTTAATGCAATGTACATCCTGTTTATTGTCTGGGTCACATGAGGAGCGAAACTTAACCTTTTATCTAAGGTTACCCCTAGGTACTTTACCGATTTTCGTTCCTCAATTGTCTGTCCGTCTATTTTTATTTTGTTAAAAGTCTTTATGTTTGTGTATTTTCTGTTGAAGTTAATTGTCTGCGTCTGATTGTTATTAATCTTTATTTTCCATTTTTGGAAGAAGGATTGAGGGATTTGCAGATGATACCGTACTTTTTGTGTTGCAGTTTGTGCATAAAATGATTGGTATCTTCTGCATATAGAAGGATATTAGAATTTGGATAGGATGGGGGTCAGGTTGTAAAGGAGAGGGGAGAGGATTGCCCCCTGGGAGACACCTGCTGATAAGAGTTTTTTAGAGGAATATACGTTATTAACACATACTGTTATATTTCGTCCCCTGATATACGACTTTATCAAGGCGACTATGTAACTGTCAATTGATATAAAGACACCTAAGTACAAAAAATGTCTTTTTTATTAAATTACTGACATATTCTCCGGAGTTCATCATCCAAAATCAGTCCAAGGTTTTTATATGTATCGACTTCAGATAATTTTTGATTTCCTATATAGACATTCATTTCATTCTTATAATTATTTCTATATTTTCTAGGCTCAAATAACATCATGACACTTTTTCTTGAATTAATTTTGAGATGATGATCCTCTGATATAGCGACTAATTGTTGAATTTCGTTATTAAATATAACAATACTGTGCCGAAAGTTTTCTATTGTTTCTGACTGGTAAATTTGTTTATCATCAACATGGGCATGTGATTTACATTTTTTAAGTACTTTATCAAAGTCTGCAGTATAAATGATAAAGAACAAAGGCCCTAATATTGATCCTTGCACAATATCTTTATTTATTAGTAACGACGTTGATAACTTGTTATCTATACTTATCTTCTGTCTGCGGCCCCTAAAATAGGATTTAATCAACTCAACAGATTCTACTCCGAAACCAGAGTGCTTTAATTTAGAAGAGAACTTGCAGGACTTTCCTGGAGCATAACATATGATAATATTGTACTTGATATCTGTTAAATAACCCTATACTAAGGATTTTTTTCAATTAATCACTCATCAAAATTTTATTATAAAATGGTCTTTTACATAAAGATTGGTAGGTTTAGTTTCAGGGTTTGAACTTTTTTTTGTGTGTCGGTGTTATTTATGCACATAACCATGTTATAGAATACTATGGTACAAATATATACAAGGTATGCTCGTCCGAGCTACCAGAATTTGACTTTTCTGCGCATTGTCCCAACAGGAACTATATTGGAATGATATAATCACAGTATATTGCCAGAGAATCCTAATATTTTGTGATATTACACATATTTCAAGTTTTTATTATAATATCCCTCAACATTATACCCCTGCAGCCCGGGGTACAAGTAGCTGTGTTGAGGTGCGTAACTTCGTAATGTCACTTTTGTGTTTGGTTTCTCTGTGGTGTGATATTTGTGAGGTTAAAATTAAAAGAGGAACAATTATTTATTTTATAATAAATTTAAGATAAGGTTGGGTGCATTATAAACAGTTGCAAAAATAGGAGTGGAACTTCAACTGAAAGAAATGTAAAATTCTTTCGGTTCCCAAAAAATGAAGAATATCGAGAAAATGGTTAGAAATTTGTCCAGTAAAACTTGATAATCTCAAAAATGGTAATTATAAAAACAATAATTATAGAAAATATTGGCTAATTTACTTATAATTACAAAATATGTATTAGTACCTATTTACAGTATGTAAAGTTTGTATTTGTTATTTAACACAAAAGTGGACAGAAATAAAAAATGTCACATTTGTTCAATGTATTTTAAGAGGTCAGATTTTAAAACAACTCCGGAGTGTCTAAAAAATGTTGAAAACTTTTCTCCAACGAATATCCTTGTCCTTCTGCCTCATGCAGTACCTACAGAACATTTGGCAAGAATCATTCTCCAAGACATAATGAACACAGCAAAGTAAGAATAAGTAAGCATATTCATGCATATCGTTTAATTTTAAAGAAAAGTTAGTATGCAGTATGATAAATTTATATATCATAGGATATCTAAAAGTTTAAGATATTTAGATTTTATTTTGTAAAGTTTGATTATTGACGTTTACGTCTCTTGTCAAGATACTCTATAATATACTCTACATATTATAAGAAGTCTCAGTATAATACTTATTTTATTTATTAAGTATAGTGTTTTTATTTTGTTATAGAATAAAAGTATAAAACAAAATAAGCATATGATTTCTTGTGTGACTGTCCTGTATACTTTCTCCCTCACAAGGTATCTGCTGGAATACACTTAGCAGTTATATTACCTGTGGTGTATGTATTTTTCGTAAATATTGGTTAAAATTTACTATGACGAGCATTTGTAACTAAAAAGATTAATTTCATGGTTCAAATAACTCGTAATTTGTATAAAAATATATTCTTTGTATTAAAAAATTGACATTGATCATAAAATCATACAAAAAACTCATATAATATTCATGAACCCTTTGACAGATATTGACTAGAACTATATACATGTTAAGTTTTTTAGTATTGATAACTTAACCTACAAACTCTTTAAAGTAGCCGAACTAGATCATATAAAATAAAATATGTACCTATATACTGCATCAAAGAAGTACCTTTTTACCATGTTTTTTTACAAAGAATGTCTTGCATATCCATAACTACACCGGTAGTAAAAGAAACACTAAAATTACAATGAAAATTTGCTACATCAATGTAGACATGTATGTAAAATTATTATTCAAAACCGTTCTTAAAATTTTCCAGATGAATAATATTTTGTCAAATTTTAACTTTATTTCCAAAATGAAACATCAACCAAAGCATATGATTGGTTACTGCAAAAGTTGCGCAACAGCATACCTTGTGTATATTTGTACCATGTAGAATACTACATTCAAACTAGCTATAATACCAGACATAGATCTATAATGGCTCAATTTTTCCATTTATCGAAGAATGTTAATAGTTACAGGTATAAATCAGTAAATTATATAATCTCTTACCAAATGAATGTAAAAATTTAAACCATAAAAATTGTATTAAAAAAATTAAGTTTCCTGAAAGAGGTTCTTTATGAGGTTCAAGAGTTTATTGAGTATTTTAAACACACCACATAAAATTGTTAGATCTGTAAGCAGTTTTTTAATATTTTTTTACTATTAATGTTTTTGTAAATGCATAATATATTTTTTATATCTTTAATATTTTAACATTACTTTTAATCTGTTGACAAGTGTTGTATACATTGTATTGTGTCTCACATGAATAAACTGTCTGTCTGTCTGTCATGTCTATAAAATGTAATAATTTCTGAGGACCAATAAAATTATTATTATTATTATTATTACAGTAATTTTACTGTCCGTTTTTTCGGATTTCCCGCATATAATGTTTAATGTCTCTAAGCAGTTTTGGTGGAAAAAGTCTTAAATTTTTTAATTAATGATTCAATAATGTTAAGCTTAGAGCTGTTGCTATGTCATTCGTAATCTACTAAAGTTGCAGTGTCTCTGGTAGATTAAATAATTTAAAAATATTTGAAAAATAAATAACATTCCGGTTCCTAGCACCTAACAAATTAATATTGAAATTATATTTATTAGTTTTCAGGATGTAATGTTAGCACCCGATAATATGAAGATAGATGACACAAGTACAAGTACTGATATATACAGTAGAGGATGCTTACCGATAGAGTGCATAGCACCAGCTAATGAAACTTCAGTGAATTCTGATGGTCTGCATAGGTGTAATGTATGTGTGTTTAGGACAAAATTCAAGCACTCACTTAACCGCCACATGCTAAAACATCAAAACCTCTCTGACATACAAGTATATATGTGCGATATTTGCCCCTACAAATCAAGACATAAACATAATCTTAGTGAACACCTATTAGTTCACAAGAATCCCTCAGCAATTACCATGTTCAAGTGCGAACTATGCCCCTACGAAGCCAAACGTAAACATAACCTAACCAAACACAGGGTAGTGCACAAAACGCCTGGAGAAATCTCGATGTATAAGTGTTCCCTATGCACATACGAAACAAAATTCAGCAGCGACATAAAAAACCACGTGTTATGTCATAAAAACATGTCAGATGTGGAAACTCACAAGTGCCCGATGTGTGAGTTTGAGGTAAAACACAAGGGATATCTCAAGAAACACATGAAGATTCATCAATTTGAACCTGATGTCACATATACATGTGATATATGCGCCTTTAAAACAAGATACAGGGATTCTCTTAAACAACATAAACTTGCCCATAAAGATTCTTCGGAGGTGACGTTGTATTCGTGCCAAGTGTGCTCAAACAAAATATAGAAAGGTCCTCATTGCTCATATGATCGTCCATAAGGATCCATCTGAGATAACGATGTACAAATGTCAACATTGTCCATATGAGACAATGCGTGGGAACTATCTTAAACTGCATACCTTAATTCATCAGAGTCCTGCAGATATAACGATGTTTCAGTGCGACCTGTGTTCTTACCAAACGAAACGCAAGGTTTACCTTAAGAAGCATATGATAACCCATAAAAAGTCTAGTATCAAAAATCATAAGAAGTATAATAAAGCATAATATTAACATTGCCCAATAAAAATACTGTACAAACAAAATCGTCTGGAAATGAATACAAGAAAATGAATTGTACTGAAATTTACCCTCGTCGCTGCGCGACTTGGGATAATTTTCAAAAAATTCATGCACTCGAAAAATTTCCGGCAATAATTCAAGCACCTGGGAGATTACGAGTTAAAATTACAAGCCAGACTGTGTACATTGTATAGTACAGTCACCTGGTGTCAAAAAGTAGAAGGACCCTCCTACATATTTTAACCTGATTTAGGAATATTAGTATCCTGTACTTGTCTTTCTAACAAAAAGGTAGAGGGCGTAAAGGCTTTTTGTTTCACCTGGAAATGACCTATTTTTATTCACAACGCTTAAAAGAAATTGAGTTCACTTGAGCCGAAAACCAACCTTAGAGACCTTCCTCTTTTTAAAAATTGAATTTATTACCCAATTTATGCTTATGTAAGAAAGTGTAAATTTTCCTAACGTTAATAAAGGTCTGTCTGTCTGTCTATTAAGAGTTAGTTATTGAAAAAATTCGTGTATGTGTTTCTGAGGTCGCTGATTATGAATCTAAAGTCGAATTTTAAAATTCGTGATTGCACCCCTAATATGGTCGATGTATAATAGTACCCCTATTACCCCAATGTAGAAATTACCTACATTTTGTGGGTTTTGAGCAAATAGAAATTTTCTTGCAAGTTACATTAATGGTCATAAAATTTATATCCTAATAAGAAAAATTGTTGCTCTTACCCTTAAGAGGGTGAAAACCACCCCTAGAGTTAAAAAGTACTGGGATTTTATACAAAATTAACATTATTCACGCTGATTATGAATTTGGATTGGGGTTTTTGTGTTAAGGTGTAGCAAATTCATAAAACAGTAATTAATATTTATCAATTTAATTCAGATGATTTTATAAGTATTTAGTATAGTATTTAAAAGTGAATTATTTCTTGTTTGTTTATGAAATATATTCTTTATAGGATTTTACAATAAGCAGAAAAAAACTATATATGAAAACTGAAAGAAAAATTGTCTTTAAAATAATTGATTTACTTGTGTTCTTTCGATAACTTCTGGTTGTGTTAGCAATTAAAATCCTAAAATAAATTTGTCTTTCTTATTTGACAATTCTCATTCGAACACTAGTTTCCATATAGTCCCTTATGGCTATGCAGAGTAAACCAGTATCCACATAACCCCCTATGGTCATGAAGATTCAGTTAAATTTTCTTTTAGTTCTCGTAGATACTTTTTTCTGTTGTTCGCAAAATAGCTTTGTATGTTATATTTAAAAGTGTACATCACCTGTAATACATTATAAGTGTAACATAATATAATATATAACAATAATAACATAACAAGCTTGTAATAAACATATTCACACAAATACATACATGCATGGTGATGTCCAACGACAATGTGAGTGAATATCAAAAAAGTATAAAAATTATGATTATTCTCTTATAATTGAAAATATTGTGAGATTTTACCGTAAACAAATAACGTAATTTGCTAAAACAAGACACGCCGCGCTCCTTATTTCAGTCATATCTCCTATGCAATTGACTCTAAAAGTCATAAAAAAGCATTTTGAAGACCATTTTACCCTCTTTAAGGCCAGGTAGGTCAAAACTGTACGGAGGTTGTCAGCTTTTCTGCATTCATCTTAAATATGTCAATTAACAAAAATAAGAAAAGTTAAGAGTTAACTTCAAACATTTCTATCTTATAAGCTATTATCTCTTATCAAATAATTTAAAAATGTAACATTTTCCTTAGTTTATTGCCATAATTTTTTATCTCTAGTAATACTCAGCTAAAATGCTTCCCTGCTAAGTTATTTTACCTTAAAACCAAAAGAGTTCATTTTTTCAAAAATTTTGAAAATAAGTTAAGTGTAAACTCTTTTAGATAATACCTCCATTACAATCAAAAAAATTTGAGTGTATACACAATAGTTACGACTAACAAGAAACACGATTTGGAATTTTTTGTTTCAATTTGGAATTTACTGGAACCACACAAAGGGCACTTTTTGTGAAGAAATCAAAATTTTGCCTTTATTTCCACGGTTTTTGATTTTGCAGATATTAATTTGCCAGAAGACAATCTTAAGCTGTTGTAATAAGCATTTATTTAGAAGGTTTTTTCATTATGTTAGAAGGTTCTTTAAGCACTAGTTATGACTATTTGAAGAGCTAGAAATGCACCTAATACTAACTATATCTGGTCAATGATGAGCCTAAACAAATTTTCATGGATTATTTTCTTATTGCATAAGCTAAATATTTTGTTATGATGACAAACTTTTTCGAAAATGTGATCCTCTTTTAGTAATTTGCTTAAAACCTTTGAGAAATCAGTGTTTTCTGCTTTAAAATCAACGTTTTCAACCCTGTGAATTCGACCATCTACACATTCCAATGGTTACTTTTTTTACTTCGAAACCTCCTCTGAGTTGAGGTGAAACTCAACCCCAACGAAAAAGCATCCTTATTTCTTTTTAATATTTCATATTTAAATCCTTTTTTAACCAAACTATCCAAAAATATTTGAATTTAAAACTGCTATAAAATTAGTCCCACATGAGATCAGCATATTACTGTAGTATGATCAATTGCCACAAATATTTGCTTGTTCTCAGGGATTACTGAGTGAAAGGGTTTAAGTTCAAATTGACATCCATTTCTCACAAAACATTCAACAATGTATTTCACAAGGCCCTCCGCTCTCTCCCTTAATCTGCAATGTACAGGGTGTAGTTAGTTTCATGTCATTAAAAAAACTGGTAATAGGAACCGACTAGACAAACAAAAAACATACGACTTTTTTCTCTAGGGGCACTGACACTGAAAAACTGACCTAGGTAGAACATTTGAAAAGCACTGTTTTTCAGGGTCAATGGATGTTATAGTTTCGAATATTAGAAATAATAAAAAACTGTAATGCCTGACTTGTGTTCCAGCCGGAAGAAGTGCGGCATTTTGATGGGATTACTTGTACCGAACTTTTTATACTACTAATTATGAAAATGTAAACAATCCTTGTCATTGTGTTGAAAGCTTAAAAATTTTGTATTTATTTTATGAAATTGGAAAACGAACAGTTAGACGTCCGCGATACGATAACAGGAAATAGTTGTGTATTTTAACTTAGGAGAAAATCTGATTTTTTTAACGAATTGAGCGTATAATTTTTCCCAATCGGGTATCGAAAACTAAAAATGGAGTCTTTGGGCTCTATGAAAATCAATGTAAACAATAATAAACAGATCAAAACAATACAGCGAATACTAATAATAATAATAATAATCATACCTTTAATGTCCAATAGGTAACACCCAATAACTGAACAATTCTTTTGAATTTTTCACAAAAATTGTTCGAAATGGCCTCTATCTCCACGTAATCCACATTTCGGCATGTCGAAATAAGGACATACGCACTCTGTTCAAAACATTTGGTAAATTAGGATCTTTTTTATGGTTTCTGTGCGCATGGTTCTATGGTTTCTATGCACATTAAAATACATAATCTCCCATAATGTCCAAAATCTGCGTTTTAAAACACCACACTAAACTGAATTAACGTTATCAATAAAGAAAACAAAAAGAAAAACTTGGTACAAAATCCAAAAAGTAACACAAAAAGCACGAACAAGTAGTGTCTTACGTAACCAAGTAGTACTAACAACTTGAATGATATGTCAATAAAATAAATCTTAGCATAAGTGGCACAAAATTGAAAAAGAACCAAAGCAGCAGACAAAACCAAGGAACGGGTAGGTCACGTCGTGTGTACGTTGTTTACCTAGTAAGGACACAAACTCAAATTATTACTTGAGAATATTACAAGGGAGAATATAGCATGCGTAATAAGATAATTTGGCCGCGAAGAAGCAATAAACATGGCGGTGTCCTCTGTCGGTCACTTTTAACTGCTTTGTCGGCATGAATGTCAGAGTATCATGTGAGACAAGACGCGAGGCAATAATGCCTACCCCAATATGCCAGCAGTTCCAAACTATGTTATTAAGTATTTTGGAAATTTTTGTTTTGTTTATTTTTTTTTCTCCAAATCTATGAGCTTTAGACCCCATGTTTGTAGTTTTTTTAGTGACACGAAACTAATAATAACCTGTATATTGTTATAATATCTAACTGAATACAGTAATAATAATGCTTTGGTTTGTTTTGGAGATACAATATTTGTAGCTAAGAAAGGTAATAAAAAAACTAAATTACAAAAGTTAAAATATATATGGAGATAATTTAATAAATCCCGCACAACGCAGTTTTAGAAAAGGAAGGTCTATCAACACAGCCATTTTTGATCTATTACACACAGTTTATGAGGCTCTTAACTGTAAAGCACATATAATTGCCCTATTTTATGACTTAAGTCGCGCTTTTGATATACCGTTGAACACCAGATGTTACTCCATAGATTATATGGCATCGGAATACGTGGAATTGCATATGATTGGGCTGCTTCATATTTGCATAACAGGAGTGTACTTGTTGGGGAGGCTCAGTCAGATGCAAGAAATAGTGAACTGGGTGTGCCACAGGGATGTATTTTGGGTCCCTTATTTTTTATAATATAAATACTTTAACAGATAGTTGCACCGCTTCCGATAAAACTGTCCTTTATGCAGATGATACAAATCTACTTCTTCATCAGAAAAATCTTAATAATGTCGGTAAAAACTGTAACACTGTATCACAAGAAATTGTAAACTGGTGTTCAGACAATGGGCTAATGTTGAACCCAAATAAAACGATGTACATGAAATTTTTAACGAAAAATATTACTTCTGATAACAATGTGTTGATTAACTTTGCGGTAAATCCATACAAGCTGTTCAGGAAATAAAATTTCTTGGCATAAATATCGATCATAAACTTACATGGGAGGCCCGTATAAATAATGTTTGCTCAAAACTTAGTAATATATCATACATAATTAGAACACTTAGAGATACAGTATCAAGTAATATTTTGAAAATTATGGACTTGTGCAATCAACCCTCCAGTATGGTCTGCTCTTTTGGGGTTCGTCAAGCCACTTAGAGAAAGCATTTATAATTCAAAAAAAGATAATAAGATGTATGGTTGGAGCTCATCCTTTATCTTAGCTGTAAACCAAATTTTAAAAATCTGGAAATTCTCACATTACCATGCTTATTATATAGTTCTCAGCTAGTTATGTACATTAGATCTAATAAACAGCATTTCTTAAAGAATAATGATGTGCATTCTCACTGTACACGCAATAATGAGTCAATTCACCACCCATTCTCTAAGCTGAATATAGGTCAAAATTTTCCTACATATATGGGCGTAAAATGCTATAATAAAATTAATTTTTTTGAAACAAATGACAGTATCACTGCTTGTAAATATAAATTAAATACATTTTTCATAGCAAACTCATTTTATTCTGTGGATGAAATTTTTAATTAATAGTTGTAACTTTGCTGTATACATATGTGTATTACTATTTATTACTATTTATTTATCTTATGTATCTTATTAATTTTACTTTTGGATGTTTCGTAAATACCTATGTGTTTTTATCATCATCATTTATCTTTATAATTATAGTGTTGTATACTTTTGACTAGTCAGATAAGTTGGCATTGGCAATGCTTTTTTTGTTAGCTTTTGTGATGAATAAAGTGTTTTATTATTATTATTATCATACAAAGAGAAGAAACAATACAATAAAAATACCAAAATACTCCATGCATTCAAAGAGACACTTGAAGTTATTTAAAATTACATGCCTACAAATATTTGTATTCAGTTTGTATTTTTTAAACACGACTTTGAAATAGAATGCAATACTTGCAAGGTTTGAAGACCTTGCCGGCGAATTAATAGGGCCACCACGACCAATCCATCGTCCTGGAAAAGTTCTATTTAAATGCTGTGACCAGATCAAGAGAATGGTGGAGAAGCTCCATAATACTGATAATATAACAGGTATATGAGCGATTATGATAACCATTATTCACGAAGTGAGGTTTGCGCCCACGAGCCGAAGGCGAGTGGCGCAAATTAAGTAAATATATTAAACTAAAATTTTATAGCATATTAATCGGTACCTAATCGTAATAAGTGCAAAACGTAAACAAACTAAAAAAGAATGGTTTTTGTCCGTTTGCTGGGTGTGCAAAAACTTGTTTGGCTATATTTTTCGTTTTCCTCGCCCTTGAAAACGGGGGAAGTAGATTTCGCAGCTGCAGCAAAAATTAACCAAAAAAATGCCAAAATCTCGACTTATAGGTGAGGTGCACGATTTGACAGGTGGCCGACCCTGGAGGTAAAATAGGTTTTCAATGTAAACATTTGTGGATGTGAACGTATTTAATTAATTAAACAATTTTTAGTGCATAAAAACTTTAGACTTCAAACAATAAGTGATATAATAAACCATAATTGTGATATTGCATGGTGTTATAACTAGATATTCTTAAAATAAACGCAGTAATGCCTTCTTTTTGTGCAGTGGTAGATTGTGGTAGTAATGCTGCAAGAGATCAAGGAATTAGATTTTTTCGGTAAAATACCTGGTGTTATTATATGCTATTACTTTATTTAAGCAGTAACTCAATTGTAGAATTCCCTCTATGTATGGCCCAAATAGAAAAGTGAGTGAATTATCTCAAAGAAGAAGGCAATTGTGGATAAATGCCATTAAAAGAGAAGACTTTACAGAAACTAAAATCAAGTATGCCAGAGTGTGTTCTAAACATTTTATTTCAGGTAACATTATATAATTGAATTCAGTATATAGACAAAATATGTTAAAAAACTATATGTACTTAATTTAGGAAAACCGGCATCATTAAAAGATGATAGAAATCCCGATTGGATTCCATCACAAAATATGGGATACACTTCCGTTGCGAGCTCCTTACAATCACGTGGCATGGAAAGATTTCGGAGAGGAAAAAGAAGAGCTGAGAGGGTACCAAATGCAGACGAAGATTTAAATATCCAGAGTGGATTTTCATTTATTTTCCTTTTGTATGCTACATGGAGAATTTTATTTTTATTTTTCTTTTTAGGGTTTAAAGGGGTCTTTTTTTTTATATAAGGTATAATAATCTCTTTATGATTACAGATGCTGGTATCAAGTACCATGGAGGAAAGTGCCGATCAAGCTATGGACGCTGAGGAACTGCAAGAAGATAGTGTTGAAAATTTACAGTTTGCTCTACAGAATGCCAATAAAGAAATTTATGGTTTACGAGAAGAAATAAGTAAATTTAAATTAAATGAAGATTACTTAAAAAGCAATAAAAAATTCGTTTTATATTACACAGGTTTTCCAGAATACATTTATGTGCACAATATTTTCCAAATAGTAGAACCATATTTATTAGATCATTCAGCACTTTCTAAATTTCAACAGCTATTAATGACTTTAATGAAATTACGCCTTGATTTGCAATTTACAGATTTAGCTAACAGATTTCTTTGCCATTGAACCACCGCTGTACGCATTTTTGAAAATACTATTCACGTATTGTATTGTCGCTTAAAAAATTTAGTGTATTGGCCAGAAAGAGAAGATCTCCAACTTAATATGCCAAATTGTTTCAAAACCATATTTGGTAAGAAAACGACTGTAATTATTGATTGCTTTGAATTATTTATAGAGAAACCATCAAATCTGGATGCATCTGCTAGAACTTGGTCAAATTATAAACATCATCATACTGTGAAATTTTTAATAGGAATTTCTCCTCAAGGTTTAATTATGTTTATATCAAATGCTTATGGTGGACGTGCCACTGATAAATTTATAGCTGAAAACTGTAATGTTTTCGATAATTTACTTCCAGATGACTTAGTTTTGGCAGATCGAGGATTTTCGATAGACGATTCGGTAAAAATTTATTGTGCCGAAGTGAAATATCCTACATTTAAGAGAGGGAAAAAACAGCTAGGAGCTACTGATCTCGAAACGACCCGAAAGTTAGCTAGTATTAGAATTCATGTAGAAAGAGTTATTGGTCTATTGAGGAGGAAATACAAAATATTACATGGAACTTTCCCTTTGATTACCTTAAAAAAAACTGATAATCACTTCGCACTAATCGATAAAATTGTAGTAGTTTGCTCTGCACTTATTAATTTATGTCCTGGTATTGTGCCAATTGAGTAATATGTGTTATATATTATTTTTTTTATTTTTATTATTATTACATCAACAAAATCTAAGTACAAAATATAAATATTATATAAATGTTAAACTTATATTAATTAGTATTGTACCTAGATGAATTAAATCATCTGTATGTACAATTAAAATGAGACTTTAAGTTAGTCTATATAATCGTAAGTATCAAAAATAAAAATACAATAGTATCAATACACAAAAAAATACATATCACAAATTAAATTATTTCATAAAGAGAATTATTTCATTAAGTGAATTGTTTCATCAAGTGAATGAAGGCACTACAGTTTCCTATTACCTATTCTTTGCATGCATTATTAAAATTTTTACGAATATTTTTTTTAATATTTAGTGGAAGTAGGTTGTAGAATTTTGGAGCCAAATAATTAATAAATCTTAAATTTATACTTTTGTAACTATTTGGGATCTGTATGTGTTGATTATTTTTTATTCTAGTTGCGTATTCATATGTAATGTGCACTTTTAGTAGTTAATAGTAGTTCCTTATATTATGTGAATCTATTAATATATTTTTTTTTCCATTTTGAAAAGTGTTTTATTATTACCCAGCATAAAAAATATTATATCGTCACTTCGGAAGAAAAGTGACAACTCAAAAACAGTTTTGCAGAAAAGAGAATTTAAAATAGTTAACATTTTAAAAGCTTTGCTGAATAAGCTGTAATGAGAGAGGTATAACTATTGCCTTTTTTTATAGCACTGCTATTAAAGCAAATCTATTGATTTAACGTAGTGCATTCAGTTCAGACACGACTCGACTAAACTTATGAAATTATTCAAGATTGACAACATTATTTATTATTGTGATGGGGGAACAACGACACGTGTAAGTGGCGAAATTGAGGCATTTTATTTATGACCTTTTCCCGGGGACATATTTATCGTATTTGTGAACTTTTTGTCCAAGAAAGCCAAAACATACAAATTTTGAATTGTGTCACTTTTCTTCCGGAACGACGATATACACTAACAGTTAAGGAAATATTTTAATTTAAAACAAAAAAAGAACATATACGATTTCTTATTTTCATATGAAATTTTAGCTTAATAAATAAAATATACTTAACCTTGATTAAAACTACAAATAAAATTTAATTTTTTCACAAAAGTTTTATCATTAATTGTATACAAAAACTTGTTAGTTTCCATTTCTTTATGTCTGTGTTTAATGAAAATAAATATTTATTATTAGGCTAAAGATGCACTACGCGGCTGGCAGCAACCGACCGTTTTTTTCTTTAGCCTTATTCAGAATATGCATATACCAACACGCACCTGGTCGCACTACCAACGTGTGCATTGGTATGTGCATATTCCATACAAGGCTATAGAAATAGTGGTTGAGTGCTGCCAACCGCAGTCATGGTCGTGGCCGCAGTAGTGCGTCTTTAGCCTTCTACTGCATTACGAAAGCTAAAAATATAATAATTCAATTAACAATATATTTCGCAGTTTAGCTTATAAATTTTCCACAAAATGTCTCATTCCCTAAAAAATTATGTTCTTAAATATACTTAAAACATTTTGAAACTTGAAAAAATGTAGGTATGTTTTGTTAAAGACTAAAGGTAACAATAGGATGGCTATTATCTAGTTTCAGATATATTAATTATATAATTTGCTTTGGGGCCAAAAATCGCTCATTTTTGCATGTTGAATGTACCTTTTCCTTAAATTTACATCAACTTTACAAAACTGAACTATGTCTATTGATTACATGCATTACATATCCACAATCCTTCAGGAACAGTATTTAGGCCTACACACTCTAAATGGTACCACACAATATCACAGTCTTGTGATTCACAAGCAATCATCGGTGTCACGTGATCATCTTCTCTTTGACAAACGCAATATAGTGTTGGTTTGCTTGGGCCGGGCTTCTCACTTTGTATTACAGGTTTACTAGGACCCGCTTGATCACAAACATTTCCACTTTCTACAGTTGCATGTTTTGATTGTGTAAGTTCTTCTTGATCTGCACTTACTATCTCTTCATACGCATCAATGTCACTAAAATATTCCCAGTCATCTTCATCTTTCTCTACAATTTCAGTGTCGGGCACATTTTGCGATTTCGTATAATATCTTCCAAGCGCTTCAGGTAATATAACTTTTTGAAAAAACTTTCTTGCCTCTTCACTTTTTTCTAACCAAAACGATCGATCGAATTGTATTTTAATATACGTGAAATCTTTTTTACTCCAGACAACTAAGTAACAGTTTTCCTGCTCAGTCAATGCTAACTGCATTTGCACTTGATAGAAGTATTCATGATCCTTTTTAAGTTGAAGTTTATTTCCAACCATTTCCAAAAATGACTTTTTATAAATTAAATCCCTAACACTCGAATCCTTTGCACAATATGGACATTTGATTTCTAAAAGAGCTATTCCACAACAATCACAACAAATCATACCATCTGGTGATGCACCAAAATAAGGATACTTCGGGCTTATACATAAACCCATGTTTTCGATTTTGAAGTTCTCATGGGTTTCTTTCATCTCCAACGAAAAATCCTTGAAAGCTTGCTTTTCATGTAAACATCCATAGTCCAGGGCTTTAATTTTGTAACGATGGGTTGTAGGGTAACATATTTCTTTGATGAGTGAAATTGATGGATTTTCAATATTTGTTCTACATCTTTTAAACTTTGAAGCAGTTACCCTTCCTCTGCGGTACAGAAACCAAGCCTTACATTTTGTTTGTGTTTTCGTTTCAATCTCGATGGCCTCACAATCCTCAAGTTGTAATGCTATATTGATTTGCTCACCTATAAAAGAACAATATAGTTAGCAATAGATATGGACATTAAAGGTAGATAAATTAATACACTGTAATTTTACTAGTAAACTTACCAATTTGTCGAAGTTCAGCTAGAGATTTTTGTTCAAAATCTTCTTTATAAAGTGACATTATGTGAAAATCTTTCCGTTTGTTAATATTATCCCTAATTTGTTCTGAAAATGGTTTTGTTACCAAGTGTAAAACTGTACCAGAGGCCTCCATCAAATTTGATAACAAATTTCGTTTCTCTTCCTCCGATAAAGAAGGAATATCATTTTTTTCTTCATCACGTGTCATAACTGGAGTTTCATCTAAACGTTTTCTCTTTGGACTTGACAAATCCATTTCATAAATAGGCTTTGGCTCCACTGGTCTGTTAGATGGCGGCATCCAATAAGCTTTAACACCTGTGCGAGTCACATCTTCTAATTTTCTCATAACTTCGTCAATGGAAAAGAGAACTGCTGCAACATGAGTACAAACTTCCCCAAGTCCAGCAACACAGTCACAATGTGCACAAATAATGCTACCTTCTTTTTCACAAATTATCCATGGTGACAATAATTTTTCGTGCAAACGTTGGGAATGCATCACCTGCAATTAAAAACATTGCAACAAATGATCCAAATTTAATCAGGACTACCTACTTACTTTCCCTAACACTAGAATATATGATCCAAATGATTTTACACATATTTTTTTCACCCATCCACATACTGCCTGGTTGTAAGCTTCAAGACTTTTGTAAGCTTTCATTTCGTCCATGGTAAAAGCACTTTTAGTGTGTACAAGATATATTACTATATCTGGATACAATATTTTAGGAAAATCTGCTAGTGCTGTAGAACAATCTTCTAAATTAATCACATACGGATTTATTCCCAATAGAGATATTTTTGATAAATATCTTTCTTGATGTACTTCATCGAGCTTTCCATAATAAGAACTTAGATCCATTTTCTATAATAAAAAATACTTTATGTGCTTTAGTAACACATGTACACAAGTACCTACCTTTTTAAAATTATTAAAATATCGTTATAAACTCCGTTATTTAGAATTAAAAATAAAAACACACCAATATCACGTTGTAAACATACAAAGACTTTAAGGTTATTTTACCTCCAGGGTTGATTGATGACGTCACGTGCACCACACCTATTCACTGCATTAGAGAACTTAGCTCCGCTCCGCTTCTAAAGGCCGGTTTATCAATGTGACTATTGCGAGGATAGATAAGTTATCCCTGTAGTTAAGGCACAGTTTATAATACAGTAGGGTCCCTTCACCTACTGAATGTAGTCCACGCGTCAATAGCCTTACACCTGCTATCGACACGTGGAAGTAATCCTACTTAATTAAACTGTGATTTAACCATAGGATCATAATGTATCCTCGCATGTGTCAGATATTTTTAAATGGAGCAAATATTTGAATGACGTTTCCTTCAACCAATCAAACTTTATCAGATAAGTTCAGGAACGATCCGTAAATAACCTACTGGCTACCTCGTTCCAAAAATATGATTGAGCAAAAAGGAATTTATTCTTTGGACATGTTTAATCAGGGTGGAAGAAGAAGATTAATTTTAATTTGTGAGCTAGAGAAGAAGAGAACAATTTGGTTAAGTGTCCATTTTAACATCAACTTTTGACGTTTGAGGTTTGTGTAGTTTTGGTAGTATTAAATTTAAAATGAATGACGAAAATAGAAAAATATGTAGACTTTGTCTAAAAGTGATATGCGATGGTGATTTCGACATAATTGAACAAATTAGTAGACATATGTTCGAAGTACTTCATCTGAATATGGTAAATTTATAATTAGAACTAGATGTTGTTAGTACATAGATGATAGGATAATTTAGACAGAAAGATTATTTACTACAATTTATTCACAACTTTATTAGTGAAGTTAAAAGGGATAGGTATGAACACAGTTATGGTGGTAGAATATTTTTGTGATTTTACAGCAATGGTTTGATTTGATTAGATATTGTACAGTAAACTCAAACATAAATAATGAAATAACTAAAAAGACTGATTAAAAGTGAATTATTTATTATTTGTTTGCTTATGTCTCATACCTAAAAAGACTGTCTTATAGTTATTCTAATGTTACTCTGGGGTAAATTATGCCAATGATTCTTTCGCTTAATGCCACGTGATTCTTTGGCCATATCATTAACTAAAAGTCATAAAACGTTTAGTAGACTTAACATAACCTTAAACAGTGTTTGTTATTTGATAGGTAGTGGCTATTGAACCGCCGCGTCGGTTGCTTTAACTATATTTATGTGACCGCCGCGGCAATTGGTTTGGTTACATACTACTTATTCTGTGCTATAGCGATGTTTTCCATGTGGGTCGCTGGCCTATGCGTAACGTTGTCGCGTTATGGAGCAACAGGTCCCGGGTTCGACTGCTGGCAACTGAACTTTTTTTTTTTATATTTTGTAACGATTAATATCCTTTTTCACAAATTCTGGTTGGATTTGACGACAGAAATAATGTTCTTTTTTTTTTATATAATAATTTATCTCTTTCATGTGATGGTAGTTGGGTTAGTTAGATTGATTTTTATATTGCTAAATAATTGTTAATAAAAACGGGGGGTGTCCCCCCGCCTTGTTTTTCAGAAAATTGCACAAAATATTTCAATTTCTCTGCGCGGCGGTTCAATAAGTCGTGCAAAAGATCCGCCGTGGCGGTTTTGTAGTCACTCCCTATTTGGTATTTAGCTTTACTATTCACTTGGGATCACGTTGAATTTAACTGAACTTCTCCGAATTGAACTCATTTTAAAAGCTGCTTCCCGTGATGGCTTAGCCTCCTTGTATACCCCAGAGGTGGCGACATTCTAGGTTTCCGTCCTGAATAACCCACACCTCTCCGTATCCATCGAGAATTCTTCTCGTACACGTATCTGGAATAATCTAGCAGTCTTGATCCGCGTTCTTTAGGAACTATAATTTAATTATAGAGAACTATACAGTTTCTCAGTGGTTTAGCACGTCTAGCTTGCATACTGGCATACCTAGCGAGACAGGTTATATCCCTTATAAAATTATTCCCAAGATGTGGTTCGGACTCCACTATAAGCTGTAGGGCCTCGTTTCTCTTTACCTAACACAAAATCATTCTGGATTTTCAAGGAGTTACCTCGGTGACTTGAGAAGCAATTAAGAAAACAAAACATATATATACCATGGTGCTACCTCCGAGTTGATAGCCGAAACTCTCTCACACATTTTTTCAATGGCTACAAAAGATGAGGAGACATGCTGATGAATACAATTCTTGCATCTTAATTTTACCACCCACACCTATGGGGTGCTAATACGTAACATTACGATCAGTTTGACCTATATTGAAGTCATAATAACCAAAACATGTTAACTTATAAGAACAAAGTAAAAAATATTCTCATAGATCAGTGCACTATAATGTCACTTCTAAGAACTGGATTCGTATATGTATTGGTAATATTTTTTAGGGTTTGGATATAACCAAAGAACCAGTGATGTGCAGCGGATGTGCAGCAATGCTTCAAAGATCCTTTGATTTTAAATCATTTTGTCTCAATACAGAGAATACGCTGCAATCATTCCCTCCCTCTGTAGAAAATTCAAAGTTAACTTTAATGGAGGTTTACTTGAGTAAAAATAAAAAGAATATAGCTGATATAACTGAGGATCAAAAGATATGCCGAATTTGCATCGAACCAGTAGAAAGAGGGGACTTTATAGATTTGTATGAAACTAAAGAAGATATATTCGTATTAGATATTCTGCACAATAAAATTCCAGAAGTGGTAAGGAACTATATTTATAATATTAATGAAAAAAACGAGATTCTCTTGTTTCTTTGGATTTAAAGTGTGTATTTCATCTAGTTTCTAATCATAACAAGCTTTTTTTGCACATATTCATAGTAGACAGGTCCTGGTTCGCTTGCTCTGACCTGCACTCAGACCTTCGCCAATGGATTTGGCCATAGAAAGCTGTGACAGGCTGTCGTGGAAAGTACTCCGCTTCATTCTTATGGAAAATTGGCTATTGGTGAAATTCTCAAAATTTTTGCTATGTTGTACTTCACTAAGTAATACAACTTTTAAAATAAGAAAAAAAGTTCCTATAAACACGGGTCGGGAAGTGATTAGTTTTCGAGATACAGGGTGTTCAAGTAATTGTCCTGAAAATGTTTTTTTATGAATATTTTCGAAACGTCTAAAGATAAACAAATGATAATGTACACAGGAATTTAATTTTTTATGTTTTTTAAGAAAAAATGACAACTATGTACGAAAATCATTCAGAAGCAGGTGAAACTGGGGGGGCCTAGGTATAATTTAGCCCCAACTTTATTGTGTGACAATTTTAAATTAATTTATGAGCAGAGCTTAAAAATTTGAAGTTTTCTACACAAAAAAGTCTCTTGTGTTTTTTCTCTAAAACGATCAGTTTTTGAATAAATCTTATCTGAACTTTATTAATTAGTACCCATTATTACCAGCATTCCTGGTATGCAGGAGTGTGCCGTGATTGTATGTTTGTAACAGATGAAAAATAATGTGGCATGCAGAGCCAGAATGACAATAATGACATTGGTGTTTTTTGGTTTTCTGTAGTTCATTGTTCTGTAGTTTTATTATTTCCTTTTGAAAAAAGTGTTCTATTGAAAAGTAAAAAATTGTCATGTTTAGTAATGTGGAGTACGCAGATATTCATTTTATTTATGGATATTGTAATGGCGAATGCCGCGGTACGCGAATATCGCAGAAGATATCCTAAATTACGTATCAGAAGAGCGGTCCAACAGCTGCATGCGCAAGCTGTGCATGTTTCCAAAAACAAAGTTTTTCGGATTCTGAAAAAAGACCTCAGAAAAGCTTTTCGAATGCAGCCAGTCCAAAGCCTTCAACCAGGTGATCCTGAAAGGCGCATAAATTTTTGTAATTGGTTTATAAATGCCATGGAACAAGATTCCGATTTCGGTAGTAAAATTATTTGTACTGATGAAGCTACCTTTAACCATAATGGATCGGTTAATTTTACTAATTTAAGAATCTGGGCTCATCAGAATCCTCATATAATTCGCCCTAGGGCATTTCAACAGGAGTTTAGCATTAACGTATGGTGTGGTGTTATAAATTGGACTTTTTGTCGGCCCCACATCCTTCCTCCCCATTTAAATGGACCATTATTTAATGATTTTTTAAATAACCATTTTTTTCAATATTGAGGATATTCCTCTTAATTTAAGAAATGAATGCTGGTTTCAAATGGACGGAGCTCCTGCACATTTTGCTGTTGAGAACCGTTTGTGGGTAAACAATAATTATCCTGAATGGTGGATCGTTCGACTAGGTGCAAGAGCCTGGGCCATACCGTTTACCGGATTTAATTCCAGTTGACTTTTTTGTCTGGGGCTATTTAAAGGACAAAGTCTACGCAATCCCTGTAAACACGAGAGAAGAGTTAATACAAAGAATTCTCGAAGAATGTGAAAATTTGCGAGCTAATCCTGATTTCATTCGTAAAGCTACACACTCTGTAAGTCGCAGATGTCAGAAATGTGTTGAAGCTGGCGGAATGCACTTTGAACAACTCTTAATTTGTAATTTACCTTACTTTAATCTAATTCATTGTCTAATAAAAAATAATTTAATCAAATTTTGTTTTGCTGTTATTGTTTTTTCTGTTCTGCTAAAATTATTCATAAAAGACTATTCTCGAATAAAGTTCAGATAAGATTAATCAAAAACTGATAATTTTAGAGAAAAAACACAACAGACTTTTTTTGTGTAGAAAACTTCAAATTTTTAAGTTCTGCTCATAAATTAATTTAAAAGTGTCCCACAATAAAGTTGGGGCTAAATTATACCTAGGCCCCCAGTTTTCATCCGCTCCTGAATGATTTTCGTACATAATTCTCATTTTTTCTTAAAAAGCATAAAAAGTTAAATTCCTGTGTAAATTATCATTTGTTTATCTTTAGATGTTTCGAAAAGTGCACCCCTCCCCCTTCGAGAGTTGCACCTTTGGCATCCGCCCGCCTGGCCAGCCCCTAGCTACGACGCTACAAACAAGAATGTCTTCTTTATAGAAAATTATTCAAGGAATTTAGAAATGCGTTTCAAAATTTAAGGGAAAAGAGCATTAGGGGTGCTCCATTCCTGGCTTTCTAGAAGATGCGAATGGTCCATACTTCTAAATCGAAGATACTGTTGCATATTTTCCACCTTTTAGGAAACACCCTGTATGAATCCATGGGTTCTAAATGATTTCAAGAAGAGATAAACACCACTAACACTTTATTTAACAATTTACTGGCTATACAATACTTCTAATTCAAAATAACCTTTACGCTTTGTTTACTTGATATTTAACCTCACTTTTCACTTTTCAACTTGTTCACTTTTATAAACTGCCTTCTTAATAAACTTCTCCTTCTGCACCGGTAATTGCGCCTTATATACTCTGAAATTACCTCTAGATTAAACCAGAATCTTCTCCAACCACACTCTAGAAAAGTCCATGGCTCCTTCTACAAGCTTCCAGTCACTATTAGTAGGCATAGGCGTATCAATTTCCAGTTCCAAGGGGGTGTAATTCATAACAATACAATTGTTAAACTATAAGGAAGAACTTTTAGCATTATTTTAAACCAAACTTTATGCTCCCAGGGTGTTGTCCCATAATCCAGGGACACTCTGTATGTAATTTATTTATATAAGTTTAAACATAACATATATATAAATAATTATGTTATATTTTGCAGGATTTAAGCATAACTGAAGAACCTGTAATTTGCAAAACTTGTCAGCAGTCCCTTCAACATCTCTACAGTTTCATACAAAATTGTTGCAGTGTGGAAGAAACAATCAATAAGTATATAGAAATGAACGGAGCAGATGACGGAGGCCAAATAGATTTAAATAATTTACAAAATGCAAATTTAAAATCTCAAGCACATTACGATGATTGCAAGGATATGCAGCTAGCTGTATTGGTGAAAACAGAAATAGAAAATGAGGATAATATGGAAGTTGACCATTTAGAGCCAACTGAGAATCAAGAAGAAATTGAATGTGTGCCGGAGCAGAATAACTTTATAAGGTAATTACCCACAACGAAAGTGTTTTTTTTAATTGTTTGTTAGTTTACTCTAGTTGTAATATGTTTTTGATTCAACAAGCCAATATAACAATTTTTTGATTACATATTCTGAAAGAGCTTGACGAGTATAGGAACTATGCCAAAAATTACAAATTTCTGACACTCCTTCATGCATAAAAAAATTATTGAAGTCCACGCTCTCAAAAGCGCTCGGAACTCGCCATTTCGAATTGTTAAATTTGATCCAAATAATTGTAATCTACAACGTCAATAACCCTCAGATACCGATTTATTTCAATAATGTCAAATTAAAGTTCAATGAGGAAAAGACTCAAACTCTTACTTTCAATTTAAATCCTTCTATTGCCAATATTCTTGACTAAATATGATGGTCTTGGATGATTAGAGGTCGGGCTTAAGCTCTTTGCTCCAATCATCGCTGTAGACCTGGACCGGCTCGTAAGGGATGGGCCTGCTGTTTCGCCTATCCCCCTCGCAAATGCGGACGGTATTGGCGATGTTAGCAAACCTCACCTGGACCCTGACAGTTGGGTCTTTTCTTCTGGCGCTCTTTTGTCGTGGTCTTCTTTCTTCGCTGGCATGTATAGGCTCCCGGGAGCGTCTTTAGTCTGTCGTGAGAGGGAACGGCTGTTACCGAGCCCTCTCGGAGTTTGAAAGGGATTTGGGGGTGTTGACTAGTTGGAAGCCCAGGGTGCCAGTTGGCATCATGTGCTCCGATTTCGTCGGAAGTGTTTACTACGTAGCTCAGTATTGTGTTCGGCCAGAGACATTTTCTTAGCGTCAGAGGCTGGCACGGGCTAGGGTAAGGGTACCGAGCTGGTTGTTTGCTTGTGGGGATTTGGGTTAATACTGAATGCTGCTACGGGTGACGGCTTTCTCTGGTTCCTAAGCCGACTTAAATGTTTCTCGCGATTTCACACTGAATAGACCACTATTTATTTATTTATGCCTAGCGTGACATCGAAATTGTCAACAAATCAAGTCAACACGCCAAATGTCCGCTACTAACATAGAAACTGTCAAATTGTCCACCGATCTCATTCGGGAAGAAAAAATCAATCACGAAACAAGTTTCTTAACGTCACTAAAACGTATTGTTCTCCACGCGCGTCGACTGAGCGACCACTACATAGTACATAAACTAAAAAAACTTACAGTTTCATACCTGGACTCATTACCACTTAATTATATCAGAGAGGTCAACAAATTCACCTCTGCCGCGGTGTATCGAAGTCAAACCTCAACTCCATGCTTTAAACAAAAAACCTTGCTTTGAAACAAACAAGTGCCCCTCTGCATTTTTATCCTCTCTGTACTGCGTTGAAGGTCAAGCGGTCTTTATACCTGCATAGAAGTTAAAGTTTTTCGATTGCACAAAAACAATTTTATAAATAGACAAATTTTAAACATGCTTTTATTTAATTTAAGGTACTGAGTGTTATTTCAAAACGTGACCATTACAATGGCCCCGGGCCACAAATCAAACCACTTTGGGGACTTATGACCTGGCCTACGGCGATTAGTATCATATTTTTCTCAGTGTAGCACAATTGTTAGCAGGTATTCAAAATAGTCGATTTTGCACACTGGCTCTTAAGCTACTAGGTCCCACTCTTGACAGTAAGCTATCTTGAGAAGCTCACATAGATTGCTTGTTCAAAAAATTGTCTAGTTGTATCTACTTATTAAAAATTCTCAATTACCTCGTTCTTCAAAATGTGTAATTAATTGTAATGGCTTAGTATAATGCCATAATATAATGTGCTATGGCATTATATTTTGGGGGGGGGGGGATCTCCACATGCCTACAAAATGATAAAATTACAGAAAAGAGCTATAAGAACCATTACAACTTCTAAATTTAATGATACCTGCAGACCTTTATTTAAACATCTACAGCGTGTCCCATTTTGCTTGGAACCACCCATATAAAAAGTTTATTTAATGTCCGATTTAATTTTTTTTTAAATATAGATCTTTGTGTTATATTAAATTTTACAAAACGTGACCTACTAACGTTCGAAAAATAATAAAATTTTCAAACTTGAGAAATGTGGCTATAAATTTAAACGTCTCGAAATATCATTTGAAGGTGCCTTGAAAATCATAACTGAACACAATACAAACCTAACTTTTTGCATGCTTTGCAAGCAATTGATGAAGAAGCAAGGTTTGAGTATTGCTTGTGGGCTCAAGGAGAGTATTTAAATGATCCAGATTAAAAAAAAAAATCATCTATAACGATGAGGCTACATTCACCACAGACGGTGTGGTTTCCTTCTAGAATTGTAGATTTTGGGCACGGGAAAATCCCAATTGGGTAATCAATTGCAGAAGTCAATACTCACAAAAATTAAATGTCTGGTGTGGTATTTTGAACGAGCGCTTAATTGGTCCCTATTTTTTAATGAAAATTTAAATATTTTAAATTTTCTGGAGTTCTTGAGAAATCAGTTTTGGAACGAGTTTCAAAACCTGCAGGGAAGACATAGAAGTTATATTTCCAACTAAATGGATGGACTCACTCCACACCATACAGCAATTGTCAGGACATGGCTCAACCAAAATTTTCCCAGTAGGTGGATTGGACGTTGGACATTAATAGCCTGGCCGCCAAGATCGCCGGATTTAACACCCCTTGATTTTTATTTGTGGGGTACTCTTAAAAGCAAAGTTTATAAATCTCGACCACAAAACAGGCAGAAACTATGTGACAGAATTACACTAGCTTGTCAAAAAATCTCGACGGAAGAAATGTTGTTCATAATAATCGTAATTGTTCTGTTTATTTATTTATTTATTTTGTAATAATTTTAGGTAAACTTCTTTGTGTCACTTCGTTTTAATTGCAAAACTGTTACTAAAAATGAAATCTAACACAGACATTAACAACATACATGTTAAATCGTTTGACTTATACAAAAAGGTAGAGGATAACAATAGTTTCATGGTCGGACTTGACCCAGTACTCCATGATCGATCTGGTATAATGTATGACAGTTTTGACTTCAAAAAGGGGCGCAGGTTCCGTGACAATCCGAAACTACCTAATAAATCTGTGCAAACTGAAAATGATGACCTTATGGTCAACATCTCTAGGCAGGAAGTTGTAAATAGAACACCGCTACAAAAAGCAATAAGTGAAGAAGTTATCAATGAGGGTTTTCAGTCTCCCAGTGTGGGCAAGAACATGTAAAATGCAGTAGAAAGAATGCTCTTTCGGTATTTCATCTTAATGTTCAATCTTTAAGATATAAAATAAACGAGATAGAGGGGCATTTTGCTGAAACCAAAGAAATGCCGGACATCTTAACTTTTAGCGAACATTGGCTGAAGCCTGTTGAAGTAGGTACGGTAAATACACATAACTCTACAATGGCCTCACATTATGCCAGAACTACCTCAGCACATGGTGGTAGCATAATTTTTGTAAAGAAAGGTATTAATTTTAAAGCTCGTAAGGATATTGTACTGTTGTCACGTGAATCGCTCTGTGAAGTATCAGCAGTAGAGGTTATCAATGGTAAATACATTATTATTTCACTTTACAGAACACCTAATAATGATACAGAAAAATTCGAACAATGTATTGATATTGTCTACCATTTTACACAAATTAAAGGTACATACACATAAGATCATAATAGCTGGTAATTTGAACATACATTTTCATACTCAAGGTAAATATGACAAAGAATTTAAATATCTGTTGACCGCTTTTAAGTTTAACACATGCATAACAGAGATGCAACTAGAGAAAACAACTGCTTAGGCAACATATTAATAAACTTCTCGGGCGAGTAGAGGACTGTGGTAAGAGATTTACATATTTCTGATCATAATTCAGTTACAATTTATATAGACCTTCTAGAACCAAAAAGTGTAAATATATGAAAAACGGTTAGACCAATAACGTAACAAGGTTTATTTAGATTTCACAACATAATGCAAACAGTTGACTTTTCCTTTGTTATGTCTGATAGTCTTACAATTAATGATAAATGGGACATGTTCATGGACGAGATTACAAAAAATTCAAAACTTGCTTTTCCGGTAAAAATAATTACTACTAATACACTGAAAAATCATACAGTATCCTGGTTTAATGAACATCTAAAAAATATGAGAGATATTCTTCGGTTAGTGCATGATGTATGCAAAGAGTCTCCCACTAATGAAAACAAAAACTATACGGAATTAAAAAGACAATATAAAGTTGAAATTCTAAATACAAAGAAAAGAATAAATAGTGAGAATATAAAGTCCAAAAACAACTCTTCTAAATCAATGTGGGAGGTAATTAATAATTGTAGGCCAAAAGTTCATGCTTCCTCAGACGACACAATAAATCCCACTACTTTTAACAATTACTTCATTAATCAGGCAGAAGTATTAGTATCCCAACTACAAAAAGTAAGGTAACTACCTGTAGAATTCTTGAACAGAAATATTAATAAAACATTTATATTTCGTGAAGTAACATTCAATGTAGTATGGGACGCAATAAATAATCTAAAGAATAAAAACTCTGGATATTTATGGTATAAATGTAAAAATCATAAAACAAATCAAAAATATGATAATATCACCTTTAACACACTTAATAAATTTATCGATAAAGACAGGTGAATTTCCTGACTCTCTAAAAATTGCTAAAGTGATCCCAATTTTTAAAAAAGAAAACCGCGATGACCCAGGTAATTATAGACTGATATCTCTAGTTCCTATTATTGCCAAGATAGGCTTTTGATTGTGTAGCATATGATACGCCAATTCTAAAACAATTTTTTTATGGATTTAATCACTTGAGCACTAAAATGAATAAAACATATCTAACCAACAAACAACAAATGGTCCACTATAATGACATGAATTCTAGCTTAAGTCCGATTAAATATGGAGTACCACAAGGGTCAATACTGGGACCATTGCTGTTTCTCATCTACATTAACGAAATAACTAACTGCCTTCCAAATAGCGATCTAGTCTTTCTATGCAGATGATATGACTACTCTGAATGAACATAACAATTTAAATCAGCTTTTAAATTTAATAGATAATACACTATCAGATGCCGCCTCATGGTTTACAGTAAATCAACTTCATCTCAATGAAAGTAAAACTATGAAATGCATAATTGCACTAAAACACTGTGAGTTTAATAACCCGCCATCAGTTAAATTTCTTGGAGTGCATTAGACTCCAGGCTTTTATGGGAAACACATGTAGAACAACTGTCAAAAAGACTCCAAAAATACTTACGTTTTGAGAAATTTATCCCCTGTTGTAGACAGTTCAGTTATATTAACTGCTTACTATGGTCTATTCCACTCTAACATGTGTTATGCAATATTAGCTTGGAGACATTCATCACATGCCGAGCATATTTGTAAACTTCAAAGGCGTGCAATTAGAGCTATATCACAGGATCAGAATATCGTGAAGATACACAACAAAAAATTTTCGATTTAAAAATTCCCACTTTCTATTGTGTGTATGCGCTGAAATGTTTACTATGGATAATAGACAATATTCATCTATTCAACTATCATAATGATATTCACTACCACAAAGCGAGAAATAATGCAATGATTGAAATAGAGTTTCATTGAGTAAACAAAAACAAATTCTCTATAAACTATTATGCACCTAAACTTTACAATAAACTTCCAAACCATATTAAATACTTACCTGCTAATCAATTTAAAAAGAGAATAAAATCATACCTTACCTAAAGGGCATTCTGTTCTTTGAATGAAATGTTAAATGATGATTTTCATGTTGATTAATGCACCTATTTTTACTTTATGTTATTGTTAGTATATTTTCTTTTTAAATTTTTAATCACAATTTTTGTATTTCTAACCAATAATTTTACATATAAACATTAGGTAATATCTCTATAGAGTTTAATATTTATTAAGGTTAATTTTTTTTAGTACTATAAAATTTTACTATTAAAGGATATTTAACTGGGGTGATTGAAAAATTTATAAAACATTTTTTTTGTTGTTGTTGACAAATGTAAATTATTTGTGTATTGACATGATCTTAATAATAGATAATAAATAAAAAAATAAATAAAAATAAATAATTATTTGTTTGTTAGTCATATAGTGTGAAAGCATTAAAATTGTTTCATAATTAAAATTTTCTAAATTGAGCATTACTGTTCTTTTAACAATTAATCATTCATTTGACGGTTATTTCAATCAAGGCACTCTTTTCATAAATACACAATCCTATGCAACAGTTAAATTTCGTGGGCAATTTCTGAATTTTTATTTCACTGAGCAAAAATTCAAAAATACGAATTTTCCAATGAAATTCGGTACAAATACATTTGGGGCATTGCCGAATCGAGTAGCTCACTTAGATTTGAAATACAAGAATTGCTAACAGGATTTGATCATTTTCTGACTTTAAAAAAATCATAGGACACGCTATTACGTTTTGTAAAATTTAATATAACACAAAGATGCTTTCAAAGATCTATATTTAAAAAAAATTAACTAAATCGGACATTAAATAAACTTTTTATATGGGTGGTTTCAGACAAACTGGGACACACTGTAGGAATATTTCTATTAATCAGGACATACTTGAATGTGAAACATTTTCTTTATAGGATTTTGCAAACAGTGGAAAGAAAAGCTATCTATGAGAACTAAAAGAAAAACTATATATAAAAATATTAATGAAATCTTTGCATTCTTTCGATAACCTGACTTCTGGTTATGCTAACAAGTAAAATTCTGATTTACCATTCTCATTTTAACACTAGCATCCAACCTAGTCCCCTACGGCTAAGCAGGCTAAACTAGTATCCACATGATCCCCTACGATATGTAAATTCAGTTAAAAATGAGAACAAAGGCCTGAAATTAATTTATTTACGTACCTTGTCTTTAAAAATTTTTTCATTCTAATGAATTACATTTTCATAAAATCTCATTCAGTTTTCTGAAAGAAAATGTTATTTATAGTGTCCAAGAATTTATTGATTATTTCAGCACATCTCACAATCACGTCTCCTTAATTTTAAATTTTTATTGTACTGACATGTATATTTTATGTGTTCATGAAGTATTTTTCTTAATTGCTTTCTGCTTTCTCATCTCATTATTCATTTTACTTTTGTATTGTGTTTGTATACTTACATTTTTGTGAGTTTTTTACCTTGAATGTAATTTGCAATATTTTTTATTGGCAAGTGTACACAATTGTAATTGTCTCACATGAAATAAATTATATATCTACCTACCTGTTTACTAACACCATATTTTTTTGCAGTTTACAAGAACTGTCATCAGTCACAAGCGAACATAAATGCAATGATTGCGCCATAGATCTAATGTTACACAAGTGTCATTTATGCACCTATGAAACACATTCTATACGGAATATTAGGAGACACATGGTATGTCACAAAAATCCCACGGAAGTAAAATTACACCAGTGCACTATATGTCCGTTTAGCTCGAAATACAGGCCAAGTTACAACTTGCATATCCTGACACACAAAAACGCGTCGGAGTTGGTAATGGCTAAATGTCCGATTTGCGAGTTTGAAACCAAGTACAAAAAGAACCTGAAGAGGCATATGATGGTTCACAAATCGGGTGCCAGAAAGGACGCAAAGTACGAGTGTGGATCTTGTACTTTTAAAACAAACAATAAGGTAGACCTTAGGGTTCATGTTTTGTGCCACAGGAACTTAGAGGCAATCAAGTGTGAAAAGTGTGAGTCTGAAACAAACGATGAAAACATTTGTGATTGCCAGAAGCAATCGGGGAAGAATAAGAATACGATACACAAGTGCACAATGTGTGCCTATACAACGAAATTTAAGAGCAATCTTAAGAAACATGCGATTCGACATAAGAAAGTTCGCAAACCGACACTGCACATTTGCGAGGTATGTTCCTTTCAGTCAAAAAGAAAATTCGTGGTCGACAGACACAGGCTGATCCATAAACGTTCTGATATCGCAACGTATAAGTGCATGATATGTTTGTTTGAAACTAAGGATAAAAGCGTTCTTAAAACTCACCGGCTTACCCACCACAATCCACAGTCACAACAGAGGCAACGTAAATTGGAATCTACGGATATATCGGTCAAGGACAAGTCCCTCGATCCGGATATAATAATGTTTAAGTGCGATAATTGCTCATATGAGTCTAAGTATAAGGCTGATATTAGAAAGCATGTGTTGATACACATGAAGCCCTCCGAAGTAACGATGTATAAGTGTGAGACTTGTGTATATGAAACTAAGTTTAAATCTGCTTTTAGCAGACACATGTTAGTACATAGGGATCCCTCAGAAGTGACAGTCTATAAATGCGAATTTTGTCCTCGTAGGACCAAATATAAAAGAAAATTTGATAAACATATGTTGGCACATTATAATACACCTTCGTAAATGACTAAAGGACTAATAATAATAATAAAAACATTTTATTGGATGGAAATTCAATAGTCAACAAGGTGTAAAAAAGCTGCTCCAATTCTAGGGCAGCAAGTTATTTAGCTATAACTACAGGCGCTGACTTGGACCGATTTAAAAAAACTGAACACATTTTTTTTTCCACTTAACCATCTCTTAAGCATGTAAGAATCATGGGAAATATACTGGAAAAAATCTGGTCAAAAGGGGGTAGTTTGGAGAAAATGTGGTTTGAAACAAATGTGTTAAACATTATCTATTGAAATTTTTGACAATTTGCTCTTGTTTAATAATATTTTAAGGGACACACATTAGGAAAAGTAAAATATACAGGTATGCTTAGGGGGTAGTTTTTAAATTTTCATGTATATAAAGGAAGAATGAGGCACGCAAATACATACAATCTTATACTTAATTATTATTTTTAGTAACAATTTTGTTTTTTACTTTTTTACATTAGAACATAGAATGTCCCACAACCCCATTTCACCAGCAGTATCAAGTTCTTCAAATGGTAGTCATCTAAAGTTGATAGAACGGGTGTCTGCAATTCGTGTAAACGACTGGAGGTATTGAAACATTTTCTTTATAGGATTTTGCAAACAGTGGAAAGAAAAGCTATCTATGAGAACTAAAGGAAAAACTATATATAAAAATATTAATGAAATCTTTGCATTCTTTCGATAACCTGACTTCTGGTTATGCTAACAAGTAAAATTCTGATTTGACTGGAGGTATGATCCAAAAGGGCTTGTAGTCGAACTTCTGGCAAGGTTTCCGTAACAGTAAATGCCTCTAGCAAAGAGTAGCGCCTTTTTTAGCCTCTAAAACTTTATTGTAATTAGGATGAATACTCGGATGAATATCACAATTTCTTTCTTTGCCTCTTGTCTTATTAATAAATACTGGTGCTTTGGCAATTTTGCTTCTACAATTAGTGACGCGGTCATCTTCACTAAATGGCATAAAGTCCAAATATTGTCAGTGCGAGTAGGGGCTGATAATAATTTAGAAGCTGATTGTTGACCCTCTTATTTCAGACCTTTCTTCTCAGCAAATGCGAGTTTTTTAGCTTCCCATGTCTCTGTAAAGTGTGCTACTCACTTTCTCTCTGCTCCATCTCCTATACCTGAAGACGCCTGTTTTGGACGACCATCATTTTCTTTAGATGTTCCCTCGTGGTGGGTTTACTTCCTCAAACTCTCCGGTCTTAGTGTCAAAGATTCAGAAACGTTGAAGGCAAAAGTTCCTTTCAACTAAGAATCATTTTTGTATAAAAATCTATCAACAATTCTGGCACAATTGTCAAACTTTTCATAAAATTTTTTACAAAAACGAGAGAAATCATTTTTAATACGTCTCTGTGCATCTCTTTCTCTTCTATTTCGAAGTACTGAACCAAAAAGTTGTACAGATGTTCAGATTGAACATTTCAGCTTTCTCAGCTCCTTTGTTGTATAATATCGAAAGGTTGTTGCCTTGTTAGTATGTTATTTATTGCTCTATTATCGTGAATTGATATAATACTGGCCTAATGCTACCCTTTGTACCACGACAAATCCAATGATCAAACGCTGATGAGATGCTCATGAAAAAATAAACAATAAAGCAAAACTATAAACTATTGTTAAAATTATAGAAAATATAATTTTCAATAGAAATGAACTACTTTTTTCACTAAATGTGTGAAATATTTTGAACCACATTACTTTCAATGTATCTTTCATAAATTCGCAGCATATCTTTTTTATTTGTAATGATCTGAAAATTAGTTCTTCTCAATTATTTTTGGAAATTAAAAAAAAAATAATTAAAGTCATGAGGGTAATACTGACAATCGCCCCCTAAAACACCTTAAACAGAAAGAGGGTTTGAGTAAGAATTGTACTTACTACTAATTTCGTAAAATCCCGAACTTAGTCCGATTTAATCCTCAAACCAAAGGTTGAAACTGAATTGAAATTAGTTGTAAGATTATAATTTGAAGTTCTTGGACAAACTAAACGTCAAGATATAACCAGATTCGAAGAACATATGGCCCATCTTAAATATGGAAAAGCATACAAATGTAGTATTTCCCAACATATTTTGAATAACAGTGATTCAATAAACTTAAAGTTAATTAGAAAGGTAATAAATAATAGAGACCACAGGATGCTCTTGAAAACCTAAAAATGTAAAGACATCAACGATCACAAATGTTTTCAAACCAGATTTTCTGCAATCGCTAGCATACAGAATGCAGGTTAACAAAATAATGTAACAATTGAAAATTAATATTAGATTTATAATTAATTTAATTTTATGAATTAGTAAATTAATTAATAATTAATACTATATGTAGTTTTTATTTCTATTTCTCATAGATAACTTTCTGCTGTTTGCCAAATCCATTAAAGAATATGTTTTATTACAATAATTATACGCAAACAAAAAATAAGTAAATTATCGTCTTTTTCATGGTAAGTTTGTTTTCAAGTTATGAGAGAGAATAATCATCAACAAATTCTAACCAACTATTTTGTTTTTTGTTAAAGATGTCGAGTCCTCCGAAAGATTGAAATAAAACAGTTTGACTTTTTCTGCACTTGTCTCACTTGCACCACACAATATCAACATATTGGAATGTATTATTTGCTGTACTTCTCTTATGTTTCGAGACAGGATTACACTGCACGTAGCTCATAATTTTAACGAGCATATATGAGCCTTTTAACTAACAAAGTTTATGGAAGTGACTAATCATTCGGGAGTCACGGATGAATAGTTCTGCTCCTAATCGTCCGACACCTCCCAGATCAACAGCTCTGTCGCTATTCGTCCGGTACTAGCCGATCTGTGGTACTTTTGCAGATAGTTGAGACGCAATAAATTTTAAATTTCTTGGGTATACCTACATACAATTTTTATTCTTACAAGCATTCGACCAAAGCCTATTATTTTTTGAGCTGCAAGCTGAATATCAACCTCAAACTTAATTGGGTTAAATACCTATATCAAAATTAGGCAACAAATTCTGTAAAACTTTTAATCATTTTTATTTTGTTCTATGCATTATATTCCAAACATTATTTTCCTCTGTCGGATCATGCACATTTTTTTTCCTAAAATGTTTTTAGGGTGTCTAGCCTACAAATTTTTCGCAATTTCTTCGTTGGCACTATATATAATATCAACTAAATATTACGTTAGTATGTCAAATGGTTTTGTAGCTGTAGCGCCAATGTGCAGACAGACAGACGGAATTAAACTGTTTTCTTTTTCATATCTAGGCGTGTTCTGAAACGAGTGAAACACATTATCCATAAAAATTCCCACGAGTACAATACTTCCCTTTCCTTAATAGTTGGTCAAAGTCAGTGAATGTAGAAAATTATAAATTTCATCAATTATTAAAGTGTGGGGTCATCAGTCTGACATCTTGATGAAAAATATGTTTTTTCACATTTCTCCCCCCCGCTCATTAATTATTAAAGTGGTGGGGTCCTGCCAGTAGATTTGGTAGCCAGAGCCAATGATTTGATGTGGGGGTGGGGGCCTCTGCAACGGAAGCATAAAAATGTGACTTATTCTTTACATTTGGGAGACACTGACAAATCCATGATCAATCACATAGGTAAAATCCCAATTAATGAATTAATGTCGATATTTCAAATGAGAAAATTTGTTTTACCATTTTACCGACCACTACCGGGCGAATAGCGACAGAGCTGTTGATCCGGTAGGTATCGGACGATTAGGAGCCGAACTATTCATCCGTGACTCCCGGATGATTAGTCACTTCCAAAGTTTATTCAATTCAATTAGAAAAAAAAACATGATTGTACATTGCTATTGTTACATTTGATCAACGGCATTTGATACAACTTCGCGACCATGTTGCCGGTGGCGAGGTGATACCAGCGCCACGGTGGTATATCCTGATTTCTTCTTCTTCCTCATCGCTAGTCACCATGTTAGTGCCAATTCTATTATATCTATGGCTCAACCATTTATGGAGGTGGAAGAAGATTAATTGCAAGTTAAAAGTTAAAGAAGAATAGTAAGAATTTGGTTAAGTTTGTGTTTTTAGAATTGACGTTTAAGTAGTCTTCATTCTAATGTATAATAATTAAAATTAAAATGAATGAGAAAATTAAAAAAACATGTAGACTTTGCCTAAATATAATATGTGATGCTAATTTTGATGTAATTGAAGAAATTAGCAAACATATGTTAGAAGTGCTTCTTTTGAATATGGTGAGTTTGTAGTTACAGCTGTAATACTGGTAATATATACTTTGAAATAGAATTTTAACTAGAAGGTTACATACTTCTATTTCTTCTAAAATAATCCTAATTGCCCTTTTAAATGGTTAGGGGATATCACCATCTCCACCCAAAGTTACCAACTTTGCTGTGCCTAATGTTCAAGCCATTCGAAAAAAGAAAAGCAAACCGTGGAAAGGAAATTATTATAGTTGCTGAGATGTTAGGTTCACCTTTTGCTTTGGGGCGAAATTAATTTTTTTCTGTGACTTGATGAAACGAGATGTTTTGGTTGTATTTTGTTTTTTCTTAATGCTCTTATTTATATTACTAACTTTAATCACAACAAACACTTACCTGATACCAGACTTGAGTCGGATTAATTTCTGTTTTTAAAGAATTACATGTTGAAAGTCAAGTGTGTCCATGACTTAATTAAGCAAATAATCTTTGCATATTTTGGAATAGTGAAATGAGAGATTTATTAACAGCCACAGAAAAATGCCCTCTTTTTTTATGGGAAACTGAAAGTTGTGCTATTCATGGGCTTCTTTTACTTGCACATTCATGTTGGAGTGGAGTTACAGTAATCGTAACAAACTTTTCTAAAAATTCTTTTTGTTGAAATAGGCTTGGAATGTCATAAAACGTCGAAATTTTAAATTTGAGCGAAAAAAAAAAATTCTGTCAGTCGATGTGTAATTTTTTTTGTGCACATGTTTTCTCAGTAACGGTTTCAGACATTGACTTGAAATTTGGTACACATATATGTACCATGACGAGATCTGGAAGTATTTATATTTTGCGCTAATTCCGGTGAAGGATTGGAGGTTAAAGATATCTTGAATTTTCTAGTAAAGTCTCGAACCAATATTTCTAGAACCCATAATTTAAATTATAGAAAACTATTTATACCCTGGTGCCACATCTGAACAGACAGTTGAACAACAGCAGATTCAAGCAACCCATGCTACCAGCACCTAGGGTGCGCAAATGTGTAACAATATTTTTTTTAAATAAAGATTTTTAAAACTCAGAATTTGCGATGGGCAATTTTTCGATGGCTATTGATACCTCTGCTTTTTGAATTGTCAAGGTTCAGACTCGTATGGAACCTGGAGGTATCAGGGAATTTTATAAATTGCATAAAAAATCATGGAGTTCTGCGTCTCGATATGGAAAACCATAGAGTTCTTAATAATTTTCACTGATTCAATTGAATTCAAGGAATTATTTTGTCAAATAAAAAATTACTTCACTAATATATGGAAATTAATATTTTTCGTTATGGAAAACCTGGAAAATTCAGGGAATTTTTTCAGCTTCGCAAAGTCTGAACCCTGATTGTTGAACCAATAAAGTACTAGATAAATATGAAGGAAGTTAATCTAAGTGTTTAAAAATATAATAATAATACCAGACAAATTTGGTTAGATTTAATTTCTGAAGATTCCAGTATTTATTTTAACTTTTTTCTTGTATACGTAATTTATTTAGTTTCTAAATTTGAAGAAAAATAATTTGAAAATGTTGAATTGGTTTTGTTAAGTATAAAAGTACAAGTACAAGTGTTCACTACATCTAGTTCTAAAGGTACGACGAATTGTATCTATGTATATTAAAGGTATCACAATCCAAATATGGTAAAGTAAAAAGTATTCTAATTGATCACCACAAAGTAACGATCTCCATTAGTCAGTTTTTAATATTACGTTATATATAGCTATTGGATCTAGATATGACATTAGTAATATGTTTTAGGTTGTGGATATAAGTAAGGAACCAGTGATGTGCAGCGATTGTGCAACAAACCTTCAAAAATCCTTTGATTTTAAGTCTTTTTGTCTCAATACAGAGACTATATTGCAACCATTCTGTACCTCTAAAGATATCAAATTAAGTTTAATGGAGCTTTACTTGAGAGACAAAAGAAATCACTTAATTGATATACTTGAGGACCAAAAGATATGTCGAATTTGCATCAAACCAATAGAAATAGGGTGCTTTATGGATTTGCATGAAGCTAAGGAAAATATATTTGTATTAGGTATTCTGCAAAATCACATTCCGGAAGTGGTAAGAAATTATACTTATGACATTAAAGACAAAATGAATTTCATCTTTGTTGATTTAAGAAAACATTAGTTTTGCATGCGATATAAATTAAAACAATTTACGTGCAGTTGTTTTTTCCATTTACGGCAAAAATAAATGGTCTTACTTTTGCAAACTGCATATCCCATATTGTCAATCCAGATTTCATCCATAACGTTATAATTGGATTGTCGACGGTTGATGGCACCAGATTTAGATTTTTCCAGTAAGCACCTTGCTAAATCGGATCGAAAGTTAATTTGTAACATTTTCTTATCAGCATGTATGTACCTGTGCAGTTTCCAGATATTTTACCTTAGCACTGTCTAGATTTATAAATAGTGGCCACCACCATTTCTGGACCCTAATTTTCATTCGGTAATTTGCCACACAGTTATCATGCAGATCAACTCAGCCCACATTGTACCTTCATCATAGGCTCTGCGTATATTTTTACACATTGATTTATTTGGTTCCACAAGGCACCTTTGAATTCTTTTGTCTCTAACTCTTCCAGTCACAAAAAAACCCTGCTTCTGAAGATGAACAATAAGTGCATAACTCGTGAAAAAGTTACAATCAGACTTTTCGTTCTTAAGTTATCGTGATTACAAGAAACGTGACGCATGGACAGACAGACGGACGGACATTTTGAAAGTTGTTCAGAATTCGATCACCAACACAGTGATATGAACATTTTTTCTCTACGAGCAATATTACCGGTTTTAGAAATGTGCCGATCGAATGCAATATACTCTTCGTTTTGTATTTGCGAAGAGTATAATAAAGCTAAAGAAAATGACTAGAAAAATATTATCATATCCCAATGATACAACTATTATAAGAAATCTAGAGACTAGCCGGTCCCAAATATATATTACATCCTATATTTACAAACTAGCTATATTTTATGTTGGAACTACTTTTTAGCGGCATAGTGGTTTCTTTTCTTTGTGTGGATCATTGACGTATATCAATTGAATTGTAAGTCGATCGATTTATAATTACTAAAGTAGGCAACAAACTATTCAAAGTAACAAATATTGCGAGTGTGAAAAACGAAAACGGAGATATTATTCTGGATAAAGCCGAAATAGCAAACTTATAATCGTTACTTCAGTGATATAGGCAAAAAACTATCAGAAAATATTAAATTAACAAATAACCGAAATCTACCAAGGTCACACTTAGTAAATTCGTTTGTAATTACGCATGCCGACGTACAGGAGGTAACAAAAGTAATAGGTGAGTTGAAACTAAAAGAAGCTCCTGGTGTAGATATGATAAAAACAGAAACACTAAAAGATATATCTGAGCAAATCGTAGAACCCCTAACATATAATAAATAAGTCCTTGGAATCGGGTACAAATCCGGCTGCTTTTAAATTGGCAGTCATTAAACCTCTATACAAATCTGGCGATAAACAAGAAGTGTCAAATTATAGACCAATTTCACTAATTTCGAATTTAGCTAAAATCTACGAGAAAATACTAAAAACCCGGGTTTGTAGTTTTTTAAAGAAATACATTATATCGCACAAGCAGTATGGATTTAGGGGGGCCAGATCTACGAATGATGTCACAGCAGACTTGACAGCAAAAATATACGGTATGGATGCTGCTGAGCCGTCATTGTAGATCTGGCAAAAGCATTCGATACAGTAAGTCACCCAGATTTATTGAAAACACTCGAAACTCTTGGATATAGGGGAAAAGCTAATGGCTTGCTAAAGAGCTTCCTAAAAACCCGGAAACAATCTGTAAATATAGATAATTGTATGAGCTCAACGAGAAATGTTACATTTGGAGTCCCACAAGGTACCGTATTGGGGTCAATTCTATTCTCTATATATGTCAATGATCTTTTTAAGGTCCCTATTGACGCTGAAATAATAAGCTTCGCTGATGATACAGCAATCTTCTTTAAAGAGCGCACATGGGAATCATTACGAATCAAGGTAGAGAGGTATTTTAAAACGGTCATTGGTTTCTTTAACAGTAGGCTATTAACAATAAATATCAATAAACATTTTACTTGCCCTTCTCAAGTTGTCAGTGGGCTACCAAAATTTAATTGTATCACCATAAAACATGATAATCTTGAATTTACAATAAAATCTGCAACAATCTTAAAGTACCTGGGTATTACTCTTGACTCCTATCTAAAATGGGATACACATATTAATAATTTAGTTAGAAAATTGAGGAGTCTATTACCAAAATTCGAATATTTCAAAAATATTTTCGAAGAAAAACACCTTAAAATCATGTATTATGCCTTGGCTCAATCACATATTATTACATACGGAATTATTAGATGGGGTGGTGCAACCAATCACTATTTAAAACATGTAGAAAGTACCCAAAAATGAATCCTAAAAATAATATATAGCAAGAGATGTACTTACCCATCGGAAAATCTTTATATAGAAAGCAAATTATTTGACCCAAGACAACTTTATTGTCAAAATATATTATTGCAAATGTAGGGAAAGTTAAACACGTATACAGCACCAGACAAAACGAAAAATCATTACTTGTACCAAAAATGAGTAAAACTATACGACAAAGGTGCTATTCGTACATAGGTACAAAATTATATAACATCTTACCAGATTGTATAACAAGTCAGAACTCCTTCAAAATTTTTAAAACTCAAATCAAGCACCAAGCAAGGAGCAATATACACCAACTTGTAGATCTAAAAAATAATAATTGAATCATGTATCTACTATATTGTTTGTTTTACTATTTTCTTAGTTTTTCATTTACTTGATTATTTTACTTATTTTATCAATTTAATCAATTTTATTTATCTATCTCAAAGTTATATTGTTATACTTGTTATGTACACCCGACATAGAACGTCTCTTACAACTTTGTTTTTATATCTGTATGCACAAGAGTGAGAGGGAAGTATTACTTAGTTTAAAATTCTCTCTAAACAATAAAAAGGCTTACTCTGGCTAAAATAAGGTAATCCCAGTCCACGCAAAAGGTTCAACCTTCTGTGGATTTAATGTTTGTTGAGTCTGAAACTTGTACGTAAACTAAGCACTCACTGTAATCTTATATTTTCAATAAACTTTATTATTATTAAAAAAAAAAACATTGTGACGAGTAGCATACGGCCAAGAAACAACTATTCAGCATTGAAAGTCGAATACTGAATAATTTAATCTATATACTTTTATGATAGAAAAAGGCGGACGCCTTAGCCATGGGCCCTACGCCCTACGTGACTTTGGGTTCTCTGGAGAGTGTGTGTTAATAAGGGGCAATTTTACATGATTTTATTAAAACACTCTTTTAAGGGATAACAAACAAACAACAGATACAACTAATCAACAAGAATAATACACAATAAAAATACACATAACAACTTAAACGATCTTACCAATATACACAGTGGGGAGGAAAAGGTATTACTTTACACCATACAATTTAACTTGTGATCTCCAGGGTGGAGATCACTAAAACTGCCAGAAGGGCCTGGGCCCCACATCCTAAGATGAGGGCCCCAGAACTATGACTGACTGTCGACACTGAAACGTCGAAACTCAATTAATGAAAAGAACCAATAACCTCGTTTGCTTTGATTATTCGTTTTAGATACTTGTTTATTTAGCAGACCTTTATACCGGTCAATGTTATGTTTATATATATTAATGTTTTATTATTAAACAATTCTACTCTAGGCATTGACATTATTTAATTGTTTTTTAATTCCTAACTAGACTAGGGTCGAATATGTTTAATTTTTACAAACATTTGCTACTTTCCCAGATTTGGCTATGGGCTTGTTCGGCATTTTTTTTTTATTTCATAAATCGAAAGTGCAAGTATAAATTAATGGATCTGCAAAAAATCAGAAACTTATTCGCACGTTTAGTATCTTAAAAACTATTACAAATTTCCATCTCGCGAAAATGGGGCGTGGCCAGGCGCTACGTCACTATACGCATAGACTCGGCGATCTCAATAGACTTGATGCTCCTTATTGGTTATAATTATAAGTGTTTTCGAAGCATTGTTTGTTTTGCTTACTACTTGACAGTAGGGGAGTACAATTTGGTGAAATGTCAAAAAATTACAATTTTCTCTCGCTCCTGCCAGAACGAATTTTCAATTTCGACCCTGCAATTTACGATTATAATTCATCGCCGACCTTCTCCTTTCCGTAGACACATAGAACGAACTTCCACTCGACGTATTTATTTAGTTACCAGCGTTTAAAAATTCCATGTTTTTCGACATTTCAGGTTAAATTTGAAAGGTCCCAGAAAGCCATTTTTCTTACGTCACTTGCGTATAGTGACGTCACAAATAAGCGCTCGGTTTTTGCAACTATTACTAATTTCAACTCCTTATATCTCGAGAATGGAAAAAGTTAATAATACGAAATTTTAAGTGTATAATGAGAATATTAGTTAGAGTACTATATGAAAAACTATAAAAACCATATAAAAAGAATATCATGGAACAAGCCCATTTCCTGACATTGCTGTACTATAATTCTAAGTGAAATTCAATCTGTAACATCTTCATCAAAAAAATGTTTGAAACATTGATAGGGACTTTTTCCCTGCAAATTTTCATACATATTTTTTATGTCCTATGTTTGAGTGCGTTTTTGGAAATCTCTCATAATCAATATGTGTTTTACTCCAAATTACTTCGACACTTTCTTGATCATTAGAGGTGTGGTCTTTAGCTTCTTCCCATATGCTCTATCATGCTTTATTATTTTTTCTTCATTTATAACTAATTTCACCATCAGAGTAATTTTTCTCCGTATAAGACAACGATCCACTTTCAACGTCTTCTTCATTGATGATACCAAAACTATCAAAACTACCTGCTAAGTCACGTAGCAGATTTTGAATCTCACCCATTTCATTATTATCGATGTTTTTTTCTTCGTTAGTTTGTCAACATCCCGGGAATATAAGCAATGTTAATCACCTCTTCAAGGTGAACACTGGTGTTTCAATAACTGCTTCTAATTCTCTCAGGGTGAGAAGGTGATTATCTTGATAGGGGCTCTAATATAATAAAAGGCGAGTTAGAAAGACGGTTAGAAAATCGGATATTTTGAGGTGGAATTCTGTATAGGTATTTATAAAAATAAATACTCATCATTGTAGAAACTGGTTCATATAGACATAAGATATAAAATAAGCAGTAAACTAAATAAATGACATGAAATAGAAGGCAGGTCAACAGCAAAGCACTGTATTATCTAACGTCCCAAAGGGACTGCAGAATGGTTCTAGAACAATTCCCACTATGCGCAGTAAAGAAACAAATGCGTAGTATACTAAAATTCATAATTTGTAAAACTACGCAAGACTGGAACGTTTCTAGAACCAAGACAAACCTTATATTGCCAACACTGATGTTACGCACCCAAGAAAACTTTGATTATTTCACTTTGTTGAAATCTTTCATTAGAATCTTTTTTGTCTAAACTTTGAACTACAATCACATTCGTCAATGATCTGAATGAATTTAGAATTTTATATTTTATGTTGCAAATTACTTTAAAAGACGCACAGAAGGCATAATTATTTTAAGCATAAAAAAAGGGATGTGAAAACCTAAAATACAATTTTATTTTAGTTGACTGTTTGTATCAGAATCAGAATCAGAATATGCTTTATTGTCATAAAAAATACAAACAATTTTTGTTGACAAAGCCAAACTTAAATACTAATAAAAGTTACAGACATTAAGAGTAAAGAAAAACAAAAAACAACAAACAGGATTACATTTATTTTATGTATAAAACAGTGATAAAAATGGGTCAATAAAATGTGTCTTGAAAGAATTCATTCAGTGAATAATAAGCCTTGCTAACCAATAATTTCTTAAGTTCTCTTCTAAATTTATTATTGCTTATAATTTGCCTCAATTTACAGGAAGATGATTAAACATTTTTCTGCTATTATAAAGAATTGAGTTTTTTATCTGAGCCGATGATGGAACAGGAAGTGTGATGTTATGAGTGAGCCGTGTGTAGCGAACCGAATCCCCGTTTATATCACGTCCAAACTTTTTATGCATGAGGCATGCAGTCTCAAAAATGAATATACACGAGAGTGTCATAATTCCATGCTTCAAAAACAGTGGTTTACACGAATCTCTTATATTAGCCTTACACATGTACTTTAAAGCCCTTTTTTGCAGCACAAAAATTTTATTAAATAAATATTGCGAGCAAGAACCCCAAAAACAAATACCATAACGTAAATTTGAGTCTATAAGGGCAAAGTATGCATTTCTTGCCGAGTCGAAGTTTAATTCATTTGCCACCACTCTAATTGCATAACAATTAGTAGCTAATTTTTTACTTAATATTGAGATATGGTTTTCAAATTTTAACTTACTGTCGATATGTAGGCCTAAAAATCTACATTCAGCTTGGTTTTTTATAATTTTGTCGTCCAAGTATACCTCATTCAGGTCGCACTTAAATGTAATGATGTTAGTTTTAGATACGTTAAAAGATAATAAATTAGCATCACACCAATCTTTAATCGTTTTTAAATCCCTACTCACGATCTCATGGAGTTCATCGATGTATTTACCATGCCAGAGTATCGTGGTATCATCCGCAAAAAAAGTGAACTTTCCTTGAATATTAACAGAAGCCAAATCATTGAAATATATTAGAAATAGTAAAGGCCGAAGGACAGAACCTTGTGGCACGCCAGACGTCACTTCCAGTTGTTTTGATACTTTACCATTAAAAATAACTTTTTGATAGCGACCAGATAAATATGACTTGAACCAATCCACTGTTATACCTCTAAACTCATAGATTTGTAGTTTCCCCAGCAATATCCTGTGATTTACGCAGTCAAATGCTTTAGCCAAATCACAGAATGCTGCTGCAGCCAACTCCCCATCATTAATCTGAAGATATAGTTTCTCTAAAAAGGCAAATATAGCATCGTTTGTACTTTTCGAGGCATGAAAACCAAACTGTTCTGCACAGAGGACCTTATTCCGATATAAAAAATCTAAAATTCTTTTCTTAACCAATTTCTCTATTATTTTTGATAACGTAGGAAGCAATGATACTGGCCTATAGTTGGAAGGTGATTCATGGTCTCCACACTTAAATAGCGGAACAACTTCTGCAATTTTTAAACAAGACGGAAAGGTTCCTGTTTCGAAAGACGTATTAATAGCCTCTACCAAGATCTGTAAAATATTTTCTGGCAGTTTTAAGAATATTTTTAGAGAGATACAATCCCAACCGCTAGTATTCTTATTCCTAATGTCGTTCAATATTTCCCTAATTTCTTGGGTAACAAAGATTATTCAAGTATAAGCATCCTATGGTATCACATCTATGAAATATTTATCAACCTTTTAAAAGAAATTATAAATTTTATGTTGCGCTAACGCAACAATGGTACAATGTGGGTTATGTCAATTATTTTTTTATTTGGACGATTTTCAGAGGGATTTCCCAGACTTGACAGTAGTACCAAAGGATTTTTGTGCATGTGTTATTAATTGAGTTGGTGTAGTTTGCGAACTAACTGTGTGACTCGTCAAAAAGGTGCTGGTGGGTCAACTGCTCTTTCGGAAGCTGTTAATGATGTTCGTTGAAGTCTGCAATAAGAGTCTGTAAAACCTTTGAAACATCTCTCGCGAGAAACCAGACTATCTTATGGAACATGCCGAATGATTTTATAGTAGAACTTGCGCATACATCCATATACAAATTCGAAATCACGGTACATATAAGATATCCCTTTCTAAAACTGTTGTACTAGTTTGGCTTCCTTTGGACACTGTACTATTAAGATATTAGAGTTTAATACTCTGTGTAAATAGAACACTAAATGAATCTATAATACTACCATTTTTATTTAAATATTCCCTCTAAAACAAAATTCACTACAAATTCAACCCTTACTAGTACTATTAAGAATACATTATTGACACTCTCTCGGAGGTGCTGAGGACTGCTTTTAGAACTTGTCTATTCGACGAATCACTGTATATTGGTAATTTGATTATTTCACAGTTTAACCATCCATGTTATATTCATATTATAATTTGCAGGATTTAAGCATAACGGAAGAACCCGTAATTTGCAAAAGTTGTCATCATTCCTTCCAACATCTCTATAGTTTCATACAAAATTGTTGCAGTGTGGAAGAAACAGTCAATAGGTATATAGAAATGAATGGAGTTGATGACATCGGTCAAATAGATTTAAGTAAATTACAAAATGCAAATTTAAAATCTCAATTAAATGTTGACGATAACAAGGATATGCAACTACAAAGTATAGAACTGGTGTTGAAAACAGAAATAGAAAATGATGGTTGTATGGAAAATGATCATTCAGAGTTGACTGTGAAACAAGAAGAAATTGAAAATATATCAGAGCAGAAAAACTCTGAAAGGTAATTACCAATAACAGAATTTCTTTTGTGATTATTAGTACATTTACTGTAGTTGTAATAAGATTTTTACTCAATTTTAATTGATTAATAGTCGGAGATTGGAGTACAACAATAAATTCAAGTACCTTTACGTTAGAGCCATCTATATGAGGGTAAATACATAGGAGCACTAATATTTAATCTAACCTGGGTATTTGATACTGTCATGGGTTTCACCCCATAATAAAACCCTAAAATCTTGGGATTAGGAATTATATCATGAGATACTAACACTACACTATTTAACCAAAACTCACAAAATTCTTACTAAACTAGTATAACCTTAAACAATATTTATTATTTAATATTTCACTTTACTATTCACTTAGGATCACTTTGGATTTGTCTGAACTTCTCTGCTGTACTACTAGTTCTATCTCTAAAGTGACAGTTGGACCAGTGCAGCAGAATACAGACTGGATATGAGGGCATGCTAATAATAAATGCAGTGCTCTGTCATCCCTGCTACTTAATTAATTTATGCTACCACCGCTTGGGGGCGCCAATGCATAATACTACTGATGTGAATCTATTAGCATGAGAACTAAAATTAGGATTAGAGAAAATTATTCAGAATGGATTAAATCTTATATGAGTAACCAAAAATGATCGTGGATAATCTACACTTACACGAGAATATTATTAGGCTGAGTGTTCCTCAGGGGCCAATACTTGATCCACTATTGCTTGTTTTATATCAATGATTTACCTGAGCATATGATGATAAGTATGGTTAATGTTTGCGAATGACATCACATATTCAAGTTATTCTGAAGTTTCTCGCAATCTTATTCGCTTTCTGTTAATCAATAGAAAGTCATTAAACTCATCAGCATATGCGGCCCCTTTACATTAAGATTAGCTGCAATATCATTTATAAAAACAGCAAATATAAGCGACCTCAGTACAGACCCCTGGGGAACACCAAATGTAGCCAAAGACTTCAAATACTTATAAGAATAGAAAAATCTAACTGTAACTGTAACTCGAATTTACTAATTTTCTTTTGTAAAATATCATGATCCAGGCAATCGAATGCCTTGAAAAAATCTGGTATCAATTGGCTTGCTTGCATATAATTCTTTAGAAATGAATTGTGTAATACACACAAGGTTAGTCTCAGTAGATCTACCAGAAACAAACTTGTTGATTATTTACAATTTGGCCGAATAATGACATGTTCAAGATGTTCATGAATAGCTTAGTGAAATTGCTGATATTTATAATGGGCTGACAGTTTCAGCTATGTTCTTGTTGTGCTTTTTTAAGAATATGACATAGCACTCATAAATATAAACACAGCAGATAAACAATAAACTAATTTTATTATTACTATTCATTATTGTGTTCTGTTCATATATTAGCACAGCAAAAACATAAATCATTTGTTTTACTATCCAGGAACTAACAAATTAGTAATGAAATTAACATAGTGCACACATGTGTTATATAATAAACACAATATTTATTAAAATATTATTATTATTCATTCTGTTTTATTGGCCATCAACCGAAGTCCTTCAGCCTCTATTAAAATAATAACAATATTGTACTTATTTTATGTTATAATTCTAGGTTAAATTTTCAAAAATTTGTGGGTACATAACTGCGGATTAAATAATTAAAATAGGAATAGAGTACATATGTTCTATTATAATGGAATTATATATCGAAAGGATATCAAAATTTAACTACTCTTTCACCTTATTACAACTGTAAACAGAACCTCGGCATGTTATGACCATGAAGCTTATACTTATGAAACGGTATCAATTTACATCTTCTCTAAACTGTTTTCTGCAAATGGCACAGCACTTCACCATTTTATTACAAGTATATTGGCACTAAACTGTGTAAAATATCACTTCTTCACCACATTACCATTAATGGCAGTGACATAAATAGAAATATTCGTCGTTACGGTAAACGGACCGAACCGAAACGTTACGAATATTTGTCAAAGAAAAGCTGTGAACAGATTGACTAGCCAATCAGGAACTTAGGGAATGTTTGCAATTGAAGTACCTTAGACTGTAATTATCTCAGCAAGGGGACGGTAGCTCAGTGGTTTAGCGCGTCTAGCTTGCATACTGGCGTACCTAGTGAAGCAGGTTCAATCCCTGTTCACCGCGAAATAATTTTAATTATAAAATTATCCCTAAGATGTGGTTCGGACTCCACTATAAACTGTAGGGCCTCGTTTCTCTTTACCTTACACAAAATCGTTCTGGATTTTCAAGAAGTTACCTCGGTGACTTGAGAAGCGGTTAAGAAAACATTTTAAGAAACATTTTATTTTTAATAAACAAACCAATACACATTATGTATCTAGGGATAAGTTCTTTCTTCGGAGGTATTGAATGTAAATTTTTAGTTCAAATATCTGCTATAAATAATATATTAAAACTAAATATTTTCAGGGTGTTAATATTGTTATTATTTACAAGTAATTAATACTATTAACATTCAATAAATCGAACTCCTTGACTTTGCTAATAACATTTTTTTTTTTACAGTTTGCGAGAATCATCACCAGTTACAACAACTTTCAGCACACACAAAAACACATCGGTAGAGCAAATGTTCAAATGTCCAATTTGCTCCTTTGAAACCAAGTATAGAAGGAACGTGAAACGACATATGATGATTCACAAAACGGTTGCCAGAAGGGAAACAAACTATGAGTGTGAGTGGTGTACATTTAAAACAAACAACAAAATAAATCTAAAGAATCACATTCTGTCCCACAAGAACTCTCCAGAGGTAGTTAAGTGTGAAAAATGTGGACTCCAAACAAACAATAAGCACATTTGCGATAGACAGGTTCTGATCTGTGAAAATCCTCCACAGAGGCAGCCAGTGACGAACACGGACAAAATGTACAAATGTGCAATGTGTACCTATGCAACAAACGATAAGAGCAATCTTAAGAAGCATACGATCCGACATAAGAACCCCACAGAAGTAACAATGCACACTTGCGACATATGTTCTTACCAAGCGAAAAAAAAGTGCTTGGTTGACAGGCATCGTTTAATACACAAGAAACCTTCTGAAGTAACAATGTATAGATGCGACATCTGTTTATTTGGAAGTAGATATAAAGGCGTTCTTAAAACTCACGTGCTTACCCACCAGAATCCGCAGTCACAAAGGAGACATGTTAAATTGGAATTTGCAGATGTGCCAGTCGAAGACAAGTCCCTGGACCCGGATGTGAAGATTTTTAAGTGCGAGACTTGCTCGTATGAATCAAAGTATAAGTTTGACATTAAGAAACATATGTTGATACACTTGAAGCCCTCTGAAGTAATGATGTATAAGTGCGAGACCTGTATGTACGAAACTAGATTTAAATCATCTCTTAATAGACATTTGTTGATCCATAGAGATCCGTCAGAAGTGGTGATATATAAATGCGAATTTTGTTCACATAAGACCAGGTTTAAAAGCAAATTTGAAAAACATTTGCGGTCACATGATAGGCCTTCATAAATGATTAACTACTAATAATAATAATAATTTTATGAAATTAGTAAATTCAATAGTCTAATGTAGCTAAATCACGAACCAGATAATGAAAAGCATAATATAGGTGTAAAGTGGAATACCAGTTATGTTTGGTCCAGAAGGTAATTAAAAAAAAGTCCAGCAGTTAACAAATGAACACACAGCTAGGACCATAATGAGGTTGACATTGAGTCCGAACTAAAATGTATAGTTCACCATTTGATAGAGAAAACTCTACATTGCCTTGTTTTATAACAGCAGATGATCTTATCGATGGCTTAGCTTAGGCGGTCACGAATGAATTTGATAATAAATTACATTTATCCAAATTACATTTATCCAAATTACACACACAGTATTGTCCATAATTCTTGCTTTTTTTTAATAAATGTGACATTTTTTAAACTTTCGTTTAACCGTCTCTAAATTAAAATATACGTAAACTGTTCTATCAGTAATTTGTTGATAAAAGTACACTACTTTAATAATTAATATTTAATCTAAGTTTTAACAAATATTTAAAAATATAAAATGAAACATTTATAGGTTACAAATTTTTGCAACAATAACTAATTAAATAAACGTACCTAGGATGGTCCCTATTTTTTAACTTTTAAAGTGTTCATTATTATGAGATAAAAGAAAAATATTTACACCAAATTTAGGGTAGCTATGGAAAAATTCACCCCCTTTTGTTGTACAGGTGACTTTTCCTGTCTCACAAAAAGGGTGAATTTTTCCATATTCCTTAATATTCTCACAGAATATCACATTAAGTGAAAAAATGCATAGAGTATAAGTTATTCCATAACTGTCTATAAAAATGGTCTAATGCAATTTTATTGTAGGATATACAAATTCACGAGGAACCGAATAGACGTTATATTTAGATACAAACATTACATTTAACCCTTTCGCTACTCTTGACGAATATGTTTTTTATTTAAATAAAAATAGCAATAAATTAGCAATATATAAAAAAGAACAATGGGTTATTAACAAGGGTAGCAATCTTTCAGCGGTAACAGGGTCACATTCAGGGGCATTAAATAAAGCACGGAAAACGAGGGCGAAAAGTTAACATTTGATTGTTGTAATTAATATAATAATATAATTTTATTGGTTAAAGTATGTGTGAATTTTTCATCGTGGTATTAATTTAAGTATAATCAACTGTAAGCCTCCACGAGCATCAAAGAAAATTTCTTACAGACCTATTTCCGATATAGGCTTGTTTAATTTAAACAGATAACTGCAGCAGATCGGTTGGGGGTCTATCGATGATTCTTCGATAGATATTGATGTTAAATCTGAATTTTTCTTGGATATAATTACTTCTGCCCTGGATATGTTTTTCCCAGTTAAGTCTAAAACCAGTGACAAGAAAGTTAATTTAATTTGGTACACTGATGATTTGCAGCAATTGAGAGAGACATTACATTTTCTTGATATTTATAAGACAAACCCTACTAGCGATTGAAAAAATTAATTAATGATAAAAGACGTATTGATAAAAACGAAATATTGAAAGCCAAGAAAGCAACAAACGATAATGGGCCTTTACAGTGTATTCGAATTTTGACATTTAAATATGGTGGGTGTCATTTGGGGAAAATAAAATAATTTTTTATCTAAAAATGAGGCGTCTTAGAACAGCAATCTCTGAGAAATAAATTAGCGAAATACAACAACTTTCACGGGGTATTTCAAACGCTCGAGTTTCACGCGCCTTGGTTGCACACGTAATCCCACCAATCATCATCGAGGACACAACAGAAGAACTTGCAAACCGACAACACTGCGATCACCGAGCGTGCGGATAGCGGATAACCTTAAACTTTCATTTGAGCTGTCGTCTTTTCTGGGGCATTTTCGGTCGTATTTTCACAGAATGGAACAAAACACTGCTTGCTAGACATTTTAATCGAAATCGGAGGCTTACAATTTACACTAACCTCAAAACCAAAATGTTAACATCAACAAGCTGTCAAACGTCTAGTCATGAGCGATATGTCACTGCCGGTGATTAAATCACCGTGATTATATAAAATATTAATATAAAGTGTAATTTACATCGTTTTACTTTCAATTCATACTTGTCCATTGCTGCTTAATGCAGCCATACATTCACACAAACAAATTACGGCGAACGGTAAACATATCAGCTTGCAGATTGTGATGGCGTTAGTTTAAAACCACCGGAAGTGAAAAATATAAGTCGCCGTTAAGGAGTGATTGGAAAATCGCGATATCGCCCATCACTACAAACGTCAATTGAAAGCTGATTATGTACGGCGTTGCCGAGTCGCCTTTTACACTATTGGCTTGGGATTGCTGACGTGTTAATGGCGCGTTACGGATAATCGTTTAAATTGGACTTGTAAATAGGTGACTTTAATTATTTTTTTCTGGCTCTAATCTGCATCAAAATAGAAATTGAAAAAATACGGGTATTTTAATTTTTCATAAAATTTATGATTCCGCAATAAAAAAAATATGCTGAAAAGGCCCATTACATTCGCCGAAATAAAAATTAGCAAAAAGCAATGTGGAATTTGGTTAATATAAGTAAACATAAAACAGAATTCGTCAGAAATTATTTCTCCTGACGAATTTAATAATTATTTTGGAAACATTGCACAAAATTTAGTTAACTCCTTGTCACCTGCCACCGACAGTTTTGAAAATTATTTTACAAGTTCCATCAAAATTGGCGCTGACAAGGATTTTATTTTTACAGAAGTCACTTACAATCAAGTACTAGATGAAAAACAAACAGAGTAAAGATGCTTATGATATCAACATTAAAGTTCTCAATTGTATCAAATACATCATTATAATTTCACTCACGAAACTAATTAATGAATGCATCAGAAAGAATGTGTTTCCAAAATGACTTAAACAGTCAAAAGTGTTACCTTTGATTAAAAAAAAACTGTATTGATGATCCGGCTAACTACAGACCTATTTCTACCGTGCCCTTATTTGCCAAAATCTTTGAGGTATTTTGAAAATTCTAATTTATTTATTTCTCGCTGCAAAGAAAGGCTGTCAGAATCGTTGCTGGGTTATCATATAGGGATGATTGTAGGAATGCTTTTAAAAGCCTCAAGATACTTACCTTACCCTGCGAATATATTCTACAGTGTCTTGTACCTATATATTAAAAGTAACTTAAAAAATTACACATGTGAAAGTGTACATACGTACTCAACTCTTAATAAAGGTAATATATATTTGGATTTTTTGCGACTTTCAAAAACCAGAAATGGGACATGCTATTACGCAGTAAAATTTTTCAATGTGTTACTGATTGCTATACAATCACTTGATTGTAATCGTTTCAAATACGTAATTAAACAATTCCTCCTTGATAGTGCATTCTATGATTTTGACGAATTTATGTTGACTGAATTTGTCCGTTTAATTTTATAAACCTACTCTATATATGACAACGATTATTGTTTGTTTGTTCTCTATGTACTATATTGTTACTTACTCTATGTGTTATTTATTTGTTTTATTTATTGTGTATTTTTTATTATTATTGTTTAAGACAACCAATATACGTTGGGTTTTTTTTTGCTATATTTTACATTTATTTGACATGTCAAAGCATAATTTGTGTATATATGACCAATAAAGATCTATCTATTTATCTATTTCATGATTTTGTCCGACAATTTTTAGAAATAGAAAGAATTTCAAGCTTCCAGACGCATCATATCTTCGGAAATGCTATCTAAAAGAATATGACAAGAGACTGGAGAAAATTCGAGAAGATCTTCAAAATAAATACATATGCCTGAGTATTGACGAAACAAAAGATGCAGCAGGCCGCCAAATAATTAATATCTTTTTAATAAAGGAGAAGCTGTGAAACCGCGTTTAGTGCCGTGCAAAGTACCCCGCTCATTTCTAATGGGAAGTGACCCTCAGTGAAATTGGCTGGAATTGATATATGCTGTTCCTCTCGATCTCCAGATCAAAAGTTCTTATGGGCACAAGGTCGGAAAATGGATAGACTTCCAGATGTCGGGGATAACTTGCGGGAAGTGGCCCCCAGTAAAATTAGCTGGACTCGATATATGTTATTCCTCTCAAGCTCCTGATCAAAAGTTCTGCTGGGCACAACGTCGGAAAATGGACAGTTTTCCAGAAATCGGGGTGCAAAGTAACAGTATATCGCCGTATTTTTGATAACACGCCTGTCAGAATATATGCCGGGGGTTTTTTATGGTTGCTGATTCCAATTCTGATGTCATAAGTGACATTTGACACTTAGCAGCTGCCATATGTAAAAAGTACGATAGTGTTATGAACGCTTCCTATCAAAAAGAAATTAAATTGATTAAAAAAACATCAAAATACATTAAAATTTACTAAATAACCTATGTTTCAGATCTTGTATAACATTCTAAAAAACATTTCGGACAAAGAACAATCATAGAATAAATTGATGTACCAATATTTGTAGTATCTTGTTCAGATAGACAAGTTTTTGTTCGCAGCTGCCATAGATTAAGCTGCCAGTCAGATCATCTGCCTTTATGCAACAATGCCCGTCAAGAAATAGAATTACGATCTAAAAACAATACCTATTCAAGGTGATAAATTAAAGATGACATTTACGAATTGTCACATATTCAACGGAGCTCCTATTGGACGATATTTAAAATATGTTAGTTTGAGTTTTATAAATATTTATCTATATTTTGTATATTTTTTTATATTAACATTTAAAAGTGAGCAAGGTAGATAAATAGCCTGTGCATTATATACAGCTCTAGCGACTACTGTAGCTATATGTCCAGTTTATCCATCTGGACCAGAACACTATTTTTCAAGAACTGGAAGTTGTACATATTTGTGGTACTGTCCTAATTGTTAAAATTAACCAATAATAGGGTCTCACAAATTTGGGTGATATATTTGCGCACTCAATATGACTTATCCTTCACCTAAGGAAGATAGATGGGGGGATTCGTAACAGAACATCGTCACCACTCAGACAAATTGCGATCAACATTTGTACAACCATTGTACTGGTTGCAAACAAACTGTGGACACCGCAATGAATTTTTGGTAAATATAAGTGATTTGGTGCAATTTACATAGTGAACATACCATTGTATCATGTTCGGCACAGCGCTGTAAAGTCACACTGGAGTTGGAGTTAATAGCAGCTCTATGTTGACGTCCCGTCAGGTTAATAAATAAAGGTATTTATTATTATTATTGTTCTTAGCAAAAAGAATATGATAGGAGTAACATCCCATTGAACAATTTTTGTTTTGTAAAGATAGGCACTCTGAATATCACCATCACCGAATAATAAAAACTTTAGTAACGTAAATTGTCAACGAAAACTTTTCAATTACTACTTTATACCACTTAAAAAGCTTATATGGCGCGCTCTTATAAACTTTAAATACAGAACCTCTTCCTTCTTGCTCTTTCCAATACTAGTTTTGAAAATCACATCTCACCCATAGAGACAAGTATATTTCTATTACCTACTAACCCTGCAGAAGTATGTAACGTTATAAAAAATGTAAAAAATACGAAGTCGGTAGGTGCAGACGAGATACCTGTAAAACTATTAAAATATGTTGCTACAGAAATATCTGGTCCACTTAGTCACATAATAAATTTATCACTTATTACAGGAGTATTTCCAGAAGACCTTAAGATTGCTTATGTGAAAGCAATATATAAAAAAGGCGACAAAAATATGCTAAATAATTATAGGCCCATAGCCCTGCTATCGAATATAAGATTTTCGAAAAAATAATATACACTAGAATAATGAATTATCTGGAAAATCATGAACTATTAAATAATACACAAAATGGTTTTAGAAAAAATAAATCCACAATCAGGGCAGGCTACCAAACACTCTGCAAAATAGTTAATTCACTAAATAATAAAGAACATACAGTGGCTATAGGATTAGACCTATCCAAAGCTTTTGATAGTGTGGACCATAATATTTTAATAGAGAAGCTCGAAAAGTATGGAATTAGGGGAAATACGTTGCAACTGTTAACTTCTTATCTAGATAATAAAATACAGTATGTTGTGGAAACAGATAGCAGTGGTGAATTATTAAAATCTCAAAGTCTGGTAATAAAGAGAGGGGTCCCACAGGGATCAGTATTAGGACCATTATTGTATATCCTATATACCAATGACCTACCCATGATACTTGATGAATATACAGTGCAATATGCAGATGATTGCTCCTTAATCATTAACTCTCCTGATCCAATATTACTGGAACAAAAAATTTTCTCAGCATTAGACATGCTAGAAAAATACTATACTCCTCTTAACCTTAGGTTGAATAAAGAAAAAACGCAAGCTATCACATTTTCAAATAGTAAATCTAATGCTGAGAAAAGTATCTTTACTTTGAACACTGTATCTCACAGGCGTGGATCCAGCCCCCAAAAAAGGTTGTGGTCACGGCTACCCGAAAATTGCCCAAGTGCGAGTCGGACTACGGGCTCTTTTTTCCATTTCTTCACAATTAAGAATATTACTATTCATTTTTAACTTTCACTGATCAGCGATCATCAGAAAAAAATTAGGGTTGTGGGCATGCCTACCGTGCCCACAATGGTGGATCCGCGCTTGGTATCTCAAATATCCTTCCTGGGTATTACAATAGATTCTAGGCTTGACTGGAAATCCCATACTGATCAGCTTGCACAAAACATCGCTAAGTATTGTTACGCTCTAAAAGTTATATCACAAAATGTTAATGTTGAGGCAGCCTTTATGGCTTATTATGCCTATGTAGAATCTAGAATTAGATATGGCATAGTCTTTTGGGGAGGCACAAATCACATATATAAAATATTTGTACTACAAAAAAGATGTCTTAGAAATATACTTAATATTCAACAGACAACTAGTTGTAAACCAATATTTAAAGAACAACATATACTTACCTTAATAAGCCAATACATATATGAAGCTGTGATATTTGTGGCGAAAAATATGTCTTTGTTTGCAGACCATGATAGAATTCATTCCTATGATACCAGGAACAAAAACGAGTTATTAAACATTAAGGCAAACTTCACATACATGCAAAAAAATGTACCTTTTTCAATAATTAAAGTGTATAACAAACTACCTGATGCATATAAAAATCTATCACTAAAACAACTAAAGGTAAAGTTGCGAGCCATGCTTCTAGAAAAGACATATTACACAATAGATGAATACTTCAATGATACACTCTACTAAGTGTTAAAAAATAACTTTATAATATACAGGGTGTTTCACTTAAAAGTCCCCAGGCCATTATCTCTAAAACTAATAAAGATATTTTATTTTTGTAAATGGCAGATGATTGATACCAAAGAAAGGTTTAAATAACGGTGATTAGAATTTTTCCTCAACAGCACACAGAGATGGCGCTGCGATGCAAAACTATTTTTTGATGGCTGGAACCTTGAAACATAAATCATGTGATTAAACAATAATTTGTGAATAATTTTGATGGTATAGAGAATTTACAAAAAACAAGCCGTTTTGGAGTTACATGAGTTTCTTTCATTAATGCCAGTACACGTGAATTTTGATAAATCCCTATAATTTATTTATTATTACAGAATATTGGTTACCAAACACTTTTTTTCAAGATAAGGAAAGTGATATAATACACTATCATAAAATTATGTTTACCACTTCCGGCCAAACCGGAACTAACATGATGAACCAATATCCATATGTTCCTACATATTACATTTTTTTTTTCTAATAACGCTTCTAATAAAACGGCTCCCAAAACTAAAAGTAAGTAAGACAACAAAGAAAATACACACTAATTTAGAATGGGCTAAATTTATATTAACAATTCAGTAAAGAACGTAAACAAAAGTTTTATAAACAAACATTTAAAAACTATCGAAATATTATTAAAAATGAAATTAAACTAATTTCTTTCTTATTAGTAGGTACTTATTATATTAAATGTTCAAAATTTCTCCCTTCTTCATGAATGCACATATTGTACCGTTTCAGTAACTCTTCATTGCAAACTTTTTATAACGTATGTCTATTTATAGCAGCAACACTTGCACATATTTTATTATACAAATCGGCCATATCCTCAATGGGTTCAATGTACACTACACTTTTTAAATACCCCCAAAGGTAAAAATCTAATGGAGTCAAGTCAGGTGATCGTGCTGGCCATCTGACTACTCCATTAGTACCAATCCATCTCTGAGGGTACATTTCATTAAGACAATCTTTGACTAGTACTGAGTTATGGGGTGGTGCACCATCTTGGTGAAACCAAATATTCTCCTGGTTATGAGGGATAGTCTCTAATAATCCTGGCAATACATTTCTCAAAAATATCTCATATTTTCTTCCATTTAAAGTCCCATGGAATAGATATGGTCCAATAATATATGAATTTAATATTCCACACCACACGTTAACTCCAAAAGTTACCTGATTTCGGGTCATTCTCATCCATCTAGGATTATTTTGTGACCAGTATCGGCAGTTATGCTTACTCACAACTCCGTTGTTGTGAAAACGGCTTTCATCGCTCCAGAGCACATTTTTTTTTAAATTTGGGCATTCTTCAGAAAGAACTGAAAATTCAGCTAGAAAATGTAATCTTCGTTCATAATCACCAGGCCTTAAATGATGGATCAATTTTAATTTGTATCGATGGTATTTATTTCATTTTAATATTCTATGGCACGAAGATATCGACAGATTAGTTTCCGATGCCAATTTCCGGAGAGAACATTGACGATTGTTGACAACACTATTTAACACCAAGGCTGTATTTTCATCGTTTCTAACTGGCCTATTTCTGTTACGAATAGTTTTCTTAAAACTACCCCAGTTTCTTAAATTTTTAAACAGCATGATAAATGTTTTTTTATCGGGTGTAGGTCTATTTGGAAATCGTAAACAAAACAATCGTTTTGCTTGTCGGGAATTTCTTTTGCATTCACCGTATATTAAAATCATATTTAACTTATCTTCATTGGTGTATCTAACCATTTTTTAATTTATTTTTTTTTTATTGCCTTATTTGGATTAATTTGCTTTGAATTGTTTCTAAGTACACTATTTCTGTTTGAAACTATGATTGAAATGCACCAACTACAAACTTTGTTTAGTAACTGTCAAACTTAAAAATAAATCAAAGCCTAATATCTCTTAAGTAGATTTTTCATTACCATTCTAAATTAGTGTGTATTTTCTTTGTTGTCTTACTTACTTTAAGTTTTGGGAGCCGTTTTATTAGAAGCGTTATTCGAAAAAAAAAATGTAATATGTAGGAACATATGGATATTGGTTCATCATGTTAGTTCCGGTTTGGCCGGAAGTGGTAAACATAATTTTATGATAGTGTATTATATCACTTTCCTTATCTTGAAAAAAAGTGTTTGGTAACCAATATTCTATAATAAATAAATTATAGGGATTTATCAAAATTCACGTGTACTGGCATTAATGAAAGAAACTCATGTAACTTCAAAAGGCTTGTTTTTTGTAAATTCTCTATACCATCAAAATTATTCACAAATTATTGTTTAATCACATGACTTATGTTTCAAGTTCCAGCCATCAAAAAATAGTTTTGCATCGCAGCGCCATCTCTGTGTGCTGTTGAGGAAAAATTCTAATCACCGTTATTTAAACCTTTCTTTGGTATCAATCATCTGCCATTTACAAAAATAAAATATCTTTATTAATTTTAGAGATAATGGCCTGGGGACTTTTAACTGAAACACCCTGTATATATTTTTTTTAATGTGTCTATTATTGTCTGTCATTATAATTTTTAATCATATTGTACTATGTATATGTCTTTTGTTAGTCTTTTTACTGTAATCTTTGACGTGTTCTACACCCTCTGGGTATTGTTAAATTTTATACATGAACAAATAAAAATATATCTATCTATCTATCTTTCTTTCATCACAAACCTCTTTCTTTAGTTGTTGATGCTGAAATTATTACATCTTCCTTTCTAACAATAGGCTTTTACTCTGTATATAAAATATACGTAGCACTTCAATTATAAATTTTTATACTTTACTCTTGTGGCAAATATATCTCTGAAATCTTCATGCAAGTGCATCTTTTCTATAAAATTGACGTTTTGCCTAAAAAAAATAAAGGCGCCACCGAAATTCCACATACAGGGTGTTTCGTGAGGAAATGTACATACTTCCAGGGGCGGTAGAGGACCACTTGGATATTTAGGAATGGCCATTGAAATTTTTCTGTCGCTCTTAATTTCTGAGATACAGGGTGATAAACTGATTTTGGTCTAAATTTATTTTGGCCAGAACGTCCTTACCACTGATCGGATTTTGTTTAAACTTTAGAGACTTTATACACTTATCATGGTTGATAGATTGGTACTATATTATAAATAATGTTCAATATTGCCAAGAAATTCAAAACTAAGGTTTCTTTTCATTCCAAAGAAAGTGTAGCTAGAGGTACATTTTACAATAAGAATTATTAAACAGTTTTCTTTTTATTATTGCATAATTATTAGTAGGCCTATAGTTTGACATTTCTTGTTTGTTGTCATAAGCAGTAGAACTAGTGTACTTACTTGGTTAACTTATGCCTTATAAATTTACAAATGAGGAATATGCCGATATTATTTCTGTTTATGGGTTTTGTGATGGTAATGGTTGACAAGCCGCAGAGGAATACAATATTCGTTTTCCTAACAGAAGAACACCAAATCATCTGACATTTTCAACTGTGTATCCCTATGCAAGTGAGCACAGCAGTTTTCCATCGTCAAGTGGAATGAAATATTGTACAAAACGTTGAGGATTAAGAAAATATCATTAATATTGTTCAAGCACACCCTAAAGTAAGTACCCAATGAATAAGTGCCCCATTAGGAGTTCCTCATGTGGAGGGTTTAAAGGACTAACTAAAGAAAGGTTACATCAGTATCATATTCAGCAAGTGCAAAGGCTTCAGTAGGGTGACAATGTAAACAGGTTAGAATTTTGCCAGTGATTGATCACAGACCGACTACATATCGAACTTTATTCACAGACGACGCCAAATTTATACGGGATGGCGTATTTAATTCAAGAAATTCGCATAACTGGGCCGAAAAGAATCCTCATGCTATAAGAGAAGCCCATTCTCAACATAAGTTCTCGGTAAATGTTTGGTGTGATTAACCTAATTGGCCCACATATTCTTCCGCCAAAACTAACTACAGAGGTTTATTTAGATTTCTTACAAAATATTTTACCTGGTTCAGTGCAAAGTATTAATGTAAGAGGACAATATTTCCAGCATGGCGGAGCTCCTCCTCATTTTGGTATTGAGGTTAGAAGGCCTTTGGGTAATGAGTATCCAAACAGATGGATTGGACGTGGGGGACCTCATCCTTGGCCGGCTAGATCACCAGATTTCAACCCCGTAGATTATTTTCTATAGGAATATCTCAAAGCTGAAGTCTACAGTGTCCCAATAAATACACAATCCTGCGCAAATTAGAAAATCTAGTGGCAATTCAAATAAACGCCAACAAAAATGTATGGAAGCTGGAGGTTTTCATTTTGAACATTTGCTCTAAATATTTGTTATAATTTTAAATAATTTTTATAAATAATTAATGTGACCATGTTTAATTATTTGGACAATTAACGTAAGCAAATAAAGCTGTTTTTCTTCAAATTCCCCTTTTTGCCAAATTCAATTACTTGCAAAATTATCAACAAAGGTGCGACTAATTGCATGATTATGTTTAGTGATGTATGAACTTTTATAATTGGCACCTAAATCTTAAAAAAATATTGTGGGGTGATCATTTTAAGAGGAATCGGAAAAATCAAATTAAAAAAGTCCGGCACTGGAATTTAAAACAATTATAATAGCAATATATCAACCGTGATAAGTTTATAATGTGTCTAAAATTTAAACAAAATCCTATCAATAGTAAGGACGTTCTGGCCAAAATAAATTTAGACCAAAATCAGGAAAATTTCAATGGCCATTCCTGAATATTCAAGTGGTCCTCTACTTCCCGTGGAAGTATGTAAAGTTCCTCAGGAAACATCCTGTATTTAAAAATTTTAACTAAATTATTTTTTTAATTCCGACATTAGATTCTTCATAAAAAACTGCACTTTTTAACTTATGCTACATATTTATATTTACATAGAAATGCAGTATCAGCTAAGTCTATTAAATTTTAGACCTGTTTCTCTACAGTTTTTTTTTGAAAGTTCACTGACAGGATCGAAAAGTACAGCATCCATATTGAAAATACCAAAAGCACACTGTAAAACTAATAAGAAACTTCTGGGATTCTTAGAAAAATTTCTGTGCCTCTATGTAACCAAGAATGTGATTGTGAGGTTATTCTTTCCCTGGACATTTCAGGGGTGGACTTGAAAAATTTTATTAAAATCTAGTATTTATCAAAATTCAATCAATTTATTAAAGCGTTATTCTGTATAGGAAACATGAAACAGCAAACTGCGTCAAATGGATTTTAATCGCCGATTACAAATTTTAATAAACATTAGTTATGTATGTACCTATAACGCATAGGTTAGACCAAATTTTAGATATTTTCATCTGTTTAATGGTACCAAAGCCAGTAAATCAAGACATGAGCAGATAATGATTTACAAAAGTAAGTATAAGTGTGTGTATACATCTTAAAATTTCCACAAAAATATATGTACCTATACGGAGAAGAAAATTAACAAGCTCTGAACATATTATGGTTGAAAAACAACTAAAAAGTGTGTACAGGGTGCCCCAAATTGCTTGGTTTTGGCTGGTTTTCCTATTTTCACACCAGGTAGAGAAAAACTGACGTATGAGTCTAGAGCTCGATTTTTGTGAAACACCGATTGGTGAAAACCGCATTGCGATATCTCTAACTGTTTCCGGTAAAAACTTTCTAGAGGCACTTTTTGACGTAGAATAAGACGCATTTGTCAAAAAAAAATATATCGCTTTTCAATTGTTCGATATCAAAGCTAACGTTGTTATTTCAAATGGAAACCATAGTTGGCTTTGACTTTAGAAAATAGGAAAAAAATAAACTTTCCAAAAATATATATGTCAAGATATGTCTAGTCATCCTTGCTGCCAATATAACGGATCTCTCTTTAAAAATGACATTTTAGCAGAGTTGGCCATGGAAAACAAGAGTTTCAGTTATTCAAATGAAAACAATAGTTTTTCTATTAAATTAATTTTATTAATTAAAAATATTTCATTAAGTAGGTAACAAATCTTTAACGATTGAAGTATCACAAATAGTGTTCAAATTGTCTACCATTTTGGTCGATGCACAATTGACATCTCTTCTTTACTGATTTCTCGACATTTAAGAGTTGTAAAGGTGTTATCCCAGCGATTGCATTTCTCACTCATTGCTCTAAATCTTGACGCATTTCTGGTATGGTTTTAAATATCTTGTCTTTGACGAAACCCCGAATAAAAAAGTCCAAAGAACTTAGGTCCGGAGATCTTGCAGGCCATGGTATCCGCCGATCCTCGAACATTTGATTTAGTTTGTTCCTTGTAACCGCCGCGTTATGGGCTGGTGCGCCATCTTGTTGATAAAACTTTCGTACCAAATCGGCAAGCGATCTTCTAAATATGGTTCAACAATGTTTTCCAAAATATTAACGTAAAGTTGGGCGTTAAGGTTTTCGTTATAAATAAAAGGTCCAATCATTCGTTGCCCCACTATTCCAATCCAAATATTGAAACCAAATCGTCCTTGCATATTTCTAGCTTGGCAAACATATTCCTTTACTGGTTACTCTTGCTTCGTCGGTCCAAATGACATTTCGGTGAAAATTTTCATTTTCATTGCATTTTCTGATGAACCAGTTGCAGAAATTAATCCTGCGTTCTTGATCACCAGGGAATATTTGATGAGTGAGCCTGATTTTATAAGGTTTATATTTATATTTTTTGAGAATTCTTTGGCTACGGCTTTTGCTCACACCCTTAGTTACAGTTATTTCTCTGGTAGAAATTTCTTTCTAAAGCCGCTCCAATTACTTCTGCCTCCACCTCGTCTCTACCTTCAATAACATACTGTTTAGGTCTGGGCTTGACAAATGATCCATAATTCATCAAAGCATTTTCCAATCTAGGAAATATTTGTTCGCTTGGCTGCTGACGTTCAGGGTAACGTTCGAAATATAGATTTAATGCATCTTCAGAATTTCGGCCTGATTCAATATAGCATATAAACATCTGGCATTTTTCAAAGTTTTCATACATTTTGGAATAATGCAGAGAGATTATAACAGATGTCAACTTTAACACTTGTTTTATTTACTGTCAAACTAACTTTTAGATATGCAAAGCAACTGTTGTGTTATATTGGCAGCAAGGATAACTAGACATATCTTGACATATATATTTTTGGAAAGCTTTTTTTTTTTCCTATTTTCTAAAGTCAAAGACAACTATGGTTTCCATTTGAAATAACAAAGTTAGCCTTGATATCGAACAATTGAAAAGCGATATATTTTTTTTTGACAAATGCATATTATTCTACGTCAAAAAGTGCATATAGAAAGTTTTTACCGTTTGAAAAAATATTCACAAATAAAAAAGTTATGACAGTTTTTCGGAATCTGCCAAATGTCAATTTTTGCCAATATCTCGGAAACGGTTAGAGATATCGAAATGTGGTTTTCACCAATCGGCGTTTCACAAAAATCGAGCTCTAGACTCATACGTCAGTTTTTCGCTACCTGGTCTGAAAATAGGAAAACCAGCCAGAATCAAGCAATTTGGGGCTCCCTGTACATAAAGCTGATCAATCAAAATTTTCATAAAAATTTTGAACCTCGGCAGTCCTGCTACAAATATTATTTTACGAAGTAAGGTAAGACGAATCGTATGATTCGCGATGAAATATTAGTAATATTCGTTAAAATGCAGAAAGATTATCATGCATCTTCTGGACACCCGCAAACAGAAAGGCAGATATGTTACATCACACACAACACAAAGAACTTTTTAAAAAGATTTATTTATTTAAATGGATAGTACGTACTATCCAGACATGAAGAAGTGAAAATAATGAAAATGAGTTTTACAACTTTTATAATTATAACTTCATGGTTTGAAGTGAGTATGATAACTATGCTAAGTGAGTATAATAACTGAGGAGCAAACGTTCCTTTACATATATTTATAAGTTTAAAAGTGCTGACTTGAAGAGTCTTAGAACAAAGGAATATTGTGAACGAGCCTGTGAATCAGGTGATGTTGAGTTAGCAAAAGGAGCAGCTGCCATATGAAATATGATACGCCTGATAAGGCTACTTTCATATGACTCTAAATCTTATAAGTTATTTGGTATAATTTTATATAACAACTTCCCCCTTATAGAAAAAGTTGGTGGTTATACAGCAACTTTTGAAATTGAAATTAAATGAAAAGGTATGAAATGCAAAGTACAGTAAAATGTGACAAAAATGTAAAAGGTGCAAAAATGTAAAATTGTAAAAGTATAAAATGTAAAAATATAGAATATAAAATAGCAAGCGTAAAAATGCAATACAGTGCATGTATAAAAAGCATAAAAATGTATAAAAATAAAATTGAATAAATTTTCACTGAAGAGTTTCAGCACAAAAGTTAGAAAGGCACAAAACTGTTTTAACTGAGTTCTATGTCTTCGGATTCTTCGTCTTCTCTTCTTAGTGGAGGTCGTCTTCGTTGAGGAAGTATGCTAGTAAATGTCCTGGAGAGTTTACTAGGTCTCGGAGGAGCTGGGGGCGATGTGGAGACATCGGTGGTTGAATTTCTTCGGTGTATTCTATATTTATAGAATAGGTACACAAATAATAGTCCAAAGATTAAAACAATTATGAAGTAAGTGAACCAAGAGACGTGTTTGGTGACGAAGGGTTCATTAATTAGGTCGTCTAAGTCTTTTGAATATTGGTCGAGTTTGTGTTTAGCAATCTCGAGATCTTCGGTGTTTAAATTGTTCAACTTCAAAGGTTTTAGATTGGGCACTCGAATGTTTTCGGGAATTTGGCCACAACACTCAAACGGGACTTGAATTGGGTGATTACTGTCTTTTACACTAGTAAAGTCACTTGTACTGGCTTGGATTTTTGTAATGCCTACAAAAGCGTAGCATTTTGGTTCTAGTTTAATGATCGAGTTTTTAGAGATTATGTCGGTCGAACTTATTTTGGGGCAATTAATCGTCACATGTAAGGGTTCCGCGTTTATCACTAACCACTTGTTCTCACCTAGTTCTTGCACGTTGTAGCCTTGACTGATGATGAGTGACGTCTGGCAGTTTTCAGGTAGTGTGTCGAGGTTCTTGAAGAGACGGGCTTCGCATATGGCATTGTTGTCAATTGGATATGCAAATAAATTTGAGCATAGCTTGGTATTAGGGTAGATTGGTTTGCATCTTTCGAGGTCTGCGATGGGTATGAACATCAAAGAATCATCATCTCTCGCGATATATTTTTGAGAAGTTGATAAAATGTGAAATAGACCAGTTCTATTATCCAGAATAGGAATGGGATATAGTTTAAAAACAGAATATGTTTGAGGGTCTATTAGTGGTATGTCTAATACAAATATTAATTCTGAATTTACCTGAAAAGCTTTCAATTCAATAATATCTAAGTATTGTGAAACCTTTGATAATTTGATCGGGAGAGGCAAATTGTTCTTTTGTAAGTTTTGTGAAATCTCTTGTAGAGAGTTTACCAAGTCCTGAGGATTAATGATTGATGTGTGAATTATCTTAAGTCTCGCAAAAGTAATGGAATTTAAAATATCATTTAAATTGTCCTCGATAAATAAATAGCTTGCCATGAGTTGCTCGCAAATACTTAGGAATTTTAATTTTGTATAAGCTATCCGCGTTTCGCCTTCGATTTTTAAAATCTGTTTTTCGATTTCTTTTATGTCGTTATTGAACGTCTCTTCGTCAATTTCTAATTGTCGAACAGTTAGATTGAAATTCTTTATGACCGAAGTTGTAACTGATATTTGATTTTTGAGTAAGTTCTCCAATTGGTGTTCATCATTATTTAATTTGTTAATACAATTAAGGTAGTATTCGCCGTCTTCGGCATCTAGATTGCCGGTGATTGATTTAAATATTGAACCTATACCGTTCAAAAGTCCGCGTTTGTAACGTTTCGTATCGAACAATATTTCGTCGAATTTACTCTTTATGGTTTTAGAAATTTGCGTTAATAAGCTAAGATGTGTTTTAACTTCACTTGTGAAGGTTACCATGTCTAAATATGCCGGGTCAAGGGTGATGAAGATTTTGTCTAAAATTTTGTCGTTTCTGTCAATAGCTGTCTTGAGTGTTGATATATTTTTGTGCACTAGTAATGTCCATTTCTTGTGGGAAATTACAATGTCAGTGTCTCGGTGGTAATACACTCCGATAGTGTTGTTTATTGGCGTTATTGAATATTGGGATACTGCTGATCCGAACAGCAAGAGAAACCTGAAAATAAAGTTTAATTTTCAAAATAAGGTTTCATCCTGTCAAAGTTAACTTTAGTTGTCTGGTCTGTTTCTGGATTTGACAAAAGAGCTGAATTTTGGAAGATTTCTATAATTTTGAATGGGCCATTAAATTTGTTTTGTAGTTTGTCTTTGATCTGGGATTCCTTTACGTAGACTTTGTCTCCAATTTGGTAATCGGGTCGATTTCCGGGGACATGTTTATCGAAACGAATTTTGGCTTTTGCTTTTTGATCTAGCGTACGACTACGCGCTATTTTATAGTAGTGCGAGATTCTATTGTTAAGATCTCTAACATACTTAGTTATCAACTCTTTTTGATTGTATAACGTTTCGGGTGGTCTACAAGAAGTGTGTCCGAATACTAATTCGTATGGACTAAAACCATGGGTTTTATTGACTGAGTTATTATAGCATATTACTGCGTAGGGTAAAATAGTCAGTGGATGTTCGTCAGGATTTTCGGCTTTATGGACTCTAATCATTTCAGCTAGGGTAGCATGAAATCGTTCTATTGATCCATTAGATTGAGGGTGCCCTACACTTGAATAAGTTAATTTTATGTCGTATAGAGTACAGAGATCTTTTAGTAGTCTATTATCGAATTCGCCACCGTAGTCACAATGGACTCTCAAAGGGGTGCCATAGTGTTGGAAATATAGTAACAGGGTGTTTACTACAGACTTTGCGGATTTGTCTTGGATTGCGTATGCCTGGGTAAATTTAGTCAACTCGTCGCGAATGGTCAAAGCGTAATTTCGAGTTGGGGTCTGAAATATATCGATATTGATTCGTTCGAATGGCGTTCTTGGCGTTTCCGTAATTACCAAAGGACTAGTCATGTTTTTACGATACACTTTATTCTTTTGACAAATCTCGCAAGATTTGATAAAGTTTTCAACATCCTTAGATAATCCTTGCCAATTATATTTATTTTTAATTCTCCGCATTGTTTCATTTATTCCACGGTGAAGATTATTTTTACCGCAATGATGTTGGTCTAAAATGATAGGGATTTGATCTTCATCGGGGGTTTGAACGATGTTCTGGCATATTACGATTTTTAAGTCTTTTTCTGCGAAAATGAATGATAACATTTCTAGTATCGGGAGATCTAGATTGTTCTCGACATAATACGTTTTGGAAAGGTCTAAAATGTTTTGTCTTTTATACAGTACCATGAACAAATGTTCTACTGTAGATTTAACGTCGAATGGCAAAGGGACTATAAAATACTTCCTATGTCGGACTGATTTACTCGAGACGATATTAATGGTGTTTTTGTAAAATTCAGGGTGTTCTTCGAAAATGTCTTCGATTATTTTATGATGTAGGTCTTGCAAGTTATCTTGCTGGAAAAAGGTTATGATATTTTTATGTTCTCTGTCCAAAAGTTGTTTGTTGGAAGTTTTGATTTTTGAATAGTCTATCAAAGATTTCGTTTTATACAAATTAACAAAAATATCGAATTCTTGAGCGACTTGCTCGTTAGTTATTTGGGCATTTTCGTTTGGGTTTTCGTCATCGTCTTGTTCGTCATATTCTGAATCGTCAGTTTCGTTTGCGGCTAGAATTTTTGAGTGGAGTTTAGAACATTCCGAAAAATGGTTGATCTTAATTCGGGATAGCGCGTCCGCGTTTTTGTTGATCTTGCCAGGTTTATATACGATCTCATAGTCGTATTCCTCTAGTTTTAATCGCCAACGTGCGAGTCTACTTCCTGGGTCCTTTATTGAAAATAACCAGGTAAGTGGTCGATGGTCTGTTACCAACTTGAATTTTCTGCCGAATAGGTATGGCCTAAAATGCTTTACTGACCATACTATGGCTAAAAGCTCGCGTTCGATCGTGGAATATTTGGTTTCCGCAGCGCATAAAGTTCTAGATGCGTATGCGATAGGCAAGTCTTTGCCTATGTTGCCTTGTGAAAGGACAGAACCAATGGCGAATGCACTTGCATCGGTGGTTAAAATGAATTCATCGTTAAAATTAGGGTAAATGAGAATCGGTGTTGTCGTTAAAGTTTGTTTTAAATTTTGAAAAGAATTTGAACAGTCATTGTCGAAGTTAAAAGGTACGTCCTTTTGTAGTAGCTTCGTTAATGGTTTGGTTATTTTAGAGAAATTGGGGATAAATCGCCTATAATATCCTGCTAAGCCTAAAAATGACTTAATTTTTTTAGGATTTTTCGGTTGGGGAAAATTTAAAATTGCGTCGACTTTAGTGGGGTTCGGTTTTACACCGTCTTTAGTGATGAGATGGCCTAAATAAGCGACTTCTTTGCGAAGAAACTCGCATTTGTCGGGTTGAATTTTGAGGTTTGCTTTTTGTAGGCGTTTGAAAACTTCTGTTAGACGTGAAATATGGTCATGGATGGTAGGGGAGTAGACAATAATGTCGTCCATATAGACAAGACATCGTTCATTTTGGATACCCAATAAAATGTTGTCCATCACTCTTTGGAATGTTGATGGGGCATTTTTGAGTCCGAATGGCATTCTTACAAATTCGAAATGACCATTCTCAACTGTGAAAGCAGTTTTTTGGATATCTTTCGGGTCTACTTGTATCTGGTGAAATCCAGATGCAAGGTCTAGCGTTGTGAAATATTGGCATTTGCCTAGTTGATCAAGAAGGTCAGAGATGTTGGGAAGAGGATATTTATCGTCAATTGTGACTTCGTTGAGTTTGCGATAATCAACTACAACTCGCCACTTCTGTTTACCAGAGGCATCCAGTTTTTTGGGGACTACCCAAACAGGGGACGACCAGGGTGAAATCGAGGGTTGAATAATACCTTGATCTAACATTTTAGAGATTTGGGTTTTGACTTCTTTATGGACTTGGGGGTAACGATAAGATTTTGTAAATATAGGTCGGGAATCATTCGTATCAATGGGGTGCTTAATTTCGTTCGTAAATGTCAAATTGTCACCTTCTAAATAGAAAATGTCTTGAAAATCTAAACAAAGCTGCGTTACTAATTCGGCCTCTTCTTCATTTAGATGATCTAAACGTAATTGATTTTGGATTTCAAATGATCTGTCTGTCGGTATTTGGTTGTCAGAATTGTCAGTGTTGAAATTAAAAATCGATTTTAATTTTTGAATTGGTTCTAAGTCTAAATTGGAAAATTCGATTGATTTTGGGATGGCATTTGCATTAATTATTGTCGTGAGAAATTCTCCGTTTTCGTCTACCTTAACGAGGGCGTTGGGTAAGCGAACTTTCTCTTTTTCCTGGGCTAACAGTATAGCCTCAGTATTCCGCAAATTACATTTCAATTTAAATATCTTTTCCATACGTGGTTCTATAGAAATTTTGTTTTGATTTTTGTTTTCACGAGGAATCTTTGAAATGGGAATTTGAGAATTGCAAATATTTTTTAGTGGTGGTTCTGGTAGATCCTGATTTACCTCAAAAAGTGGGACAGTTTTAAAATTGGTAATTAATTGATTGTTGTTCATATCAATAACGCATTTATAATGTTTGAAAAAGTCGGCTCCTAATAATCCATCGAATTCGATGTCTAAATCGCAAATGTATACCTTATGCGGGTCATTAGCTGTGAAAGGTATAAGAACAGATTCGGTAATCGGAATTTTTTGCTCTGTTATGCCTTGTATGGCAACGTTCTCGGGAGATCTGCGTTTATAATTTTCGGCAAGTTTTGGTTTGAATATTGATATACCTGCGCCGGTATCGAGTAACATTCTGTATGTCCGTGTTATGTCTTTGATGTAATATAAATTTCTTGAATTTACAGTTAATGATGGATAAAAAATTACATTATAATTTGTTCTGGGAAATTCAGGGACGGATTGAAATTGTCCTCTAGATTCATAGTTTGTAGTTGGCTGGACATTTGGTCGATTTGGAAATCCGGTTGCTGCGTTGGAGTATCTGTAGGATACTCCGGGCCTTGGCAAAAATCCGGTTGATTAATAGAATAATTCATGTGAGGATTCGACGGATAATCGGAATAATTTTCATATCGATTTGATGGGTGATCATTATGATTTTGGGAATTATCGGTGAAGTATTCTTGTGATACATAGTTGTCATTAAAATTGGAATCAGTTGGAAAATTTTCAAAATTATCAAATTGTTGATAATCTTGTTCACAATTAGAATCATAATTTTCGTAATTTTGCGCATCATAATTGTCAAAATTAACATGGTGCGTTTTCTGGGGATTTTGACGGTTGAAATTTGAGGGTTGTTGATTAGGAGGTCTTTGTTGGTAGTTTGGGTTAGGTCTTATTACAGAAGGCCTATTTTGTTGGGAAGAATGATTTTGTGAAAAATTTTGTTGTGGGGCAAAGTTGCCTGGACTATAATGATTTGACGAACTTTGGAAATTAGGTCTCGAAAATTGTTGGAAATTGGGCCTAGAAAATTGTGTTGGAGTTCCACTAAAATAATTTTGTCTATAATTAGGATTTTGTTGGGAACATTGTTGTTTCGCACGACACTCATTAAAATTGTGTCCACTTCTTTTGCAATAATTACAAAATTGCTGGGAATTTGGACGTCTTTGTTGAGATTGTGCAGGGTTTTTGTTAGCTGGTTTATTTGAGAATTTTTGTTGCTCAAAATAGGACAGTTGAAGTTCTCGTTTGACTCTACTAATGGCGTCTAGCATATTACCTGGATTGCCAGCGCGAATTATTTGGCCTAGTTTAGATTCTAGTCCTGTGAGTAGGGTATTAAGTGTCATAGTTTCGATTAGACGTGATTGGGCGGTTTTTTCCTCTAATGTTAATGTTTGTTTCTGCACAGCGGCGTGCATTTTGGCATTATGTGTTTGTAATCGAGAAATAAATGTTAATGCACTTTCATTTTGCAATTGATGTATTCGTTGCAAATCTTGAATAAGCGCTGTTAAATCGCGTGAGTCGCCAAAGTGCGCCTCGAGCAAGCTTTTTATCTCTGCCCAAGTAGCAGGATTTCGCGAATTTATTAGCTCTGATGCTTTCCCGCGAAGCTTATTTTTAATATGCAAGGTTACAAGAATTCGTTGGTCATCTACTGCCATTCCTTGTGCATAAACACATGCAGAAATAAATGTGTGTAAAAATATAGGGTTCCCATCGAACTCAGGTATTATTGAAAAGATTTCACTTAACTTGTAGGGTTCAATGGTTATTGTTTCGTTTGCTGTAACGTTCTGGTTTTCATTTCCATCGACTTGATTGTCAGTCATTTTTACTAGGTTTTAATTATTTAATTTGAAAGAAAATTAAATTTTAATTAATTAAAATTATTATGAGGTGAAAATCAGAATGGTACGGCACTGGTGTAATAAATGTTTCACAAACTTATGATATACTGATTAGCTTGGAATGTGTCTGAATGCAAAATAAATGTAAAGGTAAAGGTCGTGTAACAACCTTTTAGAAATTAATCTTAAAATTGAAATTTGATCTGTTGAAATGTATAAAATTTCTTGATAAGTTTATTAGTCTTTCGCTAATCTGGGTTATAGAACTGTTGTTTTACGTTACGTACAAATTAAAATAAACTAAATGATTGGATTTGGTTTGAAAAATGTTAAATGTATAGCACAAAATAAAACGAGATGATTCTTTGTACTTACATTAATGTTTTCATCTCCGTGGACTCGTGCAGCTGCAGTGCGACTTCGTAAAGCTAGCTCCGTCTGTCTGACGTCGAAGACACCAACTTCTGAGCAGGGATGATTTTCTTACTTGCTAAATGTGTTTGTTGTTCGTTGAGTGGTTGCTTCTTAAAACTAATTGTTGCTTGTTGTGTTTCTTAAAAGTTTCTTGATTGATTGTTGCTTGGAATTGATTTGTTGCTTGAAAATTGTTTCTTGGAGTTGATTTGTTGTGTGCTGAGGTTCTTTTTCTTCTTGAAGAATTGGGATTCACCACTCCTGCCCTAAAGTTCTCCTTGTTCTTCCAGACTTTCCCTCCAGTTAGGCACCTTTTTGCAGATGTTGTCCTTGTTCTCTCGGGTAGTTTCTGGTAGTTAGGCTCCGGTACAGGGTGTTTTGAAGATCCTACCGACTGCGCCAATTGTTACATCATACACAACACAAAGAACTTTTTAAAAAGATTTATTTATTTAAATGGATAGTACGTACTATCCAGACATGAAGAAGTGAAAATAATGAAAATGAGTTTTACAACTTTTATAATTATAACTTCATGGTTTGAAGTGAGTATGATAACTATGCTAAGTGAGTATAATAACTGAGGAGCAAACGTTCCTTTACATATATTTATAAGTTTAAAAGTGCTGACTTGAAGAGTCTTAGAACAAAGGAATATTGTGAACGAGCCTGTGAATCAGGTGATGTTGAGTTAGCAAAAGGAGCAGCTGCCATATGAAATATGATACGCCTGATAAGGCTACTTTCATATGACTCTAAATCTTATAAGTTATTTGGTATAATTTTATATAACAGATATACTGCAGTTTCAAATGCTATTAAAGTATGTATCTATTTATAGACCGATGTTCAGGTTTATTTAGATATATTTATGTGTATGTAGCACAAGACAATAGTCAAGTGCAATATGAAAGTTCAGCTTTTAGATTGCATTAGTACGCCTATTTATTTTAGATATTAGTTAAGTATTGAATTTTGCGTTATGCGCATATCATATATTCTATCCTCATACACTTATCTCGATCATTACTTTTGGATAAAAGAAAGTTTTTAATTAAATAGCAGTAGTATACGAAATCCCTGATGACCATGAGAATTCAACCTGTGTTCATGATAATAAAGTGTTTCTAAATGTTACTAATGGTTTTGTAGAAGTAACTATAGTTGTATAAAACTTATTATTGTGGGACCAGGAAGTTTTATATTCATCACCCAGATATCTCAGAAATCCTTTATATAAATAAGATTTAGATAATATATATTTCATAGATTAGTCTTATGTACTCTCTATTTAAGTATTTATTTATTACTGCTTCTTAGAAATCATACTTATATTTATGTAAATTCAAAGGTCGAAATACAGGGTGAGTCAATTTCACCTCCGCCTTTTGAAATTGGAAAAAATGTCTCAAATAAAATTTGTGGGAGATCGAAAGTGGCATATTTTAAAATTATTTTTAAATCTACAGGATGTTTCACATAATGGTACTTAGATTCTTTTAATGAAACTTTAAACATTTTTACTCATATCTCATGTGACTACTTTATTTCGACGGTTTCTGAAATATTCACATAGGAGAGAAGTAGTCACTGGATATCAGCGTGTAGGTAATCCGTTGATGTAATACTTTTAAGTAAAAACATACACAGGATATTTCATTTGAAAAACTGAATTATTTTTATTTAATCGTCTTATTTATATTAATGTCCTGGCGGAGTTTAGCTAAAGCTATTCCACCACCCAACCAGGACACGTACACATAGACATCAACACAACAACCACTCCCTGCGATATTGCCATCTACCGCAGCTGAGACTCGAACTCAGGATAGATAACAGCGACTAGACACGTTGTGCCACCCAACAGCGGTCTAGTGCACTGCTACCGTCTCGGTAACCCATTAAAAACGCCACTAAACATCCCTACCCTGGCCAGGATTCGAACCCAGTACTATGTGGTCGTAAGCCAAACGCCTTAGCATTGCGCCACCGAGCCGATTCAATTATGGCAATTTAATGATGTAAGAATTTGAATTGTCATAGAACGCTGTAGAAATAGGTTCGACTTTGAGAGTCCTGGAAATTAACACATAATATAAACGACCTTTTCAAGTAAAAGAATTGTCAAATTTATGAAAGTACATTTTTTGTAGATTTTACTCTTGACCACTGCAAATGCATTAGTAGAAAATGTGGCAACATCGTAATATAAATCCAAAAATATTATATATCTGGATAGATAAAAGTCAAATATATGTACATGAAAGGGGCCATTTTTTGATAACTAAAATAATCCAGTGTTTGACGGTTTTTCGCTCATAATTTTTGCGAATAAAACCGATTGACATGAAATTTGGACAGCAAGTAGGGAACGGCTCAAGGACAAAAGCTACATAGTGCCGATGTGTGCTCTTACTCTGGGGGTGGAAATTAGTAAACTACTAATAAGCACAGAAATCGATAGAGGGATGAATTCTAAACAAAAAATGTTCTATGAAATTCTTTCGATAAATCAATATTTTCCGAGTTAATCGCCATTGAAAATATTGATTTTTCATCTAAAAATGCATGTTTAAGAGCAATTTTTCACGAATATCACTTACATTTTATCAAAAAAATCATCAGGAGCAAAAATGAAGCTTATAAAGGAACAAATCGATTGTTTTTTTTTCTATTTCTGTAGATGCAATACGAACCAAGTTGTGGCTCATTGAAGGTGACTGTTTAGCGTCTCCGTTGCATGTGCAAATGCAACGAGCCTTAAAAAATAATAGCGTCTGCAAACGCCATCCGCACGCCCCTGGCTCTACTGCCTACATATAATAGCCCTGGTATAGATACGTTTAATTATTTGTTTCCGCATAGTGCTATTATTGTAATAATATTTTTTTCTGTACAATTATTGCAAACTATTTTTAACTGTTTTTCAAATAATTTTTTTACTGATTTTTAGGTAACTCATCCTATACATTAAAATTGTAATATTTCGTAAATTTTAACCAACTTATGCAAAATTCCCACGGTGTAAACTCATTTTAAAATTAATGTAAATATTTTTTATTTAATTCAGTTATATTTTTTTTAAATCTAGCACCTTGTAAATTTTTGCAAAAGGTTACTCACATGAAGGACTTGTTATAATTTATAATAGTATATTATTGCTGTAAATAATAATTGAATAAACATTTTATAATGACAAAAATAAGTGTTATACTTTTACTGATTAAACAGGAAGTGCCACACTCACTTGTTTTTTCAGGTACCTAATTTAGCAAAATTTGAGAAATATTTAATAAGTCTCAGTTTTAACTGGGACACTGTATAACAATTTACACCCCCTGTGTCCTGGGTTTTAGGTAATTAAGTTTCTGTGGCAGAAATTTTCTGGTTATTCCTCATTAAGAGTAAATATACAATTAAATATATAAATATACAATTAAACTTTTATTAATCCCAAGGTCAATTATATGCTGAAAATTTTCTTACCTGCTTATATATATAGAAGACCCAATGTTAGGTATATATATCTATGAAACCAATTTCCTCATTATACTTTAACGTGTCCTGGGCTTTCAGCCACCGTGCTTCATTTGCAATGGCATTGATTAAAAAAATATCAGTAGTGGATATTCGTGGTGGTGAATGGTTGGTGTATCTTTTTTCAAGGGCAACCCGCAAGCTGGATGATCATTTTAATGTAATTTGTGGATTATTCTTTAGCTCCAGAGGTAAATGTAAGTATATATTTTGGAGATTAAATATTTATTTAAATTTTTTTAGAATAAGGCACTCAAAAAAATTTTTTTTTTTATCTCATCCTTCAGATTTCTTCCAAATCTTAAAAAATTATCTCCAAATTTGAACAAAATCGAGTAACATGTGCTTCCGAGACCATGAAGTTTCCCATTTTTTTTTTCCTTCAATTCTTTGGGACCTCCTGCCACATGTATGTTTTCTTTTTAAGCGGTGCTCGGGAATCTACAATATCACAATTAACCAGCATGTTACTGGTAAATAACCTCTATGCCTGTGACTTTTATGTGAAAGGATCAGTTAAAGGTTGCTTTTTTTTTATAGAGTGCCGATATCACTAAATCTATAAATCTATAAATAAACCTAGTAGTCTTCCTGACGAGTTTACAGATCCCAATCGATTAAATGATTATTTTTTAAATGTTGCGGGGCAATCTAATGTAAATATAGACACATTGTCTTGTTTCAGTAACGGTTATTTGGGCAGAGATCTCAAATTTACTTTTGCAGAAATAAGTCATGAAGATATTTATTTGGCAATAAAAAATATGAAATCTGTAGCAACAGGGAGCGACAACATCAATTTAAAAATGATTAACTTAATAATTCCTCATTGCATTGATGTTCTGCAGAACATATATAACGATTCTTTGAAATTAGGAGTTTTTCCAACCGTGTGGAAATCTGCTAATATTCTACCAATTTCCAAAATATCCGTTCCACTAACCCTAAATGATTTACGCCCTATCTCAATACTCCCATCATTTTCTAAGATATTAGAGAAAATCATCTCTCTAAATTTGAAAAAATTTTTAAACACTCATAATATTTTACCCATCGTCCAATCAGGATTCAGAGAAAAACACAATACCACAACTGCTCTATTAAACATCTATTAGACATCTATTAGACATCTCTTTTGAGTTAGATAAGTCAACTTCATCGATAATAATTCTATTAGACCAAAGTAAGGCATTCGACCTAGTAGACTTCGACTTGCTAGTAGCAAAATTAAAATATATTGGCTTTGATGCCACTGCACTGAAATGGTTCAGTAGCTATTTGAAAAATCGTACTCAGAAAGTTGTATTAGGATGTAATAATGAATCGTACTTAGGTACTACAAGAAGGGGGGTACCGCAAGGCAGCATTCTCGGGCCTATTTTATTCTCAGTGTATACTTTTGATTTACCCACTTGTATACAATATTGTAATATACACTTATATGCGGATGATGTCCAATTATATAAACCTTGTCATTTTTTGCAGTTGGAGGAATCTATTAATTTTATAAATATGGACCTAGATTCGATTACGGTTTGGTGCTCGAACAATGGTCTAAAAATTAATCCTGGTAAATCTAAAGCATTATGCATAGGGAAGGAACACCAAAGAAATGTTATTTGCCAAGAGAAATTATTGATAAATAATACACAAATTGACTGGGTAGAATCAGCAAAAAATCTCGGTTTGTTTATTGATCATAATCTGAGTTTTAACCAACATGTCAATCATGTCATCAGTATGTCTTATTTCAAGCTAAAATCATTATATCACCTAAAATATCAATTAAATGAGCAAACAAAATTAAAATTAATAAAATCTCTTATTTATCCTCATACCGATTACTGTTGTACAGTATACTATCATTTTCTAACGAATTACAATAAAATCAAATTACAGAAAGTACAAAACTCGTGTATGCGCTTTGTCTGTTGCATTCCATATCGGAATCACGTAACCCCTTACTTATTTCAACTTAAAGAACTTAATGTTGTCAAAAGGGCACAATATCTTTATTATACATTTCTCTTTAAAGTCTTAAAATATCAAACACCACAATACTTATATAATTCACTGGAAAAAAGATCTAACATTCACAATGTAAACATAAGAGTCAATTCTTTCTGTATCCCTCAATATTCCACTAGCAAATACGAAGGTTCTTTCACTTATATGGCTCCTCATTTATTAAATAAGGTATTAAACTTGTTGGATTTATCTTCCTACTCTTTTAACATCAGTGTTAAAACTATGTTATTAAATGATAATCTCTAATAGATTTATAAATAAGTGGGTATACTATTTAAATGTTTTATATATATACATATATGGATTCCTATGTAATTACCTTAAGTATTTTTTATTTTTTCTCTTGTTCTTCATTTTGGGTAGTGTGGAAGAATGGCTTAGCCGAACTCCTACCTTTTATGTAACATTGTATTATTGTAATCTCTGTTTGCATAATAAACATTATTATTATTATTATTATTATTATCATTTTCCAATACTTTATTATTTACAATCAAAGTTAGAAAGTCAAAGAGGAAAAATGCATTTTTCGTAAATCGACCAACTTTGAGGGTCCGATTTTCGTAAAATAGATTTTTTAAATTTTTTTGACGAAAGATGTATTTTGGGTAATCCCTTTAAATGCAATATCCCGTTGTTTGTTTATTTTTTTTGCCCATTTTATTCGAGTAACGTTAAATATTATGAAATAATCGAAATATCGTGCAATACTTAACTTCAAGCTTATGTAAGAAATGTTTGAAATATGAAAAAAAAAAATTTAAATACACATAATACTTAAAAAAAAATGATCCTTTTCAATACACATTTGGTTTATGTCGTTTTCTTTAGTCAATTAAAAGTTACAGCTACTTTAATGCCGCGCGCGCCTTTGCGCCGGCCCACTTCCAGCGTAGCAGGCGGCTGAAAGCGCAAATCGGAACGTCACTTAACAAATAACTGGTCGCTCAATTTATATTGAAAAAACAAGTATTGTATATATTTCTTTTGTAAAATTTTCCGTTCTTTCAAATGCCGCTATTCATTTTTTGATAAAAATTAAATTTAAAAAGTTATTAGAAGAAAACTGCATTTTTGCATACAAATTGTTAAATAAAACATTTAGCACCCACTTTCTCGCGGAGACATTTTTGTATGATATTCTACACACTTTCACGAACACGTTCCAAAAGTAATAATCGATCGAGGAATTTTTCTGAAGTAAAAATCTAACATGACTCCCCTATATAGAGAGATACAGGACTTAATAGACTAAAAATATAATATTACTGCTGTAACCAGGATAAATTACTAACGCATATACCCAGAATTACTCACCATTAAATTTACCAATTCTTAATATACACACCTGGTGCCTCCCCGCGCCGGCTGTTTGTTCATTTCGTCTCATATTCACTGTCACTGTTCGTCATAAGCTAAGTTTTAAAGTAGTAAATTCCGTTATAAATTACAGATATTTATACAAATTAAATTCTTAGTATTTTTATGTATTCGGGCTTTGCCAGTATGAAATATGTTATTGTTACCCACGGACAAGGTTTTACCTTCGTGAGTTGTGTTGTTTATTTACAAGTTTTAAGTTAATATTAAGAAATCTATGTTACTATTGCTAAACGTTATATTGTAAATAAACATTATTATTATTATTATTATATAGAAAGTGGCTTCCCGCTAAATTTTAAACATTTTTAGTATGTTATTCTTTGAACCCTTACAAACAAATGTCTCCATCTGTGATTTTAGAAATTAACATACTACAAAAGCTTTTCATTATAACTACGAAAGAAAATATAACAAGTATGGACTTACAGAAAGAAATACATACTACGCAATAAATTACTGATAAAAGAATTGCAAACGAAATGAGACAAATATATATCAAAATTTATTTTTCTTCTGAACCACCCTGATAAGGCACATTATTGCCTTTTAGTCATTGTGAATTAACTATGGTGTCTATATGTTACTGCTGAAGATTTTTTTACGACTTGAATTCGTTTATAAAAATTCTGCATTACATACCCTTTTTGACATATTGAGGCTAAATTGGAAAAATACCGTTTTTGACCAACTTTAACATACTAACATATAATTTTTTAACCGAGTGTCTTACAAAGCTGTTATTTCACATTAAATAAAGATTATATATTCGTTGTTGAAAATGGCGATATTTAAATATTTTGAGGGACGTTTCTTTAAGATCTGTAAATCATAATGAAATTATATGCGTTCATTGAGTATATTCACAAAATACAAATTTAGGCATTCATTAAATTAATGATTTTATAATACTATATCAGAGCTGGGCAGAGTATCACACTAAAGTACTCACGAGTACTTCACAACGAGTAACTTTAAAAAGTTCTCATGAAAACTTGAGTACAAGTACTTACTTGTTTTTGAAGTACTCTAAAAAAATGAGTACTTTTGATACCAGATTGAAATAAGTAATACTACTCCACCTTTTGTAAGGCAACGGCCATTTTTTGTCCCTATTGATTGAATTAGAAATGGATTATCGTATTGAAATTTGTCAAACAAGTTGTTATTTCTATTTATTGTCTAAAAATATCTATTTTTGATTCCACAATATCTTGAATGTAAGTTTCATTACTGATTTCTTTGCTGATTTTTCAAATATTTAATTTTTTTTTAAAATGTATATAAGGAAAAGCGGTGAGTTGATTTACTTAAACTTCAAATAAATTATTAGCATTGTTTCGATAAAAAAAAATGTATTTTCGTTTATATACAGGATGTTTTAATGGCACATGCAAAAATATTTTTTGTCCAAAATACTTCAGAAAAGTTAGATCAGAACCTTAGAACAAGACCCTTTTTTTAACCTTTTTAGGGGATAAAAGGGGTGGTAAACAAAAACTGATGCGTTACATTTTTTTAATATCAGAATCAATTTCAACATGTCAAAAAGCATGGGATAAGACACTTCTATCCCCTACTTTTTTTGTCGGCCTGTGTAATTATTAAGAAACGTCAGCCAATGAAAAATCAACGTGCAGATTTCAGCCATATTAATATGTTTTTTTACAAACAAACAAAGCTTCCTGCAAAGTGGCTAACATGGTAAAATAATATAAGTGGTTTTTTACACCATTTTTGAAAATTCAGCCCCTTTAAACACAGGAGTACACAGATAACTAAAGTTTGTTTTATTGTTTCTTATTACTTTGCGAAATTTTTGATATAAGGTACACCGACAATAAAAGCATTTATGCACTTATATCAATATCATATTGACAAGCAGCTTTTAAAACAAGTGGCTCTATAACGTGATACATGAATCATCACAAAATTTTGATTTTTTTATTAGTTCTTAATTTAAAAATCCAATTTATTATTAGAAAATTAATAAATCTTAAAGCACCAACTTACCACTCCGTCTCTCTCTTCCCACACCACCTGATTGACACTTACTGCCCTGCACACTTGTATGGAAAAAGACAAGCTGACATTCAAATAAAAGTACTCGCGAGTACTTGTTACTAAGTACTTCCATACAGTTACGAGTACAATTTACTTGAGCACTGTCCAGCTCTGAATACTATATAGTTGTTTATAATATTACTTGGAGAAAAAATGTTGTTTAATTTAAACGAATTGTATTTAATTGGAATGAATAAAAGTGTCATATCCACAACTAAATATATATTTTCGTCAAAAAAATAATTTAATCGGTTAATAATTTATTAAACACTTATTTTGTTTCTACCACTGTATTTTATTGTAACTCAATGCTACTATAGTTTTTATACTTCAACGTATCAGCTTCAAAGCGAATTCATTTACTTGAGTCACTTTGAAGATATTACGTTGAAGTATCGAAACTATAGTAGCGTTAAGTTACAATAAAATATACTGGTAGAAACAAAATAAGTGTTTTAATGAATCATTACGATCGACTACCACAAAGTAACGGCTAAGTCCATAAATGAAAAGAAATATTACATCTTATTAAATTGATCTTATTATAAAATAAATTAGAAGTTTAATCAACTTAACAATATACTTTTGTCAAGTCATGTCAGTGGAATTTAAATGCAAGAAAATATTATTGTGTTGATTTTAATAAGGTGTATTATATTTAAAAAATAGTTGTTTATTACAACTAAATAATTTATTTGTATTCGTTTTTTTATTTTCTTTTAATATACACAGTTTTTGTTAATTTTAAGAATGTGTTAATTTATCTTTACCAAATAGTTTTGTAATCTCAAACAATTGAGGAACTGTTGAATTATAAAATAAATTACAATAAAAATAATTTACAATTGAATTTTGTGAAATAACCGTACACGAATTGGTGCTTCCAGAAAAAGTTTCTTTACACTAGATATCAACTTATCAACATTAGGATAGCATCCCCAAATAGTTTCATCAATCCTATGAAGCCTATGTGCTAAATATATTACATGGAGTATATTCCAATTATTCTAGCAACTTTCATATAATTCATTCCATCGGTAAGAAATAATAAGAACTTGTACTTATTTTCTGCATATTTGTCACCCCAAATGTCTTGTAGACTTGAATTCACTCCGTACGCTATAGTGTGAGAATTTGTAGCTTCTATAACTTTAGAGGTGACCAAGTTTCACTCAGTGAACAATTTTCCTCCAATGCACCCACTAAAAAATTCGTAAACCCGCATGCATTGATTGTTTCGTCCACACTAAACCAGATGTACTTCCCATTTTCTTCTAAGCTTAAATTTTCGGTCCAACATTTTCGCACTACGTAAATACAAGGTGTAATCGGTTTCACGTCATTAAAAAAAACTGGTAATGGGGACCGACTAGACAAACAAAAAACCTTTATGACTTTTCCCTCTAGGGGCACTTTGAAAAAACTGATCTAGGTCAATATTTTTAATATTATGAATGACAACTATTGAGAACCACTGCTTTTCTTGGCAATGGACTTGTAGTTCCCAATTATACAACTTTTAAATTGTCATAAAAAAGTGCTTGCCGGCACATGTGGTGTCAAAGGATCATCGACCGCCTTTGATGGACCGCCTCGGTAAATAATTCGTTCTCTCTTCGTGCACAATTGCAAGCAGGCCATAGAGGTTTAAACAGAGCATTTCTTTACATGTGTGTTTTTTAATTTGGAACAAAATATTGGATTGTTTATAATTTAAAAAATTTAAATGTGGTTTATTAACATTTGTAACATAAATGAGTGTCCTGGGTTAAAAGCTTACTATCTACCTAAATGATTCAAAATCTCTGCATCTGCAACAATACACAGTTCGGTACGTTGAATTAAGGACATACGCACTTCGTTCAATACTAAACACTAAACTATCAACTAACGTTGTCAATAAAGAAAAATAAAATAAAAACTTGGTACAAAAGCCAAAAAGGAATACAAAAAGAAGGAACAAGTAAGTTGTGTCTGTACGTAATCAAGAATTTGACAACTTGAACGGTAAGTCAATAAAATAAATCTTAACTATAAATACACAATGATGCGAAATTCAAAAATAACAAAAACAACGACATGTGTACATAACAAAATACCCACAGTAACTAAAATATTGCACAAGGGAGAGTTATAGTTTTCTTCAGTTCAGATCTAGATCTAAACCTACCTCAATATTCCAGCAGTTCTCAAAAAATTTTATTGAAAATTTGCGAAATTTTTGTTTATTTTTTTTCTCCAAAACTATGAGCTTTAGACCCCACGTTATATAAGGTTTTTTTGTTTGTCTTGTCGTTCCCTACCACCAGTTTCTTTTAATGACATGAAACTAATTACACCCTGTATATATTTTTTTCTTAGTGTAGACTCCGAAGCAGCGGTGGACACATGATGTGACTTTTATTGTGTCAGGACATGACACGACGTGATCATGTAACATCAAAATAGTAAAACATGAACAAATATAAGTTAATATTACGTTGCATGTCATTGTAAGCAAAGCCACCTTCTCTCTGCTTATGGTTTTCTGAAGAAATATGTGTATTAATTTTTTTATTGCTTGACCACAAAATTGCTTTGTCACGTCTAGTGCAATACAATTGTCCACCATCAAATTGTAAATCGACATTTATTTTTTATTTGTTGAATTACGCTCTTCTTAATTTATTTTGACTTATGCATTTCTATTTATGTTTTACCTGTAATTAATTTTCTTGTGTACTCAATAGGCTTTTCGTTAAATAAATAAATCTAAAATATGTTATCATTTAGGTACACTTCAGGCAAAAAGAAGGCGTCCAGGTACAATAATAGCATGGATCAAGGTGACTTTTAACGTGTATACTCTGGTACTGGTTCCTATCGAGAAAAAGTAGATTAGAAGTAGATAGAAAAAGGACCCGATTGTAACGAGATGAATTGCCAAAAATGCAAATTGAGTTAATAATATACTTCGTTATTTGCCCCGTTTACGTTCGAACATATGTTAAAATCATTGTTATAGATTTCTCCTAATTTAGTTAGCTGAAACCGCGAAACAGATTTCTATGTATAAAATATGTAAAGGATCCGGCTGTGAGAGGGCTGTTTACAATATGAATAATAATTACAAGATTTGATACTGAGGGAGTTGGTAAGTCAGCCAGCAAAAATGAGTTTCATTAGAGCAGATTTGAATATCACTTTTGCCCGGTCCGTCGAATAGTCAAGTTGACTATTATTTCCGTCTTCACCACATGTAAGTACACCGTGTTATCATCGCTGCTGGTTCCTTGTCATGATTTTTTATATTAACACCGATAAGACTAATTCACTAAAATGTGTGTTTTAAAGCAATAATTTGAAACCTTTTCCATTTAAATGTATCAGAATATAATTATCATTTTCCGACTTAGCCAACTAAATCTTAATTTAAAGTTAAATATTATCAAAGTAAGGGTGTCCTAGTTAGGACCTGTTAAATTCTCCCGATTGTATCCAAATATCTATGTTCCAAAGAATTTCCAGAGGGAAAAAGAACATAGATGATATATCGAGAGAAAATCAGAACAACGTTTACAGTTTACCGTCTATATTATTTTGATTGAGACCATTTGTGATGGTACTAAGTTAAAATAATATCCGTTGTTCTACCAAATGTGCAGAAGTTATAGTTACTGTGTATTTTATTTTCACTATTTCTTATTTAAACTAATAAAAATATAAATAAAATATGTTATCACAAAATAATTTTTGTGAAATTTGTTATAGCGCTGTTGTTCCACTGAGTAGAAATTTTAGTTACTGTTCATTTTGTTTCCAATATTTTATAATGATACGAATTGAAACAAAATTCATTACTTTGATTTTAGAAATTTATTGTAGTCCGGGAATTGAGAACAAAATCTAGGCTACCGTAAGTAGATTAACTAACTTTAGATTCTGATACATAGAATTTCCGCACCAAATCCGACAAGATACCTTTTGGCCGAACCGAAATTCATTTAATAAAAGCACCCAGCTGTGGGGTTTGAGGCGCTTGGCAAACACCGCATAAGGTGTTGATTTAATTTCAACATTTCCGAACCGAACTGAAATACCACCATTCTGATTATTACTGTCTGTCCATCTAGGCAGAATAATCTCTGCCGTAAGCTGATACCAAATCCGATAACCATTTTATTTTCCAAACCGAGTGTAACCAAGGTTACACACCATGCTGAATCTGATAACCATTTTATTTTCTGATCCGAGTGTAACTTAAATTACACACCACACCGAATGCGAAAACCGTTTTAATTATTTGGTATCAATTTTATTTAGTTTTGCCAAGTTCTTCACACTTACAGTCTGACCGTTCATTTAGGCATAATTATTGCTATTGATAACCGCTTGCTTTTGGTACTTGCATACCGCCTGCTTTTATTACTTACTGTGGTATTGTTTCTTACCGCTTACCATTTTTTTTTTCGCTTACTGTTTTTTTTCACCACTCTCATTGTTTGCTTGCTTACCACCCTTGCTTCCAAATTAACAGTAGTAACTAGTAGTAGGCTAGCTTCTCACCGCCTCTCACCGTACGTCACAAAATGGAGCCCTGCCTAAATCAATTATACTACAATGACATATCTTAAGTTTTTTATTTGTATAAAAAAACTCCGTATTTTGGTACCTAACCCTATTTTTGTTTTGTAAATTCTATTGTTAATAAACTTTGTTATTTACCGACATCTGCCTTTTACTGTTGAATGTGAGTGAACGTCTAATCTGCCGTCCAGACCCCTGGACATACTGTGTCTCCACTGTAGCTGTCCCAGCCCTACTGCAACAGACTGCGTTAGGAAGCTAATGTGGGACCTTTGCCCCACGTAAAAATTGCACAGGTGGAGCTCGAGATAACCGAATTTAACTCAGTGCTAAAGTGACGCTTCCGCTTGTCTATGTGCTAGGCAACCGGAAGAAAGCACGTCACACCATGTCCTTGGTTGGTTATGGTTTTGAAAAAGACAATCCCGACTTTTGATTGGTAAGGAATTCCTGGGATCAGCCGAAGAAGAGCAGGTTACTGAGGAGTAACCGCTGATAAAATTGTAAATACCATATTTTTTACTTTAAGTATTTCACAGCCCTTCCAGTACTTTACTGTTAATTCATGTGAAGATTATGTATTTTCTAATTTGCATACAGATGAATATACCTACTTCATATCATGTACTGTTCATTTGTACATCATATTGCAACTTTTATTTTGCAGAGATTTCCTGGCACAGTGGTATAGATAGTTCAGGGCCTGCTCCTCCTTAATGTTGCAAATTTTAATCGATATTTGATACAGCAAACTATATTTGCTTTCGGCCAGTACTATACAGTAACAGTGGTAGAGTAAACATATATTTACTTATAGCATAAGCTGTTAATTAATTTTAAAATATGTCCACTCATATTTTTCTGAAATTTCATCAATATTCGTTGTTTTAGTATGTTAGGTTTTTAAAATTATGTCTGGTGATGAGATAATTCTGCACAAAACTATTTTTTAGATAGTCCTATATCACTTTGTAACATTCATTTATTTATTTTAGCCAATACCAATTATCATTAATAAATAATATACTTAATGTATTCCTTCTGTTAAGTCAGGATCTGGGAGATTTACAACTAGGTGTGTAAATTAAATAAATTCAAAGGATCCTTGTAACATTTTCAATTTAATTTTAATCTCAAGAACACCATCTAGCGCAAAGTTGATATAAAATGTTAAGTAATTATTGCACATGGCGCAGTAAAATAATTATAACTTGTAAATAATTAAATGCTAAGTTGACCAAGGTTATGTTTCGTTAGCGACAAGTCATATATTATAATATCTAACTTGCAGACGTACAGGTTGTCTTTGGGATTTTGCAGCATTGCCTCAGTGAGCTATCACACCCACTACTACTTGCGTTATCAACTTGTCCTGCATTATGAAATTCTTCTGTCACAGAAAATATTTTTTTGATAAGGTTTACAGTAAGGAGTTCAAAGTCTTAAACATTGTGATGACCCATTCCAATAAGATAAATAATTTTTAAGAACGAATTCAGAAAGAGGGTCCAGGAGCAGCAGAAATGGCTCGTTGGACTTTTGTCAAAAAATGGCGGAATGCTATTTCAAGAATTCGTGTTTTTAAACGTTTACCTCTTGCAAAAAATTAACTATTTGCAATATTGATCTGATTTTTTATATCTGTATACTACAGACAAAACAGACAAGAGCGCATCTATTGTGCTAATAGACTACCAAAATGACTTACGGTTTTGATTGTAAATAAATCCAGAATCACATGGAAAAAATTTGTGTGCTTGAAATTTCGACATGCGGGCAACTATATTAAAGGTTCGAATTTTATATATATATTATATGCAAATGAAATTTTGTCCAAAGATCAACAAAGTTTTTACAATATCTTATACAGTTTTCTATACTGTCTTATGATAACGTGCAACGTAGCAGCTATGGCAGGGTTCGTTCTGTGCAACTGTGGACAGACATTAGTCTAATACCTAATTTTATTAAGGTATTATATTATTGTTGATCAGTAAATCACTAATTGTCTAAAAATTATCTCTGTGTTATAAATATGTGGTTTTAAATTATGGTGTAATTTGTTATATGTAATATACTGCACTCCTAAGCCAAAATCTTAGTATCTGCTCATTTTGAGATATTTGACGTTTTGTTTTTTTTTATATTTTGATTCTATTTTCGGATATAATTCTATGAAGCAGATGCAAAAATAATGGGTTAACGATTATTGAAGAAAGTCTGTCATTTAACAAGGAAACTCTGAGGTACGTCCAATTTGCTTAGGAAATTTTGAGTTACGTCTTTTTGGCTTAGGGGGCAGTATATCTAAATGTATAAATACAGTACGAAATTGTTAATAAGTTATAGAAAATTGAGTTTAAAAACTTAAAAATTGGCCGAAACTTCAGATTTAAACGAATGTGTGGTATGACTTAAGGACCGTCAGAATACTATGAATTCGCTATAACACACACAATTCCCTTTCTGAACTGAAATAACTCTATAAATAATAAGAAAAATGAAACTAATCATATAAAATACATTTCTAAATATTGGTACTGGTAAATAAGGACATATGTTGCCCAACAATGTGAACTTGGATTCCTCCTGCGTAGCATCAAATTTGAAGTGCAATCATGAAGAAGCAAGCACAGTAATGTTTGCACAAAATGTTTAATTTGCAAAATAGAGAACCTACAAGAGTTGTGTGGATATACGATCACAAAGGGTATTTAACAATTTATGAAATCAAGTCCTGTGTGAATCTGTATGGCCGTAATGAGTTCGAATCCTTAGATTTGCATTGATTTTCCACAAGTCTATTAGACTCATGTTTGCTGCGTACAGAAGACGTTTTCTTACTGCATTTAAAACGAGCATTGTAGAGGACGGTAGTCCAGTAGTTTAGTATGTTTAGTTTGCAACTGAAGTATCTAGCAAAGCAGGTTCAACCCTCTGAAATACGAAATAATATCAATTGAAAAAATTATCCACAAGTGGTTTAGACGCTTCTATAAGCTGTAGAGCCTTACTGCGGTTAACAAAATATATCAAATTTTAGTGTTCAAGCGGTTCTCCGATCTCCTTCCCATACCTCCTCCCAGAAAATTTGGATATATGATAAATAACCAAATAAAACCACAAATTATGACAAATGAATTACAACTAGATCTTAAAAATATAAATAAATAAATAAAAAGTGGAATTGTAAAGTGTTACTAAAAATGTGCGTCCACTTGGTGATCTGTTGCATGTGCATGTGCAGCCTTTCCTAACAATTGTTCTAAGTGCAGAAATAATACAGAGCAGTTTTATAGAGACAGTGGTTCTTACTAGTAATGCCTCTATTGTGCTTCGTCAATGGTTACTGAGCTGTGTATACTTATTATATTTTTTTTTCGGTTTTTCAATGCTGGACAGTCTTTCCATGGCCTCCGACATCACACGAAAAGAGCGGCAGCAAAATATCCGCAACCACCCCCAATATCCCACAGGGTTAGTGACTGTAGATTCCAGAATCATGCGCTCAAGTAGACGAAGGGACCCCAAGGTAACCGCCCTTCTGCATTTGGTCTGCCAGCCATTCAGCTGATTTCTGACAGGCTGGTATTGTCTTCAGTTCTGAGAGCAGCATAGGCTTCATACCTCTGAGTACACCGATTATTAGGACGACCATCTTGACTGATTAGCCTGGGTACAGTACTTGGAGCTCGTACCGGAGATAACGATATTTGATCCATTTCTCCTCCTCTTTCAAAGTGATGTTTGGTTCAGCAGGTGCTGAGAACTCGATCACAAACACCACCTTGTTTTGATGGTCGAGGACTATATCAGGCTCGTTCTCGACAATGGACTCGATGTCTCCGGGGACGTAAGGCAGCACTGGTGTCTGGTCTATTCCATACGAGTGCCGTAGATGATAGTACAGCATCCGTAACACCGCTTTATGGTGATGGATTTAGGCCAAAATCGCACACACCAGGCATGCAGAAAGTAGATGCATGAGCGATTCCGGCGCCTGACGGCAGGTCCTGCAGTTAATATCAGAAACCTCTACTCATTACCTGGCTTCGCTAAACCAAAGTGTTAATTACACCATCTTGGCAGGTCACAATGAATCCCTCGGTCTTTGACTTTAGCCCAGTTGACCTTAAAAAGGCGAATGTCAGTCATGTCGATAAACCCAGCATGTCTAGGTTCTTGTACAACACCCTGTGCATGGATTTATCGACATGCTGCCTAAACAGACGTTCCTGTTCGGCAGCTTTTATCTGGGCAAGCATATTAGTGGCAGACACCTTGTTTTCCCCCGAGAGCTCAGATAACCAAATCTTTCAGAGTAGGCATCTGTACTTGCCGCGGAGATTCTTTAACTTGCTGCACATCCTGGATGTGATGTTGTTGCACACCCAGGTATGTCTCTTCAGCAAAGTCACCGCATCGTCCTCTCTTAAGATGGACGACTGCGTACTTGTTAAACCCGAATTCGATGCCTATGGTCCGTGTGTACTCCTCCACCACCCTTAGAGCATTCTGAAGTTCACGCTCTCCGGAGGCATACAGCTTGAGGTCATCCATATAAAATCGATAGGTTACTTTATGCCTACGGTTGCTGGGAGACAACGGCAGCAGTGAGATGCAGAAGAGGAGGGGACTCGTATATATCACACATTTTGGGTATGTATTTATATGTTGTTTATATTTGGAAAATGTTACGACTTATCATTTGTGCCATAATAATCGTATACTTATAAATAATATATCCATATACAACACCTTCATAATCTATAGATCTAATAAATCCTCTGCCTACATATTAATATTTTTGTAAAATTGCAAAAATATACATAATAATAATGCGATTTCAAAAATGTATGAGCTCGCTATCTTGATGCATTACAATTAGCCAGATAGCGGACCCTAGAAAACAGCCGCATGCTAATAGGAGTACTGCGAATCTAAATTATGGTTTTCTTTAAAAAGATTGTATCTCAAGAACTGTATAAGATATTGAGCTAATTTTTTTTGCAAAAACTTTGTTGATATTTGGACCATATTTCATTTGCGTATAATATATAAAAAAAATTGAACATTCCATATAGTTGCCTGTATATCGAAATTTCAATCGATTTCAAATATAAAAAATCTATTTTCTAGCAAGAGGTAAATGTTTAAAAATACGAATTCTTGAAATAATATTCCGCAATCTCTTTTTCTTGTGGAAAAGTTGTGCAAGCACCAACAAAAGTCCAACAAGCCATTTCTCATGCTAAGTAGAACCCTCTTTCGATATGTGAACTCAAAAATTATTCACCTTGCTAGAATGGGTTACTTTCGAAGGCGCATTATTTACAGCGACCATTCAACAAATGGATTCGCTAAAATAGGCTATTCCTGACCTCCCTATTCCCTTTGTAAAATTCATGAAACTTCCATGACACAAACGTTCATTTGCACCCTCCCCCATCCCTGTACATTTCAGAATACAGAATTACAATCTCTAAAAAATAATTGTTGATTTTTTTGAGAACATTCTCATGCACCACTAGATGACTTCTAAGGCTACTTTTACACTATGCCTGATACAAATAAGAGTCACATTTGTAGACTGTACACTTCTGAAGTACCATTATGTCGCAGTATATGTTTCCTATGGTAATATTTATATTTCGTCTGAAAAGAACAAGAGTCACATTTGTACATTGTTACTTCTGAAGGATCCTTATGTCGCAGCAAATGCATTCTAAGGTTGTCTTTCCGCTTGGACTTAAAACAACAAGAGGCACATTTGTACATCGTTACCTCTGAAGGATCGCTGTGCTTTACAAAATGTCGTTTGAGTTGGCATTTATGTTTTGTTTGATATGAACAAGAGCCACATTTGTACATTGTTACCTCTGAAGGATCCTTATGTAGCAATACATGGTATTTAAGGTGACATTTTTGCCTGAACTTGTATGAACAAGAGTCACATTGGTACATTGTTACCCCTGAAGCACTCTTATGTGTACGTGAATGCCTCTTCAGATTATTTTTATGTTTTGTCTGAAATGAGCAGCATTCACATTGGTACATTGTCATCTTTGTGTCACTTTCATTTGTCAGTATGTTTTTTATGCGTGATATTGATAGGTCCACTTCAAGGTCCGGCATTAAACACTCCTGTCTTCTAGGTAATATAGTGGTGGCTTCTGGTTGTTGCAAAACAACACCATATTCAGATCTACAAATTATTAAAATAGTTACTTCAGAAACACAAATAGAAACAGAATAGAAAAATATTTCAGGTAATGTTAAAATCATAGGAAATTCTTGAAATTTGCCGGTTTTGCACAATTGTCCAGTCAGTAAATGGTATTTAAGGGGAGATTTTTGCCTGGACTTGTATGAACAAGTCACATTAGTACATTGTTACAAAAAAAGTGCGAAACCTCATACTTCGGTTTGGAAAGATCGGTTTTCGTTAAATAAATGGCATTCGATTCGCAAAGTCTACATGGTCCGAAGATATGCTTTTGATTTTCAGCAACAAACTAGGAACGAATCAGCAACATGAATAAATGAGATACAATTTTAAATTTCACTTAGAAATGGCTTTCAGGGAGTTTTCGAAGTCAAGAGATTTCATATACGAGGTTGAAAATTCATTAAAAAATTGTTTTAAGAAATTTAGCAACAAATCAGCAAAAGTTTAACTACAAATTAGCAACAAAAATGGACAAATTTTTACTTGGAGAAGGAAAAGGTTTGTCAACAAATGAGCAACAAAAATAAATAAATAAATAATATTTGTATTTTATTTAAAAAAATGTGATGTGTGAATATTTATTTATTGATCTGTTTCTATTTCATCTTCTCCATCGTCCAAAAAACTATCCATACTTGGGGGAGCATTGAGACAACTGCTGCCCTGGCATCCAGTACATACTTGTGTGCAACACAGTCCACTCTTTCGACAACAACAAGTTAATGTCCCTGAACATCCTTACTGGAAATTACAAAAAAGTGATTTCAGAATACTTTGTGGAGATTTAGGCTGTTATTTTGATCGGCGTTAGAATATTTTGATAATATTTCTAACCACATTTTCCATGCGTTACATTATTCCCTAGCCACAGCTGTAATTGTAAATAGACTCTTCAAAGGTTCAGCTGCTGCGTTTTCTGTGGGAGGCAATGCACTTGGCTGAATCACTTTCTTGCTCTTTGCAGTAGCTCCAAAATTGTCGAGAATAAAACAATTTACATGATAACTTCCTTAATCTGTAGGTAATCCAATCATTTCAAAAACCATTTTGCAGGGAATATCAAGGGCTACAAGGCATGTGAAGTTTAACTTCTTTGAACCTTTCGTTTTTGAGATATTTGCGTTCAAAGGGCTCAGATAAGGTGACCCTTGCACGCAAATGCGAACTTAAAATGGTGATACTCAGAAAAATTTAAAAAAGAAATTTGCAAAGATATATCTATATTTTTGTACTCTCACATTTTTTACATATCTTTAGTCTTTGAGTTACTGTGAAAAAATAATAGTTAAAAAACTGAACTAATTCTACTTTTACAAGTAGCTACCAATGAAATAACTGTACTAGTTGATAGAAAGCACCCCACGCTTTTTTTACAATGAAATATATTTTTTGTTAATCACTTTATTCTTATTTTAAAATTATTAAAAATCTTTTTATTGTATTGAGTGAGTGGACTTTCTATCACCGTTAAACAAAATCTTAATTAAAAATAATGTTTTACTTTTTAGTTCAGTTTGTTATTAAAGCGTGTTATTTTAGTTTTTTTTTAACTATTATTTATTTTTTTATTTTTTAGTGTTGACGCCGCTATCTTGAATTTTTAAGTTTTGTTGACATATTTGTTTTCTACTCGTCACGCCCTTTCCTTTGATACCCATATCAAGGGGGTTGTAAAGAAAATGATAATCCGCCATCTTGGAGCGGTGGCCATTTTGAACATATTATAATATTGAGATTTTGAACAATTATAATATTGAGTATACTTATTGTATTGTCATCGGAGCTACACACAATTGCCAAGTTTCATGATGATACAATTAGAAGAGGGTGAAAATTACGTTGAAAGATTCCGTTACATTCATAGATACAGGAGAAGCTAATAAAAGCGTGTTAAAAAAGAAATTGTTTTAAACATTTTTTTAAATCTAAATCTAAAAATTGAATCAATGCTTTTTCCAAATCCAGGTATCTAAATTGTTCAAACTTCTAGAACATATTGTTATAGTCTGTTTCTAAACCAGGAGGAGCATTTTAAATTTAACGCGCTAAATTTTACATCTGTAATTAGATACGTCCTCGCCAGGTTTACACAAGGCAATAGTTGTAAATTTCGACATATTGTAAAAATTTTAATTTCATGTCATAAATTATTTGGTTATAATTTCTATTTTATCCTTTGCACATTATATATCATTTTTTAATCCCATTTATATAAATCTGAAAGTAAAATTGGTTAATTACTTGGTGCCTTTACATTCTCTAAATGTTATTTGTGGCATATTCTTAATTTTTCCTAATTTTTTGGGACTTCCTGCCACATGTATTTTTTCTTCTTTTTAACCGGTGCTCGGGGAATCTACAAAATATCACAATTACCTAGCATTTAATTGGCATTAAATATTTCGCTGACATTTTGGAAATCTAATCTGTTTCCTTTTTCAAGGCTATTTCTTTAAAAATTCTTTTTCGCTGTGTTTGATAAATACACAGCTCTAAGAATGTTATATTCAATATCCATAGATACTTACTATTTACATAGAACTGTTGATATAGTTAACAGTTCTTTAAATTTTATACAATATTAAGTTTGTGAAGTTCTTCTTTTAACATGGGAAACCAGGCTGTACAGACATCTACGGAACAATTCGACACGCATCTACCCTCATTCAATAATATTATTGCTGATTCTTTAATTTTTCTTTTTTTGCTATCCACATCTTTTGTTAAAGTTTTTGCCGAATCCCAGGTTACCTGATCAGGTATGACAAAAATCTGAAAAATGTTACACAGCGTTAATCCTTATGTATGCGGATTATCTGAAAAGTTGCGCCGTATTGGTGATAGATTTGATATTAGGATGGTATTTCAAACAGACGGGATTTTAAGATCTATTCTGACAAAGACGAAACCGAACAACCATGAGCAAAATTCAAAAAACTGCATCTATAGTATTCCATGTGAGTGCAACAAACATTACGGGGGTGAGTCATCCAGACCGTTTAGTGTAAGATTGGGTGAACATAATAATTATATCAGAACAAATGAAATTCAGAGGTCCAAGATCTGCGAACACGCTTGGGATAACGGACATAGAATAAATTGGGACTCGGCAAAAAATGTTAACAAAAGAGGCAGATAGCAAAAAAAGAAAAATTAACGAATCAGCAATAATATTATTGAATGAGGATAGATGCGTGTCGAATTGTTCCGTAGATGTCTGTACAGCCTGGTTGTCAATGTTTAAAGTAGAGCTTCACAAGCTTAACATTGTATAACATTTAAAAAATTGTTAACTATATCAACAGTTCTATGTAAATAGTAAGTATCTATGGATATTGAATATAACAACTTTCTTAGAGCTGTGTCTTTATCATACACAACGAAAAAGATTTTTCAAAGAAAAAAACTTCAAAAAGGAAAAAGGTTAGATTTCCAAAACGTCGGCGAAATATTTAATTTCAATTTTTTATACTTATTTGTGTTAAAAAAGCAACCTCTAACTAACCCTTGGATGTAAAAGTCACAGGCATAGAGGTTATTTCCCAGTAACATACTGGGTAATTGTGATATTTTGTAGATTCTCCGAGCACCGGTTAAAAAAGGAAAAATACATGTGGCAGGAAGTCGCAAAGAATTAGGAAAAATTGGTGACTATATTGCGTAAATGGTATGGATGCTGTATAAAATACCTAGAGGTCAAACAGAGGTCGATGCATTATATAATGTAATAAAATACACACAAAAACACTGTAGTCGTGTACTGTTGATTGTCCAAAACTCGAAAAAGGTTTTAGTGTATTTTCTAGTTACTCCTGGTTTAAAAACAGACTATAGTACCGAAATAAAGTAAATTGTAAAAGGATTTCGTTTAATTTAAATTTTTGTGGTTAAGCTATTGGTTTCATTGTTGATCTTTTCTCTGAAAAATGAGACAATAATTTCATTTTCATCATAGTCTTTATGCTAACGTCTTTTACTAAAGATCATTTTAAAGGCGTTTTCAAGTAAGAACTTTAAAAAAGGTCTGACAAGTTTTCCTCCAAATATTTGTCGTTTTTCCATTATTTAAAGTTGAAAGATTCGAATTGAGTTTTCGGGGAACAAGCAGTCACCTTCAATGAGTGATAACATGGTTCGTGCTGCATCTACAGAAATAGAAAAAAAAACAATCGATTTATTTTTTAAGCTCCATTTTACTCTTTATGATTTTTTTTGACCAAACGTAAGGTTTTCGAGTTATACGTGGAAAATCGCTCTAAAACATTTTTTAAATGAAAAATCAACATTTTCAATGGCGGATAACTCGAAAAATATTGATATATCGAAAAAACTTCATAAATATTTTTTTCTTAGAATTCATCCTCCTATCCATTTTCGCGATTATTTTGAGTTTAGTAATTTTCACCTCCGAGAAGGGGTGGCATCCACCCCCAGACCAAAAGTACACATCGGCACTATGTAGACTTTGTTCCTTGAGCCATTTCCTAATTACTGTCCAGATTTCACTTCAATCGGTTTTCACGAAAAAATTCTAAGCAAAAACCATCAAACACTGGACTATAATACAAATTCCACTTATGATTCAACCAAGACCTACGTGGAATGAGGTCAAAATTAACGTTTTTGTCAGATAAAGTATAGGAAAGCTATTGCACATGACTACAAAAAAATATATTTTGTCATAAGATTTTGATCTATTGGGTTATGCTTAATATATTTACAGTTAGTAGTACATATTCTTTGTCTTGTTTGATCTTCCAAGAAATACGTCCCCCAATGTGTCCACCCCAAAGTCTTCAGCATCGTATTTTCGCGAATCTTCATTTTCTGGCCACATTAACCGGATAGAATATAGATCGATCGATTGTCCAGGGGAAACCAGATGGCAAGAGGTGAGGAGCAAGTCTACCAAAATGTTGAGCCACCAAGGAGTTATTGGAAAGGAGCTTTGGTGAGGCCATGCACCTAACAGGCAGCCGCAATAGATATAATTTTAGTATTATAATAGATAAACAAGTATAAGTATATCAATTATGTATAGGTGAACAAATATCTCTTCCCCATACATTCCCATTACAGGTATCCTTAAAATGATTTAAACCCTAATATTATATCGAATTTTTTTAAGGCTTTCAAAAAAAGCCAATATATTTCTTTAAGTATGCCATTACAGCTCAACGATCATGGAGCGATTTTTTTACCATTTAATTTTTTGCTACACATGTACTATTGTGGGCAAAAAGAATAAGGGCGAATATGACAAGTCTTATAACGTTTTTTCTTTCTAAAATCTAGTCTAAAACTTAAATTTTTGTGACATTATTTATTTATTTATTTATTTATTTATCTTTTATTGTCTGTAATTGTTTATTTGTGGCATATTCAGATTTTCTTACTTTTTATTGGGTATTTTGCCACTGAAAAATATTTAAAAATTTTAATGAAAAAACCTCTGCGCCAAACGGATCAGACAGAGGTTGGTTCTTGAACACTTGACTGTTTCAAAAAGTCTCACACCTGAAAATATATAAACTAGAACAATGTAATAAACCAAAAACTGAAAATGAAAGCTACAGGTAGTTAACGTTTCAGAAGAGAACCTACTTCCGTTCTCAAAACTTTTTTGGCCATCAACCATGACAGTTCTTTGTTTATGTATTTCCAGAGTCACGTGAGACATTAAATTATATTTATCTTATTTTTATTTACTTCTAGTACAAAAATCTATTGAATAATTCGAAATTCGTTTAACAAAATAATCGCGGATTCGTTAAGTTTTCTTTTTGTTCCGTTATTCTCTTTTTCCAAAATCTTCCCCGAGTCCCATTTAGTCCTGTGATTATTATCCCACGTGTGTTCACAAATTTTGGATTTTTCAAATTCTCCCCTTCTAGCGTAATATCTATGTTCACCAAGCCTTACACTGAAAGGTCTAGATGATTCACCTACGTAATGTTTTCTGCACTCACACGGAACACTATAAATACAATTTTTTGAATTTTGAACAATATTTAGAGGTTTGGTTTTTGATCAAACCGATCTTAGCGTGAAGCCCGTTTGAAAAACCGTTCGTACAGAAAACCTATTCCCAATTTTTCGTAATTTATCTGATAGACCATGTATATATGGAATTACTGCCATTGACCTAAATACCTCAGGTTGTGATAGTATATTCTCTCTACTACCAATGTTCAATAACTGACTATCAACAAAACTCTCAGGATATTGATTATTTAATAAGACAGTTTTTATAAATTGCTTTTCGTTCCTTAATATTACATCATTTGAAGAAATAATTTTGGCCCTGTCATACAAACTTAACAACACCTTTCTTAACACTAATATGTTGATTTGAATTGAAATTTAAGTATCTGTTTGTGTGTGTTTGTTTTCTATACACATCGGTTTGGTATGTGTTATCTAATTTTTTAATTAAAATATCTAAGAAACGTAATTCATTATTATTCTCTATTTCTATTGTAAATTTAATTGAAGGTTCTTTTTCGTTAATCTGATTCAAGAAATTACTTAAACATTCTTTACTATAAGGCCATATAGCAAAAATGTCATCTATATATCTCCACCATACAATGGGTTTATAATATTATTAATATTACTTTCCTCGAAATTTTCCATGAAAATGTTACTTAATATTGGAGATAATGAAGAACCCATGGCCATCCCAAAGTCTTGTTGATAGAAGTCATTATTTAATTGAAAGTATGTTGCTTTAATACAAAGTGTAAGTAATTCCATTATAGTTTCAATGCTTAACTTAGTTCTATTTGCCAAATTCCCATCTTGTTGCAATTTGTTTTTAATTATTATTAATGTTTTATCTACAGGAACATTTGTAAATAGGCTTACTACATCAAAACCGACCAATAGATGATTATTGTTAAAATGATTTTCTGCCAGCTTTTCCAAAAAATTTTTGCTATTTTTAATATAAGACTCGGAGGAACCTGATAATGGATTTAGGATTTTTAATAAATATTTTGAGAGTTTACTACATGGAGAATTGATTGAACTCACAATTGGTCTTAAGGGAATGTCAGGTTTATGAATTTTGGCCAACCATAGAAATGAGGAGGCTTACTGTGATGTGGAGTTAACATCTTTCGTTCAATATCTGTAAATTCGTTTTTGTGTTTAAATAAGACTCTATATATTTTGTTTTCTAAAGAATTTGTAGGATCTTTATTTAATTTGGAATAATTTCCATCATTTATCAAGTTCGTAATTTTTGTATCATATATAGCTGTATCTAAGATTACCGTGGCATTGCCTTTATCAGGTGGTAAAATTTTAATGCTATGATCATTTTTTAAAGATGAAATGGAACGTTTTCCATCGGATGTTAAATTATCTTTAGTCTTATATCATTTCTCTAATTCAATTTTCAATTCGGTATTCATTAGCATCATCTAATGGTAGCTTCTGTGCAGCCTGTTCAATTACAGTTATTATATCAAATTTAGGAATAGCGTTTGGTGTTAAAGCATAATTCAAGCCTTTAGTTAATACTAGTTTCTCGGATATATTTAGTTCGCAATTTGACAGGTTGATGACAGTTTTGTCAGTTAAAGGATTATTTTGAAAGTTTTGTAATTCAATATGTTGTCTTTCACTATATAAATTTCTAAATTTATTTAAATGTCTATTCTTTTGTGAATTAAAAACTATATTGTACGTACGTAAGATACTGTTAAACATTTGGTTGTAGTCATCCTCTTCGACGCAGTGACAAGATAATTTCAATGTCTCTTACAATGTTTGTTTTATTTTGCCTATGGAACTGTATTCCTTCCCGAACCATTGCAGCACTGGCTCTTCTTAAGATATTATTGCATCTATCGCTGGCATATGATGCTCTTAAACGCCACCTTTTGGAATGATATCATGTTGACGACACTTGCATAAAAAGGTAATACTATTTTCGGTGTGAGCTAATTTTTTGTGTTCAGTGTTCAAGAACCAACCTCTGTCTGATCCGTTTGGCGCAGAGGTTTTTTTCATTAAAATTTTTAAATATTTTTCAGTGGCAAAATACCCAATAAAAAGTAAGAAACTCTGAATATGCCACAAATAAACAATTACAGACAATAGCCAAATTTATATCGTAAATTAATTTTAAGCTGAAATAAATGAAGAAAATTACTAAATAATAGTTAATTAAGCATTAAATTACTAAAAAACCTAGATCTCCACCTTTCTTGCTTTTGCACCTGTAATTTTTTTTATTAAGTCAGAATAATTCAATTCCTGGGCAATACCAATTTTCTACAGATAAAATCGCAAGATATGACAGCCTTTTCTGACACATGGTTGAACGTAAATATGTTTCAATAAGTTTTAATTTACTAAAACTTTGTTCTCCTTTAGCGACAGTTACAGGTATGGTTAGCAAAATTCGAAGTGCTGTTCACACATGCTGGCATATATACCGCCAACCATTTTGTTTAATAAGTTGAAGAACTTTTATTGGTTTCGCTGATTTAGGCTCTTTCAACAATAGATTTAGGCTTAAAATATTTCTTCCACGTTAAGTGTGAATTTCACGCTATAAGTTTTTACTTTTGAAACGTGGCGTTAGTATCTTGACACTAAAATAAGTATGCTGACAATAAAAAGAGGATATTAATGTCTTTCTCCAATACTGATACTATTATCTAATAATAAATCCAGTAAAAAGTTTGATTCTAGTCTCATTAAGGTGCTTGGGTTTTACTTTTTGCGCAGACAATCTGCATTATTTTTGGCCGTGGGTACACCGTTCGCACCGCTCTAGAGTCGTCACTGGTTTTTAACTGTTATTAATGTATCAGGCTCTTACATGCTAGCTCCTGTACCATTAGTACGACCTCTGTCTCGAAGTGAAAAGGTTAATATTTGATATTTCTTACACGTATTGTACTGGAATAAAGTTATTTAACCGGTTGCTTAGATGAATAAATACATACAACAATTACTTCGAGGAGAAATAGAATTTTCCAAATGTAAAATAAAACTTAATATTACTTAATAATTTAATTTTACCTGAAATCAGATTTGTCTGTTTTTATTTCAATTTCTTCCTTAACTAAACAGTTTTGACCCTCCATTTCGACACAATTTTCCTGGCTATGGTCTGTCTCGTTTTTTCCACTAAATATTTCTTCTATTTTAATGGAACCAACTTTATTTCTCTGTTCTTCACAGACCCACATATTATTTGATGTAATCTGGTGTTCATCAAAATCTATAAAATTATGAGATTCCTCTGTATTTATTTTAATTTCTTCATTAACTAAACACTTTTCGTCCTTCTCGCTACATTTAGTCTCGTTTTCTTCACAAAATACTTGTTCCGTTTTAATGGAGTCAACTTTATTGTTTTCTCCTTCACGGACCCACATCTCATTTGGTGTGAATAGTGGTTCACTTTTGACTTTCTGTTCAACAAATTCGACAAAACTGTCATTTTCATATTCAACATGCTCATTAGCATATTTGCTATCAGCAAGGCACATTTGTTTTAATTTAATCATATCATCTTCTTTATCAATTTTTCTCTCGTCGGCATTTTCTCTATCTTCACAGACTTGTTCTAGTTGCATTATATCTGTCGGATTACCATCTACCTCGCTTGTTGTTACATCTCTTGTTGTAAACTCTAACAGACTACTTAGCTCTATTTGATCTTTGCTATGTATATCTAGAGATTCACGGTATTTCCTAATCTTTTCCTCTACTACCAAGCAGATAGTCACAAAGTGGAAACTTATCTCTAGAGATTCATGGCAGGAAAGGCAGATTACAGGTTTCTTGACAATACTGAAATCCTATGAAACCAAAAACAAATACTGAAAATGAAATCAAACTAGTAAAACTTAAGCAATACAACAGATGGTAAATAAAAATTGTAAATGCATTATAAAAATAATAAACGTTCCGTAATACAAACATATAAATACACGCCACAGATAGTAGACAACCACGAAATCCAAAGCCTAGGCTGTACATTGAAATAAAAGTAAATAACATCTATGACCCAGCCATCCACCTACATTGCCAGTGATGGAGCTGAGGGGGCATCCGATAAATACAATTTTCTGTTTTTCTAAGTATTTTGAGTGCCCCAGGATTTTACGTTTGTTAACATAATTATTGTTTATTTCATTAACATTATTTTCTCTTTAGTACAGGATGACTTTTTACGTCGACTGTCTATTTTGTTAATTTTTTTATTTTACTAGTTAAAACAACTACATTCTAAATTTCGTTATTTTTAGTTTAGTCTTTCTTTAATTCTATTATTATTTTACTTTTTAGCTTCATTTTACTTCCTACTTTTAAGAATATACATAAATATGTTCATATTGTTATGAATTACACCCCTTGGAAAAGGAGATGGTACGCCTATGCCTACTGATAGTGACTGGGAAGGCTCTAGAAAGAACCAAGGACTTTTCTAGATTATGGTTGGAGAAGATTCTGGATTAATCTAGAGCTAATTTCGGAGTATATAAGGCGCGATTACAAGCGCGGAAGAGGAAGTTTTATGAAGAAAGCAGTTTATAAAAGTGAACAAGTAGAAAAGTGAAAAGTGGGGTTAGATAAATAGTAAATAAAGTGAATTTGAAGTATTGTAGTCAGTAAATAGTTAAATAAAGTGTTAGTAGTGTTTAATCTCTTGTTAAAATTATTTAGAACCCACGGATTCATACAGGGTGTTTCCAAAAAGGTGGAAATCCGTAACATTTTGGTGTCGGAAGCGGAATTTTGACAAGAGGATTTTTCGGGAGTGTTGAGAAGACTGGGACAGTATTCTCGGAGTTAGTGCTAACACAGGAAGGACTAATTTACTGGACATTGTTCGAGGTTTATTTTCGAACAGGAAAAATAGTGTTTAAGTGCATTTTTGAGACATTTTTGGAACATTTTGTTGGACATTAGTGGTTAAGTGTGACGTATCCGGATATACGTACAGCGCACATGCGCCAACAAATACATATATAGATGAGAACAAGCTCCGCACGCTCTCTCTCTGTGGACATCGCTAGGTCGAGATAATAGTAATAGTTGCAAGTATAAGAGTTATATGTTATAAAGGCTGTGAATAAAGTAATGAAACGAAGGCGTTGGCTTTATTGTGTAGTCAAAACGTTACACATGGCGACGAGGAATAATTGGTAACACGCCGAGAAAAACGTAAGTTCCCTGGAACGGAATTTTCGTAGACCACGTGCACACGACGGGTGCAGGAAGAAGTCAAAAATGGCATTAATAGGACATGTGACCGAGTTTAATTTATCCTGTGACGACTGGATAATTTACAGCGAACGATTAACCCAGTACTTTTGTGCAAATAAAATAGAAGACGAAAAAATTAAAGTGGCAACCTTGCTCAGTGTAATAGGCACCACGACATACAAATTGGTAAGAGACCTTTGCTACCCGGTGCAACCAGCTGAAAAAACATACCAACAATTATGTGGAATACTGAGTAATCAATTGGGTACGCACAAGTCGAGATGGAGGGAACGCATCAAATTTTTTCAACTTCATCAAATGGAAGGTGAACAAGTTAGCGATTTCTACGCAAGATTGAGAGGCCAAGCAGCAAATTGCCAATTCGATGCCCATTTAGAGGAACATTTGAAAAGTAGGCTAGTAGCAGGCTTAATTCAAGGTGCAATCCAGGATAGACTGTGCGAAGAACCAGTATCCAAAACGACCCAGGAATTGATCCAAATTGCAGTGCAGAAGGAAGCAGTTGTCGAGGAAAGAGCTCAAGTGCACGCCGTGGAAAAGTCAAATCGCCCGCGTTGGAAGATAGGAAGACCGGTGGAGCCATCTAGATCCGAAAGGGGAGGAGCCAGGCCGTCAACAGCGCCGATGTCAAAAATGTCAAAATGGCGGAACGACAACACGCAAGTAAACAAACGAAATTATGATAATGAAGTTAGTTCGGGTCAAAACAAATGTAAGCATTGCAATAAAAAGCACAGAGGAGCATGTAAGTACACGAACTATAATTGTAATTTATGTAAGAAAAGGGGTCATTTAAAAGCAGCTTGTCCAGATCGATTAAATGTCAATTGGATGGATGCAGACTTTGTAGAATCTATAATGTCAGTGCAAATTAGTAGCAATAACAGACTAAATCCTTACACAATCGGAGTCGCGATAGACAATAAATTTTACTCGATGGACATAGATAGTGGCGCATCAGTCAGTTGCATAAGTGAACGGACCTACTTTAAAAATTTTAAAAAGAAATACTCTTTAAGGAAAGACGCTCTAGTACTTAGGGGATATAACGGGAAAAACTTTCAACCGTTAGGTTATATTATAGTAGATGTAACATTTAATGACTTAAGGAAGTCGGTGAAACTTTACGTAGTAGAATCGGGCAGCGTTAGTATATTAGGAAGAGACTTTATGATAGATTTTAATATACAGATGAATGTAGTGAACTCTATAATTGAACAGGACTTAGTTGATAAACTTGTAAAAAAATATAGCAATGTATTTAGTGGAAAATTGGGACATTTTAAGCCAAGTAAGATTTCATTACAGCTAAAGCCTGGAGCCCGTCCTGCCTACTGCAAACCAAGGAATGTGCCCATTGCCTTTAAGAAGCCCTTAGAGGAAGAACTGCAGAAGTTGGAAGCGGACGGAGTGATATCACCCATAGAAAGCAGCCCTTATGGAACACCGTTGGTAGTTGTCCTTAAAACCGATAGTAAAATCAGGGTATGTGGAGACTATAAGGCGACCATCAACCGTCACTTGGAGGAAGTAAGATATCCATTGCCAACGATAGACGATATATTCGCAAAACTACATAAAGGTAACAAATATTCAAAAATTGATTTGTCGCAGGCATATTGCCAATTTGAGCTTGAAGATGAAGCAAAAAAATTGCTCACGTGGAGCACTCATAAAGGTTTATTTCAAGTAAACAGAATGCCATATGGTATTAGCCCAGCATCCGCTATTTTTCAGAGGCACCTCACCTGGAACAATTGTTCCAAGGCATGGATAATGTGAGTAATTTCTTAGACGATATATTGATTACAGGAAAAGACGACCAGGAACACATTGAGACGCTGGAACGAGTACTTCAAAAACTGCAAGACGCAGGACTTACGGTGAAAATGGAAAAATGTCAATTCTTCCAAGAGGAGTTGGAATATCTAGGACATAAAATAACCAGAGATGGCATAAAGAAGACCACTGATAAGGTTAGAGCCATTGTAGCAGCACCAGCACCGAGGAACGTCAGTGAAACCCGGAGCTTTATAGGTATGGTGAATTATTATAGTAAATTCATACCTAACTTAGCTACTAAATTGAAACCTATATACAATCTTTTAAAGAAAGACAGGAAATTTCAGTGGAATGGGCAGTGCGAGAAAGTTTTTAAAGAAATTAAGAATTTAATAGCAGAAGATTCCCTAACTGCTAATTACCTTGGAATTCTGCTAGATCACAAATTGAATTTAAAGCACCACACCAAATTAATAAAAAGACGTACGATAACAAGAGCCAAACACTTCAGAGCTTTAACCTACAAAAACAAGGGTATAAGTACTCGAACTGCTACAAAAATTTATACTTCCATATGTCGTCCGATACTTGAATATGGACATGGTTTATACCTCAATTGTCGACTTCCAACTCTTAATAATATAAAAACGGCAGAAACTACAGCCCTGAGAATTATAACGAAAATTCGTCACCCCACAAATCCACTTCATAATCCCTCAAACGAATTGCTTTACAGCAAAACAAATATCCAGCCTATTCTCGAAAGATTAAAAGTGCTATCCTCAAAGTTTGCTAATCGTGAGCATAATATGGAAATAATGCAACAGATGTTTATTACCAGACCAAGACATCAACCCTCCAAATTCAAGTTTCCAGAAAAAACTATTCAAGAAATATTAATTACATTATCTGAAAATCCTTAATATCGTTTAAATTTAAATATCCAATGTAATCATTCTTTTTTTTTTTTTTTTTTTTTTCACTATACACTGTGTTTATGATTAGTACAACAGCTTTGTAAATAAATTATTTGTTAATAAAAAAAGACAGGCTGAAGGACCTCGGTCGATGGCCTTTTGATATGTATATGTATATTGTATATATCAATAAAAAGCTTTTATTATTATTATTATTATTAATAGCAGAAGATATGACTTTAGTCCACTTCGACCCTGAGAAACCTATAATTCTGACCACGGACGCAAGCAATAGCGGGGTATCAGCAACATTGAGCCATCTGATCAACGGAGTAGAAAAACCCATAGCGTGTGTATCTCGAACGCTGAATCCAAGTGAAGACGCATATTCTACGATACACAAAGAAGCGCTCGCAATTTATTATGGGGTAAGGAAATTTCAGCAATACTTAATGGGCCATAAATTTGTCTTAAAGTGCGATCATAAGCCTCTAATTGCAATTTTTGGCGAACACAGCCAAATCCCAGTAATGCACGCAAATCGGTTGCAGAGATGGGCAATTTACCTAGCAAATTTCCATTACACGATCCAATATATCAAAGGGTGTACGAACCATTTTGCCGACTACCTATCGAGGGCCCCATTAAATATCAAAACGATCGACCAAGAGTATGAAGGTAAGGGAAACTATTTCAACTATGTTAACAGTTATGAGGAGTGGCCGATCGACTGCAAAATGGTAGGAGAGGAAACACAGAAGGACAGCACTCTGAGGAAAGTATGGAAAAAAATACAGGGTGACTGGAAAAAACTAGAAGAGGAAGAACTTAGACCGTATTTCGTCAGGAAGGATGAAATAGCGGCAGAAGGGAAAATGTTAACCTGGGGACATAGAGTTATCATCCCAAGTAAGTTAAAACGGAGAATTTTAAATGAATTGCATTCTTCCCATTTAGGTATCGGAAAAACCAAGGCGACAGCTAGGAGCTATATATGGTGGCCAAGGATGGACGATGATATTAAAGATATGATAAAGTCATGCGTTCCATGTCTCTATCAAAGTGCGAGCCCCCCAAAATCCGAATTCAGACCCTGGGAAGCTGAAACAGAACCATGGTCCAGAGTGCATGCTGACCATTTAGGACCAATTCGAGGAAAATACTATTTAGTATTAGTGGACGCATATAGCAAATTCCCAGAAGTACACCAAGTAAGTTCCCTAACAAGCGAGGTAACAGAAGAGAAATTTAGAGAAACATTCTCCAGATACGGGCTACCAAAGACTATAGTAACGGACAATGGCCGAAGCTTTACATCGGCAAGCATGGTAGCGTTTTACAAAAGGAACGGGATAAGGCATATAACAACGCCAGTGGCTAACCCGCAGTCCAACGGGCAGGCGGAGAATATGGTAAAGACGTTTAAAGCAAAAATAAAAGCAGCGTTAGTGGATGAGAGAAATAAAAACACTAAAAATTCTATTTTGATTTCTAGATTCCTCCTGAGCTATAGGACGAGCATCCACGGAACGACAAAGGAAACCCCAGCCAAACTACTAATGGGTAGAAACTTGAGGACAAGACTCGATTTCCTCCGCGAACCTAACATGTTAGAAGAACGCAGCGACATTCAAAGAAATATACAGGTAGCTCAAGAAAAACAAAGACATCATTATAGCAGAGGTAGAGTCAGGAGCTTCAAACCAGGCGAGGAGGTAATGGTAAGGGACTACCGAAAAGTAAATAATAAACAATGGACAAGGGCCCAAATCACCAAAATATTGGGCAGAACCACATATCTGTGCAAGATAGAAACAGGCTTAGTGTGGAAGCGGCATACCAACCAGATCATTCATATCGGCAAGGCACAGGCAGGGCAGGCTTCCATAGGCAGTACAAGGCGAGTACCCATAGATGACGCAGGTCAAGTAACCATAGGCGACGTACGCACTAGGAAGGCTCCCGGAAATTTAACAAGTAATGTAGACGTCAACGATAACCCAACGAGAGTAAGTAAGAACCAAGTAACTAATGACAACCCTAACCCTAGTACTAGTAGCGAGATAGACAATAGACTTTTAAGTGACAGTGTCGCAAGCAAAACGGCGGTAGGGACAGACAAAACTAACGAAGGAAAAGACAAAAGTGAAACTAACACCGCTGACTCAGACGAAGTACAAAATGTAACTAATTCACCTGAAATTCCTTACAGGGAGAATATCCACAAGGACAATGCAGCAGAGCAACAGAGAGGAGAGGAGCTACGACAGGGCCAGCAGCTCACAGAGCAGGAGACGCAGCCGCACAAGAGACCGACAAGAAACCGGAGGACACCCCGAAAGTTTAAAGATTTTGTAAAGCTAGACGATGTTACAGAGTTTTAAAATGTAATTGCAATATTTCAAGAAAGTTAAAGATTTTGTAAGTTAGACACATCACAGAATTTTAAAATGTAATTGTAATATAAATGTATTTTAAATGTAAAATAAGAAGGGGATATGCGTAGAGACATTTGTACCATACAGATGGACAGAGTTTTAAGATTGTAAGGTAATCTAGAATATGTTAGGAATTAGGGATGTTCATAATATACATATGTGTAGGAATTTTAATTAGGAAGGTACACATATAAACAGTAATAGGATTATAAACTAAAAATGGGGGTGTGACGTATCCGGATATACGTACAGCGCACATGCGCCAACAAATACATATATAGATGAGAACAAGCTCCGCACGCTCTCTCTCTGTGGACATCGCTAGGTCGAGATAATAGTAATAGTTGCAAGTATAAGAGTTATATGTTATAAAGGCTGTGAATAAAGTAATGAAACGAAGGCGTTGGCTTTATTGTGTAGTCAAAACGTTACATTAAGTGACAAAGACTCTAGATAAGACTTTTTTTTGTGCCGTTTTGAGGTTTTTCTGGACAGTCCCATTACCGATAGTGACGTAATTATTAAATTTTGTTGATAATTATATGCCGGTAACAACCAGAAGCATGGCATCCGAACAACAAATGCAGGACTTTATGGCCCAAATGCAAAAGATGATGATGGATCAGGAAAGGAAGCGTCAGGAAGAAAAAGAAGAACAGGAAAGAAAGCGCCAGGAAGAGAAAGAAGAACGGGAAAGAAAACGACAAGAAAAAGAACAACGACGTCAAAAGGAAAATGACGACTTAAGGAAAGCTATAGAGACGCAACAGAATGCCTTGTTTACAGTCACTGAATAACTAAAAAATAAGATCGAAGTAAAAATGGACAAGGTCGAGGAGGAATTAAGTGAAGTCAAACAAAAAGTAGATCGAGTTGAAGGAAAAACGGATAAGGTCGAGGAAAAAGTAAACAAGTTCGAAGAAGAAGTCAAAGGAGAAATAGACCAACTTAAACAACAGTTGAGGGATAGAGGAAACCAGCAAGTGGTATCATCAGGCCAACGGTTAAAAATTCCCTCATTTGATGGTCAAAGTTCCTGGATGACTTACAAGACACAGTTTGAGGCAGCAGCGAGTGCAAACAACTGGAATGATGAAGAGAAGGCTAAGGCATTAATCGTAGCTTTAAGAGGCCAAGCATTGGAGTTGCTCCAGACAATTCCGGTAGACCAACAACGGAATTTTAGAGTTTTAGAAGCTGCCTTAGATCTACGATATGGAGATCAACACCTTGCTCAAGTATACCAGACCCAGCTGAAAGTGCGCGTTCAGAAAGCTGGAGAGAGTCTGCAAGAATTTGAAGCTGCGGTGGAAAGACTGGCACACTTAGCATATCCTAATGCGCCAAGAGAATTTAAAGAACAATTGGCAGTGGGGGCATTCCTAAACGGGATAAGGGACGAGGAGATCAGGCGAGTCCTCAGGCTATCCCGACATAAAAGTAGTAGTGAAGCCTTGGTGCATGCACTAGAGGTAGAAGCCGTCTATAGGGATACTCCAAAGTCAAGAGTGCGGGCTATGACGCTTGAAGAATCGCAGCCAGAAGAGAGAGACCAAAACCCTATCTTGAATGCGATTCTCAAAACGAATAAAATGATCGGTCAATTACTGGCTCAATCGAATCCTCCAAGAAGGCAGGAAAACCAACAAAACAGAGAAAGACCAAGTGGAGGTATTAAATGCTACAACTGCGGCAGGATGGGACATATGAAACGAGACTGTCGACAGCAGAACTCGGACAGACGAGTAAATGCTGTAAATGTAGAAGAGCAGCAGGAAAACTAAAGATAGCCAGCACCAAGGGGGCTGTGCTGGCTAGGGAACACGGTGCCCCCAGAGAAATAAAGATTTCCCAGCTGCGAAGAATTCCAAGTAGTCTGCTGTTGCAAGGATATGTGAATGGAAGAAAGTGTGTGTTTACTGTTGACACAGGTGCTACGTCATCAATAGTGCGGCCAGGGTTTATATCAGGCTTGCAGATTAAGAAGAAGCAAAATGAAGTAATTATTTGGACAGCCACGGGAGACAGGGCTGCGGTCCATGGAGAGGTCAATTTGGAACTGCAGGTTGGACGATTGAGATTCAATTACAAGGTCATTGTGGCTGACATTACAGACGATTTCATTTTGGGACTGGACATCATGGAAGAGAAGAGGTTTATTGTTGACGTAGGGGAGCGAGTCTTGAAAATTGGAAATGAGGAATTTATCCTGGCAACCGCAGATGACCAATTCCGTAAAGCAAGGCTATTGACAACAAAGACGATTAAGATTCCTGCTCATTCGGAACAGATCATCGATGCTGCCTTGGAAGGAAATCCTGGAGGCTACCGTGTTGGCCTGGTGGAAGGTGACGAATCGATTAAGTCCCTAACCAATATTGTTGTGGCAAGAACTTTAACCCGGACTAAAGATAAAATCCCAATTAGAGTCGTCAATTTAAATTCCCATGCAGTAACAATTAAAGAAGGCAAACCGATTGGCTCCTATGAACCGGTTATGTGGGTAGCAAGGTGTGAAGAACAAATAGAGGGAAATTCATCTACAAATATAGACCAGGAAGTTTTAACCTTGCTGAGTTCCCAGTTGGAGCATTTATCTAAGGACGAACGAGAGGAGGCGATCAAGTTCCTGGAAAAGGAAAGTTCAGTATTTGCCAAAAGTACGGAGGCCCTTACAAAAACAGATATAGTCCAGCATCGGATAAATACTGGCGACTCACCTGCTATTCGACAACAACCTAGGAGGCTTCCGCTAGCAAAACAAGAAGAAGCCTCGGCAATGATAGATAAGATGCTACAAGATGGAGTCATTGAGGAGTCAACGAGTCCCTGGTCATCGCCAGTAGTTTTGGTGGCCAAAAAGGACGGAACGTTAAGATTTTGTGTCGATTATCGGAAATTGAACGATGTGACGAAGAAAGACAGTTACCCATTACCCCGGATTGACGACACGTTAAGTACATTGGCAGGCTCACGATGGTTTTCGACGTTAGACCTTAGGAGCGGTTATTGGCAAGTTGGGCTTCATCCTGATGATAAGGAAAAGACAGCGTTTTCAGCAGGCAGTGGTCTTTACCAATTTACGGTGATGCCTTTTGGACTTTGCAATGCTCCAGCCACGTTTGAACGATTGATGGAATTTGTACTACGAGGGCTAACCTGGAAGACGTGCCTGGTTTACCTTGACGACGTGCTGGTTATGGGACGAGACTTTACAGAACATTTGAAAAATCTTCAAGAAGTATTTGGACGAGTCAGAAATGCACACCTGAAATTGAACCCGAAGAAGTGCTTTTTATTTCAGAAAGAAGTTAAATTCCTTGGTCACGTAGTGTCTTCGGAGGGAATACAAACGGATCCCGACAAAATTTCTGCCGTACGAGATTGGCCAAGGCCATCTAACGTTCATGAAGTACGAAGCTTCCTTGGCCTTTGCACTTATTATAGACGCTTTGTGGAAGGGTTTGCAGACATTGCGAAGCCATTACACCGGCTAACAGAGGAGAAAGTTCAGTACCAGTGGACACCGGAGTGTGAAACGGCATGGAGAAAATTGAAGGCAGCTCTATGCACTGGTCCTGTACTAGCATACCCACAACAGAATGGACTTTTTATTTTAGATACAGATGCCAGTAATTCTTCGATTGGTTGTGTGCTGTCCCAAATTCAGAACGGAGAGGAAAGAGTGATCGAGTACTTCAGCAAGGTGCTCTCCAAACCAGAACTAAATTATTGTGTAACCAGGAAAGAGTTATTGGCCATCGTCAAATCAGTGGACCATTTTCATAAGTATCTCTATGGGCGACATTACAAAATCAGAACCGACCATGCTGCGTTGAAATGGCTGTTGCAGTTGAAAACCCCGGAAGGTCAACTGGCTCATTGGATAGAACGGTTGCAACAGTACGACTTTAAAATCGAGCATCGACCAGGAAGATCTCATAAGAACGCAGACGCATTATCTAGAAGACCATGCAAGGACGACTGCAAGCACTGCCGCCACGTGGAAAAACAGCAGGGCGCGGGAGCAGTCAACACTATTAAAATAGACGTTCCGGATGATTGGACAACTGAAGCCCTGAGACAAGAACAACTGAACGATGCAGAGATTGGGGCTATATTGAGGGCAAAGGAAAAAGGAACTCGACCAGAGTGGAAGGATGTTTCGGACAAAGCAGTTGGATTGAAGGCTTTGTGGGCACAGTGGGACTCACTTAGAGTTATGAACGGGCTGTTAAAAAGAGCATGGGAGAGCCCGGATGGGAAGCAAGTTGTTATGCGTCTAGTGATTCCCAGGTGTCGAGTACCGAAAGTACTTCAAGAAGTGCATAATGGAGCATCCGGTGGACACTTCGGCGTTAACAAGACCCTGAATAAAGTACGTGAACGATTTTACTGGGTAAATAGTCGTCAAGATGTTGAAGCTTGGTGTCGTAATTGTAAAATTTGTGCAGCCAGTAAGGGACCACAGACTAGGAGTAGGGGTGCAATGAAGCAATATAACGTAGGGGCTCCTTTTGAGAGGATTGCGATCGATATAGCCAGACCATTCCCAGTAACCAAGGACGGTAACAAGTACATACTGGTTGCCATGGACTATTTTAGTAAATGGCCTGAAGCCTACGCAATTCCGAACCAGGAAGCGGTTACTGTCGCCAAAGTCTTGGTAGATAACTTGATATGTCGGTTTGGTGTACCCCTGGAGCTGCATTCAGATCAAGGGAGAAATTTTGAGTCAGGGGTATTTCAGCAGATCTGCAAGTTATTAGGAATACACAAAACACGGACGACAGCCCTTCACCCGCAATCAGATGGAATGGTGGAGCGACATAATAAGACTATGAAAGAACATCTCTCTAAAGTCGTTCATAAAAATCAACGTGACTGGGATCTCCACATACCGTTTTTCCTCATGGCATATAGAGCTGCTATCCACGAGACTACAAAACAAACTCCGGCTCGTGTAGTATTTGGACATGAGATCAGGCTGCCGTGTGATTTGATGTTTGGAACACCAGGTGGAGAACGGCTTTCTGTGAACAGCTATGTAGATGAAGTGAGTGAACGGCTCAGGAATGTCCATGAGTTAGTTAGAGACCAAATCACCATAGCCAGTGACAGAATGAAGGCTCGATATGACCGTAAGGGTAGTTCAGAAGGGTTCAAGGCAGGAGACCTGGTTTGGCTGTACAACCCACAGCGGAAGAAAGGCAGGTCACCGAAACTTCAACCGCCTTGGGACGGACCGTACACTGTTATTACCCGAATTAATGACGTCGTCTATTGGATTCAACGAAGCAAAAAGTCCAAGATGAAGATCGTGCATTTGGACAGACTGGCGAAATACATCGATGATTCTGAGTTGCCTGATCGGGACGATCAGGCTTAAGGAGGGGGCAGTGTTATGAATTACACCCCTTGGAAAAGGAGATGGTACGCCTATGCCTACTGATAGTGACTGGGAAGGCTCTAGAAAGAACCAAGGACTTTTCTAGATTATGGTTGGAGAAGATTCTGGATTAATCTAGAGCTAATTTCGGAGTATATAAGGCGCGATTACAAGCGCGGAAGAGGAAGTTTTATGAAGAAAGCAGTTTATAAAAGTGAACAAGTAGAAAAGTGAAAAGTGAGGTTAGATAAATAGTAAATAAAGTGAATTTGAAGTATTGTAGTCAGTAAATAGTTAAATAAAGTGTTAGTAGTGTTTAATCTCTTGTTAAAATTATTTAGAACCCACGGATTCATACAGGGTGTTTCCAAAAAGGTGGAAATCCGTAACAATATATTAGGTGTACATTTAAATAGTATAGATCTATTCATTGACAGACAGTAATAAACCATACCTTAATGAGGTCACACCACTTCAGCAGTTCTGAGTTTAAAAGTTTATTTCTTGTGATATCTATTACATTTTGAAAATGGAAAGTAGTGAATCTGACTATGGAGAAGACACAGAGTGGTTAAAAGAGGAATACAAGAAGAGGAAACATAACAAAAAAAAACTATTTTTCACAAGAAGATATTCAGAAAATTATTGGATCAAATCAATCAGCATCAAATAAAAACTTATCTCTAACTAATGAAACAGAAAAAAACAATTATGGAAAATGATACAAGGAACTAATAAGAACTCTTAAACAATTAATACTAATCCAGCTAAAGCAGGTCACACAATACAACAAAACCATCCAGGTATAAGCTACACATGGATATCTACAGATCCACAACCAGAAATTAATATTAACATGGCAAACAATTAAATAATGACTTCCATCAATATTGAGTAACATTTTCATGGGAAATTTTGAGGAAAGTAATATTAATAATCTAGCTAATAAACCCATTGTATGGTGGAGATATGTAGATGACATTTTTGCTATATGGTCTTATAGTAAAGGATGTTTAAGTAATTTTTTGAATCAGATAACGAAAAAGGACCTTCAATTAAATTTACAATAGAAATAGAAAATAATAATGAATTACCATTCTTAGATATTTTAATTAAAAAATTAGATAACATATACAAACACACAGTCTTAAATTTCATTTCAAATCAACATATCGGTGTTAAGAAAGGTGTTGTTAAGTGTTTGTATGATAGAGCCAAAATTATTTCTTCAAATGATGTAATATTAAGGAACAAAAAGCAATGAGCAACATGCATGAATTTTAGAAATGCAATAATTTATTATTTTTTCGTTATATATGTTATATAAGTTGAGAAAGTAATGAAGAAAAGGTTTTAATAAAATGTGTAGCCTAAATAAACGACTTTGAAATCCAATATTTTATGGGAACATATCCACGTGACTGAAAACACCACGCTATTGGTCTGACGTCATTCGGCATAATGTCCAATGGTCATCTATCTGCCAAGGGGTTAAATCGTAAGTTGTTTTGCGTTTTGTAAATGTGTATTGATATGTTCATAAAAGAAATCATTCATTTATTTATTTTAATTATTAAGAGGTAAAAATGACGGACAGTGGGTTTTTACGGGGCCAGAGTGACAATTTGCCTGTTGTTGATGTGTTTATGATGACAAACTTTTTTGCTACTAATACTGATTTTATTAGTGCAGAAATTGGAGGTACTAAAGCAACAAGGTATGTGTCATTCATTATTTTAAACATTAATTCAATTGTGCCCATTTTTATCCCTTTACTGTAGTTAAATATAACAAATTATTTATGTACCTAACCTCAAAATAGGTAAACAAGGCAATGTTTTAATGTTATATTAATTAATATTTTTCATCTTAGAATGCTTTACTTTTTTATATAATAAATACCTCCCGTCACTTACTAAGTACGTACTTTTAGGTAGGTAGGTACATTAATAGTAAAAATAACTGTTGACATACATAGGTATATATGTATAAATATATAACCGGATAATATGTAGAATGTCGAGAAGTTACAATCAGTTTGTTCATTTGTGTTGATTTATAGCAACTTTGAAGCACGTTATCTCTCTCACACTCACATTACTTATGATAGCACTATATTTAACTGCTTGAAGCTGCTTTAAATCAACACAATGGACAAACCTATTATTCCCACTGTTCTTATACATTTGTATTCTACATTTTAATTTAAGGTTCCTATTAACAGAAGTTAGTAAACTTTTGTATTCCTATAAATAGGAAAGTGACCAAATTCACCATGATATGTAAACAAACTATCACAATAATATTATTAGGGTTAGGTACATATTTTCATAATATTATTATAAAATAATTAGTCTTAATGGGCAAATTTACATCAAAATGATCCTGGCAGCAATATAATCTTGAGGATGACGATAATTCTGCATTTCGGTCGTCTCGTCTCATAGCTCTGCACCATTTCTTCCTAACTTTATCTCGTCTAGGCACATTAAAAAACAACTTTTCTGGAGTTTTTATTGTAGTATTTGTACATTTGGGCACAATACAATACAATACGTTTTCCGTCGGTGCGATGTGCCCTATGACGTCACACACAAGTAGCGCGGAAACTTCTCCATTTAAACGCAGTTAAATTGACAGCTGCAGTAAATAATTTTTTTAACATTTAATTAGAACATAAAACAAAAATAAAATTTTTTAGTGGTCTATTCATCTGTGATGTTTAAAAAAATTATGCATTTTGCTCATTTATAAAAACTGTCTTATTAAATAATCAATATCCCGTGAGTTTTGTTGATAGTCAGTTGTTGAACATTGGTAGGAGAGAGAATATACTACCACAACCTGAGGTATTTAGGTCAATGGCAGTACTTCCACATATACATGGTTTATCGGATAAATTATGAAAAATTGAGAATAGGTTTTTCATAAGAACTGTTTTTCAAATGGGCTCCACGCTAATGTCGGTTTTATCAAAAACCAAACTGCTAAATATTGTTCAAAATTCAAAAAATTGTATTTATAGTGTTCCGTGTGAATGCAGAAAACATTACATAGGTGAATCATCTAGACCTTTCAATGTACGGCATGGTGAACATAGAACAAAATCCAAAATTTGTGAACAAGCGTGGGATAATAATCACACGATTCAATGGGAATCAGCGAAGATTTTGGAAAAAGAGCAACGGAACTAAACAAATCTGCGATTATTTTATTTATTGTGTTTTATTGGTTTCACCAAATGGCCATCAACCGAAGTCCTTCAGCCTGTTACAAATATTTACAATGCTTTGTTTACACATATTAATTTTTACAGCATATTTATCTTCTTTGAAAAAAAATATATATATATATATAAATATATATATATATATATGAAGTGTTGGTGTTCTTCCGGGTGTTTTCCCGTGTAGTTGGTGGGCTCCTGTGGGAGCCACGCTTGTCTGAACGACGTTTCGGCGGAATCTCATCTGCCATCCTCAGGTTCTAGCTGGAAGCTGCCTATTGCTGCTGCTGCTGCCGCCGCTACTGCTGCTGCTGCTGCCGAAACGTCGTTCAGACAAGCGTGGCTCCCACAGGAGCCCACCAACTACACGGGAAAACACCCGGAAGAACACCAACACTTCATTTAACACCCGTGAAAACCTAAGAAACAACATATATATATATATATTGATACTAGTTAAGTTGTCACCTCCGTCATATAGAAGAGGCGTCCCCATATCCGAGTCATTCCATTTATTTACCGCTATTAATTTGATCTATATATGCTGACGGGAATCTCCAGAATCCAGATTTCATGAGAGGGGAAATGATTTCTTATTTTTTGTTTGCTCATTTTTGTAGGATACTGAAGATACGTTCCCACATCCTAAATATATATATGAGAAGATACTGATAGTTCGTTATTACATCTAACAACGTTGCCATATCTCTGGAAATAGGAACGTCCTGTCATTATCCACAGTGATAAAATGTACATATATATCGTTGAATCAATATGCTCTATTGTAAATTTTAAGAAAGTAATGTTTTGACTATGACGTGTCCCCATGGGTTTTAAGTTCATGATATTTTGTAAGAACAATACTTGTGTCTACGTACCAATGAATAAATGAATACGATAATAATGTGCACATTTTGAGAGAGGATGTCACCGTTGATATTAATTAAATTATAGCAATAGGTAATACTTATTATTGCAAGCTTACAAGCTTGCAATAATATTATCTATTGCGCTTGATAACTAAATTAATATTTGATATATACCAATTCTTTTTTACCTCCCTCGCATACCGAAGGGAAGTACTGTATTCGAGAAAGAATCACCCTCCGAGACTTTTTCGGATTTTGACGTTTCAGAACACGTAGATTACGAAAATATAGGTTTTTCAATTCCGTCAGTCTGTCTGTCTGTCTGTTGGTGCATTAACTAAAAAACTACTTGACGGAGAGTAGTGGTAGGTAGATGACGCTCTACTGTCAGCGAAGAAATGGTTAAAATTTCACTTCAAAATATACAGGGTGGACCGACTAAAGGGAGTAAATAATGAAACAAAATTGGTTTTGCTGAAATTTAAAATTTCCACGTTTCATGACACACTAAACCTATTTCAGAAAATAATATTTTGAAAATTTTTTTCACCAACATTTTTACCACTAAAATGAAAAAAAAATTTCTTTCAAATTTAAAATTTCCAACATTTTTTAAAAATTTTTTACCACTAAAATAGAGGGAAATTTGTTTTTCTTTTTTTCGAAATTTAAAATTTTCACGTTTCATTGCGTTCTAAACCTATTTAAGAAAAAAAAAATTTAGAAAATTCTTTTACAATTTTTGAAAAAATTTTACTACAAAAATAGATGGCAAATTTTTTTTCTTTGTTCAAATTTAAAATTTCCACGTTTCCATGGCATTCTAAACCTATTTCAACAAAAACAAATTTAAAAATATTTTTGAAAAATGTTTTAATCTACTCACTACTATAGAATAGATGAAAAATTTGTTTTTGCTCAAAATTAAAATTTCCACGTTTCATGACATTCCAAACCTATTTTGGAAAAAAATTGCAACATTTTTTTACCATCTTGGAAAAATATTTTACCACCAAAATAGATGGAAAAAAAATTCTTTTTGCACAAATTTAAAATTTCCACGTTTCATGACATTCTAAACATATTTCAGAAGCAAAAAAATTTGAAAATATTACCAACACTTGAAAAATTTTAAAAATTATTTTAATCACCACTATACGTGCACTCCACGTCAATGAGGAATTGAAAATGTGACAGATGGCAATAATATTTGGAATGTGCACCTGTTAAACTTTTATTGAAAAATGTACAGGGTAGTCATCCCAAGAAATAATTCAGTCATGGTGGACATTTGTAAAGGTATTTACGCAATCTTTCCATATTTGGCACCTGTCATTTAGTATTGAACTTTTATTGTTGGATGAGCAATCTGTATATTTTTTTACCAAAATTTATCAGGTTTTCTTTGTAATAATAGTGATAACTATATTCCGATTATTATTTTCAATGTCATTTCGGAATTCTTAATTTTTTAGAGTGACCGAGATGCACAAATAAGGAGGGAAGTTTTGTGCAAACACCTTTCCCGATTTTTTTGAAAATGCTTTAGTTTTATATAATTAATTATTTTATCAAAAACAATTAAATACATTGATAAATAAGTGAATAAATATGAGGTTACGTTTTTGAGAATAATTGCAAAATAAAAAAAAATTATACAAAAATTTCATGGTACAAAAAATGGCGTGCTTTATCGGTATCTAAAATATTACTTACATAGTAGGCATATTTTTCAAGATATGTATTTAAAACTGGCATGGTCAAAGTTTCCTTAAAAAGTAGGGCATTTTTCAATATACCTTAGCAGAACTTCAAAGCTGTTCAAAGTACATTATTCAAATCGACGAATGAGTTAGAATAGACATAATACACACATAATTTTTTTCGCTCCTCCATTTCTGAGATATTCGCAATAAAAGTGAGGGATCAATACATTTGAATCGTATTAGTCTTTTTCTGATTAAAATAAAAAAAAACAAAGGTACAACTCTTCTCTCATTTTTACTTGACTTTTGGTAAGACATCAAATTAAATTACATTTGCCTTATTTATTGTTTAACAACTGATTTTAAAGCAAAATGCTTAAATACGAAATAAATGTATTTTATTTTTCAAATACATTACCACCATTTTCAAGTATATTACCAATAGGTACCAGCTCATGAGCTGATGTAGTACATACACTCAATGACATATTTGTGACAAATGGAACTACAATTTAGGAATCGTATTCTTTAAATAAATAAAATGGTAACAGAAACACAGGGTCTGGTTACACATAATTCATATATTGTCAATTACATTTTCTTCACTCTAGGCTCTTGACTATATAACTAAATAAGGAACTAATTCGTTGAAGATATTTTATTGCTTCATATGTTCAATTGTACACAAAAAATGATAAATCCATAAAGTGCTATTAAACTTAGGCTTAAATTTTTGAGAACGGAGTAATTTGTCTACTTTGTAGTTTTTTTAACTATCACTCAAAAGCTATACATTTTTAGTATATACACATAATTCGGTTCTTCGTAGACAATCAAATTTCCTAAGTCAACAATTTTTTTAAACAAAATAAGTCAAAAAAACTATTTAAAAATCGAAAATTTTCGATTCTTTCTTTTTCTTTTAATGTTTGTGTATAACTTTTCTCTGAGTGGATTTAGGTACAGGCATTCGTTCACAAAAAGGAAAGCTGACGTAATTCCGTTAAAATGGTGATAAAGATTGATTGAGATACAGTCGTTCAGTTACCTACTTTTTTACGATTTTACCACTTTTTACCTTTATACCATGTTATTTTTAATTTTTACATACTGTGGCATAGTCAATGCTTCGGTCGTGGACAGTTACCGTTAATTAGATCTACTCGCTGTGTATACTCTGCACCCCGCAGTATTTCATTTCGCCAACAGAGTCCTCTGAGCATACCTCTCCTCGGCTTATTTGAAAGCGATTATTATCACGTATTTACTATAAGGTCTCCTTTTTTGAATTCCAACGTGATAGCGTTTCTCGACAAGAAATAAACCGGCACCATTTTAACAACCCTTGGGTGTTTTCAGCCTTTTGCTCTTAAACAATAGGCCCGGACCTGGTGTTAGGTAAGTTAGATTTTTTAGTTTATGTTAAGTGAATTTGTACCATGCACTGTTGTGTTATTTATATTTATTGTTATGATTATTTTTAGAATTGTTGCTTGGGATTAATAAAAAGCCCTATTAAAGAAAAAAGGAGTGTCCTTTCCGCTTGCGGAGAACCCCCCCATAACTTAAACAGTTACATCTGGCGCTCTGACGTGACGCAAGTGGAGAAAATGACATCAAAGGACACCACCAAAGAAAAGATGCACTCCTACAATTTAAGGACGGGAGGACGTCCTAGACCGGAAACAGGGGCAGTTCCTAAAATAATAAGGGAGATTAGGACTGAGCTACAGCAGCTACAGGACCAAAATATGGTAACACCAGTGAGACAAGGTAGGAGAGATTTTTTTTCATTGTCTACACCACCTGTGCGAAATAAGGAAGCAGGGGAAAAAAATCCGGGATCAGCTGATAACTTATCAAGACCATATAATAACCCGGTACAACTACAATCAAATATAATAATACCACCTTCAAATCACTGGGAAAATACAGGGTTTGCTACCGGGGAACAAATAGTACATAGTAGAAATTTGTCAAATAAGTTTTTAACACCAAATCAGGCACAGCAGCTTCCTAGATTTGAAATAAATAATTCCTACAGTCAGGAATCTAGAATTAATAAGAATTTTGTTTTTCCGCCACCTAAAAACAATAAAAATAATCAAACATTGCACCGGCAAGAAAATAATAGTACGGGTGATGGGGGCAGACAAAATGTTAATAATTTAATTTGGGAAAACAATATATTAAGAAATCAGGGCATTTCTGGGGTACATAATTGTAGTCCGGGAGCTGTAGTCGAACAAATTAGTCAGGGAACTAATAGGCAATTTAACCAAAATAATAATTTTAAGCTAGATTGTAATGAAGCCAGGGCAGGTCAAACGAATCCTAGTCAGCTACCAGAAGCTGTTGATAATGATTTGGTCGCGTTAGTTACAAATATTGTGATGTGTTTAAAGAATCAAAATAACTTACCTAATCTTGGCAGGGCAAGCAGTAATTGTGTAAATGGGGTACAGAATGTACCGGTAACTGGAATTCACAACATAGGAAACGCTATTGCCGGGAACGTTGTTAACAATCCCAATAACACAGTAAATTTAAATGATCTTAATTTACCTAGTATTAGTAACATGTCAAGCGCGATTGGAAATATGTCGAGTTTAGATATTAATAGGCGCTTGCCCGTTTTTGATGAGCAAGGTCAGGTACACCCAGTGGATTTCATAGACCAGTTAGAGGTTTACTTTAATTTAAATAGAATTCCATTTCAATATTTTAAATATATTATCGCAAATCAATTTAAAAACAACGCGTTAATATGGAGTCAGGCGTGCTTAAACACTTACGATAATTTTGTAAGGTTTAAAGAAGACTTTTTAGCTCACTTTTGGTCCGAGGAAATACAAGATAACGTGCGGGATACCATAAAAAGGGAACTATATCGAGAAAATGAAGGCTCCTATGTGATACATTTTATGAAGTATGTAGCTATGGCGAGGCATTTGACACCGCCATATAATGAAGCTCGATTAATTGTAACCATCGCGCGACATTTTCCGCCGAAAATTAGAGACTCATTACTGGGAACACAGTCCATTGCAGAGGCGCTGGACAAACTCAGGCACGCTGACTATTATTTTAAAGTTGGCCCACAAGTTTCGTATTATAACAATAGACCAACATCAGACAAACCAAATTACAAGTTTCAAACAAGTAGTAGCGAAGGGCGACAACGTCCTATCTATAATGATTATATGGCAGGAAGAGATAAATACGGGGCTAGAAAGGATGTTCCATCAACACGTCAAAATATTAAAGTGTCGGTTTTAACTGCCGAAGAGGATAAGGTAGTTGAAGATATTAACTTGGCGGAAAACGAGCTGACGCCTCACGATGTTTAGGTCCGGTTGTGGGGGCAATCTTAAGTAGGACCACCTTCCCTACCAATAACCCGCGGGAAGATCTACTGGCCGAAGATTGCGAATTCGAACATGAAACTCTCAACATTCGGTCACCGATTATTCAGGTGAACTTATACGGGTTTAACTTCCCCGCACTGGTAGATACGGGAAGTGAAGTTTCGTGTTTCGGAGAAGAAGTTTGGGGTCAATTAGCAGACTTCCACAAACTGATTCCAACTTTTCCTTGCACGGGCATACGGGTAACGGGTGCGTTCAAAGTTAAACAAAGAAGAGTAAAACAGCAATCACTGTTAACTTTGTCAATCCAAGGTCATTCCGTGGTCCATGAGTTTCTGTATATTCCGGACTTAGCGTATCCCGTAATTATTGGAATCGATTTATTAACCATCCTTCATGCGAAAATTGATCCCAGATTGAAACGGATCCATTGCAAACTTAATCATGAATGGATCGAAGTCCCAGAAATTCAGCCTAGACATGATTACTATTGTTCGGAGTCGATGGAAATCAAAACTATAAAGAGAAAATCGATAGGTTGTATTTCTCCAGAAACAACAAACAGCAATATAATGGAGGAGATAAAAAATACGGTTACCGACGCGGGACTAAGCCCCACACAAGCAGAGCTTTTTCGTAATCTGCTGTTACGGCATCAGGGCGTTTTTTCTGATACCCCAGGATTGACCAACGAATATGTTCATTGTATTAAACTTACTGATAAGACGGGATTTTGTTTAAAACAATATCCGGTGCCTATAGCTCATAAAGCGGCCATTCAAAAACAGCTAGACCTTATGGAAAGTTGGGGTGTAATAGTTCGCCGCGCTACCCCATATATATCTCCGATAATGGCGACGCTTAAAAAAGATAACACGGTGCGAATCTGTTTGGACGCTCGACACTTAAATTCAGTAATGCAACGTGAGTATGACACTCCTCGACCCATCGAGGAAACTCTCCGCACGCTGACCAATGTGCAAATGATGTCATCTATTGATTGTACATGTGGTTACTGGCAGATTCCGTTGTCGGAAGAGTCGCAACAATATACAGGGTTCCGTTTTGATGGTCGTACGTATTGTTTCCGCACTTTACCATTCGGGCTTTCCTCGAGTGTAAGCACTTTTACGCGGTGTCTTTCTACTATTCTTGGTACAGAATTTGAAGATTTTGTTACACTTTACGTAGATGACATTCTCATTAGATCGGATAGTTTTGAAAATCATATTGCTCACCTCGACAAACTGTTAACGAGGTTGGGGCGAGCTGGATTCACGTTGAGATTAAAAAAATGTAGGTTTTTTCGTAAAGAAATGCCTTTCCTAGGATACATACTGAGTTCAACGGGAATTTTACCTGATCCGGAACGAACCCAAGCCATTGCGGATTACCCTCCACCGCGAAACGCTAAAGCCTTACAGCGGTTTCTGGGGCTTGCAAATTATGATAGGATTTTTTGTGAAAATTTTTCTGCCGTAGCCGCACCGTTAACGCTATTATTGAGAAGTAAAGTGCGCTGGCGATGGACGTCTGTAGAGCAAACCGCTTTCGAGGATTTAAAAAATAAGTTAAAGAAATGTACCTTACTATACCACCCGCGAACTGACCTACCGTTCTGTCTAGAGACAGATGCGAGCGATTGGGCCCTGGGGGCGCAATTGTTCCAAGTGGTTGAGGGGCAACGAAGGCCCGTCGCTTGGGCCTCCCGGCGTCTCTTAGATCGCGAAACTCGTTATGCTGCACACGAGAAAGAGGCCTTGGCGGTAACCTGGGCGTTAGGTAAATTCAGAATCTATTTACTAGCTCGACCCTTTACGATTTATACCGATAATAAATCGATCACATATTTGAAAACCTGTCGACTGTTGTCTCCTCGTATCGCGCGTTATGCGTTGGCCATCCAAGAGTATGATTTCGAAATTAAACATATTTCTGGCTCCCAAAATGTTATCGCGGACGCTTTGTCTCGCAATTGCACCGGTAGACTTCCTTCTCCTGAGAATAACTGCTTTAAAATCTTACCGATTCTCCAGTTTCCACCAGAATTCCAAAGATTGTTCAAGAAAATTGGTCAATATCAGAGGGAAGACGAAAAACTACTGGCTATCATGGACCAACTTCCGAGTAAAGTTAACCTGCAAAACCGGTTCCTAGTCTATAACCAACTTCTTTATGCTCGACATGCCAATGAAGAATTTTATTTATTGTGTATTCCTCGAGCTCTAGTGGGTCAATTTGTTGAAGCATATCACCAAACTTTTGGCCACTTTGGCGTTTATAAAACATGGTGTGCTCTTAAAAAAGAGGTCTGGTGGACTAATATGCACAAAGATGTAAAAAGGTTAGTTCGGGGTTGCGAGCTTTGCCAAAAAACTAAGGTCTCCAGTATGCCGAATCCCCCACTTCACGCGATAGTTCCCTCCACGAAAAATGAAGTTCTGGCGTTGGATATATATGGGCCTCTACCACGAAGTCGAGGTGGTACGACTTACATCTTAGTTCTGTTGGATGTGTTTACGAAATTTGTAACCTTTTATGCTCTAAAAAAGGCCACCACAAATGCTTGCTTAAACCGCTTAGTTAAAGATTACTTTCCGAAGATGGGCTCAGTTTCAAGCGTTTTGTCGGACCATGGCACGCAATTCACGGCCCACCGATGGAAGAAGACGTTAACGGATTTGGGAATTAAAGTCATGTACGTTTCGGTTCGTCATGCTCAAGCCAATCCATCAGAGCGCGTTATGCGGGAGTTAGGTCGACTCTGTCGGGCCTATTGCACCGATCAGCACACACGCTGGGCATGGGAACTGCCTAAGTTCACATTATTTCTCAATTCGCTGGTGCACGAGTCCACAGGGTTTAGTCCGATGGAGCTGCAATTAGGCCATGGCGGACCTTCGCTCCTTCCAGCTACTTTGCAGGGACCGCGCGCCCATATAAATAGGTCCACGGAAGGTAAACTCATCCTAGCTAAAGAATCTTTGTTGAATAAAGCGGAGCGTCGACGGATACGTCATCCGTCAAGGCCCTATGAAGAACTTCAACCCGGGGATCTCGTACTTCTAAAAGCCAACCCAGTTTCCTCCCAATTGCGATCCGAAACCAAGAAGTTCCTTCTCCTGTTTGAAGGTCCATATGAGGTAAAGAAGGCGATAAGCTACGCTACTTATATCCTAAAGGACCCACTGTCCGACCGAGAGCGAGGGTCATTTCATATGAGCCACTTGAAACGATTTCATCTGTCGGAACCATGGGATCCCTAACGTTCGGGATTCCACGTTCGGGGGGGTAAGATGTGGCATAGTCAATGCTTCGGTCGTGGACAGTTACCGTTAATTAGGTCTACTCGCTGTGTATACTCTGCACCCCGCAGTATTTCATTTCGCCAACAGAGTCCTCTGAGCATACCTCTCCTCGGCTTATTTGAAAGCGATTATTATCACGTATTTACTATAAGGTCTCCTTTTTTGAATTCCAACGTGATAGCGTTTCTCGACAAGAAATAAACCGGCACCATTTTAACAACCCTTGGGTGTTTTCAGCCTTTTGCTCTTAAACAATAGGCCCGGACCTGGTGTTAGGTAAGTTAGATTTTTTAGTTTATGTTAAGTGAATTTGTACCATGCACTGTTGTGTTATTTATATTTATTGTTATGATTATTTTTAGAATTGTTGCTTGGGATTAATAAAAAGCCCTATTAAAGAAAAAAGGAGTGTCCTTTCCGCTTGCGGAGAACCCCCCCATAACTTAAACAGTTACAATACAGGAAACTTAAAAAAAGCATGGAAACTGAAAAGAAGCATTTCGCAAACACCTGCACACCCCAGTCGATGATGACAGATGGAAACTTAATAGATGCATGGAAACTTAAAAAAAGCATCTCACAAACACCTACAGCTCCCATCCTGTATTCCCACCCCATGCGGCACTCGCTGCTGACAACAAGCATATCCAATGTCCAACCAGGCGTATGCAGCCGGTTCGGCGGTATATAAAACATTCGAGATTTGGTTCTGACACGTGGTATGGCCGTCCATTGGGCGTGTTCGGCGGACGACCAAGCTGCGTGTTGGAACGAACTTCCATGGATGCCCGGAATCGGCAGCAATGCCCATCTTACGCTGGCAAATCAATCAATCAATCAATCAATACAAAAAATATTTTTGGCTTATCAATGATAATGATAGGTATTTGTCTAAAATTTTGATATTTATAATATGATCTTAGACATAAAAAAACTTTAATGTTGTACCTACTAATTTATAGTAAAGTTTAACTCTAAATTCGACTGTCATCCACAAATACTGCTAAACAAGCCAAGAGAAAGATCCATCTCCCTCAGTATTATTTGTAAAGACTTATCTCCACTATCAAAACGTATTTACGAAACAGATGGTTAAAACCTCTGATTTAAATAAATTTAAAAACATATTTATACAACTTAATATTTTATAAATAAATATGTATACACATGTCAAAAATAAATTTTATCATTCTTTTTCATATTAAGGATAATCTAAACATCAAAATTTTCAAAAAATACTTTTACTTTAAGAACTTGTTAATTACATAATGTGAATTAATAAATAATATATTCGAATAAATAATAAACAACTAATAGATATGTAATTTTCAAAAAATATATCTTTAAAACAAATATAAATTAGTACATTTGCTCCGAAGGCAGCCGATCAAATTGTGTAGTTTTTCAAAAATCTACGTCTGCGTCGGGACTAGTACCTACTACCTATTGAATAACAGTTGATGTTTATATTACTTTCAATATTTACGGGTTGTAAAACTGTAAACGACTTGTCACCAACAGTTTACTTCATTCTCATCTTTTAATTGTTGCGGCTCTAGTACTGACAAATTGCCAAAATCACTATTGTTTAACCAATCCTAAAACATATCTTTTAGCTATTGCCTTCTCTTTATTTTAATTGTTTACCTTAATTCTGTCCACATTCTTTCCCTCTTGATAGTTTGAATTGGGTTTCGCTGTATTAGCAGGCTTTTTACTTGCATTGTCAATAATTGTTCTTGCTGCAAAACTTTTTTTTAGGAATATTTACCTCAATAGTTGTTTTCATACACATTATTACAACAATTAAGCCAGGTCCTAATTGAAACTTGAACAATAATGATTGCAAATGAACCAGAGGAGGCGTGCATATTTATTTATCGTTTTTTAACGCAGTGAACGGTATATGGAACATTATTCCATCTCTTCATATTTCTTCACCGTAAATTGTTGAAATAACAATATTCCATTTAACTATTCAAAATGTCTATTCCGATTTCTTTGCCTTTCAGTGTAGTCCAGTGTGGTGTAAATTCCAGTACGAGTTCGTCGATTTCAATCTGTCGAATTTAATTCACCAGTCATAACCAATTTTACATTATATATAGTAACGACAAATTAATGGTACCATGATATCTACAGGAAATACATAAAACATTTTTTCTATATAATTTCCTCATCTCTCATTTTGTCCTATACATTGAATCGATATTTTTTATATTTATTGAGATGAAATTTAAAATTGGCGTCAGGTACATAAATTGGCTCATTATTTAGGGATTCATAGGACAAAGCGGCTACCCTATTCTGGAAAACTTTATTTTATTTCGTTACATAACCTAGTTGAAAACAAAAAAAAGGTTTGATTAGCTAATTAATTAAGGTTTTGATAATTTTACTCCACGAAAAATGTACCAACATTTACGAATAATAATCTCCTGTTTATTTTTCTGCAGCCAATAAAATTTTGGCAAAAGACAGGTCTCTTTGCGATAATCTTTTTGCTTGAAAAGATACTAAAATGTTTCGGATAACAATTGTAGACAATAAAGTTATCTATTGAACTACTTGAATTGTTTATTGCTATTTCTCCAATAAACGCGGAGAAGAGTGGCACGCGAAATAATTATTTATAATAATTAAACTACTCAACTTATCAACACGAAATTCAAAGTGGTTTTATTTAATTAGTAGACGAGGCGATTTAAAAAAAACAATAATATTTACAAAATAACTACTTTCTGAACAAAAACTGATTTTTGCAAGGAAAAAAAATTGAATTATTTTTTACGATTACTTTAATTTCACTTCACTACGTGGATAAGGAGGTAAAATTGTGCCCAATTGAGATTTAAACGGGTCAATAGATAACTTAATTATCTACAATTTTATTTGAAACATTGATTTGTATCTTCCCACTATACTTCCACTCCACTACGTGGATATGGAACTGAAAATATGACAGATGGCAATAATATTTGACATATAGTTAACGCTCTTGACAAGGAAGACACCTGTTATAACAGGATGGTCATCCTAAAAAATAATTGAACCATGTTGTAAAGGTATTTACGCAAGCCTTCCATATTTGGCACCTTTTATTTAACATTGAATTTTTGCTATCGGATGACCACTCTGTATATTTTTTTGACCAAAAGTTACCAAGTTTTCTTTGTAATAATATCTTCCAATTATTATTCTCATATGTGGTTTCGCAGTTAATAATTTTTTAGAGTGGCCGCCGGGTATACATAAAGAGGGAAATTCTGTGTAAATACCTTTACCGATTTTTTTATACGGAATTTAAATATTTTATCTTTAAAACTCTGTAAAACTGAAGAGTATAAAAATTAATTTTATCACTGTAGATCTCCGAAATGATGCATTTCTAATCCTATATAATGGAATCTTTTTGTTTATTTTTCGCCAAAGAATTAAAAATATTTCTTCAATCGAATAATACAACTCCCTGTATTTACAAATATATAATGCATTGTTCTGTGTTATGGCTACTAAATTATTTAGAAACATTTCAGCTGGTAGGAGCTTAAGGGATTTTCGATAATAAATCCATCTGTGCAATAAATGTCGGCTAGTAAGGACTTCATGGGTTTCCCAAAATATTACGTTCAGTACATAAAATTATATAATTTACATTTATTTGACAGAATCCTGACCGAAAAATATTTAATATTTATTGTATTTCCATAATATTGACGTAATTTTTATAAAGCCTGGTATCTATATAGTGTATTACATCTTTTTGGTGAAATACGAAAAGAAACCGGAGATCTGTTTCGATAAAAATGTATATAAAACATACTTGCGCTTCATAAATAAATGTAATTTAAAACTCGAAAAACATCCTAAATGTCAGAAAACCAACAAATATGCTCTGTTCTAGACATCTTTAATGCAACTTAATGTAGTATTTTTTATATAAATTTGATCTATTCGTAATGCTTAACACTTTTTATTTTCACGATCATGATAAACAAAAAAATAATGCGTTATCTACCCTCCTTTCTGTTAAATTTTGTCTCTTTAAATATTTTCTCAATACCAATACATTGAAAACTATCTCTAGCACAGAAGGTGCTATAAACTGTCTATAAATGTGGTATATTCCTAGCATATATTGAATATACTCATAAACATCACGCATAATAAGAATTTGGATTAAGTCTTTTGAATGTTTGGTTAATAATCTTATGTCGAAATAATTTAGCGAAATCGGAAAATGTTAAAATGTTTAACAAATTTCGCATCCGCCTTAAAAAACGCATATTTTTAATATTCTTTCAGTCTTTATGTATTACTTTTTGTCAGTCTACTACCTACTTATTTTTAATAAGAAAAAGTAGCTCGAATGTTATACAAACCTGTTTTACACGTCTATTGCCCTAATATTTATTTTTTTATTTTTTTTATTTTAATGCCTTATTTATATTAACGTCCTGGCGAAGTTCAGCTAATTGCTGCTCTACCACTCAACCAGGACACGTACACATAGACATCAACACAACAACCATTCCCTGCGATATTGCCATCTACCGCAGCTGAGACTCGAACTCAGGACCGAACTCAGGAACGCATACCAAATATTAAGTCAACATATTAATTTTATTTTGTTAATATCTTTAATAATGGAGTGAGAGTGAAAAACATAATTAAAACATGGTACATGTATAACAACATTTGGAACTAGATTACATTTTGAGATGATTCTGTTGAAGGATTGCGGTAAAAATAAGTAAAGAGCTCAGAAACTTAGAATTGGGTGTATGTGTTAGAAGCCAGGCCTCAATTTTTTTATAACGTTTGTCACTCCGCATAACCTGTTCTCAAAAAGTTTTGGACTACCTTCATTATTACCTCGGAGTAGACGAGTTCAATTATATTTTTTCAATTCTGTGAGCAATTATTTCCACTCACTAGAGTGTAAATATAATATCGATATGTTTTCATTTAAATAAACTTGGATAGAAAATTTGGATGAAGAAGTAATGATTCCTCGGGCAGCGGATTTTTCCCACTAAGCAAAGTAATATTGATGTAATTTTACCGAAGCTTACAAAAGACACATGTAAGGTTCAATAAAAATGATATGTAATGTAAGTGTAAGGTGACATAAACTCCTTATCTGCACGACACTAATATTACAAGTGTAAACTTTGCCACTGCAATTTAAATGTAACCTAACTGAAATCTTTTTATATACTTTATGTAAGCTTACGTTTTAAATGTTTAATTTGTAATATTTGTTAAACATGATTTCATGGGTTACTGTGATATTACCACAGAAAGCTTGCATAAAGCTTATTTCTCCAACTTTACATCCACATTTACAATAAGATTTATTATCAATATTGTTTTACTTTTCTGAAGTAATATTACTGAAATATTGCTAACTTATAGTAATTTTTACAGGGTGAGCAAAATAAAAATCGTATTTCTTAAAATCATCTTTATTTAAAAATCTGTAAAAAAGTCATAAATTATAATCATAAATAAAAATAATAAACATATTAAATTCACTAAAACATAAAATGTTCCAGAGCTCCTGCAGTTAGTTTTTTCTGGAAAAAAATACATATTAGTAAAAACTAACAATATATTGAGCAAAGCTATAAAAGCAACAATAACACAAAATATAGAATATTTTTTCTACGACTAGAAAGTGGAATTTTTCTTCCCGAGTTTTAGAGTTGAATATATGAAACTTCTTCCCAGTCGAAGAAATATTTCTTCACTAGGGAGAGATATACTTCCCGCCCACTATCATTGTTATAGAAAGTAGAAACAATTAAAACTAGAGTCTAAATACCATGTATATATACTGTCATAGCAACTGCCATTATAGATAATCATAAATGCATACCCAATTTTGATTGTGCTGATTGAATTTTTAATATGATCACAGTTGATGTTTATAAAATGGTTCTAACTTAATTGTCAAATGTATATTTTTAATTCTGCTCTTGCAATAATACTCATCAGCTGAAATGGCCATAGAAGACACCATAACTCTGTAGTGAAGTTTATTCTCCTCTTGCTATTACTGCTCTCGCAGCTCTCGGGTGCCAATTTTACCTCCCTCCCTAGATGTACAAATTCCAGTTGTTCACTACTTTGATTTGTATTTTCAATATGCATTAAAAAGTAATCTAGTGGGTTCTTAATAAACAAAAATATATCGCTTGCTTATATACTATTTTCATTGTGTTCCATCTTAAATAGGTACACGTAACATTTTTTAAAATTGATGCAGTCCTATTCGCGAAAATCAAACAAATGAACCCAAGAGCGATTTACCGTCGACACACACAAATTCACCAATACGTGAAAGCGATTTAGATATTACGACTTTCCCCTGTTACTATACAAACTTTTCCTTATAAGTGAATTCCTTTGTATCAAAGGTAAATCCCTCTTGGGTTCATTTGTTTGATTTTCGCGAATTATATCTAATTTTGGGTACATATCCGTTTTAACTGTGGCAGCAAAATAGTAAAGTTTTCTGTTTATATATTTTTTTTAAATAAAAGTAAATTTAGTTAACCAACTGCGATTTTTTAAAATAATATGTGGATAGGTACTTACATTTAGTCATTTTCTCTTTCATATCACAGTTTGGTGTATTGAAACCATGTCATTATTGTGTTCTCAAAATCTAGATCCGTTAGAAAAGGGTAATTCTTTCTAGTAACAGCTGAAAAAATATATAACTATCTAAGGACAATTAAATATAATTGCTATTATAAGCAAGCGGATTAAAATATTTAAAGTTTTGAATTAAAATAGTAATTTTGCTTTCAATATTTTAATCCAGTTGCAATTAATATTTGAAACGTGCTATTATTTAAGCAAATATTCAGTTATATCAATGTGGACACATTAAATCATTCACACTTTATAAACATATATATTTAGTTACTGACAGAAAAATATATCCATTAGTCTTAAAATTTTTAGTTAAAAATTTTGGTTTTTTTCCCCATCCAGGAACAAAACTGGCCCACAAAAAAAAGTTTTTCTAGGTTTCTTTATATGAAAATTTTTGGTGGCCACCCCCCCAAAAATTTTAATATAGCCCCCTAAAAAAGAAAGTATGATATGCTAAGTAAATGAGTAGAAATCTTTACGGTATATATATGTTTTATAAAGTACGTGTAAAGTGTAATCTAATTTATTGGTGATGAAATTTATTAATTTTGAAAGCAGTCTGAGAAGAAATAAATAAGGCTTCACAAAGTGTAAATATCTGGATTGTACGAAAATTATTTTAAAGTTATACAAACATAAAAAATGAGTAATATATTCATCTAAAGTGCATAAAAAAATTGTTATTATTAATAATACAATATCGGGAAAAGAAAATCAATACAAACTATGAAAATTCATGAATGTACATATTACTTTAACAAGATTAGAAGTAAGTACTGCCTGAGATGCACGATGACATAAAACATTTAAATCAATAGGCAAAAATATTAAAATGAATGGTGACAAATTACATAGATTTAAATCACCCACACAAAATAATGTTAGTTATTTAACGAAACAAGTTTTATTATGGCACTTTCAACAAAACGAATTTGATTACAAGAACGAAAGTGCCGAGTTCTGCGGCAATCAACCGAGTTTCATTAACGCAGTGCTGTTATAGATTCTTAATGGCACTGCCACTGTTAAGAAGCTCCTAACAAAACTCAAATTGATTTGTTTAAGATGTCGTAATAACACCATTAATATTTTATATATTACCATTTGAATTTCACATCCTTTTTCTTTAAGAAGGTCTTCCAATTCTAGTATCTCCTGAACACTGGTAAATGGCAGCACTGGCATGATATTTTTCTCAACAGGAACAATTCCTGGTATTTCTAAAAGGCTTCATATCTTCACAAGTCTTTTGTCCCATTACAATTAAAGTGATTTTAATGTCCCTTAGTAGTGATAGGACATCACTTCCTAGAAAAAAAAACACATAAATACAGCTAAACTTTCGCAAGATAGGTAAGGAACATTATTTTCTGCAACTTAGTTATATTAGACAATAAAAGTAACAAAATTATAACTAGTTTTTCATATTCATAAGTAAAAATCAACTAAACAGTAAAAGACAATAATATTTTTGGCCAACATATTTTCTTCACCCAGGTCACTGGCTGAATATATGACTTAATATTTGTGATTGATTACTGCATTTTACTTTTAACGTTTTAACTAATAAGCAGCTAAATGCACACTAAATAATATATTTGAGGTTATAATAAAAATACGTATTCTTTTAAATAATATTGATGGGTATTAATCATGCATTTACTTCTTGAATTTCATTTATTTTCACATGGTCTAATATGACTAATCAGAAAGAAAATCCACCTATCCACCATAGTATTAAAAATAAACAAGTAATTTACTTACTCTAAACTCTAACTAATCCATCACCTGCCTTCTCACTTGCGTTAGTTCATCTTTAGTAATTTACTAAAATAGGCAATAAAACAAAGGACCTACATAACTTGAAGCCTTGATTGAATGGCAACTCGCACTTGTATTATTAATTACGTAAGTAATTATACGGTAGAAGTGGTAGAACAGAACATAACACAGAAAATCCAAAGCGTGGTTTAATGACGTAATGCATATGCAGATGGCGTAAAACTCGTCGTAGAATCGGCGGCAACATGATAAAATTCAAACAGGAATTCCCAGTCTGCCAAGGTTTAATTCTAATTTGTTTTATTATTGGTGCCTTATTTATATTGTTAAGTAGGTATATTACATTCTTCACTAAAAAACACATTTAATTTGTTTATAACAGTATTTCTTTCTAAGTGTATTTATCACTTTATTTAATTTAATTTAGGATTATTTCAACTCTTCACAAGCCATGAGAAGATAATACTAAGTATATAAAGATATTTCTCCTATTTTTTATATTATCTGCAATATTGAAATAAATTTATAGTTACAATATTTCAGTAGGTCTGGTCTATAAGGAAAAATTAGCAGCAATATTACACATGCAACATGTTATTAAAAACATTTATGTAAACTTAAAAAGTTTACTTTACTGTAATTTTTAAATAAAAGGTAACAGTAATCTTATAGGCACATTTTTGAATTGACAAACTTTATGCAATATTACTAAACATTATTTTTTTAAACATCGCGTAAGGTGACTCTAGTAAGATTTCCGTAATATCGCGTAAGTACTGTAAGGTTCCTTGTTTAGTGGGTTGTTTTCAATCAAAGATGTGAAACCGAAATAAATTATTTTAAACTATTTGGACGCATATGAGTCATATTTTGGTTTCCAAATAAGCTTTTTAGAAGTGTCTTAATAGTTTTTGAAAATAAAATTGACATATCACCTAATATATGTGAAGTTCGTTGAAACCTGAAAGATAAACTGTATATTAATTAGTTTCGATATTTTGCAAGTCGTATTTTTTTGTGCTTCATCAAAAAACTTAATAAAATGTGGCTCCTAATTACAAGTATTCTGCCTTACATCAAATTAAGGATCATAATGCATTTGTAATTTTTCTATAATTCTTTATCATTTGGGCATTTAACATGTTCAATGAGATATTGAATATTTAACAGATTATTTATGTGCATACAATAATATATTTACATTTATTTTGAAAATAAAATCTTATGTCATTAACAAACATTTTTCACTTAGTGAAAATTTCACTTCCATTGAAACCAAAGTGCGGCTCAAGATTTCTTTAAGAAACGTGCGTAATACGTACTTTGCTTTCAGTTTAAAAAAGGACTCAGTGTTCCAAGTATTTCTTATTATTAAACAGACTATACAAGTCCCTAGGTAAAATTTTATTACGGTCTCCCAGTTAAATTCCATAAAAATAGCGCGGAAATGATACCGAATATCTAGAGTTTACTGTGAATGATTCACCTTCACGATGTTAGTTATTTTCAATATTTAGAACACATTTCACATTTATTGAAATGAATATAGATTATATGCACTTTATATATTATTTCGTGTTTTTATATTTTAGCATTAAATGGTAAATGGTAATGATAAAATACTAATTCTAAAGTTTTCTTCCATGCTTCTTAGCTTTCAAGTTATTATATTTAATAAAAAGTGATAAAAGCCATATATATGCTTAATTATATTTAATTCGTTGTTATGAAAGAAGTTTCGATGTGTTGTGAATTAATGCTGATCTGTGTGTCGATTTAATATATTGTTTTGTATCTGTGCCAATAAAACTAATTTTATTAATAGCTTATTTACCTGTTTTAAATGTATTGCTCTGTAAATTGTTAATATGATTTAAAAATGTTGTTGACTGTGACAGTACTTAGCAAGCTTCTGAAAACGTCGTCAGTACCATTAAATGAAGTTAAAATATTCGACAGGAAAAATTTTACAGATTATTCTATGATCATAGATAAGAAAGAAATGGACATAACATAACTCTGAGAGTTTCTCTCTGATATTCTTATTTATCCTTCACATTTTTAAAGATAATTTATTCGAATTCGGCAAATAAAACGCTTATAGGAGTACCTATGGGATATTCTTATTACTTTAAGTAATAATTTCCAAGATTCTCCAAAACCTTAGTTTTTTCAAAATAATGAGTTTTACTATTAGAATTTTAAATAATACAATTTCAGCTAAAAATAACTATATTGACCATAGTAAGAATTTAGCCAAGCTGTATTTTGCCAAATATCGCCCAAGGAGCACGAGATGTCAAAAAAATGCAACAGGCCAAAAAGTTAAATGATAAAAAGAAAAGTCTTTTTGTGAAAGGACAGTTAGTATCGACGTAAAAAAAGTTCGCAGGCCAAAGGGGTCCTGTTTCCCAAAAAAATATCATCCTGTAGATTATTTCGAATGGTAATAAAAGTATTTGGTGGGAAGTCCAAAAAGTGTTTTTATATCGAATTTAATTTAATTATCTTTAAACCGTAATACTGAAGAGAATAAAAATTAATTTTATCACTAGATCTCCGAAGTGAAGCGCTTCTAAATCTGTTATAGGATCTTTTTTCTTATTTTTCTTATTTTTCGAAAAATATTTAAAAATATTTTGTCCATCGAATAATACAACTCCCTGGATATAATTTCAACTTAAATATTAAAACTTTCTTAATAAATTAACTAAATTTAAACTATCTACATAATTGTTTTCTTAACTTTATTACAATCAATTGTTGATATTTGAAAAAATGCCAAAAACAATGTCCTCTTCGTCGAGATAGCTTTAAAGAATATAGTTTTCAATGTATTGGTATTGGTATTCAGAAAATATTTAAAGAAGCAATATTTAAAAGCAAGGAGGTGGTGGGTTCTTTCGTTTAACATGATCGCGAAAATAAAACGTTATTTGAGCCAATGCCTTTTTATATTTGTTTTTAGTTCAAGTTCAACATAACATTTAAATAAAACTTAGATAAAACATACTACAGTAAATTGAATCAAAGATCTCTCTAACATAGCATGCATAGCATTTGTTGGTTATCTGATATTTTGGACGTTTTTCGATCTTTCAATGACATCTCATTATGAAGCGCGAGTATGTAATAATAACTTTTTATTTTCATGATCAAGAGGTTAGGCTTCATAAAAGTAACGTCAATATTATGGAATTACAATAAAGATTAAATATCTTTCCGGTAAGTTTAAGTCAAATACATGTATTATTGTGGGAAATCCATTAAGTCCTTACTAGCCGATATTTATTGCACAACAATAAGTTACATCTTTTTATTTTCATAGATAATTTTGTATCAACATAAGTAACATATGCAGCTTGTAGAAAAAATTAATGTTTTCAATTCACTTTTACGATTTTTTGTGTTAACAATTTATATTTCAGGGAATAATAAAATAAACAACCAATATCTCTTCCTCCGTGGCAATAACTGAATGAATAATACGTAAGAAATAGAAATACGTTTCAATAGTGAACGCCACTGAACGTTGCATTCTTAAGTCTTTATTTTTTTAATTAAGGAGCACCGCTTCTAAAAATTTAAAAAAAAAACGACAATAAACTGCTCATAGCAGAACATTTTTGGTAAAAAAATTGTGTACACGAATCGTTATTTTCATGAATAAATAATTATTTTAATACATTTTTTACTTCCCTCGCATACCGAACGGAAGTATTGTATTCGAAAAAAAATCACCCTCCGAGATTTTTCCTGATTTTAACGTTTCAGATCATGTACATTACGAAAATATAGGTTTTTCAATCCCGTCAGTCTGTCTGTCTGTTGGTGCATTAACTACAAAACTACTTGACTGAGAACAGTCAAATTTGGTAGGTAGCTGACGCTACTGTCAGCGAAGAAATGGTTATACTTTCACTGGACCATCTAAAGGGAATAAATAATGAAAACAATTTTTTTTGCTAAAATTTTAAATTTCCACGTTTCATGACATTCTAAACCTATTTCAGAAAAAACAAAAATTGAAAATTTTTTTACCAACATTTTAAAAAAAAAATTTATAGCTAAAATATATGGAATTTTTTTTTCTTTGTTCAAATTTAAAATTTTCACATTTCATGGCATTCTAAACCTATTAAAAAAAATAATAATTTTTTTGAAAATTTTATATAGAAAAAAATTTAGAAATTTTCAAAATTTTTTATAAAATGGGTGATGGAAAAAAATGTTTGCCCAAATTTAAAATTTTTACGTTTTGTGACATTCTAACCTATTTTAAAAAAATGTTTTGAATATTTTGTACAAAATGGATGATGGGTAAAAAATTGTTTTTAAATAATATCTAAATATATTTCAAGAAAGAAATTTGTTTTGAAAATTTGTTTTTTATTATTTTACCACCACAATAGAATAGATGATGGAAAACATTGTTTTCTTCAATTCTAAAATTTCCACGTTTCATTATATTCTTAACCTATTTCAATATAACAATATTTTGAAAATAGAAAGAATTCCCACCATTATACAGTAGACAATGGAAAAAAGTTATCAGTTTTTCTCTGTAATGATAGGGCTAACTACATGGCGATTATAATTCTCATATGTCATAAACCTACATTTTTACTTTAAGAACCTCTACATTCGTGTTCGATCGCAGAAATTATACCGACTTTCCTGATTTTCATTTTTTCGTAATCTTCTTAAGAATACGATTATAATATTTTGGGTTTAAAGGAGTAAGTTAGTTCCTTTGACGTTTGTTAGTTTTGAGGTTAAATTTAATTATTCTGAAATTGGATTTAAACAAATCGAGAAATAACTTTATGTTTACAGCTTTATCCGAATATTTTTTATGTGTTTTCAAAAACCTGTTTTTTTTTAAATTTTCTCGACTAACAAAATAAACAGAAGATATTTGTATTCGCCAGGCTAGGTACTTATTCAGATTTATACAGTCTACCGATAAAAAAACAGCAACTATCTGCCTCAAAAAGGTTAGAACGCGTCAGCATTTGGAAGCGGAAGAGAATTTTACGTGATAACTGATGACCCACACATTTTTAAATATTCTAAGCAGCGCCCAACTCAGCATACTGTAATCCTGTAAACCCGATACATTTTTTAAAAACACTTAATAAATGGCCATTCTGGCGTTCGCGATGTTGCCAATATTTGGATGTAATAGCGTATAATACATCATACTAAAATTACTATATATAGACGGATGTATCAACGCACTAACTATTATACAAATGAAGACGATAGCAGCGCCACTGATATATAGTGGAACTAAAAATTTAATTTGCGGGTGTAGACGTAACTTTTTGACCTCCACACAAAAATTTGAGTATAGGTTTCTGATGGCATCTATAAGCTTATAAAGTTGAAAACAAGGCAAAACGCTGTCACCTCCGAAATCGGATGTAGCAGCGTTATATATGAGGTGACAGCGTGTAGCTAGTACCTACTTTGGATATGACAACGTACTCTGCATACGTATATATATATATATATATATATATATATATATATATATATATATATATATATATATATATATATATATATATGTTATATTTGATACTTTGTATTTGTCTTTTTAAAAAATATTTATTTAATTAATTAGAGTCATCGATGACTCTGAGTAAAATATAAAATTGTAGAATTAAAAGTTTATTGTAAAGGTGACTTAATAACTGAGTACAAAAGCGTCTGCTGCTCGTATTTATAACATTAGGAAAGCAGTGTCAGCTAGACGGAGAACAAAGGAAATGCAAATGTGCAATTTGGCATAAACTATGAGAACGGATACAAAACAATGTGTGAAATATGATATGTGAGATAAGCCATTACCAAGAGAAGTCGTTATCAACATATGTAATTTGATACTACTAAGAGCTTGCTTATAACTCAGTGTCGTACTGTTATTTTTTAATATAACAACTTCCCCCTTAATAAAAAAGTTGATTGTTATACAACAACTTTTGAAAAATGATTATTGAATACAATATAAAGGTAATAATAAAACAAAATGAATATAATGCAAAGATAATAATAAAATATTGAGTGAATAAAATAATAAGCATAAAATAGAAAGAATAAAAGTTTTAAGTCAATAAACAAAAATTAGTGGTTCACTGGAAAGTCTGTGATAACTCGATATCTTCTTCTTGAGGTTTGATACCGGGTCGCTTTCTTGGAGGGATTAGACTGGGGAATTCCATGAACTTCTTGCTTCATCCTGGAGGAGGTGAAGGAGAATCGCCTGTAGAGGGTTCAATTTTCAGTAGACGTCTCTTCCTTCTACATTTACAAAGCACGTAAAGTAGAATTATGGAAATGATGAAGGTGATGGTGAAATACGTCAACCAGGACATATGTTTGGTCACGAAGGGTTCGTTGATGAGATCGTCCAGATCCTTAGAATATTGCTCCAATTTGTTATTGACAATATCCAAATCTTCGATATTTAAATTATTGAGTTTTAATGGTTTTAATTTAGGCAGTTGAATTTTGTCGGGCAGCTGGTTACAACATTCAAATGGGATTTGCACAGGATGGGAATTGTCTTTAATTTCGGAGAGGTCTTTGGCACTGGCTTGTATCCTGGTGATACCTGCGAAGGCGTAACATCCAGGTTGTAATTTTATAATTGAATTTTTATTAATCAGCTCCGTTGCTGGTTCTCTCTTCGGGCAGCTAATGGTGATATGTAGAGGTTCGGAATTTATTATGAGCCACGTGTTCTCTTCGAGTTCTTGAACATTGTACCCTTGGCTAATAATGAAGGAGGTTTGGCAATTTTCGGGAAGTTTCATCGGTTGTTTCAGGATCCTAGCTTCACAAATGGCATTCTGATCAATAGGATATGCAAACAGGTTTGAGCAAAGTTTGGTTCCAAAGTAGAGGGGTTTGCATTCTTTCAGATTTGTTATTGGTATGTACATTAAAGAATCATCGTCTCTCGCGATAAATTTTTGAGAAATAGATAAAATATGATGAAGACCAGTTCTGTTATCAAATATAGGGATAGGGTATAGACGGTAGGTATTATAGTTTTGAGGTTCAACAAGTGGTATCTTTAAAACGAATATTAAGTTAGAATCTACTTGAAATGCTTTTAATTCAATAATATCCAAATATTGAGCAACTGCCGATAATTTGATTGGAAGAGGCAAATTGTTTCTTCGCAAACTCTGTGAAATTTCTTGTAATGCTGTTACTAAATGATCGGGAGTTATGATTGACGAATGAATGATTCCCAATCGAGCAAATGTTATTGAATTTAGAATATCGTTCAAGTTATCTTCAATATACAAATAGCTTGCCATTAGTTGTTCACAAATGTGTAAGAATATTAATTTTGTTTCTACAGCTTCGATGTTTCGCGTCATGGTTTCGATTGTGCGATCGATTTCTTGCATGTCTTTATTAAATGTTTCTTCGTCAATTTGCAATTTTTGAATGGTTGAATTGAAATTTTTGATTACCGATGTTGTGACTGAAATTTGGTTTTTTATTAAATTTTCTAACTGATGTTCGTCGTTATTTAATTTATTAATGCAATTAGCGTAATATTCGCCATCTTCGGCGTCTAGATTTCCAGTTATTGATTTGAAAATTGTGCCGATACCATTTAATATTCCGCGTTTATATCTCTTCGTATCTAGAAATACTTCATCAAATTTAGATTCTATAGTTTTGGAAATTTGTGTTAAAAGGTTAAGATCTGTTTTGACTTCACTTCTGAACGTGATCATTTTTTGATGAGCACCGTCAAGAGTATTCAAAATCGTATCTAAAATTCGTTGGTTCTTATCGAAGGCTAGTTTAAGGGATGATATGTTTTTGTGTACCAGTAATGTCCATTTTTCGTTTGTCACTACGATGTCCGTGTCTTTGTGATAAAATACACCAACAGTGTTGTTTATTGGTATTATTTTATATTGTGCGAGTGCTGATCCGAACAGCAGGATAAACCTGAAAATAAATTTAATTTTCAGTATATGGTTTCATTCTATCGATTTTACTTTAGTTTCTTGGTTTGTTTCAAGATTTAATAAAGTAGCAGAATTTTGAAAAATTTCTATGATTTTAAAAGGACCGTTAAATTTATTTTGAAGTTTGTTTTTAATCTGAGAATCTTTCACATATACTTTATCACCAACTTTGTATTCAGGTCGATTTTTTGGGACATTTCTGTCAAAGCGAACTTTCGCTTTCTCCTTTTGAGATTGCGATCGACTGCGGGCGATTTTATAATAGTGAGATATTCTGTTGTTTAAATCTCTTATATATTTCGTTATTAATTCCTTTTGGTTGTATAAAGTTTCGGGTGGTCTAATAGACGTATGTCCGAAAATGAGTTCGTATGGTGTGAAGCCGTGTGTTTTGTTAACCGAATTGTTATAGCAAATGATTGCGTATGGTAATATTGTAAAAGGATGTTCATTCGGGTTTTCGGTTTTGTGGACTCTTATCATTTCGGCTAATGTAGCGTGAAATCGCTCGAGAGATCCGTTGGATTGGGGATGTCCTACGCTTGAGTATGTCAGTTTTATGTCATAAAGCGTACAAAGGTCTTTTAATAATTTATTGTCAAATTCACCGCCGTAATCACAATGAATTCTTAACGGGGTACCGTAGTGTTGAAAGTAAAGCAATAAGGTGTTTACAACTGATTTCGCGGATTTATCTGGAACAGCATAGGCTTGAGTAAATTTTGTTAATTCGTCGCGAATTGTAACAGCGTAATTTCGCGTGGGAAATTCGAATAGATCAACATTTATTCTTTCGAATGGTGTTTTTGGAGTCTCGGTAATTACCAGAGGGTTGCTAAGATTTTTACGACAGACTTTAGTTTTTTCGCATGTCTCGCAATTTTTTATAAAGTTTTCTACGTCTTTAGTTAGGCCTCGCCAATTGTACTTTACTCTAATCCTTCTAATAGTTTCGTTAATACCACGGTGTAAGTTATTTTTACCTGAATGATTTTGATCTAAAATAATTGGAATTTCGTCTTCATCGGGGGTTTTAACAATATTTTGACAGATAACTATTTTCAAGTCTTTTTCTGCAAAAATAAAAGATAGCATTTCGAGTATTGGAAGATCTAAATTATTTACTACATAGTATGTTTTAGAAAGATCCAAAGTGTCTTGTCTTTTGTACAATACCATGAATAAATGTTCGTTTATTGAATCTACATCAAAAGGTAAGGGAACAATAAAATATTTTCTATGCCTGACCGATTTGCTTGAGACAATGTTAATAGTGTTATTATAAAATTCGGGGTGTTCTTCGAACATGTCCTCAATGATTTTGTGATGCAAATCTTCTAATTTATTTTGTTGAAAGAATGTTATAATATTTTTGTGTTCCTTGTCTAGAAGTTGTCTGTTTGAAATTTGAATTTTAGAATAATCTATTAAGGATTTTGTCTTATACAAATTACAAAAGATATCAAATTCTTGAGAGATTTGTTCTTTAGTGATTTTGTTGTTATTGTTCGGGTTTTCGTCATTGTTTGGTTCGTCATCTTCTGATTCGTCGTCCTCGTTCGCGGCTAGAATTTTCGAATAAAATTTGGAACATTCTGAAAAGTGATTGATTTTTACTCGCGATAGCGCGTCCGCGTTTTTATTGGTTTTACCGGGTTTGTAAATGATTTCGTAGTCGTATTCTTCTAATTTAAGTCGCCAACGTGCAAGTCTGCTTCCTGGGTCTTTTATCGAAAATAGCCAGGTAAGTGGTCGATGATCGGTTACTAATTTGAACTTTCTTCCGAATAGGTATGGCCTAAAGTGTTTTACTGACCATACTATGGCTAATAGCTCGCGTTCTATGGTAGAATACTTAGTCTCTGCCGCGCATAAAGTTCGAGATGCATAAGCTATTGGTAAATCTTTGCCTATATTTCCTTGCGAGAGCACGGAACCAATGGCAAATGCGCTAGCATCAGTAGTTAGGATGAAAACATCGTCAAAATTTGGATAAATAAGAATCGGAGTTGTTGTTAACGCTCGTTTCAAATTTTCGAAGGAGTTTAAGCAATCACTGTCAAAGTCGAAAAGTATGTCTTTTTGCAATAATTTTGTTAAAGGTTTAGAAATCTTCGAAAAGTTAGGTATAAAACGTCTGTAATATCCAGCTAAGCCTAGGAATGATTTTATTTCCTTAGGGTTTCTTGGCTGAGGAAAATTTAGAATCGCGTCAACTTTAGCGGGATTTGGTTTTACACCGTCCTTAGTAATAAGATGGCCTAAATATGCAACTTCCTTGCGTAAAAATTCGCATTTGTCCGGTTGAATTTTGAGATTGGCTTTTTGTAAACGTTTAAATACTTCCGTTAATCGCGAAATGTGGTCATGAATGGTAGGCGAATAAATAATAATGTCATCCATGTAAACGAGACACCGTTCATTTTGGATACCTAACAAAATGTTGTCCATCACTCTTTGAAATGTTGATGGAGCATTTTTCAGTCCAAATGGCATTCGTACAAATTCAAAATGACCGTTTTCTACTGTGAAAGCAGTTTTTTGAATATCTTTCGCGTCGATTTCTATTTGATGGAATCCGGAGGCAAGATCTAACGTGGTAAAATATACTTGCCTAATTGATCAAGAAGGTCCGAAATATTTGGAAGCGGATATTTGTCGTCAATAGTCAGTTCGTTAAGTTTTCTGTAGTCTACTACAACTCGCCATTTTTGTTTACCGGAGGCGTCAAGTTTTTTAGGTACAACCCAAACCGGGGATGACCAGGGTGAAATTGATGGTCTGATTATACCTTGGTCTAGCATTTTAGAGACCTGAGTTTTAACTTCCTCTTTGTGAACATGAGGATAGCGATAAGATTTTGTAAAAACCGGTTTAGAATCGTTCGTATCAATGGAATGTTTAATCTCGTTAGTAAACCTTAAATTGTCGCCTTCTAAATAAAATATATCAGAAAAATTTAGACAAAGCTCTGTTATTAACTCGGCTTCTTCTTCGTTCAAATGTTCTAATCGTAGTTGATTCCTAATTTCGAAATTTCTGTCTGTATGTTGAGGACTGTCCGGATTCTGAGAGTTTAAATTAAAAATTGATCTAAATTTTTGAACTGGTTCAAGTTTAAGATTCGAGAAATCGATTATTTTGGGAATTGCATTAGCGTTTATTATTGATGTTAAGAATTCTCCGTTGTCGTCGATTTTCACAATAGCGTTTGGTAAGCGGACTTTTTCATTTTCCTGGGCTAACAGTATAGCCTCCATATTTCGTAAATTACATTTTAATTTAAATATTTTTTCCATACGTGGTTCAATTGAAATTAAATTTTGATTTTTCGTGCTGCATGGAATTTGATACCGAATTTGATTTTTCATATTGGTATTTGTAGTTGGTTGCATAGGTAAATTTTGTGTCTTTTCGTCACCCGTAGCTTTAAATATCGGTACGGTTTTGAAATTCGTAATTAGTCGCTTGTTTTTAATATCTACCATACATTCGTAGTGTTCTAAAAAGTCTGCACCTAGTAGTCCGTCAAATTCTATATCCAAATTATGTATGTAAACTTTGTGTGGATTATTGTCGGTAAATGGTATAAGAACAGATTCGTTAATGTTAATTTTTTGTTCAGTTATGCCTTGTATAATAATATTTTCAGAAAATCTTCTTTTGTAATTTTCTGCCGTTTTTGGTTTAAAAATCGAAATTCCTGCACCAGAATCAATAAGAATTTTAAATTTATTTGTGATGTCTTTGATATAATAGAGATTATTTGAATTTACAGTCAATAAAGCGTGAGAAAGTGTTTCTACATGAACTTCTGTTCTGGGAAGTTCAGAAACGGGTCGAAATTGTCGTTGAGGTTCATATTTTGAATTTGGTGGGAAATTTGGTCCAATTCGCAATTCGCTGTTGGAGTATCCGTGAGATACTCCGGACTTTTGCAAAAATCCTGAGGATTAGCAGTATAATCGTCCTGCGGCAAGTGAGAATTAGCAGTATAATTCTCTTGCGGCATCTGAGAATTAGCAGTATAATTCTCGTATTGTTCTGGCAAATTAGTTGTATTTTCAGGGAAATTTTGACAATCTCCTGAATTAAAATTATCGTACATTTCATTTACATTTTGGTATTCAGCTGAATAATCTTCATACTGGTTAAAATTATATTGGTCTTCATAAGGTTCGTAATTTAAATGATGAGTCTTTTGTTGATTGAAATGGTTAAAATTTGGATTTGGTTGTATCGCTGATGGTCTTTGCTGTATAAAATTAGGATTCGGTCTAATTGCTGAGGGCCTATTTTGTTGTGTTTGATTAGCTTGACTATTTTGTGGATAAGTTCTAGAATTAAATTGACTAGTTTGTTGTGCAAAATTTTGAAAACCTGTATTACTTTGAAAGTTTGGTTTTTGGAAATTTTGTGAAGTTGATGGCATAAATAATTGTTGTTGCCTTGTGCGACATTCGTTTATTATATGCCCACTGCGTTTACAAAATGAACAAAATTTTTGTTGGAAATTTACGTTTGGTCGTTTTTGTTGAGGAGGCACTGGATTTTTAACATTATTATTATTATTATTTTTGGAATATTTTTGGGATTCAAAATAAGAGAGTTGCAATTCTCTTCTAATCCTATTAATTGCTTGTAACATACCTGTTGGGTTTCCAGCACGTATTATTTGGCCTAGTTTTGACTCTAAACCCGTCAACAAAGTGTTCAGGGTCATAGTTTCTATTAATTCTGACTGCGATTGTTTCTGCTCACCAGATAAGCGTTGTTTTTGTATGGCCGCATGCATTTTCGCATTATGCGTCTGTAGACGCGCAACAAAAGTTAATGCAGATTCACCTGGCATTTGGTGAATGCGCTGTAAGTCTTGGATAAGCGATGTCAGGTCGCGAGAGTCTCCGAAATGAGTTTCGAGCAAGACTCTTATTTCTGCCCATGTATTGGGATTACGGGAATTTATTAATTTGGCAGCTCTGCCACGCAATTTATTTTTTATATGAAGCGTTAGTAAATTTTTTTGATCATTGATTGCCATGCCTTGTGCATAAATGCAAGAGTTTAAAAAGGTTTGTAAATTAATGGCATTGCCATCGAATTCCGGTATGACAGAAAAAATTTCAGAGAGCTTGTAAGGCTCAATTTGCTCTATCCTTGCACTTTGTACTGTTTGTGTAGTTTGCGATGTTTCTGGCATTGTTGCTTTTATTTAGAAAGTACAAAATTAAATTAAATGTTAACTTGAAATTGTTAAAAAATGACCTTTTTGAGAAAAGGAAATTAGTTTTTTTTAAATTATTTAGGTAGTTCGTGTATTAACTGTATAATACACGGTGACGTATTAGCAGTATAATACGTTTCTTATGCTAATTAAAATAAAATTAAACTTGTCGCGTTTACTTTGAGAGGGAATAATTATTCGATAATAGAACTGTGTTTTGTTCGCTGAGTGTATATAGCACTTTTATAAAATAATTGTGAAAAATAATAAAATAAAACGAGATGATTCTTAAAATGACTTACATTAATATTTCCATTTGTAGGTTCTTTCTCTAGTTAAAGGATTGGGATCCACCGTCACAGCTAGGAAGGTCTCCTTGTTCTTCTGGCTCTTTTCCGTGGGTTAGGCACCTTCTGCAGATGAACTCCTTGTTCCTCTCGGACACGTTTACCAGAAGTTAGGCTCCCGAACTTGTGCGTTTCACTAGATCCGGTACGACTGCGCCACTGTTATATTTGATACTTTGTATTTGTCTTTTTAAAAAATATTTATTTAATTAATTAGAGTCATCGATGACTCTGAGTAAAATATAAAATTGTAGAATTAAAAGTTTATTGTAAAGGTGACTTAATAACTGAGTACAAAAGCGTCTGCTGCTCGTATTTATAACATTAGGAAAGCAGTGTCAGCTAGACGGAGAACAAAGGAAATGCAAATGTGCAATTTGGCATAAACTATGAGAACGGATACAAAACAATGTGTGAAATATGATATGTGAGATAAGCCATTACCAAGAGAAGTCGTTATCAACATATGTAATTTGATACTACTAAGAGCTTGCTTATAACTCAGTGTCGTACTGTTATTTTTTAATATAACATATATATATATATTTATATTCATGTTTCATTTTTCATTCCCGATTGTTTAGTGCAACAATACGTTCCCAAAGAGTTAGGTCTGGATATATTCTTCGGTTGTGTATTCCTGGTTGTCTTGTTTTGCAGAGTGGTTGAATAATTTCTATATTGTGTTCTTCTTTAGCAAATTTGGTGGATAAGGATAGTATTCTTTGGTTTATTGGTGTAATCTCTGTGATTTGGTAAAGAAGGTTGTTGGGGGGATTATTTTATTAAACGAGGATAGATGCGTTTCAAATTATTCAATAGATTTTTGTACTAGTTGGTTGCCCATCCTTAGATACGAAGTAAGTAAAAATAAGATAAATATAATTTAATGTGTCCGTAACTATGGAAATACATAAACAATGAACTGTCATGGTTGACGGTCAAGAAGCTTTTGAGAACAGAAGTAGATATTCTTCCGAAACGTTAACTGCCTATAGCTTTCATTTTTTAGTTTATAACTTTGTTCCAGTTTATATATTTGGGTGTAAGACTTTTTGAAACAGTCAAGTATTTAAGAACCAACCTCAGTCTGATCCGTTGGCGCAGAGGTTTTTTCATTAAAATTTTTAAATATTTTTCGGTGGCAAAATACCCAACAAAAAGTAAGAAAATATGATTATGCCACAAATAAACAATTATAGACGGTAATTCTGGTAATTCTGGAAAAAAAAAGTTGAAATTTTCCACCATAACACGAACTTCTTGTCAGTGTACACACCAGAACCACTTCGATTTCGGCCGATTCGGATCCCGTATCCACAATGTAGGTGCTTTTTAGAACAATGCACTTTTTACGCACTGAAAAAAAAAACCTTTTCATAATAACACATAGTATAAATAGTAATATTATTTATCAGAATTCAGAACTCCGTTATTTGACAAATCAGCCATATAATTGTTGCGCATAAATTGCGACGACCTGGGGGAGCCTAGGGAGAAGAGGTTGCTCTTTTTAATAAATAAATTATTATAACTTTTACATATATTTATTTAATACACTAAATCATGGTAAAAATCAAAGAGAAATAAAATGGAATTGGCAAATAAAATCATTAAAAATAAGACATAATAAAATTGTTCCAAAAAAATAGATATAATAAAAGTGTTCTTACCCAATCATCATAGCAGAGGAGATGTGCCTGGACACCAATGGACTGCCTATCATTAATTGATTCGAGTATTTATATAAATGCTACTTGCTTAGTCAGCATATTCCATATAGGTAGAAAATAATTTATAGTTAAATGAACTTTATTAATTATTATTATGTCTTTGAAATATGACACTAAGCTTCCTTTAAATATTGTAATATGCTATAAGTTAAATGAAATACATAAAATTAATTTGGGAAAGATACAAAAATTATTTTACTAGATTTAGGAATCAATTAAGCCTACCTACAGAGAACATGCCAATAAGTAATTTTGAAAACTTAACGGTCCTCGTGGCAAAATAATAATGCTTTTATGATCATCGTCGCCAATACCAAAAACTGGTGTTTCATTAAGAATATTTTCAATATATAGTGTCCCAAATTGGTTTACTTAAAAATGGCCCGTTTTTGTTACTGCCCAATAAGGACCAGCGAGGAGGTGTGATAACACATACCTTGCCAGGAAAGGAAATGCTCCTTACTCTTTTCGGATACCACCTACTGACTTTCAGTCTGGTTATCAGTAATAAGTGGTATCCGAGAAGTGAAGGAACATTTGTGCTGGTGAAAATGTTCATTGCCCTTCTTGAACACCACTTATTACTGATAACCAGGTTGAAAATCTGTAGGTGGTATCCGAGAAGGGCAAGGAACATTTGCGCTGGCGCAAATGTTCCTTGCCCTTCTCGGACACCACTTATTACTGATAACCAGGTTGCAAATCTAGGTGGTATCCGAGAAGGGCAAGGACCATTTGCGCCAACCTGGTTATCAGTAATAAGCGGTGTCCGAGAAGGGCAAGGAACATTTGCGCCGGCACAATAGTTCATTGCCCTTCTCGGATACCACTTATTACTGATAACCAGATTGAAAATCTGTAGGTGATATCCGAGAAGGGCAAGGACCATTTGCGCCGGCGCAAATGTTCATTGCCCTTCTCGGGCATCACTTTATTAATGATAATCAGGTTGAAAGTCAGTAGGTGGTATCCAAGAAGAGCAAGGAGCATTTCCTTTTCTGGCAAGGTATGTGCGTCATCTCAACTCCTCGCTGGTCCTTAGTGGGTAATAATAAAAACAGGCCATTTTTAAATAAACCAATAAGTAAGTAAGTAAGTAAGTAAATCTTTTATTTCAACAGATTTGAATACAAAATATTTTTATCTGTGAAATACGTCATATTTCACCAAATATGGTGACACCCATGGAAGTTATATAATATAATAAACACAATTATACAAGCATATCAAAACAAAGACGGAAAAATATAAAAAATACAGAAACAACATCAATTAGCAACTAACAATATAAATATATATGTAAATACAATGTAAAGGCCTATGCAGAGAAAAAATCATTAAGTGTGTAACAATTTTTTTCTATTAAGTGTTTTTTGAGAGATTTTTTGAACACATGTTGATTTGCAGATTCCTTAATTTCTGGAGGTAGAAAGTTGAATAGTCTGCAGCCATTGTATATAATGCTCCTTTGATATAAGGAGGTTGAATGAGCGTCAGGTTGAAGTTCAAACTTATGACGAGTATCATGGTCATGGGGAGTTATATTTTGAGTGAACATAGCTCTGTTTTTCAAAACAAAGCAGCATACTTCATAGATGTAGGTACCAATAACTGTTAGTATGCCAAATTGGCGAAAAGCGTTTCTACAGGATTCCCGATAACCTAGATTTGCTAAGATTCGTATTGCAACTTTCTGTAAAATAAAAACACGTTGATTTTGCCCAGTGCTTCCCCAGTTTACAATTCCATTTCTTAGGTGGGAGTGAAAAGATGAATAATAGAGGGTTTTAAGAATGTTACTACTGCAGTAATTTTTCAGAAATCTTAATGCATAGCAGGACTTACTTAGTTTTCCACAGAGATTTTCGATGTGTGTGTTCCATCGCAAATTATTATCTAAGGTGATACCCAACATTTTGACGGAGTCTACAGTTTGTAATGGAAAGCTATTGTTCAAAGAGTATGTAGATCTTTGCGATTTAAACAGCATGCACTGTGTTTTATCATGATTTAAGCACAAATGATTATGCTCAGCCCACTCCGTAATCATAGAGTAAACTGTACTTGCAAGTGTCATAAGATTGTTTATGTTTTCAGTTGTTATCAATACATTGGTATCATCGGCATATTGTGTAATCGTAATAGATTTTACATCCTGTAGGTAAAAATTTAAATCATTTGCAAAAATTAGAAACAATGTAGGGCCTAGAATTGATCCCTGAGGGACACCGGTTAATATATTTCGACTTGAACTTGTTTTGCCATTCGGCAGGCAAACTTTCTGAGTGCGCTCCTGAAGGTACGTTTTAAACAACTATAGGTTTACGCCCCTAATGCCATACCTAAAGAGTTTTGCTAATAATAGTTCATGGTCTACATTATCAAATGCCTTACTGAAATCTATAAAGAGCCCTAGAGCCGGAATCTTATTGTCAATTGCTCTAGAGATTTCAGAGACAAAATTGGTAATGGCTGTATCAGTATTTTTGTTTTTAGTATAACCATGTTGGTTTGGGGAAATTATTTTATATGTATAAAGGTATATAGTTAATTGATCATTTATTGCAATTTCGAGGACTTTTGAGAAACTGGAGAGAAGGCTTATAGGTCTGTAATTAGCGATACTGTTTGGGTTGCCTTTCTTATATGAAGGATTTACGATTGCAACCTTAAGTTTCGATGGAAAAAATACCTTCTTGAAACATTAAATTGATTATAAATGTTAGGGGTTTGCAAATCAGATACTTACACTTTTTTAGAAGATTGTTGGATATATTGTCAAAACCGCTAGAATTAGAGCTTTTTAATTTATTAATTATTTCAATGATATCAGAGTCTACTAATGGAGCTAGAAACAGGGAGTTGTTTTTCATTGGCACATTGGATTCCAGAAATGCCAGATCATTATTAGTACTTGGAAATGGACCAGTAGTAAAATGTTGAATTAATCTGTTTGCCAGATTTGTGCCAGTTAACCTAATATTGTTATCAATAATTTCTATGTTGTGATAAGAATGTTTTTTATTTTGCAAATTAGATATTATTTGCCACATCTGTTTTTGTTTGTTTTCAGCTTGACTGATTTGTCTATCATAGTATAGCCTCCTTGCAATTTTTAATTTGCTATTATAAGTTTGATGGGTTTCATTCCGTAGCCTAATGAATTGAGGATACCTATTCGAAAGATCAGTGTATATTGATAGTTGATGTTTAAGCATTACTATTTCATCGTTTATCCAATGGTCATGATTAATATCATCATTATCAGCAACACAGAATTTTCGCAAAGGAAAATTTATATCAAAGTGATACATAAATGTATTAAAAAAATTATCAAATGCTCTCTCTGTAGAAGTAGAGTTATATATATCATACCAATTTTCATTGTTCAAGATCCGAAGAAAGTTTGTAGTGTTCTCTGAATTGAAACACCGTTTATATATAGTTTTTTTGATCGATTTTTCCTTGTTTACATTAATTATCAGTGTTTGAGCTAAGTGATCAGATAAGTTCAGATCAACAATATCGGCTAGAAAATTGTCAAATTTGTCATTTAGTAGCATGTTATCGATGCAAGTACTAGAGTTACTCGAAATCCGCGTCGGTTCTTTTATTACAAACTGAAAACCCTGACGATCCAAGATATCTTTGAACAATATTACATTATTCTCATTTGATAAGAAGTTTAAGTTGAAGTCACCAACTATCATATATGGGACACACTATATATTGAAAACTTTCTGAATAAAACACCAGGTTTTGGTATTGGCGACAATGATCATAAAAGCATTATTATTCAAATTATATTTTTTATTTTATCAATTTTAATAGGTACTTATAAAATGAATTTCTTTGTTGTGCCTTGAGACACCAACTTTTCAGGGTATTTTGACACGCATGCGTGACAATCTTATGGCTGAACTGTCAAATAATGGAGTTCTGAATTCAGATAAATAAAATTACTCTATATATTAAGTACGTATTATTAAGAAAAAGCAATTTTTTTGCAGTGCGTAAAAAGTGCATTGTTCTAAAAAGCACCTACATTGTGGATACGGGATCCGAATTGGCCAAAATCGAGATGTTTTTGGTGTTTACACTAACAAAAAGTTCGTGTTATGGTGGAAAATTTCAAAAAATGTTTTTGGAAAAATTATGCGTTTGTATTGAAAACCGACTTCAGATTCGTGTTCTACGACCCCAAATTGGTGTACCCTGAAAAAATTACGTGAAAATTCCAATGCCCCTTTATTCTCTAGAATTACCTTATAGACAATAAATGAAACTATATAATCAAGTGTATCAATACAAGCCATTTTAAAATCGAAACATTCTGTAAGCACCTGCGCACACTTTGTACACATACAGGTCTATTCTGTAACATTTTTGTTAAGCTTTAACGGCAAAGGTCACTGTTAAAATAATTAGCGAAATGAAGTTAACGGTCAGTGGTATTCTGTACACTTTTTTTAAGGTTAAATTTAACCAACATCGTTTAAAATTAGAGGCGACTTTGGACCTGCCACTAAAATTTAACGGTACCGTTAAAGAGGCAAAAACACCGTATTTTATTTTTGGTTCATAAAATTTTGTATAATATCATTCAGTAAATGGCACTTTATTTATGTTTGTCAATGAGTTTGAGATTCTTTTGACGACCCATTTCCTCATTTATATTCAGTAATTATTTTTCCGCCTTCAAATAATCGTAATCATAACCTCAAATAGAAGCGCGGTCGTTAAAAACTTATGACTTTAACAGGTCCGTTAAATGGTCGCATACAGAATAGAAAAATGAGTTATTATTTTAGCATTCCGTTAAAATTAAAAATTTAGCAGGGCGTTTATTTTTAACCAAAAAACTACAGAATAGACCTGATAACAGGCTCCCCTACAGCAGCTAACTCCTAAAAAAAAATCTGCCAAAAGCATCACACAATCAAAATATGTAGTAGTTATTGAATTAAACCAAATGTATGCACACAATGTAATTATTGTAATTGAGCTAAGTTTTCCACTTACGACTTTCTTTTGCAAAACTATTTCCAAGATGCCCTCTGCATTTCCGTCTAAAACTTTAAACTTATCGTCACATATTTTCAAACAAAGTCTGCATATTGATTCTTTGATTCCCATTTCTGTTTACAAATAAACAATCATGTAATGGAAACGAGGAACAGTTTAACAACAATTAAAAAAGACAAATTGGACTCAAATGAACTTAGCGACATTAACAAGTTAACAACACCGATCCAGGTCTATTCTGTAACATTTTTGTTAAGCTTTAACGGCAAGGTCACTGTTAAAATAATTAGCGAAATGAAGTTAACGGTCAGTGGTATTCTGTACACTTTTTTTAAGGTTAAATTTAACCAACATCGTTTAAAATTGGTCCTTAAAAACTTATGACTTTAACAGGTCCGTTAAATGGTCGCATACAGAATAGAAAAATGAGTTATTATTTTTAGCATTCCGTTAAAATTAAAAATTTAGCAGGGCGTTTATTTTTAACCAAAAAATTACAGAATAGACCTGAACAAATGTTAAATATAACCTTATGTCGTTGAATATAACCAACCCGATTGATGATCCTGAAATTAGCTCCGTTTTCATAAGGAATTTTTTCACGACCTTCAGTTTATGCCCGTTTTAAAATTAAAAGTTATACCTCACTCTTATTTAAAATAATTGCTCCTGTTGGGTATCTAGCGAAAATAACGCGGCTACGTAAAAGAATTTATAAATTCGTTTGGGCTGCATAGACGTAGAGAAATCGGTTTAGGGCCGGTTTATCAATGCGAGCAGAATATAAGGGCGTTTTCTTTATTTCAACATTTTTTTCTGGTTGAAACCATCTGTGATGGAATATGGTGGAATGACGTCATCAACTGATGAACACGCCAATTTAGCAATAAAAGAATAGTTTTGTTGGTTTCATCCTAACCTAACATTAAGCTTGTTTACTTTCTGCTTTCGTTCCGCAGAGTCATTCGTAATCATAAGGTACATGTCTCATGTGTTGTCTCTGCCCCTATCATGCAATTTTGTATGATCATATGATCATTGTTCATTGAAATACTGTTTATTATGTTCACTGCAAACGAAAGCAGCTTTTGATTACTGTTCATTTCAATCCTGTTTATTATGATTACGAATCACTCTGCTGAACGAGAGCAGCTTTTATTCCAAGTCTCTTTATCTGAGTTGCAAGTAATGTATGCAGAAAATGATTAATGAATAGTAGAAAAAAATTTAATAATTAAAAGGGTGCCACATATGTAAAAATAAAAAATTATATTTTACAAACTGTGGCACATCATGCTGATGCTGTTGGATCAGTCGTGTATTCAATGTCATTACATGTTATTTTTATAGTTATCCGATCTAAGAATTCCATAATTTTATACAATGTTATTGTCTATAACTAACTTTTGAGGTTAGATTCACATCCACCAAACAACATTCATCAGTCCACCATCACAAGTTTATGGTTGGACCAGGGGCGGTTTTAACATGCTGGCCGCCCCCGGCACTATTTTAAGATGCCGCCCCTACTCTTAAAAAATGTAACATAATATAAATGCTACCCAAAAAATGTTTACCAAAAAAAAAATAATACTAAAAATTTTTATTTTATTTTAAGGTGGCCATTCCCTAGAAAGAGACATCCGATAGGGAAATATTTATTATTTTTGCCCATAACTTTTTTTCTTAGTACGTATATTTTAAAAAAATATAAGAGTACCTAAGTAGAACTATAACAAGACTATTGCTATGAATTTTCACTCAATAATTTCAGTGGTTTGCAAAATAGCTCGATTTAAAACTACGAAATAGGAAGATTAACACAATTTTTAAATTTAAATCGAACTATTTTGCAAACTACTAAAATTATTGACTGAAAATTCATAGTAATAGTCTTGTTATGATTCTACTTAGGTACTCTTATAGTTTTTTTAAATATACGTACTAAGAAAAAAAAGTTATAGCTAAAAATAGTAAATATTTCCCTATCGGATGTCTCTTTCTAGGGAATGGCCACCTTAAAAGAACAAAGGACACTACACATTAGAGGTGAGTGGTATATAAAATGACTTTTCTGTATAACACCTATTTATTAAAAATAAAGAAGAGATAAAATAATTTTAAAAATAAAATAATTAAAAAAATATATATACAAGGTAAGGACGAACTTTTCTTCCTTTTTTTACAGCAAAATCATTGATTATATCTCCTGTATTCATAGTTTTTAAAATTTCTTTTTCAATATTTAATACTGCTAGTGAATTTAGCCTTTCCTGCGTCATTTTGGACCGTAAGTAATTCTTTACCCGTCGCAAGGTCGAGAAACTCCTTTCTCCAGAACAGTTTGTAGCGGGTATTTATTTTCTAATATAAATTAGATATGAAAGAAAGCCGCTACTGACTGCCATCCATGTTGCTCGATGCGTTGTTTTGGCTTCAATGGAACTGTCGCATTAGCGGAATCATAAAAACGACTAAAGCAATATTCAAAAGAAAAATATTCTGCCGCCCTTGAAATTTTGCCGCCCTGGGCACTCGCCCAGTGTGCCCAGTGGTAAAACCGCCACTGGGTTGGACACTGAGGTGATGCAACCAGATGATATCCATCATAAATAAAAGAACAAATTTTAACCATCAGGAGCGTATTCAGATGAATTACACGGTAAAGAATAATCGCCGAACGCGGGACATTTGGTTGTTTCTATATATTGAATAAATCATCTGAACGACTTTAGACAAATTAATGTATACATAACCTATATGCTTAGTAGTTGATGATTATTGAATAGTTTATATTATACTACTAAATATAAATTCAGTTTACCTGTGCCATGTTAATGTTCAAGGGTTTATGAGTAAATTTAATGAAATTGAACTATTTACCCTTATTGAAAATCTTGATATATTATGTATAAGTGAACACTGGATTTCAAACAATGACATAATTAATCTTAAGTTTCCCGGTTTTAATCTTGTTTCTTATTATGCTAGAAGTGCTCATATACATGGTGGAGCACTAATATTGGCAAAACCTGGTAGAAATTGTGTTAATTTGGATGAAATTAATAAATTGTCAGTAGAATTACAAATTGAAATATGTAGTGTGATATATCACACTTCTAATAAAGTAAGAATTGTATTGATTACGTTATATCGACCGCCAACTGGCGACATAAATATTTTAGTATCTAAATTATCGGAGGCCTTAACTATTGCTGTGACAAAATCAGATTACATTATGTTAAGCGGAGACTTAAATTTAGATTTTAATAGTAAAGTATTAAGTACAAAAATATTAATTGATATTTTTGACTCTTTTGAATTGAGTGTTGTAACAAATGTACCCACTCGAGTATTTACAAACGGGAAAGGCCAGACATCATCTAGTTGTATCGATTATGTAGCAACAAATATACCATTTGAAATGTTAAAATGTAAAGTAACAAATCCCAACATTGCCGATCACTTTGCACATGTTGTTTCAATTTCAATGAAAGACCATAGAAAGAATACAGTAAATACTATGCAAGTGAGCACCAGACAATTTACTGAACATAATCTCAATGAGTTGAACTACCATCTAAGTAGGACTGACTGGAGAGGTCTATTGTACTTAGATCTCAATGGAGCTTTCAAATTGTTTTTGGAAAATATAACGTGGTGTCTCAACGTTAGTTGTCCTGTCAAAACTTATAAAAAACATAATGTAGAAAAATCAAAAAATGGCTGGTTATCTACAGAATTAATTCATGAAAGCAAACAACTAAAAGATATGTATCATTATATCAACCAAGGCAACAATAAAGATGCAAAAGCAACATATAATAAGAGAAAACAGGAATATAGAAAAAAAATAAAAGAAGCCAAAACACAATTTTATAGTAATAAAATAATGAACTCAAATAATAAACCCAAAGCAACATGGAAAATTATAAATGAAAAACTTGGCAGAAATAAAATTAATAACAGTAAAATTGTGCTAAATTATGATAGTACTGAAATAACAGACCCAAATGTAATTGCTGATTTATTTGCAGATCATTTCTCTACACTAGCCGAAAAAAAGCTACTGAATCATTTTGGTTCCAATTTAGTACTACCTTGTACTCTACTGAATAAAACGGAAAATTCAATTTTTTTTGAACCTGTCACTGAACTTGAAATTAAAAATATTATAAACTCCTTAAAAAATACAAAATCTAGTGGTTTCGATGAGATAACAACTCATGTACTAAAAAACATTTCTAATAACATAATACAACATTTGGTATATCTGTTTAATTTATCGTTAGAAGTAGGTCAATTTCCTGACATACTAAAAATGGCATCAGTATTACCATTACATAAAAAAGATGATCCGATGAATATTGAAAATTACAGACAAATATCAATTCTAAGTATATTATCAAAAATTTTAGAAAGAGTTGTATATAATAGAATTGAATCTTTTTTAGAGAAATACAAAATTTTAACAGACTCACAACATGGTTTCAGGAAGCACAAATCCACAGAAACAGCATGCTGCCACTTAATGGAATATGTATATTCCAATCTTGATAGAGGCCAGTATGTTGTTTCTCTATTCTTTGATCTATCTGCAGCATTCGACACTGTAAATCATCAATTTCTTATAGAAAAATTATATAATATAGGTATTAGAAATTCTCCTCTAAGTTGGATCAAATGTTACCTTAGTGGTCGGAAAATGATTGTAAAATTAGCAGACAATACATCAGAAATTCGTGATGTAAAATTGGGCGTTCCCCAGGGTTCTGTTCTCGGCCCACTGTTGTTTGGTATTTATGTGAATGACCTTCCATTTAACATTTCAAATGGCATAGTTACAATGTTTGCAGATGATATGACAATAACTATTTCGGCAAAAAGTCCCGAGGAAATTCAGTTTGTGGCAAAGCTAGTTGTAGAAGAATTAAACATATGGTGTGATAGAAATAAGTTAATACTGAACAATAAAAAAACTATCTGTCTAAACTTTCACCTACAAAAACCCCTCCAAGAGGACCTGCTATCAATGATAAATATAAAGTTTGCAAAAGAAGTTAAGTTTCTAGGTACCTTCTTGGACAAAAGATTGTCATGGAGCTCTCAAATTGAGCATGTCTGCAAGCAGCTCAACAAGGGATTTTTTGCTATCCTTCAGCTCAAAAACTCGATGAATGAGCAGGTACTCTTGGATGTCTATTACTCTCTATGCTATTCATGTATCTCATATAGTATTACATCCTGGGGTAGTGCAATTGAAATGAATAGAGTATTTATAGCACAAAAAAGAATCGTGAGACTTATATTTGGGTTGAGATATAGAGAAAGTTGTAGAGACATTTTTAAACAAAAAAGAATTTTAACTGTTCCTAGCATATTTATTTTAAAATGCATCACGCTTTTCACAAAACTTAAAGACAAGTTCACAATGTTGTCTTCAAGTCATAACTACAACACTAGACATGGTGATCTTATTTCTATTCCCAACCACAAAACTAGCAATTTTAAACATTGTTTTTATTACAATTGTATAATTTGTTACAACGCTTTACCAAATGAAATTCGCAGTATAAAAAATTGTCATAAATTAATGAAGGAAACAAAGAATTTTCTGCTTGAAAATGGATACTATAATTTACAGGAGTTTCTGTACAGAAATTAATACAGTTCTACTTTGTTTGAAGATATTATTATTATTATTATTGTTTTTTTTTTCTTCTTCATTCCATTTAACAATATAAATGTTTATTAAATCTTTCATGTTAAATTTGTGTGTGATAGTGATTATTTACTTACTTTACCATAAGTATTTTATATATATTATATGTATATTGTATTTGTTTATTTATTGACTTGTATTTTATTTATTTATACTTAAATGTAATACTGAATCGACCTGCCATATGTACAATAATTGTATCGTCTTGTGGTTAATAAACTATCTATCTATCTATCTATCTACTTCTGTGCTTAATAGAATTTTTTTTGTCACTTAATGAATGCTTTGTTTGAGCAAGATGAATTAGAGGAAGATTCATCTGAGTTAGTTGGATTTTAGATAGAACAAATGTAAATATAAGATACACTTTTGTGCATGAAATCCATACCAGGTTTTCTAAGGAAGAATTCAAACGCAATTTTAGATTGATGAGACAAACGTTTAATTGGGTTCAAAGCCACATTTAAAGACAAATTAGATACCAATTCAAAATACGCTGACTATCCAGCTTCTGCGCATGCGGGACCATTTTCATCGATGTCCCGAACAACGGTAAAAAGTTGCGTATCCGACGATGGTCGCTTCAACCATCTGAACGCTGGTAACTTTAGCACTTCGTTGTATCTGAACGATGCAAGCGCACTCGATCCACAACCGACGAATCATCTGAACACGCTCCTGGCACTGAACTATACATAATAAATGGAAGACCAATAGAGATATATGCGCGTGAACAAAATGCTTCAATCATGCGATTGAAGGTCCCGGGGTTCTGCGTCGCCGCAGTAGAAATCTAGTATTAAAAGTATGTTGGTGATTGAGTCAGAATGCTTCTTGTAGACGGTATGCGCCGACGCGATTTTTCTTTGATTTGTCTCCCGTAGCGGGAGGTCTTGGATTAGTGCAGAATTTCAGAGCCGGTGTCCAGCTTTTTTAGCGGTTGTCTTATGTAGTACTTTGTAACATAAACAATTCGTGATAAGATAAAGAATAAAGCAATATGGTCCGGTCTTGTTCCTGTTTGTTACCTATACTTTGAGTAAGTACCTTTTGTTCTTGTCCATTCTGTAAAATATACTATCCTCTAAATATCGGCGACAACTCCGAGTTTTGGGATCTTTTCTCTTACCGTGGGTAATTTTGCCTGAAAAATGTTCGTTAGGCTATACTTTCCGAGGTATCTACTGAACTCTACATGATAAATATACCTATAGAATTCATTGGATATTCAGGATACAAAATTGTCTAACCTCACCTTTTTCCGTAATTCTTTAGCGAATTTTAAAGTTTATTACTATTTGTGAATCTACCTAAATAATGTTAAACAATCCAAATTATGTGCGTTACTGATATGGACTTGATCTATTTAAAAATATGTTACATTACCGTAAGTACTTTTTATAAATATAACTTTGTCAAATAAGTAAGCGTGAACTGTAAAATGTGAGACTAGTCAAATTTGAAAATCTTGGCACTGTATGACCACTGAAATGTATTATACTTAAAATAATAGAATGGGGTAGCAAAACATCTGTTATTTTAACTTTTTATGGAATGTAAAACTTGCACTAGCACCAATGTAAGTCAGTCTGTAATAACAACAGTGCAAGATACCTATATTATTTGCTAATTTCAATCTGCACAAAGAAAATATGTATACTTATGTCAGTTGTGCAAGCAGCTATACAGTAAGCATTTTCCAGATTTACAACAAGAAAGGGGGACACATCCACTATCGCTATATGTGAAGTAAAGACCATGCTTGATTTACTGTTCACATGTACATTGAATATACATATTATACTTTATTTTGCGTACACTGTGTGACACAAGCAATAAACCAATAGAAAGTAATTCGTATTGATATGAGAAAACTGAAAATTCGGTTAAATATCGGTAACTGCAGTGGAAAAATATGCCGGAGTACTTTGTACCCTTATATTAAGAAAAACAAAATCAAACGGACATTTTTGTATGCAAAATTGTGATCAGACAGGCAAACTTACCATGTAAATAAGAATAATAATGTACCTATTGCTTAAGAATACATCTCTCAAATTATTTTCAGGTTGACTTCGAAAAGGTATTTTACCTTGGCTAAAGGCTATTGGTAGAAATTCTCAAATCGAGAAGCTGAGCTATATCAATGTAATTTGCAGTGAACATTTTGCTGATACACATTTTATGTATGAGGGGGAAATGAAACGTCTGAAACCTGATGTAGTTCCAACCCTGAAATTAGGCCCTCAAAAACCTTTATCTTCTATAGTCCACCCAGTGCCATGGTAGATATAATAATTTCGTATCTTCATGATTTCTGGAATAATTCTATAATTTGGTTTTAGTATTGATGTAGATATCCGTAGTACTTCATCTGGCATTTCAGCGTATGGTCAAATGGCATCTCAGGTGTATATAGAAGCAGATAAAGAAAATATAGATATTTTACAGAAAATGTATCATTTTAAATTTAAATTTACCTGAGAATATTAAAAGCAGTACCACTTTAAATACATTCAAGAGTAGGCTTAAAAAGTATTTATTGGATGAGAAGACATTTGTATTGTCCGTTGAAAGTGTCCAGCCTGAATTTAAATTTAATTTTAAGTACTTGTTTTTAAAGTCATGTAATACCGATTGTTATATGTTCTCTGACTGTTTTATTTATTTAAGTGAAATTTTATAGTATGTATTACTTATTTTGGTTTGTATATATATTTTTTTTGTTACATTTTATTGCGTTACCTAATTTAAGTTACTTGTATCAAAGGCAAAGACTACACAAACGTGTGAATCTAAAATACATGATTTTTCAATAAAGTATTTAATGTAAGTTGTTACTGTATATTTCTTTATTCCTCCAATAATAAATACCTTCTACTTTGTCACTAATTTTAGTGATCTTGCAATACTAATATTAGTCTACCTATATTAAATTCACTAAAGTATTTACAACTTGACCAAAAAAGTATTTTTCAGGTTTCACTTTTAGCTTTTATTCATATTAAAATTATATTTCGATCTCTGAGGCAGAAAATATGACTCCCTTTTTTGGTGGACTCTGTAATCAATTCTCAATATGATCGTACATTATCAAGAACGTTTACTAGAAGAAAATTGAAAATTAAATAATTATGTTTTGAGCATGACAACTTTTATGTTCTTTAATAAAAATTAAGACAAAGGTTAACTGTATAAGAAATGTCAATCTATACTCGCATATTTTTGGTGATTTCTGAAAAAAAAGCCAAATTAAAAATACTTGCAATAAAAATAGAGCCGGCCCTGGCTTTCTACACAATGCGACTGCGCTCCTCCCCGGGGTCGCCATACTTGCGCGAGATTCAATTTGAAGTACAAATAGGTATAGACATTGGCATTCCATTTATATGTAGAGTTCAGTGGCTCCTGGTTGATCCACCAGACAATAAAGGAACAACATTGGTGGAACTGGTGCCACCTGATGGACTCAACGTTGAAATAAAGAAAACGCCCTAAGTGTTATCCTATAGTTAAGTCACAGTTTAGTAATATGGTAGGATCGCTTCCTCTTCTGTGCGTAGTCCACGCGTCGATAGCAGGAGTGGACAGTGGATTATAATCTGTATTAAACTCTGATTTAACTATAGGATAAAAAATTCAAAGAATTTATATAAATTCTTTGTATAGGATAACACTTATCCCCGCATTCATAAGGCCGGTTTGTGAATGAGAGAATAAGATTTATCCAATAGTTAAATCGCAGTTTAATAATTCAATAGGGTCACTTGCCCTATGGTGCCTAAAATATCTCTATTAACAAATCACGTGTAGTGATAAGCGTAAACGATTGATTTCAGTAACCAAATACTAATTACTCCAGTGATTTCAACAACCTGATAATAATTCAAATTATGGTCACTAGAATGCTAGAAATAACCTATAATTGCCATTACTCATTACTATAGCTACTTTCGTTTGCAGTGAACATAATAAACAGGATTTCAATGAACAATAATCATATGAAACAAAATGATGCCAGCAGGGACAGAGAATATTTTTCAGTGGCAATATACCCAATAAAAAGTAAGAAAATCTGAATATGCCACAAATAAACAATTACACACCATAGACAGAGACAGCACCTGAAACAGGTTCCTTATGATTACGAATCATTCTACCGAACGAAAGCAGCTTATATCAATCGGTTAGTAATCATGTTTCTTATATATGTATTTATTGTAGGTACGCTTTTCAATAATCAGGTTAACTCGCTGCAAGATCGCTCTTTAGCGATCTTGGGTGATAACCGAGCGATGAAGAAGGTTATCTCAATAACCGGTCACTATTCAATCGAATGATCCTATTTTTATTCTAACCTTGCTTTCCTTCCCTCCACGCCTGTTGTTGAAATTCTAATTCTAACCTTAGTTCTTGTCGCATTGTTAGAAGATTTATTCTAAAAAAATATCGTAAAATGGATAATAATGAACTACTGTTAACTGCTTCAGAATCTGCCCAGCAATTTTCAGTAGGTTTATGGAATTACAGTACGTTAAACAGCCATAAGTTTTATAAAAACGGTGGTACAATAGCACCAAAATGTTTGGATATTGTAGGCCAAGACTATGTGCTAGGCGCGGAACTGGGGAAGCCACTGCTACATGTTTGGCCCCTAAATAGTCAGGACTGTTCCAAAAACGTCAGGTTTGAATTTATGCAATACCCAACCTACCAGAAATTTTCTAATCGAATTTTTTAATCCTTAGGTTAATTTTACCAGAACCAGCCACATGTTTAACTCTTTGTCCAAGAAGTATATACTTGGCAGCTGGAGTAAGCTGCAAGCTATATATTTGGCAACTAACTTCTGGAAAATTGCTCTCAATTCAACAAAAAAATTTTCAGCCTGTAAACTGCATAAAGTTTTCAAGCGATGGTGAATGTTTAATAATTGGTGGCCAAGATGGGATGCTAATAGCGTACAATTTTGGTGATTTGATTAGTATTTCAAATAACTTTTTAACGCAGAGCGACATTGGACAGGTAGAACCAATCTATACAAAACATGATCATACAATGGCTATAGAAGATATTCATGTAGGTAAGTGTCTGTATTTTAGGAGTCACAGTCCTGATTAGTTAATTTTGCTTGTTATTAAATAGCCGTTTTTCCGAATTAATTTCCTACAGGGTTGAAAATATCTTTTACACAGTGGACACTAGTGTTTACCTAAATTTTGTATTTTTGAATTTTTCATGCGACACGTCAACTGGTGCCAATATGAAGTTTAAATTCAAATATGTTAAAATTTAGTTAAAATTTAATAATATTTGGGAATGGTGTCGTACCACAGGGTGGTAAGGGGAAATCTCTTAATTTTCACCCTTTGCCACCAATATAATACCAGAGAATGATTATTAACCTCACAAAAATATAAAAATAATAAAAAAATTAACTGTATCATGGGGTTAGATTTGCTGCCATCACTCGTTTTAACAGGGAAAAGAATTTATGGTTAACGCTCTTTGGGATGGTGATCCATGAGCCCCGGAAAGTAAAGTGGAAAGAACTCTCGTAGGGAGATAATAATGCTAAGTCTCCGAATTTAATTTACTTTAATAAAAAAGGAATTATGAGATTTTACAAGTATAATACATTAATCACCTTTGCATCACACATCAAGTAACATATAGAAATAATAAGAAAACAATACAAATGAACGTTAGCTCACCCCTATCCTAAGACACTCACTATGTTTCAAAGCCCGGTATTCACGAACACGCAATGATATTTCTTTCAATAAATTTTGAGAACTATTTGTTATATTTTTTAAACCCAGGGAAATTAAAGTAAACAAAATTCCACATTATATTAGTTTTTTTTTAAATTGCTTAAAACTCCGCAGTCTCGTAACTTCCTTATTTTTTAAGCTACGACATTATTCGGCACATCAAATTGTAAATATCAAGGCCTTTAAATATGCATACAGACTGATTTAAAAAAATATATATTACGAAATGACACGTAATTTTCTTGAATATTTTTTCCGTCACCCTGTACATGAACTGTGTTAATGCTTTCTTTAAAGGTTTTAATTAGCTTCAATTTATATCATTACATCATATTCGATATTTTCTTTCATTTTAGAGAAAAAAATTAAAAATTTTCTTTTTGACTCCAAACTGAATTCTCTTAAAATAAATTTGAAAAGAATGTAAATGATCTATAATCACTTATTTTTCGGTCAAATAATTTTAAATAAAAAGCGGACTGTAGGACTGGTATGGTTTGTCTCGTTGCAACAGATGTAATTCATATAGGGAACATTCACAAAAAAAGTATAGACAAAAAAATTGCAAAATAACGGATTTTGACTCACCTTTTGTGGGGATGCAAATGGAGGAGGTATGGTCTGGTTTTAGAGGTGGGGCGAGAAGGAATATTGAATGGAAAAAAAGGCAAATAAAAAAAAGGAATGTCAAAATTATTCCGCCGAATAATTAAAAATATGAATTAACAAATTATTTAATTATTGTCTGTAATTGTTTATTTGTGGCATATTCAGATTTTCTTACTTTTTATTGGATATTTGCCACTGAAAAATATTTAAAATTTTTTTATGAAAAAGCCTCTGCGCCAAACGGATCAGACAGAGCTTGGTTCTTGAATACTTGACTGTTTCAAAAAGTCTCACACCTAAAAATATATAAACTAGAACATTGTAATAAACTAAAAACTGAAAATTAAAACTATAAGTAGTTAACGTTTCGGAAGAGAATCTACTTCCGTTCTCAAGTGAGACATTAAATTATATTTATCTTATTTTTACTTACTTCGTCTCTAAGGATGGACAACCAACTAGTACAAAAATCTATTGAATAATTCGAAACGCATCTATCCTCGTTTAATAAAATAATCGTGGATTCTTTAAATTTTCTGTTAGTTCCGTTGCTCTCTTTTTCCAAAAATTGTATTTATAGTGTTCCGTGTGAGTGCGGAAAACATTACGTATGTGAATCATCTAGACCTTTTAACGTAAAGCTTGGTGAACATAGACATTACGCTAGAAGAAGAGAATTTGAAAAATCCAAAATTTGTGGACAAGCGTAGGATAATAATCATAGGATTAAATGGAACTTGGCGAAGATTTTGGAAAAAGAGAGCAACAGAACTAAAAGAAAACTTAAAAAATCCGCGATTATTTTCTTAAACGAGGATAGATGCGTTTCGAATTATTCAATAGATTTTTGTACTAGTTGGTTGTCCATCCTTAGAGACGAAGTAAGTAAAAATAAGATAAATATAATTTAATGTCTCACGTGACTATGGAAATACATAAACAAAGAACTGTCATGGTTGACGGCCAAAAAAGTTTTGAGAACGGAAGTAGATTCTCTTCCGAAATGTTAACTACCTATAGCTTTCATTTTCAGTTTTTAGTTTATTACATTGTTCTAGTTTATATATTGTTAGGTGTGAGACTTTTTGAAACAGTCAAGTATTCAAGAACCAACCTTTGTCTCATCCGTTTGGCGTAGAGGTTTTTAAATATTTTTCAGTGGCAAAATACCCAATAAAAAGTAAGAAAATTATTTAATTGTTGTGCATACACACATACCCATATACATATGCACTCATGGAGCCGAAATTATAACAATAATAGTAATAATAATGATAATAATATTTATAAAAAAAAAAATGAAATGAAAATATACATTTAAATGTAATGTGTAAATTTAAGTAAGAATGAAACAGTAAATAATAATTGTAAGATTTATTTGTAAAATTCATATAATAAACAATATTTAAAGTAAAAAAACAGCAACAACAAATAAAAGGAAACATTATTTTTGCTCTTTTGTGATATCACTTGATGAACCCATTGCTAATAAGTGCATGTTTTCATGTAATACACATTTTTTACTAATAAAATTTGGTTGCTCTTCTAGTGGCTCTTCAATATTTAAATAAAAAATGTTATAATCATGATTCAGTTTCATGAACTTCCTTACTTTTATTCATTTTATTTTATTCTCTCTACCTTTAAGTTGTTCAGATTTAATAAATCAACCATAGCTTTGTTATTAATAATGTTTCACATTTTCTAAGTTAGCCATGAAAGTTTTAATATGTCAAATTAATATACATCAGAGTAGTTATTTTCTGTTGAACATTAATTCACTCTTCAATCTACTAACAATTTGACATGGTGCAATTTTCAACTTTGGAAAAAATAGTTTTTATAATTTATGGAGAATATAAACATAATGCTAGGAAAGCTTGCAGTCTATTCTCAACGGTTTCCTGGTAGAAGCTGTCCTGACCATAACCATAAAATTATTTGTTGATAATCTTAAAAGATATGGTTAATTTACCAAACCAAAGACAAACAGTAGTAAACCGGTGAGGATTGATATTAATATAAATGAAGTTGTCGCTGCCGTTAATGAAAATCCACAAACGTCAATATCAGCAATCAGTGCTAGGACAAATGTTTCTTCGACTTTGGTCAGAAAAATTCTCAAAGACAAAAGTGCTTATAAAATGATTTTAATACAACAACTTCACCAAGGAGATTATGAATGACGACTTCATTTTATAGCACGGATGTCCGTACTGAATGAAAGATACAATTTCCTTCATAAAATTCTTTGGACCGATGAAGCGACATTCAATAAAAGCGGTAGTGTAAACAGGCACAATATATATTATTGGAGTGATTTTTGGAAACCAGTGGATACTACCTGTGCGATGGCCAGCTAGATCACCAGATTTAAATCCGCTGGATTTCTTTTTGTGGGGTTACCCAACCTCAGAACATTGAGGATTTAAAAAATAGAATAAGAAATGGATGTAATTTTATTCGACGGAATACCTTATTATGTACAGTCAATGGTGAATTAATAAAAAGATTTAACTACTGCATTCACGTTAATGGGCAAAGATTTGAACAATATTTGTAAAAAACTTTTAATTCTCATTTTACGATAAAATTTTTTAAGAGAACATTAATGTGTATTGCAAAGTCAACATTGTTTTATTTTTAGTATTCTTGTTAAGGTGGCCATTCCCTAGAAAGAGACATCCGATAGGGAAATATTTATTATTTTTGGCCATAACTTTTTTTTCTTAGTACTTATATTTAAAAAAACTATAAGAGTACCTAGGTAGAACTATAACAAGACTATTACTATGAATTTTCACTTAATAATTTCAGTGCTTTGCAAAACATCTCCATTTAAAACTACGAAATAGGAAGATTAACATAATTTTTAAAATTAAATCGAGCTATTTTGCAAACCACTGAAATTATTAAGTGAAAATTCATAGTAATAGTCTTGTTATGGTTCTACTTAGGTACTTTTATAGTTTTTTTAAATATACATACTAAGAAAAAAAGCTATGGCCAAAAATAATAAACATTTCCCTATCGGATGTCTCTTTCTAGGGAATGGCCAACTTAACATAATTAAGAATTATTTTGTTCATTTTTTTTTTTTCATAATTTTGCACAATATTTTTATTTTTAATAAATAATAAGTCTACCAGCTTATATATTTTTTTAAAGTATTTTTATTAAAACTTTCATGGCTAACTTAGAAAATTTGAAATATTACTAATAGCAAAACTATGGTTGATTTATTAAATGTGAACAACTTAAAAGTCGAAGGAATAAAATAAAATAAATGAAAGTTAAGGAGTTATTTTATAAATGTTTTCGTTACTACGTTACAAAATATTTCAGCTTATAAAAGTAAATCGTTTTATAACGATTTTTTAGTATCGTTGAGCAGCATTTTTAGCACCATTATAAATATACATTCGAATTATTTTATAGTTATTTCTTATCTTACAAAACAGTTATATTAAAGATCTATTTGTGACAATTTTGCCTTTAAGAATAAATGTTGTTCCGGAGCATGTTATATAATTATTATATAGCACTGTATTTGATATGGAAACAGCAACAAAGTCATTACAAAACAAAATTGTTTACTTGAGCATAAAAATGTGGTGGCTAACAATACAATAAAATATTGATTTCCTGCGTTAGCCCTGTATATATATTTAGCCATAATAAAAGTCTGTCATTTATTATAATTATAGGACACAAGTTGCTTCACTAGTAAAAGTAACTATGTGTTTTTGGCAATAAATAGACCATAAATAAACAGCTCTGTAAATAAGACGATTTACTGCTACTAATTTCTAGGTTATATTTATGCAAACTGAACTAATTCTGTTTCAATGGATGCATTTACAACTCAGTCCTAACAGATTTATCATATCGCGAAAGTGAGTGATTTATTTTTTAAAATTCATGAAAAAGTTACACTTAAGGCGTATTATTTTATAGATGTTTTATAGGAATCGTCTAACAATTTAAATATCGTGAAATGCTTGCTACTAACGCAAAAGTATTTTATAGAGGGAGGCCATCTTGAAAGGCCAGTGTTCTTGATAGCAAAAATGACAAGATATAAAAATTTAAAATATCAAAAGTTTATTAGAATTTATGGAGTCAGAAATGTGCTAACTATACAGTTATGACTACTAGAACAAATTAGTGTAAGTTACGTTGTAAAAAAACTCAAAATTCATAAAATCGTTATTTATAAAATTTCAAAAACTATTATAAATCATCTATAAATGTGAGGCCCGTTAAAAATATATTAAAAATATGGCGATAACTCACAGTAAAATTTTCTCTACTTGAAAAATTGCAGTCGTTGTAAGCCAGAACAAGTCTCTTAAATTATTATTATAGGCTATTGGGTACCTAGTATTAAATCACAATGCCATATACTTTTAGTGTCAAAAATGCTTCTTAACACATTAGCTGTGAACGGAAAATTTGTTATCATTTCAATATTGCGGAACATATCCTCCAGAATATGTAAGAAAATTGTATTAAAATGCGGTACAGATCTCCGGGGATATATAAATTTTTTTGAAAACTATTGTCCTCTAGAGTAACATAGTTTGAATTATATAAAAAAATTAAAGTTGAAATCTTCTACTAGATGATCAATTAGTATGGTACTACAGTCGTACATATCTCCGAGGACTGGAACCGCATATGAATAAGAAAAAATGAATAATGGGAGTTTAGCATTTGTTTATAGGGGTAAAACAAATATTTTTAACAAATATGTGTCATTTATTAATTATTGTACCTTTATTATTTATAATATATTACAATACAAGATATATAATTACGCATATTTAAAAAAATATGACCTGTATTGAGATAGTCAAGGCAATAGGCAGGTTTCTGTGGACAATCGTCACAATAGCTTATTACACATCTAACTTTCTTGTCCGCTTCCCGACTTGATAAAGTTTCTATTAGCTTATTATAACACCCTCTGCAGGGTCTCCTGTTTTTCTATCAGGCCTCTCTGGTGTGATAAAAGTGTGTAGCCTTTTTCTTGGAGAGTTTCACCAAGCCATTTGATAATCTTTTTTGAAATTCTGTTATACCTAATTTTGTGTCAGATATTATGTTGTACACAATCCATGCATTTACGATCGATAATCTCCAATGCGCAGAATCACTTATCGCCTTGTTAAAACCTGTACATATCCTCGAGGATATGTACCGCAAGTGAACCATGTTTTTATATTCACATGCGTTACATAGCCCCTGTGATATGTATAACTTTTTTTTCATATGAATTCAGCAAATTCTAACGGATCTAAAACTATACTTGACATAGAGAAATTCTAAGTATAAGTGGTTAAAACTGGCTTCGCATGCTGGCAGATCATGCTAGATTTGTGGCTCGCATATCGAAACAATTGTATGCATATTGCGAGGGACATGTATCGCAGCTAACGTGTTAAACTTTTAGGATACATTTTAGAAATCGTTTTATTTTATTAGTGTGTATGAAGCAGCATTTTTTTTAAAATAGTGACTATTTGAAAACTCTTATAAACTAGTTGTTTAGTTGTTTTGTAGTAGTAATTTAACAAACAGTGAAGTGTATTTTATAGTACAATTAAATGAAGCTTTAATAAAACTGCTATATAATGCTGGTACTGAATTTTCATAAGGCTTCTGGAAATGTATATACAATTATTTTGTAATGGTTCCAATAGGCATTACAAAATATCAACAGCGACTGAAATATTTTATAGGATGGTGCCAACTTTGCATTTATAGCTGCTGTGAAAACGTTGTGAAAGTGTTTCGGAGAGTAAAGTTGTTTTATAAAATTTGTATCAACTTTTATAAAATATCAAATTGTTAATTGGGTGGGTTTTGTAGGGCTTTTTATTAGCTGCATTTGTTACATACATTTTTTTTCTAAAGTTATTAGTTTTTTTTATTTATGAAAAACTGATTTCTCAGCTTTACGAATTATTTAAACAATGTGGCACTGAATAAAAAGCATTACCGAAGCATGATATTCAATATTCTTGCATTTTTCGGTCAAACCTTAATTCGATTACACTGGTAAGCTTTTATATAGACCTTATACTTTGATACTATACCACTTTCAGCCATCGTACTTATCATACATTTTTTGTAAACATAATGCATCTTTTAAGTGCCACATCTCTGAAATGCCACCACATAGCACAGGCAGACCAACATCATTTACATCGAAGTAGTATGCTACAACCTAGAGATATAGACACTGATCATTTCAGAAATCATCCATACTTCTTAGACTATTACATGTTTAGTGGTCTGTTGTGTAAACATATTTTTTTATTTCAGGCAATTTTGGGAAGAAATCACGTTTCGCGACTGTGTCCAAGGATTACACTTGCCGTATATATACATTATCAGATGGCCAACAGTTGTTCAGTTTAATACTCAGTGGACCTTTAACTGCAGTTGTTTTTGATTCCCCTTGCTGGGAAATATTTGTTGGGAACGTTGACGGGAATATAAGGCAGTACAATTTAAAAACTACATCCAGGATGATTTCAACTCGCATCGATGAAAATCAAAGTTTGATATTTAAAGGACATACCAAGAAAATTGTTTGTATTGCTATAAATATATCTAATACAATATTGGCTTCCGGAAGCGAAGATAATCTTGTATACATATGGGACATACGAACAAGAAGACACATAAACAGAGTGATTGAGCACAAAGGTCCTATAACCAATATAAAATTTGTACCAGCATATCAAAATTTCTTTGCTGAAAATTTTAAACCTCATATTATTTTGAAAAATTTGGAAAGAAGTATGGATTTAAGTGACAATAATTTGACTGTTTCACAAACACAAGACTACGATATTGATCTAAGCGATGATGAAAATTCCATCGAAAAAGAACGCTGTAGAAATGAAATGTTGAGAGAAAATGTAAAATTACGTACTGTTAACAGACAGATCTATAATACTGCTGTACAAGTAATTAAAAAATATAAATAAACAAGTTCCTTATTGACTAAAATTGAATTGGCCTTCAACCTAATTCCCACACTGTGGTTAACACTTGGAAGTATGGTGCTTACAAGCACCTTTTTAAAATGGGTGCTTATATAGTGCTTCAAATATTAGTGCACTTAGTGCATAGTAATCAAAGGTACTGGCAAACACTTTAAATACTTGCGGGAGCTTTAAATCCTCGCGAACAATGAAGTACTTGCAAGCAATGCATATAAGATTAAGGCAAAGACACCCTCATATTTCACTTATCTGATGACCAAATATTTTGAAATTTTGATGACGGATATATTGTAAAGCAGGGTTGATAAAAATCGTGATTTTAATAAAAAAAATAAAAAATCAGGATTTTTTTATTTTTATTTATTTTTTTACATGAACATCCTAATAATTGACATTAACAATGTATTTAGTACTTATGTTAACAAAGATAGTTTCTGTTTAAACTTACAAAAAGATGAAATTGTGTACGTTATCTCTATAATTATAAAACCTTTTTGGTTCATATCAAGTACCATTTTGGTTCATGGGAATGTTGTGGGAAACTTATTCGAATGTTGAGAGGCGGTCATCTGTACGTCTATCTGACATTCAGATTATATACATGACATACAAAATGAATATTCATTCTTAGTTCCAAGGTACATAAAGTACGTTCCGAGCACATGCTCTGAATGCAAAAATGCTATATGGGTCAATAAGACCTAAATGAAATATTTGCTCAGAGATGGGTAGGTTAAAGAGAACATATTGAATGGTCACCACGATCTCCATATTTAAATCCATTAGACTATTTTCTTTCCGGTTGTTTAAAATCCGTTGTCTATAAGATCAAACCTCAGCTGTTAGGAAAGTTTAAAGGTCGATTTATAACAAACAATACCACAGCATGCTACTCAAAACTTCTTTAGAGCTTTCGTTGATCGATTAGGATATTGTCTGCTTTGAAGGTCTCCAGTTTGAACATTTATGCGAACAATATATATTCGCTGTAAATAAATTGAAAAAACGATAAAAAATTTAAAATGTTCTTCAGTTCAATATATTTTAATACTTTCTTAAAGATTAATTAAAAACAAAAAAAATGTAGGGTGGCCACCTAAAACCGCTTTTCAAAGATCCTAACTTGTCACTGAATACCCTGACTGAAAAACAGTTTTCCCTGACTAATTTTTATAACTCAAAAGCAAATTTAAACTATTTTTTACATTTTATTAATAAGAATTGTGATTCAACATAAAAATTAGCCAATGTTGTCTAAATTGTGTAATTTTTTTTAATTTTTCGAAAAATAACTTCGATCGACTCGCGTAAAATTCGCAATGAATAGAAAATTTTTGACCGCAAGCAAAAATATAAATGTATTAAAATAAAGGATTTTCCCTGACTATTTCTTAAAATTTCTAAAATTCCCCGATTTTACGTTCAAATTAGTGCAAATTCCCTGATTTCCCTGACCAACATGAAATTCCCTGACTTTTCCCAGTTTTCCAAAGAAGTGGCCACCCCGAATTGTATATTTATATAATGATCCCGCCCCGTCTGTGCCGCAGTAAATCCAGCTCTGGTTACTAGTTTAAGGGACGGTGAGTAGTCTGTGGGGACGGTTTATTAAAGCGATTGACGCGTGGACTACACTCAGTAGGGGAAGTGACCCTACTGTTTTGTTAAACTGTGATTTAAGGTGGCCATTCCCTAAAAAGAGTCATCCGCTAGAGAAATATTTATTATTTTTGGCCATTAGTTTTTTTCTTGGTATGTATATTAAAAAAAACTATATATAAGACTACCTAAGTAGGACCATAATAAGACTATTACTATGAATTTTCGCTCAATAATTTCAGTGGTTTACAAAATAGTTTAATTTAAAACTACGAAATAGGAAGATTAGTATAGTTTTTAAATTTAAGTCTGACTATTTTGCAAACCCCTGAAATTATTGAATGAAAATTCATAGTAAGTCTTGTTAAGATTTCCAGGGAATCTTATAGTTTTTTCAAATATACGTACTAAGAAAAAAAGTTATGGCCAAAAACAGTAAATATTTCCCTATCGGATGTCTCTTTCTAGGGAATGGCCACCTTAACCACAGGGGGTCAATTCTCGAAATTATTCCTATGGGAAATGATACTTTTGGAACGTGCAAATCAGTGGCGGCTCGTGATATTGTCTGCAGAGGAGGCTTGATATTCTGAAAGACAACTAATGTGCAATATAACTACAATTTGTACATTTCCCCACCTCCCCTGAGGTAGTACAATGGCGCGTTAAAATTTTTTTCTGTGGGTTGTTCGCCAGGATACCGATTCACGACTTGAGAGAATAGAACTAATAAAACAATAGAAAGAAAAGGAAATAGAAAATATGGTGAGATGAAAAAATCATTCTCATGAAATTCTCGTTCCTATGACTCGAGTATCGGTATCCAAAGGAGTCCTACTATCCCACTTGTAAATAAATTATATAACTTTTAATAAAAATAAACATAGTTTTGGTAAAAAAATTGTGTTTTCCTACAAACAAAAAATTGTATTCATTATCACTGCCAGGAGTGTAAAATTATAACTTTTAATAAAAATTAAAATAGTTTTGAGAAAGAAGTTATGTAAAAAAAATATAACCGCGGAACTCTATATTATGGAGAATTAAAAAATATTTTCTAAAAAATAAATAACACAAATAAATATTTTATCTAAAATAACAACTACCTATATTAATCTCTGCGTTAAAGCCTAAATATTTTTATAAATGAGTGGTAACCTGCGATTTTCGGCTGGCAAAATGGTTGATTACTTCATCATAAAATGAATCGTGTTTCTTCAATTCTGACAAAAAAACGTTTTTCTATTGAAATAAGCGATAGATTTGAGAGGCGGTCTTGACTCATTTTGTTTCTAGTAAATGTTTTTATCTGTTTAAGTGCTGAAAATGATTGTTCTACAGAAGCTGAGGTTACCGGAATTGTTGACACTAATGACAAAAGTTTGTACAGTTCGGGGAGACAGCTTTTTAAATTATTATTATATATAAAAGTAAGCATTTCTTGAGATGATTTTGAATTTGCTAAAAGTTGCTGGTCAGAATACAACACGCATAGTTCATTTCTTAACGAAATACGGTCAAAAAAAGGATAATGGTCCATTAATTTCTCCATTAGACTAGTAGGAAATGATTTAGAAAACGTTGTAAAATTATTGGGATTTACTAAATCGAAACATTGCAAAAAATTTAAATCAGAAAATCTCATTTCAATTTGGACTATAATGGTGTCCAAAATTTCTATAAAAATTTGCTTGTAATGTATATCTGCCCTGTCAAAGTTATATGTTGTCTTTCTCTTTTTACATTGTGGCTCTGGCTCATCGTCATCGTCTACTTTTTCAACATTTTCTAAAAAAATATTGTATAAAGTATTGAAATGTATTTCGGTATTGCGAAATTCTTTTAATTTAGATATAAGTGAATTAAGTCTATTTTTAGAATATGTTATATCAGTTAGTTTATTCTGTAAAATTTGGAAAACAACATCAGTTTGCTCAAAAATCATTTTAAAAGCCTTTAGAAAAAATATGAAATTTTTATCCAACAATAACGATTTTAATCCGTAAGCTGCTCGTAAAGTCTTATCGTCATTTAAAAAATCTTCACTTTCCGAAATAAAATTAAAAACTTCAATAAGTTCTTTCCTGTATTTGTCAACAGTGAAAACAACTAGATGAAAAATTCCAACGAGTGGGAGCGTTTGTCGGAATTCTATATTTCATATTAATTCTATTTAAAACATCAGTTCTTTTGGTAGATTTTGAAAAAAATGACGAAAAACCAGTAATATTTGAAAAAAATATTCTATTCTTTAATTCCGTTACATGCTTTACTCAGAACTAAATTTAATTGGTGTGCGTAACAGTGAATGAAGTAAGCTTGAGGAGCAATATCTTTTATTTTTGTTTGGAGTCCATTAAGATGCCCTGACATAACTGCAGCGCCGTCATAAGTTTGTGCTATTAATTTATTTTTCAAATCAAATTTACCAAATTCATCGATTAATAATTTAAATAAACTCTCCGCGTTCCTTCCACTACTCACATCAAGAAAACCAACAAACCTTTCAATAACTTCTCCATGCATTACATATCTAAAAATTACGGAAAGTTGAGATTTACAAGTAACGTCCGTCGTTTCGTCAATTTGCCACGAGAAAAATTCGCAATTATATAATTCTTCATAAATTTTGCCTTTAATAATCGAGCTAACACTCTCAATTAGATGATTTTGAATTGATTTAGACGTTCCGGAAAAAATAGTGGCGTTATTCAAAAAGTTCTCTAATTTTGGGTCATACACGTTTTTAAAAAATCTATCAGCTCTTTGAAATTTCCTTTATTGCACGATTCTCGTTTTTCGTCATGTCCTCGGAAAGAATTTTCTTGTGAAGATAAATATATAACGGCATCTATTAACCTCTTTAATATTGCCCTATTTTCACGGACCTTTTCGTTGAAATTTTCTATTTCTATCTTATGTGCAGAATCCAAGTAATTTACAATATTTTGTTTACCAAACATTTCGAATTTAATGCAAGATGAAATGTGCTCCTAGGATTTTTCGTGCCTTTCTAAACCTCGCGACAAATTTTGCAAATTATTAAACCCGGCCCTGCCCCAAATTGAGGATTGATCATTAGTAAATAATAAACATCTCCAACAATATAATTTGTTTCTAACTGTTGATGCCGTTAACCACTCGACTTTTTTATAATTGTTATCACAAAATCCTTTGTTTTGTTTGCCACTTTTAAAAACTAACGAAAGCATTGCTGGTGTAGGCCTGGCATTTCTTTTAATTCTTACCTTTTCGTCGTAAGTAAGAGTAGTAAATCCATTTAACAACATATAATCCCCAACGTCTGGACAACAAAGACATGTTGTTGGGAATATTTTCACCTAGAGCACTCATTTCTAGCCCGCCTATCAAATGTTTTATGTATTTTTACGTCAAGTTGATCTTATTATAACCGGCTAAACACAACTGACGGTTCGTTTTCTTTGTGAATCACCTGAATCCTGAACAACACCTGTGCACATGCGCGATAAAGAACTGAGATCTGAGGCTAGCTTCCTTTGGCTATTCGAACTGATGCAATTTTACACAGCGCAAAGAAATTCAAGGTCATTCATGTTATAAGTAAATGTAGTACAGGAAATGAAGCTGAAAAAATGGCAGAACCTCGCAATTTTTTCGTCCAGCATCGATTTGTACAAAAATTTGGGATCAGGCTCATTTCACCCTCTAGTTCATTTTATATATTGAGCCGTTGTACGCTTTTGGTTTTTTAAGGGTGAAAACTACCCCTAATTGTAAAAAATTATAAAATAACATTTTAAACTTTAATATGGTCAACATTTGGTTTGGATTAGTTAAATAATGATTGTTTTATGCTTTAGGATATAATATCATAATATTTCAACCCTTAAAACCACCCTTGTTGGAGCTATATATAAAAAATTTATTTATCCTAAAAGAATGATTTCGGCTTGCATCGATTTGCATAAAAATTTGGGATTAGGATCATCTCACCCTGTACTTCATATTCTATATCATGCTCATGGGCGTTGATTATTTTTAGGGATGTAAACTACCCCTTATTGTCAAAAATTATATAAAAACATTGTAAACCTTAATATGGGTAAAATTTGGTTTTGATTGGTTAAATAATGATTGTTTTATGCTTTAGGATATAATATCATAATATATTGAATAATTCTTAAAAAATTGTCAGAGCACGTGTTATTTCTTTCGAACTTTAGAACACACTGGCGAGGAATCAACGAAATATACACTCACACACGCAGACACATGAGCAGATGTTTCTTCTTTTCTGTCTTTCGATTTGAATGGAGAAAGTGGAACATATTATAACGTATTACTGCCGAAAAAACCGGTTCTGTAATATTATATATATTGAAAATGCTCTATTACACTCCCAAGCGGGCTATTCGAATTTTTCGAAAAAAAAATTTATTCGTTTCATAAACATAGCTCCTTCATTTTTGGTGATAAAAAGTTTTTTCAAAAATGATTTTGTAGGGTTTTTCAAGAGCTATAAGACTATGTGAATCAAATTCCGTAAGATCCCTTAGTTTTTAAGTGGGGTGAGTTTAAAGGGCTGAATAAGGGGGTGTTTGCTCGTAAATAGAGGTTTTAAACAGCTATACCTCGCTAAATATTCACTGTAAAGAAAATCTATGCACAGGGAAATTTTAGTTATTAAAAAAGCTGCAATTTAGTAATCTATAATTTTTTTCGTATCTCCAGTATTTTCGGAGATATTTTGAAGAAAAGGGTGAAAAATACGAAATTGCAAAAAATCAATTTATCTTTAAACTCCAATTTTTCTAAAATTAGGCATTTTAAATGGGTCAAACTTCTTGGGTGTATTGATAATACATATATAAAAAGAATTACAGAAGGGTGAAGATCAATTTTAATTAGGAGGGTAGTTAGAGGGTTGTTTTCACTGATTTTTTTGTAGAAAAAAGTAGGTACCGACCTTATTTTGATCATAAGTCGCTCAATTTTTATGCTAGAAACTTTTTTTTGTTTGAAAGGTCTAATTGTATACTTGAAAAAAGATTATGTAAGTTTTCCTCGAAAAATGCAAAGTTTTCCCGTTATTTGGCTTTGAATATTTCAAATTATGCATTTGACGAAAAAAGCTAACCTTTAACATGCCGTATCTCGGTTTGTATATTGGTCGTAGAAAAATTATAAAAAAAGGATTTTGTTTGTTTTTCTAAAAGCTACAATTTTATTTGATATCTACAGTTTTTTTGATTAAATGCATATTTTTCGAGTTATTCTCAAAAAACCCTCTAAAAAGTCGATTTTTTCGTCGAAAAACTGTTACTTTCAACCGCGAATAACTCGAAAAATATTAGTTTTACGAAGAAAACGTAAAGAACATTTTTTTCTTAGAATTACTTTTTCCATCGAGTTCCATGGTTAAAATGTAATGAAAAATTTCCACCCCCGAGATGGGGTGGCAACCACCCCCAAGGTTTTAGCGTACAGCGGCATGATATAGAAAATGATCCTTAGGCTACTCCCTACCTTCTGTGAAAATTTCAAGTAAATCCATGCTGGACGAAAAAATTGCGAGCCAAAATGCTTCATTTCCTAGCCTAATGCGTTAAAGTTGGAAGCTATTTCGTATAAGCCTCCAGCGAACCGCAGTGTTCATTCAGTAAAAGACCGGCCGACCGGGAAATATGCATACAAAGACTATCCGGACTGTAACGTTATAGGTATGTTTGTGGAAAGGAAATGCAAAACTTTTATATATACACTGAAAATTAATTAATGAATTATAAACAATACAAAATATTGAAAATTGAGATATACCTAATAGAAATTTTTTAAGATATTACTTTTGAAGGTATGGTGGTTCTTCCAACGGGAGGCTCAGCCTCCCCTGACGAGCCGCCGCTGGTGCAAATTGTATTCTTGTCTGATCCTATGAGATTGTTTTCCATTCAGATCAGTGGAATTACTTCACATGATCATTTCCAGCAGAAAATAATATCATAGGACTAGTCAAGAATACAATTTACAGGTTTCAAAAATCTTATTTCCCATAGGAATAATTTCAAGAATTGACCCCCTGGAAGTAAACCTTTCCTAAACACATCAAAGTAGCTGTATGTGCGGAGGCTGGCTCTGTAGATTGTACAGGTCTGATATTTTTGTGACGGAATTAAACGTGGATTCTCTACCACTAATCTTTGGTTAATGTGTGACGCAATCTTCGAACATGAAATATACATACAGTCGTTTATCTATTTATTAATTTCTAATAAGAGCGTTCCAGTTTGGTACGAAGTTAGCGACGTCTAGTTTTCGTGCAAGTGGCACCACTGGCGAATAACAAATTCAAACAAAAGGAGAAGAGGAGATAACCTTTTAAAATTTAAAATCTTACTGTACAAATAAAAATCATTTTGTTGTGACAACTAATATTGAATAAAAAAATAAAACTGTTTAACATGAGTGTCAACACCAGAGAAGTCTGCGGATTATGCCTAAAAACAATATGCGACGATAATTTATATACAATAAAGGAAATTTACAAGAATACGTTTAATAAGCTTCTTTTGAGACTGGTAAGCACATTTATTGCAAGTTTGATTTTAAATATCCTCTTAATTTGTGTTTTCAAAGTTACTTACATAAGTGATGTGTAAGTATACGGCCTCCGCGATTTTTCTACAAAAAAATGTGTTACTGTTAAATGCAACATTAGTATGCTGTAAGTTGCCAACCAACTTACAATCTACTCCAGGTCTTGTGCGAAAAAAAATCGGTTTTTTTTCAGTGCCCAGTTCACAATAAGACCAGGAAAATTCTTTGTTAACCGTTATATTAATAGTACAAGGTAAACTGTAATTATTACTACTAGAGATGCTAGGAAACTCGTCAGCAATGAATACCGCTAGATGGTTTATAGTTATTTTAGGAAATCTTCCTTGGCATGCATGTTCTGTCATCTAGTAAGTAAAATCCAAAAACTCAGGTTAGAAGGAAGATAGTTCAGAATAGAAAACTCATTACATTAAAACTGCGAAGGATGACCTAGCATGCTTAATGAGGCAAAAAATTTAAAAACGAATTATTTGCTGATGTTCATTGAAAATAAATTTCCTAGCATCTCTAATAGTAGTAATTCATATTTAGCATATGTACATGATCTGATCTGCAGTTTTAATTTAGAGGGTCAAAAACCGTATTTTGGCAATAAAAACTGCGATTTACTGAAAATCTACGCAATAGAAAATTTTTAAAATTGAAAATTCTTAAGGAAAATACTTAAGGATTGATAGGTTTAGTCCTTGGAGCAGAAAATTTTGTTTTTTTGTAGGCCAGTGATAATAGATCTTATATTAAAAAATACATTTTGCCATCCTCTAATAAAATTATATGTCACCAATGCACATTAACAGAAACATTGAGAGTTGTTTATTGTTTTAGAAATTGGAAGCAAGTTTAATACCCGCGATATGTTGTGACTGTGAGAAAAACTTTGAAAAATTGGTTAATATAATGACCTGTATAGGTATAGAAAAACGGTCATTACTGTCTTGTGTTGATTATGATGAAGAAATTAAGATGGATCATGGACAGGTCTGTCTGAATGCACCTGAAGTATTATCTGATGATTTTAATGGCTATAAGAAATGTTGGTTTTGCATAAAAATAACCTCTACAGATTGCCTTACCATTTTGAATCAAACAGAAGAATATTTATTTATGGTGGATATGCTGAAGAAATATGTTCCCGAGCTGGTAAGTAAATCAAAGTTATCTAACATATGATTCTATTATATATTCAGCCTTTGCAATATTGATTATAGGCTTGTTGTTAAAGCACCAGGTATAAAATTATAAAGTGTAGTTCATCTTGCTTTGTAGTTACATTATTTGCAATATGTTGTTTAAGATCATTGATAAATAATATAAATAATAATGAAGATAAGGCACTTCCCTAAGGAACACCTGGGTCGATCAGAGAGGATTGTGATAAGTGTCCACTAATTCTAACTCTAACTTTAACTTTAATTGCCTTTTATCCTTATATCAAGAAATTCTAACTCTAATTTTGTGCATATTTACAAATAGATAATTATTTTTCAACCAAATTTCCAATTTCTCTAGCTCTTGCTGCATTTTCTCCAACCCCTTCTTAATATCATGACTATGTACTTATATTAAAGTATCATCGGCAAATAAATTAATCATTTTCAAAACACTGAACAATGCCATTAAAATAAGTTATGAATAGCAATAGACCCAACACTGAACTCCGTGGAACACCAAACTTCACCGTTACTTTATTTGCAGTATCCAATTTTAGTTTGTTGATATCTGTCCGATAAGTCATTTTTACAACAGTTATTTGCTTTATCTACTGTCCCATAACAATCTAATTTTCTTATTAGTAAGTCTCTTATCGTCTCAAATGCATGTTTAAAATCCCCAAACACTGTTACAATCACTTTACTTGTAATAATTCTTTTAATTTCTAGATTACTAGCTAAATAGATGACCCACACGATTGTTGAATTCTAAATCCAGTATTTCTTTTTCATTTAAATGGTTTAAGATTTTTTTTTTTTTTTTTTAAATAAATATCTCCGTTACCTTTTTTGGTAATGATATTAATGGGCCTATGTTTCTCACATTTTCTTTTATTAACCATCTTTTCAATTGGTATAATTATAGATGTTTTTCATTATAAGGGCACCCTGTCTTCTTCAAAAAAATTACTAATTATTTTTACAAGATCTCACCTTCATTTGGATTTTTCTGCTTTTCCAACATTCATGTTTATATCATCAGGTGATCCATTTTTCTTAATTTCGTTCATTATATTGTATTAAAACATGAATCACAGGTGAGCACCTGAAATAAAATAACATTTCCCATTCTGCCTACCCTTTCTCTCGCAAATAACATTGATAATGAGTATATAAGTAGGTAATCATAATAAAATCATATATTAATCAACATACATAATAATTAACAATCAACACTCATTGCATTCTGATTATTATTTATTCTTTTATCCTAGTCAAATCAACTTAAATAAAAGGATGGGTAGGCAGCGATTTTTTTTTCGATTTCGTGTGGGGGGAGGGTAGTGGTGAGTCTAAAACTCTTTCTGCCATATAGAAAAAAATCAGATAATATATTTACTTTAGATATGGCAGCTAAAAGGGGAGGAATTTCATTCTGGAAACTGAGTTTTAGACTCAACATTGACAACCTTACGAACAAACAACAAAAAATTGTTATCTGCTCAGCCGGATTGACTGGAGTACGCAGCACTTATATTAGTAACTTCCGAGATTGTATCTTGTTTTTTCACAAAAAGGCACACAATGAACCGGTTTCGAATTGAGCTTCTTTAAAAACATAAATTTTATATCAGCATATTTCAAAATCAAATCATAAACTGCTTCTTACTGTCGGTTAGGTTAGGTTAGGTTAATATTAGAGTGGACTATTAATAATAATAATAACTTTACTTCATATATGCCTTACAGGGGTATGAAACGTCACAACAGTTACAGAAATTCTTAATTATTTTGTATAGTAATATCAATAAATATAAAATTGTATATAAAAGAAAAGAAAACAATTGTATAAAAGGGGCAATTACATATAGATGGACTACAAATATTTTAAAACAAAACTTTTTCTACATGATATTATATTCATAAAATTCTTTTAGGGAGTAAAAACATTGTGTGCTCAGGAAAGAATGTAATTTCTTTTTGAATTTCAGTGCGTTATTGGTCACTTTTAGGGATTCTGGCAGTTTGTTGTATATTGTACTGCGAGTGTATAGCGCACTCTTATATCGGGATAGTCGAAAATTATTTATATATATATATATATATATATATATATATATATATATATATATATATACTCCGAAAAGAGTAATCCGAGATCCATGATATACATGGACAACCTGAGATCCACCCGTTAAAAATTAGTTAGAGACAAGACAATGTGGGCTTTTAATTACGGCAAAAATAGTCTCTAGAATTTAATAAGAGGGGTAAGATTTATCCATTATTGTGAAAGTTATAATTGTAGGTGAATTGCAACATTACGAGATCCATGTAAAATAGAATAATATGGGATCCATTGGGAAATACAAAAATATATCTACGTAATTTTGCGACACGCGAGATCCTGCAACGTTGCCCACTTTACGGATCTCTTTTTGTTATAGTATGACCTTATTTACACTCAGTGTATATATTGTCTATAAGTTGTTTCAGGGATGTGCTGTTATAAAATATTGGTTAAACTTAGAAGAGTCTGCTAAATACTTCATACAAAGCAGTTGTATACCAGGTGGCACAGACCATACGAACACTCTTGTAACTTTTGAATGGATCAGTGGACTATTTCAGATTTATTGTAGTGATATTAAGTGGGTTTGATAAGTTAAACCTGCTCAGGGCCAAGTAATTCAAAATAATTAATAGTCTAATTGAATAACAAATTTTGACACAAAAGTTCCATTCAAAAATAGATATAGTTCTTAATGAGAAACTAATATCGCTGTACTTGTAGGTACTAAAACAAAAAAAAAATAAAATCGAAATATATATCATATGTGTTTAGGCCAGTAGGATCCACAGCTGCAAAAATATAAAGGTTGTACGATTTAAAAATTTGATTTTGTTGTAAATTACATCGAAGCCGGAAATCGGTCGTTTGCGTCAATTAATGTTAAATATCTCGCTGTACCAAATTTCAAAATAATTCCCTCGTCAATTGAAAAGTTACAAAAGTGGACCATCCGGTATATCAACACAACATCAAGACAGACGTTCTATGACCCATGTAATTATTATTCTAGTCGGCCTCTTTTTACTATATGGTACATTTAACAGCACCACGCCATCAATCGCGGTTGCGTGTTAAGCTATTGCCTTGTGAGAGGACTAGATTTAACAAAAAGAAAAAATCGGCTTAACAAGTAGTGTAAATTATATATTATATAAAACTAATATCTATATTGTATGAAGAACTACTACGTAAGTAAATTGTTGTTAGCGTGCTATGCTAGAAAGTTATATGTTTGCCTTGGGTAGAAATATATAATTACTTCCACATCCACATAGTGGAGTGGAAGTATAGTTAGTAATCGTAACAAAAATTTCAATTTTTTTTTGTTGAAATAGGTTTGGAATATCATGAAGTGTCGAGATATTAAATTTGAGCGAAAAAAAAAAAATTCTGTCTGTCGGTCTGTAACTTTTTTTTTGTGCGCACGATATCTCTGGAAGGGTTAAAGATATTGACTTGAAATTTTATACACATATGTACTACAACGAGATCTGGAACTGAATTGTTTTTTGAACTTATCCGGTGAAGAGTGGGGGGTAAATAGGAGAAAATAAGTAAAGCAACCTGGTAAGAGCATACAAATTTGGGATTTGGTGTATATACTAGAAGCCAAGGCCTCAGATTTTTAATTAATATTTCCATCACCAACCGCCCCCCACTCCATTATGAAAGGGGTTAATAAAATAAAATTGAGACATTCACTTGAAATTTGGTACACGTATACATTATAGCGATATCTAGAAGTAGATTATATTTTGAGAAGATTTTGTTGAAAGGTTGGGGGTTGAATAGAGGTATATATGGGAAAATAAGTAAAGCAAGCTGGTAAGAGTACAGAAACTTGAAATTTGGTGAATATACTAGAAGCTAAGGCCTCAGATTTTTTTTATAAAATTTCCATACCCCCCTCACCACCCCACGCTATCAAAAAAAGGGGTTGACAAAATAAAATTGAGATATTCACTTGAAATTTGGTACACGACACCTGGAACTAGATTATATTTTGAAATAATACCGTTGAAGAGTTGGGGATTAAATAGGGTTGAATATGGCAAAATAAGTAAAACAAGCTGGTCAGAGTACAAAAAGTTGGGATTTGGTGTATATACTAGAAGCCAAGGCCTCCGATTTTTTTATATTTTCAATTCCTCTCACCACCCCTACTCCATTATTAAAAGGGTTTATTAAATAAAATTGAGATTTTCACTTAAAATTTGGTGCATGTATGTATTATTACATTTATAATTAGATTATATTATGAGATGATTACGTTGAAGGGTTGAGTGTTAAATAGGGGTAAATAGGCGAAAATAAGTGAAGCAAAGCTGGTAAGAGTACAGAAACTTGGAATTTGGTGTACATACTAGAAGTCAAAGCCTCTAATTTTTTAATAATATTTTTTAACTCTCTCACGGCCCCCACTCCATTATTAAAGGGGTTGATAAAATAAAATTTAGATATTGACTTGAAATTTGGTACACATATATGTTATAACGACATCTGGAACTTGATTACATTTTGATGTGATTCCGTTGAAGGGTTGGGGGTTAAATAGGGGTGAATATGGGGAAATAAGTGAAACAAGCTGGTAAGAGTACAGAGACTTAGGATTTGATGTATGTACTAGAAGCCAAGGCCTCAGATTTTTTTATAACATATTTGAACCCCTCCACTACCCCCACATCATTATTAAAGGGGTTGATAAAATATAATTGACATATTCACTTGAAATTTGGTACGCGTAGGTATTATAACGACATCTGGAACTAGATTATATATTGTGATGATTCCGTTAAAGGGGGGGGGGGTGTATTGGGGACAATAGGTGGAGGAAGCTAATAAGAGTCCAGAAAATTTTTGGCGTATATCCTAGAAATCAACATTTCAAATTTTTTTTGATATCTGCCTCAAATATTATTAAAGTTTTATGACCAATTATTTCTACATGCTAAAGTGCAAATATAGTCAAAATACTTTCCTTTAAAGAGACTTGGATGGAGAATCTGGATGTGGAAGTAGTGATCCCTTAGGCAGCGGTTTTTTAAATTGCTTAGTTCTACACTTTTCATGGTTACATACCTTCGTGAATCAGTTATTAATTAATCGATTTATTTGAAACTTAGGTAAGTTATGCATCTCTTCAAGATAACTGAAAGCACATAAACCTATTTAATTTATTCCATAGAGTTAGCGGAAAAATGGAGTCAATTTTTAAGTAAATAGGGATTTAAGGAAATGTTACCACCATCCTTAAAAACCAAATTGTGTCAATTTGAAAAACAATCATATTTTTATTTTTATTATTTTTTTTAATAACAGAAGTAAACTAGAAATGCTATATTCTTGCACTATTGAGAGGCTATGTGGATGCTAGTGTTACAATAAGAATTGTGAAATAAGAAATAGACCAATTCATTTTTGAATGCAGATTATCAATGAAATGCCAAGATTGGAAATTAATATTTTTAGATAGAGTTTCTTTTTATTTTCCGTGAATTGCTTTCTGTTATTTGCCAAATTCTATATATGAAGAATATGTTTTATGCCTATATGCAAACAGAAAATAATTTACTTTAAAATGTTAGAAAATACTTGAAAGTACTGGATTATCTAAATGATTTATTCATAGACGTACATACAAAAAACCAGAGATTAAAATACCATATTCCCATGTATTTTAAACCGCCGAACACGATTTGAGATCTAAATTGCAAAATTTCGCACATTTTTTTTAAATCGCGACAAACATATTTAGGCATTAAATACGATGTTTTTCGCGATTTAAAAAAATGGTGAGAAACTTAACAATTGGCACCTCAAATTCGTGGCCAGCAGTTCAAAATATATGGGAATATTGTATTGTGAAATCTGGAATTCATCAATATTTTTCTATTTTTTATTGGTGAAAACTCGGCCATAATTAGCACAAACGAAACATGAAATATATTAAAGTTTTATCAAAAATTAAATTTTGATTTACAAGGAGACCAACAAATATGGAAATAATACACCAACTGACAACTAGAAGAGATGAAAACATCAGGGGAGTTCGATCTCACCTGATACAGGAGTTAATACAAATTTTGAATGACAATAAAATGAATGAAAATAAAATTAGCGAATTGCACGTTATCTTGGACTATAACCAAACTGACGGGTCTGACATATGCATTAAGTCTATTTTGACATGAATTATGTTCGATAAAATTAATTAACGCACACAAAATTCACGCAACGATGAGTTTTCAAAAAGACCGCATAGCTCCCGGTCTATTATGGAGATACTGTAATGAATGTATCAGTCAATGGTTTTTGCCTTCTATGTATCTATAGAATAAATATCTTTTACCCTATTAAAACTTTATAGAGCGCCATACCCAATTGCAATTCATACACAAGGTCCCAGATACAATTTTTATCATTAAAATAAAATAAAAAGGCGATATTAGGCAAACAAATCTTGGAAAGGGCAAAAGTAATGCTTTGTTTCGGGTATAACTTTTATTATGATTTTTTTAAATATTTATGGCACTAATGCTCAGAAATGATAAATTCAATATTTTTTACCAAGGGGTTGAAACTTTTGGTGTCAGTTTGGTTAATTTTTTCGGATTTAGCAATTTTTTAGGAAATGTTTAAAGCTTACGTATTATAAGTGTATTAAAATTGCAGCATAAAAATAAATAATTTTGTGTTATACCTAAGTAATAGAAGAATTAGATTTTATTTGTACCCAAACCCGAAGCAATCACATATATAACCAAAAATAGTAATTATTTTTCAAATACGTTCCCGTTAGAATTTTGTCATAATTTAATAAATTAATTAGGTACGTAAACATTTATTTTTTTTAAATAGACCTTTTCAACAAAATCCAAGGGAAGTCACGGACACGAGGTCTTCTTTCGAGATTTCGCGCAAGTTTGTCCACAAAGTACTTAAACCACCTTACAATACTGAATAATTAACACACTCTGTGTCATATAGAAATTAATTATTCTGCCTAATAACGCAAACTTTTACTTCCTTGTTTTAACGCTAAATCAACATGTCGTTTACTTCGTGTTCAAGTTTCCATTATCATTGCACTCGTTCTAATTTAAAATCCGTTGCGTTTAATATTATTTGGTTAAAAACTGATGTACTTATATAAAAGCAAATGTATTTGCTGCTACAAATAAATCCAAACAGCATTGCCAAATTTCGGATCTCGTTTGATCTTAAAAGGTACCTGTTTGCTAAATACATAAGTAGCATCTGCGCCACCATACGGTCAAACACAGAACTGCTACAGTTTTATACATGGGAGAAAACAAGGAAAATGAGCTCCGCATAATATGTTGCCTATAGCATCCTGACACCTTAAATACACCAAGTAATAGACTATTACGATCTGAGATCCGGGCATCGGATCTCATGATCTCACATTCCGCATGTATATACAAAAACTGATCCCACATTCCGCAATCCGACATATATATATATATATATATATATATATATATATATATATATATATATATATATATATATATATATATATATATATATATATATATATATATATATATATATATATATTGTTCACGAGTCTTGTGTCATGATTATGAATACTATTGTGCTGGTGAAATAATTCCAAATTGTTTTTCACAAATAAGCTTGCTTCATAAATAAGGATGGAAGTGACTGTTAGAATATTATTTGTTTTGAATATAATTCTGCAGGATTCTAGCAGAGCATATGAGTATATAAATCTTAATATTATTTTTTGTTGAGCAAAAACCCTGTTTAAGTCTGTTGCTTGACCCCATTGCAAAAGAAGATATTCAATATGTGAGTATGCTAGTGAGTAATAAATATTTAAGGGATATTCAAGATCCATTATAGACTTAAGATTGTAAATTACATAATACGCAGAATTTAATTCAGCTATTACATAATTGCAGCAGTAAGCATGTCGCCGGGTACAGCCAGCTCTGTCAATAATGTGTGTAAAAGATGCAATAAAAATGTAGTTAGTGCAGTAAAATGTGAAATATGTCACAACTTATATCATTTAAGTTGTGCCAAGCTAACCAGTAATGTGAAGTTTGTAAATGACACTAAAATAATTTGCTGTGAAGAAACCTTATGCCAAAGTGAGAGTGATTGTATATTTTTTGATGCTAAGGAAATGTTGGCTAACGTGGACAATAAGGTAGATTTTCAATTGTTTAACTACATTATTAGACAAAAAGACATTATCATTCAAGAACTGCGTGATAAAATTACTTTATTAAACAATCATATCGATATTTTAAATAAATATCGGATATTTAACGAAGGTGAACAAAAACCAAATTCTAATAGTAAGATAAGTACTATCGCTGAAACAAAAAAAGTATCTAATAAAAACGAACGTAAAAGTAATTCCATGACTAAGGATGCAGGAAATCCTATGACTATAAATAAACAGAATCCCGTAAATGTAAATAAACAAAATTCTAACATAATATCCAGGGAAAATTTATCAAGTGGAATTATGCAAGTGCAGGGTCAGATGAAACTTCAAGAGTGCATCAATTTATCTAATGATGTTACTACTCATTCCTTTACTGAAACATCAACAGCTAAATTCTTAGGTATACAGTTAGACAACAACCTTAACTGGAAATCTCAATGTGAGGCTGTAATTTCAAGACTTGCTTCCATTACCTATTTATTTCGAAATATAAGAACGGTTCTTTGTACAGAACAACTTATCTGTTTGTATTACGCACAAGTCGAATCTCGTCTGAGATACGGTGTTTGCTTCTGGGGAAACTCCACTTTTGCTTCTAATGTTTTTATCGCTCAAAAGCGCATTTTAAGATGTATTGCAGGTGTTCCGTATACTCATCCATGTAAAGACATTTTTAAAAATTATAAAATATTAACCTTACCAAGTTTGTATATTTTTGAATTGTGTATATGTTTTTAAAAATCAGACAAAATTTATTTTAAATAGCCACTATCACACGTTAATACGAGACAAAAACAAAATTTTCATGTTCCTTTTGCTAGGCTAAAAATTACTGCCAAATCTCCTAATTTTGTAGGGCCCAAATTTTTTAACTTGTTACCTGACGATATAAAATGTATTAAAAGAGAAAGTTTATTTAAATCTAGGTTAAAAGAATTTTTATTAAACAAAGGTTTTTATTCTGTATCTGATTACTTTTGTGTACGTTAGTTTGTAAGTTTTGTGACTATTCCTATACATGTAATGTCAAATGGAAAATAAATATTATTATTATTATTATTACATGATTAATGTGTATTCTCCAGGACAGGTTTTCATCTATGTGGAGCCTTAAACATTTACTCTTAGTGATCTTTTCCATGAGTTATTAAGCTGAAGAGTAATGTTTTGTAGTTCTACAGTTCTATTATGAAATATTATATATTTAGTTTTTGCATTATTGATAACTAATTTGTTTGAAGAGCACCAGTCATAAAAGCGAGCCAGTAAATTGTTAGTGATGTTTTCAAGCATCTCAACAGATTCTGCGGTGATAAATAGTGGTATCGTCAGCGAACATTGTTAAATATAGATTTGATTTATTTAAAATATAAGATTCCAGGTCATTGATAAATAATATAAAAAGCAAAGGAGAGAGTACACTCCAAGATTAAGGTTGCAGGTATTAGATATGGTGTCACCTAATTTTACCGAAATTTTTTTGTTCGACAAGAATGAGATAATACACTTGATCCTCCACTACAGCCATTGGGTCTGCTGTGGCTCACTCCTAACTTTTACCATTACAATGATGTTTTAGTGAAAAAAATGCAAAAACAGAAAATTGGACAAAAGATTTAAATTCCTAAGACAAAAGTATATTTAAATATACAGACTGTCTATTTTACGAGGGCCACACCAAATATCTCGCTTAAGATCTATTGTAGAAGAATAAAGTTTTAGAAACAGTTATCCCATTTTTTGTGAGCTATATTTCAGTAAAAAGAAATTTGAAATCCATAGCCTACTTTATGAGATATATTACAAAAACCTGAAAAATAGGAAAACCACAAACGGTTATAGCTTCCTTATTTGAGGAGATACGAAAGAAGTTAAAGGAATGAAAGTTGACGGCAAAGACAATAAGAATAATAACGTGTAACAAAAAAATCGAAAAATGCAGTTGGCTTTGACATATGCTATTGTGCAAAAATGAAAAATACATATCTCAAAGTAGGCCATGACGCCATTAATTCCGTTATTTTTTTCTCATTCCAACGATATAAAACATGTCACAGAAATTTTAACCGATTGTGTCAATATTTAATATTTTACGAATACCACAATTCATATAATTGAATCGTAACAATCAGCTGTGCCATAATAGTAAAAATTCACTCTATAATAATTATAATTCCGTAATTATTTATTACAATTTAATACAAACCAATAAATATCTCATAAATAAAAATACAAGTACAAAACGAACATCCAAAGAAAAAAACGAAAAACTATGTATAACCTACTACTATATTGAAAAGAAATTGTGTGTATTTATTTTTCTAACTACAAATGCTCAAATTGTGCACCATGCATTCTGACACATAAACGTGCTCTACGAGACACGTCACGCATTACATTTTGGAGCATTTCAGGAGTAATTGCCTCACATGCGTTTCGAATTCTGGTTTTGATGTCCTCAATATTTTCAGGGGCAGTTTGAAATACCTTGTCTTTAATGTAACCCCAGACGAAAAAATCCAAGAGAGGAATATCTGGTGATCGAGCTGGCCATAGAATGGGTCCATAGGTGCCTATCCAGCTATCTGGCATAACTTGATTTAAATAATTTGTACATATTACAGCAGTGTGAGGTGGAGCCCCATCTTGTTGAAAATATGAATAATTTAATCTTTCTGCCACTGTTAATTCATAAAGAAAATCTTGAAATTCGTTTTGCAGGAAATTAAGGTATCTACGAGCGGTTAATTTGCCATCATAAAAATAAGGTCCAATTACTTTAGTCCCTAAAAGACCCAACCAAACATTCGTAGAAAGTCTTTCTTGGAAAGCAGTCTCTGCACCAATGTGTATTTTCTCGTGTCCACTTATAATGCATATTTCTATTGAAAAATCCATTATTAGAAAAATTTGATTCGTCCGACCAAAGAATTTTGCTACATATCAGCGCGTCATTCCTTTTCTTATTTAATAACCATCTACAAAATCTTACTCTCCTTGGCTTATCTCCCTCATTTAAATGTTGAACTTTCCTCATTTTGTAGCATCGAAATAAGTTTTTTTTCAATATTTTTCTTGCACTGTCTTTTTTTATGCGACAGTTTCTCTGAATTTGTCTCAAAGAGGTTTCCTCATTTTGGTTAACATAATTCATTACTCTATTCACTTTTCTTACATTATCCGCAACATGCGCTCGCCTTACTACTTTTTTTGAAAATGAACCGTGCGTTTTTAGATTTTGAACTAACTTCCTAAACATAGTTCGATTTGGCTGCGGAGCATCTGGAAATCTATCTACGTAAACCGTGACTGCCATCTCAGCGTCAAAATTGCACTGACAATAAATGCTAATCATATCGAATTTGTTATTATTGGTGTACACCATAATTACTGATATAAAATTTGTCTTAGAACTCGACAACGCAACATACAACATACAACAGTGACAATCTGTCAAATTTATTAATAACTGTATACATTGTTTTTCGCTAATTATGGCACAGCTGATTGTTACGATTCAATTATATGAATTGTGGTATTCGTAAAATATTAAATATTGACACTATCGGTTAAAATTTCTGTGACATGTTTTATATCGTTGGAATGAGAAAAAAATAACGGAATTAATGGCGTCATGGCCTACTTTGAGATATGTATTTTTAATTTTTGCACAATAGCGTATGTCAAAGCCAACTGCATTTTTCGATTTTTTTGTTACACGTTATTATTCTTATTGTCTTTGCCATCAACTTTCATTCCTTTAACTTTTTTCGTATCTCCTCAAATAAGGAAGCTATAACCGTTTGTGGTTTTCCTATTTTTCAGGTTTTTGTAATATATCTCATAAAGTAGGCTATGGATTTCAAATTTCTTACTGAAATATAGCTCACAAAAAATGGGATAACTGTTTCTAAAACTTTATTCTTCTACAATAGATATTAAGCGAGATATTTGGTGTGGCCCTCGTAAAATAGACAGTCTGTATATGTAACGTCAATAACGTGTCATAAATATGTCACATTAAAGTATATGTCTTACACAAGGAGTAAATCAAACCTTTGAAATGTGAAAATTTGTTTCTCCTGCTTACGGGGATCGAAAAACGGCCCTTACATTCATCCTTTGTGTAAATAAATAAATGTTTCAGCATGTCAATACTTCTTTTAATAATCAGTAATATCTTCATTATTTTATTCCAGAATTTTCTCGAGGAGCTAGCAACATGTGAAAGCTGTGTTGAATCTTTACAGATACTTTGCAGATTTATAGAAAATTGTTTCGACATAAATGGAAAAATAAAAAAATATGTCGATAACAAAAATAGTTGTGACAACATCCACGATGAATTAAATGATGAGGAGTTCAAGATAGAAATTAATGGTGAAGCTAAGGTTAGCCACCATGTTGTAAATACCGTCCGAATGAAACAAGAACTGAGGGAGAGAATTGATGACACTGAAGAGGAAAGTACTGCAAAGAGTCAAATAAGAGATGAACATATGAAAAGTGAAAAATTGGGGCTTTGTGTTGAAAATAAAGAAATTGATATTAAAACTAATGACAGTACAAGGTAATTGCATTTAAAAAATGTGAAAACTTAAAACAGATTCTCGATATTTTTTTATACAATGTTTCATTTATTGTGATCATTATCTAAATTCATATTCACAGAATACAATTATGAAGTTTAAAAGTAATTTGTTGAAATTCATAAAATAGAAATCTGTTTTTGCAAATTACCGTTTTAACTGGCCATTTCCTTCTCCATGTCTTGACAGACGTGTGATTCATGCAATATTCTAGATGATCTCCCTGCTAAATGGCACATCTGATACAGACTCTGATCTTTGCTTGTTTTGTGATGTTTCTATCATGTTGCATTTTACTCAACTGGCAAATCATGTTTATTGAACACCATATATTCCCATTCCTTCCTTTTTGTAATGTAATGGTTTAATTTTTTTTTAGCCTTTCTGGCGACATTTACCTACCACAGAGAGTATATCAATGTCAAGATTGTATATTCAAAACACTATACAGAGCGAGTTTTAGGAGACACAGTAGGAAGCTCAAACATTCAGATATTGTGAGCCTTGAGTGCACAATATGCCCATACAAAATGAAAACAGAAACTGATTTTAACACACACTTAGAAACTCATCACATGAATATAAAGAGGTATAAATGCGAAAACTGTTCTTATAAGACATATGAGAAACATTGCATGGAAAAACACTTAGCAAAACATGAAGGGGCAATATTTCACAAGTGTCAGTTGTGTTCTTACCAAACAAAGGCTAAGTACCACCTTAAGAACCACCACAGGCTTAACCACACAAGCCCTACAGAATATAAGTGTAGCTTATGTCCGTATGTATCTAAAACTAATACAATTAATCGCCATATGAAAAATCATCGAAGCCCTACAGAATATAAGTGTAGCTTGTGTCCGTATGTATCTAAAACTAATACAATTAATCACCATATGAAAAATCATCGAAGCCCTACAAAATATAAGTGTAGCTTGTGCCCATACACATCTAACTTTAATACAATTCGTACTCACATGAAAAAACATCAAAATAAGGCGTACGCGTGTAAAAAGTGTAATTATAAAACAGAAGTTAAAACAGAGTTTGCTGAACACTTGCAGTCTCATAAAGCTGGTGTAATAGAATACTGGAACAATTCCTCGAAGATGTATGAATGTGACTCTTGTTTGTATGAGTCGAGATATCCTGATGGGATGAAGAAGCATTTGCTGACATTTAACACTCCTTTAAAAAGAGCTGAGTATGTATGTAAAGTGTGCTCATATCAAGCAAAATGCACAAATGGCTATAACATACACAGTAGAATGCACGAGGAAATTTAGATTTGGTGTACAACTATGAATAATTTTAAGTATTGTCTGTAATATACAATGAATAATGATATAAGACGAGAAAGCAGAAAGCAATTAAAAAAATACTTCATGAACATTAGGGTGTCCCTTATATGAGGAATATTCAAACGCATACCCTTTCATTCTTTTTAAACAGCTTGATGCGTGACTAGATCTTTACAATTTTGTGTTAGGTTAACAAAGAAATTCGGACAACTAAGAATAATGTTTTAAAGCATAGAAGGATCAAACTTATTTGGGGTATTTTCCTCTTTTACATTGGCTACTATTTACATTTGATAGAAAGTGAAGAGTTTCAATGCAATAACAAAGAGTGATAAGAAGTCAGTAGCTAACTGACGAATTCAAAATATTAAAGTTACATTTATTGAAATAATTTAAAATCTAAGAGAAAATATATACATGAAATACTAACGCTTCACGAATGGCATGAACGAACATGTTTCAACACAAGTTGGCATGGGTTGCAATGCTTCAAATACACGAAAATTTATTTTGTGAGTGTTTTAGAGTAAAATAAACAAAATTGGGCCCTGTGCATTAAAAAATTAAACATTCGAAAATAAGGGACACCCTAATGAACATATAAAATATAGGTCAGTAGGTATAATAAAAACTGAAAACTAGGCGACCTGATTGTGAGCTGTGCTGAAATAATAAATTCTTGGACTCTATAAAAAACATTTTCTTTCAGAAGACCTTTAACTTTAATCAGAAACTTTTTTTCTAAATGCTTCCATTCATTTGGTAGCAGATTATATAATTTTGCTGACAAATATCTGTAACTATTAATATTCCTTGATAAGCAGTAAGCAGAGATGGTGCAATTATGGGTTAATGTCTGGTATTGTTACCAGTTGGAAATTGATATTTGTGGAGATGGTTTTGTGCATGGACAATACATTCAAGTATGTACTGATTAATGGAAGTAAGTATTCCTAGATGTTTAATAAAGTTCTGCAGGTATCATTTAATTTGAAAGTTCTGATGGTTGATATGGGGCTTATCTGCAATTTTAATATTTTGTAGGCATGTGAAGATCCTTCCTTATCCCATAATAGCTTTCTATCAAAAGTGAGACCAAAGTATTTTACAGGCTCATTATACTGCCCAGATCTGCAAAACCCCCATAAATGACAAAATCACTGAAACGAGATAAAGGAGGTTAACTTCCAAGTTACTTGCTAGATAAGTCTGTAATAATTTTTGTTCATGTTCATATGAACTTTTCTTCATAAAATGACCTAAGGAATCAGACCCTGAAATATTAGCACGTCATTAAGGAACACCCTGTATATATCAGCGGTAATAAAAAATAAAAGCAAGCAAGCAAAAAAATTAGTCGCTATCACTATCATCAAAAACAATTTTCTTGGCAGGCTAGGTGATTTGGAAGTTGATGGTTGTTTAGGCGTGTCCTCTATGAACTCTTTCAGTTCACTAAAATTAATTTCCCCATTCAACCAGGAATCATTAATATTTAAAATCTTGACCTTACTCCTATAACTTTTTCGCCATCTTTCAGAAATTTGATATCCAATTTTAAATATTTTGTCTTTTGTCTACAATGTTGTACGCCAAAACGATTCAGAACATGCAGGCACATCCTATTATTTTTTCCTTTTTGTTATATTGCATTGACCGTACCTCAAAGAGAAGTCTCCGTGATATAGCATAAGTAACTGAGAAGTAAAATTATGATTAGTGAGGTAGATGTGTGCAGCTTTTTTTTCCATAAAATGATAAAGTAATAATAGGTAATTATAGCTCTTAAAGTGACAAGAGACGAATCAACATGAATAAAACTATACAGCTGTAAGAACTTGTAGATATTCAGAAAATACAATTCTCGTTTGGTTAAAATGTTAAAAAGTAGTAAAAGCTAAATGTTGGTGATTTTGTTTAAGAATAAAAAAACTACTTACTTACATCAGAACTATTTAGTTAGGGTATTTATCACTAAGATATGTTAATAATATTGTAATGAGTTCTTAATTTGGATTATGTCCGCCTAGATTAATAAAAATGACCACTGTGCCGAAGAGGTTGATTGATCTTCCCCCAAGAGAGCTACAGCTTCTTGTCCTGTATATTAGTGAATTAATGTTACAAACCTGATCCTCTGTTGTATTTTTGTCAGACAGACTCGGTGTCGGTATGTGACTCATTTGAACCTGCAAATGTTAGTTGAGTCAAACATGAACAGATTGTTATTAAAGTAAACAAGCTTAATGTTAGGTTAGGATTAGAGATGTGTAACACTGTGTTGAATGGCGCTTTTGTGCTGACACCTATTGGTGTGTCACATGTGTTGATACAGCTTATATGACAGTGACACTTTTATAACACTCAAGATGGCGGGAGCTGGAGGGTTCATGTGCGGTATCACAGACTGTGTCACATCACGCAGACGCACGCGTAAGCTTCTACGCAGTTTAGTAGGTAAATGAAACAAAGCAATCACAAATATAAAAAATGTATTCAAAATAAAACTATTTCCTTCATCCATTTCGGATATAACAGAACTAGAAATTTGCATCAAGTTACACCAAAAATGAAAACTGACTAATCCTTATTGTTTAAATTGATATTTATAAAAACCTCTTGAAATGTTTTATTTGTTTTTTGTCTCTTGTTTTTCATTAACTATAATTTTTATTTCGCAAGCACACTTGTAGACAACAATCTCTAGACGGCAAACCGTTATGAAGCATTTTTTGTGTGGCTGTTAGCATAGCTCTCTGGGAATTCGCGAATCCCGCATCGTATTATTAAACAGTGCTCCTGTGTTGCATTTTCAACACTGATACTGATGGATTAGATTCTTTAGCGCCAATGACGTACGGTACTTGAAACCATTTTGCTGTATTGTAACACAATTGTGCTGCTTCAAGCAGTGTCAGTGTTATTGTTTCAACACCAGAAAATTTAGAGTGTTACCCATGACTAGTTAGGATAAAACCAACATTGTATTGCTAAACTGAGCTGCTTTCGTTTGCAGTGAACATAATAAACAGGATTTCATGAACAATAATCATATGATGCAAAATTTCATGGTAGGGACAGAGACAACACATGAAACATGATTAAGAATCTCTGCCGAACGAAAGCAGCTTTGGTGTGTTCATCAGTTGATGACGTCATTCCACCATATTCTATCCCAAATGGTTTCAACCAGAAGAAAAAATTGAAATAATGAAAACGCCCGCTCAAACCTTAGACCATGTAGGGCGGAGCTTCCCAGTCAGCACAAAAATATTTTAAAAATATTATTAGAATAATTTTCTTGGATAATAAGATATCTTTAGAATAATCCGAAAAAATACTTATTATTTTAATAATATTCTAATATTATTTGGGAGGGACACTTTTAATTCTTCTGAAATTATTTTAAAGATATTTTTAAGAATATCTTTAGGGTATTCTGGGATATTCTATAATTATGATGTGAACATTGATTCCTAAAAAATATTATAATATTATCCATGGGGGAATTTAGAGCTTCTACTTAAAATAGCCAATGCATAATTTAGGAAACTCTTCATATAAAATTAATATAAAAATATCCACAGAATAATTCAAAACTATTTTCAGAATATTTCTCTTCGATAATATTTGACTGGATATTTAGAAAAAATTGTTACTATTTTTAGAATATAATATTCAAATATTATTAAAGCTACGAATTGAGCAGATATCCAACACAAAACTGAAAATCTACAGATTTAGTAGAAAGAAGTTACAAGTCAAACTTTCGTCCATTTTCTTTTTCAATTTAGATAAAGACGAAAAACTGCTCGCTCCTTTCAACACTAACTGTTTAATTCCCATCTCTCGGACTAGATTTTGAAAAACTTCTTGCATGTTGGAACAGCGATGTACTGAAAGTATTTGAAAAAAAGCTGCTTTTCTATAATAAAAAACATTTTAGTTAAAAAAAAAATTATTGGCATATATAACTTATTAACATCTAGTTTCCTTGATCATTTGGAGCACCTAAAAATAAAATAATTGCAAAAAACCACGCCTTTGTATATTTAAAGTTTTTAACTTACCACCTTTGTTTTTCTCCCTTGTTTGCCTCTCTGTGGCTTTGGTGAGCCAAATTCCTATTTGTAATTCTATATTCTTATGGGATGCATCAGGAAATGTTTCCAGAACTGCATCTGAAAGATAAACCAAAATAAAAATACTCAGAATTTCACTTTTTTTACCCCTCCCCCAAACAAATATTATGTCCCAGAAGATAGTCCACCCCTTTATAAATGATTTCTTATGATTAAAAATAGCATACAAATGAATAATTTCCTATGAATAATGTCTCTATTGTGACCACATAAGTAAATAAATAAATGTACCCAATCTGAAACATAAATTTTTGACTATCCATATGAAACAGGCTTTTAAGAATAGGCTTTTAAGTACTTGAGAATGACTTTCTATCGTAATGAAAAAAATTGCGAAGTTAAGAAAAAAATTAAAATAAAATTGATGAACTGCGAACGCCACATTTATTTGGACCCCCCTGCCACCCCCTTGTCATATCTCGTCACGTTAAGCAATACCCTTCCCTCCCCCTTATTTGCGAACGTATTTTATGAACAGCCCCTTATACGAAGAAGCTGCGAGGTTAGACTTTTATTACACGCAGTAGCAAAAATAAAAATAATTAGGTTATCAACAGAAATTTCAGCTGCTGAATGAGTCCATTAATGATAATATTTTAATTTTTTTTCCCACTAAATTAGTTTAATTAATAACAAGCCTTCAAAAAAATATCAAAGTGTCCATGCAAATAAAACCAGTCACAGTTAGTGTTCATAACAGTTCAATAGAAACCAATTTAACCCCCACATTTTCATTTGCATAGGAAACTACACACTCTCACCTTCTTTTCAAGGCTCGTTACTTAAATTTAGGTACCTAAGTACCTATTACAACTTTAAAAAATGGACTCTTTATAAATGAACTCTTTCCGTCACGATGACCATGTAATGTGTGACCTTTCGCAACATGATCTGACATTAGTTTAGCTAGATATCTCCGAACACATTCCTTGTATGAATTCCCTCCAACATGTTTTAGTTTTTTAATCTACAAATGAAAAATTTGTTAGGGCAGAGCATCAATAGAGCCGTAGAAGCTGACGTCACAGGCAGCTGATTCCGGGACAAGCAAACTTATGTGTTTTCAATTGCTATTTTAAAATTATTAATTAAGTTTTTATTTATTATATATATGGTGATTTGTTGAACTGACTTTAATTTAATATTTTCTATCGGTGTATTTTCCTCGGTATTATCGTGTTAATATACCAGAAGTTATTTATGTTCAGAAAGAACTGTTCATTTATTTTATTTTGATTTATAAAAATGTTATATTTATAATTAAAAAAAACTGGCAACTTTACCTCATAACCACAAACCGAAGTAAAATTCTAAACTATTATTGTATCATTCAAACTTCGACACTCTAAATAAAACAACATATTATTTGGTACTTACCGTGTATAACAGAAAATAAGTGCACTATATAGATTAGTAGATACTATACTATGAACATTAACAGAAACAACTTTTTTAAAGAACGTGAAACAACGTTTAGCCAAGCCAACAAGAAGACAAGCCAGACAAGGTCAAGTTTTAACCCAACCTAAAAAACTGAAATTTGAATAAAAGTATATACACTGTTGCCAAGCTTACTTGAACAAAAACAAATTACCTATTCGCACTCTACTAAACTAAAACTTATAATGCACGCAATATTAATAAATCAAACTGATTAAGACTATTTTTATATTTGCTCAAATCCCATAATGATTAGTGACAATATCTGACATAGAGAGTATTTATTATTCTTAGACAAGGAATCCCTAATTTAAGTTATTATTGGACATACTACCCAAATCACACAATTTGGCAACTATGAAGGACCACCACCATTTGGATCATTGCGCAGTATACAAACAAGCGCGAAATTTGATGTGCTGTGTCGTGCGTATTCTAAATAATTTATTATTCAATTCCATTTTGGCTTCAGTGGATTAAAAAAATCTTTAATATCTGAAATAAAGCTGAAAACTCTGTGGATGAGGGTTTATACTATACAATCACACCTACATAGGTATTTATAATTTTAATAATTTTATAGTTACCTACCATTATTTTTAAAAGTACTTATTGAATATAAGTAGGTATTGGTTATTCACACAATTAGGTACTATATAACAACAAAAATTGTAATTTTCTGAAATTTATCCGAAAAAATTATTCTAATATTAATGTAATTAAAATAATTCTTGAAATATATTATATGGATGTATTTGTAAGATATCTGTAGATTATTCTGACCAATATATGATAAAGATAGATAACGAAATTATTTTAGTAATAATATACATAAATATTCTTTTATTATTCTAAAATTATTCATATATTTTCCGTATAATATTAGAAGATCTTTTACAAATATCATTATATTATATTTGTGGAAGATTTACAAATTATTCTAAGAATATCTTGTGCTGTCTGGGTTTGAAGCTCCGCCCTACATGGTCTAAGGCTCAAACAGACATATACCATTCAAAACTGAGTGCTTTTGCCTTATCAATTATCACCAACCCATAAATCAGGTTAGTTGGATAAGCAAATCATAAAATTTATATCATGCAATGTCATACGTACCTACCTATTACATATCTATATACGGTTACACAGATTTTACCAAAGTAGCGAATTCATCATTCACCATTTCAGCGTTTATTTTTAGGAATAGAGAACAATTAACAATTCTTCCCGTATGCCGTATTTATGAAAAGTCGTGATCACATCACGTTTTAAATTTACTGATAGGTATAAGAAAATCACAATAATGATTCCCGTTGTGATAGAAAGATCACGATATCGCCCAGCACTAACCACGAACATCCCATAATCCCATATGGAACGCAAACGATCATATGATCATATTGATGCACAGAACATTGATGGTCATATGTAGTGTTGCCAATTCAAATGTTTTAAATTACCCCATAATATAATTCAAAATGCTCCGTTTCGCTCCCACATACTTTCAAAATTCTCTCAATAATCCTGGCACAAGCAGGGCCGTCGAGAGAAAATCGGGGCCCGGAGGGTTGCAACATACGACTCCCACCACCAATCTTTAATATAAATTTCGAAGAGCGGAGGGTGGCATTCATAATAATGACTTATCTAAATTGAATATTTACCCCGGTCGACATTCTTTTAAATTAAATGTCTGCCTGGATCAGAATTTTGAAGAGCGGGGGAAAACATCAAGATGTTTATAGTGCGAAAGTAGCAACGAATTTCTAGTGACAACAAAAGGCAAAACATTAACTCAACACAAACCAGAAACTTCAAAAAGTTGATTATGAACTCATGAAAAATAAATAGTTACTTGATTAACTACTTTTTGTTGTAAAATTATCGAAATTCTTTGCTGTGCTATAGAAAATGGGGACGGAAGAAAAAATATGTGTAATTTGTTTAAAAATATGTGATGAATTTAAGGTTATAGAAGACGATGTAAAAAGTGTCTTGGTTATAGTTCTACCAAAAATAGTAAGTCGAAAATGCCGTTCAGCAATAAGAAGGCGGAGTTTACATATAAATAAATTTGATTTTACATGTAAATAAATTTGATTCAGTTTAATATTATTAGGTACTCGCACAGCCTCCTACAGTAACTGTAGGAGGCTGTGGTACCCGTTTTGGCCGTTTGATGTTTAAGAAGAATTTTGTTTTAGGATTTTATAACTGCAATACAAAAGCCCATGATGTGTATAAACTGTACAGAAATGCTTACAAAATGTTTTGAGTTTAAAAGAGTGTGCTTGCATGCACACAAATCTATAGTTCCATTTGTTAATGACAAGGATGATGTAAAACTAGATCTAAAAGAGGTCTATCTTAGAAAAGCTGAAAATGGTACTAGAGTTTCGGAAGATCAGGACGTATGTGGATTGTGCATTGGTCCAGCAAAAAATTGTTTTTCTATATGCGTTGATGCTGGAGAGGGAAACCTTATGTTCACGAAAATGATCAAAGAGTGTCTTCCAGAATTGGTATGTATCACTATTTATTACATTTCTAGCAAGTGTGCCAGTTCTTAGATATAAAATGGGAGTAGTTTTCAACATATTGAGATACATTTTCGATATATACCTAGCTTCTTATGGTTGTACGTCTAGTATGTGTCTATTTCGATGGCAGGACATGCTTCTGTAAAGTAACCAATGAATCAGTTGTATTACTATTAGTACTACCACTGCTATTTGCCAAACCGTCATTATTTGATAGATACATCTAGATACATAAGAATAAAATTAACAGTACATGCGTGCAAAATACATGAATTTTGGTGCGTCAGGACACCAAAATTTATGACGTCATTGGGTTTTGAGTTATGACGTCGTCTTAAATTTTTTTTAATGGGAACTTACATTTTTGTTTACTGTTTTTGGTGGTATATTCCTTTAGCATTCTGGTGATATGAAAAAAATTGATATTGCCTAAGCCATTCTTTTGGAAAATAATATTTTTGTTGATTGATACCTTACATAAGTAATTGTGAGAAAAAAATCATGTCCATTGCTCCAATTGTGACCCTCCAACCATTTGGCATTGACCAAGACGGGTGAGACACTTTACACGCTGTTCTGAATCATCTCATGGGCAATTCATCTCATCTCCAAGCCATGGTATCCGGTCTGTTAAAATACACCCTTCACTTTAAGTAACCCCAAAGGAAAAAGTCTAAGGGGGTTAAATCCGGTGAACGCGGGGGCCACTCAATCGGACCTCGACGACCTATCCACCTTCCAGTAAAAATGTCATCTAAAAACTGACGCACTGCTATCCCAAAATGAGATGGGACCCTGTCTTGCTGAAACCAGACGTTTTCAGTAGGAATATCATCTTCATTGTTCGGAAACATAACTGCTAAGGCTGGCACTAACTCAACTCGCAAAAACTATAAATATCTGGCTAACGTAAGATTTTCTGAAAAAAAAAGGTCCCAATAAACGATCACCTATCATACCTGCCCACATGTTTACTTTGCCTCGTTGTTGTGTATGGGCTTCTTGAGTCCAATGAGGATTTTCGCGTGACCAATACCTACAGTTATGCCGATGTACAGTCCCCTTTAAAGAAAATGTAGGTGCATCAGAAAAAACAGTGATCTTTAAAACATTTGAGTTTTCATCCCACAAGGTCATCAACTGTTCCCAAAACTGTAAGCGTCGATCTGGATCGTCCTTATTCAATTCGTGGATTAATTGCACTTTGTATGGATGGTATTTTTCTTTTTTCAATAGACGTACAACAGAAGCTTGACTCACGTTATGATTTAAAGCCAGCTGCCTTGTCGAAAGATGGTGGTTTTCCTCACTTTCTAGAAGAATATTTAATTTGGTTTCGTTGCTTGTGCTAGGGCGACCAGATCGAGGGAGGTTAGCTACACTGCCAGATTCATCATATCTAGCCATCAATCTACTTGCAGTGGATCTAGAAATTTGCTAGGGCGACCAGATCGAGGGAGGTTAGCTACACTGCGGAGAACCTTTATAACTTTATTCTTTTTTGTCCCGCTTGAACCAAATGTTACCAAAAGATAGAGCAAATTAGGATCTACTTACGACCAAAAAAACATTCACGTCTTACAAATGCAAAGCCACCTGCGGTACCAAAATAAATGGAAAAAATAAAGAAATATTAACCATTTTTTTTATCGAAAAACTTTATTGATGAAAGGTGTTCAAGCAGTATTAACAAAGATTGAATTTTGTTTAAAACAATATCCGAGTCCGAAAATATCATTTTAATTGTTTTTTTTTTCTTTAGAAAATTGCACTATGACAATTTTGTATGAAATTAAACGTAAGCTGCCAGGCAGTTGTCAAGTGATTTGTAATTTTTTAAAATTTTGTAGAAATTTTGGACTTCAAAAACAAAATTCAATATTTTCTAATATTGATGATAACAGAAGACATCCAGGACCATTTAAGGTTATTATTAGAAAGTGGTCACTCCTCTGATCAAAGAACAGGATGGGTTCTTTGATCAGATTGAATATTTTTGTGCATATTGTAATTACAACTTATTAGGGACGTATATAAAAAATATGTGGTATATTCTATATAATGTTGGATTTCATATACTTTTAGTTTCATTTTGCTAAGTTTTTCTTTCTTAAGTGTTGTACAGAACAACTGTAAAATTAAATACTTCATTTACCTATAGCCTTACCTACATATTGATATAGTTTTTAATAAGTCCTCCTGTCAGGAACGATTTGCCGATGCTTATCCGGCTATGTCTGTTTACCTCATCATATATGATTTAATTATCAATATTCATTTTTTGATTGACAGGATTTAAGCACCATCAAGAAACCGGTAATCTGTCCCTCCTGCCGTGGCTCTCTAGAACACTGTTTTAGTTTTGTGACTACCTGTTTTCTTGCAGAAGACAAAATTAGGAAGTATCGTGAAAATCTAGATATAAACAGTAAATGTCTAATAGAGTTAAGTAGTTTATTACAGTTTACAATAAAAGATGAAATAAAAAGTGAGCTAGATGATACCTCGATTGATAAAATCAAGGTAGAGGAACAATTCTGTAAAGAAATAAAAAGTGCTGATGATAGAAAAATGGATAACGAAGATGGTACATTTAAATTAGAACAAATATTCTATGAAGAAAGGGATGTTGAAATGAAGGAACAAAAATTTCTGGTTAAAGAAGAAATTGAAATTAAAACAGATGACCAAGATTTCAACAGGTAATAACAAATGAAGTTTCATTTTAGATAAGGAAAATTTATGTTCTCAAAATTTTTAAAACTATTTTATTTAGGATGAAACATGCCAAGCACTCTTCTCATATCATTATTTGTCTCTCAGTTTTAATCGGAACTGAAAAACATGCAATGTTTGCAGTATACGTGATCGTCTAGTTTTTATAGTTGGGTTCAGTATACCAAAGTTAACACAGATGTGGGATTTTTCAATACACGTTTATATCTGCATTAGGTGGCCTAAGAATTTTACAAATGACAATTTTAGTTTGTTCTGATGCGCGACATCTCTATTTCACATTCCACAGGAAAGTCTTTAAACATACCAACCCGCTTCAATATTATTTTTAACAAAAATCAATTATCCCCATGAATATGATATGAGAAAAACGATTTTGAAATAATCGAGACAAATATGAACTATATTTTCTGATGAGATGCAAACAAAATATCTGTCTATATGTTTGTAAATTATCAATAGTTCAATTTTATTTACTTACTTTATTCATAGAACTTTCACATTTAAATGACATGTTTGTAATCTTGTTTCTCTTCATTAGCAGAGGTCGGATTTACCTATCGGATATGTGGTAAAACCAGGATTGACTTTTACTTTAGGTGGTTATGTGTCAGCGCATAAACATTTGCATGCATGTGTGACACAATATCATCCCACCTTGAAATTCAACGAATTCCATATTATCCAAAGCTGATAGTCAATTTATTATAAACACTAAGTCGAAGAAAACTGGAGGTATAGGAGGACGTACTTAACACTAAATTAACATAAACAAGCATATTTCACTGCCAATTACAAAAATAAAAGTGTATTACTAATATCTGTTCTAAATGTTTTGTAGTTGGACGGCGTCTTTTGTTGAAAATACATTTATATTGCGAGAAGTACCGCTTGATGTTGACAGATGTAACTGGGGCATACTTAAAATATCTAAATTTTCGCAAAGTTACCGCATTTATGTCCAGTAGAGTAAGGTGTACTTCTTTGCCTTTTAAAAGGTCTATTACATCCGTCATCATAACAAATCCAGGAACTTAAAAATAGTTTGGAATTGTCTTTGTACCCTCGCAACAGTATCTCCCTGTAATTGAAAAATATATTGACGAAGATCGAACACAACATTTATTACATCCTCTGTGTAGCTTCTAAGTGCACCCACTAAAACATTAGCTACCTTGAACCTGCAATAATTGATTGTTTTGTCCACGCTAATTCAGATGTACTTCTCATTAAGCACAGAACAAATTTTCTGTCTAATATTTTCACACTCCGTAAATAAGTAATTTTTTCTTAGTGTAGACTTCGAAGGCATCTTACCATTGCTATATTTGCCACTAATACGTTTTTCCACAAGTTGTTTATTGTCTAATTTTGACCATGGCATGTTACATCTTAACATAAATTATGCTAAATCTAAGTTAAAATTATGATGCGTGTTACTGTAAGTAAAGCCACCTCTGTTTATGGTTTTCCGAAGAAATATGTGCGTTAATATTTGTCTTGCATGACCACGAAATTGCTTGGTCACGTCTAGTGCAATACAGTTGTCTACCATCAAAATGTAAATCGGCAATATCGCGAAAAAAATTTACAGTAGCTTGCGTTGGCTACATCTACACTAGGGGAGAAACTGAGTGATTACTCCCCTCCATGCCTTGGATTGGGCTCCAGTGATGTAAATTACTAGTAGGTACCTACCTGTAATTTAAAATAATCTATTATGCATTGCGTTTTTATATAATATAGTGAATTTCTCGATAAAAGTAAGTTACGCATTAACATTGTAAAATTTATATAGTATGTTGCATGACTTTCTGTTTTTACTTTGGGAATGTTTCAATACGTGTTTACAATACAGGGTCGCTGATATGTATGTAAATATACAGGGTCAGTTAAAAGGAAACAATGTTGTTTTCTCTTTAATCTATTATTCCATGTTTCAATTCTTCCGAAATTCTAAACAAAATTCATATAGCACATCATATACCTAAACTTTACCCTTTTTTAAGATATCGAAATTTGAAAATAACTTTTTACTACCTACTCTCATTAAAGAAATAGCCCAAAATGTTGGATATTTATTATGAAAATTACACAAGGTGGAGGATATGGACATGATTAAATTTTAATATTATTTTTTCTCAGAAAACAAAACAGCTTAATTGTTCAGGGTTGACGAAAATGCATGAAACCAAAAAATGTATTTCTCAATGAATGTCCTGGATATTTTAAATTTTATGAAAACAATAATAAATTATGCTAGAAAAGAAGAGCGAAAACAAGTTTTAATAAACAACAATTTTATTTTTAATTCTATTTTATAAGGTGTTCAAAATGTTACCATTTACCTCCTCACAGTAATGAATTCGCTGAACAAGATTTTGTAGCAAATTTAAAAGGGTGTTAGAATAGAATAGAATCATTATTTATTCAATAGTACAAAATGTATAGAAACATGTCAAAAGTAAATGTGGTTTAAAGTTGTAAAAATACTAAGCCCAATTGAACTTTGATTACTAGCTGATTTCCAGTCTTTATTATTGAATAGAAGCACCGTGTCATCTGCGTAAGATAGTATTTTCAAGTTGTTATTATTTAACCTTGAGATGCTATTCATATATATTAAAAATAAAATTGGACCCAGTTCTGTACCTTGTGGTACACCTATTTCAACTGTACCTGGTTCACTAAGAGTGTATTATTTGTTATTTATTTTAATAAAACACTTTGATTACACTATAATACTTTTATTACAACAACGTGTCATGGTCTGTCATACAGCCGGCTACATACTTATTATAACTACTGGGCGTCGATGTATTATGTCACCCACAACACCCTTACACACAATGTGTGTTGCCTATACTACATCCCTCTTCTTAAGTTAGGTACTTTTTACTTTTTTTTTTTTTTACTAAACTATGTATTCAGGAATTCAATTTCAGAGGCGTTTCGGAGGTTTAGAGAGACGTCCTGAAGACGTTACAATTGTTTTATTAATAATTCTATTCTCCACGTCTGAATCTGAACTACTGAAACTTTCATCATAATTCAACACTGAATCTCTATCTAGAACATCATTCATTACTGTGTCATTATTTTCAGTGGAACCAGTATGAGCATTATTAAATTCGACATTTTCACTATTGGAAACTTCTTTGGGTTCAATGTCACTATCGGGTATAACGTCACTATCACTTCTGGTTTCATTATCGGGACTTAACTCTATAAAATACCTCACTTCCTCCCTTTCCGAAGGCGCCTTACTTGGTGTCGCCTTTGGTACAATTTCACCAAACTTGGAAACAGGTTTAATAAATTTACGATTTCTAATTAATATAGAACCATTATTCATTTTGACTTTGTATGTCCTATCTCTAACTTGTTGAATAATAATTCCAGGAAACCATAAACCTTGTGGTTTTAGTTGAACATAGACATTTTGATTATTGTCAAGTACTTGCAAATGTTTTGCAGAATTTCTATTATTATAATATCGTTGTTGTTGTTCTTGTTTCTTATTTACAATTTGTTTATTGTAACACTTAGCGATCCTAGGTTTTAACTGAATCTTTGTTTCTAATAAATTTTTTCTTAATTTACGTGACATTAATATTTCTGCAGGGGAAATATTTTCGAAAAAAGGTGTTGATCGGTAATGGAGAAGAGCCAGATGAATGTCTTTTTTGTCATCTATGATTTTTTTAAGTGTCTTTTTAGCTGTTTGAATATGTCTCTCAGCCATGCCGTTTGACTGAGCGTAAGTTGGTGATGAGACTATATGAGTAAAATCCCACTGCGAAGCAAAATTTTTGAAATCTTGGGATGTAAATTGAGGACCACCATCACTGACAAGAGTTAAAGGTATCCCATGTCTCGAAAAGAATTCTTTTAAGTTTTTAATAATCATGTGACTGGTAGCATTATTATTTAAACACGCTAATTCAACATACTTGGAGTAGTAGCCGATCACAAGAAGGTACTTAGTACTCTTTATTTCAAAAATATCGCACCCAACTTTGCTCCAAGGCAAATCTGGAATGGAATGCGACTTCAGAGGTTCCTTATTTTGAGAATTAGAGTATGTAAGACATTAGTGGCAATTGGAAACTTTTTGACGAATTTGATCAACCATACCTGGCCAAAATAAAGATTGTTGTGCTAGTTTTACACATTTGTTAACCCCCAGGTGGCTGTAATGAATTCGATCCAGCATTTCTTGTTGTAGGGATTGAGGAACCACAATACAAGAGCCTTTAAAGATTATTCCCTCAATGACAATTAATTCACTTTTAAACGGACACAATATTTTTAAACTCTCTTTAAGTTTTTTATTTGAGTTAGGCCAACCATTCAAAAGAACCTCTTTTAAGTCAGTTAAAACTGTATCTTTAGCCGTTTCTTTTCTTAATTGATCCAGTTTCTCTGGAGTCGCGTTAATTTCTAATTTTACCATACAAACTTGGCTTTCTATGTCATTATCAAAATCATCAAGACTTTTATTAGGTAAATAGGCTCTGGACAGTGCATCGGCTAAGAGAAGTTCTTTTCCTGGTTTATATCTTAATTCAAAGTCAAACTTTTGAAGTTGCAACATCATTCGTTGAAGTCGTGCGGGACACTTATTGAGAGGTTTCTTAAAAATTGTGATTAATGGTTGGTGGTCTGTCTCTACAACCGTTTTCCGACCATAAACATATTGATAGAACCGATTTAACCCAAACCAAACCGCGTACAGTTCTTTTTCTATCTGGGCATAATAATAATAATAATATTTATTAGTTTCAGAAAATGTACAATTACAGTTAAGAAACATCGTCGAAATACAAAGAAAATATCACAAATAACATTGTAAAAACATATAAGTACACACAAAAGAAAGAAAGAAAGTAAAAAACATGTGAACAGTGAGCAATTAAAACAAATATTATAACTAGAACTATACAAAATTAGTCCCACATTTTGTATAAAATTCGTCAACACTGTAGCTGTTCATGTCCAACAAAAATGACTTTAATGCCTTTTTAAACTTAAAAAATGTTCGCATAGATTTAATGTTCCCCGGCAAACAGTTAACAAATTTACAGCCCATGAAACAGAGACTTTTTTGGTACAAAGCCGTTCTGTGTTCTTTTGGTAAAAGGAGATGTTTATTCCTAGTGCTATATGGATGATCAGTTCTAATCTCATTAAATTTACTTTTATTTTTGTAAACAAAACATGACAGCTCATAAATGTAAATAGAGTTCAAAGTAAGAATGTTTAAGCTTTTAAAGGCTTCCCTGCAGGAAGTATTATATCCCAGATTGGCTATTATACGTATTGCCCTTTTTTGTAGTAAAAAAACTCTATTTGCTTCAGATGAGGAACCCCAATGCACTATACCGTACTTTACGCAAGAATGAAAAGTAGCAAAATACAACTGTCTTACTATTGATAAGCTACATTGTTTGGATGTTATAGCCAAAGCATAACAGACCTTTGACAGTTTAACACACATATCATGAATATGATTAGACCATTTAAGGCTACAGTCGATTTTCAAACCAAGCATTTTTTATTCATTGGCATACTCCACACTTGCAGTAGGAGATAGAAGGATATTAGTGTTGAAGACAATATTAGACTGCAAAGTTTTAAAGAGAATACAGGTTGTTTTACTTTGGTTAATACATAGTTTATTATTTTCAGTCCACAATATTACTTTGGCATATATAGTTTTTGCACAGTTTTCAGCATCAGCGAGAGTATTAGATTTTATTAAAATGTTCGTATCATCGGCATACGAAACTGTCAAACATGATGGATATTGAATATAATCCAGCATGTCATTGATATAAATAATAAAAAGTGTGGGCCCCAAAATAGATCCCTGAGGTACTCCAACGCTGACAGTCTGCGAGTCTGATATAACATCCTCAATACAGACCTGCTGATTTCTATTTGAAAGATATGACACAAACCAATCGTGAGCAACACCTCTAACTCCATATTTCTCAAGTTTTGTCAATAATATAGAGTGATCTACACAGTCAAACGGCCTTGAGAAATCTATAAAGAGTCCCAGAGTTATTTGTCCTTTGTCCATGGACGTTACAATACCGTCCACAAAGTCGCTTAAAGCAGTGTCTATGCTTCTTTCTTTTGTAAAACCATGTTGACTGGGAGAAAGCTTATTGTGCATCATTAAGAAGCTTATTAACTGAGAGTTTACTGCAGACTAAAAAACTTTTGACATACTAGGAGAAAGGCTAATGCCCCTATAATTCTCAAACAAGTTTGGGTCGCCTTTTTTAAACAACGGAATAACTTTTGACAATTTTAAATCCGATGGATACATTCCCTGCTCAAGAGACAGATTTATCAGATAGGTTAAAGGTTCAACGATATATGTAGCTATACGTTTTAATAATATATTTGATATTTCGTCGTGTCCCGAAGAGTTGGAATTTTTCAATTTTCTGATTAAAACTAAAGTGTCCTCCTTAGAAAGAGGCCTAAGAAATAGAGAATGATTCGAGACTTCCAAACATCTATCTATAAAGTGGTAGTCAATATATGGAGGTAAGTTAGAGGTAACAACTTTGGGAGCGTTAATAAAGAAAGTATTGAATTTTTCTGTTAGTTCACTATTATTTAAAAGCTTGTCATTTTCTTTTATTTGTATACCGGTTTTATTATTATTATTTTTTGATTTTCCCAGAGTATTATTTAGTATGTTCCACATAGCCTTGCTCTTATTATTAGAGGACATAACTAATTTATCGTTACGGTCTTTAAAAAAATCTGATAAAATACGTTTATATTCGTTATTTGCTGCCTTGAAACTGTCTCTAAACTGAGGGTATTTTCTACTTAGGTCTGCAAAGAGTGATACTTGTTTTTTAGCATCGATTATTTTCTGATTAGAAGTTGGTACTGAAATGGCTTTTTTTGGTTTATTTATAATTTTATTTGTAATTTTTCTCAGTGGAAAGCATGTCTCAAAGTGAAGAGAAATAGTTTCCATAAAAGTCTTAAAAGCTACATTGCAATTAGGGATTGCATAAACCTCCGCCCAGCAAGTATTCTCTAATAAATGACAGAAATTTTTGATATTGTTTTCATTAAAAAAACGTTTAAATTTAATGCTCTCATCAAAATTTGACACTGTTCCAGTTACAATGGCATATTGTGCATAGTGATCTGATAGGTTACTCTTTATGATATCCGCTTCAGACACTTTATCCATGTCATTCACTATTATGTTATCAATGCATTTACTGGAGAAAGGTGTCACCCTGGTGGACTCATGAATTGTTGTGTACATATTGTTACAATTCAAAGTAAGTGTTAGATCATCATAACGTGTTTGTGTGTCCGTCAATGCTTTTGATGCATACGCACAGGGTAATTGGTTTTGCAAAAGGCAGGCCCCAACACCTGATTTTGAAGAATCAACAGATATTACAGACTCTTTACTTATGTCAAAGAATTGTAATACCGGTTTGCTTGTTAATGTTTCTTTTAAATGGTTAAATGCTTTTTCGTGATTATCATCCCATAAAAATTCAACATCATTTTTTAATAAATTTCGTAAAGTTAATGTCTGATCTAAGAAGTTTTTTACAAATCTACTTACATACGTTAGCATACCTAGCAAACGCTGTACTTCCTGTTTATTTGTAGAACGTGGCATTTCTGAGATAGCTTTGATTTTAGAGTTGTCTGGAGCGATACCATCACCTGATACTAAATGACCCATATATTTGATACTCTTTTGACCAAATCTACATTTATTTAGATTAAATCTAATATTATTACTTCTAGCAATATCTAAAATTTTCTTCAGACGCAAGTCATGTTCAGCCTGTGTCCTACCCCAAATGTGATCATTTGGGGTAGGAAAATCTTTCCTGAAAAATTTCGGGAGCCGATTTAATTCCGTAAGGTAAACGAAGAAACTTATAACGCCCGAATGGAGTGCCAAATGTACATAATTTAGTGCTCTCTTCATCTAGAGGAATCTGATAGAAACCATTTGTGGCATCGAGTGTACTAAATACTGTTGCCCCTGCTAGATTACTTGAAATTTCTTCGAAAGTAGGTATTTTGTATTACTCACGTTTAATTGCACGGTTTAGATCTGCTGGATCTAAGCATATGCGTAATTTACCTGTCGGCTTGCGCACTATAACCAATGCATTGACCCAGTCAGAGCTACCCTCTACTTTTTCAATAATTTTTTGATTTATTAGGTCCTGTAAAGTGTCTTTTAAAGTATTTAATAAAGGAAACGCGACTTTTCTTGTTGGGTGTACAACTGGTTTAGTATTTGGTTCAAGTTCTATGTGACACTTCTGACTCAAACATCCAATACCTTCAAACAAGTCAGCGTAATCATTAATTGGTGTTTTGTACTCATTCTTAGTTTCTAAACTTATTGGTTCAATTTTTTTAATTAAATTCAGAGTACAGCACGCAGTCAAGCCTAAAATAGCTACAGTGTTACTATTTACAATGAAAAATTCAAGATCATATGCACAATTATTTCTATAACAAGTCAATATACATGTGCCTACTACATTTAATTGATCCCCTGTATATGATTTTAATTTTACATTTGTACTTTTAATTTTATTAGGAGTTAAACCTAGTGTTTTATATAATGCATAGGGAATTATATTTGCCATTGACCCTGAATCAATTTTTACTTTTACAATTTTACTGTTAATTTCCAGGTTTGTTACCCATTCCGTGTCTAAAGAGTTCACATTTATAGTATTTTCTATCGCACCGATAAACAAAGTATCATTTTCCTTTACAGTATTTATCTTACTGTCTTCCGATACAACTTCATGTACTTTGTTATTATTTTTTCTACATTGATTACTAAAGTGATTTTTCACGTGACAAAAGTTACATATCTTTCCATATGCTGGGCAATTATTTATAGGGTGAGTCTTACCGCACCTCGTACATGCATGAATCTTCTTGTGTTGGTCTGCTGATCCCTTTTGTGTTGTACCCTTGAGCTGCATCTTACCCTTGTACACTGCATCCACTACTGAACCATGATGAGCCTGTCCTACTGAAATGATTTCGCTTCTTTCTTTGGCCATTTCAATAATTTCACATTTTTCTATGGCTTTCTCCAATGTTAAACTGTCATCTTCCTGCAATAATTTCTCCCTTATCAAGGCATTGGTAACGCCACATATTAGAACCGTTTTCGTTAGTTCTTCTTGCAAATTACCTAGTTTACATTTAGTTGCCATGTTCTTCAGTTCGGTAACGTATTGGTCTAAAGTTTGTCCGGGCTGTTGCTTATACGAGAAGAACTTATACCTTTCATATGTTAAATTTTCCTTAGGTAGAAAGTGACTTTCAAATTTATCTAGTAATATGTTCAATTTATTTTTCTGATCATCCTCAAATTTGAACGTGCTGTATATTTTAAAGCCTTCCTCTCCAATAAAATGAAGGACCTGGGCGCACTGAACTGCTTCTCCCTTTTTATTTATCTCCCTTGCTACCAAATAATTTTCAAAGCGAGAACGCCATAACTTCCAATTCTCAGCGATATTGCCGCTCATGGACATTGGGGTTATGCCTCTGCTGTCTGCATTCATTTTTAAATTTTATTTGTTACTATCTGCTTCAAGCACTATATATCAAGTGGGAACGTAGATTTAATTACTGCGCCATGTATTATTTGTTATTTATTTTATTAAAACACTTTGATACACTATAATACTTTTATTACAACAACGTGTCATGGTCTGTCATACAGCTGGCTACATACTAATTATAACTACTGGGCGTCGATGTATTATGTCACCCACAACATCCTTACACACAATGTGTGTTGCCTATACTACAAAGAGTATTATTAATTTTAACAAATTGTTTCCTATTTTGTAGGTAATTTTTAATCATCCCTAATGCAAGGCCCCTGATTGCAGTTTTACCAAATCTTTCAATCAGTATACTATTATTTATAAAATTAATTAATTCATAGATAGCCATTTCAGTACAATCAATACGGTTTATCATTTTATTTTGCAAGAATTGTACATTCATTGCAACAATAAGAAAGCAGCAGCATTTTTTAATGGGTGAACTTTTATACGTAGAGCATTTATAACGATTTAAAAAAAGTTGGAGATGATACGACCTGTTACACATAATTCCAAAGTTAAGCCCGTTTTTTGTCTTATTTTATTGCACTACTAAATGACATTGCAAAGAGTCTGAGTAGTAATAGATGAATATTTTCAGTTTTCAAGATGTTCCAACCTCATCACAATCAGTTGAGATAGGATCAGCTCAAAATTATCAAAATGCATCAGGATTCACAGAGTACAAATGTCGAAGTTGTCCAACCATAACCAAATGTAAAGCATCTCTAAAAACACACCTATTGACTCATCGAGAACATTCAGAAGTAACAGTGTACAGATGCGAAAGCTGTTCCTATGGTACAAAACAAAAGGCTGTATTAAAAAGGCACATGTTGATCCATCGAGAACTTTCAGAAGTGACAGTATACAGATGCGAAAGCTGTTCGTTTGTAACAAAACGAAAAGGGAGTTTACAAGCACACATGTTGACCCATCGAAAACTTTCAGATGTAACAGTATACAGATGTGAAATCTGTTCGTATGTAGCAAAACGAAAGTGGCAATTAAAACCGCACATGTTGACTCATCGAGACCTTTCAGAAGTAACACTATACAGATGCGAAAGCTGTTCGTATGTAACAAAACGAAAAGGGAATTTAACAGCACACATGTTGACTCATCAAGAACTTTCAGAAGTAACAGTATACAGATGCGAAAGCTGTTCGTACGTAGCAAAACGAAAGGGGAATTTAATAACACACATGTTGACTCATCGAGAACTTTCAGAAGTAACATTATACAGATGCGAAAGCTGTTCGCATGTAACAAAACAAAAGGGTGAATTAAAAAGACACATGTTGATCCATCGAGAACTTTCAGAAGTGACAGTGTATAGATGCAAAAGCTGTTCGTTTGTAACAAAACGAAAAGGAAGTTTACAAGCACACATGTTGACCCATCAACAACTTTCGGATGTAACAATATACAGATGTGAAATCTGTTCGTATGTATCAAAACGAAAGTGGCAATTAAAACCGCACATGTTGACTCATCGAGAACTTTCAGAAGTAACAGTATACAGATGCGAAAGTTGTTTGTATGTAACAAAACGGAAAGGAAGTTTACGAGCACACATGTTGACCCATCAAGAATTTGCAGAAGTAACAGTGTACAGATGTGAAAGCTGTTCTTTCATAACAAAACATAAAAGATCACTAAACGAACACATGTTGACCCATCAAGAATTTACAGACGTAACAGTATACAGATGTGAAAGCTGTTCGTATGTAACAAAACGAAAGAGGAATTTAAACTCACACATGTTGACTCATCAGGAACTTTCAGAAGTAACAGTATAGAGAAAGCTCTGTTCGTATGTAGCAAAACAAAAGGGGAATTTAAAAAGACACATATTGACACATTACGAACTTTTATAGGCAGAACCCAAGTAGCATTTTCAGAAACCGTTTCGAGACAGATTTGATACTGGTAAACATTTTTGTAATGTGAAATATTTTTCGTAATCATGATGAGGGACTTCTACCAAGATATCTAGCAATTAGTTCAGGTATTAATTTTTTGGGAATGTTTTTTAAAACAGAAAGAATCGCCCACACTTTTAATATTGGCCTGGCATCGAGAAGGCATTTTGATTGTTGATCATCCGAACAGGCATAATTCTTCTTGGCACTTTGAAAGTGATTTTCGTTATAATATTTATTGTATTTTGTGGATCAAGTAATAGTTTCGTGAAAATCGCTCCCTTGTGGGATAATTGAGGAAATGTAAATTTATTTGAGGAGGAAAACCCTTGAGAAAAGGTAAAGTTCTTTTATATAATTTCATTCTTCTAATTAAGGATATATAGCCTCATGATCTGCTCCGTTTATTTATGTTGAACTATATCCTTTTCACTGTTGTATTTAAAATGTGTGTTTATTTTGTTTTTATTTTAATTTTTTTGTAATTAATCTATTAATTGTTATTTAAATATGTTTCCTTGTAGTTGTAAATGTATAATTGGGCTAACCCATCAATAAATAAATAAATAAATAACTTCTACGGAGTGTTTTCTTGTGTAGTGTCCAATCAGTATTTTATTTTCAGCAATGCCTAATTGATTGTGATTTATATAGGGTTTTCTCTGGGTGCTGTTAATTTGAGACAACCCTCTCTTCCATCGGATTTGTTTGCCACCTCCTGGACCTGGTTGCTGACCACACTCGGTCCGGAATTTTTGAATGAGAGAATTTGGCGTGGAGTGGAAAACTTTTTTTATGAAGTCGAATTCTCCTGATTTTTGAAATTTAAGCCACGTTTAGCCGATTTAACCTGTCTTGGTAGTCTTGTTTTACCAGCGTAGAGAGTAATTATCCATGGATGGCTACAAGGAATCGTTCCGGGGATAATCACCAGACATATAACAGTATCTTATTGTATATTTTTTAGCGGCTAGCTAATTATCAGGGTAATTTCACCACATTATAATTTTATTACAACTTTGACAACTTTTAAATACAATCTATATATAGGGTAAGCAAACCTAAATTAATAGTTATACATTATATTATTTATGCCCGTTGAATATATACAAAATTTTTTAAATATAATACTGTTAGGCATTACACCCACCTAAGGCCTGGTGAGTGATACGCCGATGACTAATAGTGACTGGAAACTTGTAGAAAGAGATAGAGTTTTCTAGAGTGTGGTGGAAGAAGATTCTCGATTATGTTCTAGATAACTCTAGAGGCAATTTCAGAGTATATAAGGCAAATTCGACGGCGGAGAGGGGAGTTTTATAAATGTGAAGAACTTGAAAAGTGAAAAAGTGAGGTTAAATATCAAGTAAACGAAGTGTAAAAGTTATTTGGTTGATTAAGAAGTACTGTATAATCAGTAAATTATAAAATAAAGTGTTAGTGGTTACCCCTTGTTAAAATTATTTAGAACCCACGGATTCATACAGGGTGTTTCCTAGGGGCGGAAACACGTAACAATAGCATTTTTGAGTTCACATAGTATATTTTTATTTGATACACCTACGGATGGCACAAAAATATATATCGATATATGAATCATTTGATACTTCACAAGACTTAGATCGATATATCGACATACAATTATCGATATTTCGAAGAGCGGAGGGGGGGGGGGAAATTCCTCACAACATATTTTTATCTAACATGAATATTTGAAAAACAGGGGGAAATGATAGGTATTCCTTTCTTCTTCTTGGCATCAGGGCCTGTTGCAGATTATGTTTAGCAGTACAATTATACCTTTCGATATATTTAGAAAAATATTGATATTTGAACCCGATGTATTGCAACAAAAAACCCATATGGATATATTCATGTTTTAGGATAAATGTATCGATATTTATTTTATATCGATACATCGTTGCCATCCTCTAGATACACCCTGTACAAACAATTACTGTATATTTCGGTTATCGTACCAGCCATTCAGGTCTATTCTGTAACATTTTTGTTAAGCTTTAACGGCAAGGTCACTGTTAAAATAATTAGCGAAATGAAGTTAACGGTCAGTGGTATTCTGTACACTTTTTTTAAGGTTAAATTTAACCAACATCGTTTAAAATTAGAGGCGACTTTGGACCTGCCACTAAAATTTAACGGTACCGCTAAAGAAGCAAAAATACAGTATTTTATTTTCGGTTCATAAAATTTTGTATAATATCATTCAGTAAATGGCACTTTATTTATGTTTGTCAATGAGTTTGAGATTCTTTTGACGACCCATTTCCTCATTTATATTCAGTAATTATTTTTGGGAGTTGCTACAAGGACGCCGCGCATGCGCATTCGCTTTTGCACGAGTTATTGAACCGCCGCAGAGAAATTGGAATATTTTATGCAATTTTCTGAAAAAGAAGGCTTTGTCTGCGACGCTGATGCTGCCTGCTGATAATTTATTAACAATTATTTAACAAAATAAAAATCAACCTAACTAACCCAACTACCATCACATGAAAGAGATAAATTATTATATGAAAAAAAAAGAACATTTCTGTCGTCAAATCCAACCAGAATTTGTGAAAAAGGATATTAATCGTTACAAAATATAAAAAAAAAAAAGTCCAGTGGGCAGCATTTGAACCCGGGACCCGGGACCTGTCACTCCACAACGCGACAACGTTACGCATAGGCCAGCGATCCACGTGCAAATCACCGCTATAGCATGGAATAAATAGTATCTAACCAAACCAATTGCCGCGGCGGACAGCTAAGAAATAATATATGTCCGCCGCGGCGTCCTTGTAGACAGTCCCATTATTTTTCCGCCTTCAAATAATCGTAATCATAACCTCAAATAGAAGCGCGGTCGTTAAAAACTTATGACTTTAACAGGTCCGTTAAATGGTGTCGCATACAAAATAGAAAAATGAAATGAAATTATTTTTCGCATTTTATTAGGTATTGAAAATATTAGCACATCTGAGAGTTAGACATGGACATATACGTTGACTGTCACTATCAGTAGAGCCACTAACACTAATATGCTTTTGTGAGGATATACGTATGTCCTTAACATTTGTTTTAGATGTCCAAGCAATTATTTTGTTGTAACTACTACAATAGAGATCTCTGCTCCATCAAATAATTGCAGCTCTTGGAAATCGCGAATACACAAGTCTATTGCAGTTTTGAAATGATGAAGCACTAGACATTTTTGTATACCGCCGACTCGGTATAATTTCACACTAGGTTTGTAGAAAGATATGTACAATATGGCTAGATTTACACTACGGCAAAACTGCAATCTAGATAATGTACCCTTTCCCTGCTTTATTAAATGTTCACGTAAATTACAATAATTGCCACAGTGTAGGTAAAAAGCGATTTTGAAATGTTTCACAATTTCAGAGGCGTCGTATAATTAAAGGAGATAAAACCGCATAAGTAAAAAACATAAAAGTACTTCCGTACACTGGAATTTAATGTTGACACTCGGTCGGGGTCGAATACCTTTAACACTGCGAATATAAAAAATCAACTATGTTTTTAGGTAATATCAGTACGTTTCACAAATATAGTAGGTTTCCTATAAAAGTAGGTTATACGTATTAACATTTTAAAATGAAATAAAATTCACTTTATGTGATGCACACGGTATATTGCAGTTGCCATTAATCCTTAACTTTGTTTGCTATGTATGATTTAATATTATTTAAAAATGGGAAAAGTGTTTTATGTTGCCAGCACTTAATTGGGTTTACATATTTAATTATTATGAAAGTAAACAAAATAAACATGCCACGCATTAAACAGAACAGGACAGTGTGTGTTTGATTCAAAATTATCTTTTTATTCGCTAGATATATTTTATATGTTTTTGTAAGAACTATTACCGTTGTTAAAGATGTTAAGTTAAATTTATTACCAATGTAGCTGGCAATAATAAATATTTCACGGCTTCTGCGTTCTTCTGATTGTTTCAGTTAACGGCTGCAATATAATATTACATCTATATGAGAGCCGCCTCTGGCACCAATATAAAATGCCCGATCTCTGACAATAAACGAATTTATAGCACCGATGAAAGAACGTACCAATTACAGCTTTTCAAAATTACATTGTTATCAATGAGTAGATACTCGGGGCGGCGCCACAGGTCTTGCCAATTTTCTAACATGTGGCGTCTGACAGTTTATCATGATGTATATGTTTCTACCATGATGATGTTTATAGTTCGAAACAGTGCGAAATTAGCAACGAATTTCTAGTCCTGAGTCCTGTGAAAAAGCAAAACTGCCACTGCCAGAAAACTCGATTATGAACTTATGAAGAAATAAGTACATAAGTAGTTGATTCTCTACTTTTTGTTGTAAATTTATCGTAAATTTTTTGCTGTGCTATAGAAAATGGGGACGGAAGAAAAAATATGTGTAATTTGTTTAAAAATATGTGATGAATTTAGGGTTATAGGGGACGATATGAAAAGTGTCTTGGTTATAGTTCTATCAAAAATAGTAAGTCGAAAATGACGTTCTTCTGTAACAAGATGGAGTTTATGAATTTATGTAGTAAATCAATCTCTGAGATACGGCGTTTTTCCGTCAAGATTAAAGACAGCTGTCAAACCTCTATACAAAAAAGGGGATCCATCCCTAATAGAAAACCATAGACCCATAAGTATGCTATCGTCCTTTTGCAAGTTACTTGAAATTGTCATGTGTAGGAGACTAATTCCATTTTTAGAATCATACAATATTATAACAAAGTCAACATGCTTATCAGAAAAATAAATCTACAACAACAGCCACCTTTGATTTTGTCAGAAGAATACTGGAGTATCTGGACAATGGATATATTGCTCTTGGTATATTGCTCGATCTATCAAAAGCCTTTGATTGTGTTAATCACAATACACTTCTCAGTAAACTGGATAAGCTAGGCATAAGAGGAATAGCGAATAAATGGTTCAATTCTTATCTCAATGAAAGATATCAAAAAGTGTGTATTATGGCAAATTCATCAGAGTATTATTCCAGGACCCAAAGGGTCCTACTAGGTGTACCACAGGGCAGTGTGCTGGGGCCAATACTCTTTCTATTATATATTAATGATTTGCAACAGTATTTAAATAAAGACTCAGTTTATATAACATCTTATGCTGATGACACAAATATTCTAATTTTTGATAAAGAGTATGATAGTTTAAAGACCAAAGCTTCTAATGTAGTGCAAACAATATCGGAATGGTTTCAGCAAAATTGGTTGATATTAAATAATGATAAGACGAGTTGTATTTTGTTCAAACACAGTAGAAACAAAACGGAATTCCCAAATCAGATAGAAATAAACAACGTATACACTGACTACAAGGAAAGTACAAAATTTTTAGGGGTGACTATTGATGCACACATGGAGTGGAGGTATCATGTACAAACGCTTTGTGGTAGACTTAGTTCGGTTTGTTACTCATTAAGAGAACTGAAGAAAGTAGTGAATAACAATACACTTCTTACAGCTTATTATGGCCATTTTTACAGCTTAATGTCATATAGAATAATATTCTGGGGTGGCACTCACATTAATGAAATATTTATAGTTCAAAAAGAGCAATACGAATCTTATCCAACTTAAAAGTAAATGAATCATGTCGTAAACATTTTAAAGCATTAAATCTGTTGACAGCCCCGGCTTTTTTTGTTTATGAATGTCTTTGTTTTGTTTTCAAACATATGAAGGAGTTCAAAAACAACATTAGAGATCATAGTTATGGAACAAGGCACAAGAATACTTTGTCTTATCCAATTCATAGCACTACAGTCTTAGAAAAAGGCTGTTTTTATAGATGTCTGTATTTTTATAACATGTTACCTACCGAACTGAAAAACATTACATCTATAAAGATTTTCAAAAATAATATAAAAAACCACTTAATATGTGCAGAACCCTATACCGTAGAGGAAGTGAATGTGACAACTTTTAAGTAAGATAGTATTTGTTCTTTTAATTTGTAATTATTATTTCTTGTACTATTAGTAGCAATTTTTTTTTTAGTTTTTAGTATCTTACTTTTTATTCTGTTTTTATCATGTATTCTTACTGTTTGCAGGATTTTTGGACATGTAACAAACTTAAATTGTACTATTGTAAAATTTATTGTCACTGTTACGCAATAAAATTCTATTCTATTCTAATAAAGGAATTCCATGAATAAATTTGATTCAGTTTAATATTTACTAGGTATTTTGGCCGTTTGATGTTTTAGACGAATTTTGTTTTAGGATTTTCTAACTGCAATACGAGAGCCCATGATGTGTATAAACTGTACAGAAATGCTTACAAAATGTTTTGATTTTAAAAGAGTGTGCCACTATGCACACAATTCTATAGTTCCACTTGTTAACGACAAGGATGACGTAAAACTAGATCTAAAAGAGGTCTATCTTAGAAAACCTGAAAATGGTACTGAAATTTTGGAAGATCAAGACGTTTGTGGATTGTGCATTGGTCCAGTAAAAAATTGTTTTTCTATATGCGTTGATGCTGGAGATGGAGACCTTATGTTCACGAATATGATCAAACGATGTCTTCCAGAATTGGTATGTATCACTATTTACCACATTAAACATTATTAAGGTAATTCATTAGAATAACGGCGCATTGGAATCTTCGCGCAATTTTTTCAAGGTACACTAATTTGGGGTCGTAGAACACGAATCTGAAGTCGATTTTCAAAAAAAAAAAAAAGAATTGAAATTTTTCACCATTACTCAGACTTTTTGTCAGTGTTAACACTAAAGACGCCTCGATTTTGGGCGATTCGGATCCCATATCCACATTGTAAGTACTTTTTGAACAATGCACTTTTTACGCACTGCAAAAAATTGCTATTTCATGATAATGCATAGTATAAATAGTAATATTATTTATCAGAATTCAGAACTCTGTTATTTGACAGATCAGCCATAACATAATCGCGCATGGATGTTAAAATACCCTGAAAGTTGGTGTCTCAAGGCACAACAAAGAAATTTATCTATAAATACTGTAACGGTTAATTTTTAAAGATCGCCCTGTACAGAAAATATATTAAATATATTCAAATCCTATAGAGAAATAAATCGAGTTTTCTACGCGCTAGAATGAATAATAAATGAAAGACCATTTGATCTTCAACGAGGTAGAGGTAGAAGGGTCAGGAGGGACTTGTTTGTTTGAAAATGCAGTTTATGTTTTTGGGTTGGGGATAGTCGAGCGACGACTGTGAAGAGATAAGGTCGATTTGTTGTTTAAGCAAGAAAATTTAAAGTCTTTTTTTATGGTGAGGATTAAGTGTTTGAGTATTGCAGCTACGTTTGATGTTAAATTGTGATTAGACTAATGTGTAAATCACAAAGTGCAAGTATTTAATAGTCAATAAAATGACAGAAAGAATCTGCATTAAATAGCAGCAAATAGCGTGATTAATCTGAATTAGTTGCTTTGATGCCATCCATGATAGTTTGTGCCTACCTAGTCTGTGGTTTGTACGTTTATAGGTTGAGTGCATATGTCCATCGGCGTTCAGTTGTCCAGGAAAGAAACTGTAAGTTTCTTTATTTTATGTACTAGTTGTGGCAACTCAAGGCTACGCGCGTGAACAAACAATAATTTTAGTGCCGTTATTGAACTAGTTTCGTGATTGATTTTTTGTAACTTCGAATGTTAATAGATTATTTTTGTTTTAGTAGTTGTTTAATTTCATTATGCTAGAACTCTTTAAACTGGGATAGCCCGGTGTTTCCTTATTTTGCCATGCCAATTTATAGTTTAAAGTGAGCAGAAATTGTTGTATTAATTGTTTTCCAGTAACTAAAAATAAGGTGGCGTCCAACTATCGTTTTTTGTTGAGCATTGTAGAGATGTGTATTAATTTATTTGTTGGTAATTTCCTGCTATTTAGTATTTGCCAAGGTAAGTGATAACCAATATTAAGCCAAGCTATCAATGGTAATCTTATGCTTTATTTTGAGTTTGTAACAAGTTTTTTCCGCAACTTGTTAATTATTTAATTAGTTGCCAAATATTTTCCATTCAGCACCCGTACTAAGAATAAATTCAATTTGTTGCCAAAAACTCATGTTTAGCGACCGTGCTACAATAACCGAAATAAAAACCAAGTTAGAAGCAACTGAGCATGTGCGGGCGGAATGTTAGAGAGAGATAGGACTTACAGGAATTGAAAACCGGCACTTTCCGTCTTGACGTCGTTGAGGTGAGACTATTCTAATTTTTCTCTTAAAAGATTTGTAGTTATTAGAGCCATCCTACAATACTTTGTTGAAATTTTTACTTTATAATTATAATTTCTTAAATAACCTAGTTATTTTGAATTTATATTAAATTTAAGCTGGCATTTAGTTAAATTATTAACATATTTGAGGTTAACCTTGTGGTTAATTAAGAAACCACTTGTTAGTGGATTGCCCCAGCAGTTTATTTGTCATTTTGGGACAGTTCCTGCTGGATGTTTATGTATTATCTATATCAATAATTTTTGTTTGCCAGTAGTTTATATTATATACTTACATATATAAATATATTTTTTGGTATATAGGGTCGCTCTAAAACTTTTATTTAGATAATCTCATTTCACGACTAATATACTAGTTCTGAATTTCTTAAAATACGAGACGTAAAGTCGATTTCTTTAAATCAATTTTTGTAATAGTATGGAGATAATCTCCAAAATTTTAAATTTTCTTATATTTTTTTTCTAGATTGCATATTTTAATATCGATTTCTTTTATGCTGCTTTGAAAATTTTGTCATAATTTATAGTAATTTATTTGATTCAGAGCCTCAAGGCCAAATTTTTGGTGATAATTTAGTAGTAGAGTTTTTTTTTTTATCGGTCCTCAACCATTTTCTTACATTACTGCTTAAATTTTACAAATTCTAATACCTAGTTTTTGTAGTTTCTATAAAATTTGTGACCTTGGCTTAACCAAGAGTATTCAATTTTAATTCTGCTAGATCATTTTTTTTGTTAATAAGTTTTAAAGTTAATTAATAATTTATTTAGAGTCATTTTAAATCTAAATCATTTGTTTTCTTTCTTGTGTAATTTAACTCAATTTGTATCAACTGGTTCCTGATTTACCACTGTTTTCATGTAATAACTGGATCGACCAACTCTGGATCAAGCACATGGTAGTTTTGCTAGTGGCTGGACGAGAACTATAATTCGCAGAATATTTCCAACTTAGTGTCATCCTGGAACCTCCTCGTAGACCCGGACAAACAATATAAGTCCTTAAACCCAGGTACCTGTGGCCATCTCCAGGAATTGACACACTGGAACTCCGCCCTCGTCACCCAAAGTTACGTAAGCAATTACCTATCGTCATAGCTTTTCTTGGTCAGAAGAAAATTATAAAATTGTTAAACCAGTTGATCTTTTCAATTTAATTCTTTTGATAGAGATTGTTTTTAATTATTTTTAAATATTCAAATAAATCAATTTTTTTGTAATCACGTATTCATTCTCAATCATTTTAACTCTAAGCTTATATATTTTTATTGTAGTAAATTTTCTAAAAAAAATTTTTTGTCATTAATACAATTGTAAAGTCTTTGTAAATTTTAAACTTTATTTCTTGTTAATATATTGTTATTTTGTTTAAATTTTGCTTTTGATTGTTTCCTCCTTAAACAGTTGCAGGAATATCAGTTGTATGAATACGCTGGCGCCCAGTTTCTTTGTTTATTTTTGTTTTGTAACATTCAAATTATTAAATAACTCTTCTCGCGACAGAGTGACCTTCGACCAACCCCTGAGCTAACCGGTTGCTACTCTTTCATAGCTTCCTCAGCACCCCGCTGAGAAGTTGTGGTTGCAAGTTATAATTATGATTGCGGATTTAATATAACAAGAAGGCAAAGTTATAACACCTATTTACAAATTGATAAAATAAAAAGTATAATTTAAATAAGCATGCTTTTATGATCATCATAGACAATACCTAAAACTGGTGTCTTATTAAGAGTATTTTCAATATACAGTGCGTCACAAATTAGTTTACTTAGAAATGGCCCATTTTTGTTATTGCCCAGCAAAGCCCAGCGAGGAGGTGAGATCACACATACCTTGCCAGGAAAGGAAATGCTCCTTGTTCTTCTCGGATACCACATACTGACTTTCAACCTGGTTATCGTAATAGTGCATAAGTGGTAAATGAGTTGCCCCAGTGCAAATGTTCCTTGCCCTTCTCGGATACCACTTATCACTGTGATAACCAGGTTGAAAGTCTGTAGGTGGTATCCGAGAAGAACAAGGAGCGTTTCCTTTCCTGGTAAGGTATGTAATCTCACCTTGCTGTGCAATAACAAAAATACTCCATTTCTAAATAAACCAATTTGGGACACACTATATATTGAAAATATTCTTTAACAGAACATCAATTTTTGTTATTGGCTACGATGATCATAAAGGCATTCTTATTTACATTACATATTCTATTTTATTAATTTTAATACGTATTTATAAAACGAATTTCTTTGCTGTGCCTTGAGACACCAACTTTTCAGGGTACGTTGACACATATGCGCGACAATATTATGGCCGATCTGTCAAATAATGGAGTTCTGAATTCTGATAAATAATATTATTAGTTAAACTATGTACCCACATAACATCTCATGGATATGTACATCCATAGCATATGCATTAGGTGTTGGAATTTGAATATGTATTATTAAATATACATATGATATGAAATGTATATTCAGCTACTGATATGCATCAGCGTCATATACAGTGTATATTGCTGGAGGTATATACATAATGATTTATACATAACATGTCCATTAAGGTATAATTAAATTATACGTGTACACGAATTTTATCTCATTATCTGATGCGCATGCGCTACTAATTTATGGCATACTATAGCGCTCCAGGCATCATTTGTTCATTTGTTTACGAATTGTAGTTCGCAATAGCCGGCGCCAGCAGCCATTAAGCCCTGTAGTGTTGTGTGCATAGTGTTTATGTGTGATGAAAGTTAATTCTTTCTCATTCTCTGGATTTTATATTTGCTTATTGCTATATTATGCTGTTACATTTGCATGAAACTCCCATGATGTAAGAGTATATTTATTATAATGCAATTCTTTAGATTCGTAAATACACATTCTTTTAGGGTTAGAAAATTTACAAGTTTCATATTTAACTGATTGTGGTGTGTGTTTAGTAAATATGGCGGAAAGTGACAGAGGCCTAAAAATTTGCTGTTGTCATATTGGGTATGTATTTTATAAATATATAGTGAATAAAAATTACATACGTTCATATTATATAACTTATTACTGATGGTTGAGAAAGTTTTAAACATATATGTAGGACATGAGTAACTATAGTAGGTATTATACATAATATGTTTACAATTTGTTAAACTAGCGGAAGGCAAAGAAGTATACGTCAATATTGAAAATTTTAAATATTGTGTAGTATTAGGTTATTTTGTAAAGTTTGTGTATGTTTAAAATAGTTACATAAAATATATTTCTTATTAAGCTATCTGTCTTTTATTACCTCCTATATGGATACCTTTGAAGTAGTTCCCACGAACATCAGAACACTTGAACACTTTCGTTCGATGCGTGCTGCTCCAATCGTGTTGGTATCATCGAGATGATTAAAACTGTTCGTTTTAATCATCTGCCGATAATGCCAACATGACTGGGGCAACACGCGTCGGGTGCAGTATTCAATAAGCGTTTTGATGTCCGTGGAAACTACTTCAGAGATATGTAATGTATTGTTGTGACAACAAGTTAGTCACATCCCAAGGAAGTGTACAGATTGTTAAAAAATTTGACTTCACACAGAAAACTGAAAAATCCACTACAAAATGGCCAAATTAAATTATAAAAACCTATGCGTTAGATGTAAAACATTATTGAAATCTTTGAGCAATAACAGCATGATATTTTAAACTGGATAACAAACCTAAGTTCTAATGAAACACAACCAAAAGTATTAAATTATTGTAAACGAAACGTAAAAGGTCAAATGACCAAAAATAATATTTAAATGTATCATACCCGAATATTTTATATAACATAATATGTACAGGACTTTAAAAATGGTTTAATATCTATTAAGTTACGTCACCATGAACTATAACATGTAGATATAAGTAAGGACTTGACCCATGGTCAACATAAGCAGCATAGTAGTGGGAAATATAGATGAAAATTAACAAAAATCTATTTAAATGTGAAATAAAAACATTATTTGTAGTGAAATTTTCAATAAGTACTCATGAGTGAGCTATAAACACTAAAAGACTTGATAAACGCATATCCAAAATCATGGATACAAAAAACATTATTAGTAAGAACGGTAGACTCCACCGCAGAAGTGAAAAGTGATAAAAACTGTAGAATTTCACATCGTATTGACTTTAAAGTAATGAATATGGTAGATACTTACTATATTTCACTAAAGAACGTGAAAGTTCTAGAATACCTGGACTATAAGAGGTCTCAAGATCCATTAATTAAAATAAGGGTGCATAACCTTACATATTTCAGACTGTATCTCACAAAAGAGAAAATTTATGTTGATAAAACACAGACATGGTGTTGAAGGAAACTTTTCCCAGTAGTTTTCATAAGTTGTATGTTAAAATTTCATCAAGGTAGATAAGTTGTAAGCCAATCAAGAAAACCAATGACAGTTTGCGGTACCCTAAAAAGGCAAAAAATGCTTTGGTCATTATTTTGATGTAAAATATAGTAGGATAAGTGTTATTAGTATAGAATTGTTCAGAGAGGATTGCTAATCAATTTACATAATAGTTATAGTAGTATAAGATAGTTTTTAATTGAATATTTGTAAAAATAGTTGGTAATAGAAAAATTTTAAATATTTACAAAAACATATAGTATGGCATATCAGAAAACGCAGAATAAGCTCTAGTAAATGAATATGAAATCAGTTTTATCATTTTCAATCCACAAATAGAATTATATTAAAATAAAGTTTTTCATAATAAAATGACAGAAGTCAAGTAGTCTGTTTTGTAATATAAATGTCAAACTAGGCTTGTGTGGGCCAATAGAATTCCACAAATTCAAATTTAGTATGTTGAAAGTATCGAAGGCGTAAGCACGCTAAATTTAAGAGGAAAAAAATAACCTCACTTTTATAAAAATAAAATATAAAGTATGTTTTTGGTATTGAAGGCGTAAGCACGCTAAATTTAAGAGGAAAAAATTAACCTCACTTTTAAACATTTCTAAATAAATAAGGAAACCAGCATACTCACATTAATAAGTAAACCAGGCTGAAGATAAAATTCAAAATATTTGATATCCAAGTGGATAAATACATGCTGAACAAGCAAAAGTTCCGTTCCTGAAAGAAATCATAATTTAAAATAAAATTTCTATAACCAAGTATATCATCAAGTTTTGTTTATGAATGAGAAGAAGTAATTTAAAGGTAATAATTTGTGCAACGCATATTTTTGAAGTGCAAGTAATCAGGTAAATACTTACCTTGATTTAATAATAAATCCAGTGATATTTTAAACAAAGTGAATTTCATCGAAACGCCAAGAGCTCCGTCAAAACAGTGCTGCCAGCGGCATATAGGAAGCGACAATTTGAAAGCTGAACGTGCGCACGCAGAAGAATAAGGAGCACCGATCGATAGACTCAAGGTAACATCTAAATATCCAAACAAATAAAACCCTAGGTAATTGAAATCAAACATGATTATTTTTCAACCAAATAAAGGCCAATTTATAATTTTATTTTAGTTTTAAGTTGTAAACATTATCCAAATTTCATACTTTTTTGTCACATTTCATTTTTATCTATAAATTGATTAGCTTATTAAAATTTTGTATAAAACCAGTGGTTGTGTGTTTCATTGGAACCTACAGTTTGCTGAGGAGAAAGAAACGTGCAATTTTGAGCAATTGAATCCACTCTTGGCCCTGAAAGAGTCAATAATCTCATGCTATAAAAATTATACTGTTTATTAAAAGAAATAAAATCGGTTTGGCAACAAACCTGGCGCTCAACTAAATTCAAATTTTATATAAAAAAATAAATATTATAAAAAAATAAAACAGTATAGTATATTTATAAAATATACGATTGTGTATATGATGTGTGTTTCATATCCAGTGAATGTACATTGCATATGTTTATGTACATTCACTGGATATAAAATAGATATGGAAGTCGGCGACAAATGTATCTGCTGGGAATGTTAATTTCACATCCATTAGATGTACATTAGACATACTATCTCCATCTTGTGGATATACATATCCATAGATTGAAGATACAGTGTATGTACATTGCATATCATTTTGTTATGTGGGTATTATTATGACGAAGCCATGTTTTTGCAACGTGTAAAAAGTGCATTGTTTTAAAAAGCACCTACATTGTGGATAAGGGGATCAGAATCCGCCGAAATCGAGGGGTTTCTAGTATTTATACTGACAAAGTCCATGTTATGGTGGATAATTTCAAAATTTTTTTTTAAAAAACTAATCATTTACATTGAAAACTGACTTCAGATTCGTGTTCTATGACCCCAAATTAGTGTATCCTGAAAGAATTATGCGAAAATTCCAATGTCCCGATATTCTAAAGAATTACCATGATTAATTTTGGTTACATAATGTTGAAAAAGAAATCGGGTTAGTGAGTGAATGATTTCATGAGAAATGTATGGAATATTTTTGCAAAACATTTCTAGCTAGTGTGCCGGTTCCAATATATAAAATGGGAGCTGTTTGCAACATATTGAGATACATTTTCGATACATACCTAGTCTCTTATAGTTGTATGTATAGTATGTGTCTATTCCGATGACAGGACATGCTTATATAGAGTAACCGATGAAGCAGTTGTATTACTATTAATACTTCTACTACTATTTGCCAAACCGCCATTATTTAATAGATACATCTAGATACATAAAAATAAAATTAACATTGCATGCATGCAAATTACATGAAACTTGGTGCCTCAGGACACCACATAGAAATTCTTTGTATAAATGCCTAAATAAAACTGTCCGTTCTTCAATAGATTGTTAAATTGCTAAGTATTTGTTTTTATATATCACATCAATAATTTTTTAAAGCTCTTGTTGCTTGAAATTCTTTGTATAAATACCTAATTGAAACTGTCCGTTCTTCAATAGATTGTTAAATTGCTAAGTATTTGTTTTTATATATCACATCAATAATTTTTTAAAGCTCTTGTTGCTTCTATAACAACATCTGTAATGCCTGGAATAATGTATAAATTGTTTGGATTTTCCATTTTATATCATGAGACTATTTCTAAACTAGTGAAAATTCCCGCAGTTTCTGCTAGTATTCTGCTGTTTGCAAAATCCTATAAAGAATATGTTTCAAAACAATTATAAGCAAACAAATAACAATTCATTTTTAAACATGCATAGGCTCCAATACTAGTTAACTAGCAGATATGTGAGATTGTTTTTTTTATCAGTCATATATAATCATATTGAAACATTCTTTATAGGATTTTGCAAACAGCAGAAAAATTAACTATCTATAAAAGAAAAACTTTGTGTAGAAATATTAATGAAATCTTTGCATTCTTTCGATAACCTGAATTCTGGTTATGCTAGCAAATTAAAATCCTAAAATGAATTTGTCTAATTTCTTATTTGACAATTCTCATTCTAACACTAGCATCCACACAGTCCCCTACGGCCATGCAGATTAAACTAGTATCCACATAACCCCCTACGATTATGAAGATTCAGTTAAAAATGAGAACAAAGACCTAAAATGAATTTATTGTTAACCAAGTCTTCATGATCGTAGGGGTTATGTAGATACTAGTTTAATCTGCATGGCCGTAGGGGACTGTGTGGATGCTAGTGTTAGAATGAAAATTGTCAAATAGAAAATTAGACATTCATTTTATGATTTTAATTTGCTAGCATAACCAGAATTCAGGTTATCGAAAGAATGCAAATATTTAATTAATATTTTTACGCAAAGTTTTTCTTTTAGTTATAGATAGTTATTTTTCTGCCGTTTGCAAAATCCTATAAAGAATATGTTTCAATTTTATTATTATTATTTTAAAATAAAATGGCGTCAAACTTAAAAGGAGATTTTTTTGGATATAACTTGTAAGGTACGAAAAATACAAAAACTATCATGGATATGACATTTAAAGTGCAGAAAATTCTACAAAAAATTTCATAGGTACAACGGTTCTCGCGTAAAAAAAAGAAAAAAAAATTGAAAACCAAATACAATTTTTCCCTCCATTTTAGAAACCACTCCATTAAATTATCTTCAAATAAACTTGTTAATGGAACAAATAGAAATTACCTATTTTTATTCACAAACCTTAAAAAATCCAGTACGAAAATACATCAAAAATCGATGGTAGCCAAAAACCGGCCTTAGGGACCCTCCTCCTTTCAGTTATAGTCCACAGTAGCGCCGTTTGTCACTAACAGGCTGAATCTTTGTGAGTAACTTCGTTTTGACGAGACGCACAACATCTCTCTGCGAAAATTTGCAATAGTGGTAACTAATACAGTGCGTAGGCGTAAAACATGTCGATTGAGTGATTGCCCAAATTTTATTTCTAACAGTTAATTTTTTAGTTGAATCTTGAGATAATTTGATAAGAAACTCAAAAAAGCGTTTGTCCTACAAAATGGATGGTTTGACCGAAACTTCCCCCACTCCCAACCTGAATAAATAATGAGATTAGAAGAGTTATTACTAACCAGCTGTTTTTTTACTGTTGCTTAGTAAATGTTTGTATAATTAAATAGCCACATTGTCCTACAAATTAAATGGAACGATTTCCTAGTCCTACACTCGGAAATTGTCGGTTTCATGGTAATACTTTTCTCATTACTAACTGTAGGACAAAGATATCACATGATAAGTTAGTGTATTCTCTGCCCAAATAAAACAGTGTCCTACAAAGAAATGGGCATGTATTGCTAGTCCGACAAAAATTACACTGGTCTACAAAATAAAAAAAAAGTTCGGCTCCAAGGCCTAAAGCCTATCATTTTTTAAGTACTTGTGTGTGCTGAATCCGAATGTTCAATTTAAAAAATTTCTACCACATAGATTTCAGGTAATTCGCAGTTTTTATTGTCAAAAGCCGTATTCTGGCAATAAAAACTGCGATTTACTTGAAATCTACACTGTAGAAAATGTTTTAAATTGGAAATTCGGATCCAGCACATAAGAATACTGAAGGATTGATAGGTTAAGTCCTTGGAGAAGAAAATTTTGTTTTTTTGTAGACCCTTGTTATTTAAAACAAGCTCGGCTTCGCCGATTTACTACACTTTTTATATACTTGATGCACATTGTATAGGATAGTCTTGCATTTTTGTAGTAAATAAAAAAATATTTGCAAAGAGTAATAATGTTAGTTTGTACTAACGAGTGATGACCTTGTCTAACTGCGAGATTAATGAAAGCTGCCAAAGCTGGTCCAAAATCTTATCGCATTTGTGACAAAGGGTCTAGCCGGGTAAGCATATGAAAACTGCACTAGCGTCTGATGAAGGGTTCTTGCCTTGTTTTTATTGTCCTTCATCCAAAATAGCCATACAATTAATCTCATATCCCTAACCCCTATAGTAAGAGAATAATGGGGGTGACAACCCTTATCATAAAAATTTTTTTTTTCAGTACCTATTGAAGATATCTTTATGAAATTTAAACTGTATATGACTCTTCATAAACTAATTATAACATATTTTTTTAAGAATTTTTGCGATATAAGGAATTGTAAAAAACGAGAAGTATACTTTTTGGGGGTGGTTTTTTATACTAATCCTCCCTACACCTACCAAAAAAATATATCTTATTTGTTCATTAGTTAGCTATTACATGTAAAAATTACAAAAGAGTCGAATTGGTGGAACATAAAAAAACCAATTATGGATACGCAAATATGCATCAATTTTTTGTCAAAAACTGTATTAACACCGGTGACCTGTCTCTATATCTATCGTCATAAATACGTTCTTATAACTCATAAATGTCAACAAAATATATAGACCTACAAATAAACTATAAACAATTAATATTTTGTAACTCATCGGATACGATGATGACTACTCTGTACTATACTCGAATTTGACGGCATTCGAGTGCACGAATTTCAAACTCGTGATGTAGACTCGGTACAATGTTATCTTATAATGCGCTAAAATGAGCATTTAGTCACCTGTTCCGCCGATGATTCAATTTTTTCAAGTCATAAGAAGTTAAGTAGCGAGTCAAAACATAGTTGGCAGGCCACGTATATGTAGATTTAGGGAAAAGAAAATTGTGTTAATGAAAGTTAAATTGTCTTATTAAGCATTTTGCGGGAGTTTCGAATATCAATTGTGTATTAAGTGCCGTTCTATATTTCATTATAACATTTACGATAGGAAATAATGGAGGAAACAATTGAACGTCATAAAGATGGTAAATGTGTTAATTGTAAAATAAATCTCAGAAAAACCAGTGGAAAGTTAAACCGTATCATTACAAATGAAGATTTAAATAGATATCAACCTTGTTGTAGAAATACTTTACACATTTAGTCTGTATTTTATCAGCACAATCCTTGAGCTACACAGCCCTAAACTTCCTTCCGACGAAATGAGGAGCACATGATGCCAATTGGCACCCTGGGCTCCGACTAGTCATACACACCCCCAAACCCTTCAAAACTCCGAGAGGGTGCGGCAGCAGCTGTTCCCTCTCACAACAGACGAAAGACGCTCCCGGGGCTGACATGCCAGCGAAGATTGAAACTCAAGACAGAAGAGCGCCAGAAGAAACCACTCAGCTGGCAGGGTCTGCTAACTTCGCCTACAAGGTCTGCATTTGCAGTTGGGGTAGTCGTAACAAACAGGCCCACCCCTTACGAGGCCGATCCAGGTCTACAGAGATGATTAAGGCAAAGAGCTCAAAGCTCGACCCCCTAATCATCCGGGACCGTCTTCAAAGTCGAAAATATTGGCACGTGCAACCGTCTGTGTCTACTAGCTGTGGTGATAGTGTTGAAAATGACAGTTACAGTAGTGATTTGGATGAACCGGAGTTTCAAGTGTTTTGCCGCAATAACTCACGCCAAGAAGAATATGTAGAGTTTCAAATCAAAAGAGTTAAAACAACACATATTTACTGCACATTTGTGAATCTAAAAGAAAAATCTTACTATTGTACCTTTAGAAGCTCGCCTTCAAGCATTTTTTAAACGAAGAATTTTTATTCCAAATGATGTTGCCCAAGCCATCTGATAAAAAATCGATTATTTGACGATGAATTACAGCCACAAGTTTATTCTGATCATAGTTTCCTAGAAAAAAGCGAAGTCTCTCAGTTTTTAAATGTTTTAGCTAATAATGCTGATGCAACACTACATAATAAAGTTGGCGAATTTTGTGTTTCTGAAGAAGGAATATTTACATACACAGGTCTTGAATGACAAAATATTATTAGATTAGCAAAAATGCTTACTAGCATGAGAGATAGTGGAGAAGGGTCAGTAATACAAGCATTGGTAGTGTTTCTATTTAAATTCAGAACTGGTAATTCAGACGAGATAATTCAGAAAATCGTTGGATTGAAATATTCTCAACAAGTCTCACATTATTTCCATCAGGTAATCGAAAGTTTTGAATGAGATGTATTACCAGCTCTTTTTGGAATAAATGCGAAACGTAGAGAAGGTCTTATTAAGAATGAATCATCTTATCTCGCAAAACATCTACTCGGATTTCGAGAATCTTCTCTTGGTTTAATTTTAGATGGTACTTATACACACGCATGAAAGAAGTAGGAACAATGTTTACCAAAGAAAACCTTATAGTTGACAGAAGAAAACACCACTGTGTAAACCCTTTACCATTTGTACAACAAATGGTTATATAGTTGACATAGCAGATCCCTAAATTGGAACGATGAACGACGCATCTATAATCAAAAGTATATTAGAAGAACCTAACGGATTAAGAACGCTTCTACCACCAGGTGACATCTGCATTATTGATCGCGGTTTCCGGGGCGTGGTCGATTATTTAAAAGATCAAGGTAACCATGTACTTATGCCAGCTTTGAAGTGGAAAAGAGCACAATTAACAGTAGAAGAAGCAAATGCATCACGATTTGTAACTAAAGTTCCGTTGGACTGTTGAAGCTGTACATGGGGCACTAATGGCAAAAAACACCATTTATTACATAATATTTTGGACAACAAGCTTTTACCTGTGTCACAATCATTGCTCAGATTACCTAGCTGAATTTTTAAACAACACTTTTGGTAAACGATTGAACTCTTGCTCGTTATATCAAAAATTATAAAACCAGCTGAAATATTGACCTCCATGTTTGATGCGACTAATATAATTGCTGCTTTTGAAGAAAATAGTGACGATAATTAAATGTTCAGTATAATAACTTTATTCCTAATTATGTCTATATTTCGTATGATTGAATTTATTATAATACATGATTTCATCCACGTCTCTTAATTGGTTTTTATTGTTTAAAGCTATGTTCCACCAATTCGACCCTTTTATAATTTTAACATGTAATAGCTAACTAATGAACAAATAAGATATATTTTTTTGGTAGGTGTCACTTTGAGGGTTAGTATAAAAAACCACCCCCAAAAAGTATACTTCTCATTTTTTACAGTTTCTAATATCGCAAAAATTCTTAAAAAAATATATTATAATTAGTTTATGGAGAGTCACATACAGTTTAAATTTCATAAAGATATCTTCAATAGGTACTGAAAAAAAAAATTTATGTTAAGGGTTGTCACCCCCATTATTCTCTTACTATGGGGCTTAGGGACATGAGATTAATTGTATGGCTATTTTAGATGAAGAACAATAAAAACAAGGTAAGAACCCTTCATCAGACGCGAGTGCAGTTTTCATATGCTTATCCGGCTAGACCCTTTATTGGTGTTAAATTGACAAGCATTAGGGACTATTGCCTAATTAGCTGTTTTTGCAATTATATATTAGTAGGGAGCAGAGCCATCTAAAAAACGCCTGTAAAAAGAGGCCTATACCACTCGAGGGCTTACGAAAAGTGAAAATGGTTATTTATTCTTTTATATAATAAAACATTCAACATCCAGTAGTGTTACAAATTTCAAAGTAAGTTTTATTAATTTTTTACTAATATATACCACTTTTTTTGTAGGACAGTAGTAAAATCGTGTTACACGCTTTATTTCTAAAAGAAGAAAACCAATAGGACTAGGAAATCATACCATTTAATTTGTAGGACAATATGGCCATTTAATTATACAAACATTTATTAAGCAACAATAAAGAAATCAGCTGGTTATATCATCAGCAAATAACACACTTTTCGTAGGTGACATAAAATTAATAAAATCATTTATATACATATTAAAAAGTAGTGGTTCCATTACAGATCCTTGGGGTATACCATTTTGATAACATTTAGTGAAGACGACTTATTGTGATATATAACACAGTGTCTTCTGTCCGACAAATATGACTTGATTAGTGACATATAGGCAAACCCCTTATTCCATATTTTTCCAGCTTTTCTACCAAATTGCTGTGAGACAGTCAAATGCCGTGGACGCTATCGAGAATTTCGCAAAGAGAAGTTGGGCATCTTGTCAAAACGAAGCTACTCACGAAGATTCAGCCTATTAGTAATCATTAATAAAAAACGATGAATGATTAGATTTTATTGTGTGATATTTTGTGCTACGTACCTTTAATAAAAGTTTGATTAGAGTGATGTTGTCTTTATATTAATTGACTATCCTGCACCACCCCAATTCTTGAAACCATCCCCAGGACCTGACTAGTCTTCCGTGTAAGACCCTTTCCTCACAACTGCACGTTAAATAATAAAGTTTTGCTCTGTGTTCGTGGTGGTCACCCTACGCTGCGTTCGCTGCATAACATCCTTTATTTTTATATTGTTTTTTTGTAGCTCCCCTATCATTGGAGTGGCCCTGTAACACTCTATTATTGCCATTATAAAATAATAACCTTGATCTGAGTTATTCTGTGGGGATGAACATTTATAAAAATTTCTAAAAGATATCAAAATGTACTTCATATATATGCTCTAAATGTTGTCTTTTTTTCATGATGAATACTTGGTTTTTACAAGGTGAGGTCCATAGATTTTACCCAAAATATATGAAGATTATTTTTGCTATAGTAATTTCCATATTTACCGAAGGGTATAAGCATAGGAAAATCGCCCCATATACTATATCAGTATGTAGATATGGCTATGAGTAAATAATTATCTAAGTTTCATTCGCCATTTTACAGTTGCTCGATCTGGAGATATTTCAACAAGACTTGAAAAGGAATGCTTTTTGAAAAATGTGTTTCTCGTAAACTACATATTTTTTTTTAATTTTTTTTTAATTGCCTATTTATTTTATCTCAGCATGATGAAACAAAAATGATATGGGAACAAATATTCTAGAGAACATACCACAATTTTTTTCTTATATACATCCCTAAAAAGTTGATGAATATACTATAGAATATATTTAATATCTTCATAATTCCCTACATAATAAAAACATATATAGTATGGCATTGTATTTATCGGCTGTGATGCAGTGTAGTGTTAACTTTGCGGCCACAGAGTCTCGGATTTGAATTCTGGTTGGTGTAGGGATGTCTAGTGGCATTTTTAAAATCTCCGTTGGGCATCTGTCTGTCTGTTCATAGAGATATAATTAAAATCGGTTCCATGCAGAACGAACCAACGAAACTGATTGCTGATGAACCGAGACAGAATAAAGCACACAGCCGGCAAAGTGTGCAATAAAGCATCCGATGTATGTCCGTTTGCCTCTATTCGGTCGGGCGAATCTCGACTACCATTTGGCAGATTTTGATGAAGTTTTCGCTATTATTTTCCTGTTATGTGGAAAATATCTTGAGCAAGTTTAAGGTGTGTGGAACATTAACATTTGATAAAACTGTGCCGGGCAATGATTTTAGTAAAGCTATGGGAAGTCTTAATGCTAATAATAAAGTAAATTATTTGTCGCAATACATGGAACATATTTATTGAGTTACTATTGCAATAGTTTCATAATTACATTAACACTGTTTTTCTTAGGAAAAAACTTTAGACGATAACAGAAGACTTCCGGAACCATTTAAGGTTATTATTAGAAAGTCACCCCTCCGATTAAAGAACGGAAAAGTTCTTTGATCAGCCTGATTATTTTTGTGCAAATTACGATTACAACTTATTAAGGATGTACATAAAAAAATATGTGGTACATTCTCAAGAACGTTGGCCCACTTAACAAAATGATATGCAGTGTACATACACTGTATCTTCAATCTATGGATATGTATATCCACAAGATGGAGAAAGTATATTTAATGTACATCTAATGGATGTGGAATTAACATTCCCAGCATATACGTTTGTCGCCGACTTCCGTATCTATTTTATATCCAGTGAATGTACATAAACATATGCAATGTACATTCATTGGATATGAAACACATCATATACACAATCGCATATTTTATGAATATACATTACATATCTCTTAAGTAGTTTCCACAGACATTAAAACACTTATTGAATACTGCACCTGCACACAATCAGTTAAATATGAAATTTGCAAATTTTCTAACCCTAAAAGAGTGTATTTACAAATCTAAAGAATTGCATTGTAATAAATATACTCTTACATCATGGGAGCTTCATGCAAATGTAACAGCATAATATAGCAATAAGCAAATATAAAATCCAGAGAATGAGAAAGAGTTAACTTCCATCACACATAAACACTATGCACACCACACTACAGGGCTTAATCGCTTAATGGCTACCGGCGCCGGCTGTTGCGAACTACAAACCGTAAACAAATGATGCCTGGTGCGCCGTATTATGCCATAAATTAGTAGCGCATGCGCATCAGATAATGAGTTAAAATTCGTGTACGCGTATAATTTAATTATACCTTAATGGACATGTTATGGATAAATCATTATGTATGTATATACCTCCAGCAATATACATTGTATATGACGCTGATGGATATCAGTAGCTGAATATACATTTCATATCATATGTATATTTAACAATACATATTCAAATTCCAACACCTAATGCATATGCTATGGATGTACATATCCATGAGATGTTATGTGGGGGGTTTCATATAGTTTTAGTTGCATCTTTGTTGAAATATCTCCAGAGCAACTACTGTAAAATAGCTAACAAAAATTAAAAACATCATTTACTTATAACCTCACCTACATATTGATACAGTTTTTAATGGGTCCTCCTATCTGGGGAAATTTACCCATGCTTATCCGGCTATGCCTGTTTACCTCTAAACAAGTATCAGTTTCTTCATAAAAGATTAAATTTTCAATATTCGTTTTTTGATTGACAGGATTTAAGCACCATCAAGAAACCTGTAATCTGTCCCTCCTGCCGACGCTCTCTAGAACACTGTTTTAGTTTTGTGACTACCTGTTTTCTTGCAGAGGATAAAATCAGGAAGTATCGTGACAATCTAGATATAAACAGTAAAGGTCAAATAGAGTTGAGTAGTTTATTACAGTTTACAATAAAGGATGAAATAAAAAGTGAAGTAGATGATACCTTGATTGATAAAATCAAGGTAGAAGAACAATTCTGTGAAGGAGTTGAAAATGCCGATGAGAGAAAAATTGGTAACGAAGATGGTACATTAAAATTAGAACAAATGTTCTATGAAGAGAGGGATGTTGAAATGGAGGAACAAAAATTTCTTATTAAAGAAGAAATTGAAATTAAAACAGATGACCAAAATGTCAACAGGTAATGATAATAATAGAAGTTTCATTTTAGATATTAAAAATTTATTTTTTCTGCATTTTTCAAACTATTTTATTTAGGATGAAACACACACAGCTCTTTTCTCATATCATTATTTGTGCCTCTATTTAAATCGAGACCAAAAAACATACAATGTTTGCAGTATATGTGATTGTCTAGTTTTTATAGTTAGGAGCCAAATTATCTTGTGATAGTAATTTTCTAGTCCGGGAACTAGGTGGCTTTTTTGAAAACTCATCTTTATGCGAATTAATTCTTTTGACCCTTTGAACATAAATCACAGCAAGAAGCTTCTGGCATATGTCTGCCCATCAATTTGACCATAGTTCAGTATATAGATTTGTTTTCTCATAGAATTGTACATTCTCTCATTTTAAAACGTGTAGAAATTATTCTGAGTAGAATTTAGTGTTGAGCTACATAATTTTTCATTCGGGAAATATAACAGATCAGTAAAAATAAAAATGACCTTTTAGAAATGTTACAATACCTCTGAGATCTCAACTTAGGAGAATGTTAAACTCTAATTAATAGTGTGTAGTAGGGATGCGCCAGGTAGTGGTTTTTATAAATGCCGGGTACCTGGTATCCATTAAGCAATGTTTCAGTAACCAATTACTTGCACACTTCCTTTTTTGATTTGAGTTTTTCAAAACCATCGAAAAAGGTGGTTACTATGAGGTACCAGTGTGTACGTAATTAGTTGCCAAAACATCTTAAGTAAAAGTATGTAGGGAGTTCCTTTTGAGTTATCACAGTTTAATAAGAATCCTAACTGCATTTCTGCAACAATGTTAAAATATATAATCAAAAAATTTGATTTATTAATAACTTTGTCAATAACAAACGGTGACTGGTTTTAATCAAATAATAAAAATACGGTCCATATAGTTTAATGCATTTAGAATTTAGTTTTTGAAAAAATTCATGAATCGGGGTTTTTGCCCAAAGTTGCCCGTTTTTTCGGAAAAAATATAAGAGCTAAAGTTGTAGAAAATCTTTTTATATTTCAAATTTGATTTAACTTTTTTTGTAGGACTGATATTGTAAAAGTTTCAGCTGTGTGAAAGAAAAATTTTATCATCAATTTTTCAACTATTAAATGAAATTTCCTGGTAAAACTCTAAATAAAAATTATATAGGAGTTATTTCCTTTAGTTTAAAAGCTCAATGAAGCTTCTGTGACTAATAGTTCTAAAATTATACAACCACAAAGTCAGTCCTACGCATGAATAAAGTCTCACATGCCCAACCGCTGCACGTATTCAAGTTCATATTTCCCCTCCATTCCTTTTTTTGTCGGTGCGCATTCGACATTTCTATGATAAAACAACAGCAACTGCTGAGATTGTGTCTATGACATTTCGTTTCGCTTGTGAAAATCTTTTGCATCTGGCTATGGTAAGGCTTGTGGTTGCCACAAAACAAGAGTGTAGTGCTCTTTCCTATGCTATTTTTGCAATGGCACGTCTTGCAAAAATTCTATAGTCGAAAATATCCAACTTCTTGCTTCAGGCGAACAATCTGATGAAGAATTAGATTAATAAAAACAAAAGGAGAACAACGGCAACAAGATTATCTCTGACGATTGCAACAGCATCGATGAGCCTTGTAGTTTCCCAGAGATACAATCAAAAAGATTTTAAAGTCTTTTTTTTTCGCATTTTTGGCTTTAAAAAATTTTGTTCACAAAAATCTAGTGAATAATTAATAATATATATTTTTTTGTTTAATCCAATTATCGTGCATTGACACATTTGAAAATTAAATTAATAAGTAATTGTAAAACATTCATGTATATGATGTATCGTATATGATACATCATGTATCATCATGTATTATATATTCATAAAATATGTCATATTACATATGTATGACATATATATTATATATAAATATTAAAGTACATCATAAATATGTGGAATGTTGAAATTCATTAGAATTACATGTTGGTTATTGGTTTAATTCGGAAATATAAAATATTTATTTAGATTCTCCCATTTACTGCCTATAGGCCTACCGACACTTGCCACTGCCTTGCACGCACGACTGCATGACTGCATGACTCCATGCATGTAATTGTAGTTGTAGACTAAACGATAGGCACGTGCTCGCGTGGCTAATGTTGATATTAAAGTCAAAAGCGCCGGCCGGCCACAGATTTCAGGTCCTTATCCTTTGCAATACTTATTTTTTCAAATAATTGAATAATTTTATTTCTTCTTATTAATAACTTGGACTCTATAATACTAATACCACTCCAAGACTTCGAGTGGTATTGATATTATACTGGAGTTGACTGGCCCACCGGAGTGACTGGCCCACTGAGTGGGCCGCCTAATCCGGGCCTGCCTGTAATAAGCTTATTCAGTTTCCACACTAATTTACTCAGTTTATTGTTTAGTTTATAAATAATAATAATAATAATAATAATAATTTATTGGTCCTGTCGATCACAAATACATGATATAGGATATGTCAAATGTAGGTACATAGAAATATAAGCAGTATATTATACATAAATAAACTAAGTCAAACTATGTAGGTATCAAATTAAAATTATACAAATATGTATAAAACATGTATTAAATAACAGTTAAAGATACGAACACAAAAGAATAGAGAAAAAAATATATAATCACAGACTTCTATCGTTATAGTATTCATTTAAAGAATAATAACACTTATGTATTAATAATTTCTTAAGTTCTGATTTAAAATATTTTATTTGCATATTTTTATACCTAACAGGTAAATGATTATATGCTTTTATTGCCAGATATTTTGAACTTTGTTCGTATTTTGTTAATCTATGCATTGGTATTTCCAGTGTGGTGCTATTTCTTGTGTTATGAGAGTGATAATTATTGAGAGTATTCAAACTTAGTTCTGTTTTAGCATATATTAATAGATTCAATAGCAAAGTGCAGGGTAATGTTAATATTCCCAATTCCTTAAACACAGTCCTGCAGCTATCGCGTTTATTTAATCCGACAATAAATCTCACAGCTCTTTTTTGTAATTTGAAGACTCTGATACTATCGCTCGCAGTTCCCCAGGCAATTATGGCATACGAGATTATAGAATGTAACTGCGCATGATAGTACATAATCAAGACCGACCTGTCAACAACATCCCACAACTGATTAATACAATAGCAAGCTGGAGCAATTCGCTTGCAAATGTTGTCAATGTGTATAGACCATGAACAGTTGTCTGATATATGTAAGCCCAGAAATTTAACAGTTTGTTCTTGCCTATACCTATACCACTATTCGTCTTTATTAAAAGACTTTCCTCATAATTTTTCTTTAAGTTGCTGAACCTTAAAAATATAGATTTTTTATTATTTAGAATAAGCCTATTTTCCGAAAACCATTCTTGAGCTTGTGAGAGCTTTACATTAGATTTGTCCACAGTTTGCTTTATATTACATTCCAATATTAAAAGAGATGAATCGTCAGCGAATAAAATAGAGTTGTCCACAATAAAATCGTTCACATAAATAATGTACAGTAAGGGACCTAAAACTGACCCTTGCGGTACTCCTGTTGAAGTTTCAAGGACGTCAGACTTGCAGTTATTAATTTGAACAAAGTGTGCTTTGCCACACAGATAGCTTTTGAACCAATTTAGTGGTTCACCTCTTATACCGTAGCTCTCAAGTTTTCTTATAAGGCTAGCATGGCATACAAGATCGAACGCCTTACTCAGGTCAAGAAAAATACCGACACTTTTTTTATCTTTATCTAAGTTCTCATATAGATTATTCAAGAAGTGTATGATAGCAGTTGTCGTAGAGAGACCAGCACGAAATCCGAATTGATTTTTATTGAACAACTTATGCATTTCAAAGAATTTTGTAATTTTATGTGCCACATATTTTTCAAATATGTGGCAGTTTATTGTTTAGTTTATAAATAGGCTTGTTCAATTTCGATATGGCAGATCGGTTCTTTATCTCACCTTGTGGATAGAATTTAAAGTTTGAACTTTTCCATTCCTTTGACCGAAAATAGAATTTCTAAGGTAAATAACAAAAAAAATTACAAAAATTTGAACAGCCTCTACTTACTTCAATATTTGTATCAGTTGAACTCTACATCTGTTTTATCACACTCAGACCATTCTTGATGTAGTTAGATGATAGATAGCCTATGACACTCTTGAGACCTCAAATTACCATACAGTTCATTAGATCAATTTCACTAAAATTGGGCCAGTAGTTTCGGGGACTGCCACATATGCAAACAAAATTATATATTTGTATTTTCCTCAGTAGATACTAAATGACTGCAAATAGTTTGAGTAATAAAATATTAATATTTTCAGTTTTCAAGATGCTCCAACATCATCACAATTAGTTGAGATAGGATCAGCTCATAATTATCAAAATGCATCAGAATTCACAGAGTACAGATGTCGAAGTTGTCCAACCATAACCAAATGTAAAGCATCTCTAATAATACACCTATTGACTCATCGAGAACTTTCTGAAGTGACAGTATACAGATGTGATAGCTGTTCGTATGTAACAAAACGAAAGGCACAATTAAAAAAGCACATGTTGACTCATCGAGAGCTTTCAGAAGTAACAGTGTACAGATGTGAAAGCTGTTCATTCGTAACAAAGTATAAAGTAGCTCTAAATACACATATGTTGACCCATCGAGAACTTTCAGAAGTAACAGTATACAGATGCGAAAGCTGTTCTTATGTATCTAAACGAAAGGGGAATTTAACAGCACACATGTTGACTCATCGACAACTTTCAGAAGTAACAGTGTACAGATGCGAAAGCTGTCCGTATGTAGCAAAACGAAAGGCTGAATTAAAAATACACATGTTGAACCATCAAGAGCTTTCAGAAGTGACATTATACAGTTGTGAAAGCTGTTCGTATGTAACAAAACGGAAAGGAAGTTTACGAGCACACATGTTGACCCATCGACAACTTTCAGAAGTAACAGTATACAGATGTGAAAGCTGTTTGTATGTAGCAAAACGAAAGGCGCAATTAAGAAAGCACATGTTGACTCATCGAGAACTTTCAGAAGTAACAGTATACAGATGCGAAAGCTGTTCGTATGTAGCAAAACGAAAATGGACTTTAACAACACACATGTTGACTCATCGAGAACTCTCAGAAGTAACAGCATACAGATGTGAAAGCTGTTCTTATGTAGCAAAACAAAAGGGGAATTTAAAAAGACACATATTGACACATCGAGAACTTTCATAGACAGAACCTTGGTAGCATTTTGAGAAACCATTTTGAAACAAATTTTATAGGGGTAAACAGTTTTGTAACTATATTGATTCATATGCCAGATATAATATTTCTGATATTTTCTTAAATTGTTACCCATTATCATATTCTTCGCAAATATAAAAATTAAGAGTATATCGCATTTGACCAGTACATTTCTAAAACTGTAAATACCACACGTGTAGACAATATTTTCATATTCTGTTAGTGAACGAATTCTAAACAACCAAATGTCTGCCGGTCATCGTTTTTTTTGTAAGCACAGTATCTTAACAAAGAGAGGTTGTTTCAGTATATTTTAGTTACAACAAATAAAGGAAATATCTAGAAAACATAATTGATTTATGTTGGAAGTAGTATTGGGCGATATCGTGATTTTTCAATCACAACGTGAATCGTTACTGTGATTTTCTGATATAAGTGAATTCAAAACGTAATGTGATCACAACTTTTCATAATACGGCGGGTGGGAAAAATTGTTAATTGCTCTCTATTCCTAAATAAGTGCCGACAGACGGTGAATAGTGAATTCACTACTTTGGTAATCTGTGCAGCCGTAGATATGTGTAATACTTATACAGGGCCATGGTGAGGACATCAGGGCCCGGGGGTAGTAACATACGGCCCTGCCAATCTTCAAACTTATCTTGATACAAAATTCGGAAAGCGAAAGATGATATTCCTTAAAATTATATATTTACCTCAATCAAAATTTTAAAGGGCGGGGGGGAGATTCCTCGTACTTATATATTCAATGATCTATTAACAATCACTTCCACTATTTCCCCCATACATCAAATATTTGTCGAAAATTTGATACCTCATCCATAAAACTTTCAGCAAACAGCACTTTTAAGGCAAACAAGCATAAACACTCTTCGCCAATAAATGTAAGTAAAACATAAAGATACATATGAATATCTATACAGTATAAAATGCGTACCTACCTAATATTATTAATATCGTAAAAAATATATTTGTTTATAGAAAGTCGTGATCACGTTACGCTTTTCTACCAACTTTAATAACAGTCGTTACCTGTGATTTTTTAATATAGTGATTAAATCACAGTTCGCGATATATCGCCTATCACTACTCATGCATAACGCTCTCGCTTAGGGTACGAGAGGTCCTCGGTTTAAATCCTGTACACGCCAATTTTTTTTTTAATTTTGTAACGATTAATGTATTGTTTTACAAATTTTGGTTTGATTTGACAGCAGAAATATGTTTTCCTTCTTTTTCAATAATGATTTCACTTTTTCATGTGATGGTTAGGACCCACACAGCACAATCGGGATATGGGATGTCAAATTGAAGTACCTGGATATCCCAGTACGTAAAGTAGATAGTGAAATGGACGTCCCATTTAGGATATCCCAGGATATCCTTCAAAAGGAGGACAAGAGGATATCCTGAACTGATTTAATTTTGGCATTAACCGTGAATTGACATTGGGATTAAAAAAGGACGTCCAGTGAAGGGCCCTAAATCTCCTTAAACTTTCACAAACCTGTATTTTCTATTGTATCTGGTATTCTTTAGTGTAAACTCAAAACAAGCTTGGAATGTCAGTTAATTTATCTACATCAAATAATATAAATTATTAGTGGTTGTAGGAAATATTTTTAACACTTGATTGTGTTTTGTGTTTAGTTCAGTATTATTTGAGACTTTTTTGTTCGACACTATAGAAAGTAAGTACAAAGCCATGTAAAAATAACATAACCTATGAAACTTCCCAAATTTAATACAATTTTGTAAACTTTTAGGATGCCAAAGGAAACTAAAAAGAAGAAACTTTATAGAAAACCTACGGTATTAAACAAAAATTCTGGCTCCCTTATTTTCAATGACAAACCTACAAAATGAAGCTTATTTGGCCCAAGAATTGAATGTTACGAAACCAGGTTGGAGAATGTGAACCAGGTCGTACTTAGTCTGTGAAGTTTGACGATGAACAGTGCATGAAAATAGGTAAGTAAAAATAATTTTGCTTCAAGATAATTGTTTGAAACTTTCATTATACTCTTAAAGGGAAATATGTATAAGACAGGACATGCGTGGGATAAATTTTCAGTTAATTTGCAAATCTGTCCTGATCCTGATATACCTATTATTTCCTTTTGAGTAAATTGCACAAAACGGTTATTGGTTTATGAATAGTTATGTAAATGGCTTCGCAGCCACATCCATATGTGACGTGTATGGAAGACAGATATAATGCATTAAAATGAAGTAATACAGGATTGCATTTTATAATGCAACAAATTATTCTTATTAGGCTTCAATTTAAACCTCTATCCCTCGATGTTCTCTTTATATTATTATATTTATATAATATAATATAATATATTTATATTATCTTTATCTTACCCAGTTTTCATATAGACTAAATTTTTGTTGATAATGCTGATTCAAATAATAAGTAAATGTTTGTTTTAGATGCAACCATGAATGGGTACCTATAATATTATGAAATAGGTACGAAGCAGAGAAGTGTTTAAAAAAATCCGAGCAGGACAAAAAGAAGAGCGAGGCAATGAAGAGAGTAGAGAAGTAGGAACACATTACTTGATAAAAAAATATGTTTTTGTATAATTCAGTTTGAAAAATGTTATTTTATGTTCTTCTAAGAAGTTTGCTTTTTGATGTTACAAATGAGTTTTGTCTTTAAATATTTAATATATTTAGCTTCTTATAACCCCTAAGTGTTTTTGATTTCTTGACTGATAATTCAAATACCTTCATGTGTAATTTTTTTATATAGTTCGGTCAGATATGATATTTTCTAACATTTTCATATATATTAACCTTCGACAAATAAAATTTTACAAGAAACAAAATATTTGTGGAGTTATGTGCAACATATTTATTTTATTATTCTATATTTTTTCGAAGTAGTTTGACATTACAAATGTGAATTTGTTTTTAAAGTCTGTCTTACATCTAATTTTATTTTCTTAACCGTTATTTATATCAAATAACTAGATGAGTGATTCCTTGGGTTTTTCGGTCAGTTAAAATGAGAAATATAATATTTTCTATTGTTTCAGTGTATTAACCATCGTCAGAGAAACTACAATTTTACAAAGAACAAAAAATATACGTGGATTTATGCGCTACCTACTTATATATAATTATAAGTAGGTAGCACTTCGGTCAATACATATAAAATATTTTTAGTTTATATTTTTTGCAAGAATGTGGTTTCTTTGGTGTGGTGAAATATATTGAAATATAAGAAAATATAATATTAGGATGTTCTGGGACGTTTCAGTGTGTACTTTGTACATCCTCTAATGTCCCTTTGGATGCCCATTCGTAGTACTTACGACGTCCCGAAATATCCCGGGATATCCTGGTACGTCCTTAGTTATGAGCTTCAGACATCCTTCAGGACGTCCGCCGTATTGCCTTTATCTGGTATCAAGTTGTGACATTGGGATGACCAAAAGAGTGCCGAAAAGCATACATATTGGGATATTGGGACGTCCATAGGCAAGCCCAAATCCTAAATGGTCTTTGCCATAGTACGTCCCTCGGACAGCCTTGTGCTGTGTGGGGAGGTTAGGTTAGTTAGGTTGATTTTTATTTTGCTATCGAACTGTTAAAAAACTCAGCGCCGCAGGCAGTATTAGCATTGTAGACAAAGAAAGGGCAGTGCGGGGGGTGTGTCCCCGCCTTTTTTATAAGGAATATAATATTTTTCTTTCACAGCTTCTTGTTTTGATTTTGCAAACAAAACGTTCCGCCAAATATATGTTTGTATAATTTAGAAACATTATAATAAAGAAATCAACCTTGTTATGTTACATGTAACTTAAAGTATTTATTAAAAATCTTATTATTATAGGTAGAAGTTACATGAGTCAAATTAGTCTTTAAATACGTCCTATATGTCTGCTACCTGTTCCCCTAAAAATTGCAAAAGGCGCCCTTTACCTTCAACTAACTGACTATCTAACTAACAATGATGTCATCCCCGATACACAGTCTGGATTTGGAAAGGGATTTGGTACATCAACGACCTTATGTTCCATGGTAGACGACATTTTCCGCTTTTGACAAATCTCTACATATTTAACACTCCTATACATGTCAAAAGCGTATAGATTCACAATGTTTATTAGCAAAACTCCAATATGGTGTGACTGGTAACATATTGGAGTGGTGTAAGAATTACTTACAGGGCCGCTCTCAGTATGTCTGTATAAACTGATCTAACAAAACTGATACCTCGGAAAGAAGAGTAATAAGATCGGGTATACCCCAGGATTCTATCCTGGGCCCTGTATTCTTTATCACTTTCATTGCAGATTTACAGTCCGTCGCAAATTTCTGTCAAATTCACATGTATGCTGATATTCAGTTATACCTACATTTGATACGTATTTTTTTATCAGGTCTATGTTCTATTCTAGTAACTAATATATTTACAATTATGGTTATTGCTTTGGTGTAGATTTGTATATATTTTCCGAGATATTTTCGTTCATATAAAATATTCACTTTTAATACCGGTCGAGACATCTATCTGTTTTATGTACAACTGCGTATAGCAGTTAATTTAAAAACCGATTTGATGAGGAAAAAAAAAGGAACAAGAAATTTTATCGAGCCGAGCGGCTGAGTTTGTTCGACCGCCGGCGTGATTTTGTGAAAAGAGAAGACGTGTGTATAGTGCAAAATTATTATAAATATCGTGATATACGGCTTATGCACTATCACACATATAAAAGACGAGTCATTTGTATTGTTGTATGGTGTATGGAACTTTGGCTGTCTTTGATCCTAGAAGGGATGATTTTCTCAGATGGTGAGGAGTATAAAAACGTCTCTAGAATTGCATAGGGTATAATTCGCACTAGAGGTGAGTGTTACACTCCATCCATTGTCGTTATTTAATTTTTATCAGTGGTCTAGCAATAACACTTGTTTCTCTAATTTTTAGGCGTTTTATTCCTGTTGGTTTAGCTTCGTGACAGGGTGTCATTTTAAGACTGTTGTCCATAAATAAAGTGAATCGATGTTATATGAAAGAGAATTATATAGCTACATATATACTGGGTGTCGTCCTTATACATGGCCTAGTTGGGGGAGTAACTGTTGATTCTTTTTGGTACCTGTGGAGGTTCTGGGGAAGGCCAAACCCGGGGTGGTAACCTGTCATCGCGAGGACAAGGAAAGAATACGATAAGTACCACATAGTGGATGTGTCTAGTACAACCTGTTTCGGTAAACAATTACAAAAAGAATTTGCCTATCTAAATTACGTTTTACCCTTTTATTGGTGTGATCCACTATTTCTTCAAACTAGATATAATTTATTATTAGATAAGTTTACTTCATACAACATCACTGAATAAAGTTGCCTATTGGCTATACCTTTTAATAATTTGTGTAACGACCATTTAGATAAAGATCGCTTTGATTTTATTCTGCTTTCTAATTTGCGATATCTTTATCAAAGGGTCGCACTCTCGAGAGGGTAGGTCACATATATACATTGTAAACTGTTTTTTTTGGTGCCAGAAATATCCGGGATGCATTTCTCCACCCCCCTGGTCTAGTCATTCATATTAATTATTGTCAAAAGTGTATATATATGCATATGTAAATATATTTTCCTATTAAACCCTTATTTTGATCATTAAGTACGTTGCTTGATTTATTCAGAAGGCTTATCGTAAATTTGCACCTAATTTAGTGACTTTGTTAACTAAGAAGGGTATGTAGTCATTTAGAAATCACTTGGCGCCCTTAAAGTATCTTGAGTATTAATACAATAGCAAATAATACCACAAATCGGACCACCCCGACTCCACTGAGCTTATTTTTAGTCGGTGCATACTCTTGCTGTTACCACCGCAAAAAATTACGTAACACATTTTAGCCTGAAAGACGCTCATGAAGCAGCCAGAAAGATTAATAACGATCTTTCCCTAATTAACAACTGGACTAGGCAAAACTCAGTAGTACTCAATCCTAAAAAGAGTAAATGCATCTCTTTTAGCACTAGTAGTAGCTTGCAGGCAACGGCCAACTTTGAACTGTCAATAAATGGTGAAGCAATTCCTCATGTCACTACTGTACAGAACCTCAGACTTGTTATGACTAATAATTTGAAATTTACTGCCCACGTCAGCTATGTCTGTCAAAAAGCTTACATTAACTTAAAAAAGCTTTCTCCATATAGAAACATACTAGATCAAAAAACTAAAGTACTTAATGTTAATAGATGCATTGGTCCTATCCCACTTTAACTATGCCGACGTAGTATATATTGTAAAGGAGTATTCATTACTTCACAATTCTGTAGCCTTGTCCTTATATAATAATATATTCTGTGCTGACTGTTATATTTTAGTACATATATTCAAGTGTAGAGGGTGCTGTACACAGCATGTCTGTGATTATTTAAGAGATGAGAGGTACATAATAAAAAATGTGTGGTGTCAAAAAGTGTATTGTAGAAAAAATGTTTAATAAAAGCATTTAAAAAGTCAAGGAATATTTTATTGGAAACAGTAAAACTACAGGTTATGGGCCCAGTGTAGAAGGAAAATTAATGAAAACGGAAAAATTGCCAAGTGAGGTAGTCCAGAAATTGTTTAGAAATAAAGACGAATGGTGGAAAAACAAAACCTATATTATGTCCAGCCATTTGACGACACTGGATACTCAAATTGGAATTACAGAATAAGATTATTACTAGAACAGCAAGGGACCTTAGATGTTTTAAGTACCAGTATACCAGAGAAAGCCGGGATGCAGAACGTAGGGAATGGAAGAAGAGAGACATAAAAGCAAGAACAATAATAGTACAGAGTCTGTCGGACAATATTTTAGAATCGGTGAAAGAAAAGACGAGTGCACAGGAAATAATGACAACTTTAGAAAATACATATTCCAAGAAGGTTATTCCAACTCTGGTTATGTTGCAGAAAAAAACTAAGAGGATTAAAGTATTAGGAAGGGACACCTTTGAACAACTTTTTCACAGAATTTGACAATACTATGAGTGGACTGAAGGCAGCAAGGGGAAAAGTAGATGATGGCGAGCTTATACTTCAGCTTTTATAGGCTATGCCAGAGAATTTCCAAAGCGTTACAACAGCAATAGACATGTTTTGCCAAAACCAAGATGCAGTAAATATAAATTTCGTAAAAAACAAATTATGAATGGAAGAATCCAGTCAAACGAAGTTAAAAGAGAAGGAAAATGTAAGAAACTCGGCATTTTTATCAAGATATGACAGGAAATGGAAATTGGAAAAGAAGAGGATACAGAGGTGGTTATAACCCACATAACAAAATGATATGCAATGTATATTCAATCTACCCGGACGACACAAACATATCTCTAAAATATGCTGAGAATATTTATTCCGAATATGGCATTTTAGCAGGAATATGCCATATCCACGCAAATATATCCAGAGCATATGCCTGGGATCATTGACACCTTCTTTCACATACCTGGGATATCTTTTTTTCCCTCACAGAATATACATAGGATAAGACAAGGATATATTATTTATATTCAAATAGAATATCCTGTAGATATACCATTTATATTCAAACGAAATATCCGATGAATATATATTTATACTCAAATAAGATATCCCACAGATATATCAACATAATGTTTCTAAAATTATTTCTTAATAATTTCCTTTTGTCTTGATCAGAAAATACTATTCAGGTATCAAACAAATCACAACTTTCACACTTTTTAATTTAATATGAAATCTACTTTCTGTATATTTTTGGCTCAATTTAGTCACACTAATATAGGTATTAGTCAGGCAAACACTTTAAAACAGTCGTTATTAGAGAATCGATCAAAACCGCTACTCATCTAGCTAATACTGACGAATTATCGAATTAGATGTAAGAATTCCCAACATTTTAAAAGAAAAAAATATTTAATATATTTTTCTACTTTAAAATGCTAGGATTCTATCATATAACAAAACACGTCAATATTAGCTAGAAGAGTAGTCGTTTTGATTAATTCGCCAATAATGAATGTTTGTCTTAACTAGATTGAGTCACCAGTATACAGAAAGTAGGCAATTTTATAGTAAATAAAAAACTGGAAAAGTTTTATTTGCTTAATACCTAAATATTTTCTAATCAAGATAATAGTAAATAATTAATTGTAAAAACAAATCAAGAATTTTAAAAAATCAACGAGTTTCTATACTCTACTGATGAGAACTAACAAGTTCGACAAGACTTGGACAACTTTGCTGAAGTTGAAATAGAATATGAGGTACAGTTGCTGAATTTCAATAAATGAGGTCGTGGTGGGTTTTTGGCATCAAGCACGGAGTGCTCCTTTGCCACAAAATTATGAATTTCAATAAATGAAGTATTTTTAATATTTCTTTGCTATAAAATAATGTTAGTAATACTATTATGTAATTCAATGCTTCATCAGCATACAATAGAAGAGTAGTTGTTCTGACTGATTCTTCAATAATGAGCATTTTAAAGTGTTTGATTAACTAATATATTAACATGATTAGATTAAGTAACCAGTATACAAAAAGGTGATTTTATATTAAATTTAAAAAGTATGAAAGTTATGACTTGCTTAACACTTGCCAAATATTTCTTAGACACCACTACTAAGTTTAAATATGAATCAGAATTTGAAAAAACAAAAAAAAAATGTTTGTTATTTTTTCTAGTAAAGAACTGCCTCAAGAAAAGGTGCGAGCATTTCAGAATCACTCAACATATACAAAGTGTGTAGTTACCATAAAACTACTGTTCTATAAACCTTTCAATTTTAAAGGTACTAAAGACAGAGCTTCCAGTTACTTACAGACTACGATTAGAAATTTATAGTGGCATCTAATTTTTTGCTGAATTATAATTCTGATTAGATTCCCATAAATACGTCACTAACGGTGGGTTGTATGAACTAAGTTTAAACGTAAATCAACTTGACCAAGGATCAATATCCATGGCTACATTTGTTGTAACAATTGTAGCCATGGATATTGATGTTTGGTTAAGCCGATTTAGACTTAAACTCGGTCGATACAACTCGTCCTTAAAGTTCCAAAGCTTCACATTTCAAGGGAAACAGGAATGAAATGAAAACCGTTAGTTTCTTTTAACACATATTGTATTCAGATATTTCAATATAAACAAATGTATTCAATATTTTCTTTCTCAGCCGCCTTGTTCCTAAAAATAATAAACAATATTTAAAACCTAATACCAGGATAAAAAATAGTAAATTTATTTTCATTAATTTGATCTTGTTAATATTCAAGAGAACCTTTGTTCATCTTATCGCCATGTGACTTTCTTGTCTGTAATTATAACCAGTTTCAGAGGGGAGGTTCGTTGGTGAAATCTTTATATAATTATTTCACTTGGATTCTTTCAAACAATACAATTATCAATGAATATATAGAAATATAAGAGAAATTCACGATTTTTCATTAACAAAATGCCCTTCGCCAACTTCATAATAATGACTAAAATTTCGATTCGTTATGTCTAAGAGACCATGCCATTATATCCTAAGCATTAGCTAGACAACACAAGTCTTTCATAAATCAGCTAAAGTGTAATTCAACAAAAAATATAATTACAGATCTTTTTTTAGACTAAATAACATCTGTTCATTAGGTTCATTAGGTATACCAACGAAAGCAAAAGTTGCCCGATATTTGTACGAACACACTAGTTAATGTGGTAATTAAAAGTTAGGTCTTATTCAAATGTAAAGCTGCAAACTTTATTTAATATGCCAGTGACAAAAATGTATGACGTAACGTATGTGTGAGTTTTGATACGTCAACTAAAATAGAATTGATGAAATAAATATATTACTAGCAAAAAATACTCGTAATTATTTGCATTTAATTATAATTTACATGAAATAAATATCGCACCATTAATTATAAATAACAATTTTGAAAAATATGTACATATTGAGCACAAAAATCAATCCATTGAAGATGAAACAACTATATGTATATATAAAAATGTTCACAAAAACGCAAATTCCAGATGACTTATCCATTAATCTTTGAAGAATGTTACAAGATTTTAGTTCAATAAATACATCAATGTGAATTATGGTTACATATGCAAGTTAATCTACTATAATACTCACTTCTTTTTTTCCTCCTTGCACATCTTTCCGTTGCTGTGGATAAATATACTGAAAGGCAGCTTTCAATTTCTTTTTCTGTTTCACTTTTGGTATTTGGTGTTATTTTATATACACCTAAAAATCGAGAGAATTTGAATTTTTAGACGAAAAACACTATTTTGTAGTAATACCTTTAATTACACCCCTATCCCCAGTTGTATTGCCGCAGAATTTCATCATCTATTATTCGTGGCATTATTCGTTTAATCAGGTCCTTGAGGTCATCCCCTCCTACACTGGCAAATTTTTTTATCTGAAATATACAAACACTTACTAGATACTGTAAAAAATAACGGTTTAAGCAATTCGTACCAAAATATTCATGGTCATCTCGTTCATTAATCTATTTTCTATTTTATCCAAGTCATCTTCATTTTTTACAGGAAGCTCATCAAACGTTTCCTGTATTTCATATCCTGTTTCTAATAGTTTTTCTGCTATTTAGTAGTGTTAGAATTAACTGTGTTTGTTCATGAACCCTTCCATTTAAAATGTGCAACTGCTTTATAATATATTTGTATTCTAAAATTTAAATATTTTTTATTGCAAACAGTTCATCCAAGCTATTAAAAGAACTACATATTAACACTTCATGCGATAATAACTGATACTCATCTATATGCACAGGGGGAAGCGTATTGTGTAATATTTAGATTATTTCCATTGAAGTGTAATCGGCAATATATATAATATAATGAAAGCCTTTTTTTGAAAAAAAATTACATCAAACTTTCTTCATCTATAATTGAAAAAAGAATTAGTTTCTTTACACCAGAAATTTATAACTTTAATACTAAATTATTATACCAAAAATACAAGAAAGTAAATGACGTCAATTATTTAGTATCAAATAGTTTAAAAAAAAAAATTTAATATACAGGATCCGAACTATTTCACACAACAATATTAGGATCCTTATACAATAGAATATAGAAAATAAAGTTATATGGACGCAAATATTCCTCCCAGTATTTGAGATTTTAAAAAAGGAGAATTTAGGATTTTCTTTTTTACTTTAGCGACTACTTTAAAAAAATCAAAATAAATTATAATAGATTTCAGTTAACAGAAAAACGATTTTGTTCGATTTTCACAAATTATACAATTTTTTTGTTTGTTAGATAACAATTGTTTTGCTGCACAGTAGCTTTGTCAGATGTTTGTGCCGAACATCTGACATCTGCATGTGTACATACTGGCACCCCTAACCTAGAAATTTTGCCGAACCCCTATTGTGTTGTGGGATAAGGAACTTTAACGTGCTCACATTGTAGATACACGAAACCCACAGTTTTACGTACTTTTGAAAGATGGTGACACGAGCAGATCCACTTATCCATTGTATCCTTCTTAAAAAATTCAATAAAGAAATGGGTAGGAACTAGCTGCTTAATACGTGAAAATCAGAAATTATTTATATAATATTTAATACCTTAGTATTGCAACATGAAATCCAAACAAAACGTTAAAGAATGACTAACAAGTTTTTCATGTTTTTAGTGAGACTCGATGAAAATGAACTTTACAGAAAAGTTGTAAATAGTCTAAAAATGTCTTGTAATTCAATGATACATTTACTAGAATTTTTTCGAATTTTTTTTTCAACCTACATTTTCAACCCTCCACTTTTAGGAATGTTCAAGTGGCCATATCTAGAAGAACATGCATTTTTCGGAAAAATTCACAAAAGTAAAAACATCTAATTTTGGGCCAAAAAAGGTAAATATATTGTTTGTTTTTCCATTTTTGACCCAATTCTGAAAGTTACCGAATCCGTGATAAAAGGGGCGTTTTCTACCCCTTCCGATCATTTCCTACTCCAATCATTTTTTCAACTTTATTTTATTAACGTCATTACAAACACATTGCCGGAAAGTTTCATCAAAATCCATTCATTAGCACTCAATAGAGGTGAAACCCCCCATTGACTGGACTACTTACTACCTGTAGTAATAAAAGCTCATAATTATTAAAAATAGTGCTTGCTTATCTGGCCAGTGGCAACAGGAGCATGAGGAGATGAAGGTTTCGGATTGCACGGGTCCTATGAATTTCTGTTACCGTATCTCAAACAAAATGAAATAATAATGATTATTGATTACCATATGACATGAATTCACATGTATTCAGAGAGTGAAACAGAACCTCAGTTATTTCTTTGAAATGTTTTCATATTTAACTAAGTATCCACCACTGGTAGGTATCAAACACGACATATTTTTGATTATGAAGTCCTTAAAACAGTACTTTTTAACCAATGTTTACAAGAATTTTAATTTTTAAAAAGGTACGTTAGAAAAATATAAAATACCAACACACTTTCAACCCCAAAACTACCCCTTCATAGAGACTATTTTGAGAATGAAACTTATATTAGGTATGTGAAAAAAGACCCTATATACGAAGCATTTCTACGAAATTTGAAATTTTTCCATTAATTTTGAAAGGAGTTATGAACCACACCCACGAGTCAAAATCAAACCGGGCATGGATTCAAGTTAGGTGAAATTTATTTCACTTTCAGTATTTTATTTACCTATGTAAAATAAATAAACGTACTTCCCGTAAACAAAGGGATCTCTTCTCAAAATGACTACCACTAGATGGTAAAATACTTGCATATAAAATTTAAATTGTACTTACAGTAAAGGTAAATAAAACACAAAACAACAGTTTATTCTTCAGCTCTGATACCCATGTCCCATACACAACATTACGTCCAACAATGGCGGCCTCCATAGATAACTACACTAGCGGCCTCACTTCAGAAATCAGAATTCAAGTTCGTACTTTCGTACTGCGAGTGCGCAGCGTACGAATAAGCTAGTGGCGTATGCAATCATGTTATCTCACCAAGGTTTTATTATAGGAAGGTTTGGCAATCCTTGTATATACCTTGATTTTACTGTCCACGGATATTAGCCCTTTCCGGTGCGTACGGCTGTGATGCGTTCCGTGCAGTGATGGGTGGCCGGCTATTTTCTTGTTGCCGGGTAATGGAGGCTAAATTTGAAGTCGTCAGAGCCAGGAGTTGTGTTAATTGTTCGTAAGAGGGTAGTCCCAAGCTCGGTTGGGGATAAGCCGTCACAGCGGCAGAGGGGACTGGGATCGTTCCAGTCGTTTGGGTTTGGAGCACTATTTGTCTTTGTGGCGTAGCACTAGGTCTTGCCGTCTGGTACGGTGGGGTGACGTGGTAGGCGCCGGCCGACGAGGTAGGCGTGACGAAGTACTGTGCGTTGGGCGGCGTGCTTGGACTTGGGCTGGTTGCTGTTGGTGGTACCATGCAGCGAGGGGTGGCCAGCTGGCGGCGAGGTGTCAGCGAGGCGTCGCTGAAGAGTTGGGGCCAGTCGGGTGTGACAGCAATGGTGTACTGACCGCTGGGCAGCCCTGAGTCAGAGATGGAGGCTTCCCCATGTGTGGAAGCGAATCCAGCGAAGCGGCGATCTTCCAGCGCCAAGGAATCGTCGTTGGCCCGGGATGCTGTTGGGTCCACCATACAGCGAGGGGGCATCACCATATCATCATCACCACCCAATCTCTGTTCCGTCGCCGAGTTTCCATGCCACGATGCTGCGTTGCGCTCCATGCAGTAGGGGGGCATCGCCTGAGAATCGTTGCTACTCCATTCCATATTTGTTGCCTGGGCTTCATGCCAGGTGGCTGCGCTGCGTGCCATGCAGCGAGGGGGCATCGTCGTGATGACGTCATGCGTGACCCCAGTGTCGTGTCCTATGTTGGTGGCGAGTCCTGCCTCGCTATGCCTGGGTGCTGAGCCCGGCGACGCACAGTATTGGGGCGCCGTCGTCGCGACGCCATGCGGAGCACTTGTGCCTGTGGAGAAATCAGAGGACATGCTTACCTCGCCGAGCCGGGTTGCTGTGTTGCTTGTCGTGCAGTGTGTGGGGGCCACCGTCGTGGAGACGTCGGGCGTGACCCCCGTACCCCTTGTCAGGGCGTCGTGTTGGCGGAGCACTTCGTGGTCAGATGCTGTGAGGGGCGTCGTGCAGTGAGGGGGGGCCGACGTGGAGACGTCGCTCGCGACCCCGGTGCCTACTGCCTTGCCACTCCGGGTATGCATTGCCACTTGACACTCAACACAATAAAACTCAAGTAAAACACACTGTCTGGTTACAACACAAGAGGAAGGGATAACCTCATCAGCGTCGGCGTTGGCGTCGGTGCTCAAATGACTTCAGTTTCGGCAGAAGACTATTAGTTGCTGAAGGCTGGAACATTACTACTTGAAGGATCGATCACTACTTGCTCGCTGAGAAAAAGTGTCCTCTTATATAGACTTTCTTGTGCTCAAATGACTTCTGCTTCGGCAGAAGACTATTTTCTTGCGCTCAAACGACTTCTGTTTCGGCAGAAGACTAAAACATCAGCACAGCGCGCTAGACAAGTCATAACTTGTTCGCGACGCCGACGCCGATGACATTACATACAACTATCATGTGTACCACTGGAGTATTTGCATGATTATATATTTATATTACTTTATTACTGGTTTTGTGTATATTAAAAGGTGATATGGTATTAACAGAAATATAAATGGGAACTAATGCGTCAGACACGACCATATGTGACGTAACAAATAGCTACAGAATTTACCTTCTTGTAGAGACGCTTGCTTTACTTTAATGTTTAACACAATTTTCCGTCGTCCTTGGCTTGGCGCTCTTGGCGGTTTTTACTGACTAACACGGCTGATAATATAATAAAATCATTTATAAAGGCGAATGCAATAATTAGAAATTAGAAGTAAAAACTAATGTTGGATTTACAGCAAAAATAACATTTTAGAATTACACATGACGAACTTGTCTAGCAATCTAAGGAGACGACAAGCAATTTTAACTGTGATACCTATAAAACATATCACAAATTTATATTTAGGAATATCTATTTTTTGTAGGTTAAAATTTAGATATTGCATATGTTTATACAGAATATTCTCCACAATTTAAACGAAAAAAATATAATCTTGAGATATATCAACCATATATCCTGAGGATATTAATAAATCATATACGGACAATAACTGATATCTGTTAACGAATATCCCGGATATATCTGGAATATATCAGCCATATTCAATTAATTACGGATATTCCATAGAAAACTGGCATGTAATTTTCATATTCGGTGAATATAGTGTGCCGTCTGGGTATGGATATATATATATCCACAAAATGGAGAAAGTATATCTAACGTACATCTAATGGATGTGGAATTAACATTCCCAGCATGTACGTTTGTCGCCGACTGCCAAATCTATTTTATATCCAATGAATGTACATAAACATATGCAATGTACATTCAATATGAAACACACATACACAATCGTATATTATATGAATATACATTACATATCTTTGTAGTTTCCAGAGACATCAAAACACTTATTGAACACTGCACTCGACGGGTGTTGCGCCAAACATATTGGCATCATCGGTAGATGACTAAAACGAATAGTTTTAATCATCTCGATGATATCAATACGATTGGTGCAGCACGCGTTGAATGAAAGTGTTGAAGTGTTTTGATGTTCGTGTGGTATCCATATAAGAAGTAATAAAACACAGATAGTTTAACAAGAAATATATATTATATAACTATTTTAAATATACAAATTCTATATTTACAAAATAACCTAATTATTATACAATATTTACGTATACTTTTATACCTTCTGGTAGTTTAACAAATTGTATAATACTAGTTACTCATGTCCTACATGTGTTTAAAACATTCTCAACTATCAGTAAGTTATACAATATGAGCATAATTTTTATTCATTATATTTATAAAATACATACCCAATATGACTTGACATAACAGCAAATTTTTAGACCTGTCACTTAGCGCCATCTTAATTAAACACACCTGCCACAATTAAAGTTAAATATGAAACTTGCAACTTTTCTGACCCTAAAAGAGTACCTATATATTTACATATCTATAAAGAATTGCATTATCATAAATATACTCTTACATTATGGGAGCTCCATACAAATGTAACAGCATAATATAGCAATAAGTAAATATAAAATCCAGAGAATAAGAAAGAGTTAACTTCCATCACATATAAACACTATGCACGCACACAACACTATAGGGCTATTGCGAATTACAATCCGTAAACGAATGGCGCATGCGCATCAGAAAATGAGATAAAATTTGATGAGTACATGTATAATTTAATTGTATACCTTAATGGACATGTTATGTATAAATTATTATGTATATACCTCCAGCAATATACATTGTATATGACACTGATGGATGTCAGTAGCTGAATATTCCATTTCAAATCATATGTATATTTAAAAATGCATATTCAAATTCCAGCATCTAATGTATGTTATGGATGTACATATCCACGAGATGTTATGTGGGTAGTGTTTATTATTTAAGCACTGCTAGCTTAAGGTGAATTATTTTTTATGGTCAACAGAAATATATACCTTTCCACGTGTAGCCCGTACATCGAGGTCTGGCTTATCAGAGAGAGATATGTTTTTGCTCAATAGATAGAGATCTGATAATAGGGTAGGTACAGATATTGTTATCCCCACATTAATTGATCACCCATGCTCATTTTTACCCTTAATTAACCGCGTTTTACCCTTAATTACCCTCGTCCTACCCTTAATTATCCCCGTCCTACCCTTAATTACTCTCATTTTACCCTCACTTATCCTCGATTTATCCTTAATTATCCTCGTTTTACCCTCACTTATCCCTGTCTTACACCAATTACCCTTAGTTTACACTGTTTAAAATCGTACAAACCAATTTACAGACTGTTTGAAAGGTGTACAAACCTGTTCAAAAGCTGTACAAACTTGTTTCAAAGTTGTACAAACCTGTTTCAACAAGGTGGTAGATTCTGAGTAAATATTAAAAGCTTTGAGATTGAGGGTTAGGTTCATAAATAATAATAGTAATAATAATACTTTATTTTTCCATTACATACAGTGTTAGCAATAAAGATATTCTAATCCTAGGTTAGTGTAAATCTTTCAAAGCTATCATACAATTATATGAAATATATAATATAAAATACTTATTGATATAAAGCTATTATACAATTATATGAAATACTTTATATAAGTTACAATTATATAAAAACAAATATTCTAAAACAGTATAACTTTTAGTAAACGATACAAGACCATCCACACAGTAGTATCTATATTATAGGCTCGTCGTTCATGATAGAGTAATGACCCCACGGCAGTGTTTTATGAACCTTTAATTAGATACACCGTTTATTGTCATGTTGACTTAAGGAAATTTTTGTTTGAGTGATTGAATTTACCAAGTGTTTAGAGGATTAGATTAGATTTTGATTGACAGTTTTTTCACAGAAATTATCGAGACAGTTAATATAATTATCAAATGTTATTTTTTACAACGGATTTCTTAACCCCCTTTACCTTTTCAGTTAGGCCGATATTTGACACAGCTATATAAATATCAACATCCATGCCTCTTTCAAACAGCGCTTTTCGCTCGGTATCATCAACCTCACGCGTCTTTAAAATTTTCACAGTACACATTTTTTATCTTAATCCTGCAAAGTCCGTTATAATCTTTCCCGCATTTTCATCTTTCATGAAACTAAGTACCTTCTTATTTACCCGCGGAACGTCATAAACATTATTTTCAGGGTAGTCGCTGGTATCAAAATGTTCGTGGCAATCGCGTCGAATTATCTCATACACATCTTCATATTTAATTTCATAGATGAGACTGTTGGTATCTGTATGAAGAACGCCACATTCATCACCAAACTCTTTATTCATGTAGCCATAGTGAAAATCATAAATGGTCGTTTTAGCAAGGTCTAATATGCACATACCAATATAAAGCGATTTACTAAAGTAGATTTCTGTTTTATTGAGCTAGATAGCTACCAAATTCTCATTAAAAATAGTTACTGACTTAAATTCTGGTTTGCGAATTAAAACCTCTGCACCGTAACGCCCCTCCCACCTATTATCTAATTTAACGTTGGGGTGTTTCCTAATATTCTCCATGGTTTTCCCAAACACTGCATTATTCATGAGCTTAAACACATTTTTCTCAAATTAATTTTTAGCCTGTGTATTTAAATCAATGTAGGGTTTAAGCCACGCCGCCTGATCGTAAAACCCTGTGAATCTTAGTCAATCTGAGTCTGTTCGCTAGACCCTGCTTTAAATTTTGATAATTGTATTGGGTTTTGTTGTAAAGTGTAACCAATAACTTCGTATCTTTTCCGCCCTGAGGTGTTCGATGTTCAGGACAGAAGGGTAGGTCTTTATGTTTGTCGTGAAGGCGTTCAGGATCCTCGAGGTCAACTTCGAGACTTCGAGAATATACCCTTCTGATGAATCGTCTGGTATCTTGGTCACGTCAAAGTTTTCACAATTTTCACTCCATTTAAACCCTCCGTAAGGTAAGCACCTACCCATGGCCCATACGCACTGGTTATTAATATCAAAGTACATTAAATAGGAAGATTATTTCGTGGTATCGTGAGAGGTCATATATTTATTATTAGCCGTAGATCGACGTTTCAAACACTGACTCAAACCACCTTGAATACCCCGTTCTATAAACATAATCATATAAATATCAAGAAGTTCTAACTCTCCCTTTGTGCACTTGAGCAGGCAGTCCCATGTGTACAAAGGTAATGTATAATAGTGGGCAGGGTCTAAACCATAATTTATAAGACTAGTTTCCCTGAATTGCTCGAAAATTTCTGCTAATAAAAGAACGTCCGTTTTAAGGTACAGATCTGAGTAAGTCCCCATATTTGGCACCCGAACTTTTCCCTTACTCCCTGCGCATGTGCGTACTGATCACGTAATATATTTTTCTCTTCTAATCTATTGTAAAAGCAATGTCGGTCTGGTATTTTCGTCTCATCAATTTCTTCAAAACTCAACATAATCGTATGGAAACACCCTTCTTTCTCAATAAATTATATTGCTCGTCACTGAGTTCTGGAAATTCTGTTTTTAAAATTGAATGTGATTCTAAATAGGATGCTAGAGTATCCAAGCATGCCGCCATAAATTTAAATGAATCGATAAACCTGAATTTAATCAAATTTTGTTCAATATTCTTCGTGAATGAAATACATTTTTCTTTTGTGATTGGGAGCACTTCAACGCGGCCTTCAATACCCGTAGCTATATCATTAATTATAAAGTGTGCATCGTACCCGCTTAAGTTATGAAATACAACCGGTACCACGTGACTGTTCTGTTAATTAATGTTGCAACTTTCGTGAGCCGGATCTCTATATTTACCCGTAAAGTGACAGTGGTCTCGTACTTTCTTATCATCATCCTTAAACGGTTTTTCGCCAATATGACATTTGACAGCGCTTTCAAACTCGGCTTGCTGAGGTGATGTTAGCTGATCCATAGGTAGAGGACACAAATACCGTATCGACATCTTCCGCAAATTGTTTGAGTTGCACAAAAAAATGAATCATGAAGATGGAACTGATGAAACGTTATACCAGCACCATAGAATTCATATCAACTTAACATTTTATTGTCAAGCAGCCCCTCATTAATAATAGGTAGAATTAAAGATGTCTATACATAAAACACCCATTGAAAACAACATATAAATTCCAGGTAACCCAAAGACTTTATATACAGATCACGTCTCCCCCGTCGCTAGGTCTCGGTAGGCATTATCGTGAACAATGGGTACATAAATAAAAATTATTTCATACTACAAAGCTAAAAACAACATTCCAAATGTCTACTGTAGGCCTCTGATCATTTAATTTTCATCTGAACGCAAAGCACTTAATCCCTCGGAAATAAAGTTACTAAAAAATATAAAATTATTTCATACTACAACACTACAAGAAAGGCTAAAACAGTCATGTACGCCTCTGATCGCCTGACAAACAGCATTACATATTGCGTAAAATTCATTGCTACCACCTCGTAAATATATCCCTCTTAATGTTTATTTCAAACAGTTTAGGATACGCACCAATTATACTATAACAAATCACTGAGAGGTGATACATTGATGCCATTTGTAACGAAAAATATGTACTTACCTTTTATTGGTGATGTACACACTAAAAAAATAATTATTTGAACTGGACGAAAAATAGCTTTTAAGATTCACACACGCACTAGAAATAAGGAGGTATATGAAGCTTTTCTGTTGTATTTATAGCAATTCAACTTGATATGAGGCACAGCTGCATGGATGGCATACATTTTTCCTGGAAATCGTTACATTTAAGGTGCCGCCGGAAACATGTCTAGACTTGTCTTCTGTAAATATAAACATTTACGCCACATATAAGCATTTGTTTACTCTATAAATCTGATGACTCAGTCGCTTTCTTGATGTAGCTGCCTATGAGTCATAAAGTTTTTCTTAGAAGCTTTTAACATCAATGATGCCGCGTCGAGACTTGTCAATGTAAACAAAAAAGAATTGACGACATATTGTCAATTTGTTTATATGAATCTATCCTTGAGGACAGCTGTGTGTGTTATAAAGTTTTTCTTAGAAATTACCGCTCCTTAAAAACATCAATGATATCGTCGGGGACTTGTCGAAGCTTGTTAATGAAAATCACCATATACCAATTTGCCATGTACAATCTTCAAAAGTTTTAACGTCCTGTGTCCCTTTGAGTACGCTCCATATATAATGATTTAGTTTATGTAAACTGAAAAGTAATAATTGTATGCATGTGCTAGGAAGTCTCTGATGTTTAAAATATATAGGGTACTTAGATTAATTTAATATATTTTATACAACCTTAGGTGTTTTGTGTTAATTTCAGAAATCCCTCATCTTTTCAAGTACCTTTTATTGACCATGATTTCTTCTAATAATGATCTACCTTATGCTGTACATGCTTAAATAATAAACAATATTTAAACAACTATTGAATGAGAAAATTATAATTGCTCGTATACAGGGTGGAGTGGAATTTGTATCTATCAATTTGATTAATTCTTTTATTATTCATTTAAACTATAGGTATATGTAACTTGCTTATGACAGCTGTGAATGTTTTTTAGAAGTGTAACCTTGAGGTACTGGCTTGCAGTGATGTGGTAAGTACATATAGCCTATAGAACTCTGCGCTTTATGATTATTGTGCTGCCATTTTATTTTTAAACTCATCGGGCCATATGATTAAATGTTAAGACCATCTCAGTGTATTACAATGAAGTCGGTTTATGACATAATGAAGCAGAAATATTTGATCGATTACGTTAACACAGTATACATCATTAGGTGAGTATTTTATTATATGTTCACCATTGCTTGCTGTAATATCAGGATGATGGACCCCCCTAGTCTGACGTCAGAGATAGAAAGGTTTCCACTCCTCTTCTCCCCTACGACGTTCTTGAATAATATAGTAGTAGTAGTATGTCAGAAAGGTTTCCTACTTTCTGCAAGTAGCCATCTTCTTTTCTTATAGGCGGTCATGTTTTTCTATACAATCATGTTTTTTTCTCTTCCACAATGCATTTATTCTACTCCACAAGTTTTTATATGTGACGTCATATATAGTAGCTTTATGTTGACATATCTCTTTTAACACGAGTCATAAATTGAGGACATTCGAGGTACCGGCTGAAGTCATTAATCTTTATTTAAGTCTTCATACACTCATATATTCACAAGACCACCCTGTATAATTTAATATGTAACGTATATTGTTAAAAATATGTAAATAATAATCCCAATGCTAATATGAGAACCGCCACAGTGTAAATAATAGATCACGAGTCAGCTTTGAGCGACGTACACTTACCTATTCAAATAGTCTACGCTGTGCTTACCTTAGACTAGGAAAGATAGATGGTGAGGACTCGTAACAGCGCATAATCGCCACGCAAACTAGTTGTGCCTAAGACGCCATTGCGGTGGTGGCACACAAACGGTAGAGAGCAAAATTAAATTTTCCAATAGAAGTGATTTATAAGTGATTTAGTGCTAATTTATGTAATGTACCTACATGATGGTGTCATATTCTGTAAACTACTGAAAAATCACAGCGGGAAAAAATTGAAAGGAGTAACGCTTTGCAGGTAAAATATATGCAGTTTTCACTTTACCTAGTTAAATTAACTGTAGGCCTATTATTTACTTAATTATGTCCGTGTGCATGCAATGATAATGAGAAGCATAGTATATCATTTTCTGGTATGCAATTTGCACGTTATTTGATTGAAATTTTCATTCATCTTTTCTTCATTGAATATAGAACAGTGCATCCGAAATGACACTTTTTCCATGGGCGTAGGTATATCGATTATGGTGTTATGTAGAATGTAGAATAAATTCTAGTATGTAAGATATGAGTAAATATATTTGTGATAGTGAATATATATATATATATATATAGTACCTAGCCATTATTCTATGCTCATGTAATCTAAAAATTTTTTTAATTATTGAATATAGGTATAGTGAGATGGTTAGCTGTCAACCTACAACAGGGCTGAAGGAAATAATAAGTTTGGCAAAGAAGTTTTTTTTTTTTTTAGAAAAATTCCGCCCACTGGACAAAACTGGGAAAATCATAAAAGCGAGATAAAAAACAGCATTCAAAATTAATTGTAACTTGTTGTGTGAATATAAATCCAACGTCTGTCTGTATAGGTTAGGTTCATATTTACAGTGGCTGGCTTATTGTTTCCTTCTTTGAATATATTTCTTTTATAGCTACTTGATATAAGTACGTAAAAGTATATTATAACGAGATAAATTTTTTTATCATGGTAGAAATAAAAAAGTTCCTACAAAAATCCATTTAATTCTAACATGGTGAAATCAAATATATTATCAACTTTCACTCGTTTCACAATAGTCTTAAATATTTGGGTAATAAAATTAGAAAAGGTTTTGGCACTTGTGTAGTCAATCTCAGTGGCATCATTCAGGTAAAAGTGAATTCTGAAATATTCAAGCAAAATATTCGCAGGCCATATATGCTTCGTTTTAAAATATTTACAATAGCTGCGCCTTTTATTTGTTTTGTTTGTTTGTTTATGTCAATACACCACAGTGCAATTACTTTTGAATAATAAATTATTACTATTATATATATATATACATTATTATCAGGGTTTTTGACAAGTCGATGCAAAGCCTTGCGGAGGTGACAAGGGAGATCATTTAGACTGCATTAAGCCAAACATACCTTAGTATAGTCTTACATTTTTTGAGATTTTCGACCGTAAGACTTTGTACTAGGGTATGTTTGGCTTAATACAGTCTAACTGATCTTCTCTATCACATCCACAAGGGTTTGCATCGACCCTCCAAATACCCCTTATGTATTTATTTTAATGAAATTTTGGTAATAAATGCTATAAAACTTATTATTACATTTGAATTTATATTATTCTGTTTTCTTAGGTTTCCAAACGATCCTGAGAAACGAAAATTATGGTTAGAAAATATGAAATTAGTAGACTGAGCTCCAACACTAAGTTATGATAGGCTTATTTGTAGTATTCATTTTGAAAAGAAATGGTTCTACCAGAGGGAAATAAAATGAAATGAAGCTGTGTGCCTACAATTTTCCTAGAATTACCAGCTACTTGCAAGTAAAGAAGCTGAGCATCGTTTCTTTAATAACTAATCTTTTTTTAACGATGTACGCCAACAGGCAATCCGTCGTGATCTGATTTTTCTTTTTATTTGCAGATAATATTTTTTTCTTGTTTCAGAGAACAAAAAGATGCCATCATATGACATCAAATTAAATGTATATTTGAAAATGCTCCTAAGAAATAATGTAGGAAAATTATTTGTATTTGTGTTTTTGAAATAAATGTTTTGTGATATTTGCATCTAGCTGGGTGTTATCTTCTATAAATATACTTACCAAATTCATTATGTATTATTTTTTATCACACAGGTAATTGAAAAACAAGTAAAAAGTACGTATATTTTATGTAGCCTAATAATAATCAAGGTATGTATTCTAAATAAATTAACTGAATTTCAGTAGGTCTACATTCAGTCTCAGAAATATTCAAGTGATAACTTCATTAACAGTGAAAGGAAAAGTATTTGACTGACACGTTAATTTTTGTTTTTCTTTTTAATTATCACATCACCCAACTTATTATTTAGATATTTTTTAAAATGTAATTTCTCGAATTGTTTATAATAAATGACACTAGTGGGGATAACCAAAAATATATATCCCACAATGATGAGGGCTGCCAAATAAAAAAGATCAATGTGCTCAATAGTTTTCCCAAACACTTCATTTATTTCATACTTTCCAGACTCGCTGTATGCACAATTTGTCGAAATAATATCCATTGCACCCATTAATTGTATTATGAAGCTGTTTTTGGAAAAATACCAGTTTTGTATCGTTTTATTCCTTTGACGTGATAAACTTGACACCTAAATATTGTACATATGATCCGCCACTGGGGCTTGCTCTCTGGTGGCAGGTGGCTTCACCATTGGTAGTAGCGTTACGACTCCTTACAATATATATCTTTCCTACTCTAAGGTGCTTACAAACCACTGATAGATAAGTTTGATTTCCCCGCCACTGTGACGCCCTCTGTTGGTGCGGCGAGGAGACGGAGAGAGTAGTAAAGTCAGCCACGCTTCCTGTCAACCTCATAAAGTTAGCTGCAGGTAGGCGGAGCCGGCGAAGAAGTGACCTTAAAATCCAGAATGAACCTCCATAAGAAATAACATGAGATTTTGTACCAGAACGCCTATAGCTATTCTACTTAACATGTAAATGTCACTACCATAGAAATACATTGATTAATTCATAGCATATTCAAAGATTAAAGTTCTCTAATCTTTGGCATATTTTTATTATTTTAATTTATTTAATAAACTGTCAGCAATTGGAGCCGTGTCAGGTACTGAAACAGTTACCTTATGTTTACTTTATATTTAACTATGGTATACTATGTTGGGGCAACTCAACAAGAGTCCGCCAAAAGGGGATCTTAATAACAATGACTTTCAAAAGCTCAAAATATTCACGCAGAAATGTATTCAAGCAATCAAACCTTTTAACTGTAACTAATATATACATTTTAAATTGCGTTTGTTACGTTACATCCCATCTGAAACTTAAAAAGGTTTTAAGCCTCTAAGTAATAATATCTTAAGAAAATTGCTGATTAATTATACCTGAAAATTTACTTAAAAAATAAAACTACAAATAACTCAATATATTAAATGATATGAGCATGAGACTTCAGGGGTGAGTGAATAACAGAACACTTTCGTTTAATATAGAAAAGCAATATAGCAAAAACAATAAATACATACCGGGTGTAACAGGATCACGGTATACCCCCCTTTTCCTCCTTTAGTTTTGAAGATAATTGATTGAAATTTAGGATATAGTACATGCATAATAAGCGGCCCTTTTTGACATAATAGATTTTTTGTTCACTTCCGGTTTCACCAAAACTAAATTTTTGGAACCATATCAGTACTGTGGTACTATTTATTAGTACCCACACAGCACAATCGGGGTATGGGATGTCAAATTGAAGTACCTAGATATCCCAGTATGTAAAGTAGATATTAGACACTTATAGCAACACCAACAGCGTGTACGTAACTCTTAGGAGTAAACGTAGAAATGTACGTAAATTCATGTTACGGCATATGAACCTAAATAGAGATAAAGCACTACTAAAAACGTACGTTCAAACTAGGATTCAGTATTGGTTGTCTCTGTCAGTATATAACCACAGTAGAAAATCTTATCTGTGACTGGGAACACTAGGATAAGCGTTTACCGTGTTGAGTTTGAGCATAACCTCACATTTTTCTTTCGTGTTTCATTTTATTTATATTGCATAAAAAATAATACCGTAAATAACCCAAAAATTGAATTTTACTGTTTACTCTTTATTCAAGAATTTATTTACTAAATTCCTCATTCTATCTTTAAACGTTCAAATAGAAATATGTATTCCTTTAATTTGCAGAATATTAACTTGTATCAAATTCCACCGTCTAGAATCTTCGTACGGATTATGGGCAAGGACTTCTCGTGCAATTAGGAGATCGTCCTTGTTGGTGAAGTGTACCCTCTTTTATTTGGGCTTGCCAATTCCATATTTAAAACACCTATTTCTTCTGGAAATGGAAACATGAAATACAAAACAAACTGAGAACTGACACTAAGAGGTTATCTCTTGTTTACACTTATTGATTATGTGACGTGACCGACAACCATTACATTTATAATCGAATGTCGGATGCAATCGGGGTCCCATCGCCATTACTCGGTTCGATACGCATAAGTTTTATCATGGTGTTAGGGTACCGTACGAACACGCAAGTCTACGTCAAACGTACACGACTTCACTACTGCGCCTGCGTATCTGTCATTTTATACGTTTACGTCCTAGTCAGTGCTATAAGTGTCTAGTGAAATGGACGCCCCATTTAGGATATTCCAGGATATCCTTCAAAAGGAAGCCAAGAGGATATCCTGAACTGGTTTCATTTTGGCATTAACTGTGAATTGACATCGGGATTGAAAAAGTACGTCCAGTGAAGGGCCCTAAATCTCCTTAAACTGCCAGGTTGGAGAGAGAATGTGAATCAGGTTGTATTTAGTGTTGTGAAATTTGACGACGAACAGTGTATGAAAATAGGTAAGTAAAAATAATTTTGCTTCAAGATAATTGTTTGAAACTTTCATTACCCTCTTAAAGGGAAATATGTATCAGACAGGACATGCGTGGATAAATTTTCAGTTAGTTTTCAAATCTGTCCTGATCCTGATATATTGTTTCCTTTTGACTAAATTGCACAAAACGGTTATTGGTTTATAAATGGTGTTATGTAAATGGTTTCGCAGCCACAGCCATATGTGACGTGTATGGAAGACAGATATAATGCATTAAAATAAAGTAATACAGGATTGCATGTTATAATGCGACAAATTATTCTTATTAGTGCTTCAATTTAAACCTGTATCCCTCGATGTTCTCTATTTTATCTTTATCTTATCCAGTTTTCATATAGATTAAATTGTTGTTGATAATGCTGATTCAAATAATAAGTAAATGTTTGTTTTAGATGCAACAATGAATGGGTACCTATATTATGAAATATGTACGAAGCCGAGAAGTGTTTATAAAAGAATCCGAGCAGGTCAAAAAGAAGAGCGAGGCAATGAAGAGAGTAGAGAAGTAGGAACACATTACTTGATAAAAAAATATGTTTTTATATAATTCAGTTTGAAAAATGTTATTTTATGTTCTTCTAAGAAGTTTGCTTTTTGATGTTACAAATGAGTTTTGTCTTTAAATATTGAATATATTTAGCTTCTTATAACCCCTAGGTGTTTTTAATTTCTTGACATAATTCAAATACCTTCATGTGTAATTTTTTTATATAGTTCGGCCAGTTATGATATTTTCTAACATTTTCATGTATATTAACCTTCGACAGAAATAAAATTTTACAAAAAACAAAATATTTATGGAGTTATGTGCAACATACTTATTTTATTATTCTATATTTTTTCGAAGTAGTTTTTTTTGAGTAGATTGACATTATAAATGTGAGTTTGTTTTTAAAGTCTGTCTTATATCTGATTTTATTTTCTTGACCGTTTATATCAAATAACTGGATGAGTAATTCCTTGGGCTTTTCTGTCAGTTCAAATGAGAAATATAATATTTTCTATTGTTTCAGTGTATTAACCATCGTCAGAGAAACTACAATTAAAAAAAAACAAAAATAAATATGTGGATTTATGAGCTACCTACTTATATATAATTATAGGTAGGTAGCACTTCGGTCCATACATATAAAATATTTTTATTTTATCTTTTTTGTAAAAATGTGGTTTCTTTGGCGATGGTTAAATATATTGAAATATAAGAAAACATAATATTAGGATATGTTCTGGGACGTTTCAGTGTGTACTTTGTACATCCTCTAATGTCCCTGTGGATGCCCATTCGTAGTACTTACAACGTCCCGAAATATCCCAGGATATCCTGGTATGTCCCTAGTTATGAGCTTCAGACATCCTTCAGGATGTCCGTCATATTGCCTTTATCTGGTACCAAGTTGTGACATTGAGATGACCAAATCCTAAATGGTCTTTGCCATAGTACGTCCCTCGGACAGTCTTGTGCTGTGTGGGTACCTACCATTAATAAGGAATTTATTCATATATTGTATTAATATATGCGACAAATACAAACAATATTACAGCTAATAAATGAAAACAAGAAAATACAATTTTGTTCTAATTATACAAATGTTAAGAAGTAACTAAGGTGGCTTTGAAAATGAAATGAAATGTTTAGCTTATCAAACATTTGTTGGTTTAACGGTGTTTTTATTGTCTTTAAAAATTGTTTAAAATTCTTGTTAATTGTGTTCAAAATGCCGCAAATTTAAACAAGAGATGAAAAAGTGGACATGATGCAACTATGGACCTTTATAGTCAACGATATCCTGATGGACAATGTCCAGCGAAAAATTATTTTAAACGTGTTGAAAACCAATTCCGACGAGAGCCCAACAATGATTCCGAAGAAAACTTCATTATTAACGAAGGAACGGAAATTAATGTTTTGGCTCGAATAGATGAAGTTGATAAGACTCTCTGATTTTTTGCGATATTTTTGGACGAGTCAAGGTTTACAAATTTGGGATTACTCAACCGACAAAATACAAAATATTGGTCACAAGAAAATCAAAATTTATTACCGGAGGGTAACTTTCAAGTGTGGTTCGGTTTCAATGTTTGGCTTCCCACACAGCACAACCGGGATATGGGATGTCAAATTGAAGTACCTGGATATCCCAGTATGTAAAGTATATAGCGAAATGGACGTCCCATTTAGGATTTCCCAGGATATCCTTCAAGAGGAGGCTAGGTGGATATCCTGGACTGGTTTCATTAAGACTTCTTAACATTAATTAAAAAAATTGGATTGTTCCAGATCACAAAAAGTCAGATACGCATGTCCCGACTTTAAACCACATGATTTATATCACATATCTAATATTTATGTTGCAAATGAATAATACACAGTTTTTAGGAGACCTAAATCCATGAAAAGACAATGATACTGTTGAAAGAAAAACATCAAAAGTAGGTAAACTTTTATATTTTTTGGAGCAATTCAGTTCTAATCTTAAATTCATAGGAATATCTTAATACCCGCAGACAGTTTATGATGATATTCTGGACTACAAAAGGTGACTACTAGACTGTTTAAATCTCAAATAACTTCTAAGACAAGTTTAATACGCTATACAAAATTTTACTGAATTTGAAAACTAGAGCTGTGGAAAAGGTAAGTAAATTTATATAACCACATATAAACAAAAATCCCTCAACGTCGTTTGATCTCTACTTATATGGTAACTAATCATACAACCTGCATCATATATATTAGTTACACGAGACTTGCATATGGTTGAACTATTTTTCTCTTTTGTTTTCAGATATAACAGGGCCAGGAAGTAAAAGGAAAATTGACAACAGTATATTATATTCATAGCCAATGAACAATGGGATTATTTCTAAACTTCCAACATAAATCGATTGTTTTCTAGATATTTCCTTTACTTGTAACAAAAATATACTGTAACAACTTATCTTTGTTAAGATACTGTACTTACAAAAAAACTCGAGGATAGACATTAAATTCGTTCACTGATAAGATTACGGAAATTTTGTCTATATGAGTGGTATTTACAGTTTTAGAAATGTGCCGATCGAATGTAATATACTATTAATTTTTATATTTGTGAAGAGTATGATAATTGGTAGAATTTATTTATTTACACACAATTTAAGAAAATGTCAGAAATATTGTATCTGGCATATGAATCAATATAGTTACGAAACTGTTTACCCATTATCCAATTTGTTTCGAAACGGTTTCTGAAAATGCTACTTGGGTTCTGAATATGAAAGTTCTCGATGGGTCAATAAGTGTCTTTTTAAACTCCTCTTGTGTTTTGCTGCATAGGAACAGCTTTCACATCTGTATACTGTTACTTCTGAGAGTTCTCGATGAGTCAACATGTGTCCGTTTAAATTCCCCTTTCGTTTTGTTACATATGAACAGCTTTTGCATCTGTATACTATTGCTTCTGAGAGTTTTCGATGAGTCAACATGTGCATTGTTAAATTATCCCTTCGTTTTGTTAGATACGAACAGCTTTCGCATCTGTATACTGTTGTTTCTGAGAGTTCTCGATGAGTCAACATGTGTCTTTTTAAATCCCTCTTTTGTTTTGTTACATATGAACAGCTTTTGCATCTGTATACTATTGCTTCTGAGAGTTCTCGATGAGTCAACACGTGTGTTTTTAAATTCCCCTTTTCTCTAGTTACATACGAACAGCTTTCGCATCTGAATACTGTTACTTCTGAGAGTTCTAGATGAGTCAACATGTGTCTTTTTAAAGCACCCTTTTGTTTTGTTACATACGAACAGCTTTCGCATCCATATACTGTTGCTTCTGAGAGTTTTCGATGATTCAAAACGTGTATTTTTAAACTCCCCTTTACCTTAGTTACAAACGAACAGCTTGCGCATCTGAATACTCTTACTTCTGAGAGTTCTCGATGAGTCAACATGTGTCTTTTTAAATTCATCTTTTGGTTTGTTACATACGAACAGCTTTCGCATCTGCATACTGTTGCTTCTGAGAGTTCTTGATGAGTCAACATGTGTCTCTTTAAATACGCCTTTTGTCTTGTTACATACGAACAGTTTTCGCATCTGTATACTGTTGCTTCTGAGAGTTCTCGATGAGTCAACATGTGTCTGTTTAAATATCCCTTTCGTTTTGTTACATATGAACAGCTTTTGCATCTGTATACTATTGCTTCTGAGAGTTTTTGATGAGTTAACACGTGTCTTTTTAAATTCCCCTTTACTCTAGTTACATACGAACAGTTTTCGCATCTGTATACTGTTGCTTCTGAGAGTTCTCGATGAGTCAACATGTGTCTGTTTAAATATCCCTTTCGTTTTGTTACATATGAACAGCTTTTGCATCTGTATACTATTGCTTCTGAGAGTTTTCGATGAGTTAACACGTGTCTTTTTAAATTCCCCTTTACTCTAGTTACATACGAACAGCTTTCGCATCTGAATACTGTTACTTCTGAGAGTTCTAGATGAGTCAACATGTGTCTTTTTAAAGCATCCTTTTGTTTTGTTACATACGAACAGCTTGCACATCTGAATACTCTTACTTCTGATAGTTCTCGATGAGTCAACATGTGTCTTTTTAAATTCATCTTTTGGTTTGTTACATACGAACAGCTTTCGCATCTGTATACTGTTGCTTCTGAGAGTTCTCGATGAGTCAACACATGACTTTTTAAATTCTCCTTTTGTTTTGTTACATACGAACAGCTTTCTTGATGGGTCAATGTGTGTTTATTTAGCGATCTTTTATGTCTTGTTATGAAAGAACAGCTTTCACATGTGTACATTGTTACTTCTGCAAATTCTTCATGGGTCAACATGTGTGACTTTAAATTCCTCTTTTGTTTCGTTACATGAGAACAGATTTTACATCTGTATACTGTTATGTCTGAAGGTTCTCGATGAGTCAATAGGTGTATTTTTAGAGATGCTTTACATTTGGTTATGGTTGAACAACTTCGACATTTGTACTCCGTGAATCCTGATGCGTTTTGATAATGATAAGCTGATCCTATCTCAATTGATTGTGATGAAGTTGGAGCATCTTGAAAACTGAAAATATTTATCTATTACTACTCAGGCTCATTGCAATGTCATTTAGTATTTACTGAGGAAAATACAAATATATAATTTTGTTTGCATATGCGACAGCCCCCTAAACTCTTGGCCCAATTTTAGTAAAATGATTTAACGAACTGTATGGTAATTTGAGATTTTGAGAGTGTCATAGGCTATGTATCATCTAACTACATCAAGTACGATCTGAGTGTGATAAAACAGATGCAGAGTTCAACTGATTTTTATTTAACTTAGAAAGTCTATTTTCGGTCAAAGCAACGAAAAAGTTCAAACTTTAAATTTTATCCACAAGGTGAGATAAAGGACCAATATGCTGTATCTAAATTGAAAACTGTTACGATATTGTAAGAAATCGTAAAATAACAAGAGTTCCTAGACTATAAACAATTATTATATTACTTTTTGATACTCTAGGAGACATCTGTAAGCGAGCGTGCAAAGCCGTGTTTTGTTGCTCTTTGTAGGCGATAAGAAAATAAGTAAAAAACGGTCAAGTTTTTAAAAAAGAACGAGCGTTTTAGAAAGAAGTACGAAAGGCAAGGTAACGGCTGTATGGTATAGTTTTGATTAAGTATTTCGTAATTTGCGGATAAAATATACCCATAGTGCCACTAAGAGGGAGTGTAATTAAGGATTGGTTGTTTGGACAAAGATACCCTCTTTAGCATTTTATTTACATGTTTTTGGATATTAGATAACCTTGCATAATTGTATAAACATCTCCTGTTGATGTTAGGGAAAATCGGCACGAGGAGGTAAGCGGTTTGCATTAAATGATCATAAAAAGTAATAACAATGTGTATATTTGTTAGTTATGGTTGATAAAATATTAAGACCGGTTATTATTATCTTTGTAGACGTTTTTGTTTGGCTTCACTTACTTTTAAGCAGTAAAAGTAATATTTTGGGAGAAATTAAGTATTACTAAGAATAACTTTTGAAATAGTCACAAATCCTAGGGAATCAGGATACTCAGAAAATTAGGAAAGTATTGAAAATCTTTAGTACGGAATTTTCCGGGAGAAGCCTGAAACCGACACCTCGTTTCACCTTTAAAGGAAGTATATATATAGTTATAGTTCGGGGATTATATAAGGTAATGTAAAGGTCCAATTGTTTATTATTTGTGATATTGATACCTTCATCAGAGTCTTACATTTTTTTAAAGTTTATAAGTAAGGGTGTTTGGACAACTAGCTGTTTTGATTTCGCGGTGTCCAAAAATTCCGACTCTTCCAAGGGCAAAGTGCACGTTATAGAAAAATATTTGTACACCAGTTTTTGTAATTTAGGTATTTGTTGTTAATATATTTATTTATGAACAATTAAGGTCCATCTTCTTTAATTTTGACATAATTATAAATTTGCAACTCAGATTTATTTAGTGATTTTTGGCTGAGCTATCATAAATTTTAGTTAGGGTAATATTATTATGTAAATCACTTGGCATCCAAGTATTCACTATTTTTATTGGTTCACTAAGATCTTCGATCCACGACCCTTATCACGAGTAATTACATTACTTGCCGAACTTAAACCTTAAAAAAAAAGCAATAACGTTATCACCTGTAAACTAACAAACACCCAGGTGGGCGTTATAAAACTAAACTGTTCAGCCAACGCAACTGTGCAATATTTGTAAAAAGTTTTTTCCATAACTTGTTGTCAATTAATTAATTAGTTACCAAATATCTTTCATTCAGCACCTGTACTACGTAAGTTTGGAACTGTTCGCGGTAAAACGCAACGCGAAGTCACCACTGAGCATGCGCGAGCGGAATATCAAAGGGAGATGGAGCTAACAGCAATTGTGGCTGGATGAGAATTATAATTGGCTGAACATTTCCAACTTCGTGTATGTCTGTCAAGAAGAATGCAAGCAGCCATTAGAGCTCGAGGTGGAAATACTCGTTTTTAACCATGCCCTATTATTCTAATCAAAAGACTAATTTGTTTAACGTGGTAGCATTTAAGTTGAAACTTATTATTCTTAATTTTTATAACATTTTGCATTAGTTTTTTTTTTACCATATTCTGCTAATGAAAACTTAATATTCTTTACTTAAAATGTGTGAAATAAACTATTTCTTTCTTTTGTAATGCGTTTCTTTCATTAAAATTTATAAATACAAAAGAATTAGGAAAATTTAAAATATTCGATAATTTTGTCCATGAGTGTAATTATGTTTTTGTTAATCTTTTTCCTAAATACTGATATTCTTGGAAATTCAAGAAATAAACAATCAAGGTCTGACCAAAGAAAGAATGCTAAATTTATTAATATTTTTCGTATATTTTGTATTTTGATATTGTCACACTTGTGTATTCGGTGTACAATATTTTATGATAAAAAATTTCTCGTTATCTGATTTATCTATTTGTGTTTGATATTGAAAAATTATTATTTATGGCTATTTGAATTTTTTTTTTGCTATCTTGTCGATATTTATCGCTGTTTTGCTGTATCTTTTGCCGATATTTTGCTGCATATTTCGCGAAGTTTCTCCTCACGTTGCATTTTGACTAGTAATTTAAAAACATTGGGTAAAAAAAAAACTTAGAGTTATAGTAATTTTACCATATAGTTTTTGGTATTAAATTTGTTTATCGTCTCTTATCTTTTCTATTAACTTTTGGTCAACTTATAAACCCAAAATGGAGCCTAATCATTTAAAAACTAAAGAAGTTACTTATGAATTAATGATCAGAAATATCGAACCTACCGGGGACGCTGATAGAAAACGAAAAATTTTAAGGGGGGCTTTGCATCGGGAAGATGCCAATCGTAGTTTTAGCTATGGTAATATTGTAAATCCTGTTGACCATAAGTCAGATGTCAAAAAAATTAAGGAAACCATAACTGACTTACAGTCTGCTATTGATAATTTTTCTCCTACAACCACAGATGCGGCATATAAAAGAATTTCCTCAAGGTTAAGTCACCTTTCTGGTAGAGTAGTGGTTAAAAACTGATACTGAAGATGAGGAAAACATTAACAAAAAATGGAAATTGAAGTTTTGGGTTTAGAAGGTGAAATAGCTTTAAAAACTATACCTACTGGGGCCATATCTTCACCGGGTCGAAAAGTATCTACAGCACCAGATTGGTTTCCGGTGAAATATGTTGCTCCATATAAAGGGAACTTACAATTTAGTGGCTTGAATCAAGAATCGGTTAATTCTTTTTTGGAAAAAGTTAACATGTTACGTGAATCTAGAGGTATAAGTCAGAATTATTTTTGTCGGCTTGGATTCATCAGAGATGATGCGTGGACATGGTTCTGCAGTAATCAACACAGATTTGATGATTGGGATACTTTAGTTGATCACTTAAAAAGGGATTTCCTTCCATATTTTTATGAAGACGACCTGTGGATTGAAATAAACAATAATTGGTCACAAGACTGTCATGAACGAGTCACAATTTTCATTGCCTCAATGGAAAATCTTTTTAATAGACTGTCTGACAAACCTTCAGAAATCACTAGTCAATAAATAAAATTAAAATAAAATTCGTAGAAATTTATTGCCTTATTATGTCGACCGTTTAGCTCTGGAGCAGCCTAATACTGTCTCCAAACTCTCAAATTTATGTAAACGTTTAGAGGAAGCACGCACCATGTCTGATCGATATAACCACCCCCTTATGAGAACACTAGGTTATTAGAACTAGAGTTAAATTATACTTTTGCACCTTCTAGCTCCACAGTAAACATAAATACTTCTTGTAATTTTAATTGAAGTAAAAATGTTTCTCGTAACTTTAATACAAGTCAAAAATTTTAGTAAAGTCAATGCCGCTCAAAGAAATTTATCTTCCACTCTAGCTGCTGTTTCCACATTGCAATGTTGGAATTGCAATCGGGTTGGCCATGCCTATAATACTTGTAGACAACAAAGAAATATTTTTTGCTATGGTTGCAGACGTAAAAATGTCACAAAGCCAAATTGCAATTGTAGTTCAAAAAACATTACCTGGTGGCGGAAACCTGGACGCTGTCACTGTTGCTCAAGGTACAGAATCTGTGGTCTTTACTTCTCGAGACACAGTTCCAAACCAAGGCAAAGGCAAGGGCAAAGGAAAAACTTTCTCAAAATATAGTTTCAAATGTCACGATTAGAGTGGGACAAATGGGTCAGTAATTTTTTTTTATAAATCTAATAAGTCAGTAGTAATCCAGTTTTTGTGAGTAAACCTCATGATTCACATCAATATGTAGATATTAAGGACAGGATCGAAATGTCAAAAACTCGTAAGCTAGTACTTATGTTAATCCTAGATGGCACAGTGTGTATCTTATCTTATTTTATTGGCAAGTTTCAATATTTGTCGGAATGTTGTCCGCATTGCCACATGTACAAAAATTTCTTTAGTATAAGATATAATAAATGTTACAAATTATAATTATAAATAATACCCAATTACATAAATAGTCGTAAAATAGGTACTATCTGGTTAGGTAAATTCTAAAATGTAGGTGTGCATAATTTATGCCATGTACAACTATATAATATCATATAGGGATATTGTTTAAATTTTACAATTAAATGGTTATAACCACATTATTAATTTCGAATTAAACAGCAAGAAACTTTTATCCAAATTATGGGAACATATCAAAGTTTTAATTGTTGAAAATGGCAAAGACAATATGTATTTAAATTTGGCAACTGTGCATCATCTAATTTTTATTTTACCTAACAGTTGTAAATATGTCCTTGAACGTAGTATTTGAGAGAAGCGTCTAGGTACACCAAAAGTCCGAAGCTTCGACTTTGCGCAAAACGTGATATCATTTATCTGACTATTTAATATTTATTCCTTGTTCTAGCGTTCACCGTCAGCCGAGTGGCTAGCGCGTAGATAAAACCATGGAAGAAGGTCTCGGGTTCAAACTCCTACGCCCGCTGATTTTTTTTTTCTTTAATTTTGTAATGATTAATATATTTTTTCACTAATTCTTTTCTATGATTTTTTTACGTTAGGTTAGAGGTTTTTATTCTGCTTAAAATAATTTCATTATTTCGTGTGATTTCTTTAGGTTAGATTAGTAGGTTTTTATTCTGATATCCAATTGTTATAATAATAATTATTAACGCCGCAGGCAGTATAATCGTCGCTGATAAAGAAACGGGGGGTGCGGGGGTGTCCCCCCGCCTTTTTTTCACAAAATAACACGAAATACTTCAATTTCAACAATTTCTCGACTTGTAGAATTTATTACACATTTACAAGGTAATGCGCATGCTCGAAGCTCGGGACTTTCGGCAAAGATTAGGGAATTAACAAGATAGGACAGCCAGCGGAGTTTTCGCGCCAATAATGAAAATTGGACAACACTGTCTCCTGATAGAACGACCGAACTCAGCTGACTGTCAGTAGCCAAGGTCACTAAAAAACAGGTTGCTTAGTAATATATGTCACACGAAGTATTTCTATGTTTGTATGTAAGGTATCTATTTGGTTAGGATAGAATTGTACATTGAAAACATAATTTTGAAACTTTTTTCTATAAAATGAGGAAAAAACAGCCACACGCAGCTGTCATCGAGGTCTATAAGTGACGTAGCACTTGTCGATTTTGATGAGCCAACCTATCTTTTACTAAGCTTGGTCAAATTCGTTTAATGCATAACCGACAAATCCCGAAACCGCTTCCGCTGGATGTCGTGTCCCTTTAAATTGGAGTGCACAACTGTCTTCGTCTATTTCGTCTTCTCCGTCTGACTGTCCTATCTTGTTAGGTCTCTAATCTTTGCCTGACCTCTAGATATAGTGTATCATTATCCTATTTTCCAAAAAAATTAACATGCTTTTGCGCATATCTAAGAAAATAACATAACCAATATCCGAGTAAGTATATTGGGTTAATCATTCTTACACAATAAAAATTTGCCAAAACTGGCTGATTGAACCCATAACTTTAGGGTTTAGGTTACACGTTGTTTCCTCTCGGTGAAGCAGTCACACAATGAAATATAAGATACTCTTTTCTGTGGAAGCATAAACGAGATAAAGTTATGGACAGTTGATTAAAACACCAATGCCATGAACCATATTCAGGGTTCGAACCTAATTTATATATTTACATTCATTGAAAATTCACCTAATTTTTGACAAAAATGAACAGAATTTATTGTATATATTGTATACTTGGAATATAGTGCCATTTTAGTGCTTGAATACAGTTGCAAACTGTTGACCATTTAATAATACTTTCATTGTTTAATTTATTTAACAAATTTAAATATGTCACTTTTCATTTCATTCATAAATCAAAATCATTAGAGGTGTTTCAGAATCTCATGAGCCGCGAAATGCGCAAAAGCCAAAGTTTAATCTGAGTTATAAGTATGTTTTTGAAGACACTGGAGGCTGCCTTGCTGTATACATAAACAAGAGATCGGAATAAATTGTAAACAATAAATATAGTATTTTTAAGAAGTGTAACTGAGTCAACAGGACGGATTATGTCTCTGCGCATATGAAGGTCACGGCTCATGAGGTTTTAAAACACCTCTACCCCTTTTCATTCATAAGGCTATTGGCGCCATCTTCTAGTTACATGATGAACTTATTCTAAATATTCTTTACAATTATTCTGACATTGTATATAGACTACCTAGTAGTATAACCTTATGGAGATTTCGTTGGATGTGAAAGGACACTAAATATAGATGGCATTATGATCGAGGGATGCCAGCGATTTAATTGGTAGAATGAAATGATTATTATTGGTTGAAATCTCTGGTCTTGACGTTCACGAATCTGAAAATACACAGGTCCGCATTTAGTTTCATTCTCCGTCCATTCATTTTGAGTATTAATAATATTCCATATGCAAAATTAGGTGCCTGTGTTAATATTTTCGTGTTTCGACTTTCTATTTAATCATCAATTTGTCTCAAATTTAGTTGAATTTGTGTAGTTTTTAAACTGATTCGATTCGATTTTATTAGCAAGTTTCAATATTTGTACGAATTATATGTCCGTGTTGCCACATGCAAAAAAAAATTCTTTAGTAGGTATAAGATATACTTATGTTGGAAATTATAATTATAAATATTACCTAATTGCGTGTAAAATACAGCTAGAATTTGGTTAGGTAAATTCGAAAATGGAGGTGAGCATAATGCATGCCGTGTAGCCCGTGTACAGCTAATATATAGGGATATATTGTATAAATTTTAATATTAAGTACCTAGTATTATTTTAAAATGTAACCACATTATTAATTTTGAATTAAATAAGAAACTTTTATCAAAATTATGGGAACACATCAAAGTTTTGTCTCGGTTGTAAATATGTCCTTGAACGTAATAAAATGTGTAGTAAATTTCTAGCTACTTGAATCCTTTGATGTGCCGCCCACCAATTAGAATTGTTGTCATCGGATAATCGGTTTACTGTAGTTTATTGGTATCATATAAAATACTCAAGTTTGGTAAATTGAATACAGATACATGCATTTTGGAAATGTTCTTGTCAAGTATGGTTTCGGTCTTAGTGATTTATATTTCTGGTGTTTATTGTGTTCCTTATAATTATTATCAGCATTATTTTAGCGTGGTGCATAATATGAGTACATTTTATATTTGTTTTACTTTGTTTTGAGTGAAAATATGAAATAGGGCAAGTAGTTAGGGAAATGGCGTGCAAAATTCACGACGAAAAGTTACTGTCTGCCACTTGGTAATCGAAGAGAGCATATAACTACAAACATTTTTTTCTCTGAAAATTTTTGGTATGGTGGAAGAATATGGAGAGGGGGGAATATTTTTTTACACGAATGTTTTAATGTTTATCGATATCTGTCCCCATAGGTAGTTAGTCAAAGAATTTATATAAATAGAAGCAGATACACATTTACAAGTGTGTTGACAACATACCTAGTTTAGACAATACATTTTATAATCATCTCTTTCTTTATGACTAAAATTACCATAACCATAATCTTTGTTGCAACCACCGTCATTTTGACGTGGCAAATAAATGTAAATATAACCTTATTCACTAGAGATGGGCGATTCGACTCTTTTTAATGATTCGTACCAAACGAATCGGTATCAGGAAAAGATTCGTACCGTGAGATTCGTATATTTCGTATCACTACCGCGGCCACAAGTTGCAGGCTTTTCGTACTATTCGTACCCACACCACAGTATTCAGTCAATATCCAGTATCGGGTCTGGTCTCTGTATCAGCCTGGTTCATGCAATCTAGTTAACTATATATATCATTTAGTATTCTATTTTTGTTATTTTATTTTGTTTGTTAGTATTATTATTGTTGTTATATTGCACCTATAATTATTTTATTTTGTAACGCGAGTATATCAGATTTAGTTTAATTTTATTTCCTATAGTACCTACACAATCATATTATAGTCATTGCATTTGTTTCGTTTTATCTTTAAATGCCTATTTCATTTATAATGTTTAAAATTCTAATAATAATAATATATTAATATATATGTTATTATTGTGTACAGTATAAAGCATAATAATGTATTTAAATGAGTTGGAATTAGTTGAAAAATTGTTTCTAAGTGTCTCACAAAATACCGGTACCAAAGTTTAGTATTCGTATGTACGCCCGGATTGGTATTGGTAATTCTGTCAGTAACAATTATCATCCCATCGCATCGAATCGCAATATAATACCGGTACCGGAATTCCGTATTTGTATCAATCGTATCGGTGCGGCGGTTACATTCGTATTTCGGTTCAAGAATCAGAGTTGAGCTGACTCGATTGTACAAGCGGATACGGTTACAACGACGATACGAAATATACGAATCATTTTCTTTTGTAGGATTCGTACCATTCGAATCACTCCAAGGATTCGTACTAATGATACGAATCATACGAGTACTACCCATCTCTATTATTCACTCAATTTGCGAAGCATTTTGATATCTAAATAAACAATTTTCAAGTGATTAGGAGCTAAAATATGACTTAAAATTGCATCAAATAACGTTTATATGCTGTTTCTATAAAGCGACGACAATTTAAAGACAAAATATGTATCGGTTGTCAACCTATTCTAAGCTGTATACCTACATATTTATTTTCCTAAAATTAACACTTTTATTTACCATCAAACTACAGCAATACAATTAATTTGAAGGGGCCATGGATTCGGAAAAGAATGTGTACTAGAGTCGAATTAAGTAGAGGTTGTTTCATTTAATAAGCCGATTCAGAAATTTGTTTACATTCCTTACGAATCAGAAAAAAAGTAAGTAATTTATAGGAAATTATGCGGCAGTTCATTTCTTAGGATTTTAAGTAAATGACCCCTTATTGGTTCATTTATAGGCTCAGGTGCACTTTAGTTCGTAATAAGGTATTTGTTGTTTTCACTTCAATTCCATAACAATGAAGTACAAGTTCACTTACGAGTCTATTTAGGTGAGGATGAGGATCACAATTAATGGTTGAAATATACAATTTTTTTTATATATTTTCACAATGTTTTTATATATTGAATACGACTTCCATGTTGACATTTGACATTGTAACAGATTGCACCAGTTCGGAAATGTTCGTTGGTTATTTCGGATATTGTCGTTATTTCTATCTTCACATTTGCAAGGATTACTTAGATTGTATTTGTTCGGATATTTACATATTTCAGAGAAATATACCTTTTAAATTAAATTTTTCTTGCTTTTTTTTAATAAACAACGGGGGGGTGCGGGGGGTGTCCCCCCGCCTTCTTTCACAAAATAATTTGAAATTAATTTCATTCTTTTCTGTGATTTCTTTAGGATAGGTTAGTACGTTTTTATTGGGATATCTAATTGTTCATATTTATTTGCGCTGCAGGTACTATTACCGCCGCAGATAAAGAAAAGGGGGGTGCGGGGGGTTTCCCCCCGCCTTTTTTTCACTAAATCGTTCGAAATATTTCTGACATTTGCTATGAATATAGATTGTTGCGCGATTTTGTATTGCCTCTCTCGGGTTTTTTTTTTTCTCTTAAATTTATGGTTCATCCAACAATTTTTTTTTTAATATATTCTATTCATCTTATACTCTTCATTACCATTTAGAAAATTTTCAAAATCGCGACAAACTAAAGTGCACCAGACCCCTACCTACCAACTGTTCTTAACTCCTACAAGGCTGCTATAAATAGTGGATTGTCTAGTAAAATGGAGTTCTACCCGGCCACAAATTGTACTGAGAACTTGAGCATCTTCAAGCAGGAATGTTAAGGGGAAAGGGAATAGAACAATCGTTTACAATACTTATATATTTTCGTACAAAAGTATTTGCACTAAACATGAAAATAATTTAAAGGTTGGTGAGTAAACATGAACAGCTGTTAATAACTAGATCACTAGATGTAGACATATGTCTATGCTACTACGCTCATATACCACGGCCTTGGACAGGCTGCAACAGAGATAGCGTTATAGGCAATGTTGTATCATCTTAGAACGAAATGGTGAGAAAAAGGTATGTTGGACATGTTGGCAACAGTATTGTATAACTTTTACACTTTATCCCTGCTTCTATTTACCTATATAAATTCTTTGTAGTTAGTATATTATGTACTTCACATGCCCCAGTTGCAGCGGCAGACGAAAATTCCGCTCGGTGCGCGATAGAGGGTATTTTAAAAATAAATTTTTCTTCTCTTTAAAATCCCCTTACCTTATAGCGTTCAATCTTATAGTACCTATATATAATAAAACGTTGTATTTCTCTTAATTTTAACAACTGTCTTGTGTTTTAATTTATGTATACATATCACTTTACTTTTATTTTACTGTTAGCTTTAAATTACAGACACGTTCTACATATTTTGGGTATTGTATTTTTTTGTACACGTGAACTAGTAAAGTTTATCCTAATTCTAATTCTTTCAAATACTTTCTTTTGAGACAATCAAATTCTTCGTTGTATTTCTGCAACTAAACATATTTCTAGCACATATCTTAAAATTTTTAAATTCATGCAACTAAACTTCTAAAAACTTGTATATTTTACTCATAAAAATTCAAAAACTTTAAGATGTGATAAAACAATTTTTATTTGTAGAAATGTAATAAATAATTCTGTTGTAAAAATAACCTACCAAAAGTAACTTTGTTAAATATCACTAAATTTAGCAAAGTAACATTTGTTTTCGTTATTTTTAAATTTCCGATTACGCATTTTCATTTAGCTTGCACAACGCACAGTCACCTGAAAAAACCTTAATTCGTTCCTGACTCGATAACTACTAGTTCAAATGAAGGCTGCATAGGGGTCACATCTGCATAGGTTAAAAATCCATTACTTTCATTAGGTCCGTGTAGATGACGCTTGACATCGTATCCAACAGTTGATACACGCGTATTATACTACTAGGTAGTCTATATACAATGATTCTGATGACTCATCGATTTGTGTTAAAAATCAGTTTCATACATTAAAATGTACAAAAGCAATTTTATGCAATTTTTTACACAGATAAGAGATAATGACTGTAATACGCATCAAAACGACCTAATTAAATGTACTTAAATAACTCTGATTATCTAATATAGCTACAAATGTAGCGTCTGATAATTAGGCAATTTTAAAAATTTATTCCGAATTTATCGTGCACTTAAAAAAGAAACAAACAGGTCAGTTGTCTTTGGCCGACTTCTGTTATAATACTGCCCACTTTAAAACTTCGTTTGAATTACTTATAAAAAAGTTATTTATGAAATACCAAGTGTCGATTTGACGCAATTTTAATGATTATTAGGCAACCACATATACATTTTTTGACATTTCGATCCTGACCTTAAAATTTTTGATAATTCAGTTCGTGCTTTAGTTGATTGTGGTAGCAATTCGTCAATATTTGGCTATTCCGGCGTAAATTTGTTAACAAAATTAAATATTTCTGTATCTTCTGATCAGAGTTTACATGTTACAATGGCAGATGGGAACAGTCAGAATGTGTTTGGTTACGTAAAAATTCCGGTTACCCTTGGTAACATTTCAAAAACTATGAAAATATTAGTCATTCCTTCTTTAACACATGATTTAATTTTGAGAGTAGATTTTTTGAAAATTTTTGTTGATTTTAAGAAATTTACTTATAAAGCTCAAGCGTCAAATTTATGTTCAGTCAATACTATACAACCTTTGGCAAAGTGAAAAGTCTCGGTTACAAGTCATTTATTTATATCAGACAACTGCTTCTAGTGATTGGTTGGGACGGACACATTTAATCACTCATTCAATAGATACTGGGGACAGTAAACCTATTAAGCAGCGGCAATATCCATTGTCGCCTGCTATGCAAAAACATCTTAATAAGGAAATTGATGAAATGTTACATCTCGATATTATTCAACCTTCTCAGTCACTGTGGTGTAGTCCTTTATGGCTAGTACCAAAGAAAGATCCGGGGGAATATCGTATATGTTTTGATGGTAGAAAATTAAATCAAGTTACCGCAGATGATGCTTATCCTATGCCATTGATTGATAATATATTGAGTAAATTAAAAGATGGTCGCCCTGAGACTGCATTCGCTGTCCCAGGGAGAGGACTTCTTGAGTATGTCGTAATGCCGTTTGGTCTTTCAAATAGTCCGAAGACTACGGTTAGGCTGATGGACCAAGTAATTGATCCCTCATTAGATCTTTTTGCTTCTCTGCATTTAGATGCCATAATTATCACTACACCAGATTTTGCCACTCATATTGACGTATTGAAAAAGGTTTTATATCGATTTAAGTCTACCAATCTGACAATTAATTTAAAGAAAAGTGAATTTTGTTGTTCTTCGCTTCCGTATTTAGGTTATGTAGTTGATAGTGAAGGACTAGGTACAGATCCTTCGAAAGTTGAAGTTATTGTTAATTATCCGATTCCTAAAACCACTACCGGAATCAAAAGATTAATTGGATTAGTCCGTTGGTATTGAAGATTTATTAAAGATTTTTCTGCTCTTTGTGCACCCCTAACTGATTTAATTCGTGGTAGGAAAAAGGGTCAAGCTATTTCTTGGACTACGGAAGCTGATGAAGCTTTTCAGGAAATAAAACGCAGGTTAACAACTGCTCCTATTTTGGCTAACCGAGATTTTGCTAAGCAGTTTATTATTCAGTGTGACGCGTCTAATACAGCTATTGGATATATTTTATATCAGGAATGTGACGGTATCGAACATTCTATTGCGTATGGTAGTAAATTGTTAACTTCATGTCAACATAAATACACAACAAGTGAAAAAGAATTATATGTCTGTCTCGTGGGAATGAAACCTACCAAAAATTCATTGAAAGGACCCACTTTAAGGTCGAAACCGATCATGCATCGCTGATCTGGCCTCATAATCTTTCTAACCCTTCAGGTCGTTTCACCAGGTGGGCCGTTAAATTATGGCAATATGATTTTGAAATCGTACACAGGAAAGGTTCACTTAATGTGGTAGCTGGCGCTTTATCACGTGCTGTTGAGAACATTTGTTTTATATGTATCAACTTTCAAACGGGATGAATGGTATAATAATTTGCTTAAGAAAATCCAAGAAAAGCCCGAGTCCTACCCTGCTTTTCGAGCTAAGAACGACATTATTTATAAACATGTTTCTTGTAATCAACCAGAAATTAATAATTTGTCAGATTGGAAAATTGTTGTGCCTCCTGCTAATCATGCCGAAATTTTCAAATTATATCATGATGACGAAACTGCAGGATATTTTGGAGTCTTCAAAACTCTTTCTCGTATTTTAGAACTTTATTATTGGCCTGGTATTCGTAGAAATGTATATCGTTATGTTAAAAAATATACTATCTGTTTGGCTAGTAAAAGTCCAAATTTACCTAGAGCTGGTTTAATGGGGTCATATAGAAATATAAATTTTCCCCTTCACCTTATTTCTGCAGATTATTAGGTCCATAGCCTTGTTCGGAAAATGGTAATCGCTACGTTTTAGTAGTAGTAGACTGGTTTATGAAATATGTCTTAGTTCATCCTATGTCAAAAGCCACGCCCAAAGGTATAATTAAATTTTTAGAAATCAAGTTTTTCTTATTTATGGCTGTCCGCAGATTTTCTGTTGTGACAATGGTAGTCAATTTACTAGTAAACAATTTCAAACTTTTATGGAAAATTATAAAGTACAGAAAGTTTTTTTAAATGCATTATATCACCCTCAAATTGATCATACAGAGCGAGTAAATAAAGTCATTGTAACTGCACTTAGATCTTATATTCGTGGTAACCAAAAAACATGGGATACCTGCTATTTTTAAAATTGCCCAGGCTATTAGATTAGCTAAACATGAAGTAACGGGTTATTCCCCAGCATTTTTAAATTTTGGGAGGAGTATTCCATTATCTGGGGATTATTATGGTAAAATATCTGAAAATGCGGATATGATATCCATTAACGAAAAAAATGAATTAATTAATGATCTACAGGAGCTACCTGAATTGTATATTGATGTTCGCGTAAGTTTGTATGATGCTTACCTTCGTAATGCAAAACAATATCATTTAAGGAAACGTGAAGTTAAATTTCATGTGGGTGATAGAGTTTGGAAGAAAAATTATACTTTATCTAGTAAACGAAAAATTATTCTGCAAAATTGGCTGCTAAGTATATTCCTTGTATTGTTAAAAAGGTAATCTTTAATTTAGTTCATAATCTTAAGGATACCGATGGTAATGACATAGAAATTGGCATGTTAGGATCTTAAATCAGATGCGAATTTAGTCTAGGACGATGACTCCAAACCAGGGGGTTCGAACTCGGAACACTTTTAGATTAAAAAAAATTCTCTATCTTTTCTTTCTTATGTTCTTTCTTTTCTGGTTGAGTAACAGCTCTTATCTAGCTGGGTAACAACAATTACTTAAGGGTTGAAGGGTGGGCCACTCTTTTTGCTGATTGTATGCTCCTCAAACATTTGCAAGCCACGTTTTGTTGGTTGCACATGCCTTGGGTGTCTATAATCAAGCAATTGATTTCAACTATGCGGTTGGAAGTTCACCAATTTTATCTTATCGTGTCTCATCTTAATAAAAATGATACCTGTGATTACCAAGTAATAATTGTTGTGTAAAATATTAGACAAACGATTCAATACCATCCTTTATCGGTTTATTTTTTAATTTTTTGGGAATCCGCTGTCGTAAGATGTATTCATAATTTTTTCAAGTTAGTTATTAGACAAACAACTCACTCTCGTTTGTTGTCGAGCTAAATATGACAGCAACATCATTCTTCTTTGTGATCGTCTCTTTTCTTTTTCTATTTTCCTATAGATAGATAGATAGACAGATAGATAGATAGATAGATAGTTTATTCAGTCAATACAATATCCAAATTGTGTACACTCGTCAAATAACATATTCGAAATTACATCAATATTTAAAACAGGCATTTAAAATAACATTTACAGAAATGAAACATTTTTTTTTTTTTTTAACTTTAAAATATTAAAATATTACAAATATAACATATTAAAAATTCAACTAGGTATATAATAGTATATTAAAATATTAAAACATCACTTAAAAATTCAAATATATCATAGTATGCTTTTTTTAATAAAATTTCTTTCACTTTATACTTAAATGTTTTCAAATTTGTCATTTTGATCTCATCAGGTAATTTATTAAAAAATGTTGGTCCAAAATGATTTACACCATTCATTGCTTTCGTAAGTTTATATGTTTTTTTTGATATATTAGTTTTATTTCGGGTATTGTAAGAGTGTATATCTGTGTGACATTTATAGTTGTGAAAATTTGTTTTCACATAAACAAGACATTCGTAGATGTACATGCAAGGCAAGGTAAGTATTTGATATTGAATAAAGTAAGGTCGGCAATGGGTCCTCATATTCACGCCCGCGATGACCCTCACAGCCGATTTTTGCATTCGAAAAATATTTACCTTATTCGCACAATGACCCCAAATTAATAAGCCGTATTGTAGGTGGCTGTGAAAGAATGCAAAATATGCTGTGCGAACCATCTCCGGAGAGACACAGAAACTCAATTTCCGCAATAGAAAAAGGTTTGATGCGAGTTTCTTGGATAGGCTTGCCGTGTGAGCACCCCAAGTAAATTTGCTGTCAATATGAAAGCCAAGGAGTTTTACAGGTTCTGTGTTCACGTTATTTGGTTTCAAACTTATAGTGATTCTTTGGGTTTTATCAGTATTCATTTTTAATTTTATGGAGGAAAAATATTCTTCTGCTTGAGTTTCAGCTTCACTTGACATGCTCTCGGCCAAATCTATATCCTTATATATATTATATTTATCTACTATCACTATCTTGGGTTTTATTTTTTTGCCTACTCCTCAACTAATGATTAGAATTTGGTGACAGGCCTTTGGTCTTTTGTTGTAAGGAAACTTCCTACCTGTGATGTTTTTGATGATGTATTTACCAGTCTTGCCGAAAGGGCATTCTCGTGGTCTGGTAAATGTATTATCGTATTTTGGTTTGTGGGTAAAGTCCACCTATTTTGGTTTACTCGTGGGTTCAGTTCACGTAATTTTGCTTATTTTGTGGGTTAAGTCTTACATATTTCGTTTGTAGATTTTGTCAAGAAAAATGTTTGTGGGAACAGTTCTTCCTGTCTGGCGTGTGCCTTTCTGGTATACAGGTTGTCGTTGTTCTATAGTACAAGGTACTTAAGGGTGATTTGGGTAGTTTTTCTTTATGCCTTTCATTAAGTTGAGTCATAGCTGAATCTAAATCAGTAACTTCATGTTTTTGCTGCTTATTGTTTTTGGCTAGGTAAATTGCTAAAAACTATTCTCTCTATGTTGTTTATATAGTATTCTGAGCAATGTTTATGTCCCATTTAGTTTTTCTTTTGTCATCATGAATGTAATTATTGTCGCTTGGTATTGTTGTTGTGCATTATCACTATTGTTGTCTTGATGGGTAATTAAGGCATCAATTATTATCTTTCTTTATGTTTACTCTCTAGTAGGTAAACTTATTACTATTATTCTATTTAGTAGGATATTTTAATTGCCATTAGGGAACCTGCTTCGGGATGGGGATGAACTAGTTTCGATCGGGCTGTCTTCAATGATAGAGGGTCAAGGAGGGTCCACCGGACATGTAGGCAAGGAGGCTTGTCAATCAGGAGTGTCCTAGGTCGTCTGACGTTCCTCGAGACAGGTCTTCCTCCTCGCTTCACCTCAGTCCTTGACCTATCGCCCGATCGAAACACTGTTCATCGCGCCGGAAGCAGGAATATTCACAAATAATGGTCCTTTTTGTCACCAAGTCGCTACATACTTCTAGTCTAAGCCCTTGGAGCTATATCCAAAGTTTTTTCTTGATGTTACGTACTTCTAGTTTAAGCCCTTGGAGCTATATCCAATTTTTTTTTTGTTAAGTTAGGACATTTCTCCAACTATTGTATCTAGGCAGGTAACTTGTTTCCTGTATTGTGGTTTAGGTGTGCTTATGCCTCTACCAATTTGAGCACTGGCAGCCACTACAACGCTGCTCAGGCATTTCACCACAATGTCTGTGGAGACAGATCCTTAGTGGTCCTTCCCTAAAACATTTCATCTTTTCCCTTTCTTATTCTTTTTCCATTTCATTTTACTCTGGGGGAAGTATTATCTCTTCCGGGTAGGATTTTCAAGAGTTTTCGTGTGCTGTCGAGCAACACTCATTACCGAGGCTTTTCATGCAACTTAACTTAGCGCAGAATGGGTGTGAGTCAAATTACCTTCTATCTTTTTATATCTTTTTGACTATACGTGGACTTTTGTTGAATAATCTCAGAATTGGTGATGTTGATGACTTTGTCCAGTGGTAAAATGAACCTTTCTTGTGGAATCTTGCATAATTAGGTATTATACAAGTTTGATTTATTTTTAAAAAAATTTCTCTCTCTCTCTTTCCTTCTTTTCTCTCTCTCATAGTTCTTTCCCGTATCCTCGATTGATTAGTTCAACTATATGATAATAGAGTGATGTACCAGGTGTTTGCTTTTACAAACATTTTTTTTCAAACTTTTAGTTTGCAAACATTTTTTTTTTTGGAAGTTCGCGTGGTGTAACAAGTTTTTCTTTAACTTGTTGTCAATTATTTAGTTAGTCGCCAAATATCTTCAATTCAGCACCCGTACTAGAAATAAATTCGAATAAATTCAATTTGTTGCAGAAGTCATGTTTAGCGACCGTGCTATAATAACTGAAATAGGCCCCAAGTTTGAAGAAACTGAGCATGCGCGAACGGAATATCAAAAGAATCACTAATAGTGATTAAAAACCGGCACTTTCTGTCTTGACGTGACTGAGGTGAGATTGTTCTAATTTTTTTTTAAAAGATTTGAAGTTATTAGAGCCATCCTATAATACTTTGTTGAAATTTTTACTTTTATTATTGCATTTGAATAATGACGTAGTTATTTTGGATTATTATTGAATTTTAAGCTGGCATTTAATTGAATTATAGTATATTTGAAGTTAACCACATGGTTAATAAAAAACCACTTGTTAGTGGATTGCCCCAGCAGTAGTTTATTTATTTGTCATTTTGGGACAGTTGCTGCTGGATATTTTATTATATCAATAAGTTTTACCAGTAGTTTAGTACTATATTATAAACCTACATACATTTTTTTGTGCTTAGGGTCGCTCTAAAATTCTTTATTAAATGATCTCATTTCACGACTAGTATACTAATTATTGAACTTATTAAAATACGAGATGTAAAGTCAATTTTTTGAAAATTGTAATAGTACGGAATCGTCTCCAAAATTTAAATTTTTTCATTTCATTTTTTCTTGATTTCATATCTTAATATCGATTTCTTTTATGCAGCTTTGAACATTTTGCCATAATTTATAGTAAGTTTTTTGATTCAGAGCCTCAAGGCCAAATTTTTGTGATAATTTAGTAGTAGAGTTTTTTATCGGTCCTCAAATTCGAAACCTTGACCAATTTTTTTATTCTTTTCAATAAGTTTTAAAGTTAGTTAATAATTTATTTAGAGTTTTAAAACTTAAATCATTAGTTTTTTTCTTTGTGTAATTTAACTGAATTTGTATCAACTGCAGAGCCTCAAGGCCAAATTTTTGTGATAATTTAGTAGTAGAGTTTTTTATCGGTCCTCAAATTCGAAACCTTGACCAATTTTTTTATTCTTTTCAATAAGTTTTAAAGTTAGTTAATAATTTATTTAAAGTTTTAAAACTTAAATCATTAGTTTTTTTCTTTGTGTAATTTAACTGAATTTGTATCAACTGGTTCCTGATTTACCACTGTTTTCATGTAATAACTGGATCGACCAACTCTCGATCAAGCACATGGTAGTTTTGCTAGTGGCTGGACGAGAATTATAATTCGCTGAATATTTCCAACTTCGTGTCATCCTGGAACTTCCTCGTTGACCCGGACAAACAATATAAGTCCTCAATCCCAGGTACCTGTGGCCATCTCCAAGAATTGACACACTGGAACTGCACTCGCCGCCCAAAGTTACGTAAGCAATTACCTACCATCATAGCTTTTCTTGGTCAGAAGAAGCAATGTAAACCAGTTGATTTTTTCAATTTAATAATTTTCCTTTTCAAATTATTTTTTTTTATTTTTCTCTTAACAAAATGTCATTGTCACTCTAAGCATTAATTTTTTTTACATTATAGTAAATTTTAGAAAATATTTCATTAATTCACATACTTAAGTCTTTGTAAATTTTAAACTTTATTTCTTGTTAATATAATGTTATTTTTTGTTAATTTTTGCTTTTGTTTGTTTCATCCTTAAACCGTTGCAGGAATATCAGTTGTATGAATACGCTGGCGCCCTTTTTCTTTGTTTATTTTTGTTTTGTAACATTCAAATTATTAAATAACTCTTCTCGCCACAGAGTGACCTTCGACCAACCCTGAGCTAACCGGTTGCTACTCTTTCATAGCTTCCTCAGCACCCAGCTGAGAAGTTGTGGTTGCAAATATAGCTCAGCATCAAAGTGACGCTTCCACTTGTTTATGTGCTAGACAATTGGAAGAAAGCACGTCACAACATCATGTGGTGACTTAACGTAACTTGTCCATTAAGAAATTTAAAGAACTTTTAAATGTAGTATATTTATCATTTTACCTAGTTTGAGTAAATGTTAGTCATTTTATTTTTAGAGTGGTACTATTAATTAAGTTAACTTCATTTTAGGTATTCGAGTCAATATAATCTTACAACTTCTATTCTCTATAGGACCTCTTTACTTATGTTATATCTCTTTTTTAACTTTAACTTTGAGTCATTTTAAATATTTATTTCTTTTATTTTTTGGTTGTTACCCTTACTGGTTTTCTAAACACATTTCTCCCCCTTCTCCGAGTACTCGGCAGCCAACACTAGCCCTAGCATAGGACTACCTTCACCAAGTTAGGTAAGCCCTTGTACTGCTCCATTTTGGTCAGAAGCAGTAGTTTCCACTTAGTTAAAATTTCCATCTTTGAATTATTGTAAAGAAATTGTTAATATAATTTTTTTTCACAATCAATACATTGTTGAAGTTTTCTACTTGTGTTTCATTATTCTTAACTCTCAAAAGTATTCAAGAATATTAATTATGGTTTGAAATACGCTGGCACTCCAATGGCCTAGTAAATGTTAGTTCAAGAATCCATCGATCTCCGTTATGATAACTGAAGCTAAGGTAAAACACCTCTTGTTCAGGTTGGTGCCAAAAGTTGACTAAGTGTTGGCACTACAGTAGACCATACTAATTATTGTGAAATAAAAACAATGAAGTATCAAGAACGTAAGAAATATATCATATTATGGAAAAATTTACTGGCTGTTTATTATCTACATTCAGTCGGATCATCTAATTTTTTGGTCAGTTCAACCAAAAAAAAGTTCCAGTTATGATGTTCACAAGATTAACTTGGAGGCAGTTCAACGTAGATTTCTTAAATTACTGTGGTTCAAATCCAACGGTACGTATCCAGTGATTGGTTTTCCGCAACGTAACTTGCCTGAAAGATATTCTATGACTACTCTTGAGGATAGGCGTACGTACTTTTCTCAAGTATTTTTGTTTAAATTACTACACAATGATTTTGACGCACCCGAAATAATTAGTAAACTTAATTTTCACGTTCCCAGATTAACCTCTCGTAATCACCAAGTTTTCTATTTACCTACGCCGCCTACCAATGTACTAAATAATTCACCTTTATATACGATTTGCAGTACTTTTAACAAATTATGTAGCAACTTCGATATTTTTAATTGCAGCCTTAGTGACAAAACAAAATGTTCTAAATTAAATAATCAGTGATTGTCTTTGTTTTTCTTAATTTACTTTGAATCACATATGTGTATATATGTATACATAGTTTTTATATTTAAAAATTTTCCATGTTATTTTTTTCTTTCTCTTCGTATCATTAGTTATTCATAGTTCGTACATTTAAGTAAATTTTTTCTTCATTTTACTTTCTATGTTGTTGTATATCATGTAATTAATGTTCTGTATGCTTTTATTCCTGTTCTGTAATTGGGTATCTTACCTGCTGAACAGTGTATGCAATAAATAAAATAAATAAATAAAATAAACATTGAGTAATGGCTCTAAAGTGACGATGGCTTTTATATTTTTGATTTTTGCTGGAAATATGCTAACAATACAGTTTCCGTGGAGTGCCTCGTTCTCTTCTCATTGCACCATTTTTCAAAGCGTATGTAGGCCGTCTCACATTGAGATTTGGACTTAGCAGGTAAAAGCGCATCAATTGCTATTCTTGCAGACTCCTCTATGTCGGATGCAACACTGTCACTATTCTCGGTATATCGCTATATCACTCATAGTTACTTAACAGTAATAATAAAATCACAATAAATAAAGATTGTTTAAACTTTGCGAGGTTTGAGCGTCGTTTGTAAACAATAATTAATAAAAACAAACTTTTATTACCTTAGAAACGGTAGTATGGTGCGATTACGAATTCAAAATATCATACTGTGGCATTTGATAGAATTGATTATTCAAAGAAACGTTAAGATGCAAATTCATAATATTTTGACATTTTGAATGTCAAGATACTTAATATTTTTCGATAACTTGTTTTTAATATTTGTACGTTCATAGAGAAAAAATCTTGTATAATACTTGTGTGAAAATGAGTTTTAGGCATTTGTAACTCGGCTGCGCCTTGTTGTGTAACTTTCAAACGTGTGCCTTAAACATGCATTTTTCATGCTCATATCATGAATAGCTATTTTAGACGGAAACACGTTTCAATCATGCCACTTTTTCCTATAAAAGAGTAAAATTTGCAAAAAACATACTGTCATAATTTGACTGTCCTTTCACTTTCAATGTTACTCTTAGTAACCACCTTCTTTCAATGGTTTTTTAAAAACTCAAATAGAAAAAAGTAAGTATGTAAGTAATTGGTTGCCGAAACATTGCCTACTGACATCCGGTACCCGGCATTTGCAAAAACCACTACCCGGTGCATCCCTACTACACACTATTAACTATAGAAAAATTTAACATTTTCCGCTAAGTTAAGATTCTACCACATCTCAGATGTACTGTAACATTACTAAAAAGTCATATTTATTTATAATCATTTGTTATAAGTTTCCTGAATAAAGAGTTATGCAGCTCAACTCTAAATTCTAGTCGGAATAATTTTTACACGCATTTTAAAATGAGAGAATGGACGATTTCATGAGAAAAAAAAAATCTATATACTGAACTATAGCCAAATTGATGGGCTGACATATGCCAGACACCTCTTGGTGCGTTTTATCAATTGACGTAAAGATGAGTTTTCAAAAAGCCACCTAGTCCCCGGACTAGAAAATTACTATCACGATGTAATTTGGTTCCTAACCATAAAAAGTAGACGATCAAGTATACTGCAAACATTGTATGTTCTTCGGTCTCGATTAAAACAGAGAGACAAATAATGATATGAGAAGAGAGCTGCGTGTGTTTCATCCCAAATAAAATAGTTTTCAAAAATTTGAGAATATAAATTTACCATATCTAAAATGAAACTTCATTTATTACCTGTTGACATTTTGGTCATCCATTTTAATTTCAATTTCTTCTTGAGCCAGTAATTTTTGTTCCTCCATTTCAACATCCCTCTCTTCATAGAGCATCTGTCCTAATTTAAATGTATCATCTTCGTTACCCATTTTCCTCTCATCAGCATTTTCTATTTCTTCACAGAATAATTGTTCTTCTACCTTGATTTTATCAATCGTGATATCATCTACTTCACTTGTTATTTCATCTTTTATTGTAAACTGTAATAAATTACTTAACTCTATTTGACCTTTACTGTTTATATCTAGACTGTTACGATACTTTCCAATTTTGTCTTCTGCAAGAAAACAGGTAGTCACAAAACCAAAACAGTGTTCTAGAGCGTCACGGCAGGAGGGACAGATTACAGGTTTCTTGATGGTGCTTAAATCCTGTCAATCAAGAAACAAATATTGAAAATTAAATCATATATGAAGAAAGCGATACTTGGTTAGAGGTAAACAGGTATAGCCAGATAAGCATGGGAAAATTGCCCCCCATAGGAGGACCTATTAAAAACTGTATCAATATGTAAAGGCTATAAGTAAATCGTGTATTTTATTTTCGTTTGCCACTTTACAGTTGTTTTGGAGATATTTTAACAAAACTTAAGAAAGGAAAACTTAGCAAGATGAAACAAAAACTATATGAAACCCAACATTCTAGAGAATATACCACATATTTTTTATGTACGTCCCTAATAAGTTGTAATCGTAATAATAATTGATGTTTTTGAGGAGAGGCTTTGTAATATTTCAGGGTACAATGTATAATATTAACAGAAAAAAATCTTCCCCATGTAAATTCACGCGAATCATGAGTAAAAAACGCGCCGCAAACGAAATAACTTGTTATGTACAATGATGTATCTGATAATCAGACCCCAACTATACAAACATTTTCATGCAATATTTTACGGTATGATTATATCTAGTGAATTCCGTAATATTTAAAGGTAAATGGCCTCGAAACAGTTATAAGTCATACTTTGATGCACTTATTGTTAGATGCACAAACACAAACGCCTAGTAACTATACCTTGTTAGGATAATAAAAATACATTATTTGCACTTGTTCTAAATCGTTCGAAATAAAACTTCGGCGCCTGTCACTGAATATCCCACTTGTGTTGTGAGAAAGGATCGTTCAACCGTTCAACGTCTACCGATGTAATCGCGCATATTTAAAATAAGTATAGTTTCTTATAGATGGCAGATTTATGTCCGGCATTGAACAGTACACTTCTTTGCCACACACAAAAATGTTGAAAAACCGGGGTTGTTTCTTAACACTGTCATGTATCCAATTTGTATTTCACTCAGCAATATCCCCTGAGACTCTAAAAATATATTGGCGTAGATCAAATACCTGTAATGTTTATTACATCAATTACTGTATACTGATCTGTTTCCGGCTTACGTTGAACGATGCGTATAGCTAGAGAGATCCGTGAGAAATATCCATGTAAATATGCTAAATTTTAGTTTTTATAACGTTCAGATGAAACTTGTTTTAAAATGTTCGAATTGCATGTCCACGAAAGTGTTTTTTCACAGCTGGCACAGAAAAGTTCTACAACGTTAAACCGCAGTTCAAGAAAATCTTTAATCTACGAAAGTACTGTTTCATTTAATGGAAAGCCACTCGACGCCATAACAAATCACTACACATTTTCTTCTATTAAATGTACTGACAAGTCGGTAGTGTTGACTCCATAATGCGTATGTGCATATGAAACAATCTCACATGGCATTGGTCATTGTGTAATAAATTAATAATAATTGTTGGACCTTTTTTATTTCAAATGCTTTCTGTATGTTTGAAGTCTTCTGCAAAATATAAAACGAAATCTGCTGTTTATTTTACTATTATTATTGTTTACCGTATCCTATTTGCTGTTGTAAAAAAGCAGAAAGAGAGTGACAAGCGTGGCGGTGACTTTGTGGTGTCGAAAATTCTCCTTATATTTTTTTAAATTATAGTGCCTTATATTATGTGCGCAGACAAAAATTATATTTTTAATTGAAAATTGTTTAATATAGTTGGAAGAAACAGGGCAGATGGTTACATTTCCTTGCGGCGTATGCCGTTTAAAGTGCGAGTTTTTTGTTTTCGATTAGACAATCAGATCGACGCGCGACGCTGCAGGTATATATAATATAATAATAACTTTATTTAAATAGGTACACCCTAATAAAGTACAATTCTAGTACAGACATACATAATTCTATAAAAGAATATATTAAAAGAGAAAAAACAGAAGAATATACAATTAATTACATATAAATATGTTTACAAAACAATATATATTACAAACATATTAAAAATTTTCTAAGTTTAATTTTAAAAGCGTTTAACGTATCACAATTTTTTATTTCGATTGGTAATCCATTGTATTCATTTATTCCTTTAAAAAAAAGACAATTCATTGATTTTTTTATGTTGGTTCTAGAGATATGCATATTGACTCTCCCTCTAGTTAGATGATCATGAACTTCATTGTTAAAGGTAATATTTGTGAGTAGATATGTTGGTAGGTGCTTATTTAAAATTTTATAGATAAAAACCATGGTAAAATATTTAATTCTGAGCTCCACAGGTTGCCATTCAAGACATGACAGCATCATATTTATCGGTGTATATCGGTTACAGCGTAATATAATTCGCAATCCTCTATTTTGCAATTTTTGTAATGATGTCTTGCTATTTTTATCCATTAAGTATAATAATGAAGCACAGTAATCAAAGTGTGGTTGAATTATAGTTTGATAGACTATAACTCTTGTATTCATGGATAAACTCACAGCTACCCTTGAGAAAAAGAACAACTTTTTAGAAATCTTATTTTGAATGTAATTGAAATGCGATTTGAATGTTAATGTATTATCAATTATAAATCCTAAATATTTAATTTCATTAACTATATCAATTTTAGTATTATATAAAAATATGTTAATATCCTTAATATCTATTTGTGTATATTTATATCTTGTCGTTAAAATTATGACTTTGGTTTTACTAACATTTAACTTAAGTTTTGCCATTTTAAGGTACTTTTCAACATTTTTTAGTTCATTGTTCATTTTTTCAATTGCAACTGTTAATTGTTTGTTATTAGTGGAAATGAGTGAATCATCAGCAAATAGGTTCAGAAACTCAGAATTAATATTATAATTTATATCATTAATATAAATGATAAAGAGAAGGGGACCCAGTACACTACCCTGCGGTACACCAAAGTCATTTTCAATTTCAGATGATATTGTAGAATTTATTTTCGTTCTCTGCATTCTCCCTTTTAAATAATCTACTAGCCACTTTAATACTGTGCCTGAAATACCATAATATTTAAGTTTGTTTATTAATACTGAGCGATCAATGGTTTCAAATGCTCTTTTGAAGTCCAAAAAAATGGCTACTATATAATGACCTTCATCAATAAGTTTAATCCATGTTGAAATAGTTAGTTGAAGTGCTGACTCGCAGGAATGATTTTTTCTAAATCCCGATTGATTCATAAATAGTAAATTATTGACATTAAAATATTCATAAAGTTGATTATACACTGCTATTTCAAGAATTTTCTCTAACGCTGGGAGTGTATTAATTGGCCGATGATTACATGCCTCATAGTTATTTTTGATCTTAGCTATTGGAGTGACAATACTAGTTTTAAGCGTATCAGGAAATTTACCTTTTTCAAGTGATGTATTGATGAATTTCAACAAAACATGTCCAATAACCGGAAAGATATTTTTTAGAACTTTAGTATTTAAGATATCACCAATACTAAATTTATTATCCAATGAATTTATAATATTTTTTAGTTCTGTTAATGAGAGCAGTTTAAAGTTCGAAAATTGTACTGTAATTTCTGGCAAGTTTTGAGAAGACCACGGCTCGGTTGACGGGATGATTGATTGTCGGATTTCATTTATGCTTGAAACAAAGTAATAATTGAAATTTTCAGCTGTATCTTTTTCATTTACAGAAAAAAATCTATTATTATCAATATTAAATTCTACTTTATGAAAGTCAAAATTGGTATCTTTTTGTTTTACTAAGCGTTTTAATGTTTTCCACATTAATTTACTATTGTGTCTGTTTGAATCAATTTTATTATAATAGTCGCTTTTCTTTTTATTTTTCAATAAATTCACCACATCATTCCTGAGTTCCTTAAAGGTAGCCCAATTTATGATTTTATCATTTTCATTAGAACTATTAATAAATTGTTTATACATAATATCCCTTTTTTTGGCTTTTTGTTTGACTTCGATATCATACCATGGTAAATCATTATCCCTAACCGTATAATTTTTAATTGGTGAAATTGAATCTATTACACTAGTACATTTACTCACTATGTCACCAACAATAATATTGACATCAGTTGAATGCAACACTGGGGCCCAGTCCATACTAATTAGTCCTAAATTAATCTTCTCAATATTAGTACTAGTTAAGCTTCAAAATTGTTTTTTTATTAAAGATTTGTGAGTAATATTATCAGTAACGCTTAATATTATTAATGAATGGTCCGTAATTTTGGGTGTGTCACATACTTGATATTTTATATTAAAATTTGTAATGGCTAGATCGATTAAAATCCTACTGCTATTGGTACACCTAGTTGGATAAGTTATTACTTGGTCTAAGCCCAATATTCTTAAAATATTTTTTAATTTATTACAATAGTAATCATCTATATTCAAATAATTTATATTAAAGTCACCAATAAGTAATAATTTATTACCATTAACAACTAAGTTTTCACAAATTGTTTCAAGCTCATCTAGAAATAATGAATGATTTGCACTGGGTGAGTGGTAAATAATTCCCAATAAAAAAGTGACTTTAGTAAAATTTATTTTGGTAAATATGCACCAATAGTTGCCGTCTAATTTATATGTTCCTACATGTGAAAAGTTAATACCATACTTTATATACATGAGTACGCCACCATGTGCGGCCGAAGTCTGGTGTTTTTTATCCACCAGTTTCAGTAAACATCTCTTACATCTACTTGCTCAACAACACCAAATAAATAATTTCTCCAAACCAATAATAAATTATTTATTTATTATTTTATGAGTTTTATGCCATACATTTTATTTCTTACCGCAAAAGTAGGTATTTGTTTCCTATAAATAATGTATTTATTTGCTTATGTGAATCATACAAAACATTATATTTATCTGTGTGTGAAGACCGTCTCTGGCATAACTACTTTTGCGCCGGGCTCTGCTGATAATGAACCATTTTATCATATCATATTAAGTTAAGTTTTTGACCAAACAGAATTTTGATGGCAAATAAAAGGTGGGAATAGTGAGAAATAAGTAATTGACGTCGTTGATTCCATATTCTCGACATTGTGTCTGGCGACCTAACCTAATAGGTCAAATATACCTGTTTAACTTCTTTTGCATGTCAATATGATGTGTCAAAAAACATCATTTACAACTCAGTGAACTTTCATTAGTTTAGAAATAGTCTCATGATATAAAATGGAAAATCCAAACAATCTTTACACTATTGCAAGCATTACATCTGTTGTTATGGAACCAACAAGAGCTTTAAAGGAATTATTGATGCGATATGTAAAAACTAATACTTAGCAATTTGACAAATCTACTGAAGAACGTAAAAAGATGGAATGTAAAACACACATCAAAACAAATAAAATCCCTGAACACCAATCCTTTAAAACCAAAATTGCCACATATACAGTTCTCTATTTGCTTCAGAAATTTAGATCATTCGCATTTGAATTACTGCAGTCCAGATTTGGACAGCGATTCACGTTCTATTAGGTAGGTATTTATACGAAGAATTTGTACATGGCACCCTGAGGCACCGCAATGTTTCGTGTATTTTGCATGCATGCACTGTTAATTTTATTCTTATGGCAGATGTATCTATCAAATAACGGCGGTTTGGCAAATAGTAGTGGTAGTACTAATAGTAATAAAACTGCTTCATCGGTTACTCTACAGAAACATGTCCTGCCATTGGAATGGACACATACTGTATGTAGAACCATAAGAAATTACGTATGTATCGAAAATGTATCTCAATGTGTTGCAAACTGCTCCCATTATATATATATATAGGAACAGGCAAACTTGCCAGAAATGCTTTTCAAAAATATTTCTTACATTTTTCATGAAATCATTCACTCACGAATCCATTTTATTCTTCAACATTATATAATGTTTAATAATGTTCAATATGATAAATAGTGATACGTACCAATTCTGGAAGACACTGTTTGATCATTTTCGTGAACATAAGGTCTCCCTCTCCAGCATCAACACATATAGAAAAACAATTTTTTACTAGACCCACGCACAATCCACATACGTCCTGATCTTCCAAAATTGCAGTGCCGTTTTCATGTTTTCTAAGATAGAACTCTTTTAGGTCTAGTTTTACATCATCCTTGTCGTTAACAAATGGAACTATAGGATCATGTGCATAGAAGCACACTGCTTTAAAATCAAAACATCTTGTAAGCATTTCTGTACAGTCTATACACATTATGGGCCTTCGTATTGCAGTTATAAAATCCTAAAACAAAATTCGTCTAAAACATCAAACGGCAAAAACGGGTCATAAATTTTAAACTGAATCAAATTTATTCATCTGTCCTCTTATGAACGTTATTTTCGACTTACTATTTTTGATAGAACTATATCCAAGACATTTTTCATATCGTCTCCTATAACCATAAATTCATCACATATTTTTAAACAAATTGCACATATTTTTGCTTCCGTCCCCATTTTCTCTAGAACATGGAAAACGTTTACGACAGATTTACAACAAAAGATGTGACTAAAGGCAAAATGTAAGTAATGTGTGTGAAGTTAGCAACGCGGAAATAAGTTTTGAGGCAAAATTGAAAACTATTACAGCCAGTTCTTCAATGTTGAGTTAAAGTTCGAGTTAGATAACTCTTACTCGCACCTTAACTCGAGGCTAAGTTCGAGTTAACGTTACAACTGTTTTTCATTCGAGTTAGTTAACTCAAGTTGTGTGAAATATTTTGTTTTATGTTGATATGAGAGGTATGAATTTTAAGTATAACTTCGGGATTTTACACAAGTATTCTAATGTCTTCTATAGTTCTGTATCTGTGATATTAAAAATGTAATACTCATAGGTTATAGAGGTGGGACGGTATTTCTGTAACGTTATTTTGGAACGGTATTTTTCTGTCGCGTTCAGTCGCTTTCCAAAATGATAAAATAACGAGTTACAGCGTTACAGGTCAATTGATATTAAAAAATTACAGGTAACGACTGTTATTAAAGTTTGTAGAAAAGCGTGATGTGATTATTTTAAATAATATGTTTTATGATATAAATAATATTATTAGGTAGGTACGCCTTTTTTTTTTTTTACTGCATATATGTTCATAGGTAGCTTTATATGTTTTGCGTACATCGATTGGCGATTAGGGGGGCGATGCGAAGTAGATCGATGGAGAGTATTTATAGTGCAAAGGTATGAAAATAGATCCATGAAGTAATGGTAAAATAAATAGGACTAGAAGTATTGTAAGCAAGATGAATGTCCCCTCCGCTTGTCAAAAATAATTTAAAGGAATCTCCCCCCGCTCTTCAAAATTTGGATTGAGGTAAATACCTATATATTTTATTAACAATTTTTCCCATACGCCCTTAGAGTAGGAAAGATATATATTGTAAGGAGTCGTAACGCTACTGCCAATGGTGAAGCCGCCTGCCACCAGAGAGCAAGCGCGAGTGGCGGAACATATGTACAATATGTAGGTGTCAAGTTTATCACATCAAAGGAATAAAACGATACAAAACTGGTATTTTTCCGAAAACAGCTTCATAATAATACAATTAATATTCACTATCATAAATATATTTACCCATATCTTACATACCAGAATTTATTCTACATTCTATATAATACTTAGAGTAGGAAAGATATATATTGTAAGGAGTCGTAACGCTACTGCCAATGGTGAAGCCACCTGCCACCAGAGAGCAAGCGAAAGTGGCGGAACATATGTACAATATGTAGGTGTCAAGTTTATCACATCAAAGGAATAAAACGATACAAAACTGGTATTTTTCCAAAAACAGCTTCATAATAATACAATTAATATTCACTACCATAAATATATTTACTCATATCTTACATACCAGAATTTATTCTACATTCTATATAATATAACACCATAATCGACATATCTACGCCCATGGAAAAAGTGTCATTTCGGATGCACTGTTCTATATTCAATGAAGAAAAGATGAATGAAAATTTCAATCAAATAACGTGCAAATTGCATGCCAGAAAATGATATACTATGCTTCTCATTATCATTGCATGCACACGGATATAATTAAGTAAATAATAGGCCTACAGTTAATTTAACTAGGTAAAGTGAAAACTGCATATACTTTAACCTGCAAAGCGTCACTCCTTTCAATTTTTTCCCGCTGTGATTTTTACAGTAGTTTATAGAATATGATACCATCATGTAGGTACATTACATAAATTAGCACTAAATCACTTATAAATCACTTCTATTGGAAAATTTCATTTTGCTCTCTACCGTTTGTGTGCCACCACCGCAATGGCGTCTTGGGCACAACTTGTTAGCGTGGCGATTATGCGCTGTTACGAGTCCTCACCATCTATCTTTCCTAGTCTAAGATATAATATAACACCATAATCGATATACCTACGCCCATGGAAAAAGTGTCATTTCGGATGCACTGTTCTATATTCAATGAAGAAAAAATGAATGAAAATTTCAATCAAATAACGTGCAAATTGCATACCAGAAAATGATATACTATGCTTCTCATTATCATTGCATGCACACGGACTGTTGTTTTATAACATCAAATTTTGGTTGGCAACACTGTATTTATGTCATGTTGGTATAATTAACTTCTAGAATAAATCAAGTTAGTCGAGATCATAGATAAAGAATTATATACATAGATAAACTACACTATAGATAGGACACTCAATGTTAAAATTTTGAATCACAAAACATTAAGTAGCGTCATCCCTTGCAGGGACACATTACTATGTGTAAATTAAAATTTGCAGTTCTCCCATTTACCTACAACGACTAGGTCTGATTTTTACAGAACACTGTAATAATGGTTCTAGCCCACACAAAGCGGCAAGTTTAAAAAATTTAACACTTGATATTACTGTTTCACAATTATTATTCAGATTTCCTGGACACATGTCTCGGCCTTTCGACCATTATCAAAGAGTTATAACAACTAACCTAAAAGTGACCATTACAAGATATTTATAGGGACTGTCTACAAGGACGCCGCGGCGGACATGTAAGATTTCTTAGCTGTCCGCCGCGGCAATTGGTTTGGTTAGATACTATTTATTCCGTGCTATAGCAATATTTTCCACGTGGATCGCTGGCCTATGCGTAACGTTGTCGCGTTGTGGAGCGACAGATCCCGGGTTCAAATACTGCCCACTGGACTTTTTTTTTTGAAATATTTTGTAACGATTAATATCCTTTTTCACATATGCTGGTTGGATTTGACGACAGAAATGTTCTTTTTTTTTCATATAATAATTTATCTCTTTCATGTGATGGTAGTTTGGTTAGTTAGGTTGATTTTTATTTTGCTAAATAATTGTTAATAAATTATCAGCGCCGCAGGCAGCATTAGCGTCGCAGACAAAAAGGGGGGGTGCGGGGGGTGTCCCCCCGCCTTCTTTTCCAGAAAATTGCATAAAAACATTCCAATTTCTCTGTGCGGCGGTTCAATAAGTCGTGCAAAAGCGAATGCGCATGCGCGGCGGACAGCTAAGAAATGATATATGTCCGCCGCGGCGTCCATGTAGCAACTCCCATATTTAACGAAGCGGTTGATCGAGGACGGCCGCGACTATACGACCTCTGGTGGTAAACGTGTATACATGTCTTGTCACAATAATTATTGGCGGTATATTTAAAATTCTGCCATCTGTATAAATAGTTCTTCGTGAATATTAGACGATTTTAAATGTTTGTTATTATTTGTAATTTATATTTTTATTGTCGTTGCTGATATAAAGCAATATTAAAATAAGATATATGGTTTATATATTTATATATTTTCTATTTGCACTTTTAGGTATATAAATATTATTAGTAGTATAAAGCTTTATTGGAAATTCCAATTGGCTAACGACCGAGGTCTTCCAGCCCATGTACAATATATTATTTTACAATCATTGATTTTTATAACAAATATAACACTTGTTTACAGTCTTACAAAAAAAAAGAAAAAAAATACATATTATATATAAGTAGATGATTATGTGTATTAACAAATTAAATTAATAATATTATATAATATAATAATTGGTTTGGTGAATTAAAGGATTTATAATTTCAGTGAATTATTGACAAATTTTTGTGATAGTCTTTTGAATCGGGAGAGAATAGGTTCAATATATGGGTTTTTTGATATAGAAGGTTGTTAGAGGATCTACGCAAGGGGTTGTTGGGGTGTCTAATCTTCGTAATTTTCCTCAGACTGCATCTTTCTCCTACTTCGATGTTGTTTAAAGCTGGCTTCCGATATGCAATGTCCAAATCCCTAATATAAAACCATATTCTAGTATTGGTCGACAAACCATTTTATAAATTTTGCAAGCTGTTTGTGTATCAATTCCTTCATTTTTATAAGTTAACGATCGAAAGTGTTTGGTTCTTGTTATGATGTATTTTGTTTGCAAAGTCAATTTGAAATTTAATTTGCTCTATATTGCTATCAATATTGACTCCTAGGTATTTGCATGATAATGAAGGATGGAGTGTTTGCTGAAGTAGGTTGTTCGATGGAGAAGTTAATAATAACAAACATTTAAAATCATCTAATATTCACGAAGAAATATTTATACAGTTGGCAAAATTTTAAATATATCGCCAATATATTGTGACAATACACGTTTACCACCAGAGGTCGTATAGTCGCGGCCGTCCTCGATCAACCGCTTTATAGGATTTGAGAGGTATAGATAACCTAATTAACATTTTATTACTTATTTCCAATATAGGTACTACTCGGAATTTAATTTAAATTTTAATTACTAGTTCTGGGTATTTCCTAGTAGTACCTATATTAGAAATAAGTAATAAAATGTTAATTAAGTTATCTATGCCTCCCAAATCCTATAAATATCTTGTAATGGTCACTTTTTGGTTAGTTGTTATAACTCCTTGATAATGGTCGAAAGGCTGAAACATATGTCAAAGAAATCTGAATAATAATTGTGAAACAGTAATACCAAGTGTTTTTAATCCTTATTCTATTTAGTACTTTTCACCAAGAACCTACCGCAGACTCAGTTCAGTTAATTAAAAAATATATATTTGCATAAGAGGTGGCCTTTACCTTGGCAGAGGGTACAATTAGACCTATGGTCTTTTCATCACCAAATAATTAGATATTTAGTCGCTACATTCTCTGTCAAATCAACAACTTTTTTATTGTCAATTTGTCAAATAATGTACCGAATAGATAACTAATCAGAGGTAGAAGAGACGTCTTTATGTACCTAATTTTACTGAAAAAAAAGTAACAGCCACAAAAAAATGTATTAACTACTTAAAAAAAAAAGCAATGATATTTAAAATTTTTATTTAATTTACAGAGATTTCTCTTACTCTTTTGTACTTAGGTACACGTTTTTTGTATGCAATTTTACACACGGGGTCTAAATCTTTACGACCAGTAACTTTGCCACTGACAATATTATTAACAATGTTAACATAATAATAAACACATATATTAAAAGTTATATCCACAAAAATGTTTTTTAATTTCCTGTGGCTTTCACAAAAAATTTCACTCATTTCGGTCAACAAGTCTTGATTCCTTGGAATACAAGGCCTCATTCGGGTAGTCATGCTGTCAGAAATTAAATAAAAGTACATACAATTTGTACAACAAACACATATTAATAAAAAAACACACCTTATACCTTTTAAAAACTTATATCTTCTATTCTGCTAACAAACTATACAAAACACCAAACAGCTCAGTGTACGTTCCAAAATGTACACCAAAACTAAGGCGAGAAATGCAAATATGGCAGATCTGAGATCTGTCAGTTTGGAAACAACATTGCGTCATCTTTTGGACAAGAAAGGAATTGAAAAATATGGTGATGTGTCCCTACTACAGATGGCTCTGAAAAACGTGTTGTCATATATCGGATTCAAGTGCCCTCCCCCTGATTATATATGTCGAGATCGAACTTTGAATGCGATACAAGTGTTTTATTATTCTCCCGATTCCTGCTCAACAGGTTATGGTCCCAGTGACGTTATTTTTTCGTGGTTTCGGGAAGTTTAACGGGAATTGTGTCAGTTCGTAGTGCGGATTACGTGATTAAGATATCTCAGGACTCAAGATGGCAGTAAATTTCTTGTCTAGTGTTCCGAAATTGAAAGGCCGGGAAAACTATAGCGACTGGGCGTTCGCGGTGCAGAATATGCTAGTGTTGGACGATTTGAAAGGTTGCTTAGATGGCAGTGTAACGGACACGGATAAAGACGGAAAAGCCAAGGCAAAGTTAATTCTGTCAATAGATCCATCTCTATTTGTGCATGTGAGAGACGCCAGAACAACAAAAGAATTATGGACCAATCTTCAAAAGCTTTTTGATGATACCGGTTTTTGCCGAAAAATTGGTTTGTTGCGTGCATTGATCTCAATCAGACTTGAAAGCTGCAACTCTATGGAGTCTTATGTCACTCAGCTTATAGAAACAGCTCAGAAGTTGAAAGGCACAGGATTTAAGATAGACGACCATTGGATCGGATCGTTATTATTGGCAGGTTTGCCGGAAAAGTATGCGCCGATGATAATGGCGATTGAACACTCCGGGATCCAGCTAACAGTGGACGTATCAAAACTAAATTACTAGATATGGAACCAGCCGGTAATACAGGTGGTGCTTTGATAGGTGCAAATCGGTACAAGGATAAGCGATATACTAGTGGCAACACTGCGGGTAGTTCGAATAGCCCGGGATCAGCTGGTAGTGGAAATGTCAATGGAGCTAACCTCAAAAATGTGAAATGTTTTAGATGTAAACAATCAGGACATTACAAGTCTAATTGCCCCAATAAAAACGTCGGGAATAAGAATATAAATGCGTTCAGTGCTGTCTTTTTAAGTACACAGTTCAGTAAGGACGATTGGTATGTCGATTCCGGCGCGAGTGGACACTTAACGGTTCATAAAGACTGGTTAGTGAATGTCTCCAGTGATGTTGAGTTACAGGACGTTGTAACAGCTAATAATCAGAGACTTTCAGTGTCGTATGTAGGCGATATAAACATTGTTACTAGTGTGTATCAAAATAGCTACGATATCACAATAAACAAGGCCATGTGTGTTCCTGATTTGACTACAAATCTCTTGTCGGTAAGTCAACTCATCAGCATTGGAAATACGGTAAAATTTGAAGAAAAGTGCTGTAAAATCTACAACAGAGAAAATGTGTTGGTAGCTATGGGGGAATTGGTCAACAACGTTTATAAATTGAAGCATCGATGTTTACTTTCATCATCATCAGCAAGTGCTAGTAGTGGAATATGGCATCGTCGATTAGGGCACATGAATTACAAGGATTTGTGCAAAATGCAGGCGGGCATTGTTGAAGGTATGTCTTTCAAGTCAAAAACAGACAGTACGAATTTGTGTGTTGTTTGCTGTGAAGGCAAACAATCACGGCGTCCATTCAAACTTCATGGTACAAGGGCAAGTGCTGTGTTAGAGCTTGTGCATGCAGATGTTTGTGGTCCAATGGAGCACAGATCTATTGGAGGCTCCAAGTACTTCTTACTTTTCGAGGATGACTGTAGCAAAATGGTTTTTGTTTATTTTTTAAAGAATAAGTCCGAAGTTTTTGAGAAGTTCCAAGAATTTAAGGCTATGGTGGAGAATCAAAAAGGCCAGAAAATAAAAATTCTCAGATCTGACAACGGTGGAGAATTTTGTAGCAACGACATGGAGAAATTTTTATTAAAAAATGGAATTGTGCATCAGAAAACTAATGCATATACTCCTGAGCAGAATGGTGTTCTAGAAAGAATGAATCGTTCCATTGTTGAGAAGGCAAGGTGCTTATTGTTCGATGCTGATTTGGATGACAAGTTTTGGGCTGAAGCTGTAAATACAGCGGTTTATTTGAAAAATAGGTCAGTTGCTGTAGGATTAGGTGAAAAAACCCCATATGAGCTATGGAATGGCAGAAAACCTAATATTGAAAACATCAGGATTTTTGGTAGTACAGCCATGGTCCACATACCAAAAACAAATAGAACCAAGTGGCAAAAAAAATCAAGGAAACAGATTTTGATCGGTTTTGGTGAAAACACCAAAGGATATCGAGTCTACGATCCAGAGACTGGTTCTATTACAACAAGCAGAGATGTTGTGATCATTGAAAAGGCTGAAGAAGTTCCCATTATAATAAACCCAGTGCCAGTGGGGGTTGGTACTGAAAATGTGATTGATGTGAGCATCTCGGAAGATACTGAAACTAGTTCAGAGTTGGAGCACAATTCATTGAGAGATGATGAGGAAAAAATCCCAGCTGAGTGCGACAGTAGTGACAGTGATTTTGTACCCAATGTCACCATAGCAGACCAGACTTTGAGTGAATCAGTGCGTCAGTCCAGCCGAGTGCCCAAGCCGAAGAAATTCGAGGACTTTGTCACATACATGTGTACATCAGGTGATATGGATAGTGATCCAATTAGTGTAAATGAAGCTTTATCAGGACCAGAAGAATATCAATGGCGACAAGCAATGAAAGAGGAATATCAGTCATTTATGGACAACGAAGCATGGGACATTACGGATCTTCCAGATGGCGGAAATGTCGTGGATTGTAAGTGGGTGTATAAAAAAAAGAAAAATATTGATGGTAGTGTGCGATATCGTGCAAGGCTCGTGGCCAAGGGTTATACACAAAAATTTGGTATTGACTATGATGAAACTTTTTCGCCAGTGGTTAGGCATAGTACCTTAAGGCTTTTAATTGCTTTGTCAGTAGAACTAGATTTAAAAATTAGTCACTATGATATCATGACAGCTTTTTTAAACGGTAGCTTGCATGAAACTTTATATATGAGACAACCAGAAGGTTTTCAGATTCCTAATAGTCAAAATAAGGTTTGTAAACTAAAAAAGGCAATTTATGGTCTCAAACAGTCATCAAGAGTATGGTATGAAAATGTAGATAGGGTTCTTAGAGAAATCAATTATAAAAGATCAGAATTAGAACATTGTGTTTATGTTAAATTAAATGGTAATGATTTAACAATTGTGGCTCTGTATGTTGATGACTTTTTTGTATTTTCAAACAATGTATCAGAAACCGATTTTTTGAAATCTACTTTGAGTGCTAATTTTAGATTAAAAGATTTGGGTGATGCCAAGGAATGTTTAGGAATGAGAATTGTTAGGGATTCAGAAAAGGGTATAACTCTAGATCAAACTGAGTATATAGATAAAATTCTCAAAAAATTTAATATGGATGCTTGTAAGCCTGTGTCTACACCTTTGGAGACAAATTTAGATTTTGATTTGCAGGTTGAAATTTCCAATAAAAATATTCCGTATCAGCAAGCAGTTGGCAGTTTAATGTACTTAGCAGTGCTTACGAGGCCTGATATTGCATATTCAGTCAGTTTTATGAGCCAATTTAATAACAGCTATACTGAATGTCATTGGAAATGTTTAAAAAGAATCTTTTGTGTGAATTGACAGGCAAGTCAGATTATATTCGATTGTATAATGATAACTTGAGTGCCCAGAAACTGGATTTAAACCTTTTGTTCCACAAGCGTTCCAAACATATCGATATACGCCATCATTTTATCAGGGAAGCAGTCTTAAACAAAAATGTTGAGTTAAATTATGTTCCGACCGATGAAATGATTGCGGATATTATGACAAAAAGTTTAAATGTTTGTAAACATAGTAAATTTATGAATGGCATAGGTTTATGTGAAACTTGTAAGATTTGATGTAGTGGGGGTGTTTTATAACATCAAATTTAGTTGGCAACACTGTATTCATGTCATGTTGGTATAATTAACTTCTAGAATAAATCAAGTTAGTCGAGATCGAACTTTGAATGCGATACAAGTGTTTTATTATTCTCCCGATTCCTGCTCAACACCCACACAGCACAACCGGGATATGGGATGTCAAATTGAAGTACCTGGATATCCCAGTATGTAAAGTATATAGCGAAATGGGCGTCCCATTTAGGATTTCCCAGGATATCCTTCAAGAGGAGGCTAGGTGGATATCCTGGACTGGTTTCATTAAGACTTCTTAACATTAATTAACAAAATTGGATTGTTCCAAATCACAAAAAGTCAGATACGCATGTCCCGACTTTAAACCACATGATTTATATCACATATCTAATATTTATGTTGCAAATGAATAATACACAGTTTTTAGGAGACCTAAATCCATGAAAAGACAATGATACTGTTGAAAGAAAAACATCAAAAGTAGGTAAACTTTTATATTTTTTAGAGCAATTCAGTTCTTATCTTAAATTCATAGGAATATCTTAATACCTGCAGACAGTTTATGATGATATTCTGGACTACAAAAGGTGACTACTAGACTGTTTAAATCTCAAATAACTTCTAAGACAAGTTTAATACGCTACACAAAATTTTACTGAATTTGAAAACTAGAGCTGTGGAAAAGGTAAGTAAATTTATATAACCACATATAAACAAAAATCCCTCAACGTCATTTGATCTCTACTTAGATGGTAACTAATCATACAACCTGCATCATATATATTAGTTACACGAGACTTGCATATGGTTGAACTATTTTTCTCTTTTTTTTTCAGATATAACAGGGCCAGGAAGTAAAAGGAAAATTGACAACAGTATATTATATTCATAGCCAATGAACAATGGGATTATTTCTAAACTTCCAACATAAATCGATTGTTTTCTAGATATTTCCTTTACTTGTAACAAAAATATACTGTAACAACTTATCTTTGTTAAGATACTGTACTTACAAAAAAACTCGAGGATAGACATTAAATTCGTTCACTGATAAGATTACGGAAATTTTGTCTATACGAGTGGTATTTACAGTTTTAGAAATGTGCCGATCGAATGTAATATACTATTAATTTTTATATTTGTGAAGAGTATGATAATTGGTAGAATTTATTTATTTACACACAATTTAAGAAAATGTCAGAAATATTGTATCTGGCATATGAATCAATATAGTTACGAAACTGTTTACCCATTATCCAATTTGTTTCGAAACGGTTTCTGAAAATGCTACTTGGGTTCTGAATATGAAAGTTCTCGATGGGTCAATATGTGTCTTTTTAAACTCCCCCTGTGTTTTGCTACATAGGAACAGCTTCTGCATCTGTATACTGTTACTTCTGAGAGTTCTCGATGAATCAACATGTGTCTTTTTAAATTCCCCTTTTGTTTTGCTACAAACGAACAACTTTCGCATCTGTATACTGTCACTTCTGAAAGTTCTCGATGAGTCAACATGTGTTTTTTAATATCTTCTTTTCGTTTTGCTACATACGAACAGCTTTCGCATCTGTATACTGTTATTTCTGAAAGTTCTTGATGAATCAACATGTGTCTTTTTAAATCCCTCTTTTGTTTTGTTACATATGAACAGCTTTTGCATCTGTATACTATTGCTTCTGAGAGTTTTCGATGAGTTAACACGTGTCTTTTTAAATTAGCCTTTACTCTAGTTACATACGAACAGCTTTCGCATCTGAATACTGTTACTTCTGAGAGTTCTAGATGAGTCAACATGTGTCTTTTTAAAGCATCCTTTTGTTTTGTTACATACGAACAGCTTTCACATCCGTATACTGTTGCTTCTGAGAGTTTTCGATGATTCAACACGTGTCTTTTTAAATTCCCCTTTTCCTTAGTTACATACGAACAGCTTGCGCATCTGAATACTCTTACTTCTGAGAGTTTTCGATGAGTCAACATGTGTCTTTTTAAATTCATCTTTTGGTTTGTTACATACGAACAGCTTTCGCATCTGTATTCTGTTGCTTCTGAGAGTTCTCGATGAGTCAACACATGGCTTTTTAAATTCTCCTTTTGTTTTGTTACATACGAACAGCTTTCTTGATGGGTCAATGTGTGTTTATTTAGCGATCTTTTATGTCTTGTTATAAAAGAACAGCTTTCACATGTGTATATTGTTACTTCTGTAAATTCTTCATGGGTCAACATGTGTGACTTTAAATTCCTCTTTTGTTTCGTTATATGAGAACATATTTTACATCTGTATACTGTTATGTCTGAAGGTTCTCGATGAGTCAATAGGTGTATTTTTAGAGATGCTTTACATTTGGTTATGGTTGAACAACTTCGACATTTGTACTCCGTGAATCCTGATGCGTTTTGATAATGATAAGCTGATCCTATCTCAATTGATTGTGATGAAGTTGGAGCATCTTGAAAACTGAAAATATTTATCTATTACTACTCAGGCTCATTGCAATGTCATTTAGTATTTACTGAGGAAAATACAAATATATAATTTTGTTTGCATATGTGATAGCCCCCGAAACTCTTGGCCCAATTTTAGTAAAAATGATTTAACTGTATGGTAATTTGAGATTTTGAGAGTGTCATAGGCTATGTATCATCTAATTACATCAAGTACGGTCTGAGTGTGATAAAACAGACGCAGAGTTCAACTGATACAATATTGAGGCGGGCTGTTCAAATTTTTGTTTTTTTATTTATTTAACTTAGAAAGCCTATTTTCGGTCAAAGCAACGAAAAAGTTCAAACTTTAAATTTTATCCACAAGGTGAGATAAAGGACCAATATGCTGTATCTAAATTGAAAACTGTTACGATATTTTAACAAATCGTAAAATAACAAGAGTTCCTGGACTATAAACAATTATTATATTACTTTTTGATACTCTAGGAGACATCTGTAAGCGAGCGTGCAAAGCCGTGTTTTGTTGCTCTTTGTAGGCGATAAGAAAATAAGTAAAAAACGGTCAAGTTTTTAAAAAAGAACGAGCGCTCTAGAAAAAAGTACGAAAGGCAAGGTAACAGCTGTATGGTATAGTTTTGATTAAGTATTTCGTAATTTGCGGATAAAATATACCCATAGTGCCACTAAGAGGGAGTGTAATTAACCTTTCAGTGGTCGCGCGAATTTTTTTTACTTGAGTGGTCGCACACGGTCTCAGACACCGGCTTAAAAAAATACGTTTAAAAGTAAAAATTCAGAAATAATTTTGGAGGAACCTCGAAGCTATATACAGGGTGCGCCAAAGTTCTGAATTTGGTCGATTACGGCTCTATATCAAATGGTGGAAATATATTGTCTATAGATTATTTTCTTGATTTTCAATTCTGAATAACCAGAAAATATGTACAATTATACAGGGTATTCCGTTTTCGTTGTCCGGGCGTTTTAAATGGAACACCCTATATTTTTTTCCTTTATCGAGTTACTCATCTAATTATATTCATAACTCTATTAAGGTGGTAGGTACCTAAAATTAACCGTTTACGATATAAAAGAGATTTTTTGACAAAAAGTGAGGTTTACGGATAAGTTTTTGAGTACCTCTGATTTCATAGACAAGAGAGTTTTCAAAATTCTGCTTATACCGTTATGTTGGGCATATTAAGGGCTAGTAGGGCAGAAACATTATTAACATTAATCTTATACAGAGTGCTGAAAAAATTGAGTTTATTTTTTCGCTAATAAAAAAGGCCGTAATTCAATTTTTTCAACGTACTATTTTCAGTTCTGTCATCTAATGAAGTGTTAAATTATCTTTCCATTGATATATCATAGTAGGTATTTATCTTTAAAAGTTGCATAGATATTAAGGTTAATTGTCTGGATCAGACTAATTGTGTAGTAGTACAAGCACTTTTCCATAATTAATTATTAGCCTTCTGAAATATTATTTTTTTACTTAGAATTGTTGGACAAAGAATTGAAATTAATACCAGCACGTATGTAATAAAGAATTTACTCATAATAAAAAAACAATTATTTTAACAAATGTTCAAAATGTTCACCATTTCGATCGAGACACATCTGAGTCCTCTTCCTAAATGAATGACGCATTTCTTGCAGCATCTGCGGAGTAATGGATGCAAAGGCACGTCTGATCCTATTTTTCATGTCATCAACAGTGGTAGAAGTGTCGCGATAAACTATATCCTTTACATAGCCCCGTAAAAAAAAGTCCATACCTGTCAAATCGGGCGACCTTGCAGGCCATGCTATTGCTGCGCCACGCCCTATCCACATATCATTGAAGTTGCGATCTAACCATTCTCTGACATTTGCTGCAAAATGAGGCGGAGCTCCATCTTGTTGAAACCACACTTTTTGCCGTATATCAAGAGGAACGTTTTCTAGGAGAACCGGCAATTCATTTTCCAAAAAATCGTGATATATTCTTCCATTTAAGGGTCCATTAAAGAAATGAGGTCCAATAACAATCGGCCCTACTACAGCACCCCATACATTTAAGGACCACCTCTGTTGGGAAACTGTTTTTAATAAATGAGGATTGACATCTGAATAATAATGAAAATTGTGTCCATTGACAGTCATTTTTCTTGCTGGAACTTATTCATGAGGTTTGTACTGCACCACCAGTTTCGATAAATCTGTCTCTAAGATTACTAAATGCAGGTTCTAAAGGGTGTCTCCTTTCAGGATATGTGGTTTTATAGACTCGGGATGCTAAGAGGCTGTTCCTTGAGCACTCCCCCAGAATAAAAATCATGTCAACCATTTCTTCCCGCGAATAATTCATATTTATTTTGAAACACTTCTTCACTGGACAAATCAATAGACAAACATAAACTAACGACAAGCTAGAATGTGCAAATACCTAATACGTTCCACTCCTGGCAAACCTAGAATTACATAGCGGGTTACAACGTGAATAAATGCGATGGATTTAAGATAAACAACGATAGATATAATTTGCAGCGATGTCAAGTTAATAACGGTGTCCACACCCCAGATTAGTAAAGTGGGAGGTTGCCTATTGACTTTTCAAGGGCGAGTCAAGATGCCATATTGCGCGTCATTGTGCCTGCCCTGTGTTTGAACAAAGTTTTTCTGTATGATTTCATTTTGAATACGAGTAATATAGAACACTAAAACTTAGGTCGAAATAAAAACACGGGAATATTACATAAATTACACCTTTTCAATATGAAATCATACAGAAAAACTTTGTTCAAACACAGGGCAGGCACTATGATGCGCAATATGGCGTCTTGATTCGACCTTGAAAAGTTAGTAGGCTACCTCACTCATGTTTACTAATCTTGGTCCACACCATCGCCTCGGCGCGGAGCGAACAAACTCAACACGTGGCATCAACGGATGTATCACCTCTCTGTCTACATGAGCCACCATGAGCAGTATGCTTTGAAGATTGTCGTGCCAGCTCGTAAAAGTTGAGTTTGCACGACAAACAACAAGTCATACTGTCAAAGTTAATTTATGTGATGTAATGTGATGTAAAATTATGTGAATTTCAGTCAGACAGATATTTAACCTTAATATCTATGCAACCCTTAAAGATAAATACCTACTATGATATATCAGTGGAAAGATAATTTAACACTTCATTAGATGACAGAACTGAAAATAGTACGTCCAATTTGAAAAAATTGAATTACGGCCCTTTTTATTAGCAAAAAAATAAACTCAATTTTTTCAGCACTCTGAATAAGATTAATGTTAATAACGTTTCTACCCTACTAGCCCTTAATATGCCCAACATAACAGTATAAGCAGAATTTTGATAACTCTCTTGTCTATGAAATCAGAGGTACTCAAAAACTTCCGCAAACCTCAATTTTTGTCAATAAATCTCTTTTATATCGTAAACGGTTCAGTTTAAGTACCTACCACCTTAATAGAGTTATGAATATAATTAGATGGGTAACTCGATAAAGGAAAAAAATATAGGGTGTTCCATTTAAAATAACGAAGTTGTTGCCCAGACAACGAAAACGGAATACCCTGTATAATTGTACATATTTTCTGGTTATTCAGAATTGAAAATCAAGAAAATAATCTATAAACAATATATTTCCACCATTTCAAATAGAGCCGTAATCGACCAAATTCAGAACTTTGGCGCACCCTGTATATGTAATTAATAAATGTTAAGTATTTTCGAAATATTTATTTAAGTAAACCTTAATTTTTCAACGTACAAAAAAAATTAACAAAATACTGGCTCACCCTATATATACTTGAATAACAGAAATAAAAATTCTCATAAAACCTTTGTCAAAGTAAACTTGTCTTCTAAAAACATAAGGGAATCTATTTTTGTACATAAAAGTCTTTGGGTTCCTTCCAAAAAAAAGCATGCAGGTTATAAAAATCATAAAAATATTCATAATTTTCTTTCCTTGTTCTTACATTTTTAGGTGGACAATGTTTGCTCACCATCAAATATGGTGCACTTCCATTCATTTCCCCACCTTCATTTTCATCAAATTCCTGTTCTGTATCGCTATCTTCTGATCTTTCATAAATGATGTCTTCCTTCCCGTTTTTTCGTCGTCATCATTCTTCTCCACTGGGTACTTCTTCGAACCGCCTCAATATCCTTTTTTGCTCTTTGTTAGGGTCAATATTTATATAAAGTTAGGGAAATAGAAGATAAATACTTACCGAAATATATATTTTTCAATGAATAACCCAAAACAAATGACAGAAATTTTATCTCACTTGTGGTCGCACCCGGTCTAAGACACCGTGTGTGCGATTACAGCAGTTATATGGACATATGGCATAATAATAACTACAGCAATGTATAGACGAGAAACTTTATGAAAGGTACACCAACGAAAACGGATGGGTTTATCCGATTATTTGAAATATCACAAATTAACCGTTGCGCCGGTCTCCTACACCGTGCGCGACCACTGAAAGGTTAAGGATTGGTTGTTTGGACAAAGATACCCTCTTTAGCATTTTATTTACATGTTTTTGGATATTAGATAACCTTGCATAATTGTATAAACATCTCCTGTTGATGTTAGGGATAATCGGCACGAGGAGGTAAGCAGTTTGCATTAAATGATCATAAAAAGTAATAACAATGTGTATATTTGTTAGTTATGGTTGATAAAATATTAAGACCGGTCATTATTAAAGTCGAGTAAAGTTTAAAAAGACCGTTGTATGAATTAATATTGCACATACGTTTTCACTATCTCTTGCACACAAACTTAAAGCCATAGCCTAAAGACATTGTCAATGTATGTCTATCAAGATTCTTTCCCACTTCTTTTGAGACGGAAATATGAAATGTACACTGAGGAGTGAGAAACATAGTCATAAGCTCAGCGATTCTCAAACTGTGTGATTTGACGACGAATATTATTTATTTCCGTGAACTAATACCACTCTAAATATGAAAAACGTCTTTATTACTCTTTATATGAAATATATAAGTTATTTTTAGTGGTAAATAGTGGATATTCATCCGTTAAACGAACAATATTAAACCATTAAGTCTTACAATTTTCTATTACGTACATAACACACGTCTTAGAACAAAACGAAAGTAGGTTTGCATAGCTCAGTCGGTTAGATGCTCGAGCAATAGATATAAATGGGGGTGGTGCGGGATCGATACCCAGTACTTCTACTTTTTTTTTTTTTTTTTTTTTTTTATTAAGCTCTATTAAAAGTTAATAATTTTCATTCTAAAATTTTTATGTTATTAAACCGAGCCACGAGTTTTGTTAAAACTTTATTTTCCCCAAAAATGTGTGTTTTATTACTACTAGCGCGTGTATAAACACGACAATAAAATCGACTTTCTTACGTTTACTGCGGCCTGATTATTGTACTCTTCGCAAATACAAGACGAATAGTATATTGCATTCGATCGGAACATTTCTAAAACTGGTATTATTGCTCGTAGAGAAATAAATTTTCATGTCACTGTGTTGGTGATCGAATTTTGAACAACTTTCAAAATGTCCGTCCGTCTGTCTGTCCGTCCGTCCGTCCGTCTGTTCGTCCGTCCGTTTCTTGTAAGAACGATAACTTAAGAACGAAAAGCCCGATAGTATTGAAATTTGGACAGTAAGTTAGTGTTAGCTAGGGGAAGAACAAAATCGATCAATAAATAAAAAACTTATTAATTTTTTAAATAAAAAAAATTGTTTTGTAATTAAACAAAAAATGTTTGAAACTAATATCATATACAAAAAAAACTGCGAAGAGTATGCTATAGAATGTGCAACAATTATATAACAAGTGTAATAAATCGGCGAAGAGTACAATGGTTAGCTTGTTTATTCGATTGTCGCACGAATATCTACGACCTTTATTTTTTATTTATTATACATTACATAGAATACACCTCAACTTTTTTGGTGGCGCAGTATGCCAAAGAAAGCCGGGCTTCTGGAGCATTTTTAACGTCAAGTTCCTATCACCTGATGCTATGGGTGTGGTTTATCTACATTTAACCAATAAATACACGCTCCCACCACCAATAATTTGGATCGAGCGCTAAGTGGATCATCATATTTAGACAGATAGAGTATTTAGTGATTTACCAGGTCGCGAATGTAACATAAAATTATAAAAATAAAATAGAAATATTTTGATAAATATGGCAACTAAAGTGGGCGTCTTAAATGAACAGTCAAAAAAGTTAGTATTAAATTTAATTGATTATTTTATAAAAGAAAGGCAAAACAAAGGACCCTTGTTACCACTTGAGCGTATTCATGAAAGAGTTTCTGCAGCTTTAAACATAAGTCTCAGTACAGTTGGCAGAATTAAACACAAAAAAATTAATAATATATCCTTGGCAAAAAAAAACTAATTAGAAAGAAACCAAAGACTTTGGATGTATGTGAAGATGTTAAAATGGAGATAAGGGATGTAATTTATAATTTTTACGAATCGAAAACCCATTTTACACTAGTTACGTGGAGGGAAACGCTGAAAAATAAGGGAATCATAAACATAAGTAAGGTAAGTCTTTTAAAATTATTAAAAGTTTGTGGATTTAGGTATAAAAAAGATTGTAACCGTCGCTATTTATGTGAACAAATACGAATAGTTCAGCAAAGGATCCAATTTTTAAAGAAGTATATGGAAAACTATAGCAGTAACCTTCGTAAGATTGTATTTATAGATAAAACGTGGGTATTTGCAAATGGAAGTGTTCGAAAATCATGGCAAGATTTATCAACAAAAAGCGTCAAACAGAAAAAATCAACTGTGGGAAAACGGTTTATTATTTTGCACGCTGGAACATCAGATGGCTTTATTCCGGGAGCAAGCTTAATTTTTTCTACTACCAATAAAAGTATGGATTATCATGATAACATGAATTGTGACAATTTTGAGGAATGGATACAACGTCAATTATTACCAAATCTTGAAGAACCAAGTTTAATTGTAATGGATAATGCTTCATATCACACCCGACAATTAAATAAACAACCTACTTGTCAATGGAAAAAGCATGAAATTGCAGAATGGTTAACTGAAAATAATATTCCTTTTTCTTCCACAGCGTTGAAAGTGGACTTGTTAAATCTTGCTCGGAATAATAAGAAGGTACCGATGTACTTTGTTGACGAACTTCTGGGCGAGAATGGACATGAAGTTATTCGTTTGCCACCTTACCACTGTCAATTTAACGCTATAGAGTTAATTTGGGCTAATACAAAACGATATTATGATAAACATTTAAAAATGGATGGAACTGATAAGAGCGTTTTAGAAACTTGGGAAAAAGCATTAGAACAGTGTACAAAAGAAGATTGGAAGAAGTGTGTCAATCATACAGAGGAGTTAATAAAGCGATGGTGGGAAAGAGAAAAACTACTAGATGTTCTAGCCGAACCATTAATTATTACTTTTGACGATTCTGATTCTTCTAATAGTGATGATGCCAGCAATAGTGACAGTGATTAAGGTTATTTGTATTTTTATTTTTTAATACACCAGTGCTGGAACGCGCGCCGAATAAAGTGTTGAGTGTATATATAGTGTTTGATGTTTGTGAAAATGTTTTATTACTTATGTAATACACGAATGACGAAACGTGCGTCGAGTAGATAAATTGTTCAAGTGTTGCATTGTTTATGAAAACCTGAAAAAAAAAATGTGAAAAGTGAAAAAAATTGTTCAGTGTGTAGTGTTCAAGCGTAGTGTTCAAGCGTTTTAGTGTGTATGAAAACGTGTCAATGCGTTGTTCTTTTAGAATTGTTTTAATTTACTTGTTTTAAAATTATTGTTAATTTCTTTTAATATTTATTTTTCCAACCAGAATTTTTATTTATTACCGCTAACAGAAAAATAATTTATTTTCGTTATCCTCATGGAGATTTCAGATTTTTTCTTGTTATTATATGAAATATTTTATTTTTACTAACATCATTTCCCCTACTAATACTGCGATCCTATCCTTTCCTGGCAAGAAATGCCCATACCTCCCCGTGGTTCTTGCTGGTCTGTAACAATATTAGTCTTTGATTTCTTTTTCTGATAACTCATATTGTTATTGACTGAATTGGGCAATTCATTTTTTGTTATCAGTTTCATTTGTGCCCGAGCCTATATATACCTGCAGTGTCCGCCATAAAGTTGTCTACATATGGAAAAATTTGTATTATTGAGATTTCTAAAAAATACTGTATTGGGGGTTCGTTCCCTTTTTACATGCAAATACCTTTATTCAACTAAAATACATACAGTTTTTATCGAAATTAATCGAATATTTGTGAAATAGACCAAGCATTTATGATTTTTCATATAGTAATTAATGGTAGGGGTAAAACTTGCACTTTTTTATTTTCCTCATATCTGCTTCAAAATTGATATATGGGGTCCTTGTTGTATTCTATGAATTTTTTCTTAATAAAATTTTTCGATATCTTAACAATTTGACCCATTTTTCGGTACCACCGTCAACTATTTTTACAGTCCTGCCAAACCGGTGATCACATGACGTGTCAAAATGTAATTTTTTGTTGTCAGACATGCATAAACGAACCCCCCAATAGAGTTTTTTAGAAATGTCAATAATACATTTTTTCTCATATGTAGCCAACTTTATGGCTGACACTGTATAATTAGAATTCCACTAAAATTAAGAAGGTACTAAATTAATAATCTTAACATTTTATGATAACATCTTTCCTATTTTTTTATAAATATATTTAGCGACATCATTGCTATTAGAGAACTGTTTGAGAACTACTGGCACTTCTTATGCATCAAATAAAATCTTAGTTCAGACGATTTAGCGGCCATGACACACATCAGTTTAAATTGTACCCGACTCTATCTTTGTAGACGTTTTTGTTTGGCTTCACTTACTTTTAAGCAGTAAAAGTAATATTTTGGGAGAAATTAAGTATTACTAAGAATAACTTTTGAAATAGTCACAAATCCTAGGGAATCAGGACACTCAGGAAATTAGGAAAGTATTGAAATTCTTTAGTACGGAATTTTCCGGGAGAAACCTGAAACCGACACCTCGTTTCACCTTTAAAGGAAGTATATATATAGTTATAGTTCGGGGATTATATAAGGTAATGTAAAGGTCCAATTGTTTATTATTTGTGATATTGATACCTTCATCAGAGTCTTACATTTTTTTAAAGTTTATAGTAAGGGTGTTTGGACAACTCGCTGTTTTGATTTCGTGGTGCCCAAAAATTCCGACTCTTCCAAGGGCAAAGTGCACGTTATAGAAAAATATTTGTACACCAGTTTTTGTAATTTAGGTATTTGTTGTTAATATATTTATTTATGAACAATTAAGGTCCATGTTCTTTAATTTTGACATAATTATAAATTTGCAACTCAGATTTATTTAGTGATTTTTGGCTGAGCTATCATAAATTTTAGTTAGGGTAATATTATTATGTAAATCACTTGGCATCCATTAGTATTCACTATTTTTATTGGTTCACTAAGATCTTCGATCCACGACCCTTATCACGAGTAATTACATTACTTGCCGAACTTAAACCTTAAAAAAAAAAAGCATTAACGTTATCACCTGTAAACTAACAAACACCCAGGTGGGCGTTATAAAACTAAACTGTTCAGCCAACGCAACTGTGCAATATTTGAAATAAGTTTTTTCCATAACTTGTTGTCAATAAATTAATTAGTTACCAAATTTCTTTCATTCAGCACCTGTACTACGTAAGTTTGGAATTGTTCGCGGTAAAACGCAACGCGAACTCACCACTGAGCATGCGTGAGCGGAATATCAAAGGGAGATGGAGCTAACAGCAATTGTGGCTGGACGAGAATTATAATTGGCTGAACATTTCCAACTTCGTGTATGTATGTCAAGAAGAATGCAAGCAGCCATTAGAGCTCGAGGTGGGAATAGTCGTTTTTAACCATGCCCTATTATTCTTATCAAAAGACTAATTTGTTTAACGTAGTAGCATTTAAGTTGAAACTAATTATTCTTAATTTTTATAACATTTTGCATTAGTTTTTTTTTACCATTTTCTGCTAATGAAAACTTAATATTCTTTACTTAAAATGTATGAAATAAACTATTTCTTTCTTGTGTAATGCGTTTCTTTCATTAAAATTTATAAATAAAAAGAATTGGGAAAATTTAAAATATTCGATAATTTTGTCGATGAGTGTAATTATGTTTTTGAATTTTGTTATTCTTTTTCCTAAATACTGATATTCTTGGAAATTCAAGGAACAAACAATCAAGGTCTGACCAAAGAAAGAATGCTAAATTTATTGATATTTTTCTTATATTTTGTATTTTGATATTGTCACACTTGTGTATTCGGTGCACAATATTTTATGATAAAAAATTTCTCGTTATCTGATTTATCTATTTGTGTTTGATATTGAAAAATTATTATTTATGCCTATTTGAATTTTTTTTTTGCTATCTTGTCGATATTTATCGCTGTTTTGCTGTATCTTTTGCCGATATTTTGCTGCATATTTCGCGAAGTTTCTTCTCACGTTGCATTTTGACTAGTAATTTAAAAACATTGGGTAAAAAAAAACTTAGAGTTATAGTAATTTTACCATATAGTTTTTGGTATTAAATTTGTTTATCGTCTCTTATCTTTTCTATTAACTTTTGGTCAACTTATAAACCCAAAATAGAGCCTAATCATTTAAAAACTAATGAAGTTACTTATGAATTAATGATCAGAAATATCGAACCTACCGGGGATGCTGATGGAAAACGAAAAATTTTAAGGGGGGCTTTGCATCGGGAAGATGCCAATCATAGTTTTAGCTATGGTAATATTGTAAATCCTGTTGACCATAAGTCAGATGTCAAAAAAATTAAGGAAACCATAACTGACTTACAGTCTGCTATTGATAATTTTTCTCGTACAACCACAGATGCGGCATATAAAAGAATTTCCTCAAGGTTAAGTCACCTTTCTGGTAGAGTAGTGGTTAAAAATTGATACTGAAGATGAGGAAAACATTAACAAAAATTGCACCTTGAAGTTTTGGGTTTAGAAGGTGAAATAGCTTTAAAAACTATATCTACTGGGGCCATGTCTTCACCGGGTCGAACAGTATCTACAGCACTAGATTGGTTTCCGGTGAAATATGTTGCTCCATATAAAGGGAACTTACAATTTAGTGGCTTGAGTCAAGAATCCGTTAATTCTTTTTTGGAAAAAGTTAACATGTTACGTGAATCTAGAGGTATAAGTCAGAATTATTTTTGTCGGCTTGGATTCATTCAGAGATGATGCGTGGTTCTGTAGTAATCAACACAGATTTGATGATTGGGATACTTTAGTTGATCACTTAAAAAGGGATTTCCTTCCATATTTTTATGAAGACGACCTGTGGATTGAAATAAACTATAGGTCACAAGACTGTGATGAACGAGTCACAATTTTCATCGCCTCAATGGAAAATCTTTTTAATAGACTGTCTGAAAAACCTTCAGAAATCACGAAAGTCAATAAAATTCGTAGAAATTTATTGCCTTATTATGTCGACCGTTTAGCTCTGGAGCAGCCTAATACTGTCTCCAAACTCTCAAATTTATGTAAACGTTTAGAGGAAGCACGCACCATGTCTGATCGATAGAAGCCACCCCCTTCTGAGAACACTAGGTTATTAGAACCAGAGTTAAATTATACCTTTGCACCTTCTAGCTCCACAGTAAACATAAATACTTCTTGTAATTTTAATTGAAGTAAAAATGTTTCTCGCAACTTTAATACAAGTCAAAAATTTTAGTAAAGTCAATGCCGCTCAAAGAAATTTATCTTCTACTCTGGCTGCAGTTTCCACATTGCGATGTTGGAATTGCAATCGGGTTGGCCATGCCTATAATACTTGTAGACAACAAAGAAATATTTTTTGCTATGGTTGCGGACGTAAAAATATCACAAAGCCAAATTGCAACTGTAGTTCAAAAAACATTACCTGGTGGCGGAAACCTGGACGCTGTCACTGTTGCTCAAGGTCCAGAACCTGTGGCCTTTACTTCTCGAGACACAGTTCCAAACCAAGGCAAAGGAAAAACTTTTTCAAAATAAAGTTTCAAATGTCACGATTAGAGTGGGACAAATGGGTCAATACTGTAAATTTTTTTTATAAATCTAATAAGTCAGTAGTAATCCAGTTTTTGTGAGTAAACCTCATGATTCACATCGATATGTAGATATTAAAATTTTTGATAATTCAGTTCGTGCTTTAGTTGATTGTGGTGGCAATTCGTCAATATTTGGCTATTCTGGCGTAAATTTGTTAACAAAATTAAATATTTCTGTATCTTCTGATCAGAGTTTACATGTTACAATGGCAGGTGGGAACAGTCAGAATGTGTTTGGTTACGTAAAAATTCCGGTTACCCTTGGTAACATTTCAAAAACTATGAAAATATTAGTCATTCCTTTTTTAACACATGATTTAATTTTGAGAGTAGATTTTTTGAAAATTTTTGTTGATTTTAAGAAATTTACTTATAAAGCTCAAGCGTCAAATTTATGTTCAGTTAATACTATACAACCTTTGGCAAAGTGAAAAGTCTCGGTTACAAGTCATTTATTTATATCAGACAATTGCTCCTAGTGATTGGTTGGGACGGACACATTTAATCACTCATTCAATAGATACTGGGGACAGTAAACCTATTAAGCAGCGGCAATATCCATTGTCGCCTGTCTAACCGTCACTTTAGTGGGTCACAGTGTATGAGGTTTACTGGCTCACTGTGTAAAGGATTGCCTGAATTTTTCTTGGAAACATATCTAAGATAGGCAACTGAAAACACCCTTGGTAGTGCTACTGGTAATAATTCTGTAGCCTTTTGTTTTCTGTATTTCCATTTTTCTAAAACAATGAGTAATAAATTACCAATTTATTTAAAATTGGATTGAGTATGTGGTAGGTTCCTTGTGAAACATCTTTAGAATAATTATTTTTAGAAAAGGGAAAAACAATGCTTTTAGATGTTTCAAATAAAAATTGTATTTTTATACACTCTACATATGTTTCGGCTTGCTAGGCCTTTCTCAAGAGCATTACAGATGAATACTAAAGCTATGAGGGTGGTATTACTGCATTTATTTTTAGAACAACCACCCTCATAGCTTTAGTATTCATCTGTAATGCTCTTGAGAAAGGCCTAGCAAGCCGAAACATATGTAGAGTGTATAAAAATACAATTTTTATTTGAAACATCTAAAAGCATTGTTTTTCCCTTTTCTAAAAATAATTATTTAAAATTGATATGTGTGTGTTTTCCAAGCATATAATTTGAAATCAAATTCCCTATCTTATTATTGGTATCAAGATTGGTAGACTTGAGTTTTTGTGACAAAAAAAGAAATTCTCTCTTTTTTGGTGCCAGCTAAGGAGCCATGTGCACATTTTTGTGAGGCCTTGGCTGTGTGTTAAATTAAATGATTTAAGCCTAAGAACACCTAAGGTAAATACTCTTTTCAAATTTTATTTACATATTTTGAGATATAAATTATTTAATTCTCGAAGTTTTACACATAAATTATTTTTAGGCTCTTATGGTCAGATTTTTATGTGAGATTTTTGGTGAAACTCTAAGTTTTGATTTTCACGTTATAGTTTTTGGCCATCCCTTTTTGTCCTGTACATCTCTCATATCATAAATGGTTATCGTTATCAATACCAAGGGGAATTTGATGGTATAATTGTATGTTGGAAATAAGCACCCACCTGCTAAGCCTGTTTTTGTCTAATACGCCAAGAGTCTTGGGAATTAACCGTATTTGGAGGTTTAGAAACTCCTGTAAGTAATTTTTTTTATTACTTCCCTATCTCCGGAAGATTTTGTGGGAACGGAGCAGTATTCTTTAATGCACTGAAGAACTACATGTTTCATGGTAGCCCTACATGTGTACATCCTTTTGGTTATCGCCTACAAGAGGGTAGCTTTGTTAAGAATAAATTTGTAACAACCGCATGCAAATAGTGAATTTGCATTAAGCTTGATGTAATGGTTTAGATACTGCTAGTAGTTTAGTCTAATTATAATAAAAATAACTGTCATAAATACCATATTAAAGTAACTTTCCATTCAGGGCATATGCACTGTGTAAACCTCTATAATAACAGCTGTTATTTGCTGGTACCGACAAAAATCGTGATTATGGCTATAATAATGAGTTAATTAGTAATATATATATATATATATATATATATATATATATATATATATATATATATATATAGTTTGATGTGCTCACACCTACCTCAGGCTATAACGTTGCGAGTGCATTGTGCATTTCATAGGTTACAATAATATATTAAATATTAGTTTACTGTTTACCTAAATCAAAACAACCCTGTCAAACTAGTTTTGTCAGTACGGTGAATTGCAGGAGAACGAATTTCCAAATACAGGATTTCTCACTAGTTAAAATTTCAATAAATTAAATCGATATTTTAGTGTTCTTTGGTGTTAATAGCATAGTATTTTTGTCTGTAGATCTGCGTGTTTCTATGTCTTATTATTTAGTGTTAACCTCTTTTGAGGAATAATTTCTATTTAAAATTTTTTATATACCTATTATATATATTTTACCGCCATATTGTTTATATACTTATACCTATTAATTTTATTATTATAGTAGTATACATTTTCATTGTATCTACCAGGTTTAAACTTATTAAACCTATTCCTAGCTGATTATTTTTTTTTATTACTCCTTTCTTTATTCTGCCCCTCATTTGTAAGTTTTTGTTTGTTTTTATTTTTTGTTTTTGTCAATAATCAATCTGATTATTGACTGGAGCCCAATTTAGGTTTACCTAATCGTAATCACAAGTAAAAAAACATAACGAACCCACAACCCGCTCCCGACTATATCAGCTGTCGCGCTCTGCTACGTGTCTCCATCCAGCAGACCTAGAGGAGACGTGTTGCACCTGCTATGCAAAAACATCTTAATAAGGAAATTGTTGAAATGTTACGTCTCGATATTATTCAACCTTCTCAGTCACTGTGGTGTAGTCCTCTATGGCTAGTACCAAAGAAAGATCCGGGGGAATATCGTGTATGTTTTGATGGTAGAAAATTAAATCAAGTTACCGCACATGATGCTTATCCTATGCCATTGATTGATAATATATTAAGTACATTAAAAGATGGTCGCCCTGAGACTGCATTCACTGTCCCAGGGAGAGGACTTCTTGAGTATGTCGTAATGCCGTTTGGTCTTTCAAATAGTCCGAAGACTATGGTTAGGCTGATGGACCAAGTAATTGATCCCTCATTAGAGCTTTTTGCTTCTCTGTATTTAGATGACATAATTATCGCTACACCAGATTTTGCCACTCATATTGACGTATTGAAAAAGGTTTTATATTGATTTAAGTCTGCCAATCTTACAATTAATTTAAAGAAAACTGAATTTTGTCGTTCTTCGCTTACGTATTTAGGTTATGTAGTTGATAGTGAAGGACTAGGTACAGATCCTTCGAAAGTTGAAGTTATTGTTAATTATCCGATTCCTAAAACCACTACCGGAATCAAAAGATCAATTGGGTTAGTCCGTTGGTATCGAAGATTTATTAAAGATTTTTCTGCTCTTTGTGCACCCCTAACTGATTTAATTCGTGGTAGGAAAAAGGGTCAAGCTATTTCTTGGACTACGGAAGCTGATGAAGCTTTTCAGGAAATAAAACGCAGGTTAACAACTGCTCCTATTTTGGCTAATCCAGATTTTTCTAAGCAGTTTATTATTCAGTGTGACGCGTCTAATACAGCTATTGGATATATTTTATATCAGGAATGTGACGAACATCCTATTGCGTATGGTAGTAAATTGTTAACTTCATGTCAACATAAATACACAACAAGTGAAAAAGAATAATATGCCTGTCTCGTGGGAATAGAAACCTACCAAAAATTCATTGAAGGGACTCACTTTAAGGTCGAAACTGATCATGCATCGCTGATCTGGCCTCATAATCTTTCTAACCCTTCAGGTCGTTTCACCAGGTGGGCCGTTAAATTATGACAATATGATTTTGAAATCGTACACAGGAAAGGTTCACTTAATGTGGTAGCTGACACTTTATCATGTGCTGTTGAGAACATTTGTTTTATATGTATCAACTTTCAAATGGGATGAATGGTATAATAATTTGCTTAAGAAAATCCAAGAAAAGCCGGAGTCCTACCCTGCTTTTCGAGCTAAGAACGACATTATTTATAAACATGTTTCTTGTAATCCACCAGAAATTAATAATTTGTCAGATTGGAAAATTGTTGTGCCTACTGCTAATCATGCCGAAATTTTCAAATTATATCATGATGACGAAACTGCAGGACATTTTGGAGTCTTCAAAACTCTTTCTCGTATTTTAGAACTTTATTATTGGCCTGGTATTCGTAGAGATCTATATCGTTATGCTAAAAAATATACTATCTGTTTGGCTAGTAAAAGTCCAAATTTACCTAGAGCTGGTTTAATGGGGTCATATAGAAATATAAATTTTTCCTTTCACCTTATTTCTGCAGATTATTAGGTCCATAGCCTTGTTCGAAAAATGGAAATCGCTATGTTTTAGTAGTAGTAGACTGGTTTGCGAAATATGTCTTAGTTCATCCTATGTCAAAAGCCACGCCCAAAGGTATAATGAAATTGTTAGAAAATCAATTTTTTCTTATCTATGGCTGTCCGCAGATTTTCTGTTGTGACAATGGTAGTCAATTTACTAGTAAACAATTTCAAACTTTTATGGAAAATTATAAAGTACAGAAAGTTTTTCTAAATGCATTATATCACCCTCAAATTGATCATACAGAGCGAGTAAATAAAGTCATTGTAACTGCACTTATATCTTATATTCGTGGTAACATGAGATACTGCTATTTTTAAAATTGTCCAGGGTATTGGATTAGCTAAACATGAAGTAACGGGTTATTCCCCAGCATTTCTAAATTTTGGGAGGAGTATTCCATTATCTGGGGATTATTATGGTAAAATATCTGAAAATGCGGATATGATATCCATTAACGAAAAAAATAAATTAATTAATGATCTACAGGAGCTACCTGAATTGTATATTGATGTTCGCGTAAGTTTGTATGATGCTTACCTTCGTAATGCAAAACAATATCATTTAAGGAAACGTGAAGTTAAATTTCATGTGGGTGATAGAGTTTGGAAGAAAAATTATACTTTATCTAGTAAAACGAAAAATTATTCTGCAAAATTGGCTGCTAAGTATATTCCTTGTATTGTTAAAAAGGTAATCTTTAATTTAGTTCATAATCTTAAGGATACCGATGGTAATGACATAGGAAATTGGCATGTTAAGGATCTTAAACCAGATGCGAATTTAGACTAGGACGATGACTCCAAACCAGGGGGTTCGAACTCGGAACACTTAGATTAAAAAAAATTCTCTATCTTTTCTTTTTTATGTTCTTTCTTTTCTGGTTAAGTAACAGCTCTTATCCGGCTGGGTAACAACAATTACTTAAGGGTTGAAGGGTGGGCCACTCTTTTTGCTGATTGTATGCTCCTCAAGCGTTTGCAAGCCACGTTTTGTTGGTTGCACATACCTTGGGTGTCTATAATCAAGCAATTGGTTTCAACTATGCGGTTGGAAGTTCACCAATTTTATCTTTTCGTGTCTCATCTTAATAAAAATGATACCTGTGATTACTAAGTAATAATTTTTGTGTAAAATATTAGACAAACGATTCAATACCATCCTTTATCGGTTTATTTTTTAATTTTTTGGGAATCCACTGTCGTAAGATGTATTCATAATTTTTTCAAGTTAGTTATTAGACAAACAACTCACTCTCGTTTGTTATCGAGTTAAATATGACAACAACGTCATTCTTCTTTGTGATCGTCTCTTTTCTTTCTCAATTTTCTATTTTCCTCTATTTATCTACGATCGCTATCTTGGGTTTTTATTTTTTTGCCTACTCCTCAACTAATTATTAAAATTTGGTGAAAGGCCTTTGGTCTTTTGTTGTAAGGAAACTTCCTACCTGTGATGTTTTTGATGATGTATTTACCAGTCTTGCCGAAAGGGCATTCTCGTGGTCTGGTAAATGTATTATCGTATTTTGGTTTGTGGGTAAAGTCCACCTATTTTGGCTTACTTGTGGGTTCAGTCCACGTAATTTTGCTTATCTTGTGGGTTAAGTCCTACATATTTCGTTTGTAGATTTTGGCAAGAAAAATGTTTGTGGGAACAGTTCTTCCTGTCTGGCGTGTGCCTTTCTGGTATACAGGTTGTCATTGTTCTATAGTACAAGGTACTTAAGGGTGATTTGGGTAGTTTTCCTTTATGCTTTTCATTAAGTTGAGTCATAGCTGAATCTAAATCAGTAACTTCGTGTTTTTGCTGCTTATTGTTTTTGGCTAGGTAAATTGCTAAAATACTATTCTCTCTATCTTGTTTATATAGTATTCTGAGCAATGTTTATGTCCCATTTAGTTTTTCTTTCATCATCATGAATGTAATTATTGTTGCTTGGTATTGTTATTGTGTATTATCACTATTGTTGTCTTGATGGGCAATTAAGGCATCAATTATTATCTTTCTTTATGTTTACTCTCCAGTAGGTAAACTTATTAACATTTAACTATTTAGTAGGATATTTTAATTGCCATTAGGGAACCTGGCGAACCTGCTTCGGGATGGGGATGAACTAGTTTCGATCGGGCTGTCTTCAATGACATTGGGTCAAGGAGGGTCGAGCGGACATGTAGGTAAGGAGGCTTGTCAGTCAGGAGTGGCCTAGGTCGTCTGACCTTCCTCGAGAGACAGGTCTTCCTCCTCGCTTCACCTCAGCCCTTGACCTATCGCCCGATCAAAACACTTCATCGCGCTGGAACAGGAATATTCCTAAATAATGGTCCTTTTTGTCACCTACTCGCTACGTACTTCTAGTCTAAGCCCTTGGAGCTATATCCAAAGTTTTTTCTTGATGTTACGTACTTCTAGTTTAAGCCCTTGGAGCTATATCCATTTTTTTGTTTGTTAAGTTAGGACATTTCTCCTACTGTTGTATCTAGGCAGGCAACTTGTTTCCTGTATTGTGGTTTAGGTGTGCTTATGCCTCTACCAATTTGAGTACTGGCAGCCACTACAACGCTGCTCAGGCATTTCACCACAATGTCTGTGGAGACAGATCGTTAGTGGTCCTTCCCTAAAACATTTCATCTTTTCCCTTTCTTATTCTTTTTCCGTTTCATTTACTCTGGGGGAAGCATTATCTCTTCCGGGTGGGATTTTCAAGAGTTTTCGTGTGCTCATTACCAAGACTTTTCATGCAACTTAACTTAGCGCAGAATGGGTGTGAATCAAATTACCTTCTATCTTTTTATATCTTTTTGACTATACGTGGACTTTTGTTGAATAATCTCGGAATTGGTGATGTTGATGACTTTGTCCAGTGGTAAAATGAACCTTTTTTGTGGAATCTTGCATAATTAGGTATTATACAAGCTTAATTTTTTTTTTTTTAATTTTGTCTCTCATCGTTCTTTCCCGTCTCCTCGATTAGTTAAACTATACGATAATAGAGTGATGTACCTGGTGTAATACTCAAACTCTAGCAATTAATGGATTAATAAAAAAATATAAAAAATAAAGGATAGTTAAAATTTGACCCGTTAAAATATATGGGTCTTCAACAGGTCGGGCACCAATTCATGTTAAAAGAACAAAAATATTTAATAAAATTCAAAATAGAATTTTATTTATTGGGTAAAATTGAGTTCTTTTTCAATTTTCTTTATTGATAAAAGGTATTAAATAAAGAATTGCAATTGATATAGTTATTTTGGATTGTTATTGAATTTTAAGCTGGCATTTAATTGAATTATACTATATTTGAGGTTAACCACGTGGTTAATAAAAACCAATTAGTTTTTTTTCTTTGTATAATTTAACTCAATTTGTATCAACTGGTTCCTGATTTACCACTATTGTCATGTAATAACTGAATCAAGCACATGGTAGTTTTGCTAGTGGCTGGACGAGAATTATAATTCGCTGAATATTTCCAACTTCGTATCATCCTGGAACTTCCTCGTTGACCCGGGCAAACAATATAAGTCCTCATTCCCAGGTACCTATGACCATTGACATGATGGAACTCCGCACTCGCCGCCCAAAGTTATGTAAGCAATTATCCACCATCATAGATTTTCTTGGTCAGAAGAAACAATGTAAACCAGTTGATCTTTTCAATTTAATAATTTTCCTTTTCAAATTAATTTTTTTGTTTTTCTCTTAACAAAATGTCATTGCCACTCTAAGCATTTATTTTTTCTATATTGTAGTAAACTTTAGAAAATTTTTCATTATTTCACATACTAAATCGTAGTCTTTGTAAATTTTAAACTTTATTTCTTGTTAATATATTGTTATTTTTTGTTAATTTTGCTTTTGCTTATTTCATCCTTAAACTGTTGCAGGAATATCAGTTGTATGAATACGCTGGCGCCTTTTTTCTTTGTTTATTTTTGTTTTCTAACATTCAAATTATTAAATAACTCTTCTCGCCACAGAGTGACCTTTGACCAACCCTGAGCTAACCGGTTGCTACTCTTTCATAGCTTTCTCAGCACCCAGCTGAGAAGTTGTCGTTGCAAATGTAGCTCAGCGTCAAAGTGACGCTTTCGCTTGTTTATGTGCTAGACAATTGGAAGAAAGCACGTCACATCATGTGGTGACTTAACGTAACTTGTCCATTAAGAAATTTAAAGAACTTTTAAATGTAGTATATTTATCATTTTACCTAGTTTGAGTAAATGTTAGTCATTTTATTTTTAGAGTGGTACTATTAATTAAGTTAACTTCATTTTAGGTATTTGAGTCAATATAATCTTACAACTTCTACTCTCTATAGGACCTCTTTACTTATGTTATATCTCTTTTTTAACTTTAACTTTGAGTCATTTTAAATATTTATTTCTTTTATTTTTTGGTTGTTACCCTTACTGGTTTTTTAAACGCATTTCTCCCCCTTCTCCGAGTACTCGGCAGCCAACACCAGCCCTAGCATTGGACTACCTTCACCAAGTTAGGTAAGCTCTTGTACTGCTCCATTTTGGTCAGAAGCAGTAGTTTAAACTTAGTTAAAATTTCCATCTTTGAATTATTGTAAAGAAATTGTAAATATAATTTCTTTTTCACAATCAATACATTGTTGAAGTTTTCTTCTTGTGTTTCATTATTCTTAACTCTCAAAAGTATTCAAGAATATTAATTATGGTTTGAAATATGCTGGCACTCCAATCACAGAACAACCTGAAGTGGAACTCGCATTGGCGGGAAGTGTTGGCGCACGTGAAATCGCCATGTTTTTGGGAGCGTTTGTAACCTTGCCGAGTTTTATTTTCAGTTACAGTTGCCAAGTCGAGTGTGAAATATCTGTATAATGTATTTTATATATATTTCCAGTTGGAGTTAAGTGGTGTTAGAATTGTCACTTACTTTTGATTATTTGATTTGTCCTTAATTAATAGAGCACTAGCAGTGACGTCGCAGTTTTGCCAGCTGTCAGTTGACTGGGTAGAAAATTCAGATATTTAACGTTTGAATTGGTGTCAATTTTCGTTCAAGATAAATGAAAGTGGAGGATTTCTTAATATCAGATATATGTAGTGATGTTTATAAATATATTTTTTTAAATCTAGCGTAAGAGAGAATTTTATATATACTTTATTAGCGTTGTTTTTACAAGTGTAAAATTTGACTGGGTAGAAAATTCAGATATTTAACGTTTGAATTGGTGTCAATTTTCGTTCAAGATAAATGAAAGTGGAGGATTTCTTAATATCAGATATATGTAGTGATGTTTATAAATATATTTTTTTAAATCTAGCGTAAGAGAGAATTTTATATATACTTTATTAGTGTTGTTTTTACAAGTGTAAAATTTGGCGTCAAGAACGTTGACATCTTTGTGAACCCATAAATTAGTGAAAATAAAGGCTATATTGGGTTTTTGACTTTTTTTTATACATATGTAATATCAAGACAAATTTTATAGTAAATGTTTTTAATTAATATAGGCTCAGTTACAGCTAAGCCGTGACATAGGTTAGGTAGTATTATTACACTAGGTTAAAAGTTGTCACAATACTCATTGATTTATGCCAATATATCAATCATGTATTAATGGTTTTATAAACCTATTGTAAAATTTAAGTTTTTTACAATTTAAAATATTTCCCTTCAACTTTTTATTGATTTATATCTTACTTTAAATTCGTTGGGCTCAAAAATTTGTAACGAGTTTAAGTGTTTACCACGCTAATAACAACAATCAGAGGTTTGTATTATGAAATGCAGGAGTAATAGTGAATCTAATGTAAAGATAGGACTGTGAGACCATTTTAGTTTCCATTTAATTTTAATTGTAAGCAAATATGCAACGTAATATGCTCCGAATACTTTATATAGCTATATATACTTAGTTTGGTATCTGTTTTGATTCTTACAATTATAATTACAGACGTTCAAAATATTGATAATGCACACAAATAAAATATCAGTGAAGGTAAGTGAGTTAAAACACAACAGAACTTAAAAAATAACACGCTTTTAACATCATCGTCTACCATAATTGAATGTTTTAAGTTATACACATTATACATAATTATAAAAGTAAGTATGAATAATAATAGTCTTACAGTTTAGATATAAATTTTATTTTCAAGAAGAGTCACGATGGTTCATTAATTCAATGCTGTTATATTTTTGAAAAATCATCCAACGATATATATACAGTTTCAATCTCCCATTTCAAATCATATAGGTTAGCTCCATTAATATATTTCAGCTTAGAAATGTAATTAGGGGACTCCTAAAATGTAGAATATAAATAAAATTATAATAAATTCACTAAAATTCAGTACCATATGGAAAAGCAATAACTTTTGACATGTGAACAAGATAACATGCCTATTCGAATATATAAATAAGGCATTAGATTAGTCAGTTTAGCAATTCGCGAAATGTATTATAGATAAAGAAAACCTACAATTAATTTTACACAAAAAAAACGCGGCGTTTAAAAAAGCCTTAAAAATTCTTTAAAAACTCAAATTATTTTACATGCAAAACTAGGTTATTGACACCCAGTCATCTGGAACGGTCATGTTCTGACGTCAGCTGCTACTGCTCTATTGTTTGTATTTTAATAATTGAAAACTTTACGTCAAAATGTGGTAGAGGTGCATGTTAAGCCAACTCTGTTAACTCCGTTTGTGCGAAGCCGGTCCTTAGAGTGCTCCCAATAAAATGGCTGAAGGTCACCTATTTTTGCCACATCGTTTTAATGTTATTTTATGAGAGTTACACTTCTGGTTGTTCTGTGCTCCAATGGCCTAGTAAATGTGAGTTGAAGAACCCACCGATCTCCGTTATGATAACTGAAGCTAAGGTAAAACACCTCTTGTTCAGGTTGGTGCCAAAAGTTGACTAAGTGTTGGCACTACAGTAGTCCATACTAATTATTGTGAAATAAAAACAATGAAGTATCAAGAACGTAAGAAATATATCACATTATGGAAAAATTTACTGGCTGTTTATTATCTACATTCAGTCGGATCATCTCATTTTTTGGTCAGTTCAATAAAAAAAAAAGAATAATATGGAAATGTTGATAGTTCAGGATAAAGCTGTGGAAACAGGCGAAGAGCACCAAGGAGCTAATGGGAAAGGACTTTAGTTAGCGTCAAACAGACCACGACAGTTGATGGGATACCATCCGGAGTACCATATAGCATACAGAGTTCAACTAGGATAATATATGGATCATAAAATGTCTGGCAAGAACACTAACATTAAGAATTTCTTTTATATATATATATATATTTAGGATGCATTTCGTGCAGTTGTTGAAAGTTATCCCCGACGACAGCTGATAGGACGAAATTGTGCTTTCCATCAGAATTGCATCTCCAAATTTCCTCTGGTGGCTGTTCGGCTATATTATCTTGAACTTGGAGACCAATTATTTCTTTTCCCCCAATATTTTAACACCTGTCTGCTTATTTTCCGCAGAGTTTTCTATGTATCCTTCTGCAAAATTGGACGATTTCCAAGCTTCATGACACTTGAGCGTTAAAATATTGGCTCCCGAATCTACCAACAGTGATGCAGAAGATCCTCTGAAACAGTGTCCTGAGTATCCTGAAGAATCAGATAATCCTAGAAATAAAGCTATCTTCTTGGGCATAGCACCAAACGTGTTAATCCCAATGGGTTGCTTTGTACATTTAACATTTCTGTAACCAATGAAAAATCGAGCATGGGGAGTTTGTGAGGGACATAAATGTGCATATTTGCGGATCATTTCAACTAAGTTCACTCCTTGAATATTCCCACAAGTAATTATGAATTCCCGAGGACATTGCGTCTTAGTACTGGGGATGATAATTTGGTCAACATCTCCTTGATCTTCGATGTCTTCAACTTGCATGCGGCTTAGCTCGTGTCTCCTGCATCCCCCTGCGATTCCAATAATTAACGTAACTTTTTAAAAAAAGAAAATAAACTATATTTTTTCTATAAGATCAAACATACATTCATCATCCAAAAATCTTGATAATCATCTGTCGGTAAAAATTTTTCGATATTTTCTTTACTTTGGATTTATTCGGTTTATAGTCCTCAGATTGCCTTTTTAAAAATGATATTAGGGTTAATAACCTATAAGTAGATATAATTATCTACTTACGTCAACATTTTTATTTTTGGATACCATCATCCTCAACATTCTAATTTCATGCACAACTCTGAAGATAATATAAAAAATGATCCCAATAAATTTTGGGCTTTCATCAAAAGTAGAAAAGGGTTGGCCAGTGTATCTGAAGAGATGTTCTTTGAGGGATCTTCCCTAAACAATCCCTCTGATATACTAAATGCATTTGCCAATTATTTCGGTCAATCTTATAATGAGTCCTCATTAGATATCGAGGAACATCACATTGAGACCGATATACCTAACAATAACCCTATTGTTAGCATAAACTCTTTCAGTGAAGATGACGTTATTCGGGCTCTAAAATGAATTAAACCCAAAATGACGACCGGTCCTGATTCCATTCCAGGTTTTTTATTAAAGGATTGCGCTATCATCTTTGCATATTCTCTAACTTTAATTTTTAACTTAATCTTAAAAAACTGCCCATTTCCTGACCTATGGAAATATTCCAAAGTATGTCCCATCTTCAAAAACTGAAACAAACTGGATATTGAGAACTTTAGACCAATCTCTGTAATTTGTAACTTCTGTAAAGTCTTAGAAATATTACTTCATTATAGAATATATCATTCAATTAACACCAAAATCTCTATTAATCAACATGGATTTATGAGAGGGCGTTCAACAACAACAAATTTATTCTGTGTAACTCAATATATTTCTGAATCCTTAGATGAATGTGGGCAGGTAGATGTCATATATACCGATTTATCCAAAGCATTTGATAGACTTGATCACCAGTTGTTACTTAATAAATTTAAAAAAAAATCGGCTTCTCATATTCTTTGCTCCTGTTGTTTAAATCTTATTTAATGAATAGGAGTCAGTACGTTGCATTAAATGGGTTCAAATCGATCGAATTTGCTGCCACATCTGGAGTTCCCCAGGGATCTATTCTGGGGCCCTTGCTTTTTTAACATATTTATTAACGACATAGTGAACGAAATTAATTTACCTCACCTTTTATATGCCGACGATCTAAAAATTTCCACAGTAATTGATGAAACCGATGACTGTTTTCAACTTCAGACTTGCCTTTACAAAATAAACATCTGGTGTATAGTGAATAAATTATTCATGAATCCTAGTAAATGAAACGTAATGTCCTTTTCTTTAAAAACATCAACTTTTATTTTTGCTTAGAGGTTAGATAATATCATACTTCAAAGACCTATAACATTTCGGGACCTCGGCGTAACTTTTGATAGTAAATTATCCTTCACTGATCATATCGATACCATTGTGTCTGAAGGCTCCAAAGCCCTTGGATTGATCGTTCGTACTAGTCGAGAGTTCACTAATACTGATACTCTGAAAATTCTTTATCAATCCTTCGTCAGATCGAAACTTGAGTACGCATTGCTAATTTGGAGTTCCAGTTATGATGTTCACAAGAATAACTTGGAGGCAGTTCAACATAAATTTCTTAAATTACTGTGGTTCAAATCCGACGGTACCTATCCAGTGATTGGTTTTCCGCAACGTAACTTGCTTGAAAGATATTCTATGACTACTCTTGAGGATAGGCGTACGTACTTTTCTCAAGTATTTTTGTTTAAATTACTACACAATGATTTTGACACACCCAAAATAATTAGTAAACTTAATTTTCACGTTCCCAGATTAACCTCTCGTAATCACCAAGTTTTCTATTTACCTACGTCGCCTACCAACGTACTAAATAATTCACCTTTATATATGATTTGCAGTACTTCTAACAAATTATGTAGCGACTTCGATATTTTTAATTGCAGCCTTAGTGACATAAAACAAAGTGTTCTAAATTAAATAATCAGTGATTGTCTTTGTTTTTCTTAATTTACTTTGAATCACATATGTGTATATATGTATATATAGTTTTTATATTTAAACATTTTCCATGTTATTTTTTTCTCTCTCTCTTCGTATCATTAGTTATTCATAGTTTTTACTTTCTTTCTATGTTGTTGTATATCATGTAATTAATGCTTTGTATGCCTTTATTCCTGTTCTGTAATTGGGTATCTTACCTGCTGAACAGTGTATGCAATAAATAAAATAAATAAATAAAATAAAATAAACATTGAGTAATGGCTCCAAAGTGACGATGGCTTTTATATTTTTGATTTTTGCTGGAAATATGCTAACGATACAGTTTCCGTGGAGTGCCTTGTTCTCTTCTCATTGCACCATTTTTCAAAGCGTATGTACACTGTCTCATATTGAGATTTGGACTTAGCAGGTAATAGAGCATCAATTGCTATTCTTGCAGACTCCTCTATGTCGGATGCAACACTGTCACTATTCTCGGTATCTATATCACTCATAGTTACTTAACAGTAATAATAAAAACACAATAAATAAAGGTTGTTTAAACTTTGCGAGGTTTGAGCGTCGCTTGTAAACAATAATTAATAAAAACAAACTTTTATCACCTTAGAAACGGTGGTATGGTGTGATTACGAATTCAAAATATCATACTGTGGCATTTGATAGAATTGATTTTTCAAAGAAACGTCAAGATGCAAATTCATAATATTTTGACATTTTGAATGTCAAGATACTTAATATTTTTCGATAACTTTTTTTTAATATTTGTACGTTCATAGAGAAAAAAATCTTGTATAATACTTGTGTGAAAATGAGTTTTAGGCATTTGTATGAGTTACACAACTCGGCTGCGCCTTGTTGTGTAACTTTCAAACGCGTGCCATAAACATGCATTTTTCATGCTCGTATCATGAATAGCTATTTTAGATGGAAACACATTTCAATCATGCCACTTTTTCCTATAAAAAATGAATTTGCAAAGGTCAAGAGTAAAATTTGCAAAAAACATACTGTCATAATTTGACTGTCCTTTCACTTTCAATGTTACTCATAGTAACCACCTTCTTTCAATGGTTTTTGAAAAACTCAAATAGAAAAAAGTAAGTATGTAAGTAATTGGTTGCCGAAACATTGCCTATTGACATCCGGTACCCGGCATTTGCAAAAACCACTACCCGGTGCATCCCTACTACACACTATTAACTATAGAAAAATTTAACATTTTCCGCTAAGTTAAGATTCTACCACATCTCAGATGTACTGTAACATTACTAAAAAGTCATATTTATTTATAATCATTTGTTATAAGTTTTCTGAATAAAGAGTTATGCAGCTCAACTCTAAATTCTAGTCAGAATAATTTTTACATGCATTTTAAAATGAGAGAATGGACGATTTCATGAGGAAAAAAATCTATATACTGAACTATGGCCAAATTGATGGGCTGACATATGCAAGACACCTCTTGGTGCGATTTAATCAATTGATAGAATCAATTGACGTAAAGATGAGTTTTCAAAAAGCCACCTAGTTCCCGGATTAGAAAATTACTATCACAATGTAATTTGGTTCCTAACCATAAAAAGTAGACGATCAAGTATACTGCAAACATTGTATGTTCTTCGGTCTCGATTAAAACAGAGAGACAAATAATGATATGAGAAGAGAGCTGGGTGTGTTTCATCCTAAATAAAATAGTTTTTAAAAATTTGAGAATATAAATTTACCATATCTAAAATGAAACTTCATTTATATTACCTGTTGACATTTTGGTCATCCGTTTTAATTTCAATTTCTTCTTGAACCAGTAATTTTTGTTCCTCCATTTCAACATCCTTCTCTTCATAGAACATCTGTCCTAATTTAAATGTATAATCTTTGTTACCCATTTTCCTCTCATCAGCATTTTCTATTTCTTCACAGAATAATTGTTCTTCTACCTTGATTTTATCAATCGTGATATCATCTACCTCACTTGTTATTTCATCTTTTATTGTAAACTGTAGTAAATTACTTAACTCTATTTGACCTTTACTGTTTATATCTAGACTGTTACGATACTTTCCAATTTTGTCTTCTGCAAGAAAACAGGTAGTCACAAAACCAAAACAGTGTTCTAGAGCGTCACGGCAGGAGGGACAGATTACAGGTTTCTTGATGGTGCTTAAATCCTGTCAATCAAGAAACAAATGTTGAAAATTAAATCATATATGAAGAAAGCGATACTTGGTTAGAGGTAAACAGGTATAGTCAGATAAGCATGGGAAAACTGCCCCCCATAGGAGGGCTTATTAAAAACTGTATCAAGACTATAAGTAAATCGTGTATTTTATTTTCGTTTGCCACTTTACAGTTGTTCTGGAGATATTTTAACAAAACTTAAGAAAGGAAAACTTAGCAAGATGAAACAAAAACTATATGAAACCCAACATTCTAGAGAATATACCACATATTTTTTATGTACGTCCCTAATAAGTTGTAATCATAATAATAATTGATGTTTTTGAGGAGAGGCTTTGTAATATTTCAAGGTACAATGTATAATATTAACAGAAAAAAATCTTCCCCATGTAAATTCACGTAAATCATGAGTAAAAAACGCGCCGCAAACGAAACAACTTGTTATGTACAAAGATGTATCTGATAATCAGACCCCGGCTCAGAGGTAGTTATGATGTAAAAGCCAGAGTCGGTTTTGCGCAATATGAACTATATAAACATTTTCATGAGCAATAATACAATATTTTACGGTATGATTATATCTAGTGAATTCCGTAATATTTAAAGGTAAATGGCCTCGAAACAGTTATAAGTCATACTTTGATGCACTTATTGTTAGATGCACAAACACAAACGCCAGTGGCGGCTCGTCAGGGGAGGCAGGGGAGGCTGAGCCTTCCCTTGGAAGAACCACCATATCTTCAAAAGTAATATCTTAAGAAATTTCTATTAGGTATATCTCAATTTTCAATATTTTTTATTGTTTATTATTCATTAATTAATTTTCAGTTTATATATAACATTTTTGCATTTCCTTTCCACAAACATACCTATAACGTTACAGTCCGGATAGTCTTTGTATGCATATTTCCCGGTCCGCCGGTCTTTTACTGAATGAACACTGCGGTTCGCTGGAGGCTAATACGAAATAGCTTCCAACTTTACCGCATTTACTTTAACATGAATGACCTTGAATTTCTTTGCGCTGTGTAGAATATCAACACTTGGAATAGCCAAGTATGAGGCTAGCTTCTAGATCTCAGTTCTTTATAGCGCATGTGCACAGCTCATTCAAGAGTCAGGTGATTCACAAAGAAAACGAACTGACGACTGACAGTTGCGTTTAGCCGGTTATAAGAACAACTTGACGTATAAATACATAAAACATTTGATAGGCGGGCTAGAAATAAGTGCTCTAGGTGAAAATATTCCCAACAACATGTCTTGTCGTCCAGACGTGGTGGATTATTTGTTATTAAATGGATTTACTACTCTTATTTATGACGAAAAGGTAAGAATTAAAAGAAATGCCAGGCCTACACCAGCAATGCTTTCGTTAGTTTTTAAAAGTGGTAAACAAAACAGAGAGTTTTGTGATAACAATTATAAAAAAGTCGAGTGGCTAACGGCATCAACAGTTAGAAACAAATTATATTGTTGGAGATGTTTATTATTTACCAATGATCAATCCTCAATTTGGGGCAGGGCCGGGTTTAATAATTTGCAAAATTTGTCGCGAGGTTTAGAAAGGCACGAAAAATCCCAGGAGCACATTTCATCTTACATTAAATTCGAAATGTTTGGTAAACAAAATATTGTAAATTTCTTGGATTCTGCACATAAGAGATAAATAGAACATGTTAACGAAAAGGTCCGTGAGAATAGGGAAATATTGAAGAGGTTAATAGATGCCGTTATATAGTTATCTTCACAAGAAAATTCTTTCCGAGGACGTGACGAAATACGAGAATCGTGCAATAAAGGAAATTTCAAAGAGCTGGTAGATTTTTTAAAAACTTATTACCCAAAATTAGAGAACTTTTTGAATAACGCCACTATTTTTTGAGACAATTCTGGTAAGCTTCTGTAGAATGATCATTTTCAGCACTTAAACGCATAAAAACATTTTTACTAGAAACAAAAAACAAGACCGCCTTTCAAATGTATCGCTTATTTCAATAGAAAAACGTTTTTTGTCAGAATTGAGGAAACACGATTCATTTTATGATGAAATAATCAACCATTTTGCTAGTTCCAAAAATCGCAGGTTACCACTCATTTATAAAAATATTCAGGCTTTAAAGCAGAGATTAATATAGGTAGTTGTTATTTTAGAAAAAATATTTATTTGTGTTATTTATTTTTTAGGAAATATTTTTTATAATTCTCCATAATATAGAGTTCCGCGGTTATATATTTTTTTATATAACTTCTTTCTCATAACTATTTTAATTTCTATTAAAACTTATAATTTTACACGCCTGGCAGTGATAATGAATACAATTTTTTGTTTGTAGAAAAACACTTTAATTTTTTTACCAAAACTATTTTTATTTTTATTAAAAGTTATATAATTTAATTACAAGTGGGATAGTAGGACTCCTTTGGATACCGATACTCGAGTCGTAGGAACGAGAATTTCATGAGAATGATTTTTTCATCTCATATTTTCTATTTCCTTTTCATTCTATTCTTTTATTAGTTCTATTCTCTCAAGTCGTGAATCGGTATCCTGGCGAACAACCCACGGCAAAAAAATGTAATGCGCCGTTGTAAATACCTCAGGGGTGGTGGGGAAATGTACAAATTGTAGTCATATTGCACATCAGTTGTCTTTCAGAATATCAAGCCTCCTCTGCAGACAATATCACGAGCCGCCACTGACAAACGCCTAGTAACTATACCTTATTAGGATAATAAAAATACATTATTTGCACTTGTTCTAAATCGTTCGAAATAAAACTTCGGCGCCTGTCACTGAATATCCCACTTGTGTTGTGAAAAAGGATCGTTCAACCGTTCAACGGCGCATATTTAAAATAAGTATAGTTTCTTATATTGATTATTGTTTGAAGTGTCAAGTTGAACATTTAGAATCCTCAGTTAATTCATGTAAAGTTACTAAGAATAGTGAGATTTATGTAATAAATTATACTGTTAGTAGAAATTTTGGCATTAATCAACACCTAGAAATAAAATTGGACCATAAATCCATAGCAAATAACATTAAAAATAAAAGACAATAATTGGTGAGGTTATGTTAAGTTTTTGATGAGTGCTTAAAGAAACAAAAATGTTATAATGGAATGCAATTCCTGTAAAAATACAATAACAGATGATAAACAAGAAGTCATTTGTGCCGTATGCAAGAAATATTTATGTCAAAAATGTTCAGAATTAACAGTCACTGAACTGCGTTGTTTAAACTTAAAAACCGAGAAGCGGTTAAAATTTGTCTGCAAAGCATGTGAACTAAGGGAAGAATCAAATGATGAAATAAAAAATATGTTAGCAGAAGTTTTAAATATAGTAGGAGAACAAAATGATAAAATATGTAGATTGGAAAAGACGATACAAGAATTGCAAAAAGAGTTAAATTCAAGTGTCATGAAGCAGAAAAAGGAGAAAGATGAACATGCTGGATATGCCCAAGCATTAAAAGAACCAGCTCTGATTATAAAACCAGTTATTGAGCAGAAGTCAGGAGAAACCATAAAAGAGCTCAAAAATAAAGTGAACCCGACAGATTTAGCAGTAGGAATACGAGAACTTAAAGGTATAAGAAATGGGGGAGTAGTAATCAACTGCACAGATAAAAAATCTTTGGAAAAAATGAAGGATAAGGTAATAACAGAGATGGGAGATAAATATAGTGTAAACACATCAGAACTGAAAAAACCAAGGTTGATGATAATTGGGGTAGAACTGGAGTACATTAATCAAGAGGTTAAGGAGATTATCAAGGCTATAGGTGAACAAAATGATATATCTAGTGGTGTGACTGGAATAAAAATAGTAAAGAAATATGCTAAAAAAGAGAAAAGAAATTCTGGTAATGTGATACTTGAAGCGGAACCAGAACTGATAAAAAAGTTGTTAGAAAGGGAAAAAATACATATTGGATATCGTTCGTGTAAAGTGTATGAGCACTATTCCATTATTCGCTGTTTTAGATGTGGAGCGTTTGGTCATATAAAAGGGGACTGTAGAAATGAACAAATATGCTTCAGGTGTGGAGGTATTAATCATATGTCAAGAGAGTGTGAATCTGAGGTAGAAGAGTGTGCAAATTGCAAAAATACAAACAAAAAGTAATTTAAGGATTAATGTAAACCATTCAATAAACAGTATAAACTGTCCATGTTATATACGTACTAGAGATACAGTAATTAAAAAGACAAAAAGTTTAGAATAGCAATTAAAAGAAACGACGGATGTGTGTTATCTAAATATTGAAGGCTTCACTACACATAAAGATGAACTGGAGCAGTTAATCATATGTTGTGATCCAATTATAGTTTGTCTCTCAGAAACACACATTACAGAAGATATTTTACCAAGTGAAGTAAGAATAATTGGATACGTTGCTGAAACTTGTGTGTCATCTAGCCGTCACACAGGTGGTGTTAGTCTATATATAAAAAATTCCGTTAAATACATTAAAGTTTGTGAAGAAGTCCTGGATAAAAACTGTTGGATATTGGGAGTTAAAGTGATAGTGAACAACAAATCTTTTATTATATTAATTATATACCATTCTCCTAATGCTAGTCATAGTGACTTTTTAAGAAAACTCGAAAGTACTATTAATGAAATTGACATAGGCAGCAGTGAACTCGTAATTACGGGGGATTTTAATATAGATATGGCAGTAAAAGTATTTTATACAATGAAACTCGAACAAGTCATTAGCAGGTTAGGGTTGTATCAAATAGTAAAGCAGTATACTAGAATAACAAGACTGAGTGAAACGAAAATTGATCTCGTAATTACAAATAATAAAGACCTTGAACATGAAGTATGTCACACTCCAAAAATAACCGATCATGGCATTATAAAAATAAAGTTAAACATCAGGTATGCAAAAAGTACAATTAAGTGCATAAGAAGAAGAAACTTTAAAAATTTCAAAGAAGAGGATTTTCAAGCGGAACTTTTAGCTCTTCCATGGGATAATAGCACAAACGATGTAAATAATATTTCTGAGATTTTTATTGAGCAAATACATCAATGTGGAAACAGCTGCCAATAAATTTACAAGTTTTAAAAGTCTGTCAATGGCTCATCTAAAGGAGATAATAAATTCAATTCCAAATAAGAACAGTAGCACGGATGACATCACAATCAAGATTCTTAAACTTTCTTTTGAAGTAGTTGGAAACAGACTATTAGATGTTCTTAATGTTTCGTTGAGTGAAGGTAGTGTTCCGGACAAATGGAAAATTTCAACAGTAATTCCCATAGAAAAAGTTGTTCACACCATCAATGCTGAGGAGTTCCGCCCAATAAATATGTTACCATCGTATGAAAAAGTTCTAGAACTTGTTGTAAAAGAAGAAATCTTAGACTTTATAGAAAATAACAACGTATTAAGTAAATTTCAAGTCGGCTTCAGAAATAAGAGTTCATTCAAACAGTGTTAGTAAATTGGAAAAAAACACTTAACGAGAAACACTATGTTATAGCTGTGTTCTTAGACCTTCGAAGAGCTTTCGAAACAATTGATCATCAGTTGTTAATAAAAAAACTACATAAAATCGGATGTGAAGGAGTAGTATTAAATTGGTTTAGATCGTATTTATGTGCAAGAAAACAAAAAACAAGGTTTAATCATGTATCTTCGGAAAACGATGAAGTAACAAATGGAGTTCCACAAGGATCTGTGTTGGGTCCTATATTGTTCATAATTTTTATTAATGACATTGTTGCTACATTAAAACAGCATAACCCTAATATTAACATACAGATGTTCGCAGATGATACACTTATTTATGTAATGGGTGAAAGTATATCTGATATGACAAATGAATTAAATAATGCTTTAAAAACTATACATAGGTGGTTAATATCAAATTCACTGGCTTTAAATGTAACTAAAACAAAATGTATGATATTAAGTAATCGATATAGCTCTGGTATAGATAGGAATTCTGTGGTAGTAAAAATTAATGATACAAGAATTGAATGTGTTCATGAAATTAAATATTTAGGAGTCATCATTGATCAACATTTGACATTATTAGATCATGCGACATATGTGATAAAAAAAGTTGCAAAAAAAATACATTTTTTACGTAGGATTAGTTATTACCTAAGTCAGTGGTCGAAAGTACTAATTTATAACACCATAATTGCACCCCATTTTAATTATTGTCCCTCTTTAATGCTAATGTTCAGTAGTGAATCATTCAGAAATCTGCAGTTACTACAAAATAAAGCCATGCGAGCAATTTTAGGATGCAATTTTTTAACACCAATACGATTTATGTTAAATACTTTACAGTTCATGCCTGTTTATCAAAATGTAATTTTTCATTCTTTTGTTTTGATTTTTAAAATTGTGAAAGGCTTAGCTCCAAAACATCTTTTAGATAATTGTGTTTTTGTTGGAGATATACATAATTATAACACTCGAAACAACCACAACTTCTACATCGAAAATACTTTAACTGACTATAGCAGAAATCATCTTTTTTCAAAGGGTTTGCAACTTTATAATCGACTGCCAGTTTCAATAAAAAATAGTAGTAATCTATCTAGTTTTAAGAGAGAATGTGCAATTTATGTTAAAGCAACTTTTTAGTAAGTAAGGGCTAGGTATTCATTGAAATTATTATTTTTTTTTGTCTTATGTTTATAATTTGTTGTATCTTGTTAGCAATGCTAAATAAAGGCTATATATAATAGATGGCAGATTTATGTCCGGCATTGAACAGTCCACTTCTTTGCCACACACAAAAATGTTGAAAAACCGGGGTTGTTTCTTAACACTGTTATGTATCCAATTTGTATTTCACTCAGCAATATCCCCTGAGACTCTAAAAATATATTGACGTAGATCAAATACCTGTAATGTTTATTACATCAATTACTGTATACTGATCTGTTTCCAGCTTATGTTGAACGTTGCGTATAGCTAGAGAGATCCGTGAGAAATATCCATGTAAATATGCTAAATTTTAGTTTTTATAACGTTCAGATGAAACTTGTTTTAAAATGTTCAAATTGCATGTCCACGAAAGTGTTTTTTCACAGCTGGCATAGAAAAGTTCTACAACGTTAAACCGCAGTACAAGAAAATCTTTAATCTACGAAAGTACTGTTTCATTTAATGGAAAGCCACTCGATGCCATAACAAATCACGACACATTTTCTTCTATTAAATGTACTGACAAGTCAGTAGTGTTGACTCCATAATGCTTATGTGCACATGAAACAATCTCACATGGCATTGGTCATTGTGTAATAAATTAATAATAATTGTTGGACCTTTTTTATTTCAAATGCTTTCTGTATGTTTGAAGTCTTCTGCAAAATATAAAACGCAATCTGCTATTTATTTTACTATTAATATTGTTTACTGTATCCTATTTGCTGTCGTAAAAAAGCAGAAAGAGAGTGACAAGCGTGGCGGTGACTTTGTAGTGTCAAAAATTCTCCTTATATTTTTTTACATTATAGTGCCTTATATTACGTGCAAAGACAAAAATTATATTTTTAATTGAAAATTGTTTAATATAGTTGGAAGAAACATAGGGCAGATGTTTACATTTCCTTAACTGATATAAAAAGTTGAAGCGGCGTATGCCGTTTAAAGTGCGAGTTTTTTGTTTTCGATTAGACAATCAGATCGACGTGCGATGCTGCAGGTATATATAATGTACGGCCGTAGTCTGGTGTTTTTTATCCACCAGTTTCAGTAAACATCTCTTACATCTACTTGCTCAACAACACCAAATAAATAATTTCTCCAAATCAATAATAAATTATTTATTTATTATTTTATGAGTTTTATGCCATACTTTTTATTTCTTACCGCAAAAGTAGGTATTTGTTTCCTATAAATAATGTATTTATTTGCTTATGTGAATCATACAAAACATTATATTTATCTGTGTGTGAAGACCGTCTCTGGCATAACTACTTTTGCGCCGGGCTCTGCTGAGAATGAACCATTTTATCATATCATATTAAGTTATGTTTTTGACCAAACAGAATTTTGATGGCAAATAAAAGGTGGGAATAGTGAGAAATAAGTAATTGACGTCGTTGATTCCATATTCTCGACATTGAATAGTAGTCTGGCGACCTAACCTAATAGGTCAACTATACCTGTTTAACTTCTTTTGCATGTCAATATGATGTGTCAAAAAAACACCATTTACAACTCAGTGAACTTTCACTAGTTTAGAAATAGTCTCATGATATAAAATGGAAAATCCAAACAATCTTTACACTACTGCAAGCATTACATCTGTTGTTATGGAACCAACAAGAGCTTTAAAGGAATTATTGATGCGATATGTAAAAACAAATACTTAGCAATTTGACAAATCTACTGAAGAACGTAAAAAGATGGAATGTAAAACACACATCAAAACAAATAAAATCCCTGAACACCAATCCTTTAAAACCAAAATTGCCACATATACAGTTCTCTATTTGCTTCAGAAATTTAGATCATTCGCATTTGAATTACTGCAGTCCAGATTTAGACAGCGATTCACGTTCTATTAGGTAGGTATTTATACGAAGAATTTGTACATGGCGCCCTGAGGCACCAATGTTTCGTGTATTTTGCATGCATGCACTGTTAATTTTATTCTTATGGCAGATGTATCTATCAAATAACGGCGGTTTGGCAAATAGCAGTGGTAGTACTATTAGTAATAAAACTGCTTAATCGGTTACTCTACAGAAATATGTCCTGCCATTGGAATGGACACATACTATAGGTAGAACCATAAGAAATTACGTATGTATCGAAAATGTATCTCAATGTGTTGCAAACTGCTCCCATTATATATATATAGGAACAGGCAAACTTGCCAGAAATGCTTTTCAAAAATATTTCTTACATTTTTCATGAAATCATTCACTCACTAATCCATTTTATTCTTCAACATTATATAATGTTTAATAATGTTCAATATGATAAATAGTGATACGTACCAATTCTGGAAGACACTGTTTGATCATTTTCGTGAACATAAGGTCTCCCTCTCCAGCATCAACGCATATAGAAAAACAATTTTTTACTAGACCCACGCACAATCCACATACGTCCTGATCTTCCAAAATTCCAGTGCCGTTTTCATGTTTTCTAAGATAGAACTCTTTTAGATCTAGTTTTACATCATCCTTGTCGTTAACAAATGGAACTATAGGATCATGTGCATAGAAGCACACTGCTTTAAAATCAAAACATTTTGTAAGCATTTCTGTACAGTCTATACATATTATGGGCCTTCGTATTGCAGTTATAAAATCCTAAAACAAAATTCGTCTAAAACATCAAACGGCAAAAACGGGTCATAAATTTTAAACTGAATCAAATTTATTCATCTGTCCTCTTATGAACGTTATTTTCGACTTACTATTTTTGATAGAACTATATCCAAGACATTTTTCATATCGTCTCCTATAACCATAAATTCATCACATATTTTTAAACAAATTGCACATATTTTTTCTTCCGTCCCCATTTTCTATAGAACATGGAAAACGTTTACGACAGATTTACAACAAAAGGCAAAATGTAAGTAATGTGTGTGAAGTTAGCAACGTGGAAATAAGTTTTGAGGCAAAATTGAAAACTATTACAGCCAGTTCTTCAATGTTGAGTTAAAGTTCGAGTTAGACATAACTCTTACAGCCAGTTTTTCAACGTTGAGTTAAAGTTCGAGTTAGATAACTCTTACTCGCACCTTAACTCGAGGCTAAAGTTACAACTGTTTTTCATTACTATTTCTCATTCGAGTTAGTTAACTCGAGTTGTTTGAAATATTTTATTATGTTGACATGAGAAGTATGAATTTTAACCATATTTTCGGAATTTTACACAAGTATTCTAATGTCTTCTATAGTTCTGTGATGTTAAAAATGTTACATTAACCTTACTTTCTGTGATGTTATTTGTAAAATGTAATATTTATATTTTTGTTTATATAATTTACTTTAACGAGGTCACTTTAATGATGGTCTGTTGATCGGCAATAGTGGCCATCCTGTGAAACCCTACCTTATGACTCCTCTTGTGTGGATCAGAAATAATACTGAGAATTTATTTAATTAATACCACATCAGAACGAGAAACAGTGGAGAGGAGCATTAGCACTAAGGCTGCGCTTTAAAATGGATACCATACAGACAGTTGCGGCTACAACAATTTTCCACAACATAGCATGCGATGAGAGGGAACCAGTTCCCTCATGTAAAATAAACATTGCATGTTAATTTTATACAACACAAGATAACAAATACATATTCGTAGAATACAAAATAATATCTTGCACATCTTTTAATATATTATCTACAGTTCTTGGATGCAAATGAAATCGCGCAAAAAAATTGTGTCGATCCCATTCTTCCATGTGGTTTGGCCTATATCTGATTACATTGGGTCTTCTAGCTTTCTCATCACTGCTGTGAGCATTTACATTAGTCATAATCCATTATGTGTTTGAAAAATATCATAATTTATTTACACCATAAAATAATTTTAGGTTAGTTTTAAGCCGAAATTTGTAATTAACTCATACCTCGTCTAGAGTTATCTTAACCTCGATTTAACTCGAGGTTTCAAGTTAACTCGCATTTGAAATACGCAACAGTGCGCTTAATCCAGAGTTAACTCCAGTACAAGAGTTAACTCGACATTGAAAAACTGGCTGTTACTCGCAGCTTAACTCGAGGCTAAGTTCGAGTTAACGTTACAACTGTTTTTCATTCGAGTTAGTTAACTCAAGTTGTGTGAAATATTTTGTTTTATGTTGATATGAGAGGTATGAATTTTAACTATAATTTCGGGATTTTACACAAGTATTCTAATGTCTTCTATAGTTCTGTATCTGTGATATTAAAAATGTAATAGTCATAGGTTTATAGGTTATAGTAACCTAACTTTCTAAGATATTATTTGTATAATGTAATGTTTTGCCTTATTTAAACGAGGTCACTTTAATTATGGTCTGTTGATCGGCGATAGTGGCTATCCTGTGAAACCCTACCTTATGCCTCTTGTGTCGACCAAAAATAATGCTGAGAATTTATTTAATGAATCCCACATCAGAACAAACACAGTGGAGAGGAGCTTTGGGGTCTGGAAAAGGAGGTGATCAGCATTAGCACAAGAGTTGCGCCTTAAAATGGATACCTTACAGGCACTTGGTAGCTACAGCAGTTCTAGACAACATTGCATGCGATGATAGAGAACCAGTTCCCTCATGTAAAATAAACATTACATGTTAATATTTATACAACACAAGATAACAAATACATATTCGTAGGATACAGAATAATATGTTGCACTTTCTTTAATATATTTTTTACACTTCTCGGATGTAAATGGAACCGCGGAAAAAATAGTGTCGATCCCATTCTTCCAAGTGATTTGGCGTCTATCTGATTACCTTGGGTCTTCTAAGTTCCTTATTACTGCTATAAGCATTTACATTAAAATCATAATCCATGTGTTTGAAGAATAACACAATTTAATTACACCATAAAATAATTTTAGGTTAGTTTTAAGCCTAAATTTGTGATTAACTCATACCTAACCTAGAGTTATCTTAATCTCGATTTAACTCGAGGTTTCAAGTTAACTCGCATTTGAAATACGCAACGGTGCCCTTAATCCAGAGTTAACTCCAGTACAAGAGTTAACTCGACATTGAAAAACTGGCTGTAGGAGTGATGCTTTTTTTGAGCAGATGAGGACATGATTAAAAAAGGAAATTAAAAACTAAAAATGAAATTAAAATCCTTGAAAAGTTTTACTAACAAAATTTCTTTTGATAACAAAATATTTTCATTTTTCATGGTCCATTTAAATATTGTCAATTTGATTTTTCTGATTTCAGAAATCTTATGTTCGTTTCAACTATTTTTTTCATCTTGCGAAATCATATTAATTTGTACTTTTTGATAGTACAGTGCAATACTATAATTTAGTACGAAAATATCGCAATATGAGAATAAATGGAAAAACTGGAATGAATAACAGAAATATGTTAAGTTCCTATAAAGCTCTTTTATTTTAAAATTCCCGCCAAACGTCGTGTTGTTTGAGATGTAGGAATTTCGGTTAGTTGCTGTCAAACTGTGGGGAATTCAATTTGGCAGCCCTGTGGTTATTGCATTGCATCATTTTTATTTCGTCCGCCCACTAGTCACTTTTAACGGCTCTGTTAACGACTATGAAAGAAGGTACCAAAAATTGGTAAGTCTAATTGATTTATTAATATATAAGTATTTAGATCAATATTTTATTCTAGATAAATTTGGTGCTGCTTATAGCCTATATATAATAAATATACTACCATCCACCTTATTTGGCTCTGTTAAAATTCTGTGGGAGATCACCTGTAAACCTGAGTATGTAGTTTTTAGTTGTTTATCATGGAGCGAACTTATTCACTTAAAAGAAGATTGTTGGTTAAACATTATAAAAAATTGAAAAGAAAAAGTACCTACTCAGTGTGTTAAACGAAGTGTTAAATATGGTTCGACATATGATGAACAAGTGGAGGTGATAAAACTTGTAATAGGTAAGGATTGATACATCAAGTAATAAAAACATCAACAAACTTGTAAAGCATATTTAGGGATTTCAGTAAATTAATATAAGGAAAAAACTAATAAAGATACTTTTTGAGGAAAATTTACAATTTTGTAACTTATATGCCTTATTTGTTATATTTTTTCTGAAATTACGCTGTACATACGTACAAAAACTTTTATATATCGTCAATGTTCAACCTAATAAACCTGCTTCTAACCGTAAATCCTAATGCATCTTAACCCATAGCCATTTTCTTTACTTGAATTCTGTAATAATATTGGCAAAAAATATAACGTTATACTTATAATAATGTTATTAATCTGGTAGCATTAGTCACAACATATATTTCTGCTTCTCTCGGTCTTTGGTATTATTTGTAGAATTGATCATTCATATAAAGAGGAGTTCTTAAAATTTTCTTAAATGAACAACCTTTCAAATGCAAAAGTCGGTTAAATAAAAAAATGTTCACATTTAACTGTGATATTTTTTTAAATAGGGCACCAAGAAAATTATAACAATTTATTATAAATATAAGCTTAATTGCCATCAGGTGGCAGTCTTAATATGTTTTGCCAAGATTTCATCTAAAATGTTAATTTTTCTTTTATTTGCACAGGGGCTGCTGAAGTCGCTAACGCTTCAAAGTCTTGGAAGGACACCGAAATGGCTATTGCATCGTGATTGAAGAGAGCAGAAGAAAGAACAGAGAGGGTGTCAAAAAAGAGAATATTAGAGAATAATATAAACTAAGATAATTATAAAAAGACGAAGTGTGCAAAACGCTAAGAGAAGGTGAGATATACATTTTTCTTACGTTATGTTGCACACTTGGCTTATTTCTTATAATATAATATTCAATAATATGACTTAATGTATATATAACTATATTATACTGTACCTGCTAGGTATTATAATATATAACTTTTAAATCTCATAAAAATTGTATTTTTGACACTTGACACTTGAATTTGTAGAGTAAGAGGTTAATTTTAAAAAAATGCAAATGCCATAATTTATTTTTCAATAGCACAATAGAAATAAAATGTTCGCATAAATTTGTCATTTGGTGTTGATAAATAAAAATACCAAGTATTAAAATCAATCTATTTGTCTAATTTTTCTAGATGGTATTGTATACTGTCATTTTTTTGTCTTTTTGGCCTTTCTAACCACATTTATTCCCTTCGAAATAGAATTCAATCACTGGATTCTATTTCGAAAGAAATGCATGCTGTTAGAAAACCCAAAAAGGAACATAAATACCCTCTACTGTGAATACACCTTAAAAGTGGTGGAGGGGAAGGTACTTATATGTTTTGCATAGTATGACCCAACAACATTTTCAGGACGTCCTCTCTAGATCTACATTCGTCCCACATAAGTCCTGGGTTGGACGTCCTCGGGACACCCCGTTTTGCTGACACGGAACGTCCCTCAAACGTCCTCAGTACGTTTTAGGTCGGTAAAGTACGTTCTCGGTACGTTTTCATGTCCTCTGGGTATGTACTTGGGAAGTTTTTGGGATGGCCATGTGCTATTAGGGAATATTCCCAAATAAAGTAACTGTATTTCATGTGCAATGCAATCAAATTAGAGCACGCGCTAATTCAATGCAATGAAAAATATTGCCATCAACTGATCGAAATAGCTCAATGCATGTCCCATATGAACATAATATACATTGCTTAACTGAACAACATCCACTATTCGCATAACGTAAGTAAGTATTTTAAAGAAAGCCATTGCACTTGATTTTATTAATGCACAAATTGTACACGTTAATGCTGAAAGGGAATATTATGTTTAAACTGGATACTCAACTACAAGTAATAAATGCACTCTTTAATGTAGAATTCACATGAAGGACAATAGCCCAGAGGGAAGCGTACTAGACTACCAAGGGAGAGGCCGATGGTTGAACTCGCACAGCCCACCGATTTCAAAGTGTTTAAAATTCTGTTACAGTGATATTTATAATAATTTATGTATATTCAAACCATTCCTAATTAATAAAAACGTAAAATGAATAAAAACCGAAAGATTAAATAATGTTCTCAAGTGAAAAATGTTTTTATTTTGGCCCGTAGTCGTTACATTAAGGTCATATTAAACGTTATGTTGACGTCAGCATTAAACCCAATTTGTATGTCAAATTGACGTCTGAAAAGGGTTCCTATTTGGGGCCATATTCGTCAAATTAAGGTATTGAATGTGACTGTGACATCAGAATACGTCATTAGGACGTGACATTTGACCGTCATTTAGACGTACATTGAACGTCGTTATATTGGGACTTATATGACGTAAATCATGACAAATAAATGACGGCAAATTGACGTCAGTGTGCTAGCTGGGACTAAATTTACATTTTCTAATCATATTAGTAAAGCATATTAAAAGACATTAGGGTCAGGATAAAATATTATTCTTCAGTAATTACTGACACATCAGTCTAAAAATTCATTAGTGGTGTAAAATAAAATAAGAAAAGTATATATCGTGTTTCAAACTCGCCACCCTTGTATTATTCTAGTCAAAAGTTTTGCTGCTCCACCATCGTCCACTGTATATAGAGAAGTGTTAATTTCTTAATATTATTTGTCTAGCTGAAAATCATATTGTCTAAACGTTATTTGTGGCATTATCTTAATTTTTTTCCTTGTTCAATTCTTTGGGACTTCCTGCCACATGTATGTTTTCTTTTTAAGCAGTGCTAGGGGAATCTACAAAATATCACAATTAACCAGTATGTTACTGGTAAATAACCTCCATGCCTGTGACTTTTACGTCAAAGGATCAGTTAAAGGTTGCTTTTTTTAAATAAACTATACAAATAAGTACAAAAACTTGAAATTAAATATTTCGCCGACGTTTTGGAAATCTATTCTGTTTCCTTTTCAAGGCTTTTTTTGAAAAATCTTTTTTGCTGTGTATGATAAATATGCAGCTCTAAGAATGTTTGTTATATTCAATATCCATACACAGCAAAAAAGATTTTTCAAAAAAGCCTTGAAAAAGGAAACAATAGATTTCCGAAACGTCGGCGAAATATTTAATTTCAAGTTTTTATACCTATTTGTGTTGTTTATTTAAAAAAAGCAACCTTTAACTGATCCTTTGACGTAAAAGTCACAGGCGTAGAGGTTATTTACCAGTAACATACTGGTTAATTGTGATATTTTGTAGATTCCCCGAGCACCGCTTAAAAAGAAAACATACATGTGTCAGGAAGTCCCAAAGAATTGAAGAAGAAAATCATATTATTTCGATGATTGGACATTACATTTTAATGAAATATGCAGAAATGATGGGAAGTAACATTTCAGAAGATTTTCATTCAATTACAAAACATAAAAATCAAGAAAGGAATTCCTTTTTTCGATTAAATGGGTAGTAAGTAAATAATTCTTTATTAGCAAGTTTCTGCTACAGCAATAAATACATAGGTGGATATATAACAAATGAATGAATAGATCAACAAAAGAAAAACAATAAATAACAAAACACTAGGGGTAAATATAATGTATACAACTGTCATTAAAATTTCTTAAACTTTAATATCACATATTCACATACAGCTTTTCTGAAATGTTTAATATTAATTAATTTAATGGCAAATCTTTACATACTATCAGACCTTTATGAAATAGTGAATTATGTGTTTTTTCTTTTTTTACTGTATGTATATACTATTATGTGTTCCAGTTGTGAATATCACTTCCAAACCTAATTCTCTTTGACATATAATTTGGTAACAAATTGAGAATAATTTATTTATAAATAAATAATATATTATTCAAAACTATACAAAGTGAGGTGCTATTATTGTCTAGTACACTGTTATCCTAGAGTACATTGATAAATTAACACTAATTCTATTGAAATAATTTTTTTATTTATTTTACCCATTAAATATTCTGCAGGTTTGCTAAATTTTAACTGTTCATCTATTATTATATTTACATTCTGTTACATATTCTAGACTCCGATCGAATATCTTAATATTTTTAGTGTCTTTTGTCCTTATTCCCAAAAATTATAACTTTAGTTTTTTTGCATATTTACAAACAGATAATTATTTTCCAACCAGATTTCCCATTTCTTTAATTCTTGCTGCATTTTCTCTGCTATACTATCACCATATACTGATATTAAAGTGTCATCGGCGAATATGTTAATCATGGTATCATTTTCAAAACACTGAAAAATGTCATTAATATAAGCTATAAATTGTAATGGGCCCAACACTGAACCCTGTGGAGCACCATATTTCACCTTTACTTTTTTGAAATATCGCCTCCAACTGTAGTTTGTTGATATCTGTCCAATAGACAATTTTTAAACCAGTTATTTGCTTTATCTACTATCCCATAACATTCTAATTTTCATATTAATAGGTCTCTATTTATTGTCTCAAATCCATAAACACTGTTACAATCACTTTATTTTGATTTAATCCTTGTTTCCATTTCAAAATTACTAGCTGAATAGACGACTCACACAAATGTTGATTTCTAAATCCACTGATTTTCATTAGTAAATATTTAATTTTCATTCAAATAGTCTAAGAACTGTTTCTTTATAAATATCTCCATAATCGGTATAATTAAAAATATTGACTAAACTTGCGCCAGCAGTGTCGCGGTGAGCTAAAACGGAATAAAACTTATTTACTTTTCTAGTAAGGGCAGTATATTAATAGGTCTATGTTCCTCACATTTTTTTGTATTAACCACCTTTTGAATTGGTACAATTTTAGACGTTTTCCATTGTAAAGGCACCCTGTCTCCTTCAATGGACTTACTAATTATTTTTAATACAGCTGTACTTCTGTTTGTTAAGATACTGTGGTTACAAAAAAACTCGAGGACAGACAGACGGACATTTGCAACACAATATGAAAATTTTGTCGATACAAGTCGTATTTATAGTTTTAGAAATGTGCTAATCAAATGCAATATACATTTGCGAAGACTAAGATAATTGGTAACAATTTAGAAAAAATGTTAGATATATGTATATCTGACATATAAATCAATACAGGTACAAAACTACTTACCACTGTCAAATTTGTTTCGAATCGGTTTCTGAAACACACCGTGAGGTGTGGTACGGTGCCCGTTTCAGTGGCGAGATCTCGATCGGCGTAGTTAAGTCACGCCGAGAGAGACCGTCACTTGGATGGGTGACCGTATCTCATTTCTCCGTCCTGGTCAAGTGGTGGAATAGCATTAGCTAAACTTCGCTAGGACGTTAAAATAAATAAGGCGATTAAATAAATAAAAAAATAAATAAAAAAATGCTACTTGGGCTCTAGTTATGAATGTCTCTGATGGGTCAATATGTGTCTTTTCAAAGCTCCCTTAAATTTTGTTACATACGAACAGCTTTCGCATCTGTATACTGTTACTTCTGAAAATTCTTGATGGGTCAACATGTGTGTTTTCAAAACTCCCTTAAATTTTGTTACATACGAACAGTTTTTGCATCTGTATACTGTTACTTCAGAAAGTTCTCGATGGGTCAACCCGTGTGATTTTAACGAATGCTTATATTTTGTTACAAAAGAACAGCTTTCACATGCGTATACTGTTACTTCTGAAAGTTCTTGATGAGTCAACACGTGTGTTTGTAAATGCTCCTTTCGTTCTGCTACATACGAACAGCTTTCACATCTGTATACTGTTACTTCTTGATGAGTCAACATGTGTCTTTTCAAAGCCCCCGTAAATTTTGTTACAAACGAACAGCTCTTGCATCTGTATACTGTTACTTCTGAAAGTTCTCGATGAGTCAACATGTGTGACTTTACATCCCCCTTTCGTTTCGCTACATATGAACATCTTTCACATTTGTATATTGCTACTTCTGAAAGTTGTCGATGAGTCAACATGTGTGCTTTTAGAGTTCTTTGATGTTTTGTTGTGAAAGAACAGCTATCACATGTATATACTGTTACTTCTGAAAGTTCTCGATGAATCAACATGTGTTGTTTTAGATTACCTCGATGTTTCGTTCTGAAAGAACAGCTTTCACATGTATATACTGTTACTTCTGAAAGTTCTCGATGAGTCAACATGTGTCTTGTTAAATTCCTCTTGTCTTTCGCTATGTACAAACAGCTGTTGCATCTGTACACCGTTACTTTGGAACGTTTTCGATGAGTCAACGTGTGTCTTTTTAAATCCCCCTTTCGTATTGTTAAATAGGAACAGATCTTACATCTGTATACTGTTACTTCTGAAAGTTCTCGATGAGTCAACATGTGCCTTTTTAAATCCCCCTTTCGTTTAGTTACATGGGAACAGATCTTACACATGTATACTGTTACTTCTGAAAGTTCTTGATGAATCAACATGTGCCTTTTTAAGTCCCTCTTTCGTTTCGTCTCATGGGAACAGATTATACATCTGAATACTGTTGCTTCTGCAAGTTCTCCATGGGTCAATAGGTGTTTTTCTTGAGATGCTTTACATTTAGTTATGGTTGGACTACTTCGACACTTGTACTCTGTGAATCCTGATGCATTTTGATAATTATGAGCTGACTCTAACTCAATTGATTGTGATGAGGTTCGAGCATCTTGAAAACTGAAAATATTTATATCTATTATTACTCAGACTCTTTGCAATGTTATTTAGTATCTACTAAGGAAAATACAAATATGTAATTTTTTGTGCATATAGGCGACAGCCCCCAAAACCACTGGCCCAATTTTAGTGAAATTGATTTAATGAACTGTATGGCAATTTGAGGTCTCGAGAGTGGCCATAGGCTATGTATCATCTAACTACATCAAGTATGGTCTGAGTGGGATAAAACAGACGCAGAGCTCAACTGATATAAATAATGAAGTAAGTGGGCTGTTAAGATTTTTGTCTTTTTATTTGTTATTCACCTAGAAAGTTTATTTTCGGTCAAAACAATGGAAAAGTTCAAACTTTAAATCTTATCCACAAGGTGAGGTAAAGGACCAATGTAATAAATGAATAAATTTATGGCAGGGAAAATGCTAACAAATACCATAATACCAGATCAAGAAAATCTTATTAAGTTCATCCGATTATATCAAACATATTTTGTAAAAATAATTACAATAATTTAGTATTAATCCAGATAAATAACAATTATGGCAATAAACAAATTTTTTATATTGATGTACCTAGTGATTCTCCACAAATTATTGGTATTGATTAAACCGGTGATATCTTTGTCACAAGACAATACTTGTAATAAATGAAATGATGTGTGAAACAACGTCTAATGTCAACTCAACTATGTTAAATACAACGCAGATAATCTATGTACAACAGCCAACGACAATAATTTTTTACATCCCAGTTTGTCTCAAAAAACGCTAATGTAGAAAACAAGATTACAAGACATCATTTAAATGCAGATATGAATAAAGTAAATAAAACGGAACTATTGATAATTGACAATCATATAGATAATTTATTTGTGTCTAGTCAGAAAATATTGATCATATTTTTCTCAATAATTTCAAAATTGTTAGTAAATTTTCTTGTACCAATCATATCTATGCGGATCATCGATTTTTGTTAGAAATTATATTGAAGTCACTCGGGTTGACACGTTTAATGACTTTCCTGTACAATGTGAAATAGAGATGTCTGCGCATCAGAACATACCTCATAGGCCACCTAGCGCAGATATAAATGTATTTCTAGTAATCCCAGATCTGTGCTTTAGCCAGCAAACAATTTGGCTACATTATGGCATGTGGTGCGATATCTTAAGGTTAGTTTGACTAAAAACACTTTGTCTGTTACTTTGCTGTGTAACCAAGTTTAGTATTGTGCAAATTTATGAAAAAAACTGATCACATCACGAATGTTACCTCAGTAAAAGACATGCTTAAGTAGTTGTGGCGGAAAGCAGAGCAATGTAATAAAAACATGTTTATTTTATTAGCCACTGATGGAGTGAGATATATGCTTTTAGGCAGCAAAGGTCTTGCAAGAGAAATATCTATAACTGATTGTTATTTGTTATTAAAAATGTCTCTACTCAATAACAGAGATAAATTACAATTACAAATTAGGAGAGAGTCTAGCGCCCGCTACAATGTAATTTAAAGGAGGAGGGGTCAACTAAAGGGTATAATATAGTAGCATAGTATTGTATATTTATTTATCACTATAGATATACATAGTATATATATGAACGTCAACAACATCAAGATAGTACAATCTGGATTTGAATTTCGAGTTCGCCAGTTAATTCGGGATTGCGAAATTGGAGAAGAAAACATATTTTTGTGAAAACTCGGAAAAGCACGAAAATATGTATTTTCTTATTTCACACTCAGTATCTCGACCCTTGTGAGAGATATTGATCTCAAATTCAAAAGGTTATTCATCTTTTGTGCTATTGAGTACAATAAACAAGACAAGTAAAAAAAAAAACTACAAGTGTAAAAGTATAAGACATCATAATTAACTAACAAATTGTTTTAAAATTTCAAATATTTAGTATACATATAACAATAAAAAGGAGAGTTTGTGAGATATACAGGCTAATTAATGGTCTTTATGAACTCATCAATGGTATAGAAGCAATTTGAACTTAGATATTCTTTTAAAGTTCTTTTAAAAGTGGAGATCGGTAAGCATTTTAGGTGAGTAGATAATAAGTTATACAATCCGGTGCCAGAGTATAGCAGTGACTTCTCATATTCTGAATAGTAGTGTTTACTTTGACAGATATTGTTTTTTCCTCTGGTGTTGATGGTATGGATATCAGAGTGTTTAGTTAATAAAGTCCTTTTTCCATGAATGTATGTCAAAATTTTAAATAAGTATACTGTTAGAATTTTCCCGTCACGAAATGTAGATCTACAGGAGGTATAATAATAATAATACACTTTATTTCATGAAAATCAGTCTTACAAATTTTTTTTTTTTTAAACTAATAGAGTGAAAGGCGTCAATATATATTTAACAGTTATTTCAAATCATAAACCCATTAATTAAAATTTTGTTTTAAAAGCAACTTGATATGAGAAATAAAAGAACAAATAAATAGTAGCAGATAGCTTTAGGTTTCGTTTAAAAATTCCTTCTCACTTATGGCTCAAGAGCTAAAATAATATTAAAAACTTGTTTTTTAAAATCCTTAAATGAGGTTATCTCCTTTACATTTGCGGGCAGTTTGTTATAAAACTTTATACACCAGTAAGCATGGTTTCTCTCGGAGAGAGTAAGGCGATGCTGTGGAAAATTGTAGCATAGAGATCTGGTGTTATGGTTATGTGTAATTTCATATTTTGCAAATTTTGGTTTGTTTTTAAACAGAAATAACAGACATTCATACACATATAGACCAGGTACCGTTATGATATTTAGTTCCCGGAATTTACCTCTAAAACCGCCGGCAACGCCCTCAATAAACAGCCCAAATAAGAAAGGGCTAGTAAGAGCAGTGTGAAATAGACCACCTTAGCGTTAACTTGTTAAATACCTTATATTATGCACGTTGAAAAAAATAGTTTATATACAGTCCACACAGTTTCTTTCAAATCTGCGACGGAGTCCAAAGCTCCAGTAAATAACACATTACAGTTACATACATGCTGAATTTCTTTTGACCAGCACAAGTGTTGGTCAATATAAACACCAAGGAATTTAGTATCTTGCGATAAGGTTACATTTTGGGTCTGCAGCATTGCAGAGCCTGGTATATCTGCTCTACTTTGTTTAGTCCTGAAGCATATAAAATTTGTTTTGTCTTTATTTAATAAAAGCCTATTTATCTGAAACCAGTCATTTGTATTAGTTAGTGAGATGTCTCCTAGGGTTACTAAATCCGGAAATGTCTCAGCTTTCATTAGAAAGGTTTGTGTCATCGGCATAATTTATTAGATTTGAAGTCTCACCTGAAAGTGCACAAGCGAGGTCATTTATATAAATAATAAAAAGCAATGGACCCATGAAACTACCCTGTGGAATTCCGATGCTAATTTGTTTACTTATAAATATCTAGATATTCTAATTACACGTTTCTGCAGCACAAAGATTCTGTTTATGTCACCGGACAGACCCCAGACAATAATATTGTAGCCGATTGCTGGAAAAAAGTGTACATAATAAACTGACATCATGTCAAGATTGTTTTTCAGGTTTTTTAACAAGTAATATGCTTTATTTAATTTTCTGGATACAAAGTCAATATGTAGGCCCCAGTTCATTTGGCTGTCGACTACTGTTCCTAAAAATTTTGTAGAATTTACAGGGGTTATCGTATTGTTATGAATAACTGGGTGAAATGCTGTATGTTTATCTACTCTGTTGTAAAATTTTATAATAATTATTTTATGTATATTGATCATTAACTGATTTTTAGCGCACCAGTGACAAAACTATTTTATGATGGTGATTACTTTATACTGTACTTCTTCTGTATTTTTACCAGATGTAATTATTGCAGTATCATCTGCACACATGATAGTTTTTCCTCCAGTGATGTGTTCGGGAAAATCGTTTACATACATTAAAAAGATGAGCGGTCCAAGCACACTGCCTTGCGGTGTGCCTATGTTAGTAATGTGTTGTTTTGATTTCATGTTGTCATGTTTCACAATGAACCTCCAGGTAGGACATTAATAAGGAGTGTTGGCATTTCCTCTAATTCTTAAGCTTTCTAGTTTTTCCGATACAAATCGAATATTCAACATGTCGAAGGCACGACATCGAAGAAAATTCCGATGTTATTTTCGTTATTACCAAGTTTATCATGGATATACTGAACGAAAAACCTAAACCCATATTGGCAGCTGATAAGTATGTGAAATGTGTTAAGCTAATCCTATATTTTATCTGCAATCACCGGTTTAATTATTTTTGAAAATATGCCTACTATATAGCTATAGAATGAGGATCACCAGATTTTAGTATAAGTATCAAAAGTGCTTGTTTTAATGGTTCTGGAAATTGTCCGAGTTGAATGGACTTGTTTGATATATGCTAGTGGGCCTAAGAGTTCGTGACTATATTTTTTGACAAGTTCAACCGACACTTCGAGAAGTCCGGTCGACTTTTTATTAAGTAGCGAGGCAATTACTTTTTGAACGTCATGATCTGAAACGGGTGTACAGAAGAAGCTAGTTACTACATTTCTTGTACAAGTACAGTTTTTGGGCGGCTTGCCATTAAAGTGTTTTAACAGTTTGTCCTCTACGACAGTGGAGAAGTGATCCCCAAATTTTTCGGCTATTTCAGAACTATCAGTGATAGTTATGCCGTCAATATGCAGAGACGTAGCAATTTTAGCATTTTTAGTTGAGTAGGTGTTTTCTTTAATAATTTTCCGGAGTGTTACGGATTGGTTGTGGGAGTTTATTATTTTGCCTTTATAATAATTTTGTTATTCTGCTCTAATTCTTTTTTTTGAGTGTTTATATTTTTCATTTAAGTATTCACAGTTGAGTTGTTTCTTGTAATTTTTTTGTTGTACCAGTACCAAGTTTTATTTTTTCATTACGCTTTGTTGACAGTGTTTTCACGATTTTTTGAAACGTCAGGGAAAAACAGCACAAAAAATTTTCGTAAAAACTACTAAGGGTACTGTCGATGTCGTCTGTGGTATTATAGAGATTTGTTAAGAAAGACCGATCTTCAGAAAATAATTTTAAAAACTCGGCTATGGAGAGTTCACTGATTTTTCTAAATGTTTTTATTTCTTTGTTTGTCAGTCTTGCCCGTAATATTATCATCCCACTCTACTGTCTAAGCATAATGATCTGACAGACCAGGGTCAGAGTTTTGACAAGTTAGATTGCCTTTATCGGCATTTGTTATGTATTCGAGATTGGTTTGTGTGGAATGCTTGGCTACTAGGCTTCATTAAATAACGATGCAAGACCATAGGATTCAATGATGTCATTTAGAATGTCAGAGTTGATGGATGGCAACATGCTGTCTACATTGAAGTCCCCGCATATAAACACAGAATTTTATAAGAGAACTGATAACTGTGTGAAGAAAATGCTAATTTCACTATTTGGTGTTCTATACAGACATACTATGCAAGTGTGATTTTTATAAGTTATAGCAGAACACTCGAAAGATAGTTCGAATGACATATCACAGATATACTGAATGTTTTTAGATTCATGATTCATCCTTAACAAGGATGCAATACAATCCTTAACAAGAGAAACTATCTATAAGAACTAAAAGAAAAATTATACGTAAAATCTTTGCGTTCTTTCGTTAACCTGACTTCTGGTTAGGAATAAGGGCGAAAAAAGTTTCAAAGGCTAAGCATTTCCAAGAAACCGAATGAGAGATTTTATGAAAATGTAATCCATTAGAACGAAAAAATTTTCTTAAGACAAGGTCAAGAACAAAGGCCTGAAATTAATTTCAGGCCTTTGTTCTCATTTTTAACTGAATCTACATACCGTAGGGGGTCATGTAGATACTAGTTTAATCTGCTTAACTGTAGGGGACTACGTTGGATGTTAGTGTTATAATAAGAATGTCAAATAAGAAATTGGACAAATTTTAGCAATTTGCTAGCATAACCAGAAGTCAGGTTATCGAAAGAATGCAAAGATTTCATTAATATTTTTACATATAGTTTTTCTTTCTGCTGTTTGCGAAGCAATTTGTCATGTAATATTTATGATATTTCAGATCATGGGCTATTATCACCATGTCCTTGAATTTTAACTAGTAATAAATAATTTGTGTCTTTTTCGCCTTTTTAAAAAATTGTATTTAAATTCAAATTCAATTCAAATGTTTATTGGTCTTTTTTGATCATGTACATGATATAGGACAAGTCACGCTAGTTAAGTAATATAGCATAATATAAGCTTATACAAAGAGAGTCGAATATAGTGTAAAACAGACAGTTGTATAAGACGAGGACACAGAACACTGAAAAATGTATGGTACAAAACAAAATGTGTAAACAAGAGTAAAAAAAAAAACGTTAACTTGCTGTGTATTAATATACTTTAAATGCAGAAAAACTCTGATAGAGAATAGCATTTGTCTGATAAAAACACCTTTAATTTTTTTTAAATAAATGCTCTCTTTCCTCTTGATTTATGTCATCCGGTAGACGGCTAAATAATTTCGGGCCTATAAATCTTGAAGACTCACTTGTAATTTTTAATCTGGCACAAGGTTCATGGAATTTACTTTTTTGTCTCGTATTGACTTTATCTTAGTCACTATTTAAAATGAAACTATTTCTATTTTTAAAAACATACATACAAACTTTGAAAATATATATGCTAGGCAAGGTAAGAATTTTATTTTCTATTAAGATATACTTGCACGTATAAGTATTCGTTATACCAAATATACATCGCAAGACAAGTTTTTGAGCAATAAATACATTTGAAGACATAGTGGAGTTTCCCCAAAAACAGATACCATATCTTAAACGTGAATCAACTTGGGCATAATATAAATTAATAAGTTGGTCTCTTGATAAGACCCCCCTAATATTTCGGAACAGGTATACTATAGAGGAGACTTTGGATATCAAAGTTTCGCAATGATGCTTCCAAGTTAGGCATTCGTCCAAATATACCCCTAAAAACTTAACATTGTCCTCAGTGAAATCTGATAACTTGAGTTTTTTCGGTATTGAGATACAGGCTATTATGGGAAAACCAATGGTTTAATGTTTTTAAAATAGCATTACAATTTTGTTCCAAAATATTATCGGATGGATTTGATATTATCAATGAAATGTCGTCAGCATACATCGTGAAATGTGCGGTTGATGGCAAAAAATCAATATCATTAATAAACAAAACAAAAAGCTAGGGCCCAAAATAGACCCCTGTGGAACACCTATCGTTAAATTTAAACATTCTGAATTAACACTGCATACGGTGTAATCGTTTTTACGTTTTAAACTTACATATTGCCTCCGATCTTCGAGGAATGTGGTGATCCAGTTTAATGACACACCCCATATAGCATAATCAAATAATTTAGATATTAATAGACTATGATTGATGCAGTCGAGTGCCCTGCTGAGATCACAAAATATTCCAACAGGACACTCTCCCGCATCAATGAATTCTAAAATTTTATTTAAAAAAAAATGCATTGCCATGATGGTCGACATGCCACTAGAAAAATCATGTTCGTTTTTGTAATTATTTTAAAATTTACCAGCCTATCTAAATAACAATATTCGAAAAGGGCACGGTTACATGCCTATAATTTTGTAATAGTTGGGCATGCTTTTTTTTTAAATAGGTATCACCTCTCCAGTTTTTAGGCTATTCGGAAACGTTTCTGTTTCAAAAGATAAATTAATGATATATGTTAGTGGTTTAATAATATAAGGTATTACTTTTTTATCATAAAGCAGGGAATATCATCTGGACCAGACAACTTTTTGGCTTAAAGTTTTTTTGTTAATAAATTTAGCTTTCTTCGCTGAATGGTTTTAAAAATAATGAATTTGTCTGCTGAACTGTACTGTGTGTATACGTACTGCAGTTTAATTTCAGTATTTACCTAATGGTAGCATGCGGCGCCTCTATAAAAAAATCATTAAATAGCGAGGCGACTATTTGAGGCTCATCATGTATAGTACCTTCATTATTTAAAACAATATTAGAAAGGCTTTTATTTCTATTTGATAATTCAGCTATGCCTCACCAGCTGGTCTTTACTGGGTTTTCAGAATTTGTTATAGTAGAGACTCAGAATACGAAAAAGTCGTCTAGAAACATGTTCCGTGGAACATTGAAAGGTAAAAATGTACTGAGTACTTTATTATATAGTACTTAACATGTATATACACCCCCTAAATTCGTCTGGCGATACCGGTGTCCAAGCATCCCCCAGGGGTGGAAAACCGAAAAAAACGAAAAATTAAGTATTTGTCTCATCTTTCTGCGATTTTTTTTATTTTTGATAAATTATGCGTTATAACAAAGTTATGGCTTTTTATAGGTAAGAGAAATGTATTGTTATAAGCGTACACTGTCTCCTAAAACCTAGCATAGTTCTCTTATCGCGCAAATATTTATTTTGCTATTTTCGTAAATTCATTCCACTTGTGATTGTAGCAGTGGCGGCTCGTGATATTGTCTGCAGAGGAGTCTTGATATTCTGAAAGACAACTGACGTGCAATATGACTACAATTTGTACATTTCCCCACCACCCGGCCCTGAGGTAGTACAACGGTGCGTTACATTTTTTTGCCGTGGGTTGTTCGCCAGGATACCGAATCACGACTTGAGAGAATAGAACTAATAAAAGAATAGAAAGAAAAGGAAATAGAAAATATGATGAGATGAATAAATCATTCTCATGAAATTCTCGTTCCTACGACTCGAGTATCGGTATCCAAAGGAGCCCTACTATCCCACTTGTAATTAAATTATATAACTTTTAATAAAAATAAAAACAGGTTTGGTAAAAAAATTAAAGTGTTTTTCTACAAACAAAAAATTGTATTCATTATCACTGAAAGGAGTGTAAAATTATAACTTTTAATAAAAATTAAAATTGTTTTGAGACAGAAGTTATATAAAAAAATATAACCGCGGAACTCTATATTATGGAGAATTAAAAAATATTTCCTAAAAAATAAATAACATAAATAAATATTTTTTCTAAAATAACAACTACCTATATTAATCTCTGCTTTAAAGCCTAAATATTTTTATAAAAACGTTTTTCTATTGAAATAAGCGATACATTTGAGGGGCGGTCTTGACTCATTTTGTTTCTAGTAAATGTTTTTATGCGTTTAAGTGCTGAAAATGATCGTTCTACAGAAGCTGAGGTTACCGGAATTGTTGACACTAATGACAAAAGTTTGTACAGTTCGGGGAGACAGCTTTTTAAATTGTTATTATATATAAAAGTAAGCATTTCTTGAGATGATTTTGAATTTGCTAAAAGTTGCTGGTCAGAATACAACACGCATAGTTCATTTCTTAACGAAATACGGTCAAAAAAAGGATAATGGTCCATTAATTTCTCCATTAGACTAGTAGGAAATGATTTAGAATACGTTGTAAAATTATTGGGATTTACTAAATCGAAACATTGCAAAGAATTTAAATCAGAAAATCTCATTTCAATTTGGACTATAATGGTGTCCAAAATTTCTATAAAAATTTGTTTGTAATGTGTATCTGCCCTGTCAAAGTTATATGTTGTCTTTCTCTTTTTACATTGTGGCTCAGGCTCATCGTCATCGTCTACTTTTTCAACATTTTCAAAAAAATTTTGTATAAAGTATTGAAATGTATTTCGGTATTGCGAAATTCTTTGAATTTAGATATAAGTGAATTAAGTCTAATTTTAGAATGTTATATCAGTTAGTTTATTCTGTAAAATTTGGGAAACAACATCAGTTTGCTCAAAAATCATTTAAAAAGCCTTTAGAAAAAATATGAAATTTTTATCCAACAATAACGATTTTAATCCGTAAGCTGCTCGTAAAGTCTGATCGTCATTTAAAAAATCTTCACTTTCCGAAATAAAATTAAAAACGTCAATAAGTTCTTTCCTGTATTTGTCAACAGTGAAAACAACTCTAGATGAAAAATTCCAACGAGTGGGAGCGTTTGTCGGAATTCTATGCTTCATATTAATTCTATTTAAAACATCAGTTCTTTTGGTAGATTTTGAAAAAAATGACGAAAAACCAGTAATATTGGAAAAAAATATTCTAACTTCTTTAATTCCGTTACATGCTTTACTCAGAACTAAATTTAATTGGTGTGCGTAACAGTGAATAAAGTAAGTTTGAGGAGCAATATCTTTTATTTTTGTTTGGAGTCCATTAAAATGCCCTGACATAACTGCAGCGCCGTCATAAGTTTGTGCTATTAATTTATTTTTCAAATCAAATTTACCAAATTCATCGATTAATAATTTAAATAAACTCTCCACGTTTCTTCCACTACTCACATAAAAAAAACCAACAAACCTTTCAATAACTTCTCCGTGCATTACATATCTAAAAATTACAGAAAGTTGAGATTTACAAGTAACGTCCGTCGTTTCGTCAATTTGCCACGAGAAAAATTCGCAATTATATAGTTCTTCATAAATTTTGCTTTTAATAATCGAGCTAACACTCTCAATTAGATCATTTTGAATTGATTTAGACGTTCCGGAAAAAACAGTGGCGTTATTCAAAAAGGTCTCTAATTTTGGGTCATACGTTTTTAAAAAATCTATCAGCTCTTTGAAATTTCCTTTATTACACGATTCTCGTTTTTCGTCATGTCCTCGGAAAGAATTTTCTTGTGAAGATAAATAATAACGGCATCTATTAACCTCCTTAATATTTCCCTATTTTCACGGACCTTTTCGTTAAAATTTTCTATTTCTCTCTTATGTGCAGAATCCAAGAAATTTACAGTATTTTGTTTGCCAAACATTTCGAATTTAATGCAAGATGAAATGTGCTCCTGGGATTTTTCGTGCCTTTCTAAACCTCGCGATAAATTTTGCAAATTATTAAACCCGGCCCTGCCCCAAATTGAGGATTGATCATTAGTAAATAATAAACATCTCCAACAATATAATTTGTTTCTAACTGTTGATGCCGTTAACCACTCGACTTTTTTATAATTGTTATCACAAAACCCTCTGTTTTGTTTACCACTTTTAAAAACTAACGAAGTCATTGCTGGTGTAGGCCTGGCATTTCTTTTAATTCTTACCTTTTCGTCGTAAGTAAGAGTAGTAAATCCATTTAATAACAAATAATCCACCACGTCTGGACAACAAGACACATTTTCACCTAGAGCACTTATTTTTAGCCCGCCTATCAAATGTTTTATGTATTTTTACGTCAACTGTCAACTTAACCGGCTAACAGCAACTAACAGTTCGTTTTCTTTGTGAATCACCTGAACGACCTGTACACAATGTGCACATGCGCTATAAAGAACTGAGACCGGAGGCTGGCTTCCTTTGGCTATTCGAAGTGCTCTGCTATTTTACACAGCGCAAAGAAATTCAAGGTCATTCATGTTATAGGTAAATGCGTTAAAGTTGGAAGCTATTTCGTATTAGCCTCCAGCGAACCGCAGTGTTCGTTCAGTAAAAGACCGGCCGACCGGGAAATATGCATACAAAGAGTATCCGGACTGTAACGTTATAGGTATGTTTGTGGAAAGGAAATGCAAAACTTTTATATATACACTGAACATTAATTAATGAATTATAAACAATAAAAAATATTGAAAATTGAGATATACCTAATTGAAATTTCTTAAGATATTACTTTTAAAGATATGGTGGTTCTTCCAAGGAGCCTCCCCTGCCTCCTCTGACGAGCCGCCACTGGATTGTAGGCAGACGAACGAAGATTAGAAAAAATTGATAAGAATAAAAGTTGTAGTCTATACTATCTAGATTAGACTAGTTTTTCGGTTTTAGTTTTGGATTATAAATAAGCGAGTTACGAAGAAAACAGTTAGTTGTTGTTAAAAATGTAATTCAACTCCCAGTTGCAACTATCTCTACTCTGTTGTTTTCCCTCGCACTTTAACACGTCTTTCCGCTCGTCACCTCGGCCCGCAAAGCTCTTCTATATGCTCACATATGATAAATGCATGCATACTCCTGTGTAGAATATTGATTCATTACATGTTTTTAGTGGTGTTTAATTAGATATTGTTATATATTTATAACATTATTGTGAAATATGGAGTCTTCATCAAGTAATACCGAAAATGAATTAAATGCGGAATTTAAATTGCCGATTAAAAGTCGAAAATGACTTAATTCAAGAAAATGATTATCTTTTAATCATGAAAAGGCAGATACTAGAATATTGCTGCACATATTATCAGCCAAATCTGAAGGTTTTACAGAATGCATTACAAGCTGTAAGGATACTTACTTCATTTTATAGAAAGTTTTGACGTAAATGTTTACATGCAGACAGCACAAATGAAAATAATAGATATAAATTCTATCAATCTTGATAACATTTTAAAACAAAATATATTATTATTTCACGCACTAGCCAATTTAACGAAATTGGTAAAAAAGTGTGTGGAAAATCTTTGAAACAAATTTCAGTCTGCTATCGCATTTATGTGAAAAGTCTGTTTCATTAGAAGTAACAAAATTTAAGGAGTTGGAAAAGTTTTGCATGTTACTGTACTCTCCCATTAATTGCGATAATATTAATGATTTGAGGGCGAAGATGGCATCTCAAATCAGTATAGACAAATTGCCCCCTATAAGTGACGCCTTGAATCAACACTGTTTGAGAGCATTTTACCAATTTATTATATGGAGCAGTGCTTTAAACCCAGTTATTAATATGCCGAATCTTTTGGAGTACGGGTGGAGAATAAATGAAGATAATTCTTATTCACCTATATGGACAAATAAATCGCCAATGCCAACTCTGACTGCAGAAATGTCATTTTCTTATTGTAAAACAGGTCAAAGTATCGCGAATCGTTTAAACTACGTTTTTCTAATAAATGTCATTTCAGGATGCGCAATAATGTGCCAGTGCAAAAAATATAAATTGTCGTGTTTGGGAAACTGGTGTTGTTCGGGTGGGAACTCTTGCCAAAATGATTACACAGACAAAATTACAGTTGTAGATGAAGAAATGGACGATGAATTATATTAGCAAAATGATAATTTCGGAGATCGTTACTTTTGTATTTTATTATAATGTGCATTTTTCAATTAATATGAACATAAATTACTTTCATTAATTTTATTTGTTTAGTATTATTCTTAATCGGTTTATAAATAACAATATTTCTTATTATTATTGTGGCATTTCACACTCCTCCTATTATTATTATTAGCACTATTATTATTATTAAGACAAGTAAAGGGTGTGGGTAAATCATCATTAATTATAAAAGTAGTTTTTCCTCCCAAAATTCATCATGCTATATTTTAAAAACTATGTAACTTAGGTCATTAGTATCTGCGTTAATGTATTTTTAACTTATTTTTGTTAGGACAATTACGTCCTAAATTATTGTTATGTTATATCACATTATCCAGGCTAATTTTTAATGAATAATTTAAATGGCAATACTTTTACAACTATGCGAGCAGCGAGTGAGAGAGAGAGGGAAATAGACAGATCTTGCGATAGTTGCAACAGGGGTTCTGTGGAAATTCTGTCAATAGGTTAGTATTTCTTGTATAACTTTCTTATTTATAATCGGAATATAAAAATCAAAAAACGATTATAATCTAGATAGTACAGGCTACAACTTTTATTCTTATCAATTTTCTAAAATTTTCGTTCGTCTACTTACAATTAGGAGTATAATGTATTTGCGAAAATAGTAAAATGAATATATGCATAATAAGGAAGTTACATAGGTTTATAACAACCATTATCCGCTGCAACTAATGCAATTTCTTCACATGTAATTTGCTATAACTTTATTATTATACATAGTAAAACAAAAATTTGGAAACTCTTAGAAAGACTAGGGAAAAATCTAATTTTCTATTTTTTTCGCTTTTTCACCCCTAGGGGTTGTTTGGACACCGATATCGCCAGACGAATTTAGGTGGTGTATACACAAGCCAAATACTATGCAACAACGTAATCCATACATTTTTACCTGTCAATGTTCCATGGAAGACGAGATAGATCTAGTTTTGAACTCTACTATTATTTTATTTTGAAAACACGATTTTTTTGTATTCTTTATCAGACGACTATGATTCTTCTTTGCAATCTTATAAGCCGCAGTCATGCCGGGACATACTTTTGTTAACATAAAAAGGTCTTTTAATTTATAACTAGATACCCGAACTTCATCGTTTACCCATTTCTTATCTGGAGTTTGTCTTACATAACATTTCTTTTGAGGAAAATGTAAATTAAAATGGTGTACAAAAATGTTAAAAATTAGTAAATGCATCTTGAATATCCGCAATATTACGGAGGTTTTCCCAAGATTCGTTTTTTATTGCTGTTTCAAAACTATTTATTGCATTTCCACTATAGCATCTTTTAAAGAGAGACATATTCTTAACATCTATATATTGTGTAGTTGTAACTTATATCAAAAAGCACAGCTCTGTGGTTTGACACAGCATTATCAAACACAGAGCATGAATTTTCACATTTGAAATTAATAAAAATATGATCTATTGTACTAAGGCTGGTATCTGTTACTCGGGTAGGCCACTTCACAAAGGTACTTAAATTAAAACATAACATGATTTGTTTACTAAAAGTGGGAACTGGGACGAGTTTCTATTTCCTCTTAAATGGCTGTCTTTATCGTACAGTAAGCACACCTTTATAATAACAATGTAAATATTTTTTGCAATAGTTCTTAAATAAAGTAGTTCAGTTTTATTTTCTTTTTTCTAAAATTCTTGCGTGTAGGAATTCCCAGATTGTGCGTAAAACACGGGATTATTACTTAAAAATAAGTGTTTGTTTTGTAGTTCTGTGCCCAGTGTTATGGAATACAAACCAGTTTTTGTATTTACCACATCTTTTAATGAATCAACAGCCTCACTCGTTACATGTTGCAATGTTTCGGCAATATCTTTTTGACACATAAGACATTGCCCTATAATCTATTTTTAAAGTATTTATTCGAATCAAATAATAATTAATACAATAAGATAAATTATTTCAAAAACTTACGCTCATCTTCAAGCAATTCCAAATATTTGCTATAAAAGATAAAGTGACTTTCCAAGATAACTACAACAAAAACTGAAGAAAACATTTGTTCATTGCCTTAAGTAGCCAGCACTGCTGCTGTTACAGCGTGCACTCCGTTACCAGCTGTAGTGTGGAAAAATTAACAATCACATAAAAACATATTTCAAATAAAAAAGTTTCTTTGAACTTTAAACCCTACTTTACTTCGGTTCACCACCCATCTAACTTAAATAAAATAATAAAAAAGTTTGTCGCATGTTATATTTTACAATGCATTTTACCGGATTTTTATATTTTTTATAAAAAATATATCATATGAAAAGAACTTTTAGTTTTGCTATACCTAAGACAAGAGTAGAAGGAATATTTGGTTAAATTTTAACTTCGATATCTCCAATAGCAAGTGTGATATTGATTGAGAAATAATAAAATATATATTTCCATGATCTTTGTAGTTTTTGCAAATAAATGCCTTTTTCTACAATTTTGCAATTCCAAATTAATTAGCGAATACGAAATTCGAATCCGGAGGAAATTTTACATATGAATCTATACCCTATAGTCGACCCCCGTCCCCCTGTCGATTTTGAGACCGTAGATACCCTACTAAATTCACAATTATCCAAACACACCATTGTTGTTACAATATTTCTTGAGAAATTAAATATCAAGTCAAGTTGGGCTCTGGTTGAAACAATGTCGACCCTTAGTAATAACATATATTTAATAATTATTATTTTAAAGAAGCGTTATGGCTCATAGTGACTGTAATTTTGGATATGAAGAAAATTTTGCTCCGAATTATGGCAATATTTTTAAAGAATTGTTAGCATGCCTCACGATTACTAATGATTTATAATAATTTTTGAAATATTATCAAAATCGGATTTTCGAATTTAGATTTTTTGTCAATGAGACCTGCATTAATTTGTTTTAGTCATCATAACTTTATAATTAGCACGTTCTTAACTCCATAAATACTAATAAACATGTGATATCTTATGATGTTTACCAATGACTTCAGATAGGATAGACAAAGCATTCCCTATACATTAATGCAGGTGTTGTTGTGTTTCCCTATAATATGTTACATTCTATTCTTAAAAAAGGATGGAGATAGTTTTGTTTATGTTTTGGTACTCGTTACCAGTGGCGTATATGTTAGAGAGGGTGATAATTTTGTATAATTAATATATAAATTTCTCTTCTAGTTCGACTTCAAAGTAATATGAATAACATTGTTATTTTGTATTAAATTCAAAATTATTTATTTAAATATTAAGAACACAAGAACAGAAAACAGTACATATGTCAAGAATAATGGTATGTTTAATAATACATAATTATTAACTTTAGTGATAGTACACACAACTTGTGTGATACAAAATATTTCAAAAAGGTTAATTATTTTTTAGATATTCTCATATAAACTTCTTCTAGCATAATATATTTAAATTAATTCAACATAAAAGGCACGCTTTTATTATATAAATTAAGAATAATGAAATGAATAAAAGTAGTTGAAAAAAACAATAAAATCAATTTAAGTCAAATGCTTTCAGAAAAAAAAAACAGGTGTGACATGGATATTTATTAACTAGGTTGGTATCCATTATACATAAACAATATTCGTGAATATATCTTTTTAAAAAAAGAACTAAATAAATAATACAGAAATAAAACTCGAAACAATTATATTCTAAGGACAGATAAATGGATACATATTTCAGCTACATTACCGGGATACCTAGAGAGTTATACAAGTTATGATTTGTCGTTGTCAAATAATGATACCAATGGAAATAAATCTTTTTCCCGTCCATTCGACTCTCTTCATTATTGCTATTTCATCAAATACTAAATTGCATAATACTTTTTGATGACGTACTGCCAGTTCTGATACTTTAGTCTGTATTGCTCTGAGGGAAGCTTCACTTAATCCAGAACTTCCGTCGACTGACATAAACCATTTTGTGATGGTGGCAGGATGAGGAAGAGCACGTCACAATTTTTCCCTTACATAATTGTATGCTTTAGCAGAATAAAAGTGTAACGTTAATGCAAAAGCTCTTAGCTCAGGTGAATACTTCTCTTTCGATTTCGAATCAATTATTCTTCTTGCAATTTCACCAGGTAGCCCAGGTAATAATGCCTGTAAATTACAGAAAATATAAGAGCATATAAAAGGCAAGTGGTGTTATTGACTTTTTTTATTATTATGCACAAATTTTCTGTATTGTAATCTTGTTGGGCACAAAATCTATTTTCAATACGTTAGGACTTTAAAATTTATAGAGGACGCTGATAATAGTTTAAAAATAAAAATGTTTTCAAGTAAACTGACATTTCTGTGCAGTATATTAAAGAATGTCATAAGAAAAACTTACTCTGAATTAGAAAATGTGAAATGTTTCAAATTTGATAACTAAGAAATTCTACAAATAATATAATATTGCACTTTTAAAATAATACCATTTGCACTTCAACTTTATTTTCATTTAACTATATTACTCAATTTTAAAACATAAAAAAACATTTTCTATACTTCCAATATTACTGTACTGAATATTTACAATTTTACTTATTTGTCGTTCCAACCCGAGGTTACGCTTATGAGATAATTTCACCTACCTGTGAAAAGATCGATTAACTCCAATTTTAAAGGGACATCTACATATAACACAATATTTTCCCATTGTTTATTCACAATAACAAATTCAGTTTTCAAAGACACTACAAAATCACTGTAATTACAACGTTTAACCTCGGTTTATCACAAACACTTTAATGGCGGCCAACGCTACAACTGAATCGTAAACAAAACGTTTGGAGAGGGACTGCGTGCGCATATACCCACGTGCCTTTAGCCAATAGACTGTTGCGTACCGATATTTGTTTTTAAAGCAATGTATACAAATAAAATGATACATAACAAACTACGAGGATGCTTTGTCTATCCTAGTTTTCTGAAGTCATTGATGTTTACCATCTCGAATGCTGGATTTTTAAAGTGGCTTCCATCTATAAAATACTTTTGTGTTAGTAGTAAGCATTCTGAGATAATTAAAATATTCGACAATTAAAAAAATTGCACATCATTTCAGGCGCACTGTGTTCACTTCTGATCATTAGTGGTACAATTTATGACTTTTCAGGACATAAATATAATTGTTTTCAAGCAATTGGTCACCACATTCAGACCATAAACTGCTCAAATAACTTTAATGAGGTAGATATCTTATTTAATTATAACTACCGTACATGCAGTAGATTACGTCACAATCTTATACCCATAATTCACTAAGTTGTTAAGTGAATTTCACTTAACAAATTCACTAACTTGGTAAAACTAAAATTATTCTCCTATCATAATGGCGGAGTTAGCTAAAACACTTGTTATTGTTCTCGCTACACCCACATCAATGATCGATCTCTGGCTCGTTCACTTTGGGCCGCTAACCTTGAGTCGTGCACAGGCTAACCGGGTTTGCTTTATGGGCGGGCAACCACTACATATTGAACTTAAAATTATCCAAACGAATTAAAGCGTGCTTTCATAAAAACAGTGCACTACAAATTAAATATGTACATATTTATTTTTAAAGTAAATGTTTAGAATTGTTACCTCCCTCATGGATACACATGTTAAATCGTTTAATTAATGCTGTCCCAGTTGTTTTCAATAAGGTATTTCTATCTACTGTGGCAACACTCGCATATGTTTTATTGTATAGGCCTACCATATCATTGATTGCCTCACTGTAAACTAAATTTTTTAGATGTTCCTTTAAGAAGAAATCTAATGGAGTTATGTCAGGTGGTTGTGCTGGCCACATGATTACTCCATTAGTTTCTATCGACCTTCCAGGGCTATTTTTTTTATATTAATGTACAGAATTATTTGTATTTGTTTGTTGGTTTGCAATATATAGTTATTTACTAATTTTTTTAGGGTAAGATTTTTAAATCCGTTTTCTGTATCTTTACCTTTTTGTATACATTTATATTTCAATATTATATTTATAATACTGCACAATAAATTATTTTTTTAATTTGTTTTCTTTTAGACAAATGTAATTGTATGAAATTACCTTTCGCTGTTGTCCTGCTCAATTGTCATTTCAGTATCATTCCTTTCAAAACTATATTTTAAGTCATCAATTTCCGTAAAATCTTTAATTTCATCTTTCGGAATAATCTCTTCATGGATCCCAATAATTTCTTCAGTGGGTTCTTTTTTTATATCCTGTTCACCTGCAGTACAATGCTTCAACTCAATTTCGTCGTTTGGAAGCACCTTAAAAGTGAACATTTGAACATTATTTAAATCTATTTGTCCTTTAGGATCGGTTAATTCAACAGCAACATATTTTCTAATTGTGTCTTCTACACGCAAGCAGTTTGAAGTAAATCTAAGAAGTACTTGTAACGATTCAAAACAGCTTGTACATATTTTCACCTGCTCTGGAATAGTCAAATCCTGAAATAAGAAAGATTCTAGCTAAGTCAGATCATAAATGGTGCATTAATAAAAATAGCTAACAACAATGTAGACAATTCTAAGAGTTGAAACGATAGAAAATAGTTATTATTTGAAAATAAGTTCAGCCTTATCTGAGCTATATTAACAAATGTCAAAAAGTGTTTACTGAACAATTAGTATTGGTCTATGTCAACTGTGACAAATTTCCCTATTTTAACACTACATTTAACTGATAATCCAACTAACATTTATATTAAGAATTGGTCCAATTCTATCTACTAATAGGTCAGAATATTTGGTGTACCAATTCAGTGTTAGACGAATTTACCTCAAATTGTCTACATAACTACACGATGTGCGTAGCGGCAGTTTGAGGAAACATCGACAAATATTTATACATTAGAGCATATGGATACTTATTTAAAAAATGAGGGTTTCAACTTGTTGCGTAGTCGATTGCAAAAATAGAAACATAAAAGGAAGTGATTTGATGTTTTACAGCTTTCCAAAATTGTAGTACAAATTAGATTAGAGTACTTAGCGAAAAAATGGATAGCTGCTGTTAAAAGATTGAAGTAAGTACTTTAACCTCTAATTGTCAGTGGCTATACACAAATCTATTTCACGTGTTTACATTTGAATTAAATTTAATGAAAACACTGCGATTTTGATTTTAACAATAAATTATTTTTAACTATGACGATCGTGTCTCGCTTAACATAGGTTTCATCGGAATTTACATAATAATAAAGGATACCTAAATAAAAACATACAAATGAATATTAACAATAATTCTTAACAAATTTAGAATACCTATGCAATGTGTGTTTCGTCTGTTTTCAACGCTATCTACTGGGTTTTTACTGCAGAAATACACAAACTTCTTTCCTTAACTAGACAAACTTTATTTTTACTTTTGCTACATAAATGTTACTGTCATTGCTAAAAATTTGGATCATCATCTGGGCATACTATACGAAGCTTAAATATTTAGTCATCGTTAACAGAGGGCAGAAATAACCATAAAATTCTTATTTAACATGCAAATTATTTCCAAGTAGTTTTTTCTAAATATATTGACCCAGAAATTCCAAATTTGTTAATATTTATTTGTAAACAGAGAGGCCCAAAGTTATACCGCCAACTGTTCAGGAACGATTTTTCAGGTTAAAATATGACTTTTTTCCTCTATAAGCTTTTTTCCAAAACACACACCCTCCGAGCAAAAAGAAAAAAGGGAGAAAAGCGCGTCTCGTTTCGTGACATTTACAAAACAGTGAAGTTTTGACAACTCAAAAAAACTGCTCGAAATTATTGCCACCATATTCGTTGCAAATCTCAAACCTGTGAATGACAGTTGCTTGAAAGTGTTGCTAGTTCTCGCCATTCCTGCTAGCGCTAGGGCCATAGGGGGCGTGCACCTGGCAAATAGCCGAATAAACATGGACAACTTGCCCCAGATAGGCAACCTTATTCATAAATATACCAATGTGGAATTAAGGCTATGATTAAAATAAATGATACACCTGGCCATTCTTGAGTTATTCTGGAAATATTTCAACAAAACTTCAAAAATGAAGACCGAATTCAAAAATTTATCCCCGATGAACTTCACATGCCTGCAAATTTTAAGGAATTGAGACTAACTAGCACTTTTTTCTACATAATTTCTTTTTATCCTAATATTTTGAAGTCTGTTTAAAAAACAACGTAAAAAATTAAGTTTTTGCAAAAATGAATAGTACAATTGGACTTATTTTAAAAATGTAATGATCAGCAAAATTACATTATTATGTTCAGTAATGTGTGTGTTCCCCACGAACCCATATGACTGCAGTCGTACTTCTTCCCCTTCAATAATTTCTTGAAGCAAATTCTTTCATGTTTCAATTAGACCAGCTTTCGCTTCCAGTGTGTTTTGGGCAGTAGGAACATTTGACCCTACGTCGTCTGCCTAGCATGTTCCTTATATGGTCGTCCGGAGAACATGCAGGTCAAATCATCGTCTTTATTTCTGCTTGGTTTATTTCCAGTCAGTTCCACAATGAGCTGTATGCTGGCGAGCATTGTTCTAAATTAAGAGGAAATTTTCTCTGATATGTAGGGCCAAAGGTACCACATGATCGTGCAGATCATTCCTTATGTACCTATCGACAGATAAAGTTCCGTCATTAACCAACACCAACTCTGTGTATGCTCCTAAACATATGCCACCCCACATCACAATTAAACCTCCACCGAGAAAGATAAGAGTAATTTTTCATTATGTTCTCCTGAACGTTGATACTCTCTTTCTCTATTGAATTTATGTATCAGAGGTTCCCATTCATGAATATAACTTGACTCCACTAATCATTGTTCCAATTTGAAAAAGGAAACAGATTAGATTTCCGAAACATCGGCAAAATATTTAATTTCAATTTTTTATACTTATTTGCGTTATTTGTCAAAAATGCAACCTCTAACTGATCCTTTGACGTAAAAGTTACAGGCGTAGAGGTTATTTTCCAGTAACATACTGGTTAATTCTGATATTTTGTAGATCACAGGTTAAAGCGAAATAAAAATATATGTGACAGGAAGTCCCAAAGAATTAGTAAAAATTAAGATAATGCCACAAACAACATTTAGACAATACTAACAGAAATAACTGAAGAACAAGTCTTCGATGCTACCAAAAAACTAAAAGCTACCATGACGATGGGACCAGACCTTATACCAGCTTCTATAGTGACAGATTGTGCAATAATATTTGTTAAACCTCTCATGCATTTATTTAATTTGATATTACAGACATCCTATGTTCCGAATAAATGAAAATTATCGTGAGTTTGTCCTATCTTTAAAAGAAGTGATAAAAACAATTTGTCCAACTATATACCAATCACTATAATTTGCAACTTTGCCAAAATCTTGGAAACTATTCTACGCATACACATATATGACCATACATCTGGTAAGATGTCAGCCAACCAACAGGGTTTTATGAGGCACAGATCTACAGTAACCAATCTTGTTGAATTACTCAATACTTAAGTGAACAACTTGATCTGTCTAGACAGGTTGATGTGATTTACACAGACTTCTCCAAGGCCTTCGACCGACTTGATCATGGTGTTCTACTATCAAGATTGTCACTTTTGGTTTATCAGTGGATCTAATAAACTTAATTAAAATTTATTTGTAAAATATATACCAATATGTTCAACACCGTGGTTACAAGTCTGTCGAATTTCCGCAGGATTCCGGCGTTCCCCAAAGGTCTATGCTAGGTCCACTTCTCTTTAGCTTGTTTGTGGGCAATATTCTGGCTGATCTTGATCCCGAAATGTTGCTTTATGCAGACGACTTAAAAATTTTCTTGAAATAACATCAGTCGAATACTGTGACAGATTGCAAAGTAATCTAAGTAAACTTCATGACTGGTGCATTATCAATAAGCTACCACTGAATGAACATAAATGTAATACCCTGTCGTTTACCAGAAGGCACAATATATCTCTCTATGCTTATAATCTTCAGACTGACATGTTGCACAGATCAGAATCTTTTAAAGACTTAGGAGTTCACTTTGATTCTAAACTTAATTTTATAAAACATATTGAGTCAATAGTAGCTGACACCATTAAAATTATACGAATTCTTACACGGAGCTGTAAGGGGTTTGTGAACATAGATACTATGCGCACCTTATATGTTACATTTGTAAGATCCTGAGTCCAGTATGCCCCAGTGGTTTGGAGCCCTACTTACATATCCTCCAACTCGAAAAAATACAACGTAGGTTTCTCAAATCGGCTACGTATATAATTTATGGTTATTATGCACAAACCAGTTTCCCCCACGAAATGCTGCTTAATCGCTTTAATGTTTGTGAACTGGACAAAAAGAGAGTAGCTGCCTTTGCAATATTTTTGTAGAAAACAGTAAATAATCGCCTTGATTGCACTGGACTCTCCAATCAAATCAAATACAAAGTACATAGAATTTCCTCAAGAAATAGCAACCTTTTTCATTTTCCGACTGCCAAAACAAATATTCTTATGTCATCACCACTATATCAAATGCACCTCAACTACACAAATCTGGAAAGTTGACTTGATATATTTTGCACTAACCCATTACAAATAAAGAAATTTGTTTTTAATTGAAACGATTCTTCATCCTAAAGACTCTCACTTCTGTTTTTTTTTCTCTTGCTTTTCTTTTATCATGCTCACATACTACAAAATAATAATATTTATTTATTTCAGAGAGGATATTACATTTTACAATCAAAGATCATATCAAAAATGAAATATCTTCAAAAAAGAGTACGCTAACCATAACTTAGCTTTAAAAATAATGTTACAAATTATAGGGCTCTAAATCTATCAACAGAAACAGAAATATTATGAACTCATCTTTATTTTTAAAAACAAACAGTAAACATCCATACACATATACTCCAATAATAGTTGAAATTCTGTTTTTTTTAAACCCCCCTACGGGTCTCATTAAAAGCCAAGTTGTGCATTAATCTTACAAGTCTCTTTTCAATTATGAATATTTCATGGATATTATTATTTCCCCAGGAGATGATTCCAAATCTCGCGCAAAATTAAAAATTCGTAAAGTATATAATTCGTAATGATTTCTGTTTTAAGTATATACAGATAATCCGAATGCTGTAACAAATTGCTTTCAGTTTTTTGCCTAAATATAATAAGTTTATGTCTAATGTATGTTTAATTTGTTTATACTTGATATGTTTTTGTATTCTAATTAGAATAGAATGGAAATTTATTCACCAATAATAGATACACATTTGGTACATTTGGCAAGTCAACACATGTATAGATAAAAATGTATACTCAACAAACCGAAACTTACATATGTATACACACATATATACATACACACATACAAATAATGGAAATATATATTATACAACATAATAAATAAATACATAACAAATAAATAACAAAATATGTCAGTGGCCCTATAGGGACAAAATCATTGAAAATATAACAAATATAAAATAAAGATTTAGCATAATAGGAACTCGTTTTTTTTTTTTTTTTTAATCAGACAACCAATTAATAGAAACAATCCTTAATAATTACCTTGTTTGTTCAGAAAATCAGTAATTGTATAATAGCCATTTCTTAGCAGATTTGCTTTTATTTCTTTTTTAAATATGTTCGGCGGAAGATCTCTTATGTTATGTGGTAGACTATTAAATAATGTAACACAATTATAATGAGGTGAATCTTTAAAAGTTGCTGTTTTATGGGCAGGTATCAACAGTTTATCACCTTGCCTTGTATTATGTAACTGTCTGTTGTTTAGGCTAGTGAAAATTCATTTCTAATTGTAGTTTTTCTGTGTTTATCCTGTAATTGGGCCTGCGCCTATTGTATATCATAGTAAATAAATAAAATTAAAAGAATATATTCTACAGTTGCAGCTAAGCATTCTCTGCCTGGACCATGTCTTCTCTCTCCAGTTTGCTCCAATGTATAACTTTACGATGGATCGACAATTTTGATTGACCATTTTCAGTCAGTGCTGCAGAACTTGCGATATCAGTCGGTGTTAAATCACCCATTGTGGACTGTTTCACAATCGACAGTGATGATAGTATACAAAAATAAAACGAATTTAAACAATTGCTTATAAAAACAAAACAAACTTTAATTTAGGGAAGATATGTGCTTCAAATGTAATGAAACAACTAAAACAACTTTACACGTTGACATCAGTTTGATATTGACTAACTTGATAAAAATCTGCAACATAAACAAAAACTGTAGAAAAAAATTCGTGGCTGCTTAGTTCTTCAAATTTGTTAGGAGAACAAAAAATTATTGAAAAAAATGCCAATTTATAAAATGGCAGGTGTGTGTATACATAAGACTTGCAAGACATCAAAATTTTACGATTTTAGAGAAAATAAATTATAATACTCACCAATTCTGGTTGTATGTGTATTTTTAGTATGTCAGACATAAATGCATTTTCTGTGAATTCATCTTGGAATTCATATAATGCTGACAAACAATCTTCCTCGGTATTCTTCATACAAATTTGGCATACATCTTCCTCGACGCTGGTACATTTTTTGTCACCATTTTCAGCTGAATGATCAAATCGTAATGTTTTGTTCATATCAAGATATCTTAATTTAAAATTGAAGGAAACTTGCAAATTTTTTGTACATTCATTACATATGATAGGTTGTTCAGTTATTTTCAAGTTCTAAAATAATACACACAAATTATACTGTCGAATTTTATTTTATTAATACCACAACACAAAGATAAACTTTTACAACTTGATGCAAATCACGTACATCTACTCAATCATGCAGATGCCTATTATAAGTAAGTACATATTATAAGAAATTATAATTATTCAGTTTAGAAAACTTATTTTTATCAGAATAATGACACATTTTGTAATTTTATACCTATGTATAATCAAACGAGATAGCATTTTGAAATTATTGACAGGAGACATAGAAAACTAGAGTAAACATTATACTCCATACTTTTCATATAACTGCTCCACATTCTATGGGGATACCTCTCGCAGTTTTTTATTACAATCGGTTTCTTCTTTCTTTAGGTTTCATGCTTACAAGAAATGTAACATACGCAGACAGACGGTTGGACATTTTGAAAGTTGTTCAGAATTCGATTCCTAACACAACGGTATCTTTTTTTCTATATGAACTATATTTAGGGTTTTATAAAAGTGCCAATCAAATGCAATATACTCTTCATTTCCATAATTGCGAAGAGTATAATAAGAACTACGGTTAAATGTGGATAAAGGGACTAAATATAATTAGATCAGCGAATTTTGAAATGTGTACATTACATTATGATTCTTTTTAACTGACATTTTAACTGAAAATCAGGGTTCGCCGATATACAGTGTATCCGATATATGTATTCTTGTAAACTTTCTTATTTTTGAATTTATGACAAGAAATCATCCTTAGTAAAAAGTTATACTTATCTGGAGAAGTCATAAACAGTTGTTAAACTTATTACAAAGTATAGGAGGTATTCTAAAAAATTGAAAATGTGGAACTACCATTAAGCAAATTAACCATATTTTAATTTTTTTCGAAAATGTTATTTACCGTGTTTTCGAAACTAAAGAAAAGCTTAAAATCGGAGTTTAGTTGCAAAATAAGGCAAATAAATCTCTTCTAAATAAAAGTAATGTTTCATTCACTAAAAAGAACGTAGATACTTGAAATTATGAATATTGAACATACAAATCTCCTACTACACTCTATTGTAAAATGACAGAAAGTAATGGATCACTCAGAGAAAGATCAACCATGGGCATACTACTATTTCTCTTCACATTTATGGAAATTATACCAAAAGGGATTTTAAGTTTGTAACATAATAATAATGTGTTTGTACATTTGTGGGCGCGGGCGCTTCTGTGTGTGTATCTATCTTCCAAGATCTTCAGGTTTCATTCTGTCGGGCTCTTCAAATTTTTTATTTCAATGCTAAAGCCACTTCACATTAATGTAATTATACAGGTCTCATGCAAATTTTTATTGCGAGCATGTGTGCATCGAGCTATTTCGACAATGGCAATATTTTTCAATGAATTGAATTAGCGCATGTTCTCATTTGATTGCATTGCAGATGCAATATAGTTACTTTATTTGGGAATATCTGGGTTGCCAACCAAGCATTAAAAGAACTGAAGCAACAGGAGTAACCTATTCTGTAATTATTTTGGGAAATTGATATTGTTATTATTTTCTAATAAAAATGTGAGTACCATTGTAGTTACCTATAGCTGTTATCACTTGATTTTCTATCTTTATGTTCATAGTGATCAGTTATTGTAAAGTAAATAAATAAACAATAAGCATAATCATAAGTTTTTCTTCTCTGGTTGGTAGCCCCAAAGAATTCACCAAATAATACAGTAGTGTAAAATGCTTTCAAGATGCAAAAATTATCACGCAATTTTGCATGCCATCCATTTCATTGCTTGCATAAATGTAAAGCCGCTTTTATTCTAGATTTATGTGACAGCATTTCTCAAAGTCTTACCAAATTCAATAATAGTACATCCAACATATGTCTCATTACTTCTTCTATTGTGTCAAAATTGCTTTCACATAATGATTTTAGGCAAAATCTACAGATTTTTCCATTTTTGTTGTTCATGATGGCAGATACCAATTCCACTATAAATTATTTATATCCGTTTTCACTGGTAGTAACCACCATACTACTATATTAAGATGAGTTTAGTCGTAGAGTCGAAGATCACCAAATCACACTCGCACACACACAGGAACGTCTGAAATCATCTTCATAGAACGAGCATAAAACATAACCAAATTTAATATTTTGGATTACCATTCTTCTTCTTCTTTGAGAACGCATATGTTAAAGTTGACACTTCATCCGGTAAGGTCACTGTTAAATTAATTAACGGAATGAAGTTAACGGTCAGTGGTATTCTGTATACTTTTTTAAAAGTTAAATTTTACCAACATCGTTTAAAATTGGAGGCGACTTTGGACCTGCCACTAAAATTTAACGGTACCGTTAAAGAGGTAAAAACACCGTATTTTACTTTTTGGTACATAAAATTTTGTATATCATTCTGTAAATGGCACTTTCTTTAAGAAACTGGCGGGAACATTCAAAATACAGAAACAAAATATTTAATCTAAACTTTGAAATGATTTGCCAACCGAAGTTTATTTGCATAACTCCGAAGACAACATAATACTTTAGAAATTTCTCTGACTTTTCACTGGAATAAAATGTTTGTCAATGAGTTTGAGATTCTGCTGACGACCCATTTTCTCATTTATATCCGGTAATTTTTTTCTGTCTTCAAATAATCCTGATCATAACCTCAAATAAAAGTGCGGGTCCTGTTTGTCCCAATTGAACTAAAATAGCATATATCAAGTTTTTATTTTATGTATAGAGAACTCCGAATTTTGGTAGGTAACCGTTTTTTTTTTTTTACATTTTATTAAATGTTAATAAACTCGTTATTTACCGACATCTGCTTTTTACTGTTGAATGTAAGTGAAAGTCTAATCTGCCGTCCCTAACCCTAAACATACTGTGTCTCCACTGTAGCTATCCCAGCCCTACTGCAAGGCTACGTTAGGAGGCTAATGTGGGACCCCTACCCCACGATCACGATTGTAAAGGTGGCGCTCGAGATAACCGAAATATAGCTCAGCGTTAAAGTGACGCTTCCGCCAGACCTTCTGCTTGTCTATGCGCAAGGCAACGGGAAAAAATCATGTCACAGCAGTAGTAGCATGGGAGTGAAACTAGAATTCACAGAATGTAAACAAGCATGGCGTCGATCCAGGCAGAAATGTCAAGTCGGCGAATTATTTCCGTGAAGGAAAATCTGTCATCTGTGTTCTAATATGACATAATTCATAACTTAACCTATGAATAGGTATAACAATGTAGACTGTCGCTATGATTCCCAGATAAACAATTTATCTGAGATGTAAATACTTTGTTCAGTTCATTAAAAAAAGTATAGTTGTTAATTGTTAATTGCTAGGTAGGTCCGTTTTTTGATACTACATATTGATAAACTTCACCTGTAATAAATAAGAAAGTCTGTGGTAATTACCTATCATTTTAATTTTGGATTGAATTTTGATTCCCTCTTCCAACCAGCTAAACAATTTTATATTTTTCAGGAGGCCCTGTATTGGCATGCAATAATTTTTGTTTTAATGGTGACCAAAAAGAGAAGTTGCAGCAATTTTGATCCAGCTAGAGTAACAAAAATTTTGATTTTGTGTAGGTATGTTCGCACAAAATTTTCATTTTATTAAAATTACCAGATACTTTCATTTTCAGATATGGTGTGTGAAGGCAATGATGCATACAGCTTACATAAACATAAGATCAATATCACGGCTTATAAGTAATGATCAACTGTGATATATTACTATACCTTTGTAAATGTAGTCCGTACTTTTGTGAGGTAACCTTGTTACTTACTATATTTTGAATTTGAGAAAACTCTATAATGAATCCACAAAAAAATACTCCTGCAAATATCCTAGTTGCGAAAATAGTTATTATTGGACAAAAGGTGCAAAAAAAGTGGTAAATAAACGGTTTTATAGATTTCCTTTAAATCATGAACGTGCCCTTGTTTGGAAACAAGTATGCAAAATAGACTTGAATAAAGCCTGTAGAAACGTTTATGTTTGTGAAGAGCACTTTCGAAGCAATGACTTCGTCAATATCTCAAAACATTTGCTTCTTCCAAATGCCACTCCACGTCCTATTAATGAACAGGAAAACCAAGTGCCTATTTCTAACGAGAATGTTATAATTGATGATAGTGCAAATAATAATAATACTGAGCAGTCAAATATTGTTAATATGGTAATGTCGGTTTTTAATGATCATGATTATTTTATAAATAATTCAAACAAATTTTCTGATAAGCAGGCCAATTCACCCCCATTCACATACAAAAGTAGTCAGTAAGTACAATTTTATGTATTTCACTATTGTTTTATAATGTATTAATTTTAAATTTCGTTTTGTGTGTCTTGTTGGCCAATTATAAGTTAACCGGCCACTGCCTAGGCAGTTTTTTTTGTTAATTTTATTTTTATATGTTATATTGTTGATTATTTAATTGTTAAAATTGTTACAAGTGTAATAATTGGAGCTGCATTTATGTAGACAAATATTTTTAAATATATATTTATATATTTTTGTTTTCAAATCATTGTATCATTTTTCCCTGTCTAAATATTTCGCAGGTACACACGCCATCTTTGACTTTTTATTAATTAACAGGCCAGATACAAAGAATTTCTTTTAGAGATTTATGTTAAATTCATGAATGAGCGGAAGGTAATATTTTACATAAAAAAAAGAAAATTTTCTTCACAAGGTCTGGTAACAATGAAAAGTTTAAGATGTCGAGTATCTGTAATGCGTAGATAAGATCGGGCACAAATTTCAAATTCAATATTCCCGCACAAATTTCTAATTCAATATTCCCGCATATTGCCTAGTTCTTCCAGGCGACTACCAGATGGCGAGCCAAACTTTGTTGTGGCTCTTAAAGCACTGGCTTGCGCTTCTCCTGAGTATATGTTCTGTGAGTAGTAGCGTACCAGACAAAGAAAGGGGGGTTTTATAAGTTTTTACAAGGAATAAGGATATTATCCTTGTTTCACAGATTCTAGTTTTGACGAATATGCCACTAATGCGCATGCGGGATTACTTGTGACAGCTTGTGGTTTATTAGTGTATACTACACTGAATCCAAAGTTACTGTACTCTTACTAGCTCGATTTAATTACTTTTCCTTATTTACTTCTATTCAACCTCCAACCATTTAACGGAATCATCTCAAAATATAATCCAACTCCAGATCTCGTTATAATACAATATATACGTGTACTAAATTTCAAATGAATATCCCAATTTCATTTTATTAAACCCTTTTTTATAATGGAGAGGGTATTGGAGGGGGGTTTGAAAATATAAAAATATGGCTTTTGGTATATACACCGAATCCCAAGTTACTGTACTCTTACCTGCTTGCTTTACTTATTTTCCCTTGTTTACCTCTATTTAAGTCACAACTGCCCTTCACTGGAATTAGCACAAAATATAATCGAGTTCCAGATCTCATCATGGTACATATCTTTTATGACATTTTAAGCCTATTTCAAAAAAAATATATTTTATAATTCTTTTACGATTGCTATAGGTACTTCCACTTCACTACGTGCGGATGTGGATGAAGTAATTTTAAAAACTGTGAAGGCCTTTACACAGAACTTCCCTCTATATTTATACATGGTGGCCAAAGCGACATAGGAGAACAACAATCAGAATATGCAGTTATCACTATAGCACCAAAAAAAACTAATAACTTCTCGTTAAAAAAAGGTACACATAGTGGTCATCCGACACTAAAATAAATAATAAACAAGTTAACCATTATACCTTTCGCCTATTTACTGCACTTTTTATATAATTGTTGTGCATTCTATAGGATACTCTTCGCAGTTCTTTATTAGTTTTAGGCATTTTTGTTCAATTACAAAATATTTAAAAAAATTAATAACTTTTTTATTTACCGATCAATTTTGTTCAAATCAAGAGACGTGACGAACAGACAGATGGACGAATGGACGGACATTTTAAAAATTGTTCAGAGATACGAAAATTTTTTCTCTACGAACAATATTATACCGGTTTTAGAAATGTGCCGATCGAATGCAATATACTCTTCGTTTTGTCTTTGCGAAGAATATAATAAAAGGTGCTAAATATGGAAGGTTTCCGTAAATACCTTTACCAACCCAGGCAGCAATGTCACGTATTATTGACGTCATTTTTTGGTCATTAGCTGGTCAGATTAACGTCATTTTTTCCGTCATTTTTACGTAAAAATGACGGCCTAATGTCACAGCCCATTGACGTCAATTTTTTACGTCAAATTAACGTCAGCTAATGACGTCGTACTGACGTATGAAATGATACAAATATGACCTATTTTGAAATATTTATTATACTATTAATTGGAAATACTTAAATACTTACATTATTGAATCAATTATTTGATTGAACATATTTCAATAATTTTCAAGAAATAGAAATATATTGCCATAATCAAATAAATATTCTATTTACATGTAGAAAAAAAATCCAAATTCCATGTAATAAAATATAATTTAAACACCTGTCCCAAAATAAGTGAATTTCTGCAGCTCATAGGCGATGAATAAGGTGGTGTTGCTGTACTGCTCAAAAAAGATGTTTTGTGTGAATTTACACACCTGCCTGGAACAAAAAATTAGTTAGACAATGACTATCATTAAAAACAATATTATTTACCAGAAAATATTGTATTGATTTTTTTCTTTATTGCTGGGGGACGTTCAAGAAGTCCGCCTACTACATCCACAACGCTGCTACTGCTGTCATCCAATTTTTTACTTCTTTTTTCCTCTTTGGTCTCTGGGAGGTTCCCTCATCTAATTCTGCTTGGAGATCAGAAGTTACTTCCGCATTTTTTATTTTTTTTAGTGCTTTTTCATACTCATCTACATAAGAAACAAATAAATTAAATCAAATCTGGGAAATAAATAATTTCATATTAATAAAAAATAATAAATAATACTACCTACTACTTCGATTTGAAAAAAATATTTACTAATATAAAATAAACATTTGGCAACAAATTCTTTAATAAGTATTTATTTTTTACTAACCAAATGCAAAATACGTTCTCGAATCTTGTATAAATCCCAAGTGTTTTCATCTGGAGTCTCCCCACTTTTCAAAGCCTTATAATATCTCTCCTTGATTTTGAATGGGGGCCAAAATACCTCAGATTTTCGGGGTGTTATCACTCCTGTGATACTAACGCGATACCACCACCATCGTTTTCTTGGAATTCGATTCCTACGAAAGCCATACCTGTGAAGTTTAAATGATATATATATAACAGAACATTCTATTATGGTCTATTTGGTTTCATGTTATTTTATCACTGTCTATATAAACAGCTCTTAACAACGGATATGAAGATATTTGTCCTACCTACTTATACCTAGCATAAATATTATTAAATATTCCTAACTTTTATTTATACGTTGCATACTTAATCGAAGAATAACTCTGGGCATTTCAGGCATTGCAAGGAAAATACCATAGATTTAAAAAATTCAGTTAAATAGCTAGCAATGAATTTCTACAGGTTTCTTAGGGGGTAATGGGTACCGCTATCCAGTTAAGTGCCGTTTATTGTAGAGTAATAATAATTGTCAATTATTAGGGTACGTCATGCGTCATGAAGAAAGTAAGATGGGTAGGTATGTGTATTTCATTATTTTTATTGCATAAATAGCTTCATTGAAATACACAGTTTTAACTTAATGAAAAATAGGTATAAGTGAAAATGTGAGGTTACGATATTCCAACTTTTGTCAAGAATATGATAGTAAAAAATAATTATTTTACCTGAACGAATCTCAAGATTTATTAACAACACCACCTTTTTTTAACCATCACAGCACCACACAGAAATGATATTTAACTAAATTAGATCTTGAACACCTCTGTTAAACACGTAAATGACGTCGACAAGACAAAAGACAATGGCGACAAGTGGATGTGTGGATGCAACATGCGGAGCGTTCACAGCGCGGACGCAGACCATTGGGGCGTGTAATCTCTTTTAAGTGGGAGAGGCCGGGAAATTCAAAAGACAAAATCATAGAATGACTCAAAATAATTATTTGTCTGATATTGAAAATTAAAACTGAATGTCATAAAAAGATAGAATCTTGACTAATGAGAGGCACAATTTCTAAAAAAATTCGTAAAGTTGAAAAAGTATATATTTAATAATAAAATATAAAAATGTAAGTGAAGGAGGTAGGTTTAATGTATAAATAAACACCGCGTGTTTGTACATTATGCCACGAAGTAAAAATTTGTCTTTTGGTACACGCGAAGATTTTATGATAAAAGTGACGTTTATAAGACGTCTTTAATACGTTATAAGTATCACGTATGTAATTGGTCATAACTATGACGTCAATAAAGACGTGATTTATAGGGCACATGACGTTATCGACCAATTATGACCAAAAATAGACGTGAATATAACGTGACGTTGCTACCTGTCAAATTCCACCATAGTTGATTTATTTCTTAGAATGACCACTGTATGTTTTTCATTAAAAGTATAATAGGTGCTTGCCCTCCTTGCTAATTGGGTTAACTATATGCCAAATATTATTGCCATTTGTCGCATTTTTTAAAATTATTCTCTATAGGTGTTCCACCCTGTATATTTTCCAGCGAAACTGTACCCATTTATTCGCTGGCAGAGAAGCGTCAATTACTTACTAAATTTGACTGCTTTCCATCAAATAGTTTTTTAGATATAGCACCAACATTTTTAAATTTGTGGTACTGGCAATAGTATCCTTTAGTGAAGTGAGACACACACTTTGTAAGTGAGAATAATACCAGCGTGTCGAAACTCAGCAGAAATCTTAGTCGGTAATCACTGACTCCATGGCGTAGAGAGTGGTCTCTGGTAGCATCGGAGACAGAGGGAAGGGCGACTGGTTTTTGTTAAAATAGATAAAGATAAAAATAATAAAAATATTTATTGGTACTTAAAACAAAAAATGTCAAATACATTGCTAAAAAAACAAATAATATACAAATTGTCAAAATAAAATATATACATTGAATACATATTCTAATCATATTAGTAAAGCATATTAAAAAAGGCATTAAGCTCAAGATAAAATATTATTCTTCAGTAATTATTGACCCATCACAGTCTAAAAATTCATTAGTGGTGTAAAATAAAATAAGAAAAGAATATATCGTGTTTCAAACTCGCCACCCTTGTATTACTCTAGTCGAAAGTGCTCTTTGAAATATTTGTAATGCTTGCTTTTCTCTATCATTACAATAATACAGGATAGTGGGACAATACTCAAAGTGAGGTGCTATTACTTTCTTGTACACTGTTATCCTAGAGTACATTGATAAATTAACACTAATTCTATTGAAATAATTATTTCTTTAATTTATTTTACCCCTTAAATATTCTGCATGTTTGCTAAATTTTAACTGATCATCTATTATTATATTTACATTCTGTTACATACTCTAGACTCTGATCGAATAGCTTAATATTTTCATCGGATCTTTTATCTTTATTCCCAAAAATTATAACTTTAGTTTTTTGCGTATATACAAACAGATAATTATTTTACAACCAGATTTACAATTTCTTTAATTCTTGCTGCATTTTGTCCAGAACCTCCTTTATATCATCGCCATATTAAATATTAAAGTGTCATCGGCAAATAAATTAATCATGGAAATACTGAACAATGTCATTAATATAAGTTATAAATAGCAATGGGCCCAACACTGAACCCCGTGGAACACCATTATTTATCTTCATTTACTTTATTTGAAATATTCATTTCTAGTTTGTTGATATCTGTACAATAGTTAGTTTTTAATCCAGTTATTTGCATTATCTACTATTCGATAACATTCTAATTATCTTATTAGTAACTCTCTATTTATTGTCTCAAATGCACATTTAAAATCCACAAACATTGTTACAATTACTTTATATCGATCTAATACTTCTTTCCATTTCATGATTACCAGCTGAATAAATTCACACAAATGTTGATTTCTAAATGCGGACTGATTTTCATTAATAAGTATTTCATTTTCAATGGTTTAAGAATTGTTTCTTTATAAATATCTCCATTATCTTTTTTGGTAAGGGCAGTGTATTAATGGGTCTATGTTCTTCATATTTTTTTCCATTAACCACCTTTTGAACTGGTATAATTGTACATGTTTTCCATTGTAAAGGCACCCTATCTTCTTCAATGAACTTAAGGTTCATTTAAGCTCATTAACTTACCATTCGAATTTCAATACAACTGGACTTCTGTTTGTTAAGATACTGTGGTTACAAAAAACCTGAGGACAGACAGACGGGCATTTGGAAAGTTGTTCAGAATTCGTTTATAACACAATATGAAAATTTTCTCTATACGAGTGGTATTTATAGTTTTAGAAATGTGCCAATCAATTTTTATTAATTTTTACATTTGTGAAGAGTAAGATAATTGGTAACAATTTTAGAAAGATGTTAGAAATATATCTGGTATATAAATCAATACAGGTACAAAACTGTTTACCACTATCAAATTTGTTTCGAATTGGTTTCTGAAAATGCTGCTTGGGTTCTGTCTATGAATGTCTCTTATGGGTCAATATGTGTTTTTTCCAAGCTCCCTTAAATTTTGTTGCATACAAACAGCTTTCGCATCTGTATACTGTTACTTCGGAAAATTCCTGATGTGTCAACATGTGTGTTTTCAAAACCCCCTTAAATTTTGTTACAAACGAACAGCTTTCGCATCTGTATACTCTTACTTCAGAAAGTTTTCGATGGGTTAACATATGTGATTTAAGCGAATACTTATGTTTTGTTACGAAAGAACAGCTTTCACATGTATATACTATTACATCTGAAAATTCTTGATGAGTCAACATATGTGTTTGTAAATGCCCCTTTCGTTCTGCTACATACGAACAGTTTTCACATCTATATACTTCTGCAAATTCTTGATGAGTCAACATGTGTTTTTTCAAAGTCCCCTTAAATTTTGTTAAATACGTACATTTGTCGCATCTGTATACTGTTACTTCAGAAAGTTCTCGATGGATCAACATATGTGATTTTAGCGAATGCTTACGTTTTGTTACGAAAGAACAGCTTTCACATGTGTATACTGTTACTTCAGAAAGTTCTCGATGGATCAACATATGTGATTTTAGTGAACGCTTATGTTTTGTTACGAAAGAACAGCTTTCACATGTGTATACTGTTACATCTGCAAATTCTTGATGAGTCAACATGTGTCTTTTCAAAGCCCCCATATATATTGTTACATACGAACAGCTTTCACATCTGTATAATGTTACATCTGAAAGTTTTCGATGAGTCAGCATGTGTGACATTAAATTCCTCTTTCGGTTTGTTACATATGAACAACTTTCACATGTATATACTGTTACTTCTGAAAGTTCTTGATGGGTCAATAGGTGTCTTTTTTGAGATGTTTTACATTTACTTATGGTTGGACAACTTCGACATTTGTACTCTGTGAATTCTGATGGATTTTTATAATTACGAGTTGATTCTATCTCAATTGATTGTGATGATGTTCGAGCATCTTGAAAACTGAAAATATTTATATCTATTACTACTCTTACTCTTTGCAATATTTAGTAAGTATCTATTGAGGAAAATAAAAATATATATTTTTTTTGCAGGCGACAGCCCCGAAACTATTTAGCCAATTTTTGGTGAAATTGATTTAATGAACTATATGGTAATTTCAAGTCTCGAGAGTGTCATGGACTACGTATCATTTAACTGCATCAAGTATGGTCTGAGTGTGATAAAACAAATGCAGAGTTCAACTGATAGAAATATTGAAGTAAGAGGGCTGTACAAATTTCAAATTTCGGTCAAACCAACAGAAAAGTTTAAATTTTAAGTCTTATCCACATGGTGAGATAAAGGACCAATGTGCCAAATCGAAATTGAAAATTGAACAACTCTATTTATAAAGTAAACAAAAACTGAGTGAATTTGTATGGGAACTGAATAAATTTATGACAGGGAAATTGCTAACAAATACCATAATACCAGATCAAGAAAGTCTTATTAAGTTCATCCGATTATATAAAACATATTTTGTAAAAATAATTACAATAATTTAGTATTAATCCAGATAAGTAACAATTATGACAATAAACAATTTTTTTATATTGATGTACACAAGACAATAATTGTAATAAATGAAATGATATGTGTGAAACAACGTCTAATATCAACTCAACTATGTTAAACACAACACAGATAATCTATGTACAACAACCAATAACAATAATTTTTTACATCCCCGTTTGTCTCAAAAAACGCGACTGTAGAAAAACAAGATTACAAGACGTCATATAAATGTAGATATGAATAAAGTAAATAAAATGGACCTATTGATAATTGACAATCATACAGATATTCTATTTTTGTCGAATCAGAAAATATTGATCATATTTGTCTCAATAATTTCAAAATTGTTAGTAATTTTTCTCGTACTCAATCATATCCATGGAGATCATCGATTTTTGTTAGATATTATATTGAAGCCACTCGAGTTGGCACATTTAATGACTTTCCTGTGGAATGTGAAATAGAGATGTAGTGCATCAAAATGTACTGTCGCGTGTTTCCGCCCCTTTTGGGATTCAAATTTTGTAGGTTCCAAAATAATTTAACAAGGGACAACCACTAACACACTTTATTTAATAACTTACTGGAACTTAACAATGCTTTTAATAACTAAAATACACTTTTTACTGACTAAAAATAACTTTTAACAATGCTTATTACTTGATGTTTACACTTTGTCAGATTTCTAACTTCACTCATCAACTTCTCCTTCCTCCGCCGTGAATCGCGCTTTATATATCCAACAGGAATACATCCAGAAAAATCTAGCATAGACCTTTCGAGAATATACATCTAGAATTCTTCCCAACGGCGATTCAAGAACAATGTAGAAATTCGATCTTCTATAACACTAGAACAGTCACTATTAGTCATGGGCGTATCAGTCTTCAGTTTCCAGGGGGTGTAATGCATAACAATACTAAAATTGTCATTTGTAAATTTCATAGGCCACCTAGCGAAGATATAAACGTATTTCTAATCCCACATCTGTGTTATCTTTAGCCAGCAGAAAATTTGACTACATTCTGGCATGCGGTGCGATATCTTAATTTTTACTAGACTGAAAATACTTTTTCTGCTAAAATACTTTAAGATATATTTTATTCTTTTTATTTACACATCATGTGTATAGAAGCACCACGTGTTTTTAGGAATATAAGAAGTTCTCTATATGATTTGATTGTATAGCAAGAAATAAATCGCCTGAGATACAAAACGTCACTATTTTTGACCCTATATTATCTGATCACTTTGCACATTGCACTTTGTTTCAGTTTTATAAATAAGAAAATAATAATAATAATCTACATTTGAAATAAACCAGTCTAATAACAGTAAATGTCTTTAACACATTGCATGAAATAAAACAATTTATAACAATATCCTCACATTTAAAACTAAAACTAAACCTAACAAACAGTACTCCACAAACCACACAATACTTAAGACATTATATAATTTACTTTAATCACACTATTCCTAATAAATTCTTTTAGTTTAATTTTAAAGCTGTTTAATGTTGTAGCATCTTTTATGGATTTGGGTAACTCATTACATTTTTGAAAACCTTTAAAATACAATGTATTCATAGAGTTACGATAATTAGTTCTTGTTATATGAATATTGTTTGTACCTCTTGTATTATAAGTATGAATATCTTTGTTGAAAGTAATGAAATGTTGAAAATATTCAGGAGCCATATGATTTACAATTTTAAATGCCAAAATCATGGTAAAATAGTACAGTCTAGTTTCCACTGGAAACCAGTTTAGAGATGTCAACATTGAAAAAATTGGAGTAAGTCGACTTGCCTTTAAGATGACTCTCATTCCACAATTTTGTAGTTTTTGCAGCATATTTAATTTATTAAGATTGAATAAGAATAATATTGATGTACAATAATCAAAATGCGGCTGAATAATAGTATTATAAACCATGATTTTAGTTTCAGTTGATAAATGTTGCGCTATTCGACTAAAGAAATACAGTCTTTTAGAAATATGTACAGGGTGGCTACTTTTTATATTGAACACTATTGCTATCTCATAAACCACAGCAATTATAAAGTCGGTTAAATGGGAAAAAGTTTCGTATTTTGAGGGTCAATAAAATGGACTATAAAAATTAAAAATATTCCAACTGGTTCCGGAGATATCACGATAAAACTCGAAATAGCTCATTTCCTGTTTTTTCTCTAGCGGTTAATACAAAGAAAAATGAAAAAAATCATTTGAATATTTTGTTATAAATTGACTTTGCTGCAACTGGTCGTATTTAAATTTTTATTACAAAGTTTCATCTCTCCAGGGCCACCATCAACAATATTTTTTTTTAAATACGGACCTGTCTGTTTTATTTAAAATTTTTAAAGCATTTGAAATGCTAAATTCATGGGTATGTCACACTTGACAATTTTACAACGTTTCGTCAGAAAAATAATCATCTCTCATTTTATTGGCATTGCCCTTCATAAAACTGTTTTGCTTGTTAAGCAATGCAAGGGGTGACTCATCATTTGAAACTTTAAAAGTTTATTTTATGAACAGTCTAATGTATTGACTAACTTTACTAGTCTAGTTCTGCTCAATATTATTGTGGAAAATGGGCACGAAATAAAAAATCATTATCAACTTAACAATTGTATTTCTTTAAACAATAAATAACATTTATAAAAACATAGTAACTTGGTGTGTGAACAAGTAACTTTACAAAAATTGCTGAAAATGACCACCATTCCTCTGAATACAAAGTCGCGACCTCTTAGACATTTGTTTAGTACCTTTAGCAATCATATTTGGGGTAATTTGGGTGAAAGCTTCAACAATTTTCCTACGTAATTCATTGACATCTTCGACCACATTGTAGTAGACTTTGTTTTTTAAGAAACCCCATAAGATATAATCTAGAGGATTTAAGCAAGGTGACCGAGGTGGCCACCTTACTGGTCCATTGGTTCCTAACCACTTTCTTTGAAAATGTCTGTTCTGACTGCATTAGCATTGTGAGCACCACAACCATCTAGCATGAACCATTTTATTTTTCTTCGAACCAGTAATGGCATTTCATCGAATACTTCGGCCAATAAATTCATATAATTTTCACTGTTTAAATTGCCCTCTATGAACTTTGGTCCAACTATAATGTGGCCAATTATGCCACACCACAAATTTACTGAAAATCGTACCTGAGGCCGTACTTGATGCGTTAGATGGGGATTAACAGCTGAGTAAAAGTGTTTGTTTTTCCTGTTAAACATTTCAGAATTTGTAAAGGTAGTTTCATCAGTCCAAAGAATGTTATTGTAGAAATATCTATTAGTTAATTTTATCCTAAACCAATTGCAGAAGGTTAGTCTGCAGTCTGGGTCACCTCTCCATGTAATTTCTGCACTGGAATTTATAATCATGGTATTTGTATTAGTTTTATAATTTTTTAACAGCTGCTGCCGATATTCCACATTCACTTGCAATATTTCATGATGAATTTTCAGGGTTTATGTATATTTGAGCTAGTACATTAATATCATTTACCGTTTCACTCATTTGGTGTTTCCGTTCCAATCTACAAACACTGCCAATTTCGCAGAAATTCTTGAATACTGTAAATAGCATTTCTTGTGGGATGGTGTCTGTTAGGATATAAATTCGCATATTCTTGCATTGCCCTGTCAATATTTCTATACTTTTAATGTAAACATCATACATGTCTTTTTTTCATCTACAGAATAACGAACCATAGTGAGGAGTATAAGAGTTAGCAGCTAACAAAAATAAACATCACCAATACGATAAACTATAATAAAATGACATTTAATGAAATTATTTTGTTTTTCAAGGCACACTGCAAAAAGGTGAATAATATTGAGTGTACTTGTTCACATACCAAGTTACTATGTTTTTATAAATTGTATTTATTGCTTAAAGAAATACAATTGTTAAGTTGTCTATACCATATTGTTCTAACTTAGATAACAATATCTCTGAGTCGATTGTCTCAAAAGCCTTTAAGTGTAGGAATACTATAACAACATATTTATTATCACAAAGCCAGTTTTGATGTTGCATAGTGTAATTTGTAATGCTGTTTCACATGAATATTTTTTTCGAAAGCCAGATTGATTATTTATTAATGTTGAATTCAAATAAACATGGTATAATAATTGTTCATTGACAGTTAATTCAATAAGTTTTTTATTGGTGGCAAAGTATTAATTGGACGAAATTCTTCAGCCTTCGTGGTGTTAGCTACTTTCTGGATAGGAATAATTGTACTAATTTTTAAAGCACTTGGAATTTTACCGGTATTAAGAGACGTATTTATTAAGTTTAGTATGACATGGCCAATAGATTCAAAAACATCTTTAACTATTCTACAGTTTAAGGTTTCATGTAGAGACAATTTGTTATCTAAAGTACTAACTATTTTACGCAAGTCTTGCATGGAGAGCATTTCAAAGCTGTCGAATTTTAAATATAAATTATTGCTTAAATTAGACTGGGTTTCAGTACTACCGATACTTTGAACAATATTATCAACACTTTCAACAAAATATTCATTAAAATTATGTGCAATCTGTATACTGTTATATACGACTTTATGGTCATTACCAGTTCCAAAATGTACATATTTTGGCATATCTTTATCCTTATTATTGATAGCTTTTTAAGGGTTTTCCACATTTGTCTTGGATTGTTTCTAAATCTGTCTATTTTATCAAAATAATACTGTTTCTTTTTTTGCTTTAACCCATTAACGGCCAAGTGTCGAAAACAACATTTTCAAAATAAAACATTTATTAGTTTACCAACAGAGGATATTGGATTAAGACAAAAATTCAATAAAATAATTTCACCTATACAGGGTGTCCTAAAAAAATAATGCTGCGTTTACACATCAACAGCCATTTCCCACAAGTGAAAGCTGGTAATATTTTATATCAACTACTACATTTATTTTTACATCAAATGAAGATTCCTGACACATTTCATATGTAAATGAACGTTGCACTTTTTACACATATATACTTTTCCACTTTTTACACTTTCTTCTTCCTTTTTGAGGATGTTCAATGATAATATGCCCGACATTATCCTTATGGATTCCATCGGATAACTCGTGTTTTGTGGGTCAACCTTTCCCTGCTATATATTTGTATGTCTCCTATTCAAGTTCGTCATCAGATTCTTCATCTGAAGATACTTAATTCGAACTTCCATCAGACTGCATAAGAACAAAATTCTAACTGAGGCATGTTAATCTTCTTTGCCAACTTATACACCTTCCAAGAATTTACAATTAATTGTACTGTCAATCGTATTGACAAAAAGTGACCACCATCATTTCTTTCCTCTAACCTTTATTCCATAATTTGCAATACCATGGTTGTATAAGTCAACTCCACTCATAAACTCGTTGTATTGTTTTATACGATTAGGCTGCGGTACGTTTACTTCTTTTTCTTTTTCACTATATATAGATATGATAGATAGATAGATATATTTTTATTTGTTCATGTATAAAATTTACAGAGTGTGTAGAACATGTCAAAGTAAAAAGACTAACAACAGACATATACATAGTAAAATATGATTAAAAATTATAATGACAGACAATAATAGACACACTAAAAAAAAAATACATATATATAATAAAGTTATGTAAAAAATAATCGCTTTACTTTCACAATAGGATCTATTGCACAAGTATTGGATATAACTGAGACCACTAAGTTATCATTCCATCGTACAATGCGTGATTATTTTTAGGAATCAAAAAATAATCATATGAGTCTTTGCCAACGACTTTACAGGATCCAATGGGCAATTTCCTATCCAGTTGTAATTATTCTTTTTTCCTTGAGACCACAAAAAAGATTATAGGACGAGAAAATTTTATTAATAAAAACTCTGTGGTATGATGGATCTTCTAAAGCTGATGGTAAGTTTTATCACAACATCAGCACCTAAACCCAACTCACTTTGTTCAACTCGAGCACCACCATAAGGGATGAAATCGTTATAAATATCCATCCAACGAACAAAGACACCAATAATAATTTATATCTAAATCTGACGGGTTTACCTTTCATAAACATTTTTACGGAATAAGTGTACAAGTATTGCGCACGAGTGTAAACATCCCAGGTACTTGTTTCAGGCGTTGATGCGCAATCGAACATAACTCTGTCACCCTCTGTCCTTCGAAATGAAGTTTTTCGAGAATACGAAAATTGATATAATTGTTTTATGAGGTTTGTATTATATGCTTATGTTGAAACAATATTGATTTTATTCGTTGTTTCAAAATTATTTGCAATGCACCGAAAAGTTGCAATTATCTGAAAAATTAACCCATTTAGATAATTTATAACAATATATGAATAAAGTAATTTTCTATTAGCAAAATACGATTTGACATCCATTGAATGCCTAAAATTATTGTACTTATTATTATTTCATTTAAATGGTATATGCATGTATATATATAAAAAAAAAATGCAACTGTAATGTTGCGTTTATGCATCAACAGCCGGTAATGGGTTAAAAGATTAACTACCCCATTTCTATGTGACTTGAAAATTTGCCATTTATTTTGCTTTTCATTGTCCATAGACATTTTGAACTCTTCGTAAGCTCTATCCCGATTTCTCATTTTATCAAGAACCTCATAATCTAGCCATGGCAATTTAGATTTATACTGGTATACATTAATAGGAGCAATGCTATTAATTACAGTTTCACAATTTCAATTCAATTTCAACATCGGTAAAGTTTAAATTAAAATTAATCATTATAAGAGTAGTTTTAATTTTATTTAAATTAAAGCGTGCCTTTACGAAAAGGGTGCACACTATCACTTTTAAATCAAAGATGTACATATTTAATTTTAAAATAAATGTTCAGAATTGCTTCCACCTTCATGGATACACATGTTAAATCATTTAATTAATGCTTCCCCAGTTATTTTTAATAAGGTATTTCTATTTATCTATATCAATCTTTATTGTATAGGCCTACCTTATCATCAACTGGCTTACTGTGAACTAAATTTTTTAGATGTTCCTTTAAGAAGAAATCTAATGTCAGGTGATTGTACTGGCCACATGATTACTCCATTAGTTCCTATTGACCTTCCAGGGCCATTTTTTTTATAATATACAGAATTATTTTTATTTATTTGTGGTTTACAATGTATAGTTATTTAGTCACTTTCTTTAGGGTAAGATTATTAAATCAGTTTTCTGTATCTTTACATTTTTGTATACATTTATATTATTATATTATATTTAAAATACTGTACAATAAATTATTTTTTTATTTGTTTTTTTTTAAACAAATGTAACTGTATGAAATTACCTTTCTATGTTGTCCTGCTCAATTGTCATTTCAATATCATTCCTTTCAAAACTGTATTTTAATTCATCAACTTCCATAAAATCTTTAATTTCATCTTTCAGAATAATCTCTTCATGGATTCCATTAATTTCTTCCGTCGGCTCTTCTTTTATTTCCTGTTCACCTATAGTAGAATGCTTCATCTCAATTTCGTAATTTGGAAGCATCTTAAAAGTGAACATTTGAACATTATTTAAATCTATTTGTCCTTTAGGATCGGTTAGTTCAACAGCAACGTATTTTCTAATTTTGTCTTCTACATGCAAGCAGTTTGAAGTAAATCTAAGAAGTACTTGTAACGATTCAAAACAGCTTGTACATATTTTCACCTGCTCTGGAATAGTCAAATCCTGAAATAAGAAAGATTCTAGCTAAGTCAAATAATAAATGGTGCATTAATAAAATTAGCTAACAACAGTGTAGACAACTCTAAGAGTAGAAAACGATGGAAAATAGTTTACTTAATTACTTGAAAATAAGTTCATCCTTATCTGAGCAAATTTACAAATGTCAAAAAGTTTTTATCGAACCATTAATATTGGTCTATGTCAACTGTGATAAATTCTCTATTTTAACACTACATTTAACTGATACTCCAACTAACATTTCTATTAAGAATTGGTCCAAATCTGTCTACTAATAGGCCAGAATATTTGGTTTACCAATTCAGTGTTAGGCAAATTTACCTTAAATTGTCTACATAACTACATGACGTGTGTAGCGGCAGTTTGAGGAAACATCGACAAATATTTATACATTAGAGCATATGGATATTTATTTAAAAAAATGAGGGTTTCAACTTGTTGCGTAGTCGATTGCAAAAATAGAAACATAAAAGGAAGTGATTTGATGTTTTACAGCTTTCCAAAATTGTAGTACAAATTAGATTAGAACACTTAGCGAAAAAATGGATAGCTGCTGTTAAAAGATTGAAGTAAGTACTTTAACCTCTAATTGTTAGTGGCTGTACCCAACTCTATATTTCACGCGTTTACATTTGAATTAAATTTACTGAAAACACTGTGATTTTGATTTTAACAAAAAATTATTTTTAACTATGACGATCGTGTCTCGCTAAACATAGGTTTCATCGGAATTTACATAATAATAAAGGATACTTAAATAAAAACATACAAATGAATATTAACAATAATTCTTAACAAATTTAGAATACGTATGCAATGTGCGTTTCATCTGTTTTCAATGCTATCTACTGGGTTTTTACTGCAGAAATACACAAACTTCTTTCCTTAACTAGACAAACTTTATTTTTACTTTTACTACATAAATCTTACTGTCATTGCTAAAAATTTAGATCATCATCTGGGCATACTATACGAAGCTTAAATATTTAGTCACCGTTAACAGAGGGCAGAAATAACCATAAAATTCTTATTTTATTTATTCGAACATGCAAATCATTTCCAAGTGTTTTTTTTTTCTAAATGTATTGACCTAGAAATTTCAAATTTGTTAATATTTATTTGTATAGAGAGTGGCCCAAAGTTATACCGCCAAATGTCCAAGAATGATTTTTCAGGTTAAAACATACTTTTTTCCTCTATAAAGTTTTTTTCAAAAACGCACCCCCTCCAAGCTAGAGCAAAAAGAAAAAAGAGAGAAAAGCACGTCTCGTTTCATAACATTTACAAAACAGTGAAGTTTTGACAACTCAAAAAACTGCTCGAAATTATTGCCACTATATTCATTGCAAATCTCATACCTATGAACGACATAGGGGGGCGTGCACCTAGCAAATAGCCGAATAAAAATGGACAACTTGCCCCAGATAAGAAGCCTTATTAATAAATATACCAATAAGGCTGACTAAAATAAATGATATACCTAATTTTCATTGGCCATTCTTGAGTTGTTCGGGAAATATTTCAACAAAACTTCAAAAAGGGAGACCGAATTCAAAAATTTATCCCTGATGAACTTCACACGCCTGCAAATTTTAAGGAATTGAGACTAACTAGCACCTTTTTCTACATAATTTCTTTTTATCCTAATATTTTGAAGTCTGTTTAAAAAACATAATGTAAAAAATTTAGTTTTTGCAAAAATTGATAGTACAATTGGACTTATTTTAAAAATGTAATGATCAGCAAAAATACAAGAATTATTATTTTCAGTAATGTGTGTGTTCCCCACGAGCCCATATGACTGCAGTGGTCCTTCTTCCCCTTCAATAATTTCTTGAAGCAAATTCTTTCATGTTTCAATTAGAGCAGCTTTCGCTTCTTGTGTTTTGGGCAGCAGGAACTTTTGACCCTACGTCGTCTGCCTAGCATGTTCCATATATGTTCGTCCGGGGAACATGCAGGTCAAATCATCGTCTTTATTTCTGCTTGGTTTATTTCCAGTCAGTTGCACAATGAGCGGTATGCTGGCGAGTAATGTTCTAAATTAAGAGGAAATTTTCTCTGATATGTATGGCGAAAGGTACCACACGATCGTGCAGATCATTCCTTATGTAGGTACCTATCTACAGATAAAGTTCCGTCAGTAACCAACACCAACTCTGTGTATGCTCCTAAACATATGCCACTCCACATCATAATTAAACCTTCACCGAGAAAGATAAGAGTAATTTTTCATTATGTTCTCCTGAACGTTGATACTCTCTTTCTCTATTGTATTTATGCAGAAAAGGTTCCCATTCATCAATATAACTTGACTCCACTAATCATTGTTCCAATTTGAAAAAGGAAACAGATTAGATTTCCGAAATATCGGCAAAATATTTAATTTCAATTTTTTATACTTACTTGTGTTATTTGTCAAAAACGCAACCTCTAACTGATCCTTTGACGTAAAAGTCACAGGCATAGAGGTGAGGTCGCAGTAACATACAGGTTAATTGTGATATTTTGTAGATTCGCCGAGCACAGGTTAAAAGGAATAAAAAATACATGTGGCAGGAAGCCCCAACGAATTAGAAAAAATTAAGATAATGCCACAAATAACATTTAGACAATACTAACAAAAATAATTGAGGAACAAGTCTTAGACACTACCAAAAAATTAAAAGCTAACATGAATATGGGACCAGACCTTATACCAGCTTTTAGTAAGAGATTGTGCAATATTTGTTAAACCCCTCATGCATTTATTTAATTAGATACTATAGACATCCTATTTAAAAGAAGTGCTAAGAACAATTTGTACACCTATAGACCAATCACTATAATTTGCAACTTTGCCAATATCTTGGAAACAATTATACACATACACATATATGACCATACATCTGGTACGATGTCATCCAACTAACATGGTTTTATGAGGCGCAGATCTACAGTAACCAATCTTGTTTGTATCACTCAATACTTAAGTGGAAAACTTGATCTGTCTCAGACAGGTTGATGTGATTTACACAGACTTCTCCAAGGCCTTCGACCGACTTGATGACGGTGTTCTACTATCAAGATTGTCACTGGATCTAATAAACTTAATTTAAACTTGTTTGCAAAATAGATACCAATATGTTCAACACCGTGGTTACAAGTCCGTCGAATTCCTGCAGGAATCCGGCATTCCCCAAAGGTCTATGCTAGGTCCGCTTCTCTTTAGCTTGTTTGTGGGCGATATTCTGGCTGCTCTTGATCACGAAATGTTGCTATGTGCAGACGACTCAGTCGAATACTGTGACAGATTGCAAAGTAATCTAAATAAACTTCATGACTGGTGCATTATCAATAAGCTACCACTAAATGCACAGAAATGTAATACCCTGTTGTTTACCAGAAGGCACAACATATCTCTCTATGTTTATAGTCTTCAGGGTGACATGTTGCACAAACCAGAATCTTTCAAAGACTTAGAAGTTCACTTTGATTCTAAACTTAATTTTATAAAACATCTTGAGTCAATAGTAACTGGCACCATTAAAATTATACGAGTTAATAGAAACAATCCTTAAGAATTACCTTGTTTGTTCAGAAAATCAGTAATTGTATAATAGCCATTTCTTAGCAGATTTGCGTTTATTTCTTTTTTAAATATGTTCAGCGGAAGGTCTCTTATGTTATGTGGTAGACTATTAAATAATGTAACACAATTATAATAAGGTGAATCTTTAAAAGTTGTTGTTTTATGGGTAGGTATCAACAGTTTATCACCTTGCCTTGTATTATGTAACTGTCTGTTGTATAGGCTAGTGAAAATTCATTTTTAATTGTAGTTTTTCTGTGTTTATTCTGTAATTGGGCCCTGCGCCTATTGGATATCATAATAAATAAATAAAATTAAAAGAATATATTCTACAGTTGCAGTTGAGCATTCTCTATCTGGACCATGTCTTCTCTCTCCAGTTTGCTCCAACGTATAACTTTACGATGGATCGACAATTTTGATTGACCATTTTCGGTCAGTGCTGCAGAACTTGCGATATCAGTCGGTGTTAAATCACCCTCTGTGGACTGTTTCACAATCAACAGTGATGATAGTATACAAAAATAAAACGAATTTACACAATTGCTTATAAAAACAAAACAAACTTTAATGTAGGGAAGATATGTGCTTCAAATGTAATGAAACAACTAAAACATCTTTACACGTTGACATCAGTTTGATATTGACTAACTTGATAAAAATCTGCAATATAAACAAAAATTGTAGTAAAAAATTCGTGGGTGCTTAGTTCTTCAAATTTGTTGGGAGAAAAAAAAATTATTGAAAAAAATGCCATTTTATAAAATGGCAGAGTGTGTATATGAAAGACTTGCAAGACGTCAAAAGTTTACGATTTTAGAGAAAATAAATTATAATACTCACCAATTCTGGTTGTATGTGTATTTTTAGTATGTCAGACATAAATACATTTTCTGTGAATTCATCTTGGAATTCATATAATGCTGACAAACAATCTTCCTCGGTATTCTTCATACAAATTTGGCATACATCTTCCTCGACGCTGGTACATTTTTTGTCACCATTTTCAGCTGAATGATCAAATCGTAATGTTTTGTTCATATCAAGATATCTTAATTTAAAATTGAAGGAAACTTGCAAATTTTTTGTACATTCATTACATATGATAGGTTGTTCAGTTATTTTCAAGTTCTAAAATAATACACACAAATTATACTGTCGAATTTTATTTTATTAATACCACAACACAAAGATAAACTTTTACAACTTGATGCAAATCACGTACATCTACTCAATCATGCAGATGACTATTATAAGTAAGTACATATTATAAGAAATTATAATTATTCAGTTTAAAAAACTTATTTTTATCAGAATAATGAGACATCTTGTAATTTTATACCTATGTATAATCAAACGAGATAGCATTTTGAAACTATTGACAGGAGACATAGAAAACTAGAGTAAACATTATACTCTAAACTTTTCATATAACTGCTCCACATTCTATGGGTATACCTCTCGCAGTTTTTTATTACAATCGGTTTCTTCTTTCTTTAGGTTTCATGCTTACAAGAAATGTAACATATGCAGACAGACGGTTGGACATTTTGAAAGTTGTTCAGAATTCGATTCCTAACACAACGGTATCTTTTTTTCTGTATGAATGATATTTAGGGTTTTATAAATGTGGCAATCAAATGCAATATACTCTTCATTTCCATAATTGCGAAGAGTATAATAAGAACTACGGTTAAATGTGGATAAAGGGACAAAATATAACTATATCAGCGAATTTTGAAATGTGTACATTACATTACAATTCTTTTTAACTGACATTTTAACTGAAAATCAAGGTTCGCCGATATACAGTGTATCCGACATATGTGTTCTTGTAAACTCTCTTATTTTTGAATTTATGACAAGAAATCATCCTTAGTAAAAAGTTATACTTATCTGGAGAAGTCATAAACAGTTGTTAAACATATTACAAACTATGGGAGGTATTCTAAAAAATTGAAAATGTGGAACTGCCATTAAGCAAATTAACCATATTTTAATTTTTTTCGAAAATGTTATAAATCTCTTCTAAATAAAAGTAATGTTTCATTCACTAAAAAGAACGTACTGGAAATTATGAATATTGAACATACAAATCTCCTACTACACTCTGTTGTAAAATGACAAAAAGTAAAGGATCACTCAGAGAAAGATCAACCACGGGCATACTACTATTTCTCTTCACATTTATGGAAATTATACCAAAAGGGATTTTAAGTTTGTAACATAATAATTGTGTTTGTACGCTTGTGGGCACGGACGCTTCTGTGTGTGTATCTATCTTCCAAGATATTCAGGCTTCTTTCTGTTAGGGCTCTTCAAATTTTTTAATTCAATGCTAAAGCCACTTCACATTAATGTAATATACAGGTGTCATGCAAATTTTTGTTGCGAGCATGCCTGCATCAAGCTATTTCGATAATGGCAACATTTTTCAATGAATTGAATTAGCGCATGTTCTCATTTGATTGCATTGCAGATGCAATATAGTTGCTTTGTTTGGGAATATCTGGGTTGCCAACCAAGCATTAAAAGAACTGAAGCAACAGACGTAACCTATTCTGTAATTATTTTGGGAAATTGATATTATGTTATTATTTTCTAATAAAAGTGTTGAAGTTGCGAGTACCATTGTAATTACCTATAGCTGTTATCACTTGATTTTCTATCTTAATGTTCATAGTGATCAGTTATTGTAAAGTAAATAAATAAACATAATCATAAGTTTTTCTTCTCTGGTTGGTAGCCCCAAAGAATTCACCAAATAATACAGTAGTGTAAAATGCATTCAAGATGCAAAAATTATCACGCAGTTTCGCATGCCATCTATTTCATTGCTTGCATAAATGTAAAGCAGCTTTTATTCTAGATTTATGTGACAGTATTTCTCTAAGTCTTACCAAATTCAATAATAGTACATCCAACATATGTCTCATTACTTCTTCTATTGTGTCAAAATTGCTTTCACATAATGATTTTAGGCAAAATCTACAGATTTTTCCATTTTTGTTGTTCATGATGGCTTGCCTTACATTTACAAGAGAATGTTAACCAGGAAACAAATAATTCATCGTATGTCTACAAACAGAGGTAAGTCTCCAGATACCAATTCCACTATAAATTATTTATATCCATTTTCACTGGCAGTAACCACCATACTACTATCCTAAGATGAGTTTAGTCGTAGATCACCAAATCACACACAGACACACACACACACACACACACAGGAACGTCTGAAATCATCTTCATAGAGCGAGCATAACATAACCAAATTTAATATTTTCGATCACCATTCTTCTTCTTCTTTGAGGACGCATATGATAAAGTTGACAATTCAGCAGGTCTATTCCAGGATCAGCGATCTTGGGTCTATTCCAAGATCGCTAAAGATCTTGGGTCTATTCCAAGATGGCTAAAGATCTTGGGTCTATTCTGTATTATTTTGGTTAAGTTTTAAGGGTTAGGTCACTGTTAAAATAATTAACGGAATGAAGTTAACGGTCAGTGGTATTCTGTACACTTTTTTAAAAGTTAAATTTAACCAACATCGTTTAAAATTTGAGGCGACTTTGGACCTGCCACTAGTGCCACTAAAATTTAACGGTACCATTAAAGAGGTAAAAAGACCGTATTTTATTTTTTGATACATAAAATTTTAAATATTCAGTACATGGCACTTTATTTAAGAAACTGGCGGGAACATTCAAAATACAGAAACAAAATATTTAATCTAAACTTTGAAATGATTTGCCAACCGAAGCTTATTTGCATAACTCCGAAGACAACATAATACTTTAGAAATTTCTCTGACTTTTCACTAGAAATACTAGAATAAAATGTTTGTCAATGAGTTTGAGATTCTGCTGACGACCCATTTTCTCATTTATATCCGATAATTTTTTTCTGTCTTCAAATAATCCCGATCATAACCTCAAATAGAGGTGCGGGTCCGGTTTGTCCCCCTAAAATAGCATATCTAAAGTTTTTATTTTATGTATAGAGAACTCCGAATTTTGGTAGGTAACCGTTTTTTTTTGTTTGGTACATTTTATTAAATGTTAATAAACTCTGTTATTTACCGACATCTGCTTTTTACTGTTGAATGTAAGTTAAAGTCTAATCTGCCGTCCGGACCCCTGAACATACTGTGTCTCCACTGTAGCTATCCCAGCCCTACTGCAAAAGGCTGCGTTAGGAGGCTAATATGGGATCCTTACCCCACGAACACAATTGTAAAGGTGGCGTTCGAGATAACCGAAATATAGCTCAGCGCTAAAGTGACGCTTCTGCTTGTCTATGCCCTAGCCCCTAGGCAACGGGAAGAAAGCATGTCACAGCAGAATTAGCGTCCCAGACAAAGAAAGGGGGGGGGTTTTATAAGTTTTTACAAGGAATAATGATATTCTTGTTTCACAGATTCTTGTTTTGACGAATATGCCACTAATGCGCATGCGGGATTATTTGTGACAGCTTGTGGTTTATTAGTGTATATTACACCGTATCCAAAGTTACTGTAGGGGAGGGTGTTCCACCTTCAGACAAAAAATTACTTTTAGTTCTAAACATTTTATTGTGTAATATTTTATTACAATTTTTTTTATTAGGAAACTTAAGTATGTATACTCACCTACTGGCATAATAAAAAATAAAAAAAATGCATATTTTATATGAAAAAAAATATACTTAAGTAAAATTTTGGAATTTTGTCTGATTGTGGACCCATGTCGTTCCACAATCAGACGGCTATGAATTCATGGTGTTCCACAATTAGACGAACATAAAAAAATTTAATTTTAACGAACTTCTAGACCGCTAAAGTTTATTTCAAATTTCATAAACCTGTTCTGACGACTTATTGTGCCAAGAAGCTTTGGCTGGGGCAAAATCAACTTGATTGCAAAGTTAAAAGTACACACAAATGTAGATATAACAATAAGCTAACCATTATACTCTTCGCCGATTTACTGCACTTTTTATATAATTGCTGCACATTCTATAGGATACTCTTTGCAGGTTTTTTTGTAAATGATATTAGTTTTAGAGATTTTTAGTTTAATTACAAAACATTTAAGAAAAATATTTTTTTAATTTGAAAAATTATACTAACTTTTTTATTTATTGATCGATATTGTTAAAAAACAACAGGAGGCTTCCTCTAGCTAACAACAACTTACTGTTCAAATTTCAATACAATCGGACTGTTCGGTCTTAAGGTATCGTGCTTACAAAAAACGAGCAATATTACCGGTTTTAGAAATGTGCCGATCGAATGCAATATACTCTTCGTTTTGTATTTGCGAAAAGTATAATGACCACTTTACATATAGATCTGTATATTTATATATCATATATTGGGAGCTAGACTAACTCCAACTCAACTAATCATATAGTATTTTGGAGCCCAATTTCAGACACGTCTGATTGTGGGCCCAACGGTGTGTCTGATTGTGGAACAAATGCACTTGACAACTAAACTTCTATATCATAAAGAAACTAATCATAATATTATAACCAAAACTATTCCTCAAATAAGGTAGGTAAATCAATCTTATTATAGCAGGCAATGAAGAAGTTTGTTTAAAAATTACAGGGAATTAGAAAACCGCACACTTTCATGCATCTATTTGGTAAAAAGTAGTCACCAAAAATCAACTTTTTCTCATAAAAACCAAACACATTAATTTTTTACGCGGCCATTACATCTGAACATTCCACTGTGCGCCATCTATCTACCATAAGCAACTTAGCTGTAATAGCCTGCACATTTTGAAATAAAGGCATTTGTCTGATTGTGGAACACTCTCCCCTACTCTTACTAGCTCGATTTAATTACTTTTGCTTATTTACTTCTATTCAACCTCCAGCCATTCAACGGAATCATCTCAAAATATAATCCAACTCCAGATCTCGTTATAATACATACGTGTACTAAATTTCAAATGAATATCTCAATTTCATTTTATTAAACCCTTTAATATTGGAGACGGGTTGAAAATATTATAAAAATATCTGAGGTCATGGCTTTTAGTATATACACCGAATCCCAAGTTACTGTAACTCTTACCTGCTTGCTTTACTTATTTTCCATTGTTTACCTCTATTTAAGTCACAACTGCCCTTCACTGGAATTAGCACAAAATATAATCCAGATCTCATCATGGTACATATGTTTTATGACATTTTAAGCCTATTTCAAGAAAAAAATATTTTGTAAATTCTTTTACGATTGCTATAGGTACTTCCACTTCACTATGTGGATGTGGAAGTAATTTTAAAAACTGTGAAGGCATTTACACAGAACTTCCCTCCATATTTATACATGGTGGCCAAAGCGACATAGGAGAACAACAATCAGCATATGCAGAATAGCAACAAAAAAAAACTAATAACTTCTCGTTAAAAAAATGTACACATAGTGGTCATCCGACACTAAAATAAATAATAAACAAGTTAACCATTATACCTTTCGCCTATTTACTGCACTTTTTATATAATTGTTGCGCATTCTATAGGATACTCTTCGCAGTTCTTTATTAGTTTTTGTTTAATTACAAAATATTTTAAAAAATTAATAACTTTTTTATTTACTGATCAATTTTGTTCAAAAACAATAGGGTTCTTTCTCTAGCTAACACTAACTTACTGTCTCCAAATTTCAATACAATCGGACTTTTCATTCTTAAGTTATTGTGCTTACAAGAGACGTGACGGACAGATACATGGACGAACGGACGGACATTTTAAAAATTGTTCAGATACGAAAAATTTTTCTCTATGAACAATATTATACCGGTTTTAGAAATGTGCCGATCGAATGCAATATACTCTTCGTTTTGTATTTGCGAAGAATATAATAAATGGTGCTAAATATGGAAGGTTTCCGTAAATACCTTTACCAAATTCCACCATAGTTGATTTATTTCTTAGAATGACCACTGTATGTTTTTCATTAAACGTATAATAGGTGCGTGCCCTCCTTGCTAATTGGGTTAACTATATGCCAAATATTATTGCCATTTGTCGCATTTTTTAAAATTATTTATTCTCTATAGCTGTTTCACCCTGTATTTTTCCAGCGAAACTGTACCCATTTCTTCGCTGGCAGAGAAGCGTCAATTACTTACTAAATTTGACTGCTTTCCATCAAATAGTTTTTTAGATATAGCACCAACATTTTTAAATTTGTGGTACTGGCAATAGTATCCTTTAGTGAAGTGAGTCACACTTTTTGTGAGATTAATACCAGCATGTCGAAACTCAGCAGAAATCTTAGCCGGTAATCACTGACTCCATGGCGTAGAGAGTGGTCTCTGGTAGCATCGGAGACAGAGGGAAGGGCGACTGGTTTTTGTTAAAATAGATAAAGATAAAAATAATAAAAATATTTATTGGTACTTAAAACAAGAAATGTCAAATACATTGATAAAAAAAAACAAATACTATACAAGTTGTCAAAATAAAATATACATTAAATACATTAATATTATTCTTCAGTAATTATTGACATATCAGTCTAAAAATTCATCAGTGGTGTAAAATAAAATAAGAAAAGAATATATATCGTGTTTCAAACTCGCCACCCTTGTATTACTCTAGTCGAAAGTGTTCTTTGCAATCTTTGTAATGCTTGCTTTTCTCTATCATTACAATAATAAGGGATAGTGGGACAATACTCAAAGTGAGGTGCTATTATTTTCTTGTACACTGTTATCCTAGAGTACACTGATAAATTAACACTAATTCTATTGAAATAATTATTTCTTTAATTTATTTTACCTCTTAAATATTCTGCATGTTTGCTAAATTTCAATCATCTATTATTATATTTACATTCTGTTACATACTCTAGACTCTGATCGAATAGCTTAATATTTTCATAGGATATTTTATCTTTATTCCCAAAAATTACAACTTTAGTCTTTTGTGTATTTACAAACAGATAATTATTTTCCAACCAGATTTACAATTTCTTTAATTCTTGCTGCATTTTTTCCAGAACCTCCTTTATATCACCATATACTGATATTAAAGTGTCATCGGCAAATAAATTAATCATGAACAAGTCATTAATATAAGTTATAAATAGCAATGGGCCCAACACTGAACCCTGTGGAACACCATTCTTCATCATCATTTACTTTATTTGAAATATCGTCTTCAATTCTTATTTGTTGATATCTGTACCATAGGTAGTTTTTAATCCAGTTATTTGCTTTATCTACTATTCGATAACATTCTAATTATCTTACTAGTAAGTCTCTATTTATTGTCTCAAATGCACATTTAAAATCCACAAACATTGTTACAATCACTTTATATCGATCTAATACTTCTTTCCATTTCATAATTACCATCCGAATAGATTCACACAATTCGTTTAATACAATATGAAAGTTTTCTCAATACGAGTGGTATTTATAGTTTTAGAAATGTGCCGATCAAATGCAATATACTCTTAATTTTTACATTTGTGAAGAGTAAGATAATTGGTAACAATTTTAGAAAGATGTTAGAAATATATCTGGCATATAAATCAATACAGGTACAAAACTGTTTACCACTATCAAATTTGTTTCGAATTGGTTTCTGAAAATGCTACTTGGGTTCTGTCTATGAATGTCACTTATGGGTCAATATGTGCCTTTTCCAAGCTCCCTTAAATTTTGTCGCATACAAACAGCTTTCGCATCTGTATACCGTTAGTAGTGGGTAAATAAGAGAGCTGCCGGAGCAATCATTTTTGATGAGTGATGAAGGTCAAAGTGATGAGTGATGAAGGTCAAAGTCATCATTCGTGATGAAGATCAAAGTAATCATTCGTGATGAAGGTCAAAGCGATCATTCGTGATGAGGATTTCCGAGAATTTACGTGCAAGTATGCGAGGTATCAAATTACATTTTAATGCACATGTGTAGCAATCTTGGAGCAGGATCTTGGATCAGGATTTCCGGGAATTGACGTGCAGGTGTGCGAGGTATCAAATTACATTTTAATGCATGTGTGTAGAGGTTATTGAAGGTCACCGACAAGTCACGACAAGTTTGAAATGCAGGTGTCTAGAGGTTATTTGAAGGTCACGGACAAGTCTCGACAAGTTTGGAATGCAGGTGTGTAGAGGTTAAATGAAGGTCATGGGAAAGTATCATAACCGTCGTTCTCACGGCTCGAAAAGGTTATGTGAAGGTTATATAGATCAGTAACCCTATGGGAAAGCATCGTAACCGTCATACTCACAGGTTTCATATTACAAAAGGGGAATCCCCGCCCCCAACAACAGCTTATATATAATGCCAGGAAAGTAATATTCTTCAGTACTGTGCAGTCTATTGTACAACAATGAAGTGCGAACACTGCAACAAAGTTCTTTCAAACAAAGCAAATTTAGTTCGACATATTCGCCAATATTGTTCAGTTCTAAATGATGGAAGTGTAGCTTACGAGCTGTCAAGCAAAAAGCAAAAGTTTGATGATATACCTTCTACAAGAGGTATTAACAAAAAACAAAATTCTACAACAAATAAGTGCGAACACTGCAACAAAGTTCTTTCAAACAAAGCCAATTTAGTTCGACATATTCATCAATATTGTCCTGTTCTAAAAAGTAGAAGTGTAGCTTACGAGTCGTCAAGCAAGAGGCAAAAGTTTGATGATGTGCCTTCCACAAGTGGTCCAAAAACTTGTGACTATTGTGGAAAAAACTTTTCATCATTTTTTAACTTTCAACGACATATTAGTGATAATAGATGTCCTGTTCTGAACGACTTATTTGTAATTGATAGAAAGAAAATCAATCGTCCTATTGTGAGGAGTTTGGGAGACGGCGTGGAGAAACTACATTCAGCATTTAAAAGCAGGATTGCTAGTTACCGTTTTAGCAGCCCCAGAAGTCACATCAATTATTCCGATTTTCTAAAAGAAGTTAAACAAAAAGTATTGAATAAAATTAGTGAATATTTGGAGAAGTACCAGGCTCTCAAGATTAATTGTGAAGTGTTTGGGATTTATATCATCCCTGAAAAGGAACTGAGTGATATTAAGTCATTCAATACAAAAAACAAAATAGTTACTATTTCAACGGACCTGCATCAGATTTTCAATGAATTTAGTGAGGAAATGAGTGCTCAAGCATCCGAATTCCAGGAGAGGGACTCGGGTTGGACATTGAGACGTATAATGTTTCTTGATGTCAACATAAATAAGTTCACACCAATGGGTGCTTCATCATACATTAAGTTACCTAAAACAATATATGATAAAAAGGCCGTTCTAAACATACAAAACAAGGATAATGCATGCTTTGCATGGTCAATCAATGCAGCCATTTGTCCCGCAGAAGGCGATCCTACAAAACCGACTTCGTATCCGCATTACGATACATTGCTGAACTTTAGAGGCTTAGAATTTCCCATAAAATTAAAGGATATAGTCAAGTTCGAAAAGATGAACAACATCTCCGTCAATGTGTTTGGCCTCGAATCAGAATTTAAGGATGGGAAAACTATTACAGAAGTGGTTGGACCATTGCACTTTACATCATGCCGGCAACCCACACATGTTAACTTACTACTTATAACAGATAATGTTGGTAACACTCATTACTGCCTTATACAAAATTTGTCAAAGTTGGTTACAAAACAAAAATCAAAATATAATGGCCGATTATATATTTGCGACGGATGTCTACAATCATTTCGAAACATAGAGCAATTGAGAAGACATGAGGAAAATGATTGCAACCATACATGCACAAAACTACCATCTACCGAGTTGAAAATTAATAAGTATGGTGAATCAGTGCCTGAAAATATCGTTAAGTTTATAAACTTTGAAAAACAATTAACCGTCCCGTTTGTAATATATGCTGATTTCGAGAGTTTACTGAAACCAATAGACCGTAATGAACCTTTCGACGAAAAATCGTTCACCGTCAAAGTATGCGAACACCAACCATATTCTTTTGGCTTTTATGTTAAATGCAATTTCGATGACAAACATTCAAAATTTGTGACATATCGAGGACATGATGCTGCAGAAGTTTTTGCAGAGAAGTTGGATGAAACAGTTCTAGACTTATATAATACCTATTTAAAAGATGTTAAGGAGATGCTGCCCCTAACAGATCAAGAGAAAGCCGAATTTGAGAATGCAGCATGTTGTCATATTTGCAAGAAGGCGTTCAAGTTCAGTGATATAAAAGTTCGCGATCACTGCCATTTGACGGGTCGGTTCCGTGCGGCTGCACATTCCGTTTGTAATTTGAACTATAAAGTGTCAAAATTCATACCAGTGTTCTTCCATAATTTAACGAACTATGACAGTCACTTATTCATAAAGAAACTGGCATGCAAGAAAGAAAATATTTCGGTGATAGCTCAAACGAAAGAAAAATACATCTCCTTTTCAAAGTCAATCCTTGTGCAAAAATCTCCAAATCCCAAAGTGCCGGACACATACATGAAATTAAAATTTGTGGACTCTTTTCGATTTTTATCCAAATCACTTGATAAATTAAGTCAAACTTTGAAATCTAATCAGTGTACCGAGATTAGAAAATATTTTCAAGATGAGGAGGAGTTTAGTTTAATTAAACAGAAAGGTGTTTTCCCTTATAATTATATAGACTCGTTCGCGAAGTTAGAAGAAAGACAATTACCTTCAAAGGACAAATTTTATAATGAATTAACAAATGAGGCTATTTCTGACGAGGACTATGAACGTGCTATCAAGGTGTGGGACACTTTTAAGTGCGAAACGTTGGGAACATATGCTGATTTATACCTTAAATCGGACATTTTACTCTTAACTGATGTGTTTGAAAACTTTCGGAAAGTGTGTCTAGAACAATACAAATTGGATCCTGCTCACTATTTAACAGCACCTTCCCTGAGCTGGGATGCCATGTTACGTCACACGGAAGTTAAATTGGAGCTCTTGACTGATGTGGATAGTATACATTTCTTTAGGAAGGGTATTCGAGGAGGAGTGGCTCAATGTAGCAAGAGAAAGGCTGTGGCAAACAACACATTTCTACCAAATTATAATCCTGGTAAACCGACATCGTACATCATGTACCTCGACGCCACGAACCTATATGGAGCCGCAATGGAAGAATACCTGCCCTCAGGTGACTTTAGGTGGCTTGAGAAGGAAGAGATTGAAAAATTTGATTGTTCCCTAATTGAAAAAAATTCACCGAAAGGATATGTCCTAGAAGTAGACTTGGAGTATCCATCAGACCTACATGACGACCATAACGATTTGCCGTTTTGCCCCGAGACAATGACTCCTCCGAAATCCAAAACTTCTAAATTAATACCGAACTTGCGAGATAAATATAAGTATATCATTCACTACAAGAATTTAAAACAGTGTTTGAAATATGGGTTGAAATTAAAGAAGATCCATAGGATAATCGAATTTTCTCAATCACCCTGGCTGAAGTCATACATTGATCTTAACACAAATCTTCGAAATTCTGCTAAAAATGCATTCGAAAAGGACTTATTCAAGCTGATGGTTAATTCAATTTTCGGTAAGACCATGGAAAACGTCGACAAAAGACAAAATATAAAACTGTGCTCATGCTGGGAGAATAAAAAAGGTGCATTGGGTGCTAGAGCATTAATAGCCATGCCACATTTCAAATCCTGTTCCGTGTTTGACGAAAATTTGGTAGCAGTTCAATTAGATAAATTAAAAATCGTATATGATAAGGCATTCTTCGTAGGATTTTCCATTTTAGATATTTCGAAGACCATAATATATGAATTTCTATACGGCTACATCAAACCAATGTATGGAGATGACGCAACAGTAATATACACAGACACTGATAGCCTAATTTTAGAAATTTTCACAGATAACGTTTATGATGACATCAAGAGAAATATTCACTTTTTTGATACTTCAAATTATGATATCGATAACATCCATAATGTGCCCAAAACAAAGTCTGTGGTAGGGAAAATGAAGGACGAATATGCTGGACGACCAATAGAGAGCTTTTACGGTACTGGCGCGAAAGCATATTGTGTCAAAGCCGGTGATGTGATGAAGAAAGCGAAGGGTGTTTCTAAAAGTGTCGTTAAACATCAAATAGACTTTTCAGACTATGTTCAAATTGTTGAAAACGGTGGCTTGATATTCCGTAAAATGTCAATATTTAAATCTACTTTACACACCATTCATACAGAACTGAAAAATAAAGTAGCTCTGTCATCTGCCGATGATAAAAGGTATATTGTGCCTGGAGATGTGAGAACCCTTGCTTGGGGTCATCGTCTAATTAATGACACTAGTGATAAAAATTTAGACATTTTGCTAAAATATGCTAGGCGTTTGGATATGGAAGAACCCGCAGCAGGATGGGATAGTGTAAATTTAGACGATTCCGAACCAGAAGATAATAATATAGATAATTTTGATATTAATTTATTAGATATGTAAATTATTAGGTTTGTAATTAAATACATATACATTATTAATTGTTTACTTATAAATAAAAAACATATACATTATTCATTGTTTTATTTACCACAAGTTGTTTACATAAAAAGGTATATACAATTATTGTAATATATATCAACCACACATCTGAAGTCCCCATTTACATACATGGCATCTGGATTGTGAGTCTGGTGGACCATCCACGTGACTATGCCATTCAGGTCTGTTGTGATGTACAAAACAGGGTAGTTGAATCCTTAGCTCGAAACTTTGTGTGTATTCCCATGGTAATTTAGACCATGTGTAAAGAAGTTCAATGGAGCCAACTTTTTCAATCAGGTATGGTAATGGGATGTGTTGGAGCTCATCCTCAGTGAAATTATACAGTTTTTTTCCACGCTTGTGCTCCATTATTAACTCATTCGTGAGACAGAGTGAGCAGCTTAGTTCTGAAGCCATATTCTCTCTACAATCCTCACAATTGATTCAGCAACTAACAATGAGGAACACAGTGCGATGTAGTAGATCAGGTAAGTAACTGCTCCTAACTCCACTTTACAATCTGTTTTTATACTATTAGCAGATAGTGGTGGGGGGTATTTACTGAAGAGGGGATTCCACTTTGTTTCTTTAGTAGAGTTATCATTCAGTCTTAGTCGTAGCTTGTACATAGTACTATTTTTAGGTATCGGAGATGTAAGGACTGACTCATTAACTGCTGTGGACGGTATCATTCGCTTCCATTTTGAAGGCCAACTATCATTTCTTGTACCGTTGCTATCGAAGCAAATAAACACCTCCGTAGTATTGTAAAATTTTTCTATGTAGAGAATTCCATGCCAAATGGCTTGTAAAACTATAAACTGCGAGGTTATCATCGTAATATCTATAAACACACTAATGTTTTATTAAATCAACATGAATTTATATCCTCTTACAAAGGAGGGTGGTGGGGGTAAAGGAGGTGTACATCTGAGAAACAAGTCTAGACATGCCTGATAAATAAAAGACGTGAAATATGTTTATTTTTTTATTTAAAATTATGACATTACAAAATTCTCATAAAGATATAATACATTTGATAATAATCGTTAATAAATTTATTAACGATTAACGATTAACGATTTATTAACGATTATTTTCAAGATGTTTCACAAGGAACCTACCACAAGTTCAGTTCAGTGTACATTTGATAATGAACACATACATTTACATTTTAAGTGGTGAAAACAGCGTGGCTCAGAAAATTGGAGTGATGGGTGTTCTTCGAACTCATATACTGGCTTGGAAGAAAAATTTTTTATGTAGGTGGCTTTTTCTCTTCCCTTTACAAAGATTTCTTCTTCACAATTGGTTAACTCTCGGATAATTTTCCCAAAATTGAAAATTGGTGTGTTTCCTTCATTCCAATGTATACCATGGTAATTATATGTTAGCCAATTAACTTGCTTTTCCAAATCAGGTGGTAGAAGTTTTACGGGAAATGGTGGCTTGAAAATATAGTGTGCTGTCTTGTAACCATTATATGCTGCAAGTTCTTTAACTATGAACTTATTTTTTTCTCCCTTGAATCCTTGGACATCCAAAATTAATGGCATATTTTTATATCTGCCAACTTTTTGTTAGAGAAATTTTTAAACTATAGAGTTCAACTGCTTTCTTTAAATCTCTAAGATTTTTTTGATGCTCTCGCAGAGCCTTCTTATAGCTAGAGATCATCGTAAACTAACTTGCTAGCTCGCAATATCCCCTTATGTAGGTTAGACCTGTCTAACTATCTTTGTCAGTGGGTTATAACGGAATAAACGATCATGCAAAATTAAACAGTATGCTGTTGTATCATTCGGAATATTATCACTTGTTTCGAATTCTATGCGCATAACGACAGAACCCGACTGAATAGTTTCCTTTTGACGAGAACAATCGATGTGGGTTAATGGAGAAATTGATTTGAATTCTTTAGGTGTAAATATAGGTTCATTCCCTGTTTCATAGTATGATTGACGAAAATGTGCAAACATTTCATATAAAGTGGCATATTTATTGTCTTTGAAATCAAGAAATAAATCATTGTAAGGATATCTTTCAGAATTTAAAAATACTCGTATATTCGTGAGATTACAGTTATCAAACGTGCTCATATTAGATGTTACTTTATTCTTTTTGTTAATTTGGAAGGCAACAATTACATGACGAGGAGTTTCTAACTTAGTGGTAGTTTTCACGGGCCATGTATGTCTCGTAGTTTGAGGAAGTGAAGGATACTCTACTAGCTCCCAACTCCTGAATGGAAGTAGTATTTCAACATTTTTATCCAAAATCTTAGTTAAAGCCAATTGCTGTGGTATTCCCACGGAAACATGTGGTACTCTCCAATAAAGTCTATCAATATTAATCTTAGGTTTCTCCGTATCATTGACACTAGTCACAGCGTCTAAATCATTACTACTTCGAATTAAAACCAATTCCTGTTTCATGTTTAGAATTATTTTTTTATAATCTTCAAAAAAGCCCATTAACAGTTTAAGTGGTATGCACACATTAAATTTATTACTGTCTGGTATTTTACTATATTTAGGGAACCACCCAGCATTTTGTAGTTTGATGCTTTCACCTTCATTAAAAGACAAATACCCCTTAAGAGTGGAAGTTAAACCGACATTTCGAGTTGAATCAATGACAATACCATTTATCTCATATCGAATTTCTCTAAAGAGAAAACTGAATGCATTATTTATTAAGTTTAATTGAGTCGCTGGTGTTCCATCATCTTTCGTTAGATTTCCCTCCAAGTATAGACTACTTTCACATGGTAGAGTATAAGCATCCAGTTCTTGGATTGGAATTCTAATTTCATCGTTATAATCAAATTTAGCATTTACAAATGGTTGATAAATGTGATACTCGAAATCAATAATGGAGTTATCGATAAGAGGTTGTTCTGTAACATTTAATATATCCATTATATGAGTACTTCAAAACCAATAGATTTTAAGTAAAGCTTATTTTCAGGTGTTACTAGACTAACGTCCGTCTTATTACTGATTGAAAATGTGTTTCTCGGTTTTCTTTTATAACTGCGTTTAGCCACTATACGTGGAATATGATATTTATTATTATAACGGACTACCATCTTAGGATATCTTTTTCAAATGTAGTCTAACCGTGATGGTTTCTTTACGGAAATTGACGAGATTCCCGTCTTGATCGAGTATTTTAATGGTAATTGAGTTGATCGTCTTAACACTTACTGGAAAATACAGAATGTTTAAAGGTGATTCCACTATTTTATAGCCTGGGGCTACTGTTGGGAAAAACTGATGAATTATGTGGACAGGTAACCCATTCGAATAAGACCCAGAGGCGATATTACAATCAATGCATAAAGCATTCACCTTAATTATTTGTACGGGAAAGTCGGACTCATTTGGTTCATTAGCTTTAAGAATCCTTCTTTCAAATCCTAAGAGGCGGCCTATAGAGTATTCTGATGTAAAATCTATATCAACATTTGTTTCTATGTTGACAGTCGAAGTATTACGATTGGGGGTGATATTAATATTTTTACCAATTTCTTTTTGAATATAATTATTAATGTCATTAATTTCATAGGCTCCAACAGGGATAGTTAAGGTCATATTACCATACGTTAATTTGTTGTTTGTTTCATCGATGTTTGGTATAATATTAAAAGTTTCAAAGTTCGTTAAACCGATGACATAATCCGAATTATCTTCTAAATATATGGGTGGATTGAAATCTGCAGTTAAGATTGAAGAAACCCCCGTAAGTGAAAAAGTTAGAGACATGCTGCACATTCAATAGTATACATATAATAAAGTGATTTCCTCTATTTGCATTGATTATATAAAAATTTTAGGCATAGGTGACCGCAATTATTTGAATTATATTTTTGAATTTGATCATGATTATAGTTGACCTTATTCAAGCTACCATCGCTATAGAAATAATTTATTACGCCATTTGGTGGTCTTAAGTTTCCATAACTATCGAAATAGATTATTGAGTTCCTTTTCTTCACATATGCCGTCCAGTGAGTACCAGGTCCCGATGAAATATCCAAATTAATTATACCACACTCGCTTTTCTTTATCTTTACTGGTAATGTGTCTCTCATAAATACACCCCGAAAGTTTGGAATGTGCAAATCTTTAGCGTATTTCATTAAATCTATGTTGGTTAATGCTCGACGAGGTAGCTTTATTGGAAGTTTTTTTTAAACGGTGCTAGATATAATCCCATGCCTTTTTTATAAGGCCGTAAGTACAATCCTTTTCCTACTGCAACTTGCTCCATGGCTAAATTATGTCTTTTCTCTTCCTCAAGTTTTTCTTTTGCAGCTTTCGCGTCATTAATCGTTTTTACAATGCCTGCGGCACCGCCCCCTATGCTTCCTAAAGCCCCTAATGCGGCAAATATAGGTAACAGGAAAGGTAGAAAACCACCAGTTTTTGGGATAGGAATGATCCGTTTTTTTGGTAAAGAGAGTTTCTTTGTTCCAATTGATGATAAAGCTTGTTTTGCAACATTAATGAGATTATTAGAATTGCTGCTTTGAATACTGCGCCGAGCTCGTTGTACTGCATTATTAAAACTTAATGTATTCTTACGTAACCCCATGCCACGTTTCTGTTTAGGGCGTAATTTTCTACGCATGCCCATCCCCAGCTTAGTTTTTGCTTTCATAGTACCAGCTATACCTAAAGCAGTAATTTTTTCTCCAACTGAAGAGTCACCTGCTTTAAACCGCTGATATGCTTTTTCTGCTAACACTTTATCTGCTTGATGTCTGCTTGTTATATCCTTAGAATGAGAATATGCAATATCATGCTCTTTACAAGCCTCGTCTAAAGGATTTACTCCAGTATCACCTCTAGCAAGCCGTTTAGACAGCTTTGTTCCTGGACCACAATAGTTGTAACCTGGTACATGCAATTCAAACGGTAGACTATTAATAAGACTATTAATAAATCCTGACCCTTTCTTTGCACGTCTTCGTTTACGATTAACTACGGTTGTGTTGTGTACAAGCATTATATAGCCTGTTGAAAGTTCTATGAGGAACTGATTTTTTTATAAATATTATTATATAAATTATAAATAGTGTGAATGAATGGTCGATGGTGCAGTTCCTTATATATGCTTCCACAATGAAGATTGAAAAACAGAGTGTTACATTACCAATCAATAATCATGATGGGTGTTTGTTGGAAAATAAATATCAAAAACATGGCGAACTGTTTGGAGGCCTATCGAAGCGAGCATTGATTGTTGGTAGTTCTGGGTGTGGTAAAACAAATTTAGTTGTTACATTACTAACACACCCCAATGGACTCCGATTTGAGAATATCTACCTATATTCAAAGTCTTTATACCAACCAAAATATGAATATTTGAGAAAGTTGTTGAAACCAATGAAGGAAATAGGTTATTTTGAATACGATGAAGGAGAAGATGTTATATCGACTCAAGAGATCAGACCGAATTCGATTATTATCTTCGATGACGTGGCTTCATGTAATCAGGGTATTATGCGAGATTACTTTTGTTTCGGGCGTCATAAGAACATAGATTGTTTATTCTTGTGTCAAACTTATTCATCTATTGAGAAAAGACTGATTAGAGATAATGGTAATTTAATAATTATTTTTCATCAGGATAATACAAATCTTAAACATATTTATAACGATCACGTGAGTGTCGACATGTCATTTCAAAAATTCAAAGATATTTCTTCCTTATGTTGGAAAGAGCCATATGGATTTATGGTTATAGATAAAGACTGTTCATTAAATAATGGGAGATATAGAAAAGGATTTGATAGCTACATTGTGTTGTAATATATAATACATGAATACATGTGCGAAATGCAGTACACATCAATATTTTGTGGTGTAAAGATGGATAAAAAGTTAGCCAAGGAACTAGTGAAAACTAGAAAATCAGTGAGGCAGAAATATCAGTTTCTAAAATCCAATGTTGCGCAAATACAAGCTCAGTTGGTGAAAGGCTATAAGCCCATTATCGAACCATTGCAAAAATTAGTACAAAACATGAAATCAGTTAAAAAGGAGCCTGAAGAGTTTAAATCAGAACAAAACAAGAGTTTCACTTCTACTCCAAAAAGATCTAGCGTTAACGTTGTAAACAAATATATGCCTATGTTACCTATGACAGGACCCAGTTTTTTGGAGGATACTTACCAATTTGATCCGCGAAATTCTACAACTGTTGCTGAACAAAATAGCAGTGATTTAATTAATCAGGAAGTAGAAAAAAGTCGAATATATATGCAAGAATTGTCAAAAACAGAGGCTTATAAAGACTATCTTGATTCATATGATCCCTTGCCGAGAACATATATTGATGAATCCATACGAGGTGATGAGACAACAAACGATCGCGTATATGGTATAACACATGATACTGAAACTGAAAAATTTAAAATTGGCGATTCTGAATTAAAAATTGTTGGTAAAGATATTGTAGTGAAGCATGTGACATACCCTGGCACTGTTGGACTATATGAGTTATTGTTTAAGAAAGAACCTAAAGCTTATAACGATTTAGAATTAGCTCATTATATGCATATACTAAACGGTACTAATGCGTATCGTAGAAATTTCGATCCTGACGAACAAATTCAAGCTAAAAATACCGTAAAATATAGAAATATAATTAGACCATATTTAACAAAAAAAGGTTTATTAAAACCTACAACTATTTCAAGCACATCTTCATTCAGTAAACCACCACCTCCTAAAACTAGATCTCAAAGTATTCGTCCTAGATCTCAGTCATTTAAGCAGCCTACAAAAGGAGGTACACTGGAGTTGTCTAATAAAAAATTTGATTACATGTATTATGATGATCCAAACGAATTAATAGACAGACTAAAGCTTTTAGTAGCTTCCCAAATAGCCGGAAATGATGGACATAAAAATGAAATTACATCAATCATGTCTGAATTACGAGAATTAAAAATAATTAAATAATAGCCACATATCATTTTCTGCTTAGTATAAGCCCATCCAGTAAACCTTCAACATGCCTATAGACAAATTTGGTAGGCATATGTTTACCCATCATTTAAAACCTTATTCCACACTTGCAGATTCGGCTAATACTTTGTCTAGCCTATGCCTTATACAAATTCGGGGTGTAGAACAGAAAACACCAACAAATCTTCGTACTTTTACTTTTTACGTGTTAGATGATGGTACTGTAACATACACATTACCTATTTCAGGCGCAATTGAAAGTATAAATATACCTAGCAATGTTACAATGTTTTTAAACAATAGCAATTATAATTCTGACAATAAAAACCTCAACAAAGGTGATGATCTGTCATTTTCACTCACATCGGATCCAGTACTCCCTCTCTTTGTAGAAATTGTGCTTCGTGTTCCATTAATAAAAAATGAGTAATATTAAAGCAGATGTTGTTAATGAATTACATAAGCCGGCTAGGAAAAATTTTCGAAGAAGACATGTAATTGTTAAAGGATTAAACGATCTAATTCAGGCTGATCTAGTAGAAATGATTCCGTATGCTAAAAATAATAAAGGTAATCGATATATTCTTATTGTCATTAACGTATTCAGTAAATTTGTATGGGCACAAGCAGTTAAAAGGAAGAGTGGTAAAAATGTAGCAGAGGCGATGAAAACAATTTTGTTGCAAATGAAAACCACTCCAAAAAACCTTCAGACTGATATGGGTAAAGAGTTTTACAATAAACAATTTGGAGAATTAATGAATGAATTTAAAATTAATCATTATAGCACTTTCTCCAATTTGAAAGCTAGTGTTGTGGAACGAGTAAATCGCACTTTAAAAAATTTGATGTGGCGGCAATTTAGTTTGCAAGGAAACTACAAGTGGTTAAATCTCCTACCCGATATAGTTGAACAATATAATAATACTATACACGGGACTACCAACAGGAAGCCGAAAAACATTACAGAGAAAGATGAAAAATATTTACTAGGGCATGCGTATGGACACTTAAAAACAGTTGATCCACGCAAACAAAAATTCAGCAAAGGCGACTTTGTTAGAATAAGTAAATACCGAGAATCTTTTTCGAAAGGATATACCCCCAATTGGTCAAATGAAGTTTTTAAGATATGGAAAGTACAAAACACTAATCCTAGGACTTATATTTTGGAAGATCAAGAAGGAAACCGGATTGAAGGAGGCTTTTATGAATATGAAATTCAGAATGTTAAACACCCCAACATTTATCTAGTTGAAAAGGTTTTAAGAAGAAAAGGAAAAAAGCTCTATGTTAAATGGTTAGGGTTAAGCGGTGAACACAATTCTTGGATTAATAAAAATGAATTAGTATAAACCTGTAAACATTTTATTTAAATAAAACGAATTGTATTTGTTACATGTTCTTTTATTTCAAACCTTTCATAAAATATTTTACATCTGTGATTTACATCTAAAATATAATTAAGGATATTTGAAGCTGCCTCGATTCTCCTATGGAAACGTAGTCTGTCCACTGCGAACAGCTCCCAATATGTATGTCTAGATATACAGCTCCATGGTATAAGATGTACTCGATTATATTTTTCGTTAAACGTCACTTTTTTCATTACATCCCTTTTCAAAGATATTAGGATGAATATAAATTAATTCCATAATCATGTTGATATTTTCACTATTTGGACTGTCTTCTGGCTTAAGTAAATTCAGAGCATTTTCAAAAACGTTCCCACTTTGGTTTTGTAGTCCTCCTTGTAGAATCTTGAAGTAATTTGCAAATTGTTGGTTTTTTAACAATTCGAGTCTATATTTCACTAGTGGTAGTATTTCCAATAAACTACACACCGATTCATACCCCAAATATATATAATTATTTGCTATTGAAATCTTGATTGTACGGCCTATCGATAGTTCATCGAAATGCATGGAAAAGTTGTTCTCGTATATTACATCTGGCTTTATGTTGTAGTACATATAATTCATTATCGTTCCTTGATGGGATAAAAACCTTTTCCAATCAGCTTCATTGAAAATAATCTGGACACCTTTATTTCCTGATAGCTTTATACAGGGGGTATAACCAAAATCGTATGAAAGTCCCACCGAAACAAATTTACTCTGTGATTTGTTTAACTTATACCGATGTTCACCAATCACCACATCTTTTGGAATATCGTCTTTGGATTCGGATACACTTGATGCTGTGTATTGATCAGCTGCACTGGGTACATTTGATGGAGTATATTGCTGTGGTACATATTCAGAGAAACTAAAGGACGTAGACATTTTAGAAAACTAATGTGTCTTAAACATATCACTGGTTATATAGCCCACCCCCCTCCACTTAGTATACCCCCACCACGTAGTTTATCCCCACTACATAGTATACCCCCACCACATAGTACATGCCCACAGCTAACTTGTTTATGCAAGTTTAGACAAGTTCGTAAGGGTTATTGACATTTGACTAGAACTTGATCTACATTTAACCTCTACACACGCGCATTATGAACCTGATCCTTTGCTGTATCGGTAGCTCAGTTTTCAATTCTAAAATTAAATAACCTTTGGCCATCTCTAAATAGCGCCCTGTGTGGGAACATCCTGAGTCGGTGATTCACATGACTATACTCCTCATATGACCCTTGTATATTTTTCCAACTTAAAAGCATATATCCAAATGCAGAGTAATTAAATTAGTATATCACATAGTCCTCCCTGTATGCATATTTCATACTTCACATAGTCCTAATGTATTTTTTAAAACTTTTAACCATATATCTAAATCCCCCTGTACACAAATGCAGAGTAATTAAATTAGTATATTTCACCTATTTTTGTCTCCCACTGTATACATATTTCATACTTTAAACCATGTATCTAAAGAATAACTCCAAATGTAATGTAATTGAATTGGTATATTTCACATATTTTTGTTCCCCACTGTATACATATTTCATACTTTAAACCATATCTAAATAATAGTCCCCAAATGCAATTTAATTAATCTGGTGTATACCTCACATATTTGTCTCCCGGTATAGGCACGCGTACGTCAGCATCTTGTCTTTTGCATGCAGTTAATAGCAGGGTTTCAAAAGACTGTGCTAATTGTTTTGATTTGATTACTAGTGGGCCAGTCTTAAATATATGTTACTTAGGTTTTCATTGATAATCGAGTTTGAAATTAATTTGAATATATATATATATAAGTTCTAACGAATTTGCGTCTCTGGCCTTGAAATATGATTCCCTTAGTTGTTTACGAAAAATTCTTCTCACCGCTATTTTGCATTCTCAGGTTTAACGTTTTTTCTTATCACGGGTGTCTTGTACCATGTTTATACAAAATACCTCGCGATAGCGAGCATGCATTTGTGGAAATTTGCACAAAATATCTATTCTCACGGTGATAGGCGATTGGCGACGTGTCGGGCACATCTAATTTCATGCGTTCTGATAAATTTTATTCAGAGAATTCTGGAATATGAAGTCCCTAGGTGTTCCCATAATGTATAGAGTGATCAAATTTCTATTTTATCTGGAGTTATTCCACCTGACAAGATGTTTATGTTACTGTAAATGATATAGCTTGCTTTTAATGCATTCTCGAAGTCTGTTCTTTAATTGAGACTCGTATAGAGGGGCACGAAAAATGTCTTATAGGGTATTTTTTATATTTCCTATACTTAGGAATGTGCGCATATCGATTCAGTCGTATACAGGGTATTTTATTATTTTGTTGCATTTATTGAACTAAAGTTTGAATGGTATTTTCTACTTTCTCAGTACATACATTTGGAATAGGTCATTTCATCTTTTATGTATTCTGATAAACTTTCATGCAGGTTTTTTAAAAATATCACATACAGGGTATTTTGTATTTCCTATACTCATTAGTACATGCATTGACTGATTCGGATTAATCATTTTGTATTATTAGGGGACTACGGAAATTGTTGTGGTCATATACATTTTGTATATCCTATAATTATTAGTACATGCATTGATTCGGATTAATCATTTTGTATTATTAGGGGACTACGGAAAATCTGCTATAGGGTATTTTCATATTTCCTATACTTATTAGTATAATGCATTGATTGATTCCTATTAATCATATTGTATTATTATATACAGGGGGTTACGGAAAATGTGTTATAGGGTATTTTTGTATATCCTATAATTATTAGTACATGCATTGATTCGGATTAATCATTTTGTCACATACAGGGGGCTACGGAAAAATGTTTTATAGGATATTTTTATATTTCCTATATTTATTAGTATAATGCATTGATTCGGATTAATCATTTTGTATTATTATATACAGGGGGTTACGGAAATTGTTAACCATATACATTTTGTATATCCTATAATTATTAGTACATGCATTGATTCGGATTAATCATTTTGTATTATTATATACAGGGGGCTACGGAAAAATGTTTTATAGGATATTTTTATATTTCCTATATTTATTAGTATAATGCATTGATTCGGATTAATCGTTTTGTATTATTATATACAGGGGGCTACGGAAAAAATGTTATAGGGTATTTTTATATTTCCTATAATTATTAGTACATGCATTGATTCGGATTAATCACTTTGTATTATTAGGGGGCTACGGAAATTGTTGTGGTCATATATACTTAACAGCATATTAATTGAATCGTATACAGGGATTATATGTGCTCATATACAGGGTGTTCCTTCGAATGTTTGTTACCATGTAGCTCCGTTATGTAATTCTAAAATTCCAGGAAATGAAATTTGATACACACGTACATTCTAGACTTGTCGAGACTTGTTGGTGACCTCTACAAATGTGCGTTAAAATTCTCGGAAATCCTGATCCAAGATCGCTACACACGTGCATTAAAATGTAATTTGATAACCCGCATACCTGCACGTAAATTCTCGGAAATCCTGATCACGAATGATCATCACTCATCACTTTGACCTTCATCACTGATCACAAATGATCGCTCCGGTAGCTCTCTTATTTACCCACTACTACCGTTACTTCAGAAAGTTCTCGATGGATCAACATATGCGATTTTAGCGAACGCTTATGTTTTGATACGAAAGAACAGCTTTCACATGTATATACTGTTACATCTGAAAATTCTTGATGAGTCAACATGTGTGTTTGTAAATGCCCCTTTCGTTCTGCTACATACGAACAGTTTTCACATCTATATACTTCTGCAAATTCTTGATGAGTCAACATGTGTCTTTTCAAAGTCCCCTTCAATTTGGTTACGTACGTACAGCTTTCGCATCTGTATACTGTTACTTCAGAAAGTTCTCGATGGATCAACATATGTGATTTTAGCGAACCCTTATGTTTTGTTACGAAAGAACAGCTTTCACATGTGTATACTGTTATTTCAGAAAGTTCTCGATGGATCAACATATGTGATTTTAGCGAACGCTTATGTTTTGTTACAAAGGAACAGCTTTCACATGTGTATACTGTTACTTCTGCAAATTCTTGATGAGTCAACATGTGTCTTTTCAAAGCCCACTTAAATATTGCTACATACGAACAGCTTTCACATCTGTATACTGTTACTTCTGAAAGTTTTCGATGAGTCAACATGTGTGACGTTAAATTCATTTTTCGTTTTGTTACATATGAACAACTTTCACATGTATAAACTGTTATTTCTGAAAGTTCTCGATGGGACAATAAGTGTCTTTTTTGAGATGTTTTACATTTAGTTATGGTTGGACAACTTCGACCTTTGTACTCTGTGAATTCTGATGCATTTTGATAATCATTAGCTGATTCTATCTCAATTGATTGTGATGAGGCTCGAGCATCTTGAAAACTGAAAATATTTATATCTATTACTACTCATACTCTTTGCACTGATATTTAATATCTATTGAGGAAAATACAAATATATATTTTTTTGCAGGCGACAGCCCCCGAAACTATTTAGCCAATTTTTGGTGAAATTGATTTAATGAACTATATAGTAATTTCAAGTCTCGAGAGTGTTATGGACTACGTATCATTTAACTGCATTAAGTATGGTCTGAGTGTAATAAAACAGACGCAGATTTCAACTGATACAAATATTGAATTAAGAGAGCTGTTCATATTTTTGTCTTTTTATTTTTTAATGAAATAATAATAATAAATGAATTTATTGAACCAAAAATGATTCAACAGGCTATTGACCGAGGTCCTTCTGCCTAGCTTTATTTTTTATTTACCTAGAAAGTCTATTTTCGGTCAAAACAACAGAAAAGTTCAAACTTTAAATCTTATCCACATGGTGAGATAAAGGACCAATGTGCCATATCGAAATTGAAAATTGAACAAGTCTATTTATAAACTAAACAATAAACTGAGTGAATTTGTATGGGAACTGAATAAATTTATGGCAGGGAAATTGCTAACAAATACCATAATACCAGATCAAGAAAATCTTATTAAGTTCATCCGATTGTATATCAAATCAAATCAAATCAAAATATACTTTATTGTTCAGAAGAAAGAGTTTCTCATTAACAAAGTAAATAAGTGTAGGTCCATAGCATATATAGTTTACACAGTGCACCTACATTATATAAATACAAAACATAGATTACATATAAATTTTAATACAATAATTATAATAGTTAATGTAAAAAGTCAGAAAATACGATAAGATAAGGTAGTAAATGCCTAATTAGAATGTGTCATTATAGTACTCGTCTAAATTATAACAGGGTTTAACAATTAAAAGGCTTTTAACCGCCTTTCTGAAATTTGTATTTGAGCTCATTTCTTTAATATTATTTGGTAAGTGATTGAACATCTTATAGCCATTGTAAATAATTGAGTCTTTGACTAGAGTGGATCTGGGAATTGGCAGAGTAACGTTATTGACTTGCCGAGTTACATATTGTATGGATGAATTATTTATAATATTACTTTTATGCTTATGAACTAAACAAACTGTTTCTAGAATGTAAATTGATATCACAGTGAGAAATCCATATGTCAAGAACAGTGGCTTACATGATTCACGAATTCTAGTTTTGTGCAGGTAGCGAATAGCACGTTTTTGAAGTACCAATATTGTTTGTAAAAGATATTTACTACATGCGCCCCAGAAGGCAATGCTGTACCTTAAGTGTGATTCGATTAGTGAAAAATAAGCAGTCTTAGCAGCTGCATAACCCAGTTCATTTGTGATCACTCTGATAGCGTAGGATCCGGATGCTAGTTTGTTACTAAGTATTTTAATGTGTTCGTTGAATTTTAACTTGCAGTCAATATTTAGTCCAAGAAACATATTTTGTAAAAATAATTACAATAATTTAGTATTAATCCAGATAAGCAACAATTATGGCAATAAACAATTTTTTATATTGATGTACCTAGTGGTTCTCCACAAATTATTGGTATTGATTAAACCGGTGATATTTCTGTCACGAGACAATACTTGTAATAAATGAAATGACATGTGTAAAACAACGTCTAATATCAACTCAACTATGTTAAACACAATGCAGATAATCTATTGTAGCAAAAAAAATATTTTTTTTTTCGTTTAAGCACCCGTGCTAAATAAATTTGAATTACCTGCGGAAATGCCGACCTGAAGTCAACAAGCGCGAATACGCGGTAGAAGCATCATTTTAAATATCCATGCTACTTGTTCACTTTCGCTTTCACTTGGGTGAGTTGAGATTGTTTGCTTTTTCTTTAACGGATTTTCATGTTTATTTCTTTAATCCTTTGGTATTTTGAATATAATAATAATAATAATAATAATAATAATAATAATAATGTTTATTATGCAAACAGAGATTACAATAATACAATGTTACATAAAAGGTAGGAGTTCGGCTAAGCCGTTCTTCCACACTACCCAAAATGAAGAACAAGAGAAAAAATAAAAAATACTTAAGGTAGTTACATAGGAATCCATATATGTATATATATAAAACATTTAAATAGTATACCTACTTATTTATAAATCTATTAGAGATTATCATTTAATAACATAGTTTTAACACTGATGTTAAAAGAGTAGGAAGATAAATCCAACAAGTTTAATACCTTATTTAATAAATGAGGAGCCATATAAGTGAAAGAACCTTCGTATTTGCTAGTGGAATATTGAGGGATACAGAAAGAATTGACTCTTATGTTTACATTGTGAATGTTAGATCTTTTTTCCAGTGAATTATATAAGTATTGTGGTGTTTGATATTTTAAGACTTTAAAGAGAAATGTATAATAAAGATATTGTGCCCTTTTGACAATATTAAGTTCTTTAAGTTGAAATAAGTAAGGGGTTACGTGATTCCGATATGGAATGCAACAGACAAAGCGCAAACACGAGTTTTGTACTTTCTGTAATCATTTGATTATTAAATGATGTCATATTATTGAGTTACCATAGCTGTAGTTATTTTTGTGAATTAAAGGATATTCCGTGTAATAATAAATTTTTATTAACACACCTGTTTGTGTGATGTCGGCGTCCATTGGACACATGTTAACTCATTAATTATCGTGGCAATTTTGTATTTTGTGGTCGCTTGAGACACAATACCGTGGTGTTTTGCCATTATTTAGATTATTGTGTACGAGGATTAAACTCGGAAATTAATCAAAGGATAAATTAGAATCTAATGTTTCTTAATCGTGTGTAGACAATCTTATCTCATTAAAAGTCGAAACCTAAAGTCGCATTTAGTTAACCTCGTATTAGTACAAGAGGTTAAGAGATCATTTTTTATTAGTTTATTTTTTGGGAGATTAAACCCATAATTTTGTTTGCTAGATTTGTTACAGTATTAGTTTTTTTCAGATAGTAATTCAGATATTTTCTCCCAAATTCTAACTAAATTTTGTTACCTTTATTCAAATTTTAGTAGAGTTTTCTCATTTATTCATTTCATTTATTATATTAATCAGTAACTTATTAATAGAATAGAATAGAATAGAATAGTTTATTGGCCCAAACTAACATACACAGTACAAAGGGCAGGTCACAATATTCAACATTACTAGTACATAGATAAAAGCTCAGTTTATAAAATAGTGATCACAAAAACAAAAAAACAGTTATAATATTAAGACAAGATTATTTTAGTTATAAAATAGATAAGATTATATATGGGACAATAGACACATAATACATAATTTCTTTTTCCTTTCTTCCTAACACATTTTTACTCATTTAAGAATTAAACTTATTTACAAACTCATCCAATGTGTAGAAACATTAATTTTTTTATTTCTGATTTAAACTTTGTGTAAGATGCAATTGATTTTAGATGTTCAGGGAGGTTATTATATAGAAATACACTACTATAATGTGGCGATTTTCTGAATGTAGTTGTTTTATATTTATTAAGCAATAGCGTATTAGAATGTCGTGTCTCATAATAATGTATATCTTTTTGGCTCTTATAATCTGAATAGTAATTTTTTACATAAGTAACACATTTTAGAATGAAAATACATGGGAACGTTAATATTCGCTTTTCTCTAAATGTACTTCTGCAGCTTTCTCGAGAACTTAGGTTAAACAATAGTCTGATTATTCTTTTTTGACAAATAAATATTCTTTCTCATCCTGTAGTCTGTCCCCAGGAAAAAACATTAAATGATAGATGACTATACGCAAAGGCATAATATAAATTCATAAGGCCCTTTTGATCCAAACACGGTTTCATTTGTAGAATGACATAATATGCTTTGTTTAATATGGCACCGACAAAGTCATATATTGTCAAGTAAAGTTTTATCAATACTCAGGTTTTTGTTAAATTGCTAATAGTTTGGTTTTGCAGTGACCTTCGTCACTAATAGTTTTTTTGTAGTTTTCTTGTATCTCTTTTTCTCACAATTTAAATTTTTTATATTATCAACTGGTTCTTTACATATACATACTTTTTCATGTAAAATCCTGGACGAAACCACCTTTGAAGTAAGGCACAAGGCATAAATTGAATATTTGGAGTTATCCTAAAAGTATTGGATATCATTCCGACGCAGCATCTCCTGGAAATCAGCGTTGTCAGGACCTAAATATTACGTCCTACTTCCCGGGTAGCCGTGGCCATCTTCAGGATCAGACCTCGTCAGGATTCCACGTCTCCCCTAAGCTAAGTAGCCAAATGTATGTGCAAAATTCAACTTTTGGTCAGAAGAAAAATTGTAAACCAGTTGATCGTTTCCTTTTGTAATTTTTTTGTTAATCTTCAAATTTAATTTTTTTTATAACTAAATTTTTTGTCTGTTAATTAATTCAAATTTCACCATACTTAGATATTTGTAGTCATTTGTAAAGTGTTGTAAAATTTTCACTCTTTTATACTTATGTTAATATATTATTTGTTTTATATTTGATTTTGATTGTTTTCTCCTCCTGATAAAGTTTGCAAGAGTGTTATTTACTGAATCCGCTGGCGCCCAAATTTTTATAGTTTATTAAAGTTTTGTTCGGTAAATTTGACAAGCAAATAATTGTTAAAAAAAAAACAAAAATATATAACTCTTCTCGCCACCTAGTGACCCTCGACCAGCCCTGAGCTAACCGGTTGCTACGCTTTCATAGCTTCCTCAGCAGCCAGCTGAGAAGTTGTGGTTGCACTATGTACAACAACCAATGACAATAATTTTTTACATCCCCGTTTGTCTCAAAAAATGCGAATGTAGAAAAACAAGATTACAAGACGTCATATAAATGTAGATATGAATAAAGTAAATAAAATGGAACTATTGATAATTGACAACCATATAGATATTTTATTTGTGTCTAATCAGAAAATATTGATCATATTTGTCTCAATAATTTCAAAATTGTCAGTAATTTTTCTCGTACTCAATCATATCCATGGAGATCATCCATGGAGATCATCGATTTTTGATAGATATTATGCGGTGCGGTGTGATTTCTTAATTTTTACTAGACTGAAAATACTTTCTCTGCTAAAATACTTTGCGATATATTTTATTTACAAAAGAGAAATGCGTGAACACCTGAATCATCTCAAAAGTTTACATAAAACCGATCGTAATCTTATAACAAATGAGTCTATAAAATCTTTCAAAGCACTGTACCGCTCGGAGATTGCGAAAGCTAAAAAAAAAGCTCATGATGATTACATTAAAAACTCTTCCAATGCTCAAGCTGCATTCTAGGAAATTGTTAAAAGAAACAACCCTAACCTACATAATCAGAATAGCGAATCCCTAACTGCAAAAGATTTTAATACATATTTTACTGACATTGCACGCAATATTATTAACAATCTATCCAAAACCAATCTCCACCAAAACAATTATTTAAAAAGGATTGATAGGGCAACACATTTTAAATTCAGGGAGATAACCTACAATGAAGTACGTACTATAATATCCAATCTCAAAAACAGTAAAAGTAAAGATACATATGGCATCAACGTAAAACTTATTAAAAGTATCAAAGATTTAATTATATATCCCTTGACAAACCTAATTAACCTATGTATTAAAAACAATATCTTTCCTGACGTACTAAAATTGTCCAAAGTAATTCCGATTCACAAGAATGGCTGTAACGAAGAACTAAATAATTATCGGCCCATCTCCCTCATCCCTACACTGGCTAAAATCTTTAAAGCTGCCTTAAAAAATCAAATAGATGAATATTTTGAGCACAACAACTTATATCACTCCTGCCAATACGGTTTTAGGAATAAGCGATCCACAACACTGGCAATTAACAATGTTGTACAAATCATTTTGGATACCTTCAAACACAAGAAATACACTACAGCCAGCTTCTATGACCTAATGAAGGCCTTCGACTGTGTATCGCATGAGATTCTCCTAACCAAACTAATAAATTATAACTTTAATATTGACAGTGTAACACTTATAAAATCTTAGTTAAACAACAGGCAGCAATATGTAAACTATAACCTGTGCACTTCACCAACAAAAAGAGTAACTCTTGGTGTTCCACAGGGATCGGTATTAGGCCCTATAATTTTTACCATATATATATTAATGACCTACCCAACTGTAATGATGTTACCAACTTCATATTGTTTGCTGATGATACAATAGCACTTAACACTAGCTTAACACTTGGGGAACTATATCAGAGTGTCTCAATAACTCATACAAGGATTAATGAATGGTTTTTAACAAATAGTTTAAAACTAAATGAAGAAAAAACACAATCACTAACTTTCACCCTTCGGAACATTGACCCAACAGATCGTAATGAACAAAATGGTAACGTCATAAAATTTTTAGGTGTATACCTTGATCCAATTTTAACTTGGGAGCAACATACGTTAAAATTGTCAACAAAACTTTCGAAAAATATTTACTTTTTACGTAACCTAGTGAACACAATATCCCCAAACTTTCTACTCATAGCCTACTATGGCTCTTTCCATATGCTAACATGTCTTATGGTATTTTAAACTGGGGGCATTCAGCACATGCCACAAGAGTATTCGGCTTACAACGTAAATGCATTCGTATACTCTCTCAGCTAAAATATAGGGATGACTGCAAGGATTAATTTATTAAACTTAATATACTAACATTGCCCTGTGTTTACATTCTTGAATGTTTACTTTACCTCAAACAACATGAAAATCAATATGTAATGCACAACCAACTACACAACTACAATACAAGAAATTGTGACAAAGTTCATTTAAATTTTCTTCGACTGACAAAAGGCAGGAACGGAACAGGTTACTATGCACCTAAATTTTATAACAAACTGCCGAATTCTATAAAGAACCTAAACCTCTTGCAGTTTAAAAACAAAATTAAAGCCTACTTAAAATCCAAGGCCTTTTATACATTAAATGAATTTCTTGATAACGATCACTCAGATTTAAAAACTGCCTAGACACTGTGCTTATTTAATAATTTTATTTTAAATTATATATTTTGTTTTTTATATTTATTATGTTTTACGTATTTAACTGTTTGTATTGTCACTACTACACATTATTTTATCCTATCTCACACAACAATTTTATGTATTATTCATACTATTATTGTACAATTTTGTTATTGTCCAACCTAACTATGTTATACTGACATTTCTGACTTATGTAAGCATTTTTAATGTATTGTAACACCAATAAATTATCTATCTATCTACACATCATGTGTACAGAACAACCATGTGTTTTTAGAAATATAAGAAGTTCTATATGATTTGATTGTATAGCAAGAAATAAATCGCCTGAGATATAAAACGTCACTATTTTTGACCCCATATTATCTGATCACTTCGAACTTTGCATTTTATTTCAGAAATATAAATAAGAAAATAATAATAATAATACCCTTTATTTGAAATAGACCTGCCTAATAATACATCCCGTATAACCAAACTGTATAGAACCTGTATCGGGTCTATATGAAAACCTTTACTCGATAAAGATAGCCTATATTCTTTTGGTACAGCGACGATACGGGTTTGAATACATTCTGGATATAGATTGAATAAAGTAGGCATTTATCGATTCGATATCGTCACGATGTATTTTGAGTTTAGACAACGCGTAGATTATTAGTCATGTATAAGTCAATATACCTTTGGTGTATTTAAGCACATAAAATGCAAATAAAATAATAATTAAATTAAAAAAATAATTGTTCTGTATGTATTTTTTCGGGAATTTGTGGCACATATTACTTTATAATTTCTACTGTACTTATAAACTTATTTAGAAACCTTCAGATATCATTTCACTTTCCTGGGATCCTGGTGGGACACGAACCTACGACACATATCTACAATTTCAGTGCACTAGTGTCTTTGCTCTCTGCGCTACCTGGCCTTGTGATCAAATCTAGCTTATTGTATATACATATTTATAATAACCTCACATTTTCAAAAACGAATTAAACAATTTTGAGTGTAGAAAAACTTCTGACTTTAAATAATAAGTGATATAATAAAACATTAATTGTTATATTGCACGCTGTTATAAGTAGAAGTTCTTAAAATAAATGCAGACATGTCTTCTTTTTGTGCAGTGGTAAATTGTTGTAGTAATGCAGCCAGGGATCAAGGGATTAGATTATTCTGGTAAAATAATTGTCAATGTCATACATTATTAATTAATTTAAGCAGTAACTCAATTGCAGAGTTCCTTCTATGCATGGCCCAAATATAAAAAATAATGAATTCTTAGAAAGAAGACCATTGTAGATAAATTCCGTCAAAAGAGAAGATTTACCAGAAGGAAAATAAAGCATGCTAGAATGTGTTTCAAACATTTTAGTTCAAGTATTGTTCATTAATTGAATTCAATATATGCTTATGTTAAAGAGACATGTCATTGTATTAAATTTAAGAAATCCAGCATCATTAACCGACAATAAAAATTCCATTTGGATTCTATAAAAAAAATGTGGGCTACACTTACATTACAAGCTCTTTATAATCTCAATGGTCAGGAAGATTTCGAAGAGGAAAAAGGTGAGCTGAAAGGGTACCAAATTACAGACAGATTTGAAAGTCCGCAGCGCAGGAATTTTGAAACGAAATTTGTATGCGACATGGAGAATTTAATTTTTAATTTTAGGGTTTAAAGGGAATTTTTTTTATAAGGTATAATAATCTATTATTACAGATGGAGAAAAGTTTCAATCATGTTATAAGGACATTGAAGAATCGCAGAGTTGAGAATTTACAGTTTGTGTGACAGAATGCTAATAAAGAAATTTATGATTTATTGTGCCACATAGAATTTTTGTTATATATTATGTGAACCTATTAATAAATAACTCGATAAATAATAAAATAATGTATTTTTGGATTTATTTTTTCAATTTTAGTTTATAGGACAAGTAACATATCCTTAACATCAATTAAAAACTACAAATAAAATTATATTTACAGGGGTTCCACCATTGATTATGTAAAAATTTAGTTCTACTAACTATTTATATCAATGTTTACTGAAAATAAATATGCTGAATTAGTAATGCTAAGAATATATTAATTCAATTAAGCAATATATTTTGCAGTTTAGCTTACGATTTCTCCATAAAATCTCTACTTCCCTAAAAAAATTGGTCCTAAATGTATTTAAAAATTCTCAAAAAAAACAATTTTAATGGTAAGAAAAATATATTTAACTGCTAACATGTTTTAAATGATACCATAGTCTTGTAATTCACAAGCAATCATTGGTGTCACATGACTCATGTGATCATCTTTATGACAAACGCAATATAATATTGCTTTGCTTGGTCCAGGCTGACTTAATACATTTTCACTTTGTATTACAAATTTACTAACACTCGATTGTACAAAAATATTTACACTTTTTACAACTTTGTGCAATTTCTTCTTAGTCTGCAATTACTACGTCTTCATACACAGCAATGTCACTAAAATATTCCCAGTCATCTTTGTCGTTATTCAAAGTTTGATTGTCAAGCAGATTTTTAATTACATATATTATTATTATTCTCCAAGCGCCTCAGGTATTATAAATATTTGAAAAAAAATTTTGCCTCCACCTTTTTTCTAATATGTGTACGAACTTCTCCACGTTCAGCAACACAGTCACAGTGTGCACTAACAGTTTCACCTTGCTTTTCACTTATCTATGGTGACAATAATTTTTCGTGCAGACGCTGAAGTGTATCACCTGCGTTATCGATATGCTGCCTGGTTGTAAGAGGCAAGACTTTAGAATATTGTTTTAAATTAATCACATACGGATCCATTGTCAATAAAGATATGTTTTATAAATATCTTCCTTGATGCACTTCATCGAGCTCTGCATAATAGGAACTCGGATCCACGTTGTATAATAAAAAAATACTTTGTTTCCTTTAGAAACATATGTAGAGAAGTACTTCCCTACTTCTTTAAACTTGTTAAAAGATTGTTATATACTCGATTATATCCAAATAACAATAGAGGCACATCAAAATTACATTGTAAACATACAAACATTTTGAGGTTATTTTGGTTGATGATGTCTATAATTTAATGTTACTCAAGATGTGCGATAAATGAGGAAAAATTAGTATGGATTATGTAAAGATTTGATATCTATTTAGTATAGAATATCTATAGATGACATATAGACTTAATAAAGTTGTAATACATTTTCCCTAACAGTAATGTTTTTATCGGAGAACTTTACAGGACCTATATTAATGAGTTATCGATAATATAACGATACTTTATATCTGCTATAAATGTAAATCATATATTCTATACAGGAAAAATATATACAGATAATGCTTTATATTCTCTGTACAGATTAAATAGATATATATCTATACAGGAAATATTTAGTTGTACTATAAATACGCTATATAGTTCAAATCTTTATCAATAAATCTTTATAGATTATATGTTAATCTATATAGTCCTCGGAAACCTATATCGCTTGGTTATACGGGATGTCTTTGACACATTGCATGAAATAAAGCAATTTATAACAATATCCTTACATTTAAAACTAAAACTAAACAAACAGTACTCCACAAACCACACAATACATTATATTCTATTTTTATGTAATTTACTTTAATCACACTCTATTGATTGATTGATTTGATAAAGGTTTGCATTACTGCCAATTTCGGGCATTCATGGACGTTCGTTCCAACACACAGCTTGGTCATCCATCAAACACGCCCAACGAATGGCCAAACCGCATGCTGGAACCAAATCTCGGATGTTCTATATACCGCCGGATCGGCTGCATACGCCGGGTTGGACATTGGACATGCTTGTTGTCAGCAGCGAGAGCCGCATGGGGTGGGAATATAGGATGGGAAGTGTAGGTGTTTAAGAGAGGCTTCTTTTAAGTTTTCATGATTCTATTAAGTTTCCATTTGTCATCATCGGCTGGGGTGTGGTGCAGTTGTTTGCGAGATGCTTCTTTTCAGTTTCCATGCTTCTTTTAAGTTTCCATCTATTGTCATCTCCTTATTTTTCTTCTTCTAAGTTTTCTGCTTCTTGTGTCTCTGAATTTGGCAGCTTTAATTTTTCATTTTATTTTTGTATGGTTTTTCCCGTTTTCCTCTTTTTTTTATTTATTAACAGCTCCACAAGTAAATATCTACGGTGGAGTTGCTGGGAAGGGCCCTATCTGGTAGTAACTATATATTTTTTTCTTTGCGCGTTTGAGAAAAGAGTTCCGAAGGGATAGTTTTCTCCCCCTGTATGTCGTTTCCTTGAAAGAGTTGGTTTCAACTTTGGGCAGTTTTTCCATTTCATCACCTATATATTACGTTTATTACCTATATATTATGTTTAATATCTTTTCAATTTTGATCTCCAATTCTCATCGTTTAAAATTTAATAAAGACATAAATAAACCAATGCTAATGCTACATAAACAATAACTTATCTGTTTCATTCACACATCTGCTGTTGCTTATTTTATATCACCCACTTCAAGAAGGGACGAATCCAGGTATATATTTTACAGTCAAGCACTCAAGCAGCACACTTTTCTCACATTGTTTATATACACTATTTTGTGTTGCTTTATTCAACCAACATAATCTAATCAAATATCAACTATATGAAATAGCCATACTCGCGCTAATTATATCAATCAATGCAGGATTGTTCACGCATCAATTCAGTACAATTTCGGCGTTTTGTTGCCGCTTTACGAAATCTGGTCGGAATTCCACATGCATGCCTGTTGAAAATCACGTAGACCAAAACGAGTCTTACTCGGGTTTTTTAATCGCTCAAAAATTCGAGCCAAGTTGTTACACGTGTTGAAAGGCACGTAGGTCTAATTAACGTTACTGACTGGCGCCACCCACCAGATAAGATAATTATCTCGCGATGATTAAAATTTCCAAAATCCGCGATTTGGCGGTCTACGTGACCTAATTATCTTAATTACCACATAAACGTTAATGACCTAATTAACTTTCAATTTTCAAGGCCTATATAATTGTTTTTAAGCAATTTGTCACCATATCCAGACGGTAAACTGCTCAAATAACTTTAATGAGGTTGCTATCTTATTTAATTATAGCTACCATATATGCACTGGTTTGCGTCACAATCTAATAACCATAATTCACTAAACAAATTCATTAACTTGGTAAAACTCAAATTATTCTGCTATCATAATGGCGGAGTTAGCCAAAACACTTGTTGTTCTCGCTACGCCCGCATTAATAATCGATCTCTTACTGGTTCACCTTGGGCCTTTAACCAGCAGTTGTGAGCGGGCTAACCAGATTTGCTTTACGGGCGCCCAACCACTACATATTCAACTGGAAATTATCCAAACGAATTAAAGTGTGCCTTTATGAAAAGGGTGCACTAAAACTTGTAAATCACATAATTACATTGTACATGTTTAATTTCAAAGTAAATGTTCAGAATTGTTTCCATCTTCATGGAATGCTTCTCCAGTTATTTTCAATAAGGTATTTCTATCTACTGTGGCCACATTCGCATATGTTTTATTGTATAGGCCTACCATATCATCAACTGGCTTACTATAAACTAAATTTTTTAGATGTTCCTTTAAGAAGAAATATAATGGAGTTATGTCAGGTGGTTGTACTGGCCACATAATTACTCCATTAGTTCCTATGACCTTCCAGGGCTATTTTTTATATAATGTACAGAATTATTTTTATTTGTTTGTGGTTTACAATGTATAGTTATTTACTCATTTTCTCTAGGGTAAGATTTTTAAATCCGTTTTCTGTATCTTTACCTTTTTGTATACATATATATTAATATATTAAGCATATTTATATTATATTTATAATACTGTACAAAAATTATTTTTTTATTTGTTTTCTTTGAAACAAATGTAATTGTATGAAGTTACCTTTCTCTGTTGTCGGGCTCAATTGCCATTTCAATATCATTCCTTTCAAAACTGTATTTTAATTCATCAACTTCCATAAAATCTTTAATTTCATCTTTCAGAATAATCTCTTCATGGATTCCATTAATTCCTTCAGTTGGCTCTTCTTTTATTTCCTGTTCACCTGCAGTACAATGCCTCATCTCAATTTCGTCATTTAGAAGGATCTTAAAAGTGAACATTTGAACATTATTTAAATCTATTTGTCCTTTAGGATCGGTTAGTTCAACGGCAACGTATTTCCTAATTTTGTCTTCTATATGCAAGCAGTTTGAAGTAAATCTAAGAAGTACTTGTAACGATTCAAAACAGCTTGTACATATTTTCACCTGCTCTGGAATAGTCAAATCCTGAAATAAGAAAGATTCTAGCTAAGTCAAATAATAAATGGTGCATTAATAAAATTAGCTAACAACAGTGTAGACAACTCTAAGAGTAGAAAAGGATGGAAAATAGTTTACTTGATTGCTTAAAAATAAGTTCATCCTTATCTGAGCAAATTTACAAATGTCAAAAAGTTTTTATCGAACAATTAGTATTGGTCTACGTCAACTGTGATAAATTTCTAATTCTCCAACTAACATTTCTATTAAGAATTGGTCCAATTCTATCTACTAATAGGCCGGAATATTTGGTTTACCAATTCAGTGTTAGACAAATTTACCTCAAATTGTCTACATAACTACACGACGTGCGCAGCGGCACTTTGAGGAAACATCGACAATTATTTATACATTAGAGCATATGGATACTTATTTAAAAAAATGAGGGTTTCAACTTGTTGCGTAGTCGATTGCAAAAATAGAAACATAAAAGGAAATGATTTGATGTTTTATAGCATTCCAAAATTGTAGTAAAAATTAGATTAGAATACTTAGCGAAAAAATGGATAGCTGCTGTTAAAAGATTGAAGTAAGTACTTTAACCTCTAATTGTCAATGGCTATACACAACTCTATTTCACGTGTTTACATTTGAATTAAATTTAAAGAAAAACACTGAGATTTTGATTTTAACAATAAATTATTTTTAACTCTGATGATTGTGTCTGGCCTAACATAAGTTTCATTGGAATTTACATAATAATAAAGGATACCTAAATAAAAACATACAAATATTAAAAATAATTCTTAACAAATTTAGAATATCTATGCAATGTGCGTTTCATCTGTTTTCAACTCTCTACTGGGTTCTTACTGCAGAAATAAACAATCTTATTTCCTTAACTAGACAAACTTTATTTTTACTTTTACTACATAAATCTTACTGTCATTGCTAAAAATTTAGATCATCATCTGGGCATAATCTACAAAGCTTAAATATTTAGTCGTCTTTAACAGAGGGCAGAAATAACCATAAAATTCTTATTTTATTTATTCGAACATGCAAATCATTTCCAAGTGGTTTTTTCTAAATATATTGACCTAAAAATTCTAAATTTGTTAATATTTATTTGTATACAGAGTCGCCCAAAGTTATACGCCAAATGTTAGGAGCGATTTTTCAGGTTAAAACATGACTTTTTTCCTCTATAAAGTTTTTTCCAAAAACGCACCCCCTCCGAGCTAGAGCAAACAGAAAAAAGGGAGAAAAGCGTGTCTCGTTTCATGACATTTACAAAACAGTGAAGTTTTGACAACTCAAAAAAACTGTTCGAAATTATTGCCACCATATTCATTGCAAATCTCACACCTATGAACGACAGTTGCTTGAAAGTGTTAAATAAATAATAAATAAAATCGACTTTATTGCAACAAACCAAATACAAATTGTTACAAAAGGTACACACTGCGTGCATATTTTCATGTGTACCTATAATTACTACCAGAGTATTTATTTTATATATATGTAAGTATATCAAGTATATATAAAAAAAAATGAAAGAATAGAATAAGAAGAATAGTCAATAACTTAAATAGTTGTGTAAAACAAAAATACAGATAAATATATCACTCGTACATGGTTATACAAAAATTATCAATAATAAAAATAATAATTACAAACTTAAACCTAGGTCTAATATAAATGTTTTTTTTTTTAATCACTTATTTAACGTCGGCCTATTTCCGCTACCAAGGCCAATCACCGACGCCAGGAGACGAGCTACCCCCAACCTGGAAATTTTGCCGAACCTCTTCTCTATCGAAGAGTAGGGATCTTTTACTTGCCTAACATTTAATAGACAAGGGACCGACTGCTTTACATCCCCTCCGAAGGATGGTATATCCACTATGTAACCCCCGCCTAAAGTTACATACCTTCTACGCATGCGCTGATATACAAGCCGTTAGAAGACGGAGCGAGAACGCTGTGTTTCCCTGGAGATAATATAAATGTTCTTATCTCATTTTTAAAACTTTTTGTATATGTAGAGGATCGAACAGGCAACATATTATGTATAGAAATAAGATTGCTGCTTGATAACAGAAGGAACTCTTAAAAGTTTCCGTTTGGTACCTAGGTATAATTAGATTATTTCTATGTCTCGTATTTAGATCATGTATATCGCCATGTCTGCTTAATAGTTCACTTAAATATTGTGGACAATTGGTGTTTATAACTGTATTAATTAGGCAACTCATATGCACAAATCTTCTTTCACTCATATTTAACATATTGGCACCACGTAGATGGGGGTTATCTGATCATACCTGTTTAGTTGTTGCTAGTTCTTGCCATTCCTGCTAGCGTTAGGGCCATAGGGGTCGAAAACCTGGCAAATAGTTGGATAAACATGAACAACTTGCCCCAGATAGGAAGCCTTATTAATAAATATACCAACATGGAAGTAAGGCTATGACTAAAATAAATGATATACCTAATTTTCAATGGCCATTCTTGAGTTATTCTGGAAATATTTCAACAGAACTTCAAAAAGGGAGACTGAATTCAAAAATTTATTCCTGATGAACGCCACACGCCTACAAATTTTAAGGAATTGAGACTAACTAGCACTTTTTTCTAGATAATTTCTTTTTATCCTAACATTTTGAAGTCTGTTTAAAAATAATAATGTACAAAATTACATATTTGCAAAAATGAATAATACAATTGGTTTATTTTAACATTGTAATGATCAGCAAAATTACAACAATTATTATTTTCAGTAATGTGTGTGTTCCTCACGAGCCCATATGACAAGTCGTCCTTCTTACCATACTTATCATGATATTATCAATTATTTCTTTAAGAAAATTCTTCCATATCTCAATTAGAGCAGGTTTCGCTTCTTATGTGTTTTGGGCAGGAGAAACTTTTGACCTAAGTCATCTGCCTAGCATGTCCCATATATGTTCAATTGTATTCATGCCCGGGGAACATGCAAGTCAAATCATCGTTTTTTTTTCTGCTTGGTTTATTTCCAGTTAGTTACACAATGAGCTGGCGAGCATTGTTCTAAATTAAGAGGAAATTTTCTCTGATATGTGGGGCGAAGGGTACCACATGATTGTACAGATCATTCCTTATGTACCTATCTACAGATAAAGTTCCATCATTAACCAACACCAACTCTCTGTATGCTCCGAAACATATGCCACCCTACATCATAATTGAACCTCCACCAAGAAACATAGGAGTAATTGTTCATTATGTTCTCCTGAACGTCGATACATTCTTTCTCTATCGAATTTATGCAGAAAAGGTTCCCATTCGTGAACATAACTTGACTCCACTAATCACTGTTCCAATTTTGGTGTTCTCGAGCAAAGGCCAGTCGCAATACTCGATGACGATTTTTTGAGATATACAATTTCAAAGCAACACTCTTGAGTTTTTTTGTAACTCTACACTCAATTATTCTGGTTCCACAAACTGTTTTCAGTTCATTCCCTGTTTGAACGTCTATTTAGGAGTCTTTGCAATCTTATAAATCCATCATCCAACAATAACAACTTATTACTTACCCTAACAGAAATATTTTTTCTAATTCTTTGGGACTTTCTGCCACATGTATTTTGTCTTCTTTTTAACCGGTGGTCGGGGAATCTACAAAATATCACAATTAATCAGTATCTTACTGGGAAGCAACTTCTACACCCGTGACTTTTAGGTCAAAGGATCGGTTAGAGGTTGCGCTTTTGACAAACAACACAAATAAGTATAAAAAATTGAAATTAAATATTTCGCCGACGTTTCGGAAATCTAATCTGTTTCCTTTCTCAAGGCATTTTTGAAAAACTTTTTTTTTGCTGTGTTTGATAAATACACAATTCTAGGAATGTTTGTTGTATTCAATATCCATGGATACTTACTATTTACATAGAACTGTTGATATAGTTAACAGTTTTTTAAATTTTATACAATGTTAAGTTTGTGAAGTTATTTTAACATTGGCAACCAGGTTGTACAGACATCTAAGGAACAACACGTCTATCCTCATTCAATAGTATTATCACTGATTCTTTAATTATTCTTCTTTTGTTATCCGCCTCTTTTGTTAAAATTTTTGCCGAGTCCCAGTTTATTCTATGTCCATGCTCCCAAGCGTGTTCGCAGATCTTAGATCTCTGAATTTCATTTTTTCTGATATTCAGAGGTCCGAGATCCGCGAACACCCTTGGGAGAATAGATATACTATAAACTGGTACTCAGCAAAAATTTTAACAAGAGGCAAATAGCAAAAAAATAAAAATTAAAGAATCAGCGATAATATTATTGAATGAGGATAGATGCGTGTCGAATTGTTCCGTAGATGTCTGTACAACCTGGTTGCCAATGTTAAAAGAAGAACTGCACAAACCTATATTGTATGAAATTAAAAAAACTGTTAACTATATCAACTGTTGTAAATAGTAAGTATCTATGGATATTGAATATAACAAACATTCTTAGAGCTGTGCATTTGTCATACATAGCAAAAAAAAGGATTTTTCAAAAAAGCCTTGAAAAAGGAAAGATTAGATTTCCGAAACGTTGGCGAAATATTTAATTTCAATTTTTTATACTTATTTGTGTTATTTGTCAAAAACGCAACCTCTAACTGATCCTGTGACGTAAAAGTGAGAGGCGTAGAGGTCATTTCCCAGTAACATACTGGTTCATTGTGATAGGAAGTCCCAAAGAATTAGAAAAAATTAAGATAATGCCACAAATAACATTTAGACAATACTAACAGAAATAATTGAAGAACAAGTCTTAGACGCCACCAAAACACTAAAAGCTACCATGACGATGGGACCAAACCTTATACCAGCTTCTATAGTGACAGATTGTGCAATAATATTTGTTAAACCCCTCATGCGTTTATTTAATTTGATACTACAGACATCCTATGTTCCAAATAAATGAAAATTATCGTGAGTTTGTCCTATCTTTAAAAGAAGTGATAAAAACAATTTGTCCAACTATAGACCAATCACTATAATTTGCAGCTTTGCCAAAATCTTGGAAACTATTCTACACATACACATATATGACCATACATCTGGTACGATGTCATCCAACCAACAGGGTTTTATGAGGCGCAAATCTACAGTAACCAATCTTGTTTGTATCACTCAATACTTAAGTGGAAAACTTGATCTGTCTAGACAGGTTGATGTGATTTACACAGACTTCGACCAACTTGATGATGGTGTTCTACTATCAAGATTGTCACTTTTGGTTTATGAGTGGATCTAATAAACTTAATTAAAACTTATTTGCAACACCGTGGTTACAAGTCCGTCGAATTCCTGCAGGAATCTGGCATTCCCCAAAGATCTATGCTGGGTCCGCTTCTCTTTAGCTTGTTTGTGGGTGATATTGTGGCTGATCTTGATCCCGAAATGTTGCTTTATGCAGACGATTTAAAACATTTTCTTGAAATAACATCAGTCGAATACTGTGAGAGATTGCAAAGTAATCTAAATATACTTCATGACTGGTGCATTAACAATAAGCTACCACTGAATGCACAGAAATGTAATACCCGTGGCTGCCTAGTCCTTCAAATTTGTTGGGAGAAAAAGAATTTTGTTGAAAAAATGCCATTTTTAAAATGGCAGGTGCGTGTACCTATACATAAAACTTGCAAGATGTCAAAATTTTAAGATTTTATATAGAGAAAAAAAAATTATAATACTCACCAATTCTGTTTGTAGGTGTATCTTTAGCATGTCAGACATAAATACATTTTCTGTGAATTCATCTTGTAATTCATATAATGCTGACAAACAATCTTCCTCGGCATTCTTCAAACAAATTTGGCATATATCTTCCTCAAAACTGGTACGTTTTTTGTCACCATTCTCAACTGAATGGTGAAATCGTAATGTTTTGTTCATATCAAGACATCTTAATTTAAAATTGAAGGAAAGTTGCAAATTTTTTGTACATTCGTTACATATGATAGGTCGTTCAGTTATTTTCAAGTTCTAAAATAATACATACAAATTATAATGTCGAATTATATTTTATTAATAGCACAACACAATAGATAAACTTTTACAACTTGATGCAAATCACTTACTCAGTCATCAAGATGACTATTATAAGAAATTATAATTATTCAGTTTAGACAACTTATTTTTATCAGAATAATGACACATTTTGTAATTTTATACCTATGTAAACCAGATATCACTTTAAAATTATTGACAGGAGACATAGAAAACTGGAGTAAATATTATGCTCTAAACTTTTCATGTAATTGCTGCATATTCTGTGGGGTTATCTCTCGCAGTTATTTTGGAAATAATCTTAGTTTTGAACATTTTTAATTTCGTATTTGTTCAAGTACAAAATATAAATATATATTTTTTTAAATCCAAAAAAATTAATAACTTTTTTATTTTCTGATTAATTTTATTCAAAGACACTAGGGCTCTTCCTCTAAACAATACCAATTTATTGTCCAAATTTCACTACAATCGGTTTCTTCTTTCTTTAAGTTTCATGCTTACAAGACATGTAATATACGCACAGACAGGCAGACAGACGGTCGGACATTTTAAAAATTGTTATATATGAATAATATTAAGGGTTTTATAAATGTGCCAATCAAATGTAGTATACTCTTCATTTCCATAATTGCGAAGAGTATAATAAGAACTACAGTTAAATATGGATAAAGGGACTAAATATAATTAGATCAGCGAATTTTGAATGTGTACATTACATTATGATTCTATTTTACTGACATTTTAACTGAAAAATCAGGGTTCGTCGATATACAGCGTATCCTACATATTATGTGTTCTTGTAAACTTTCTTATTTTTGAGTTGACGACAAGAAATTATTCTTAATAAAGTTATACTAATCTCGAGAAGTCATAACCAGTTGTTAAACTTATTACAAACTATAGGAGGTATTCTAAAAAATTGAAAATGTGGAACTGACATTAAGCAAATTAACCTTATTTTAAATTTTTTCGAAAATGTTATTTACAGTGTTTGCAAAACTAAAGAAAAGCTTAAAAACGGAGATTAGTTGCCAAATAAGGAAAATCTCTTTTCAATAAAAGTAACATTTCATTCGCAAAAAGGAACGTACTGGAAATTATGAACATTGAACATACAAATCTCCTACTACACTCTGTTATAAAATGACAGAAAGTAATGAATCATTCAGAGAAAAATCAACCATGGGCATACTACTATTTCTCTTCCCATTTATGGAAATATACTGAAAAAGAGATTATAAATTTGTAACATAATAATTGTGTGTTAGCACATTTGTGGGCGCGGGTGCTTCTGTGTGTGTATCTATATTCCAAGATCTTCAGGTTTCATTCTGTCGGGGCTCTTCAAAATTTTTAATTCAATGCTAAAGCCACTCTACATTAATGCAACTTTGCAGGTGTCATGCAAATTTTAATTGCGAGCATGCGTACATCAAGCTATTTCGATCAGCTAATGGCAATATTTTTCACTGAATTGAATTAGCGCATGTTCTCATTTGATTGCATTGCAGATTTTATTTGGAAATATCTGGGTTGCCAACCAAGCATTAAAGGAACTGAAGCAACAGACGTAACCTAAATTATTTTGGGAAATTGATATTGTTATTATTTTTTAATAAAAGTGTTAAAGTTGCGAGTAGCACTGTAATTGCCTATAACTGTTAGCACTTGATTTTCTATCTTTTCTATCTTTCTGTTCATAGTGATCAGTTATTGTAAAGTAAATAAATAAACAATAAACATAATCATAAGTTTTTCTTCTCGTCTGGATGGTAGTACCGAAAAATTCACCAACTAATGCAGTAGTGTAAAGTGCTTTCAAGATGCAAAAATTATCACGCATGCCATCCATTTCATTGCTTGCATAAATGTAAAGTTACTTTTATTTTAGATTTATGTGACAGTATTTCTCCAAGTCTTACCAAATTCAATAATAATACATCCAACATATGTTTCGTTACTTCTTCTATTGTGTCAAAATTGCTTTCACATAATGATTTTAGGCAAAATCTACAGATTTTTCCATTTTTGTTGTTCATGATGGTTTGCCTTACATTTACAAGAGAATGTTAATCAGGAAACAAATAATTCATCGTCTACAAACAGCGGTAAGTCTTCAGATACCAATTCCACTATAATTTATTTATGTCCGTTTTCATTGTCAGTAACCACTATACGCCGATACTACGATGAGTTTAGTCGTAGATCACCAAATCACACACACACACATACTGACATCGTGACATCTCAAATCATCTTCATAGAGCGAGCGCCGAGCATTGAACTCTATATTAAAGGAAGTGACTAATCATCCGAGAGTCACGGATGAATAGTTCTGCTCCTAATCGTCCGACACCTCCCGGATCAACAGCTCTGCCGCTATTCGTCCGGTACTGGCCGATTTGTGGTATTTTTGCAGATAGTTGAGACGCAATAAATTTTAAATTTCTTGGGTATACGTATACAATTTTTATTCTTACAAGCATTCGTCCAAAGCCTATTATTTTTTGAGCTGCAGCTGAATATCCACCTCAAACTTAATTGGGTTAAATACCTATATCAAAATTAGGCAACAAATTCTGTAAAACTTTTAATCATTTTTATTTTGTTTTATGCATTATATTTCAAATATTATTTTCCTCTGTCGGATCATGTACATTTCTTTTCCTAAAATGTATTTTAGGGTGTCTAGCCTACAAATTTTTCGCAATTTCTTCGTTGGCACTATATATAATATCAACTAAATATTACGTTAGTCAAATGGTTTTGTAGCTGTAGCGCCAATGTGCAGACAGACGGAATTAAACTGTTTTCTTTTTCATATCTACGCGTGTTCTGAAACGAGTGAAACGTGATCCATAAAAATTTCCGAGAGTGATTTTTCCACGAGTACAATACTTCCCTTTCCTTAATAGTTGGACAAAGTCAGTGAATGTAGAAAATTATAAATTTCGTCAATTATTTATTAAAGTGTGGGGTCATCAGTCTGATATCTTGATGAAAAATATGTTTTCACATTTCTCCCCCCCGCTCATCAATTATTAAAGTGTGGGGTCCTGCCAGTAGATTTGGTAGCCAGAGCCAATGATTTGATGTGGGGGCGAGGGCCTCTGCAACGGAAGCATAAAAATGTGACTTATTCTTTACATTTGGGAGACACTGACCAATCGATGATCAATCACATATATAGGTAAAATCCCAATTAATGTCGATATTTCAAATGAGAAAATTTGTTTTACCATTTTACCGACCACTACCGAGCGAATAGCGACAGAGCTGTTAATCCGGGAGGTATCGGACGATTAGGAGCCGAACTATATTCATCCGTGACTCCCGGATGATTAGTCACTTCCTATATTAAACGTTATATAGAGTTCAATGGCGCCGAGCATAACATAACCAAATATAATATTTTATATTACGATTCTTCTTCTTCTTTGTTAATGTTTAGGGAGTGACTACGAAACCGCCGCGGCGGATCTTTTACATTTGCACGACTTATTGAACCGCCGCGCAGAGAAATTGAAATATTTTGTGCAATTTTCTGAAAAACAAGGCGGGGGGACAACCCCCGCACCCCCCGTTTTTGTCTGCGACGCTAATGCTGCCTGCGGCGCTGATAATTTATTAACAATTATTTAGCAATATAAAAATCAACCTAACTAACCGAACTACCATCACATGAAAGAGACATATTATTATATGAAAAAAAAGAACATTATTTCTGTCGTCAAATCCAACCAGAATTTGTGAAAAAGGATATTAATCGTTACAAAATATAAAAAAAAAAGTTCAGTTGCCAGCAGTCGAACCCGGGACCTGTTGTTCCTCAACGCGACAACGTTACGCATAGGCCAGCGACCCACATGGAAAACATCGCTATAGCACAGAATAAGTAGTATGTAACCAAACCAATTGCCGCGGCGGTCACGTAAATATAATTAAAGCAACCGCCGCGGCGGTTCAGTAGTCACTACCTAATGTTTAAGTTGACACTCAGGGCCAGTTTATTGTAAATGCTGGGTTAGGGTCGGTTTATCAATAAAAGATTAAAGTCAACAAAGATAACGTTAGTTTTAAGCAACGTTATTGTTATTTTAAACAATAACGATAACCACGACTATTAAAAGAAGAGGTTTTACCTTAATAATTTATTTAACAGTTGACTGCTGACAGTTCGGCAGCACAACCTAAAATATTTCTATTATTTTGGAGGTCGTTACCCGCGTATTAGGATTGTTTAATGTTTACTTATTCTGGGACAGAATGATCGTATTTAATTTATGTGGTTAAGTCATTCAAATCAAATAAAAATAGCTGTAATCGTTGAAGTAAAGTTTATTTATAAGATTGTGAAATTGTTTAAAGGATGCAGGGCGAATCATGGTAGAAATATATGTTTCTACCACGGGGCGAATAATAAATGTTTTCAGTGTATTGTGCATGCGAACGCACCTTAACGCTAACCTTGTAACGTGTTAAGTTAGGTACCTTAACACAAACGTGAAATGTCACTAGCTAAATATAATAAAAAACATTTAAAGGTAAAGGTATCGCTTACAATGCGAAAGGTCCCGGGTTCAAACACCTACGTCCGCTGAATTTTTTTTCTTTAATTTTGTAACGATTACAGCCGTCTGCACCGTTTTCGCTAAGGGTGGCTTAGCGTTAAGCTTTACTTTAAAATCAAATTTCGTCTGCACCGTTACCAAAACCTGGCTTTAAATCCCCTAAGCCTCCCTTTAGTCTCTTTAATTAAAGCCTCCGATTTACTTGACTTAAAGTCAAGGAGGAATAGATTAAAGATATCCCTCCTTGGCTTAAAGTAACCTTAACTTTAAGCGACAAAGCACGCATGCTCATTGGTAATAGTTTGCAATTGGATCGTCCATTAACGACGGTTGTAGTCATCTTGAGATTTTGATTTTTTGTATTTTTTATGTGCATTCATTTTGCCTTTATATTTTGTTTTAAGTTTGCATCAAACCATATGGGAAACTTAAAATTACTTTTTAATTTGATTCTGGGAACAAAAATGTCAATACACCAATACGGATATACGTAAAATAAATCAACAGCCCTCTCAATGTCTACATGAAGGATGTCATCCCAGTCTAAGTTTTAAAAAAGTTATTAATAGCATTGTAATCACAGTTCTTTATGTCATAAACAAACTCCTCATAATCCAAACTCTGGACTGGCATATCACATTGAACATTAATATTTAATGCTGGGCGATGTCTGTCACATTTAACTAGAGCTTTGTTTGCACATAAAATATTAATCTTAGAGCTGATAGAAAAAACTAGATCTAATATAAAATTATTACTGTTGGCAATATTATTATGTTGATACAAATTCAGATAAAAAAAGATTCTAATAGACTTTCGGCAGCCCGGGTATGACTTGAAGTAGAAAAACCAAGATGGTCATTGCAACAGGTTATACCAGGTAGATTATAATCACCTTGAGGCGAATCACTAAATTTAGTGGCCATATGTTCGGTAGCATCACAATGTAACTGATAACTCTCTTGACTAGATTGTGGCAGTATGTACACTGCGCATAAAATTAATTTTTGTTTCCCCAGGTTAATCGATAACCATAATTCTTCAATTTTTTTTTGAGCAATACCATAATCATAGGTGATAATGTGAGCACTAAATTTCTTATGGACAGCCTAGAGATGCGAAAGAAATAAATACGGTTCGTTTTTTTTGTTTTAAACGGGTTTTTTCAAGTTTCGTTTTTTATTATTATTAGAGTAGGAAAGATATATAGTGTATTTATCAGAGTTTAACAAATAGAGGAGACAATAAGCTCCATAAGCGTAATGTATAAGCAGCGGGAGGCTGTAGGCTTCTCATCCCTCTCACAAGATTCGTTCTCTTTGTCGCATATTACATGAGGGAAGGTGACGATTGACAACAATTGACGTTATTTGTTGGAAATCAAAGAGCGCCGGGTAAGGCTGTGTTCCTTTGTAAAACAGTGGAGAGAGAGGGTACTAGGTGTGCGACAAGGACGAAGAGCCTACCGTCTCCAAGGCAACCAAACCGGCAAATCAACGGCTTGTCTTCTCTATATATTAAACTCTTTGGTATTTATAGTGATATAGGTGAGGTGCACGATTTGACAGGTGGCCGACCCTGGAGGTAAAATAACCTATTGCTGACACAGCATTTTCAATGTAAACATTTGTGGATGTGAACGTATTTAATTAATTAAACAATTTTTAGTGCATAAAAACTTTAGACTTCAAACAATAAGTGATATAATAAACCATAATTGTGATATTGCATGGTGTTATAACTAGATATTCTTAAAATAAACGCAGTAATGCCTTCTTTTTGTGCAGTGGTAGATTGTGGTAGTAATGCTGCAAGAGATCAAGGAATTAGATTTTTTCGGTAAAATACCTGGTGTTATTATATGCTATTACTTTATTTAAGCAGTAACTCAATTGTAGAATTCCCTCTATGTATGGCCCAAATAGAAAAGTGAGTGAATTATCTCAAAGAAGAAGGCAATTGTGGATAAATGCCATTAAAAGAGAAGACTTTACAGAAACTAAAATCAAGTATGCCAGAGTGTGTTCTAAACATTTTATTTCAGGTAACATTATATAATTGAATTCGGTATATAGACAAAATATGTTAAAAAACTATATGTACTTAATTTAGGAAAACCAGCATCGTTAAAAGATGATAGAAATCCCGATTGGATTCCATCACAAAATATGGGATACACTTCCGTTGCGAGCTCCTTACAATCACGTGGCATGGAAAGATTTCGGAGAGGAAAAAGAAGAGCTGAGAGGGTACCAAATACAGACGAAGATTTGAATATCCAGAGTGGATTTTTGTTTATTTTCCTTTTGTATGCTACATGGAGAATTTTATTTTTATTTTTCTTTTTAGGGTTTAAAGGGGTCTTTTTTTTATATAAGGTATAATAATCTCTTTATGATTACAGATGCTGGTATCAAGTACCATGGAGGAAAGTGCCGATCAAGCTATGGACGCTGAGGAACTGCAAGAAGATAGTGTTGAAAATTTACAGTTTGCTCTACAGAATGCCAATAAAGAAATTTATGGTTTACGAGAAGAAATAAGTAAATTTAAATTAAATGAAGATTACTTAAAAAGCAATAAAAAATTCGTTTTATATTACACAGGTTTTCCAGAATACATTTATGTGCACAATATTTTCCAAATAGTAGAACCATATTTATTAGATCATTCAGCACTTTCTAAATTTCAGCAGCTATTAATGACTTTAATGAAATTACGCCTTGATTTGCAACTTACAGATTTAGCTAACAGATTCCTTTGCCATCGAACCACCGCTGCACGCATTTTTGAAAATACTATTCACGTATTGTATTGTCGCTTAAAAAATTTAGTGTATTGGCCAGAAAGAGAAGATCTCCAACTTAATATGCCAAATTGTTTCAAAACCATATTTGGTAAGAAAACGACTGTAATTATTGATTGCTTTGAATTATTTATAGAGAAACCATCAAATCTGGATGCATCTGCTAGAACTTGGTCAAATTATAAACATCATCATACTGTGAAATTTTTAATAGGAATTTCTCCTCAAGGTTTAATTATGTTTATATCAAATGCTTATGGTGGACGTGCCACTGATAAATTTATAGCTGAAAACTGTAATGTTTTGGATAATTTACTTCCAGGTGACTTAGTTTTGGCAGATCGAGGATTTTCGATAGACGATTCGGTAAAAATTTATTGTGCCGAAGTGAAATATCCTACATTTAAGAGAGGGAAAAAACAGCTAGGAGCTACTGATCTCGAAACGACCCGAAAGTTAGCTAGTATTAGAATTCATGTAGAAAGAGTTATTGGTCTATTGAGGAGGAAATACAAAATATTACATGGAACTTTCCCTTTGATTACCTTAAAAAAAACTGATAATCACTTCGCACTAATCGATAAAATTGTGGTAGTTTGCTCTGCACTTATTAATTTATGTCCTGGTATTGTGCCAATTGAGTAATATTTGTTATATATTATTTTTTTAATTTTTATTATTATTACATCAACAAAATCTAAGTACAAAATATAAATATTATATAAATGTTAAACTTATATTAATTAGTATTGTACCTAGATGAATTAAATCATCTGTATGTACAATTAAAATGAGACTTTAAGTTAGTCTATATAATCGTAAGTATCAAAAATAAAAATACAATAGTATCAATACACAAAAAAATACATATCACAAATTAAATTATTTCATTAAGTGAATTGTTTCATCAAGTGAATGAAGGCACTACAGTTTCCTATTACCTATTCTTTGCGTGCATTATTAAATTTTTTACGAATCTTTATTTTTTTTTATATTTAGTGGAAGTAGGTTGTAGAATTTTGGAGCCAAATAATTAATAAATCTTAAATTTATACTTTTATTATTTGGGATCTGTATGTGTTGATTATTTTTTATTCTAGTTGCGTATTCATATGTAATGTGCACTTTTAGTAGTTAATAGTAGTTCCTTATATTATGTGAATCTATTAATATATTTTTTTTCCATTTTGAAAAGTGTTTTATTATTACCCAGCATAAAAAATATTATATCGTCACTTCGGAAGAAAAGTGACAACTCAAAAACAGTTTTGCAGAAAAGAGGATTTAAAATAGTTAACATTTTAAAAGCTTTGCTGAATAAGCTGTAATGAGAGAGGTATAACTATTACCCTTTTTTTATATCACTGCTATACAGGGTGATTCACGTAGGCCATTCATTAGAAGTTTTTCAACTTGCAGTTGGATTAGAAACTTGAAATTTGGTATGCAGCCATAATCGATCATGCCCGTTCTATCTAAAATATATTCAGTCCTCCAACTATACAGGGTGTGCCAAAAATTGGTACCAACTTTCTTATTTTAAATGGAAACCTATGTTTTTCTTTACATGGCTCGATTGGTCTTCTAATTCTGAGTTTAGAGAACCTAAGTTATGTTAACTTATCTATTACAGTTTTTGACATGTCCAATTTTTTGAAAAAAATTGCCGCTGTAGTAGTTTACGAACAAATTTGTATCTCGCAAACCTTTCAAAATTATGAAACCAAATTTGTGAGGCAGTTAGCTGGAAGTCCAGGCTAACTTTTGATGTCCCATCGGTGGTCCCATTTTGTACCATATGGGCGCAGTCGATTTTCAACTGTCGCAATCAAAAATTGTCAAAAAGTCAATTTTTTCAAATGGCACCTATTTTTTTTCACGCCATTCGAAAGAAAATTGAATTTTAGGGTGAGTTACTTAAGCATTCCCTATACCTAACTTCACCCCATATCGAGTTGTTCAATAAAAATCAAGAAATACCTTATCTTGCCGAGAGATTCCTTACTTCATCAAGTATGCCATGGAAACAAAAGACAGTTGTAATAATTTTTAAAGAAAAATATGGATTCTTATTTAATTACACACAACACCAACAAATTATTAACGAACAAGAACAATGTTGACTAAATTCTGACGTAAATGTTCAATGTTACCACCATATTTTTGTTGAAATATTCTATTATTCTACTTTCAACAGATTGCGTAGCACATCTTTGCGCCTACCATTTCTGACGCCAGAAATCAATGCAAAATTGAATTTTAGGGCCACTTTTATTAACATTGTGTATGTCTGTCTACAGTCGTTTTTGAGTTATTGGCATTTTTTGAAAAAAACATTGTTTTTTTTTTTTTCTCAAGGGTAGTAGGCTTTGGAAACAATCATTTCATTTTAATTTTTATTCAAAAATCGTATTGCAATAATAAATAATAATAACAACAAAATAACAACAAATAAACAGATTAACAAAATAATTATTTCAATACAAATGCTCAATGTGTGTACCGTTTTCACTGACAGAATTTCGTCAACATTGTTCTTACTCGTAAATAATAATTTGTTGGTGTTGTGTGTAATTAAATAAGAATCCATGTTTTTCTTTAAAAATTATTACAATTGTCTTTTGTTTCCATGGCATACTTGATGAAGTAAGAAATCTCTCGGCAAGATAAGGTATTTCTTGATTTTTATTGAATAACTCGATATGGGGTGAAGTTAGGTATAGGGAATGCTTAAGTAACTCACCCTAAAATTCAATTTTCTTTCGAATGGTGTGAAAAAATATAGTAGGTGCCATTTGAAAAAATTGACTTTTTGACAATTTTTGATTGCGACATTTGAAAATCGACTGCGCCCATATGGTACAAAATGGGACCACCGATGGGACATCAAAAGTTAGCCTGGACTTCCAGCTAACTGCTTCACAAATTTGGTTTCATAATTTTGAAAGGTTTGCGAGATACAAATTTGTTCGTAAACTACTACAGCGGCAATTTTTTTCAAAAAATTGGACATATGTCAAAAACTGTAATAGATAAGTTAACATAACTTAGGTTCTCTAAACTCAGAATTAGAAGGCCAATCGAACCGTGTAAAGAAAAATATAGGTTTCCATTTAAAATAAGAAAGTTGGTACCAATTTTTGGCACACCCTGTATAGTTGGAGGACTGAAAATATTTTAGGTAGAACGGGCATGATCGATTATGGCTGCATACCAAATTTCAAGTTTCTAATCCAACTGCAAATTGAAAAACTTCTAATGAATGGCCTACGTGAATCACCCTGTATATTAAAGCAAATCTATTGATTTAACGTAGTGCATTCAGTTCAGACACGACTCGACTAAACTTATGAAATTATTCAAGATTGACATTATTTATTATTGTGATGGGGGAACAACGACACGTGTAAGTAGCGAAATTGAGGCATTTTATTTATGACCTTTTCCCGGGGACATATTTATCGTATTTGTGAACTTTTTGTCCAAGAAAGCCAAAACATACAAATTTTGAATTGTGTCACTTTTCTTCCGGAACGACGATATACACTAACAGTTAAGGAAATATTTTAATTTAAAACAAAAAAAGAACATATACGATTTCTTATTTTTATATGAAATTTTAGCTTAATAAGTAAAATATACTTAACCTTGATTAAAACTACAAATAAAATTTAATTTTTTATTCACAAAAGTTTTATCATTAATTGTATACAAAAACTTGTTAGTTTCCATTTCTTTATGTCTGTGTTTAATGAAAATAAATATTTATTATTAGGCTAAAGATGCACTACGCGGCTGGCAGCAATCGACCGTTTTTTTCTTTAGCCTTATTCAGAATATGCATATACCAACACGCACCTGGTCGCACTACCAACATGTGCATTGGTATGTGCATATTCCATATAAGGCTATAGAAATAGTGGTTGAGTGCTGCCAACCGCAGTCATGGTCGTGGCCGCAGTAGTGCGTCTTTAGCCTTCTACTGCATTACGAAAGCTAAAAATATAATAATTCAATTAACAATATATTTCGCAGTTTAGCTTATAAATTTTCCACAAAATGTCTCATTCCCTAAAAAATTATGTTCTTAAATATACTTAAAACATTTTGAAACTTGAAAAAATGTAGGTATGTTTTGTTAAAGACTAAAGGTAACAATAGGATGGCTATTATCCAGTTTCAGATATATTAATTATATAATTTGCAATCCTTCAGGAACAGTATTTAGGCCTACACACTCTAAATGGTACCACACAATATCACAGTCTTGTGATTCACAAGCAATCATCGGTGTCACGTGATCATCTTCTCTTTGACAAACGCAATATAGTGTTGGTTTGCTTGGGCCGGGCTTCTTACTTTGTATTACAGGTTTACTAGGACCCGCTTGATCACAAACATTTCCACTTTCTACAGTTGCAAGTTTTGATTGTGTAAGTTCTTCTTGATCTGCACTTACTATCTCTTCATACGCATCAATGTCACTAAAATATTCCCAGTCATCTTCATCTTTCTCTACAATTTCAGTGTCGGGCACATTTTGCGATTTCGTATAATATCTTCCAAGTGCTTCAGGTAATATAACTTTTTGAAAAAACTTTCTTGCCTCTTCACTTTTTTCTAACCAAAACGATCGATCGAATTGTATTTTAATATACGTGAAATCTTTTTTACTCCAGACAACTAAGTAACAGTTTTCCTGCTCAGTCAATGCTAACTGCATTTGCACTTGATAGAAGTATTCATGATCCTTTTTAAGTTGAAGTTTATTTCCAACCATTTCCAAAAATGACTTTTTATAAATTAAATCCCTAACGCTCGAATCCTTTGCGCAATATGGACATTTGATTTCTAAAAGAGCTATTCCACAACAATCACAACAAATCATACCATCTGGTGATGCACCAAAATAAGGATACTTCGGGCTTATACATAAACCCATGTTTTCGATTTTGAAGTTCTCATGGGTTTTTTTCATCTCCAACGAAAAATCCTTGAAAGCTTGCTTTTCATGTAAACATCCATAGTCCAGGGCTTTAATTTTGTAACGATGGGTTGTAGGGTAACATATTTCTTTGATGAGTGAAATTGATGGATTTTCAATATTTGTTCTACAACATCTTTTAAACTTTGAAGCAGTTACCCTTCCTCTGCGGTACAGAAACCAAGCCTTACATTTTGTTTGTGTTTTCGTTTCAATCTCGATGGCCTCACAATCCTCAAGTTGTAATGCTATATTGATTTGCTCACCTATAAAAGAACAATATAGTTAGCAATAGATATGGACATTAAAGGTAGATAAATTAATACACTGTAATTTTACTAGTAAACTTACCAATTTGTCGAAGTTCAGCTAGAGATTTTTGTTCAAAATCTTCTTTATAAAGTGACATTATGTGAAAATCTTTCCGTTTGCTAATATTATCCCTAATTTGTTCTGAAAATGGTTTTGTTACCAAGTGTAAAACTGTACCAGAGGCCTCCATCAAATTTGATAACAAATTTCGTTTCTCTTCCTCCGATAAAGAAGGAATATCATTTTTTTCTTCATCACGTGTCATAACTGGAGTTTCATCTAAACGTTTTCTCTTTGGACTTGATAAATCCATTTCATAAATAGGCTTTGGCTCCACTGGTCTGTTAGATGGCGGCATCCAATAAGCTTTAACACCTGTGCGAGTCACATCTTCTAATTTTCTCATAACTTCGTCAATGGAAAAGAGAACTGCTGCAACATGAGTACAAACTTCCCCAAGTCCAGCAACACAGTCACAATGTGCACAAATAATGCTACCTTCTTTTTCACAAATTATCCATGGTGACAATAATTTTTCGTGCAAACGTTGGGAATGCATCACCTGCAATTAAAAACATTGCAACAAATGATCCAAATTTAATCAGGACTACCTACTTACTTTCCCTAACACTAGAATATATGATCCAAATGATTTTACACATATTTTTTTCACCCATCCACATATTGCCTGGTTGTAAGCTTCAAGACTTTTGTAAGCTTTCATTTCCTCCATGGTAAAAGCACTTTTAGTGTGTACAAGATATATTACTATATCTGGATACAATATTTTAGGAAAATCTGCTAGTGCTGTAGAACAATCTTCTAAATTAATCACATACGGATCTATTCCCAATAGAGATATTTTTGATAAATATCTTTCTTGATGTACTTCATCGAGCTTTCCATAATAAGAACTTAGATCCATTTTCTATAATAAAAAATACTTTATGTGCTTTAGTAACACATGTACACAAGTACCTACCTTTTTAAAATTATTAAAATATCGTTATAAACTCCGTTATTTAGAATTAAAAATAAAAACACACCAATATCACGTTGTAAACATACAAAGACTTTAAGGTTATTTTACCTCCAGGGTTGATTGATGACGTCACGTGCACCACACCTATTGGTGATAGTGTAAAAAATGTTTCAGGTTATAAAACGTTTGACATTTAGGATATCAATCAAGAATGCGCACGCGCAACGCAATATATGGCGACAATTTCGAGTTTTAAATGAAAAGGAAAACTATCTGAACAACAATTTCTGTCAGAAAATATATAAATGTCGATATAAAATGAAAAAACGTTTGAATCGCACTTCGCGACTTTACCCATAAATGTAAGACGAAAAAAACGAAAAATACGAAAAAAAAACTGTTTTGAAAAAAACATCAACATCAAAAAAACCGTTTTTTTGCATCACTAGGACAGCCACTAAGACACCTCCACCACGCATTTCCTCTGTGGCATCCACGTCACGGTCTCTTCTTAGAACATGTAGTTAATGAACCCCAGTTCAGAACTGTGAATGTCTGTAGATAAGAATATTTCCGTAATAATTAATATGTCATTATTAATAATAGGTATATTCTTAATAAGTTCAGGTATTTTTCTATGCAGGCCATTAACATTTAAGTAATGGATAGTTATTCCTTCTATTTTATAGACTGATTGTTGACAATTTTCCGAAAATTTTTATCAGTGGCATTAACCTGCCCATTATCTACGTCTTGATTTTCTGATTTTTCTGTACCTTGCTCCTAATTTTGCTGTACTGCTGGAATTGCTACTAGTTTCCTTTTGAAATTAAATCTCCTGAAGACTGTTCCATCTGGCCAAAAATCGGTAGAGTTTATCAAACCAAAGTATTGATAATTGACTCCAACCTTAAAGGAGTTTAACAGCCGTATGCACCGTACATACTTAAACGAGATTAACAGGTTAACTCGGTTTAACTCGAAATTTTCTTATGCACCGTCACTTATAACATGCTTAATCCAGTGTAAAGTTAAACCTACAATTTTAATTTTGGGTGTTTAATTATTTAATCCTGGTTTTCGTGCATGCGTATTGCAAATATAACCTCAAAATTCCGGCTTATTACTATTTAGTTTTTGTTTACTCTATGTTGTTTACTTAAAATTACGAAAATCCAGAGATGAAAATAGAAAAGGAAATTTTTATAGATGACGATCTAGACATATTAAATATAATTAATTACGGTTTTCCTAGACGTCCGTCGCTATGAAATAGCCGATTACTTTCACATGGATGATTTATATTTTTTAGGTATCTTTTGCTTTTAGCTTACGTACTTTTTTTTGTAGATGCTAGATGAAGTATGAAGCATTGAATTCGTGTTTTTCATGTTCACGACTTCTTTCTGTCTACAACGGCAGCCCGATTCGTCTTTTTATCCTCTAAAACTGAGGCATAGGTATTTGTTTGCTATCAAATGTAGTACATTATATTTTTCTTCCACAGTAAAATTTGGCGATATTTTGTTGTTCCATATTTAAAAAATAATTAATTATTAATTACTATTAAAAAGCAAAGATTATGCTAAAAACCACGCTAAAAACGTAACCTATCAAAAATTAAATAAAACATTTATCTTTTTATTGTTTTTGTTACTAACACCACATAACGACAACTTTTCTGCTAAAACTACAAATCTCCCTAGATTTATCGACGTTGTCAGATCGCTGACCGGATTAACTAATCCACAAATTTGTAGCAACGGTGCATAAGAAATAAAACCTAACTTTCTAATCGCGATTATTTAAACGCGTTTAAACACAAAATCGGTGCATACGGCTGTAAGTGCTCCACTGTATTTAATTGTTCAACTATCTGCTGGTCGTCATTTTTTATGGATGCCTTCATCTTTATATATTTTCTAACAATTTCAGTATTTACCTACTTCGTAACTTTACCTATATATAACCACATTTTACTTGGTGAACTCTTAAATAATTCTTCACCGGGTAAAATTGCAGTACCTCTGTGAACTCTAGATATGTTCTACCTTTTGTATAAGACTGTTAGGAACGTTCCTTCTGATTCTGATTGTTATGTCGGTAAGGTTCTAATGAAAGGCTTATTTCCATATATATATATATTGACTAGTCTTTATATTTAAAATATCACAGATCATTTGTTACACATCTTACTATCTATAATTCTATCGACCGACTGGCTGGTCGTCGTTCCCCCACTATGTCCTGTACATTATATTGCCAACCTAACACCCCCACAATAAAATCACAAAGTATGTACTCTACTTTTCTAGGTCCTACTGGAAAATGTTTCCTACATGCTTATCTAACCTATTTATACAAATAAAATTACTACTCTATCATTTTTAAGTATAGTGCCCTACTTAATGTACTTATGCGATTAAAATGCCAAATTGTGGGTTTTAAACTGTATATGTTATAAATAAATCAACTGGACTAATAAATACACATTAGACAATTAACACCATAAATAATAAGTACTGTGACTATAATAAGTTGGTGACAACTTTAGATATTAATTTAATTCGTTTTCTGACTCGGTTACATAATCCTTTAAAAATGCAGGTTTTTTTATAGAACGTTTCGATCTTTTTACGACAATCTCTGTAGATTTGTCCGCGTTCCTGCGCTTTCGGCTGATTGATTCTTTGGGAATACCTCGTGTAGATTTCACCACGTTCTGACCACTGGTAGTAGATTGTTGTTCCAAACCTTCTGGAACCGTTGTTGAATTTACCGGCGTCTTGGAACTGGGAGACTCGCCATTTACCTGTTTAGGGGCAGAAACATTGCTATTAGGAATGTGTTCACCTTCATGAGAGTTATCGTCATTTAAACTTTGAACTTTTGTGGGGATAATACTTGGATCGAGATTACACATTACATCACTTACGACAGTGGTATCCTCCCCCATAGCTGACAGAGCTTGCTGGCTGGTGCTAGGCAGATTGTTAGCTTGGTTACCTAAATTTGACTTATTCTGAAAGGGTAAATCAAAACTATCATTGAGACAACTTTTATAACTTAAGCTAAAATTATCATTGTTACCCGACACGTGTGAATTATGAACCTGTTTTCCCCTCCAGGCCGTGCCTACTGCAACGCTGCTTTCTTCTGTTGCGTAACTTGTCTTAATTTGGTTTGCGTGCCTCTTCCAGACTTCTCCTGATATAAGCTGGCATAAATATGTAGAACGTCCTATCTTCTTCACGACTTTTGCTGCTGTCCACGTTACCTTGTTAACCCTCCTATAATCCTTCACGTAGACTCCACTTCCTTCTTGGAGAGTCCATTTCCTGCCACCATAGCTTCTCTTTTGTTTTTCTAAAGACTCTTTTACTTTTGTCTGTTGTTGACCCTTTTCTTCATCTTTTTGTTGTAGCGGGTTTCGTAATAGATGCCATTTAGTGCGTATTTCTCTGCCAAACATTAAGAATGATGGAGTTTTACCCGTACTGCTTTGTTCCGTTGTTCTATAAGCGAACAAAAATCTCTGTACTAACGTAGTAATGGGGATTTCCCTGTTCTTTACGTCCTCTACAGCGGTACCAATCCTTATCTTAAACAGTTTCACTGCAGCTTCGGCTGCGCCATTACTTTGGGGGTTGTAAGGTGGAGACAAAATATGTTTGATACCATTATTCCTAAAGAATGTTTGTAAAGATTTTGATACAAATTGTGGGCCATTATCTGACACCACCTCCTTTGGGAGGCCCAAACGAGCAAATATTTTTCTTAACTTTTTCTCTGTTTCAAGAGAAGTTGTATTTTTCATTTTGCAAACCTCTATCCATTTTGAAAATGAGTCTATTACGATCAGGTACATTTTTCCTCTAAGTGGTCCAAGAAAATCGATGTGAATTCTTTCAAAAGCTTGCGATGTTACCGGCCATGATGTTAGCTCGTGTTTTGACTGGTTAGGCTTTGTTTTGAGACAAGCATGACAGCTCTTTATGAGGTTCTCTATGTCACAATCAATATTTGGCCAAAAAATGATAGATCTGGCCAACTTCTTCGCTGCCACTATGCCGATATGAGTGGCATGTAACTCATACAATAGTTCTTTTCTTAATGATTTTGGTACCACCACTCTGTGGCCCCAAAGCAGAATGTCATTATCTATTTCTAATTCATACCTGCGTACATAATATGGTTTGATCTCCTCGTTGATGTTCTTAGGCCATCGATCTGTCCTCACGTACCTTATAGCGTCTTGCAGAACTTTATCCCTGGCGGTTTCTTCTCTAATCTTGGCGTTGTCTATTGGCCACTCCGCCACTGTCTCCGTAAAGTTAATAAATCCTTTGGTGCTGATTTCCTCTGAAAAGTGATCATTTTTTATAGGGTGTCTACTAAAATAATCTGCTACTGTATTTTCTTCCCCTTTTATGTGTTGAATCTTATAATTAAACATGCTCAAAAAGGCGCTCCATCGTTGGAGGCGATTTGCTGAATATTGCGGAATGGATTTGTGCTCACCAAAAATTGTGGTTAAAGGTTTATGATCCGTTTTTATAGTAAATTTATTTGCACACAGATAGTGAAAAAATTTTGAAATTCCGAATATTATGGCCAATCCTTCTTTATGGCTGGTTGGATATGATATTTCTGTCTGTGTTAGCTTACGGGACACACAACCTATAAGTCGCTCTTTTCCATCTACCACATGCGCCAATGTCGCACTAATTCCTATGTTTGATGCGTCACATGATAAAACAATTGGAAGGTTTTGGTCAAAATGTACTAAAATTTGATCAGAAATCATGACATCTTTTATTTCATTGAATGCGTCCTCACGCTCCTTTGTCCATACAAATTGAGTATCATTTTTTAAAAGTTCGTAAATTGGATTCAAAATATCGGCCAATCTTGGCACAAATTGAGAGTAATAATTAATCATACCTACAAATCTGCGGACTTCGGATTGATTTGTTGGTCTAGGTGCCTCCACAATTGCTTTAACCTTTTCGTCTGTTTTCCTCATCCCCGTTTCACTAATACGATGTCCCAGGTACTGTATTTCCTTCTTGAAGAACTCGCATTTATCTTTTCTGACGGTGAAACCAGCATCTTGAAGTACCTGAAAAACTTGCTTCAAGTTCTCAAGATGATCCTCGGCTGAACTTCCCGTGACAATAATATCATCTAGAAAATTGATACACCCATTAATACCTTGCAACAACTGTTCTATGGTTTTTTGGAAGATGCTAGAAGCAGGAGTGATGCCAAAAGCTAGTCTGTTCATAAAATATAGACCTTTATGAGTATTTATACAAAGTAATTTTGATGTTTTCTCATCTACAGGGAGTTGATTATATGCCATTTGCAAATCTATTTTAGAGAAAAACTTTCCTTTATTTAATTTAGCAAAAACTTCATGAATTTTTGGAAGGGGGTACTTACATTCTTGAATATGCTTATTAATCGTAGTTTTATAATCACCGCATAGTCTTACTGTGCCATTTGCCTTTAGCACTGGAACAAGGGCAGTAGCCCATTCGCTATTTAGGGTCGGTGTAATAATACCTTGCGCTTCAAGTCTATCTAATTCCTCTTCTACAATTTTTTTATATGCTAAGGGAACGGTTCTATATTTGTGGAACACAGGTTCAGCATTCTCATCCTTTAATTTTAAAGAAATAGTACTATATTTAAATTTACCAATATCTTCACTAAATAATTTATCATATTTTTTTATGAGTACTTTTACCTCTTCCTCAAGTGAAATATTATTGATTAAATTTACCTTAATTTTAAAAATATTTAACCAATCCCTGCCTAGCAAGCTCGGCCCTCCATTTGGGGTGGACACCACATAGAATTTCATATCGTTCTCTTTCCCGTTATACTCTACTCTTGCTTGAAAATATCCAACTGGCATGAAGGTGCTCCCATTATATCCTCTTAGCAATGTATTTGATTTCTGCAACCTATAATTAGAAAAATTGCTTAAATATGAGTCGTAACTACATACAGATACCGATGCACCACTGTCAAAACTAAACTGATGCATTTTACCATTTATTTTTAGCAAAATTCTAAAATTGTCATCAACTTTTACAATATTTGCGTCAGCAAAATTGTATATTTCCTCATTTTCTCTGAAACAATACAAATACTTTTCATTTTCAACAGAAAAACAATCGTCATCCTTTAAAATCGTGTCAACATAACCTTCATTTTCAATTATAAAATTAAAATTTTTATTTACCTTACACATTTTGGATATATGACCTATTCGATTACATCTTAAACACCTTGCATTCTTAAATTTACATGGGTTTTTGTGAGAATTTCCACAGATTCTACACGTTTTTTGTTTGTCTTGGGCTTGGGTAAATCCGTTGACATTTGACGATCCTGTCGCTCCAATGTTGCCAACACGTCCATTGTCCTTGCCTCGATTCGTCCGCTGATTCGTCAATTCATGGCGCTGCGAATCGTAGTGGGATGTTCCCTGATAGTGTTGCGTGCGCCTGTCCCTGCGACTCGAATCCCTGCTTCCGTTTCCTTGATGCGTAAACTTTGAATTCATATAGTTGACCTTGGATATGCTAACGACATTTTCCACTTTCTTGGCTAGGGCTAATAAATCCTCCAGACTTTTCGACTCGTCCTCTTCACATATTCTGTCGAAAACTTTTCCTTGGGCTAATCCAGAGACGAATTTGTCCTTTAAAACCTTCATTAAATCGTTGCCAAATTTGCAATTGACCGAAAAACTCCTGACCTTGGCATACCATTCGGATACGGTCTCATCTTTTTGACTGAGATTATAGAATTTTTTTCTTTCTCGCCACACACTTATTTGGACATTATATTGTTTGTTCATCATCGAACATAACTCTTGATATGATACTTCCTTTGGTAATTTCGGATAAGACAAATTTCTTAACAATACGTACGTTGACTGTCCCACTGAATTTAACAACGTCGCTATCTTGGTTTTCTCCTCCTTAATTTGATTAGCTTCAAAATACTGTTCTAGCCTCTCTATATATATTTCCCACTGGTCGGATTCAGGGCAGAATTCATGAAAACGTGCCATTGAAGTGGTCGCCATTTTTCTCTCCACGTGCGTGACTGCAACCTCTCGCGATTTCCAGTACTTACACCCACGACTCCTTTACTTTTCCTCGTCGCCACTTGTTATGTCGGTAAGGTTCTAATGAAAGGCTTATTTCCATATATATATATATTGACTAGTCTTTATATTTAAAATATCACAGATCATTTGTTACACATCTTACTATCTATAATTCTATCGACCGACTGGCTGGTCGTCGTTCCCCCACTATGTCCTGTACATTATATTGCCAACCTAACACTGATGATGCAAGAACATTATTTACAGCAGTTCTAACCTGAGAGGCAGAAATCTGAGCACAAGTTCTTTCTAGTTCTGATGACGCAAGAGTAATATTTACAGCAGTTCTTACCTAGGAAGCAGAACTCTGAGCATAAGTTGTTGTTCCTACTTTTGTCCCATTTTCATCAGTGCTGAGTTGGTTGCTTACTTTATTGTTGCCTTGGATAAGAAAATTCATGTTCATCTTATCTCCTCTTTTTTGTACTGAAGAGTTTTGTTTTCTCATCCTTTTTATCTTTTAACATCAATAAGTTTTTCCTGATATTTTATAACATTTCTTAATTCACAAATTACTGTATTTCTCTATTCTAATAATTGTTTTAAATAAATTACTTCTGACAATCTTTAGAAGAATCAGTCGGTGTTATATCATGCTCTTGTGGATTAGACTGATTACTGTTTTTACAACGGTAATCAACAATCCCTCTACCAGTTATTTCTAATCCAATAACTCTAGTTGCAGTGAGTCCCACTACGCCCATAGTGCCTTCAGTCCCACTTGCAATCTTCCTTGCACCTTCTTCCGGATGAAATATCTGCAATTTTCTGGCGTTTCGATTTATTTTCACATCCTGGTAGTAGTGGACTTCTCGGAATGCTTCGAAGCTGGGAAATCTTTACTTCTCTCGGGGTACCACGTTCCCTATCTGAAACAGCCTCTCTGGTACCGGCTTCATCTGATTTTCCCCTCAGCTTCACAGCGGCTTTCACTCTCTCCAATCTCCTCCGTGGACATTCAAGCTGGATATGTCCTAGTTCTCCGCACCTGTAACATTTCATACATCGTCCACTTGGCCTTCCACTAATCTGTTTATTCTGAGTCTCTTCAATCTTTCTAGCATTCACTTTCCTCGAGTTCCGATATCGACAGTCTCGTTTGATATGCCCTGCTCTGCCACAGTTGTAACATTTAATACCCCCGCTTGGCTTTTCTCTATTTTGTTGTGATTCCTGTCTTTTCGGAGGATTGAATTTAGCCAGTAATTGACTGAACATCTTATGTATATCGGCCAACTAGGGTTCTGGTTCTCCTTTTCTGACTGCGATTCTTCGAGTGTCATAGCCCGCACTCTTGACTTTGGAGTATCCCTATAGACGGCTTCTATTTCTAGTGCACGCACCAAGGCTTCACTACTACTGTTATAATAATAATAATAAGCTTTATTGACTAACAGGAAAATCCCGGCGCTTTCTTTCCTGTTCTTCTTTCTCTTCCTGGCGTTTTTTTTCTTGGTCCATCATCATCTTTTGCATTTGGGCGAATAAGTCCTGTATTTGTTTTTCGGATGCCATGCTTCTAGTCGTTACCGGCATACAATTACGTTGAAATCAAATAAATTTAATAATTACGTCACTATCAGTAATGGGACTGTCCAGAAAAACCTCAAAACGGCACAAAAAAAGTCTTATCTAGTCTTTGTCACTTAACCATTAATGTCCAAGAAAATGTTCCAAAAATGTTTCAAAAATGCACTTAACACTATTTTCCTGTTCGAAAATAATCCTCGAACAATTTCCATTAATTAGTCAAAATACTTGATATTTAGCCTCACTTTTCACTTTTCAACTTGTTCACTTTTATAAACTGCCTTCTTAATAAAACTTCCTCTTCCGCGCTAGTAATCGTGCCTTATAAACTCCGAAATTGACTCTCTAGATTGTACCAGAATCTTCTTCCACCACACTCTAGAAAAGTCCATGGCTCTTTCTAGAGTCTTTCCAGTCACTATTAGTAGACATAGGCGTATCATCTCCAGTTCCAAGGGGGTGCAATTCATAACAATATGTTATATAATAAATTAAAAGGCGCAAGATTCAGACGGAAAATGTCTGCTATTCTTCTTGAACCTTAGGGATAATTGAATTTTACTATTTAATAACTAGTTTATTTACTGTGACATGTAGTTTGAGGATAGTCACATCCCGCGCCCACTACCAACAAGAACATGTTCGAATAGTTAGAATATGCAAAATGTTCTGTTGTGTAACTATGATAGACAATACTAACGTGCACCTATCCATAGAGAGCGCAAGGCATGACAAATCAAATTCTTTCCAAATATAATTGTGGATGAAAGAATTAATATAGCTGTATATAAGACAACATAACCATATGTTACTGCCTCCCATCTTGTTCTAATAATAATAAATCGTGCACATATTTGTAAAATTTCCTTAGCGTCATTGACCTAATATCTACCGAGAGACATTTACAGCCTTTGCAATATTAAATGAAAACAATCGTTGGAACATGGCCGTTTTATGTTGCGGAATTGTGAACTGTTCTTTCCTTTTTATGTTCACATTGGATATCAGTTCTGTACTTAATTTTGTTATTTAAATAAGGAGGAGTTTTTTTAATGAATATTTTGTAATACAGAACATTAGCAAGAAGTTTTCTTCGATTTTCCATAATTAACCATTTCATTGCTGTTAATGTGTGGGATATTCTGTCATATTTACGAATATCATATATAAGACGTAAACATGAGTTTTGTACCTTTTGTATTCGGTTACTATTCCCATCGGTGAGGCAGGATCAATAAACAAAATCACAATAATTAAAATGAGAGAGGACCAAACTGTTACATAATAATTTTTTAAAATTTGTGCTGAAGATATGTCTGTGGGAATATATAATTTTTAGACTATATGCCCTTTTTAGCATATGGGAGACGTGGTCAGAGAATCTTAGATCTTTAGCAATAATTACCCCCCCATTTTTCGCTTTGGTGACAATTTTGAGCCTGTCCTCTCCCAATTTAATCTCAATTGTATTTGGTTGGATGTTACCAAATAGCAGAACCGATGATTTTGACGCATTTATCAATAAATCTGTTTTTTTGATACATTAACCAGTTCGTGGATAACCCTATTTATATTGTCTAAATGTTATTTCTGGCATTATCTTAATTTTTTTCCTTCTTCAATTCTTTGGGAATTTCACTGCCACATGTATGTTTTCTTTCTAAGCGGTGCTAGGGGAATCTACAAAATATATCACAATTAACCAGTATGTTACTGGTAAAAAAACCTCTACGCCCGTGACGTTTACGTCAAAGGATCAGTTAAAGGTTGGTTTTGATAACTAAACAACACAAATAAGTATAAAAACTTGAAATTAAATATTTCGCCGACGTTTCGGAAATCTAATCTGTTTCCTTTCTCAAGGCTTTTTTTGAAAAATCTTTTTTGCTGTGTATGACAAATACATTCTTAGAGCTGTGTATTTGTCATACACAGCAAAAAAGATTTTTCAAAAAAAGCCTTGAGAAAGGAAACAGATTAGATTTCCGAAACGTCGGCGAAATATTTAATTTCAAGTTTTTATACTTATTTGTGTTGTTTAGTTATCAAAACCAACCTTTAACTGATCCTTTGACGTAAACATCACGGGCGTAGAGGTTTTTTTACCAGTAACATACTGGTTAATTGTGATATATTTTGTAGATTCCCCTAGCACCGCTTAGAAAGAAAACATACATGTGGCAGTGAAATTCCCAAAGAATTGAAGAAGGAAAAAAAACCCTATTTATGTTAGCAAGTGCTGCTCTACAATTATCTTTCTCAAAAAAGTGATATAGTTGGATGTCATCAGCGTACATGTGAACTTTACACGTATTCAGTATGGAGGGAAAGTTTAGTGTATAGATTGTATAAATGAGTGGTCCTAAAATTGATCCTTGTGGAATATCTCTTGAAATCCTACAGTTATTTCACATTTCTCCCTCTAATATCAATCTTTGTGAACGATCTGCTAAATGTTAATTAAGACTATTGCTGAATGACTTAGCCCAATGTAATGCAAGATCGAGAGCAGGATTTCGTGACCAATCATATCAAAAGCTTTACAATAGTCGAGTAGAATTAGAACTAAACAATTTTTATTATCAATTTCTGTCATTACGTCATCGGTTATACTGAGAAGGGCTGTGCCACAACTATACCCAGGTCTGAAACCAGATTGGGTACTTGGTAGAATATCATTAACTATCAAGTGGTTACGTAGTTTATTTTTTTCTCCTTCTTCAATTCTTTGGGACTTGACTAGTTTATTGTCCAGAATCCTTTCCAAAATTTTTGAAAATGTTGGAAGTATCGTTATAGGGCGTAAATCCTTAAGCTCTTGAGGAGACTCTATTTTAGCAACAGGAACCACACAATATTCTTTCCAATCTGTGGGAAAATCTGAATTTTTATACAAAAATTTATTATGTATGTTATGAAGGGTATCAGAAAAGAGCATAAGAGTTGAATTAATGTTATATTAATACCATCCAGTCCACATGCTTTCGATTTAATATTCATGATTATCTTAGAGACGTCATCTTCTGTTATGCAATTGAACTTTGAAGTTCCTTTAAAAAGCATTTTTGAATTGTTTTTGTAAAATGTTATTATATCTCTATCTGGTTCTGAGCGAGTACAAATATTAGAAAATAATTGGTTTATATCATTTACACTTTTGTTTAAATTTAATTGAAGCTCATCTTTTCTATTATTTATACCATACTGATATTTCAAGGCTTTCCATGTTTGCTTACTATTCATATTTTTAAATCCATACTCCATGAATCTTTGCTTTTCTGTCGAAATTGCGAAGTTCGTATAATTCAGAAGCTGTTTATAATAACTGAAGTGCTCAATATTTTCGGATTTTTTATATTTTTTTAGTGCTTTCCCTCGAAGAGACACTTTATATTATCTATCAACCAAGGAGCTGGCGGTCTAGTAAAATGTGCTGTTTTCACTGGTGCATATACATCAAATAAGGACAATAAATTTTCATTCAAGTAATTTACCATGCTGTCAATATCTTGCATCTTGTATACTAGTTCCCACCTTTTTTTTTTTTTTTTTTTCGGGGTGGAAATCCTTTATGGACACCTGTGCGGTAGTGTGGGACTCACCTCTAGGGGCATACCAAAACCACCCCTCTTCAGTGTGGAGTGTATCCTGGCACCGCTCTCGCTTCACTTCACGTCAATCAATCTATATTTGTTGTTTTCAGTCAGAGGCCTTGCTCCCTTTAACACCGTAGGGGGTAAAGGTCGTGGTTCCTCTCGTCCTCTCCTTTGCGCTTCATGATTCGCTTGATCGCTGTCTCAGCCTTTGCCCAGTTGTCTTCGGACTGCAGCATGTACTCAGTTAGTTCTTCTGGTCTTAGACGGTTTATGTTCAGCCTCACGTCCGCCCATCTATTGCAGTGGAACGCGTCCCCCGCAGTATGCGCATTCTCGGGAGTCCAGTTTTCCTATTCCCAGCAGATAATCCATCTCCCTTTGTGGGCGTTCTCCCATCTATTTTGCCATCTTTCCATCAGCCTCTTCCTGGCAGCTCCTTTCGCTTCTCCCTCGTACACCTCTGCCCTCTCTTTGATCAGCAGGTCCAATGGGGGGATTCCTGCTACGACCAGCACTGCCTCATAGGAGACGGTCCGGTATGCACTACATATCCTGATCGCCATCTGCCGCTGGATCCTTCTTAGGCTTTCTATGGCGTTAGCCCTTTGATCTAAGGCGCGTCCCCAAACCGGGGCGGCATATAGAATAATTGAGTGCACCACGCTGTTGAGCACTCTTCTTATGCTGGCCTTTGGTCCCTTCGTTCTACACATCTCTCGTCCCAATGCCGACTTCCTGGCTTTTTCGGCCGTTTCTGCGATATGCCTCCTATATGTTAACTTCAGGTCTAGCCAGATGCCGAGGTATTTGAGTCCGCCACCCGGTTTGATTTCCATCTGTCCAATCCTGATGGTAATGGGCTGCACGGTTTTTCTCCTAGCAATAAGGACCTCCTCGGTCTTTTCTGGGGCTAGTTTTAATTTTACACCTCGGAGCCATTCCTCTATTCTTCTAATAGTTCTATTCGCCCTCAATTAACACAGTGCACTCTCCAGATATGGTTAAGGCCAAGTCGTCCGCGTAGCCTGTCAAGGTAACCCCATTTGGGAGCGGAATTCGCAGGACATCATCAAACATGATGTTCCACAGGGTTGGCCCAAGTACCGAGCCCTGTGGGACTCCGCACGTCACGTCTTTCCATTCGATGACGTTATCTGCTTCCATTCTTATTTTCCTGTCCCTAAAGTAGCTTTGGATGATCCTGATGATGTAGGGTGCCACTTCCAGTCTCTCGAGCTTGCTCACAATCGCCCCCCATCCCGCGGTGTTAAATGCGTTCTTTATGTCCAGGGTAACGATTAGGCACATTCTCTTTGCCACCATGGCCTCTCTCGCCGTGTTCGTGATTCGGGTCACGGCGCCCACCGTCGACATCCCTCTGCGGAATCCGAACTGACAGTACGACAGGCCGTCCCTCCGCTCAACTTCCTGCTCAGTTCCCACCTAGTACTTTGTCAATCAATATTAAATAACTCAATTAAAATTTGAAAAATCTCTGTATCTCCGATATGTTGGTTTCGATTTCCTGGTCTCAATGTGGATATCACAGGTGATTGCACAGTGGTCTGACATATTAGCATCATTGACAAGGCAGTTACTATATTTTACTGACCCATCTAAAAGTAAAAAATCGATCAGAGATTGAGTATTTTGGGTGACGCATGTTGTATTGTTTTTTTTTGCTTTAGTGGTAAGAAAGTTATAAACATATTATTTTTCCTTAATTTGTGCATTTATTTTTTACAATTAAAAAATTCAAGGGTCAAATTTGACCCCGCCTTACCTTAAATGTATAAATTTTTCACCATACCAGTTAAGGGTTAACACAATATGAAAATTTTGTCTATATGAATGGTATTTACAGTTTTAGAAATGTGCCAATCAAATGCAATATACTCTTAATTTTTATATTTGCCAAGAGTAAAATAATTGGTAACAATTTCAATAAAACGTCAGAAATATATATGACATATAAATCAATACAGGTACAAAACTGTTTACCACTATTAAATTTGTTTCGAAATGGTTTCTGAAAATGCTACATAGGCTCTGTCTATGAAAGTTCTCAATGGATCAACGTGTGTCTTTTTAAATCCCTCTTTAGTTTTGCTACATATGAACAGCTTTCGCATTTGTACATTGTTACTTCTGCAAATTCTTGATGAGTCAACATGTGTCTTTTTAAAGCCCATTTCAATTTTGTTACATATGAACAGCTTTTGCATGTGTAAAGTGTTACTTCTGAATGTTCTCGATGAGTCAACATATGCGTTTTTAATTCCCCCTTTCGTTTTGCTACATACGAACAGTTTTCACATCTGTATACTGTTACTCCTGCAAATTTTTCATGAGCCAACATGTGTCTTTTCAAAGACACCTTACGTTTTGTTACATATGAACAACTTTCGCATCTGTGTAATATTACTTCTGAAAGTTCTCGATGAGTCAACATGTGTGACTTTAAATCACCCTTTCGTTTTGATAAATATGAACATCTTTCACATCTGTATATTATTACGTCTGAAAGTTGTTGATGAGTCAACATGTGTCTTTTTAGATCATATCGATGTTTTGTTATGAAGGAACAGCTTTCACATGTATAATCTGTTGAAAGTTTTCGATGAGACAACATGTGTCTTGATAAATACTCCTTTACTTTCGTTATGTATGAACAGCTGCTGCATCTGTATACCCTTCCTTCTGGAAGTTCTCCATGAGTTAACACATGTCTTGTTAAATTCCTTTTTATTTTCGTAACATATGAACAGCTGCTGCATCTGTATACGGTTACTTCTGAAAGTTTTTTATGAGTCAATATGTGTTCTCGGAGTGATCTTTTATATTTTGTTATGAAAGAACAGCTTTCACAAGTATATACTGGTTTTTCTGAAAGTTCTCGGTGAGCCAATCTGAAAATGTTTATATCTATTACTACTTAGACTCTTTGCAATGTCATTTAGTAAGGACTAAGGGATTTTCCTTAGTCGGTACTAAATGATATTTGTATTTACAAATATATAATTTTGTTTGAAGATAGCTGACAGCCCCCGAAACTACTGGCCCAATTTGAGTGAAATTGATTTAATGAACTGTATGGCAATGTGAGGTTTCGAGAGTGTCATAGGTTATGTATCATCTAACTACATCAAGTATGGTCGGAGTGTGATAAAACAAACGCAGAATTCAACTGATACAAATATGGAAGTAAGAGGGCTTTTCAAATTATATTTGTTATTTAACTAGAAAGTCTATTTTCAGCCAGAGCAATGGAAAAGTTCAAACTTATCCACAAGGTGAAATAAGGACCAATGTGCCATATCAAAATTAAAAATTGAACAGGTCTATTTATAAACTAAATAATAAACAGAATGAATTTGTATGGAAACTGGACAAATTTATGGCAGGGAAACTGCTAACAAATACCATAAACCTTATTAAGTTAATGTGATTATATAAAACATATTTTATAACAATAATTACAATAATTTAGTAATAATCCAGGTAAATAACAATTATGCAATAAACAATTTTTTTATACTGGTGTACTTAGTAATTTGTCACAAATTATTGGTGTTGACTAAACTGGTGATATTTCTGTAACAAGACAATACTTAATATTGTTTAAATGTTATTTGTTGCATTATCTTAATTTTTTCTTTCTTCAATTCTTTGGGACTTCCTGCCACATGTATGTTTTATTTTTAAGCGGTGCTTGGGGAATCTACAAAATATCACGATTAACCAGTATGTTACTGGTAAATAACCTCTACGCCTGTGATTTGTACGTCAAAGGAGCAGTTAGAGGTTTCTTTTTTTAAATAAACAACACAAATAAGTATAAAAACTTGAAATTAAATATTTCACCGACGTTTCGGAAATCTAATCTGTTTCCTTTTTCAAAGCTTTTTTTGAAAAATCTTTTTTGCTGTGAACGATAAAACATACACACACAGCTCTAAGAATGTTTGTTATATTCAATATCCATAGATACTTACTATTTACATAGAACTGTTGATATAGTTAACAGTTTTTTTTTGTTTTTATACAATGTTAAGTTTGTGAAGTTCTTCTTTTAACATTGGCAACCAAGTTGTACAGACACCTATGGAACAATTCGACCCGCATCTATCCTCATTCAATAATATTATCGCAGATTCTTTAATTTTTCTTTTTTTGCCATCTGCCTCTTTTGTTAAAATTTTTTGTCCCAGTTTATTCTATGTCTGTTCTCCCAAGCATGTTCGCATTTATTTCTTCTAATGATGAAATACTAAACAATGAAAAGCGGTTTATAAAGGAAGTTCTTATAAATAACCAATACTCTGGGGGTTTTGTCGATAAAACACCCAGGGTAACAATCAGGTACGACAAAAATTCAAAAAACGTTACACAGCGTTAATTCCTTATGTATGCGGATTATCCGAAAAGTTGCGCTGCATCGGTGATAGATTTGATATTAGGACGGTATTTCAAACAAACAACACTTTAAGATCTATTCTGACACAGACGAAACCGAAGAACCACGAGCAAAATTTACAAAACTGCATTTATAGTATTCCGTGTGAATGCAACAAACAATACGTGGGTGAGTCATCCAGGCCTGATAGCGTAAGATTGGGCGAACATCAAAATTATGTCAGAAAAAATGAAATTCAGAGGTCCAACATCTGCAAACACGCTTGGGAGAATGGACACAGAATAAACTGGGACTCGGTAATAATTTTAACAAAAGAGGCAGATAGCAAAAAAAGAATAATCAAAGAATCCGCGATAATATTATTGAATGAAGATAGATGCAGGTCGAATTGTTAAGTAGATATCTGTACAACTTGGTTGCCAATGTTAAAAGATGAACTTCACAAACTTAATATTGTATAAAAACTAAAAAAACTGTTAACTATATCAACAGTTCTATGTAAATAGTAAGTATCTATGGATATTGAATATAACAAACATTCTTAGAGCTGTGTGTGTGTGTGTGTGTGTGTGTGTTTTATCATACACAGCAAAAAAGATTTTTCCAAAAAAGCCTTGTAAAAGGAAACAGATTAGATTTCCGAAATGTTGGCGAAATATTTAATTTCAAGTTTTTATACTTATTTGTGTTGTTTATTTAAAAAAAGAAACCTCTAACTGCTCCTTTGATGTAAAAATCACAGGCATAGAGGCTATTTACCAGTAACATACTGGTTAATTTTGATATTTTGTAGATTCCCCGAGCACCGCTTAAAAAGAAAACATACATGTGGCAGGAAGTCCCAAAGAATTGAAGAAAGAAAAAAAAAAGACAATACTTGTAATAAATGAAATGATATGTGTGTGAAACAACATCTAATATCAACTCAACTATGTTAAAAACAACGCAGATAATCTATGTACAATAACCAATGACATTAATTTTTTACATTCCAGTTTGTCTCAAAAAAACCTAATGTAGAAGAACAAGATTATAAGACATTTCATTTAAATGTCAAAATTTTATGAATAAAGTAAATAAAATGGAACTATCGATAATTGACATTTAGGTGAATACTTTCAGTTAGAGTGTATAAATTATTTCCAACTACCTGGGTACACCACGTTCTATAATGAAGCCGAGTATAATAAGAATGATGAAGTCCTAATTTTAATAAAATCCAGAATTAATGCTATGATAGATAGATAGATACATTTATTGGCCTTTGTGGCTACAATAATAGTAGATAAGATAAGTCAAAAAGTATAAAGTTGGAACTTACATATTACAGTTTATAATATAATAATATAAAGTATAAGAGGTATTACAATATAATATAAAAAATGTTAAAAATACAAAAAAAAAACATTAAAAATATAGATACAATAAAAGCATATCACAAAGAATAAAAAGTAATTATTTAGGCTAGTCAACAGACTTCTCGGTTTCAATTTTTGAAATAAACTCGCCAATGGTATAAAGTGAGTTGGTGAGTTGGAGGTTAGGACATTTTTTATGGTTTTCTTAAAAGCATGGACAGGTAAGTCTTTAAGGTTCGTTGGTAGTGAGATCCACTATAGAAAGGAGATTTCTCGTAGCAAGTGAGACGGTGTTGATTTGAGTAAAAATTATTTTTATGTCTCGTATCATAACTATGTACATCTGCGTGTGTTAAAAATTGTTTCTTATTTTCATGACAGAATAATAATGTTTTTAATATGTAGATACATGCTAGAAGTAAAATTTTTTTATTTTTAAAAGTATCTCTGCACGAGGTATGAATATCAAGGTTATAAATCAGCCTGATAATCCGTTTCTGTAGGATAAAGATTCTTTTAACATGAACAGACTGACCCCAGACTACAATATTATAGCTTATGGCTGAGTAACACAGAGCGTAATAAGCCGGCAATAGAGCTTCTTGGTTTAATTTATTCTTTAGCTGATTAATAGCTAAGTATGCTTTATTTGGTTTGTTTGCCAAAAAGGTAATCTGTGGTTCCCAAGTCAAGTGATTGTCGATCATTGATCCAAGGAATTTTGTTTTTCGTTCGAATTTTATTGTGTTATTATACAAAGAGAAGTTAAAGTTGTAAGGTTTTTGGAATCTTGTATGTATGTTTACAAAGATCAAACTTATAAGATCTGGTGTTACACTTGCCATATTAAATTTCAAAATTAAAGGTATTCCGTTCAAAAAGATCTGGTGTTACACTTGCCATATTAAATTTCAAAATTAAAGGTATTCCGTTCAAAATTATTGTCTTATATAGACCAAACCCAACTAGTGAAGACCTCTTCATAGATGAAATTGACTCCTATTTAGAAGAAACGAAAGAAGGTAACCAAATCCAAATTATAACAGGTGATATTAATATTAATATTTTAGACAAAAATGCACATATAGTTAATAAATATTCATCAATAATGGAAAACATGGCTTTCTTCCCTACATTCAGATTCCAACACGTGCAACTAAAGATAGTATTAGTTGTCTAGATCATATGTTTGCAAATAAAAAACAAACCATTAATAATATCAGACTTTCGTCATATGTACTAAATTATAACATAGGTAACTGACCGTTATCCAGTAGCTACAAATCTTATATGTGATAATAAAAATGCAAAAATACAGGTAACTGAAAATTTACAAGAAATCACAAAAATTAATTTAAAAACACTAAAAAACTTAGCTGAAAAACAAAGTTGGGCAGATATTCTGAATTGTAAAGATACAAATTGCTACTGACAAATTTACAGACATAATTTAAAACCTAGAACAATCCAAAAACATAAGAACAAAGAAACAAAACCATAAAAAAAGGAAATAATGGGTAACAGAAGATCTTATAAATTCTATAAAAAGATGTGCTAAATTAAAAAACAAAAAACTATTAGAACACACAAACATTCTGGAAATGGAATACAGAAACTACAGAAATCATCTAAACACGCTCTTAAAAAAAAAACAAAATATAATTACTATGAAAATCAAATACTAGAAAATCAAAAAACATAAAAACATATACAAAATTATCTCTGAGGTCACAAATGAAAAAACTGTTAAAAATACAGAAATTCAACTCGTTAATAATATTGGCTTAGCATTCAGTGATTCAAAACAAATCGTCAACCATAGTAATGAATATTTTGCTAATGTAGGAAGCAATATGCTGAACCACAAAATTTCAATCTTTCATTACACAATTCATTACAATCATTCCTTACTCTAGTTACTATGAATGAAATAGTAAAACATATACATAGTTTAAAGAACAAAAGTGCACCTGGAACCGATGGATTTACAGCAGAAATAATCAAATTAGTCCACTCTGAAATAGTGACTCCTCTCGTACATATTATTAACCTTATATTTGAAACTAGTTATATCCCGCATCAATTTAAAGTTTATGTTGTTACACCTATTCACAAATCAGGAAACAAAACTCTAATCTCAAACTATTGACCCATTAGCCTCATAAATAATTTTGCCAAAATATTTGAAAACTGTTTGAAAGACCGTTTGACAGTTTTTCTAAGGACAAATAATATATTACACAAAAGTCAGGCTTTGTAGAGGATTTGGGAACTGTAGATGCAATGTACGAGGTAATAAAAGAAATCACAAATAATTTAGATAAGAACAAAAAATGTATTGGGGTATTTTTAGATCTGGCAAAGGCATTTGACACAGTAAACCATGAAAAGCTCCTTAATGTGTTATCACACTATGGGGTTCTTGCTACCATGTTAAATCTCTTTAAAAATTACCTATCTCATCGTGTACAACATGTAAGAATTAAGAATAGCCTAAGTGACTCAAAATTAATTAAAAGGGGAATACCACAAGGAACAGTACTAGGGCCAATCCTGTTTACTGTTTACATCAACTCCTTGCTAGGAATAAATATAAACGCCAAAATTGTGTCATACGCAGATAATACAGTCGCATTGTTTAATCTCAATAAAAATAAATAATCTCCAACACAAAATAAAAGAAACTGACGAAATAAAATACTTAGGAATTATTATAGACAAGCACCTAGCATATTAATTATATAACAAATAGGGTAAGAACACTCATATACAAATTCTACCAACTTAGAGATATTTTAAACAAAAATATTTTAATAATAATTTATAAGGCATTTGTGGAGTCAATTTTCCGATATGGTATACTGGTTTGGGGTGGTCTTTATACAATATCACTAAAAAAATTAAACAATCCAAAATACCATTTTAAAAATTATGTATAACAAAAAACGAGATTATCCAACAAAATCGCTTTATAAAAATAAAGAAATTCTTAATATTCGATCCTTGTATATCCTTAATGTTTGTATTTACATATATAAAAGAGATGAACTAAAAGTGTATGTTGATAGCCAATATAAAACAAGAAGTGCAAAAGAGCAGAGCATAAAAATTCCTATCAGTAAAAAAAAACATAAATCAAATATTTGTTACATACTTAGGTCCAAAATTTTACAACATATTGCCAAAGAATATTAGACTTGTAAAAACGGCTAAACAATTTTCAAAACTTTGTAAAGACTACATATATGTTAATTATAAGGAATTTATTAGGTGGTTGGAAACATAGTACACTATTTAAATCACAAAATCTTCCTTGTTTGTACGTAGGTTTCTGCTTATGTGTAAATATGTTAATGTATATGTACAAGTAAACACTAGCAGATGCAACCATTATCAACATTGTTCATGTTTTGTATTATGTCATATCACATCTTGTTTATATATACATTTTTATTTCTATTTTTCCTTATGTTGTATTTTCTTATATACAGGGTGTTTCACTTAAAAGTCCCCAGGCCATTATCTCTAAAACTAATAAAGATATTTTATTTTTGTAAATGGCAGATGATTGATACCAAAGAAAGGTTTAAATAACGGTGATTAGAATTTTTCCTCAACAGCACACAGAGATGGCGCTGCGATTCAAAACTATTTTTTTATGGCTGGAACCTTAAAACATAAGTCATGTGATTAAACAATAATTTGTGAATAATTTTGATGGTATAGAGAATTTACAAAAAACAAGCCGTTTTGGAGTTACATGAGTTTCTTTCATTAATGCCAGTACACGTGAATTTTGATAAATCCCTATAATTTATTTATTATTTATTATAGAATATTGGTTACCAAACACTTTTTTTCAAGATAAGGAAAGTGATATAATACACTATCATAAAATTATGTTTACCACTTCCGGCCAAACCGGAACTAACATGATGAACCAATATCCATATGTTCTTACATATTACATTTTTTTTTCTAATAACGCTTCTAATAAAACGGCTCCCAAAACTTAAAGTAAGTAAGACAACAAAGAAAATACACACTTATTTAGAATGGTAATGAAAAATCTACTTAAGGGCGCCATATTTATGTGCTAAATTGTGGGGATAATCACACGATTTTAAAGCGAGCTATTTTAAAAAGTAAGAGTCATATTTTTAAAAGTAGCACATAAACTTAAACTAGAATATTTAACATAGGAAAGGGGTGTTTTTATATTGTTAAAAAGTAATGTTTTCATAGATAAAAAAAATGCTTAACATGTACCTTACAAACGATGTCAGCTCACCACTTCTATAATTATTTCGCACTAGCAAAAATCAAAAATAGGGAAAACCAATACAGACGTTTCCTAAGTTAAACTTTCACCCATGTTTTGAAACAAGGAAAAATCGAATTAGATACTTCATACACTAGAAAGCTCGAATTAAATTTTGATATGAACTTTTCACATGTTTACTGAAATTCTGACATATTTATTTAGTTTACAGTAGAATTCTATATGATTTCTTGACCTAAAAGCTGTTTCCTTAGTTCGGTTACTGTCTCATAGATGGGGCAACAAAAAGAAGGTGCTTGTCCAAATTTCATATTTTTATATAGGGTGGACTAAAAAATGTTCAATAAAACGGGTCTCATAAATCGATGTAATCGTTAATAATTATTATTTCCTGATAGATATTTTTAAAACATCTACTCTAAGAAATAAGAGCATAAAGTAAAATTTCATATTTATTCTTCACTTGTAAATATACTTTGTAGGTGGTCTGCATTTACAAATGTGAAATTTGAAAACCGATAGGCTTTAAGGAACTCCCGATGTTTAATAATACTTACCTACAATAAATGAAGAACTGTATAAAGGTTGCTTATGTTCTCGTGCAATGTTGTAAATTTCTGTTGTTTTGGATGAATTACGATATGTACAAAAAAACGGTTAACTGTTTACCTATGCATTGAATGCAAATTGCCTCATTAAACTTGTTGTCCGAAAAATCCGAAAAATTGTTTATGATGACATATAAATCTTTCTTAAATAGGAGAAATGAAATGAAGATGAATTAAATAGGTAAATATTAAATATTTAATAGTCGTGGACAAAGTATAGTATTCTACTCGCATATAATGGCTATTATTCACTCTGGTGATTTACGACACTCGCCTGCGGCTCGTGTCTTAAACTTCACCGTCGTGAATAATAGCCATCATTATATGCTCGTTGAATAATATACTATTATCCACGACCATTAAATAATGTAGGTACTCATTATATGTATGATTTTCCTCAAGGTTAATGCTATTATTCCTTGTAGTAAATAATGAGGACAGTCAGTTGTTTATAAGAAATGGCATTAGTGACTTTTTACTAAAAATTGAAAATGTCAAAATTGCAGCAACAAAAAGACAAGTGTTGTCTCTGTAAGTTTCCCAGAAAGCACTCAAATGGTACAGCCGAAGAGGTCCTTTAATGAACACTGAGAAAATATATTAGTAAGTTTTTTTCAAAGCATCATCTATTAGCAAGAAGCAGCAATCCCGAACATTGTTTTTGAAACCATTTACCTACATGCCTACAAACTATTATTTTATTAGTAAGCCATGACAATGTGTCAAAGCATAGTTTTGTAATTGAATTGAAACGTCAAAATTTGTTCGAATTCAACGACGTTATTTACAATAGTTTTACATATTAGGTGGTACTCAGAAAGAGTAATATACTTAATTAAATAAATGGATACTGACAGTAAAAACGAGATTTCTTTGACACCGCCATAGAAGGAAGCCGCAGAAATCGCCTCATTAAACTTGTTGCCCGAAAAATCGAAAAAATTATAACTATATGACATGAATCTTTCTTAAATTGGAGAAATGAAGCGAAGATGAATTAAATAAACACAAAATATTTAATAGTCGTGATTAGAGTATAGTCTTCTACCCGAGTACAATGGTTATTATTCACGAGCGTGAAGTTTAAGACATGAGCCGCATTCGAGTGTCGTAAATCACAATAGCCATCATTATATGCTCGGTGTATAATTTACCATTATTCATAATACAGAAATAATCAAATTGTCAAAAGTTGAAAAGTATGAATGACATTTCAACTTCATTCACAACTGAACTGAAACATGGCATTTCAGGTTGGAAAGTGGCCACTTTCTTACCAGTCTTCGGGTTTGACAGTGGGCCACTCTTTTTTAGTGGTTTTCTTTTGTAGGAAATTTTATAAGACATATGTTTATTTATTAACACAAACCGCCACACAAACAGAGCAATTAATTCTACAAATACTACCTGAACAAATAAACTGAATAAATATTTGTTAAAAACGACGCGACGTTACTTTCATATTTGTCGCTCTGACAAGAATTTTTTGTTTGTGGCCTACTTAATAAACACAAAATGTTATTTAATAATGTACTATGATCGATGAATGTATAATAAAATAGTATACAAACCTTGGTGTAAAGTTTCATTACTGTTTCGAGAATTTGTTGAACAACAATGGAACTCTCCACCTTGGTATGTAATATATTGTTGCAGCACAGTTATGTCACTGTGCAGTACGTTTATGACAGTTTTTAAGTATTGTGAGTAATTATCTAGTTTGTATACAATAACCTGCACAGAAGCGTGTTTTGGAGGATTGGAGGTGGTTGTAGAAAAAATAATTGAAGAGCTCTGTACGTAACTGACGTCAGTCATGCATGATTATAGCTGCCTTTGTTCAGCGGAGTCGTAATCATATTAAACAGGATTGCAATGGACAGTAATCATATATACAAAATTGCATGGTAGGGACAGAGACAACACACGATCTTATGATTACGAAGCACTCTGGTGAACGAAAGCAGCTGAAGCTTAAATACTGACACTAAGTCAACATGGTAGCGTTCTCAGTCACGTGGTTCTCTTTATGTAAAAATTCAGATGTAGATTTTTTTATAAAGTATACAGATTGAATAAAAGGCAAAAAAGTTATGTCATATCATTTATTATTAAAATTTTACAAATACTATATAGGTAGTGCAGTAACTTGGTCTTCCCATAGCAGTTTTGTGCAGATTGTTTGAAGCATACCTTAATATTAAGTTTAAACTTCATGTTTTACCTTAAATTCATGTCAATTTTAGTGATTTCTTGCATTTATTTCTTTTTATTGTACGGAATATGAACATATTAGTGAGTCAAATTTAAAGCGACTTGAAATAGATACTATCTTACTACTACCTCATAGGCGTGACCGATATTTTCTTATTTTCTATATTAGAAATATTAAAAAATATACACTGTGATCGGCTTTTCAATCAATCAATCAATCATTTATTAATGTTAAGTACACAAGAGTGTTTACACAGGTCAAAAAAAATAGTATATAAGAAAAAATGATATAACATATACATATAGTCAGTATTGAAATGCTTAAATTTACCAATACACAATCATAGAACAAACAGTATAAAACTACTTAATTAAAATAATTATACATCTTATTAAAAGTTAGCAACAACTTACTTAGAACCATATAAGAATACTACTATGAATTTCCGCTCAATAATTTCAATCATTTGCAAAATAGTTAGATTTAATTTTAAAAATTATGTCACACTTCGTAGTTTTATATCCTAACTATTTTGGAAACAACTGAAATTATTGAGAGAAAATTTATGGTAACAGTCTCGTTATTTTTATACTTAGATAGTATTAGGTATAGTTTTCTTTCAAATACACGTGTACCAAGTAAAAAATTTATGGCCAAAAATATTTGCCTATCGAACATCTCTTTCTTAGGCATCGATTTTGTAAAAATAATTACTCTAAAATGTACTCCTATAAAATGTTTCTTTCAATATACTATTTTTTACATTTTTAACTTTTTTGACACAAACCATTAAAATAATATCGGCCGTGCCCTTGATATGGTAACAATGGTATCCTATCATTGTTGGTGTATGTTAATTAGGCAATAGCTGCTTTCGTTCAGCAGAGTGATTCGTAATCATAATAAACAGGATTTCAATGAACAGTAATCATACGATACAAAATTGCATGGTATGGACAGAGACCACACATGAAACAAGCACCTTATGATTATAGATCACTCTGCTGAACGAAAGCAGCATATAAGAAAAATACGACTGAAATTAGAAAAAAGTAAAGAAATTTTTCCCACTGCTATGAGACCTGTAAAAAGCGAAGCATTTGGGTTGTCTAAACATGATATTCACCCATGCAGTTCTAAGAAAGGGTGGTTTTTGAGAAATAAGTATATACATATTATATAAGAAATCTAGCGCTTTTTCGCCTTTAGCCTTTATTTGTATTTTGAGGAAAAACTATGCATTTTGGTGAAAACAATCCGAAGAGCAACGTTGTAGAGCATAAATTTCCAACAAATTTTGTCTCCACATTTTTTTACGTTTCTTGCGAATTTCGCAGTTTCGCCGCAAGAGGGCGCGAAAGAAAAATATATATCGACTTTCGCTCCCTCTAACGGCGAAATTATGCGGAATTCTGACAAAAGCGTAGAGACAAAATTTATGGGAAATTCTATGCTCTACAACTTTGCAGGGAGTGAAAATTATGTTTAGATAACCCAAATGCTTCACTTTTTACAGGTCTTATTTCTGTAGGAAGTTTTCCACAAACAGCCATTTTTTGACTAATTTGTAGGGACTATGATGAAAGTGTTGCATTTTCATTTTTCAACAGAAAACCCCGGACAAAACACCTGTTGCACCTATGAGACAGTAATAAAAGTATCCTACCGTTGTTTGTGTAGGTTAATTACACAAAATAACAGGAGGAGTGTTTAATTATACTTTTTTCACAAAACCCCTAAGAAAAATATTTGTCACATGAATCTTAAACAAACATACTTAAATAATCTGGGTAGATATAAATAAATATTTATGCCAATATTTCACATAGAAACTCCATAGATGTAGAATAACATTAGATATGGCTTTGAAATTAAGGTAAAAGATCAGTCTAAAAATATGAAGACATACATGCCAAAGTCAAAATTTAAGCTTACTTTTAGTACAAGAATTTTCACAACTTGCCTACAGAATGCTTTTAAATAACAACGCTTTCCACACTAATACCTGTAGTCTAAGAGCTACTCCCAGGATTCAACATGAGAAAGAACCCGAAACTCGGAGAAATAGTTTTCAAACTCGTTCTTATTTAAGTTGTCTTAGATATAACAGCAGTTTTTGTGGTACGCTGGATGATGGAAACATTGTTTTAAAACCGAACCCCCATCAGAACTTATGAAATATTTAGTAAGCCGGACGATATTGCCAAAAATAGGAAGAGAAATGTAATGAGAAGAAAAACAAAAGCAAAATGTAATAAAAAAGAAAACATCGAATATGGTCCTAACATGAAAGAGATTGAAATGAGCGATGCTGATCTCATGGAGGAAGTTAAAAATTTAATGCGAAAGTTACAGGTGAGTTGATGAGTGTACATCACTTTGGACATTTGTTTTAATAAAGATTTATGCAAACAATTATAGCATTTAAAAAAATATTTGAAATAACATAAAAATACCTATATAGTAATGATAGTAAGCAAATATTACATTCTACATTCTTCTGTCCCAAATCAGATTACTTCATTAAACAGTGGACATAAAAAGTATTTCCAAAGAGACTATAGTAACATTTGAGAACAATGTATTTTATTTGTATACTCTCATAATTATTGAAAAATGTTATATTGGGTATTTAGCAGATAATTTACATTTAATAATATAAAATACATAGAAGTAAAGATGTATCGACTAACGGCATCCAATTTTTGGTGAAGTTGTAAAAAAAATGTTTCATACATCAGTATGCTTCAGTAAAAAAATGTTTTGCAAAAAGTCAAATAAGTACATCAGCTATAGAATAGGGCATAAGAAATTAAAGTGTAGCCATAAGTAAATTTCAGGAGGTTATCAGGAAAAACAGTTGTTTCTTCAGGATTATTTGTAAATGGAAAAAAAATGGATTTCTGGGACCATCACTTAACAGTTAATTTTTTTAAATGGTATAAATAACTTACCGAGTTATCCCTCTTACTCAGTTAGCCCCCTCCAGGTCTTATGCAAATTCGTGTCGCTACTTAATAAAATATAAATACTTGATATTTAAAAGGGCATACGAATTAAATAACTTTTTTAATTTTTTTTTAAGACCAAACTACGAGTAGCTCTTAGACTATTAGATATGCAATATTATGTTTTTGGTATATTACTTTTCTTCTTTTTGGAATGTACTTCTTGAGCTTTTAAAATTTTGGGTGGATCTCTGCATTTTAAATGTCTGCCTCTTCTATTTAGTATTATTTCTGGCCCCAAGCAGTTCTCATAATATTCACATAATTTCTTTATCATATTATTAAAAAATTCTACGTTAATGAATATTTCTTCTATAAATAAATTGTTGTGATCTCCTGTGTATACCACAAAATAACATATTTTCCTTTTTGTTATACCCAACTGCCCTTGAATCTAAAATAAAATGGAATTATATTAATTTATGTATAATTATAAAAAGAAATGGTAGGTAAATTATGTTAAGGTGGCCATTCCTTAGAAAGAGACATCCGATAGGGAAATATTGATTATTTTTGCCCATAACTTTTTTTTCTTAGTACGTATATTTAAAAAATATATAAGAGTACCTAAGTAGAACTGTAACAAGACTATTACTATGAATTCTCATTCAATAATTTCAGTGCTTTGCAAAATAGCTCGATTTAAAACAACGAAATAGGAAGATTAATACAATTTTTAAATTTAAATCGAGTTATTTTGCAAACCACTAAAATTATTGAGTGAAAATTCATAGTAATAGTCTTGTTATGGTTCTACTAAGGTACTCTTATAGTTTTTTAAAATATACGTACTAAGAAAAAAAAGTTATAGCTAAGAATAGTAATTATTACTATGTAATTTATTTACTTGGTAAAAATAATTGTAGTTTGACTTTAGGTGAATTTGGTCGTTTTTTATCTCTAAGCAAGGTATCATTTTCTTTCTAACTGCTTCCTCCACTGACATGCCGGATACAGCAACTTTTTCGAAACACTTCACTTCTATAATTTTATCATCATCAACTAGTCCTAAAAATTTGCATGCATTTAGGTATTATATATTAAAATTTATACCATTTAAAAAACTAACCGTCAGGTGATGCTCCCAGAAACCCATTTTGTTCATCAACAAATAATCCGGAAGGAACAACTGTTTTTCCTGATACCTCCTGAAATTTACTTATGGCTACACTTTCATTTCTTATGCCATATTCTACAGCTGATGTACTTAGTTGATTTTTTGATAAAATTTTTTTGACTAAAGCATCACATGATGTATGAGGCCTTTTTTTTACAACTTCACCAAAATTGGATGCTGTTAGTCGATACATCTTTTCTTCTATATATTTTATATTATTAAATTGCCCAACCGTTTCTTTGGCAATCTCATCTCGCTGTTCGGGAGAAACCTGAAAATGGAATACTTAGTTATTAAAATTACACCAAATATTATTCTACTTAGAAAAATGTAATTTTGGATGTTCAGCATATAATTCTCATGCATATCATTAGATATTAACTGTATAACAGTTATCTGCTAAATACCCAATACATTTTTCAATTATTACGAAAGTAGAAATAAAAGCTATTGCTCTCAAATATTACTTCTTTGGAAATACTTTTTATGTCCACTATTTAATGAAGTAGTCTAATTTGGCACGGAAGAAAGTAGAATGTAATATTTGCTTACTATCATTAATATACAGGTATTTTTATATTATTTCAAATATTTTTGAATCCCTATTGTTTGCAGAAACCTTTATTAGAAGAAATGTCCAAAGTGATGTACACTGATAAACTCACCTGTAACCTTCGCATTAAATTTTTAACTTCCTCCATGAGATCAGCATCACTCATTTCAATCTCTGCCATGTTGGGACCATATTCGACGTTTTCTTTTTTATTATATTTTGCTTTTGTTTTCTTTTTCTTCATACTTTTCTTTCTTTTTTTGGCAATATTATCTTGGCTTACTATATATTTCATTAGTTGTGTTGGGGGGTCGGTTTTAAAACAATGTTTCCATGATGCAATGTGCCACAAGAAACCACTGTTATATCTAAGACCACTTAAATACGAACGAGTTTGAAAACTATCTCTCTGAATTAAATTCAGCCTCTTTCCCATGTTGAATCTGGCCAATATGTTCATAAAACACTCAGCTTTATTATTCGTTTCATTTCTAATTAACAGGTGGCTTTTCGCTACAACTGAATTCAATGCTGCGTATACGTGGTGGTGCGCTCCAGAGTTTTTAAACATGGTTGTCTTGTCCTTACTTGTATTTCCTACTTCGCCACACCATGAGATATGACAGTTGACATGGTTGCCAAAAACATGATTTACACTATTTCTAAGGTCTTCTTTTAATGAGGAAATTTTACCATTTTTGTTAGCATATATCGTAGTTTGGGCTGCTTTAACCAGTTTTTCAATGGTATTTCCAGTTAAAAATTTTCTTGCGGATAGAGAGACACCTTTAGTATTTTTTTTTATGGTGTATAGATGTTTACTGTAGTTCTTTAAACAATGATTTGTACACTCTATTTTAGAAACCTAAAAGAAGCAAACCTTATAGTACAACATTACATATATTATCCAGACATATCTATCTATTGTATATTGCTAATGGTTAAACCTCACTATATATTCACTTTGTTTGCTTTATTCAATTGTAATGTATGATTTCACTTACGTACATTCTATTTCCTAATTTTATACCTAATGTATAAATATGACTAAGATAGAAAAGCACATTACATCTTTCATCACAATTGAACCAGCAGTTTGTATTTGTAAACGATTCTTAATTTAAGTTGTTTTTGTGAAACTTTGAGTTTTTTTTTTTTAAGCATCTACCGTAGTAGTAAACTTAACCACACTAAAGTTAATTTTGAACACTTCGGTTTATTATTATTTATACAGAGTATCGCGTAATAACGTGCAAAAAATGTAACTACCAATTCCTTATCGACAATGAAGATGGATTCTTCATATATAATTTTTCAAATTAATAATTTCCTGTCACTGTAACAACGCGATTTTTAAGTTTTATCTGAAAATAATTTATAAGCACTAAATGATCATATCGGTACATAATACTGTCAAATGATTATGTGACACCAGCCTACTTAGTGTTTTGACTAATATAATAGTGTTTGTCGCCTTTGATTGATCACTTAGGCAGATGTAATTTAGTTTCTTTTTCTCAAAAACTGTAGATTTAACGAAATTTGTCAGAGGTAAAAAAGTTTCTAAAAGAACTATATTTACCTATTTTTTTTTTATTGAAAAAAAAAAAAAAATTAGGACAGAAAAATATTTACAAAATTATAAGAAGGGTACTTGATATCACCCCTTTATATACACGCTAGATGGATGAAATAATTTCATTAGATGCATTTTCATTAGTAAGCGAGATGTGCTAAATTTCGTCTTTTTCCGATTATGTTATCTTCAGATAGAAATTATAAACCATTTTTTGCGCATCCCCTTAATGGGGTATAGCTGGATAAAACTAACCTTTAACTGATCCTTTGACGTAAACGTCACAGGCGTAGAGGTTTTTTACCAGTAACATACTGGTTAATTGTGATATATTTTGTAGATTCCCCTAGCACCGCTTAGAAAGAAAACGTACATGTGGCAGGAAGTCCCAAAGAATTGAAGAAGGAAAAAAATTAAGATAATGCCACAAATAACATTTAGACAATAGCTGGATAGTAATTGCTTATTTTGAAAAATATTATATGGAAAACACATTCACTTTCGATAAGGAATGGTAGTTAAATTTGTTGCTCGTTATTACGGGACACCCTGTATATTTCCATTGGAAAAACTTACTTGCAAGCCATACGTTACTTTTTCTTTTATTTTTGAAAATACATTTGAGTCACCATCTGCTATGAAATATTTATACTTTAGGTTATGGGTGGATATACTTTCATTAAAACCATCTGCTATTATGTCACACTCCATGGCTGTAGACGATCCCTGCCAATTTTTATAACAAATATGATGTGTCGGTGTTTGTTCCTTATTTTCAGCTCTTGCACATATACTGCAGAACTTATTTCTCACTCCAAGGAATAATACTTTCCCCGTATGTTGACCAATTATGACAGCCTAAAAGAAGTTTAGTTAAGATATTGATGACTAATTATTAAAACACCTACAAGAACAATAAAAAGATTGACATTAAACATAGGTATATAATTTATCATCATATTGTATTTGTATGAAGAAACTTACAACACCAGAAGCAGCATTGTAAGTATGTCCATAACTTCTTTTAGACCACCCGCCATCTAAGTACACTGTGGTAAATGGTATACCATCGGCATCCACGTCGTTTTTTTCAATTGCAAGAGCCCTCTCTTCCTCTCCAGCTTCCTTCATATTTTTGGAGAGACATTCTTTCCACATCTACATTTTTTTTTATTATAAAAATGTATTTTATATATTAAATGATAATAAAACAAAAGTACTTACATCTCCCAGGTGCCTTTGTATTTCATAATATGTTTTTCCAGATATAGGTGGAATGTCCAATACGCATAAAAATTCTGTAAGGTGACCATGGGTACTTCCTATAGAAAGAACACCCCATACTACTCTTTCGTTCATTTTCCCGCCAGGTTTTTCAGTCAAAATGACTTCTTCTTTATCACAAGCATTACATTTGTATGTAATCATGCTTACTAATCCCTTCTTCCTTTCATTATGAAATAATAATAGACCTCCAGTACATTTCTTACTGTGATTACTCTGGAGTGTTGTTGTATTCCTTAACAAATAATTAATGTCAACAATGCGGTAGCCTTCCATTTTCTGTGACGGTTCTTCAAACTCGATTTCCAGTGGGTAATCTTGTATTCTAAAAATATCACAGTACAAACAACTATATAATCATAGAATATAAAATTTTATTTTGTTTCAGATATATTTGCAAAAACTTGATTGTACCCACCTCACAAAAATTTAATAAAATTTCTATTAGTAGTAGGTATATTTTTAAAATTACTATTTTATAAAATTTAATTTTTATATCTGTAAGTATAACATATTTTAATTTCGTTATTGTAATGTTAAGGTACTCTCAAGTAATAATGGTTATATGCATTATGAAGAACATACTTACAAATTATATTCCTCAAGATTACCCCATGTAAAACTGTATTCGTCACTCGATTCGTCATCTGGAAGCTTATTAACATCAACATGGGAAGACGATGAAGAGGAGTTATCGTTTTCTGACAAAATGCCTTCTAATATCGGTACGGTTGGTGAGGATCGAGATGTAGATGGTTTAATGTTTTCCTTATTTTTCTCTATTTCTTCCTCTGATGCAGAAGACAAAGAAGATATTCTTTGAAACACATCATCCAATATATCATTTAATATTTGTTGACACTCGAGTGTAGATTCCTTGTTAATAAATTCCACATGATCTAAAATTCTCTGCAAGACATCTTCAACCGATTTTGTCAATGCTTGCTTTTTCATGGCCTGAGATAATTTCAGATGACGCCTATGTTTTGATTTAATGGAACGAGGCATTATTTGTCGATAAATATAATTAATATCTATAAAAAAAAACAGTACCTATATAGTTCGAAATATTTCGTGACACAGTGAAAAAACAAAGCATACTACATTCAAGGGTTATTATTATCACATAACTTTTCAGCTAAAAATGCGATTACATTATCTGTCTTAATTTTTCATATTTTTAATTAGAAACGATATTATTAGATCAATTTGTTTTCATGGGTGCTAGTGCTGCTACCAATGAAACGTGTTAAAATTGTAAAGCAGAAATTACAATATCCATATCCAAGATTCATATGTACAATTAGTCATTGGCGAAAATGTCCCTCATGCATAAAAATGCCCACATGAGCGTGCAATTGTCGATGAACTATCATCGCATAGTAGGTGAAAATTGAACTGCAAGAGCGTTTCTTTTTTGAAATAAAACATGCTGTACCTTATAAATTTCAATAACTGTATTATTGGATATTGCCAAAACTGCATTTTCGTAACGTTGACCTTTGTGTCACATTGAATGTTGTCAAAACTTCTACAGGGTGTTCTCCATGGTAAATACAAAATTTATTAATTCAATTTTTGAACTGTCATAAGTAACTTAATATTTTCAAATGGGACACCCAATGTGTTCAAAATGCTTCAGCAAGCTATTATTACCTTCACACTGATACCGCATACTACTTTTTTCGAAAATACAAATAATGGCAGACTTTAATTTTGATTGATGCAAGTGCATGTTTTTTATTAAGTCAAAATACGTTTTATTAGCGAAGTAAAAAAATTGTTTTTGATAAAAGTTGCTACATTTTTTCTGTACAGGCTGATTCCTTTTGAAAAAATTCGGTAAAGGTATTTGCACAGAACTTTCCTCTTTATTCATACAAGACGGTCACTCTAAAAAATTATTAATTAAGTGATGGCATATGAGAATTATAATCGCCATGTAGTTAGTTAGCCCTATTATTACAGAGAAAACCTGATAACTTATTCTTTCCATCATCTACTATGTATAGTGGTGGGATTTTTTTTTTAATTTTCAAAAATGTTTTTGTTTAAATAGTTATAATATAATGAAACGTGGAAATTTTAAAATTGAAGAAAAAAATGTTTTCCATCATCTATTCTATTGTAGTGGTAAAACGTAAATATATTTTGTAAATTTTCAAAAGAAATTTCTTTCTTGAAATTGTTTACAATGTAATGAAACGTAGAAATTTTAAATTTGAGCAAACATTTTTTTCCATCACCCATTTTATAAAAAATGTTCACAATTTTTTTCTTCTTTTGTAATTTTTTTTTATGACTTTGGAATGTCATGAAACGTGGAAATTTTCAATTTGAGCAAAACAATTTTTTTCCATCATCCATTTTATAGGTACAAAATTTTCAAAATTTCAATTTTTTTTTTTCGATTTTAAATTTGTTTACATTTTTTTAAATAGGTTTAGAATGTCACGAAACGTGAAAAATTTAAATTTTCAAAAAAAATATTTCTATCACCCACTTTATTTAAAAAAATTCAAAATTTTCAAAATATCAAAATTTTTTTCTATTTAAAATTTTCAAAAAAAAAACATATTTTGAGACAGGTTTAGAATGTTATGAAACGTGGAAATTTAAAATTTGAAAGAATTTTTTTTTCCATTATCTATTTATTTCCTTTAGACAGTCCACCCTGTATATTTTCCAGTGAAAATCTAACCATTTCTTCGGTGGCAGTGGCGTTAGCTATCTACCAAATTTGACTGTCTTCCGTCAAGTAGTTTTTTAGTTAATGCACCAACAGACCGACAGACAGACTGACGGAATTTAAAAAACCTATATTTTCGTAATCTACATGATACGAAACGTGAAAATTCAAAACTCTCGGAGGGTGATTTTTTCTCGAATACAATACCCAAACGTCGCGTCGTTAGGGAAAAAAATTAGAACTATCTCCATTTTCTTTCCCCTCAACAATAAACAACGCTATATACAATGAATCGGTGGTGGGGATATCTGTAGTCAGTGCCAAAAATTTGATTAAAATAATTAACATCATACATATTAAAATTAGAAGTATGATCTTATCTTATGACAAGTCATTCAATTATAGACCATAATTAATTTGCATAGTAGCTTTATTGAATATCAAATTTGTTTTCAATCTGGCTGAACTAATATTAAATAAAATCGAAAATTTCGACACCTCCATGCAGTATCTCCAAAACGAAAAATTAAGTATTGGACACCTGCGTCTTGTCTATATAAGCCGAGATATAAGCTTTAAAAAAAATTAGGAAATTAATATCACCTTCAAATATTTTACCGTACCTAAAGTGACACCCTGTATTTTTACCTACATCTGCAAGTAAGTACCTAGAAAACTTTAAAAAAATCCATAACAGTTTCGGCATTCCTTTGCTACAAAAAACCACGTAGCAATTAACGGCCGCATCTTACGGACGGTATTTTTCTGCGTTACAATTTTTTTAAGAAAATTATTTACTACTTTTTTATTCAAGATGGATATTGGCTAAATTGATTAGGTGAACTACCTATATCAAACAACAAAACAACGTTATAAAATAACGCATACCTACCAAAAATAAGAACACATGTGATAGGTATACCTCTATAAGTGAAATTTCTGTCCTTGAATATAAAACAATCTTTGCGTTGTGGAGGTAGATTGTATCGACAGACTGTTTTAAAATAGGGATATAAAAAAGTATAAATTATTTCATTGAGCGAAAAATTATGTGTAATATTAACGGCGCAATTTTACATATTACATGATTTTATTAAACTTATTAATTACGTAGGTACTTACCAAAATCAGTTTTTCACTACTTTAACAAAGACAAACGTAAATTAATTTTAATATAAAAAGTCCACACTACAAATACTTAAAAATAACTAATAAACTAATAAGAATAATACTAATAAGAATAATACACCAATAAAAAAACTTATTGCTCACACAAATGCACACACGAAACAAGAAACAAGATCGTACTACATACAATATTAATATTAGACATTTGAGAGGAATCCGAGTAATCCAGTAAAAAATGGTCCAATGGTTGGGATACGGAAAGGGTAAAGGGGATCGGCATGCAATTAGACGCAGGTAGACAGACTTGTTTACATAATTTCGATTTGAAACACTTGTGTTAAGATTGCTCAAGTGATATAGTTTTTACAACTGGATTGGTTTAATTACAGGATCCCTTACCGGATTTTATGAACTTGCCGGCATAATAAGAGGTTCGTCCACTGCGCGCTAGGTACCACCACCTAACGGATGCATAACAACTATTCTTTTCTATGACATTTATAGAGGTTGTTCTTTTTTGCGAATATGGCGCCCTTAAGAGATATTAGTAGGCTTTGATTTAATTTTAAGTTTGACAGTTATTAAACAAAGTTTGTAGTTGGTGCATTTCAATCATAGTTTCAAACAGAAATAGTGTACTTAGAAACAATTCAAAGAAAATTAATCCAAATAAGGCAATAAAAAAAAAATAAATTTAAAAAATGGTTAGATACACCAATGAAGATAAGTTAAATATGATTTTAATATACGGTGAATGCAAAAGAAATTCCCGACAAGCAAAACGATTGCTTTGTTTACGATTTTCAAATAGACCTACACCCGATAAAAAAACATTTATCATGCTGTTTAAAAATTTAAGAAACTGGGGTAGTTTTAAGAAAACTATTCGTAACAGAAATAGGCCAGTTAGAAACGATGAAAATACAGCCTTGGTGTTAAATAGTGTTGTCAACAATCCTCAATGTTCTCTCCGGAAATTGGCATCGGAAACTAATCTGTCGATATCTTCGTGCCATAGAATATTAAAATCAAATAAATACCATCCATACAAATTAAAATTGATCCATCATTTAAGGCCTGGTGATTATGAACGAAGATTACATTTTCTAGCTGAGTTTTCAGTTCTTTCTGAAGAATGCCCAAATTTTTAAAAAAATGTGCTCTGGAGCGATGAAAGCCGTTTTCACAACAACGGAGTTGTGAGTAAGCATAACTGCCGATACTGATCACAAAATAATCCTAGATGGATGAGAATGACCCGAAATCAGGTAACTTTTGGAGTTAACGTGTGTGGAATATTAAATTCATATATTATTGGACCATATCTATTCCTTGGGACTTTAAATGGAAGAAAATATGAGATATTTTTGAGAAATGTATTGCCAGGATTATTAGAGACCATCCCTCATAACCAGGAGAATATTTGGTTTCACCAAGATGGTGCACCACCCCATAACTCAGTACTAGTCAAAGATTGTCTTAATGAAATGTACCCTCAGACATGGATTGGTACTAATGGAGTAGTCAGATGGCCAGCACGATCACCTGACTTGACTCCATTAGATTTTTACCTTTGGGGGTATTTAAAAAGTGTACATTGAACCCATTGAGGATATGGCCGATTTGTATAATAAAATATATGCAAGTGTTGCTGCTATAAATAGACATACGTTACAAAAAGTTTGCAATGAAGAGTTACTGAAACGGTACAATATGTGTATTCACGAAGAAGGGAGAAATTTTGAACATTTAATATAATAAGTACCTACTAATAAGAAAGAAATTAGTTTAATTTCATTTTTAATAATATTTCGATAGTTTTTAAATGTTTGTTTATAAAACTTTTGTTTACGTTCTTTACTGAACTGTTAATATAAATTTAGCCCATTCTAAATTAGTGTGTATTTTCTTTGTTGTCTTACTTACTTTAAGTTTTGGGAGCCGTTTTATTAGAAGCGTTATTAGAAAAAAAAATGTAATATGTAGGAACATATGGATATTGGTTCATCATGTTAGTTCCGGTTTGGCCGGAAGTGGTAAACATAATTTTATGATAGTGTATTATATCACTTTCCTTATCTTGAAAAAAAGTGTTTGGTAACCAATATTCTATAATAAATAATAAATAAATTATAGGGATTTATCAAAATTCACGTGTACTGGCATTAATGAAAGAAACTCATGTAACTCCAAAACGGCTTGGTTTTTGTAAATTCTCTATACCATCAAAATTATTCACAAATTATTGTTTAATCACATGACTTATGTTTCAAGGTTCCAGCCATCAAAAAATAGTTTTGCATCGCAGCGCCATCTCTGTGTGCTGTTGAGGAAAAATTCTAATCACCGTTATTTAAACCTTTCTTTGGTATAAATCATCTGCCATTTACAAAAATAAAATATCTTTATTAGTTTTAGAGATAATGGCCTGGGGACTTTTAAGTGAAACACCCTGTATAATCTTCCTTCACATTATAGATCTAGCTATAGTTATAATAATCATAATAATAATGTTTATTGAATAGGAAATCCTAATATACAAATTCACTTTTTAATGTAGTTACAAAGAATAATAATAATAATTTATACCTAAACAGATAATACATGCACTTACACATTCAAACTGATATATACAGAATTATACAAAAATAAAATAAATAAAAATAAGAAATGTATAATTAAGTGGCGTTACTCTATCGACTTTATGTTTTCCGATTTTACGTTTGAATTCTGGCAGAGAGATAGATTCCTTTACATCATTTGGTAACTTGTTATATTGATTGAGGCCTTTGTGTAACAAAATTTTCATAGTGTGACTTAAATTTTGCCTTGGTATATAAAATTTGTTATTTCTTGCATGGTATTGATGTATTTCGTTGGTAAAAAATATAAATTTATTTAAATACTCGGGTATTAAGTTATTCAAAATTTTGAAAATGAATACCATAGACATGTACAACAATCTATCTTTTACAGACAGCCACTGAAGAGAAGAAAGCATATGTTGGATTGAGGTGTATTGGTTGCATTTCAAAATCACTCTCATTCCTCTATTCTGTAGTTTTTGAAGGGAAGTTATTTTATTTAGATCGAAGGAATAAAATAGACTGGCACAGTAATCGAAATGAAGTTGGATAATGGTGTTGTAAACTGTAATTTTTGTCGCCACTGATAACTTTCGAGATATTCTAGAAAAGAAATATAATTTTTATGCTATTTTTCTTTGTATATGTACAAAATGTGCATTGAATTGTGGATGATTATCTAATATACATCCTAAATATTTTACTTCAGTAACCACATCTATTTTATCATCATCAATTTTTAAACTAATTAGGTTAGTATTTATATTTTTATATTTATATGGTGTGGTAATAATCATTGCTTTAGTTTTGGAAATATTTAATTTTAATTTATTGTTTTTGAAATACTGCGAAATTTTTTTGAGTGAATTGTTCATTTTATTTATTGCTAAATCTAAATTGTCATTGCTTACCGACAGCAACGTGTCATCAGCAAACATATTTAAGAAATCACAGTCATGGAACTCATTAATATCATTGATATAGATAATAAATAATAAGGGAATTAAGACACTTCCTTGAGGTATTCCATAATTATTAACTATCGATGATGATACGCTGTCACCAATTTTCGTTATTTGTTGCCTATTAGTAGTCCTTTAGCCAGTTTAAAACTTTACCCTGAATACCAAACATAGTAAGCTTTTTAATTAATGTCACACGATCAATGGTTTCGAAGGCTCTTTCAAATCTAAAAAAACAGCAACAGTATATTTCCCTTTGTCCAAGTTATGTTTCCATTCCGTTATTATTTGCACGGAATCCAAACTGAATTACAAAGAATAAATTATTACTATTAAAATAACCAATTAACTGATTATATACTACATTTTCCAAAAGTTTAGACAAAGTTAAATAATTCCTGTCTTATTATGATATTTTACATTAAAATGAAATAGTAAATGATAACAAAAGAATTAACTTAAGGTCTAAACTTCAGTTTTATAAAGCACGTTATTAGATGACCCTACAAAAACGAGTAGCCGAATAGGTTTTTTATAGTATTTCTTTTAGTTGGCTGGTACGGACAACATCATATCTAAAGGAAGAACAAGAGTCTATCTACAGTTCTGTCTAGTCATTGTTATATTAATAACTGCTTATTAATTTTTGTCTTCTGCTTTATAACAATGTGTTTGTTTGTATCTCAAAGAATGGAAGTTCTTACGATGATTGGGTATAGTGACAGGGCACGAACACAAAATGTAGTATGTGTTTTATTTAACACTAAGTATCCAGATAGATCCATTGCCAATCAACAGTGAGCAAAGTTGAGAAAGAATATAGAGAGACTGGTTCCGTAGATGATCTACCGGCTGATCTAAGACCCTCCAGTTATTGATGAGGATACTAACTAAAATATTTTTCTGGCTATGGAAGAGAATCCACACAATGGCGTTCGCCAGTTTGGTCGAGATTATGATATTCCTTTTACTTATGTACAAAAAGTGTTAAAACAACAACAGTAACATACTTTTAAGATACATCTTGTGCAAGAGTTATCTGGTGATGATCCAGAAAGAAGAATGGAATTCTGTCAAATATTAATGAATAAGTGGAATGATAATCCCCTTCAAGTAAACAATTTTTTTTTTTCAGATGAGTCAACTTTCACATTAAATTGAAGTCAATTGCCAAAAAGATACTGGGCAAAGGAAAACTCTCGATGGATGTGAGAGCAGCACACTCAGTAAATAGGTGGATTGGAAGATGTGGTACTGTTGAATGGCCACCAAGGTCACTGGATCTTACCCAGCTAGATTTCTTCCTTTGTAGTTACTTTAAAAACATAGTCTACATAAACCTGACAATATTCAAGAATTAGAAAACAAAACTAGATTAGAATGTAACATTTCTCAAGAAACTGTAAATAAAGTTCAGCAAGAATTCATTAATCGTTTGGGATGCTGCAAGGCACAAGAAGGTTTTCAATTTGAACATTTGATTAGCTAACTCCTTATGTTATTATTTACTGTTCATTTGCTATTTTATTGTAAAATATCACAATTGACTTAACTTCAAAAAAGTATATTTTCAAATGTCTGTAGCTCCGAACTTATAAACTCTAGACCCTACGTAGTATAGATTTTTAAATTAAAATTTCCATAGAGTCTGAAAATGAAGTTATATAGGGCTTTCCAAAAAGGAAATGACATCATAACCGAAGCAGTGGCATCAAAGCTAAAAAACTCAAAGAAAAAGTTTTTTGCCATAATTTACTTCTTAAATTGTAATCTAGAAATGGGCTTAGGCCTGTAAATAAATAAATAATATTTTTGTATTCAGAATTAATGAATTTATTCTATAGTTTATGTATTATTATGATATTACTATTTTTTATATATTTTTAATTTTAACTATGCCTGGACGCCAGTCACGCTTAACCCCGCGACAAGGTATTATTCGCTAGCTCAATCAGAACATGAGAAACCTACTGCTCGTATGCCTCTTACCTCAGGAGTAAGTTCTACGGTGTTCTGAAATAAAGGTTAGTCTCTATATTTTAAAAGGAAAGGCCCATTCAAATTTACAAATTTACTAAAAAATATGGGAAAAGTATAAAGAATATGGGTGACAATTACTATTCTAAGAATTAATTCTAATCGGCCTTTTATTGATTTGAAAAGTTATTTTGTTGCAACCTTTAAAGAATTTAGTTTTCCCTTTTATTTGCGAATTTAAGCTTAAATTTGATCAATGTTTTATTCTTACTCCGTCCTGGATGTAGAGATTGCTGCTTCCAACTTTCCGGCCTGAGACGTAGACCCGCTACTCTGTCAATACTGCAAATCTGTGAATGGCTGCTTGATTTCTTGCGTTTTTGTGAGATTTGTTTTACGACGAATTATACACTGTGTTTTAACGGATACACTTCCGAACTTTACTTAATTTGTTAAGGTAAGTAACAATTTACCAATATTATGTGAGAAACTGCTCACTTGTATAAAATTTACATAAATTTATAAAAAGTAGGGTTATGTCTTCAAATTCTACGAAAGATTATTTGATTACCTTTGGATGCCTTTTTGCTTCTAATTTTGTGTTTGACGTGTTTCACGTACTTTATGGATACTTTTAAACATTCACTTTATATTTGATTTACGAAAATTTATTATAATTTAGTTTTAGAATTTTGGAGCTCAATAAACGGCGTCCTTTTCGTACCCACGCTTCAACAACTCTCTTTTTTTTCTTAATACTTAAATTCTATTGGCTTAGATGTGACTTTTCTAAAAACCAAAGCAATCTAATTTTTTTTCTCCTTCTTCAATCTAGTTTTGACATATTTAAAATTTATATTTTTTATATTGAATTTTCTATCAATTTACTGAATAAATCTTTACTCTGATTATGTTTTAATCTTTCTGACCTTCTTCTGAACATTTTGATACCCCATACATGTCTCTAGGTGTTTTATTAGGAATTTCGATAACTTTTCGTAAAATTGTTCACAATTGCTTAAAATTGCTAAAAATACTTTACTTTCCCCATTTTAACTTAAAATCTAATCACCTACTATCGTTTTAAATCATATAAACACCATTTTTAACATTTGTAACAATAATAATAATAATCTGGCATTTTTCAGGTATGCCTACGATGCAGTGCTATGTACCAGTCCTTGGGTATGGTATTCGAAATATGCTATTACATCAGATCAAACTACAAAGTGGTCTCTACAATTACAAAATGAATAAACTTACCTAAACTCTTTATTTGAAATGTTTTCTGCATCTTTTACGGAGAAAATCCTAACCAAAGATTACTACCAACTATTTTATAAAGTTTCTACTATTTAAAATCAACACATTAGAGTGCTTGATGTGTGGTTACATGCACTTGGTAAGTCTTTATAATCTTATCACTGATTTTACTCATTACAAGGCTTGAAATTTGTATTTTATATAACTTTACATTAGCTGCGGGAGAGTTTTTCACTATCTTATAAAGTCACTGAGTTTAGGTCTCCCATTTGATTTTTCTAGTTAAAATGTTATTAATTAAGCACTTTCATAGCCTATTACATTTGTATTTTAAGTTTCTTTGTTAATACATTCTTTTTAAAATGTTTATTTTGTATTTTGTAGGTTCTACGCTGAGTTCCAACTAAAGTTAAAGTTAAACGATGTAACAATATCCTTTTTTAATATCAGGTACGTTAAATATTTAAAATAATAAAATTACAATTATTTGGTATTCAGTACAATTAAAATATTACTACTACGCATTACTATTACCTATACATTTTGTATGAGCCCTTCTTTCTACCATTTCAACTTACCATATTGAAACTTACTACCGCTGTACGAGGCCCATGCAACACCTTTTCATGTTCTGCGATGAGGTAGTTTCTGGCTTAAACGTTAAATTTTCAATTTTTAATTTAAGTTATGAGTTGATATTTTGGCGAATCTTTATTAATGAACAATTTATTGGTGTCATTATGAATCTATTATTTTGCAATTTAGACCTTAATGTTGCAAAGTTTAGCTTTATTATAAAATATCCCAATATCACAATAGTACACAGCGTATAAAGACTGTCACAGGTCTTGCTGCTGAGCCATAAGCTTTTAGTTTATAGAGACAGGCCGAGATTTACTTTAGAGGACAATATGCTGTTATAAATAATATGTTGTTTATAAGATAAATTGTGTGAACTATTCTTAATGTTTGTGCCTCACATTTCATATTTAATATTTATTAGATTTTTTTTTAGAATTACAATTATTTGACCGATTTTTGATACACTGTATTGTAATGTACCATTCTTACAATTTAACCTGTTGTATGCATAAACACAATAAATGTACAAGGAGAACAAACTGAGGAAAATACATTTTCCCCATTTAAAATGAAATTTAATTTAAAAGTACCTGTCAAAATCTTGCTGATCAGTTTTTATTTCAATTTCTTCATTAACTAAACACTGTTGATCCTCCATTTTAACCAAACTTCCCTCCTCGCAAGACATCTGTTCTAATTTAAATATATCACATTCATTACTAATTTTTCTCTCTTCGCCATTTTCTCCTTCATCACAGAATTGTTCTTCTACCTTGACTATATCAACCAAATTATGATCTACCTCGTTTACTGTTACATCCCCTTTTATAACCTGTAATAAACCGCTTAACTCTATTTGACTCTCACTGTTGATATCTAGAGTTTTGCGATGTTGCTTGATCCTTCCTTCTGCGATCAGATAGTTCTTCACAAAACGAAAACAAATTTCTAGAGAGCCGTAGCAGGGTGCACAGATTACAGGTTTCGTGATGATACTTAAATCCTGTCAAAAAAAAGCAAACAGTGAAAATGAATTATATATGGGTAAAAGTAAGTCAGTCTTTGTAATGATTAGTTATTGGTAAATATGGGTTACTCTTTTAATAGGAGCAATTTAATGTCCCTGAGTTGTAGTGCCAACGCCCGTGACTTTTTGTCGGTATTTATTTCATGAGTGTTAAGGAGGTTTTTGGTACTACTGATTTATAGATAACAGAACATAAAATATTTTCTTATTTTGTTTATTTTTCTTCTTTTCTTGTATAAAATGTCATTAGCGTGGATGTCACCAACTTGTTTCCACTGAATACTTGTCAATTCTTTGCAGTTAATAATATTGACCTGTATAATCCAGTGATAGTCAATTGTAGAGAACATTTATTATGAAATGTTAAGCCAATAGGTGGGGTGCACGATTTGACAGGTGACCGACCCTGGAGGTAAAATAACCTATTGCTGACACAGCATTTTCAATGTAAACATTCGTGGATGTGAACGTATTTAATTAATTAAACAATTTTTAGTGTATAAAAACTTTAGACGTCAAACAATAAGTGATATAATAAACCTTAATTGTGATATTGCATGCTGTTATAACTAGATATTCTTAAAATAAATGTAGTAATGCCTTCTTTTTATGCAGTGGTAGATTGTGGTAGTAATGCTGCAAGAGATCAAGGAATTAGATTTTTTCGGTAAAATACCTGGTTTTATTATATGCTATTACTTTATTTAAGCAGTAACTCAATTGTAGAATTTCCTCTATGTATGGCCCAAATAGAAAAGTGAGTGAATTATCTCAAAGAAGAAGGCAATTGTGGATAAATGCCATTAAAAGAGAAGACTTTACAGAAACTAAAATCAAGTATGCTAGAGTGTGTTCTAAACATTTTATCTCAGGTAACATTATATAATTGAGTTCAGTATATAGGCAAAATATGTTAAAAAGCTATATGTACTTAATTTAGGAACACCGGCATCATTAAGAGACGATAGAAATCCCGATTGGATTCCATCACAAAATATGGGATATACTTCCGTTGCGAGCTCCTTACGATCACATGGCATGGAAAGATTTCGGAGAGGAAAAAGAAGAGCTGAGAGGGTACCAGATGCAGACGAAGATTTGAATATCCAGAGTGGATTTTTTTAAAATTTTCCTTTTGTATGCTACATGGAGAATTTTATTTTTATTTTTCTTTTTAGGGTTTAAAAGGGTCTTTTTTTATATAAGGTATAATAATCTCTTTATGATTACAGATGCTGGAATCAAGTACCATGGAGTAAAGTGCCGATCAAGCTATGGACGGGGAACTGCAAGAAGATAGTGTTGAAAATTTATAGTTTGCTCTACAGAATGCCAATAAAGAAATTTATGGTTTACGAGAAGAAATAAGTAAATTTAAATTAAATGAAGATTACTTAAAAAGCAATAAAAAATTCGTTTTATATTACACAGGTTTTCCAGAATACATTTATGTGCACAACATTTTCCAAATAGTAGAACCATATTTATTAGATCATTCAGCACTTTCTAAATTTCAACAGCTATTAATGACTTTAATGAAATTACGCCTTGATTTGCAATTTACAGATTTAGCCAACAGATTCCTTTGCCATCAAACCACCGCTGCACGCATTTTTGAAAATACTATTCACGTATTGTATTGTCGCTTAAAAAATTTAGTGTATTGGCCAGAAAGAGAAGATCTCCAACTTAATATGCCAAATTGTTTCAAAATCATATTTGGTAAGAAAACGACTGTAATTATTGATAGCTTTGAATTATTTATAGAGAAACCATCAAATCTGGCTGCATCTGCTAGAACTTGGTCAAATTATAAACATCATCATACTTAGTTTTGGAAAATCGAGGATTTTCGATAGACGATTCGGTAAAAATTTATTGTGCCGAAGTGAAATATCCTACATTTAAGAGAGGGAAAAAACAGCTAGGATCTACTGATCTCGAAACGACCTGAAAGTTAGCTAGTATTAGAATTCATGTAGAAAGAGTTATTGGTCTATTGAGGAGGAAATATAAAATATTACATGGAACTTTCCCTCTGATTACCTTTAAAAAAACTGATAATCACTTCGCACTAATCAATAAAATTGTGGTAGTTTGCTCTGCACTTATTAATTTATGTCCTGGTATTGTACCAATTGAATAATATTTGTTATATATTATTTTTTTAATTTTTATTATTATTACATCAACAAAATCTAAGTACAAAATATAAATATTATATAAATGTTAAACTTATATTAATTAGTATTGTACCTAGATGAATTAAATCATCTGTATGTACAATTAAAATGAGACTCTAAGTTAGTCTATATAATCTTAAGTATCAAAAATAAAAATACAATAGTATCAATACACAAAAAAATACATATCACAAATTAAATTATTTCATAAAGAGAATTATTTCATTAAGTGAATTGTTTCATCAAGTGAATGAAGGCATTATAGTTTCCTATTACGTATTCTTTGCATGCAATTTGTTTACGAATCTTTATTTTTTTTATATTTAGTGGAAGTAGGTTGTAGAATTTTGGAGCCAAATAATTAATAAATCTTAACTTTATACTTTTGTAACTATTTGGGATCTGTATGTGTTAATTATTTTTTATTCTAGTTGCGTATTCATGTGTAATGTGCACTTTTAGTAGTTAGTAGTAGTTCCTTATATTATATGAATATATTAATATATTTTTTTTCATTTTGAAAAGTGTTTTATTATTACCCAGCATAAAAAATATTATATCGTCACTTCGGAAGAAAAGTGACAACTCAAAAAATATAGTTTTGCATAAAAGAGAATTTAAAATAGTTAACATTTTAAAAGCTTTGCTGAATAAGCTGTAATGAGAGAGGTATAACTATTTTATGACATTTAACTTAAAGAATTTAATTGAGGGAAGTACACACAATAAAGGAAATTGTTTAGTCAATATTTTTACTAATTTTAATAGCTCTAATGCGTTTACTATATCATTAGGTATATCAGATCATGATGGTTAGCTTTTACAATTGGACCTTTGTGAAATGAGTCACAACAGTGATGACACAACAGTAAAAAATAGAAGGAAATTTAGTAATGAAAATATACAACTAATGAACTATTATTTAAATAAAGAAGAGTGGTCTGAGGTCTTCACCATGGATAGGGCAGAAGATAAATTTGAGGGGTTTCATAATACTTTCATATACTACTATAACATATATTTCCCAATGATCCCCAATCAGCAGAAATGTTACAGATCAAAGAACTGGGTGACTCCTGAAATTACAGTTGCAAAGGACAGATTAATATTTCTATTCAGTTGCTATCAACAGAAACCTACCATACAGAATAAAGAAACTTATTTAGAGTTTAAAAGCAATATAACGACTTATTAACAGCAGCTAAGCAATTATATTACCAACATCGCCTAAACGAGACAGATAATTACAGTAAAACTGTTTGGGACATCATCAACCTAGAAGCTGGAAGAGTAAGTAAACCGATAACATATCCTGAAACTTTAACAGCAGATAATCTCAGTAACTTTTTCATAAATAATGCCGAGACCATTGTGCAAAACTTACAGACACACGTAATAAATGATATAAACAATTTCATGGATAAAAAATTACAAAACCAACATTCAATGTTTTTCATACCTGTTACCCCTGATGATATTAGAACAATAATTAGTAAAATTAAAAACAAAAAAACTGAAGATATAAATGGACTCAATACTTGCATCATAAAAAAATGTTCCCCTTATGTGATAGAACCCTTTGCAGAGGTTGCAAATGCGTGTCTAATGCAAGGTTATTTCCCCACTCCTATGAAAATGGGGAAGGTTATACCAATATATAAAAAAGGTGATATTACTCAACCAGAAAATTACAGACAAATTTCCATTCTACCAGCTTTTTCTAAAATTTTAGCATTTGACTGTGTTGAGCACAGTATCTTGCTTAACAAACTTGAGTTCTATGGTGTACGCAGCAATTGCTTAGATTTGATTAAGTCCTACTTAGAAAACAGAGTTCAACTTGTTGAATGTGGTACTGATCAGAGCAATGTTATGCAGATAAAAAGAGGTGTGCCACAAGGGTCAGTACTGGGACCTTTACTATTCCTGGTATACATAAATGACTTGCCAAACAGTCTAAGTACCTTAAATGTACAAACAATAATGTACGCAGATGATGCAACTTTTGGCACAAGTATATAGACATTGAAGACGACAGGCAGTATATCCTTAACCATATACTAAGTACAGTCTGCTACTCGTTAAAAGAACTGAAGAAGGTAGTGAATCATAATACTCTCCTCACAGCTTACTATGGACATTTTTACAGTTTAATGTCATATGGAATTATATTTTGGGGTGGTTCTCATATCCAAGAAATTTTCGTACTTCAAAAAAGGGCACTGCGAATCTTATCCGATTTGAGAGTAGATGAATCATGTCGACAACACTTCAAAGCACTCAAATTATTAACAGCTCCAGGTCTTTTTGTTTATGAATGTCTTTGTTTCATTTTCAAGAATATGAACGAGTTTAAAGACAATATCAGAGATCACAGCTATGATACAAGATGTAAAGACACTCTCTCATACCCAATTCATAATACAACAATTCTCGAAAAAGGCTGCTTTTATAAATGTTTGTATTATTATAACTTGTTGCCCACTCAACTGAAAAAAATTACATCTGTAAATATTTTCAAAAATACAGTAAAAAAATTCTTAATACTTGCAGAACCTTACACCTTAGAGGAAGTGAATGAAACAACATTTACTTAAAAATAATATTTTTACTAAGTTAAGCTATTATCATTATTTGAATTCTTGTAAATTTCTGGACATGTAACAAACATAAATTGTAAAATTGTTGTCACCGTTACGCAATAAAATTCTATTCTATTCTATTCTATTCTATTCTATACTTGAGCACGCCAAGGCTTGGTTTGCATTTAATGGACTGTTGCTGAATGAAAGTAAAACTGTAACATTAACATTTCAGTATAATTCAAATGCAATAAGTTTGAAACATACAGAATTTACCCGTAACACCAAATTTTTAAGGGTCAACATTGACATACATTTGTTTTGGGTTGAACATATTGACTTACTGTGTAACAAATTGGCGAAGTCAGTTTTTGCTATAAAAAAAAATAAAAAATACCGTAAATGTGCAAGCGGCGACAACAACTTATTATTCTCTTTTTCACTCACAACTTACCTACGGAATACTGGCATGGGGAAATGCGGCCCATTGTCACTTACAAAGAGTCTTTATACTGCAAAAATCGGCGGTAAGAAGTATAGGTGGTGCTAAATGGGATGAAAGTTGTAGACCCCTTTTTACATCTTTAAAAATAATGTCTGTTTTCTCTATAATAGCATTTTTTAATATTCTAATCGTTAAACAAAATTTGGATAAATATCTTACATTCGCTGACGTTCATCAACATGATACCAGAAATAAGAGCAACTTAGTAACGCCTCAAAACAGACTGCAGATAAGCAATAACATCGGAGTTAGAATGCTAAATGTTCTACCAATGACATTTCGTAATCTGCCACTGCATGTGTTTAAAAAAAGATTAAAAAAGATTCTAACTGAGAATTGTTTATACAACACTGAAGAATTTTGTAGTAACCCCCCCCCCCCCCCCCGGTCATTGCTTTATAGTTACTGTTTTTTTTTTCTGTGTACTTTCATATATTTGTATGTTTTACTAGTTTTAATAGTGAAAAATGTATGTAGTTTTGGGCCACCCGGTATGTAGGGTATTTATGTTATAGCCGGATGGTTTGTCTGGCTGATAAGAAAGTACCGAATTTCTGAGCCTGGATAATGGGTTACCGATAAAGAGACGTGGGAAAGAATCGAAAGGCGATTTCTCACATGTGCCCGTTTGTGTCGACTCAGCACTGTTGATATAAGTATTTGGGCCAAATTAAAGAATCGGTATATGCAGCGGCCTCTAGGCGGGAAAGGAGGAACTTTTAATTATGGTTTAATACTCAAAAACGTTATAGGCGGTTAGGTGAATTGCCGAGATTCGCCGAGATGGTGCGAGTACGAGGCGGATAGGAATAAGAATTAGGCGCGAATTTGTGAACTCAGCAAAAATGTATAAAAAGAGGGGAGTTTTTTTTAATGGCGGAAGAATTGGGTTTTAGAAAAGTCAGTCAGCCGGGCGCGTTAAAGAGGGGCAGTTGACGGACATAAGGGTCCGTCCGACGGGAGAGCGTTTTTTTTTTGAGTTTTTCTGTGTCTTTTATTAAAAAGTGTTTTGTTGAAGTCAACCGGGCGCGTTAAAAGGAGGCAGTTGACGGAAAACGGGTCCGTCCGACGCGAGGGTAGTTTTTCCTTAAAGTTTCGTGTAGAGTCTTGTGATTTTTATAAGTGAACTGTTATTCTTGAGAGTTTGTTTTACGTGAAGTTATTTTACCGATTTTACTTTGGGGTGTTATTTGAAAAAGTATCTTTTGTAGAGTCTTTTCGTTTTGGGTTATAAAAGGTGTAGTTTTAATGTAAATTAGAAAGTGGATTTTCTTTTGTGTGGTCTATCTGAGTGTCCGTCCAAATTGGAAGGGCGCTCTAAGGGTGCGTGGTGTTGCACTCACTGCCAGGATATATATCTACCGGACGGGGAATTAGAGACAGGGTAAGTTCATTTTGGGGTATTAGGGATATTTAATATAGTTTGCTACTTACTAACAGCTAGGTACAATCCTACGAGGGCTCATAATTGTGTTAGGGAATTGCCTATCGCTTTCAGGTTAGACCAGGGGTACTTACAGTTATTCGGCTCTCCCAGGGGTCTAGTATATTACATTTTATTTCATGGCATTGTGAAATTCTATCACAAAACAGGCCCAAGTACCGGGTGGAACTTTTAATCTTTGTGGGTTTTTTTTTTATGTTATGTAACTACATTATACCTATATATTTTCTTTTGTTGGGGTTATTAGTTTGTGGACGAACATAGGGGTAAGGTCCCACAGTAAAAGACATTTAGGTTTTTTTTTTATAGCCTTTAAGGTGTGGTGAGCATTTTATATTTACTGTTAAATTTTGAGCTAGATATCTGAACTTAAATATTGAACCTAGAATTTTCCTTGTCTGAATTGTAATAAGTAGTGTATTTAATTTTGACGTAAGATTTTCATCGTCTAAAGTATAATAAATTTGAATATAAAATTTTCCTTATCTAAAGTTGTAATCGATTAGTGTACTTAATTTTTGTTGTTTGAAGTGTAATAATTTCCTTTTTTTTTGTAACAATATATTTATATTATTCGTAAGTTTGTGGCCTTATTGAAGTACCCCTTAACTATTAGCTACCCTGGGTATATAAAGTCCACGTATGTAAACCGTGGCCGGGCCTACACCCCCCGGAGAGAATATTGGTGCCTCTGAAAAAACCAGTATAATTTCTTATTTCCGAGGTCAGGCGGAAATCTAAAATATCCTGACCTGGTGGCAGCAAACGCTACCCATTTAAAAAAAAACAATAACTCGCCCGCCTGCTCCGGAGGGGGGATTGCACCCTCGGAGAGGGGGTGGTTTTGTTACAATTTTACCAGGTTGTGAATGAAAATGGAAGCAATTTTATAGCTGGAAATACAGTACCATGAAATAAATTATAGATGTATTTATGAATATGTGTGTATTGTATTGTTTGTTAACTTAGAAGTTTGTCCATATTCTGTATGTTACTTTTTACATGTGATACACCCTAACTTTAGTTCATAAGTTTTATTCAAAATGGAGATTCACTATCCATCTGGACGTATCCATAAAATGTAAATTTTCTAAAGATCAATTTATTATTATTATTATTATTATTACCTTTTTTTATATCACTGCTATTAAAGCAAATCGTAGTGCATTCAGTTCAGACACACAACTCGACTAAACTTATGAAATTATTCAAGATTGACAACACTATTTATAATTGTGACGGGGGAACAATGACGCGTGTAAGTGGCGAAATTGAGGCATTTTATTTATGACCTTTTCCCAGGGACATCTTCATCGTATTTGTGAACTTTTTGTGCAAGAAAGTAGCGATGGGTCGCTCACCTATTTTTACTGAGCCCGCTCAGTTCGTTCAGCTCACCAAGGTGAGTCGTTCATCGAGAGTCGTTCATTTGAACGACGAGCGACGTTCCGATATACGGCGGCACTTCGTTCATTCTTTTACCAAGATAATACATATGTATCGTATCAAGTTCATGCACTCCTTATTATGGGCACGAGCTATATGAGAACGTCACATATTATAAATAAATAAATAAATAAACACTTTATTTGCCCAACAGGTACCACCCAATTACAGGGCAAAAATTATATACAATAATACAATAATTCTATGACTATTTGTAGAAGAAATTATATGATAAACTTATGATGAACTTATAATGAACTTATAATAAACATATAATTTAGCAGACTATAGCATAATTCTATGACATAAGACTTACAATGAAAGCGTATATATAGAGCAAAATAAAAACATATCAACATTCACACATTACTTGTGTGTTTATACACACATAATTCTTTATAATGGGAATACTCACATGTTGAAAACTTGTTTTGCGCATTTTATCAATTCTTTTTGGGAACACACATTTAAATCGCACAATTCATTTATTTTATTGTAGTAATTACACATACAGTAAATGGGTGATTTTAACATTACATTTGTATTAGCCCGTTCACTGTAAAACATATTATTTTACGAGAATGCAACCTTGGAACGTGAACATTTAACTGGACAAGCATTTCCGGCGAGTAAATTTTGTTATGCATTAATTTAAATAAGAATACCAGAAAATAGCAAATTCTTCTAAATTCAAGGCTCTTGAAGTTAAATGTGCTTAATAAGCTGCTGTTATTTACACCTCTTTCTGGATACTGTCCTGTTGATTTGAATGTCATAACCTTTAAAAATTTTCTCTGTATTTGTTCTACACTGCTTTTGTGAATTTGGTAATATGGGTTCCAAATTATTGCTCCGTATTCAAGTTTAGACCTTACATATGAATAGTACAATAATTTTAAAGCCTCCAGATTGGTGAATGATTTGCAATTTCTCAAAATGAAACCAAGTAATTTAATTGCTTCATTACACTTAATTCTTATATGTTCTCCGAAGTTTAGCTCAGGATCGAAATAAATACCCAAGTCTTTAATCAATGTATCGCGCTCTAGTATCGTTCCCATTATAGAATAGTTGTACTGAAATTTGTTCTTCTTTTTCGTATATGAAACAACTTTGCATTTACCGACATTCAGATCTAGTCTATTAAGTGAACACCACTGACTGATTTTATCAAGTTCCTTTTGAAGTTTTCTGCAGTCATCTTCAGATTTTATATTTTTAAAGAGTTTGAGATCATCTGCATATATTAGTTTGTCACATTCAAGAGTTTCGCATAAATCATTAATAAATAACAGAAATAGCAAAGGTCCAAGATTACTACCCTGCGGTACTCCAGATGTCGATGAGTATAATGATGATCTGGAACCATTGTAGAATACAAACTGATATCTATTCTGCAGGTACGATTCAAAGAACATTAACAACTGGTTGTTAAAACCAAAGTGCTCTAATTTGTTTAATAATATTTTATGGTCAATTCTATCGAAAGCCCTAGAAAAGTCTGTGTACAACACATCCACCTGTCCTTGATCATCGATGGTATTTGATACATTTTGAGTGAACAGAACTAAATTTGTGATGGTGGATCTGTTAGCCATAAAACCATGTTGGTATGGTGATATCATTGTTTTAGTAGACAGATAGATGTGGTTATACAAGATCATTTCAAAAACCTTCGCAAAATTATTTAGGATAGAGATTTGTCTGTAGTTATTTACGTTAGCTGGATCTCCCGCTTTAAAAATTGGACAGGCCTTTGCTATTTTCCAGTCTTTTGGGAATGTTGATGTTTTTAGAGATAAATTAAATATTATATACAACGGAACTGATAGCACATATGCACAGTCTTTGACCACGAATGATGGTATTAAGTCCGGACCTGATGTAAATTTGTTTTTTAATTTTTTTTATAGCTTCTTCGATTTCTGTTAATGTTATGTGCGTTATATTAATGTTCTCAAAGAGGTTCTTGTCACTATTGTTGTTAAAGTTTATATTATATTATGTATAAATCAACAACGAGCTTGTGTTCTGTTTAATATATACGATTTCTTATTTTTATATGAAATTTTAGCTTAATACTACAAATAAAATTTAATTTTTTATTCACAAAAGTTTTATCATTAACTGTATACAAAAACTTGTTAGTTTCCATTTCTTTATGACTGTGTTTAATGAAAATAAATATTTATTATTAGGCTAAATATGCACTACGCGGCTGGTAGCAATCGACCGTCTTTTTCTTTAGCCTTATTCAGAATATGCATATACCAACGCGCACCTGGCCGCACTACCAACGTGTGCATTGGTATGTGCATATTCCATATAAGGCTATAGAAATAGTGGTTGAGTGCTGCCAACCGCAGTCATGGTCGTGGCCGCAGTAGTGCGTCTTTAGCCTTCTACTGCATTAAGAAAGCTAAAAATATAATAATTCAATTAACAATATATTTCGCAGTTTAGTTTATAAATTTTCCACAAAATGTCTCATTCCCTAAAAAATTATGTTCTTAAATATACTTAAAACATTTTGAAACTTGAAAAAATGTAGGTATGTTTTGTTAAAGACTAAAGGTAACAATAGGATGGCTATTTATATCCAGTTTCAGATATATTAATTATATAATTTGCTTTGGGGCCAAAAATCGCTCATTTTTGCATGTTGAATGGACCTTTTCCTTAAATTTACATCAACTTAACATTACAAAACTGAACTATGTTTACTGATTACATGCATTACATATCCACAATCCTTCAGGAACAGTATTAAGGCCTACACACTCTAAATGATACCACACAATATCACAGTCTTGTGATTCACAAGCAATCATCGGTCATTGAGCTTATGCTCTGATATCTATGCTTACACTGATTGTGTAGCTAATTGTTGGATTGTTACAAAAGATTATTCAGTTTTGCTGTTAAATATTTTCCACTACAGACGTTTTATAATCAGCAAGTATTTTTATTAGATTAATACCAAGATATGAACCACGCTGCATAATGATTCACCTATAGTCTAATATTACCAAAAACCTCTTGTATAGAATAACAACATTTATTTATCAGTTAGGTACTTTTTAAATTTATTTTTAAAAACTGAAAATCGCTGTTGGTTTGTTTATCTCAAGTGCATTAAAAATGCTGGCACAGCAGACATAAATACTGACTTTAAAGCGAAAAAAGCGACTGGTTATAATTACTAATAGAAATCTGATTAGCTACACTGGTATTGTATGCATGCTTATCTGAATCTAAATCTAAATGTAAATGAATTTTTGTTTTGGTAGACAAAAAACGGCTGCCTCCAGTGCAAAAATTGAAGATGAGGTTAGGATGTTATTTTCTATGAACACAGATCTAGTAATATGACTGAAAACATGAGGCAAATGATTTTTTTCTGTAAAATAAGAACTCTTTATATTTCTGTACCTACACCCAGAGAATAATTGAGTATCTGAGATAAGAATGTACGAGTCCATAATATACATTTACTAATGAAGCAGTTTCTTCCGGGTTTTGCCGCGATCGTCGAACTTGACTTGACATTTCACTGATCATGCTCCAGCTTCTTCAGAAGGGTTCCAAAGACTGAAGTTGTAGTTCTGCTCCTCGTTATATACTTGGGCGCTGCTACGCTTGGTTGCACATTCGTCGTGCTCCGTTGACCTTGACTGATTACATTACTGGTACTTGGCCAAGCCAGTCTCCATGTATTGCTTAGTCCATACCCATCTCCTCTGTTGAAATTGTTCTTATTTTTCATAATTTCCAGTGATTCCCTAATAATTCTTGGGTAATAACGTGCACTTCTGTTCTGGTTCCCATTGTGATGAACATATTCTGCTACAGCCGACTTATCTGTGTATCCGAGTCTAGTATATCTCTGGTGTGTCTTGATTCTGCATGGGATACTTCGCCCTGTTTGTCCGATGTCACTTTTTCCACAGATACATTTCAGCTGGTAAACTCCTTTCGTCAACAGTATAGGGAAGGGATCCTTGTTTAAGCAACTGTGGTATTTTCTTCACTGTTAAAAAATGTACACTTATTTTCTTTTTTGATAAAATTCTTCTTAGCCTATCCGTGACTCCGGCGACTAATGGTAAGCATGCTACGTTGAAGGTTGTTCCTTTTTGTCAGTTATTGATCTTCTCTGTCTGTTCATAATTCGTTGCATATCTCTTTGCTTGTAACCATTCTTTTCTAGTGCTTGTTGGACATGTTTAAGTTCCTCGGGTTTGCTATGTGAAACAATTGTTCTTATCAGTGACCTCTTCTGTTGTGAGTGGTGGTGTGATGTAGCATGCAGGTAACGATCAGTATGTTTCTTCCTATAAACTCCATGGGCCAGTTTACCATTGCTTGAACGGTTCACCCATACATCTAAGAAAGGCAAACCTCCCTCTTGTTCGGTCTCCACATGTGCTGACAATAGGTCTCAAAGGACTTCCAGGTTTGTGAATTTTCGGTAGTTTATACAGTTGTGCATGGTGGAACGGATTCACTCGGAAGCAGGCGACAATGTTCTTCTACTGGGATCGACGATTTCATAATAGCTGCTCTCGTTTGCCTTTCGATTCTTGAGGTAGGATTCTTCTTAAGCTTTGCACAATGTTCTGGCATCAATAAAGAGTTCGATTCATCTTGATATTCTTCCTTCCTCATTACAACTGTTGCGTTGACTTTGTCTGCTTTTAAGACGATGATGTCTTGGCTGTTATGAATCTCTCTAAGTGATTTGGCGATTTCTACGAGCAGAAGTATGGAGCAGCTATGGGATCACCACTTTCACCAGTCATCGCCAACATATTCATGGAAGAATTTGAAGAAGAAGCTATACACTGCAGTGAGAAGAAACCGAAATATTGGTTACGCTACGTAGACGACACATTCATTATATGGCCCCATGAAGAATCGTCGTTGACTGTCTTCTTCGATCATTTAAACAATCTTCATCCAAACATCAAGTTTACGATAGAGACTGAACAAGAAGGAGGTTTGCCTTTCTTAGATGTATTGGTGAACCATTCAAGCAATGGTAAACTGGCCCATGGAGTTTATAGGAAGGAAACACATACTGATCATTACCTTCTTGCTGCATCACACCACCACCCACAACAGAAGAGGTCACTGATAAGAACATTGTTCCACAGAGCTACAACAATATGTGACCAAGAGAGCAAACCCGAGGAACTTAAACACAAGCACTAGAAAAGAATGGTTACAAGCAAAGAGATATGTAACGAATTATGAACAGACAGAGAAGATCAATAACTGAAGAAAAGGAACAAACTTCAACATATGCGTGCTTACCATTCGTCGCCAGAGTCACGGATAGGCTAAGAAGAATTTTATCAAAAAAGAAAATAAGTGTGCGTTTTCGAACAGTGAAGAAAATACAACAGTTGCTTCCCTCAAACAAGGACCCATCCCTAAACTGTTGACAAAAGGAGTTTACCAGTTGGAATGTATATGTGGAAAAAGTTACATTGGAAAAACAGGGCGAAGTATCCAGTGCAGAATCAAGGAACACCAGAGATATACTAGACTCAGATACAAAGATAAGTCGGCTGTAGCAGAACATGTTCATCACAATGGGAACCATAAAATCAAATACGAGAACCTTAGGATATTGGACAGAAGTTTTTACCGAAGAATTATTAGGAAATCACTGGAAATTATGAAAAATAAGAACAATTTCAACATAGAAGATGGATATCTACTAAGCAATACATGGAGACTGACTTTGCCAAGTACCAGTAATGTAATCTGTCACGGCCAACGGAGCATGACGAATGTGCAACCATGCGTAGCAGCGCCCAGGTATATAACGAGGAGCAGAACACGATTTCAGTCTCTGGAACCCTTCTGAAGAAGCTGACAGCATGATCGGCGAAACGTCAAGTCAAGTACGACGACCGCAGCAAAAGCCGGAAGCGACTACTTCATTGGACAACAGCTGTGAAAACCTGCATTGTCTTAATACATTTACTAGTTGTCCTTTCGATAAGATCGGTTTCAGATATCGTTACCAAAAAGCTTGAAAAAATAATTCCAAGTCATCTCATTTTAAGAATGATAATAACATTAAAAATATTGAGACATACCAATTCTGGAAGACATTGTTCCATCATTTTCTTCAATGTAACGTCTCCTTCTTCAAAGTCAAGAGATATAGCAGAACATTTTTTTTCTGGATCCATACAAAGTCCACACATGGTTTGGTCATCCGGGACGCCAGTATTATTCTCATTTTTTCTCAGATAGACATCATTTAGATCAACTTTGACGTCATCCTCGCCATAACCCAAGAGAGCTATATGATCATGTGCATAGAAGCACGCTGCTTTAAAATCAAAACACTTCATGAGCATTTTCTTACAGTTTGTACACATCACCAGTTCTTGTATTGTAGGTACATCCTAAAATAAAATTCTCTGAAAGCATCATATAACCAGAATGTGTAATACAACACTGAAGTAAATCAAAGGATCTACCACCATTGCCATAGGTAATTTCCCCAAGAAATCAAATCTAACAATACATATGCTGTTATGTAGCTTAGTGAGGAAGTAAATAAAATATGTAGGTATTTTGTCGAAATCATGTCGCCGAATTATCATAAAAAATGCCTGAAAATAAAGCTCTTTTTCAAACTTTTTTTTCTCGTGAACTATAATATATAAGGAGACAAAATCAAAGGGATATCTTTTGGAACGTCTAGTACTTTATTATATATTTTTCCCATTTTAAATTAACAATAAATACTATTTTTAAAGCACAAGAATAAAATTTCATTCGCTATTTTCAGATAGTTATATAAGAGTGACCACTTTCGGATTATTCTCAAAAAAGAGCTAGTACATACTTCTTTTATTCCTCAAAATTAGATTCAATCAAACGGGTGAAACATACTGAAAAAGAAAACATAACGAGTCATTTAAAGTGAACGACTCACTTCAGTACACTGTGAAAGAACGGCTCACTTTTTAAATATGACCCGTTCAATACGCCATTACGACTCCCTATTGTGCCGCTAGTATCCTGGTGCCGTTCAGTGCACTAGCAACTTCTGACTCTTCTTGAGCTCTGAGCAAGTGTGCCGATCTCGAGCTATGCATAGAAGCGTTTATCGAGTATGTCGTTCAAATGAACGGCTCTCCATTAGTGATGGGCAGAATCAGAATAAAGAATCGATAGATTCTGATTATTGGAAGAATCGGAATGTTACGATTATTTTGTAAATTTATCCTATTCCCAATTTCCAAGCAAAACAAGCAAAATTCGTAGGGTAGTTGAATTTAAAATAATTAGATTTTATCTAAAAAAAATAAAAAAGTACAGATACCTACTTTGGCTAATAAAATATATCTCAAATCTGAGACGTAATAAAAAAATAATATCAGATTGACTATTGATCACCACCTCATCCACTACAAAACCGATTCCCAGTTAACATGTTAGTGCAAGGACCTGATGAGCAACAACGACTTTCTTTTTCTTGTTTTTGAGTTAAAAATGTCGAACTGTAAAAATTGTAATAGGGTACTGAAAAAATTGAGTGACCGTAAAAAAATTATTAAAGGCCGCTCTTTGATGATCCGGAATGGTATGGGTACAATATTGATACGGTAAGAGCAAGGTGTGAAGAGATGATGTCGACTCCATATATTTGAATAGTTCCCATCACACGGGTCGGCACGATATGGTTCGCACGAGGTACCGAATCCACATGTTCCACATCATTAATATCAATTTGTTTCACAGTGAAAATACTGTAATAATTTAGCATCTGCCGCATTTAAAACTTTTTTACAGCCACCCCCCGCTTTCTTACAATTTTTACAGTTCGATATTTTTACCGCAAAAGCAACAAAAAGAACATGTTGTCGTCTATCAAATCCTTGCACTTATACGTCTGCAAGCAAACTACCCCTATCCAACTCTCAAAGTCTCAAATCTCACACATACTTTGACTAAGCTTGATTCAATTGGTTCCCCCCTCTCTGTGCTTACACCAATACATCTAGTGGCTCCTAATCGGGAACGGGTTATAACACGCAAAAGATTCATGCTTTATGTGTCCAGATCGTCACGCGGCGAACATGTTAGATCTTGTTGCATGCCACAGTCACAGATAATAAATAGTATTTGGGTTATCATATAAGTAAATTGAAACAAATAATTATAGTTGTAATGGTAAAAATAAAATAAGGGCACCATTAAATATATGTTCTTTTTTTTTCAGTACGTTCCACCCGTTTGATTGAAATCTAATTTTGAGGAATAAAAGAAGTATTCACTAGTTCTTTTTTGAGAATGATATGAAAGCGGTCATTCTTATATAAGTAAGTAAGTAAGTAAATCTTTTATTTCAACAGATTTGAATATAAAATATCTTTGTCTGTGCAATACGTCATATTTCACCAAATTGTGCGGCAGGTGGTTATATAACTTTAAGCAGTGGTAGTATGTTCCTTTCTCAAATAATGTTTTCTTATGTGATGGATAAGTAAAGTCCCCTCGAAACATAGTATAATAATCATGAGTTCTCAAGCAAGGGTCAAATGTTCTACGATTGTTTGTTAGAATAAGTATACACTCATAAATGTAAAGAGCTGTAACAGTTAGAAATCGGTTGGATTTAAATTTTGGACTCTCTAAAATTCATATTAAGTATAAGTCTAATAACCCGCTTCTGATATATCAAGATTCTATTGAGTTCCGAAGAGCTTCCCCACATAATGATTCCAAATTTTACTAAAGAGTAAAAATTTGCATAGTATAATGTCTTGGTCACCTCAAAATCTACTTGATTTTTTCCATGATGATGATGATAATTGTGACCCGCTTCTGACATATCAAGATTCTATTGAGTTCCGAAGAGCTTCCCCACATAATGATTCCAAATTTTACTAAAGAGTAAAAATTTGCATAGTATAATGTCTTGGTCACCTCAAAATCTACTTGATTTTTTCCATGATGATGATGACAATTGTGTCTTTATCTTTAATTGTTTGTTTTAACAATAAGTTTTCCTTTCTTAAGTTCTTCTGTGATACATGGATTTGAACTTTCTGCTGTATTTTTATTCTTGATGCACAACTATTATGGTAGAGTGCACCATTTTGCTACAAATCAGACTAGTAGTAACACTTTTTTTTACAATATTTGCAAATTTTCTTGGTCCTTTCTGAACGTTCACTTTTAGTTTCGGCCATCTTAAAAAAAAAATATCTGAAAGTAGCGAAGGAAATTTTTTTTGTATTTTAAAAATAGTATTTATTGTTAATTTATAATGGTAAAAATATATAATAAAGTATTAAACATTTCAAAAGATACCGCTTTGATTTCATCTCATCTATTATGGTTCATGAGAAAAAAAGTTCGAGAAAGCTCTATTTTCACGTATTTTTTATGACAATTCGGCGAAATGTAAAGATTTCGAGAAAATACCTACATATTTTATTTACTTCCTCACTAAGCTACATAACAGCATACATATCGTTGGATTTGATTTCTTGGGCAAATTACACAAGCGTCTAGGTAAACAGAAATGCGAAAGCTTCGAGAATGTGCATTACCTACCTTGTAAATGTATAATAAATTCGCGCAAGTCATGAAATTGAAATATTTCGTGTTATTTTGTCACAAAAGGCGGGGGGTGACCCCCCTTTTCTTTGTCTGCGATGCTAATACTGCAATACGTTTTAACAAATTATCTGTAGCAATGCTGGTAAAGGTGTTTCAGAATCTTATGAACCGCGAGATGCGCAAAAGACAAAGTTTGTTTTGGGTTATAAGTGTATTTTGAAAACACTGTATACATAAACAAGAGCTGGGGATAAATTGTAAACAATAAATCTAATATTTAGTTTTAGTTTAGTTTTAGAGTTTAACTGAGTCCATGAGAGGGATTATGTTTCTGCGCATATGAAGGTCACAGCTTATGAGATTTTGAAACACCTCTGTTCATACATAAGCATCCGGCCTGTAAAATCGGGCGTCATTTCAACACTTACTATTTTTGGCAGAACTACATCCAAGAAGTTCTTCATATCTCCTTCTATAACTTTTAAGCTATCACATATTTTCAAACATATTCCGCATATTCTTTCCTGGGTTTCCATTTTCTGAGTAAAACATTTACCATCTACTACGTATAACCTAACATTTCTTTACAAGTTTACAACTAGGGACGGCAACGATGTAACGATATAAAATAAATATGGATACATTAATCCTAAAACATGAATATAGCTGCTTTCGTTCGGCAGTGATTCGTAATCATGTTTCATGCGTTGTCTCTGTCCCTACCATGCAATTTTGTATCATATGATTATTGTTCATTGAAATCCTCAAAATAAAATATATCGATATCTAGAAATATCGATAACTTTTTGTTAATATGATATATCGATCTGAGTCCAGTGAACTCTAAACCATAGAGTTCTCTGTCTGAGTTTTGTGATGTATCAAATGACATATATCGATATTATATTTTCTGCCATCCCTAGCTATAGCACGGTATAGATAGTAAGCGGACGGTCTTTTAAAGTCCTTGAAACGGCCAATGGAATTGGCGCAAATACGCCATATCGGTAGGATAGTAAAGAATGCTTATATGCAACCGGGCCTAGAGATGGGTCGTTATTTGTGTAACGTTGTTTTGTCGCGGTATTTTTATGTAACGTACCGTTGCGCTACAAAATGCTAAAATAACCGGTTACCTGCAACGAGCACCATCACTCGCTTTGAGCAACGACTGCGCGTGCAACGGATCTGCCTCGTCGCTGCAACGCAACGGATATTTTACAACTTTCAGTAGTTTCTATAATATCTATATACTTTTACAACTTTTGTATTTCGGAAAAATAATTATAAATGGTAGATGTTTTTAATGTTTTATTTGGAGCCCTATTTCATAATTTATAAGTACCTACCTACAGTAGAAAAATAAAATAATTATTCATATTTATATAAAACAAAAGTTAACACATACCTATATATATCACACAGTATTTAAAGAAGTATGCGGTTTTATAAATATAGGTATGTATGTTATTCTTATTGGTGTCTATTTGTTGAAGAAATATAAGAACCTAATTAACCTATATATAACTAGAACTAGTAGAACTAACAAATTGCCAACGTGACTAAAGAACTGAATAGATTACGTTACATTACCCTCTGAAATACCTGAGATCGAACAGCGCTACGCGACGTTTGCAGAGCTAGTCGGATCATGTAGTTTCTGTCGCTCCAAAATAGCGTTTTTTTGTCGCGGTATTTTTCTGGAGCGGTCGCGTTTGCAACGTTACATAAGTGGAACCGCTTTTCACATCTCTACAACCGGCCCGAAATTGTCACCTTTAACTATTAAGTTCTAAAAGAAGAAGAAGAATGGTAATACCAAATATTAAATTTGGTTATGTTATGCTGTAGGATGGTGATTTGAGACGTTTGCGTGTATGTTTGATTTGGTGATACTACGACTAAACTCATTTTAGTATGGTAGTATGGTAATGGTAATTACTGCCAGTGAAAACGGATATAAATAAATTATAATGGAATTGGTATCTGGAGACTTACCTCTTTTTGTAGACACAAGATGAATTATTTGTTTCCTGGTTAACATTCTCTTGTAAATATAAAGCAAGCCATTATGAACGACAAAAACGGGAAAATATGTAGATTTTGCCTAAAATCAATATGTGAAAGCAATTTTGACACAATAGAAGAAGTAACGAAACATATGTTGGACGTACTGTTATTGAATTTGGTAAGACTTGGAAAAATACTGTCACATACCTGTAGAATAACAGAAAATTTTGAAAAGCCCCGAGAGAATGAAACCTAAAGATCTTTGAAGATAGATATACACACAGACGCGCCCGCGCCCACACAATTATTATATTACAAACTTATAATCCATTTTTCGGTATAATTTCCATAAATTTGAAGAGCACTAGTAATACGCCCATGGTTGAGCTTTCTCTCTGAGTGATTAATTACTTTCTGTCATTTTCAAACAGTATAGTAGGAGATCTGTATCTTCATTATTTATTCATTATGTTCTTTTTAGTGAATGAAATGTTACTTTTTTATTGAAAACAAATTTTCCTTATTTTGCAATTAAACATTTTTAAGCTTTTCTTTAGTTTTGAAAACACCGTAAATATTTTCGAAAAAAATTATAATATAGCTGCCAATATGGGTTTAGAGCTGGCCTATCAACAGAGGCAGGTATAGCAGATCCGAGTCAATTTATATATAATAAAATGCACTTAGGTGAACATGTTTGTGGTATATTTTTCGATCTGTCTAAAGCCTTTGATACGGTCAATAAAGATTTTGTGGCCCAAAAATTACAAAGCTTGGGAATATTTGATCCACTAAAAAGCTGGTTCGTTTCTTATCTAACTAATAGAAAAATTGTTGTAAAAATCGGTTCCACGAATAATCTACCAATTCACATTTCTCAAGGTAAAATTTTTATGTACGCGGATGACACCACAATAATGATTTCTGATCCGGATCCTTTTGAATTGCATCGTAGTGTATCAATTGCATTAAATGAATTTAATAAATGGTGCTATAATAATCGCTTGATAATTAATCATGATAAAACTGTTCTAGTAGATTTTAGCAGATTCAGAAATCAATATAATATATAATTGTAATGGCTTTACACTTGCTTGTAGTGAACAAGTAAAATTCTTAGGTATCACTTTTGATCAAAATTTTAATTTTTATAATCAAATTGATGTAGTTAGACTCATGTTTGACTTACCCTACCGCGATTAGTGCAGGGAGACATTTAAAAACGCACAATTATTTACTGTGGCATCGATTTACCTCATGAAATTGTTGACCTTTGTTCATAATAATAAAAGTAAACTTCGAATCAATGGTGACTTTCATGACTACAGCACTAGAGGGCGGAACAGAATGTGCACAATTAAGCACGATCATGAATATTTCAAAAAATCTCCAAACTATGCTGGCACAACTCTGTACAATAAGCTGCCATTGGAAATACAAATGTCGAAGTCTTGTGAAGTTTAAAAAAAAAAAAAGCTGAAGGTTATGTTATTGATTGGTGCATTTTATAATATTCAAGAATTCATACATGTTTGCTCTAGTTAAGTGAATATAGGATACGATTTTATGCTCCTTTTATTTATTTATTATCTGTTTGCACTATACTGTCCATTTGCATGTATTGTTTGTTGTATTTATTCTTGTATATTTATTTGTTATATATTATTTATGTATTTTGGACTTAAATGTTTAGTTTGTTATTTTCATATCCACATTTGTATATTGTTATTTACCATTTCTGTTGACTTGCCACATGTACTTGTAAGATCCCTGTTTGCCCCAGAGAAGATAGACACAAAAACCTACAAGGACATAACCAAAATACTAGCAAATCATTTCGCACCGAAGACTTCAGAGATAGTATCCCGTTTTTAGTTTTATAGAAGAAATCAGCTTTCCGATGAAAGCATATCAACATACATTGCTGAGCTTAGACACTTAGCGGAAACATGCTACTTTAGAGCTGTGTTAGAAGACATGTTGAGAGTTTGATTGGTTTTTGGAATTCGAGAAGATGCACTACAACGTTGACTACTAGCAAAACCAGATTTATCTTTTGATAAAGCCCAGAAGCAGGCAATCGCTTATGAAACTGCTGTGAAACATACCAGTGTACTTAGAGAGTCAACGAGTACCAGTCTATTGCAGCACAAGTGCATAAAGTGAATAATGGCAGTCAGTCCTTTACTAAAAAGCATGATGCAAAGAACAAGAAAAAATTTTTTTGTTGCGAAGGCCCGCATACACCAGACAGTTGTAAATATAAATTAGTGACATGCAACTTTTGTCAGAAGATGGGGCACATAGAAAGAACCTGTATAACGAAAAACACTGCCAGGAAAAAGCAAGTTAAATCTAACACTCGCTTACAAATTGAAGGCACACCCAATCAAGGGAACAACACATGAGAAATCAAGGAAGCCCATATTTTGAATATAAATGAGGCCAAAGACAGTGAACATGTAATACGACTACAGTTAAATAATCGTCAGTGTCAAATGGAAGTAGATTTAGGGGTGGCCTATTCAGTGAGGGGTTCGCAGACATTTGAAAATTTATGGACAGATGGGAATAATAGACCTATTTTAGAACCAATAGCAGTCACATTGGGAGATTACCAAAAAACCAGAATTGAGACAAAAGGAATGGTGCATGTAAAGGTACAGTTCAAGAATAATTATGTTGAGTTACCGTTAGTGATTACAGAACAAGGTGGCAGTAATTCACTGGGCCGTAACTGGTTTGAACCACTTGGTATAAGTTTACAAGTAGTCAATCTAGTCTCATCAGACTCAGACATTAATAAAATTGTTGAAAAATTCAAAGAAGTTTTTACTGAAGAGTTGGGGGCATATAAAGGTCCACCAGTTTCATTTGAATTAGACCCTACTGTGAAACCTATAATAGGTAAAGCCAGACGGTTACCATTTGCCATGAAACCGGTGGTAGAAGCAGAGATTGACAAATTAGTCAAAGAAGGTGTGCTGGAACCAGTGGCGCACCCTAAATGGGCCACACCAATTGTCGCAGTTGTGAAACGAGGTCAAACGTCTGTCCGAATTTGTGGTGATTTTGGTAGAACACTAAATCGAGTATTGAAAACTGATTGCTATCCAGTACTGTCGGTGGCAGACATTCTAGCCACTTTAGCCGGTGGAAAAGTGTTCGCAAAGTTGGATTTGAGGCAAGCGTACTTACAGCTACCAGTAGACGATGCCACTGCTGAAACACAGACTATCATTACGCATAAGGGTGCTTTCAAGGTTATAAGATTACGGTTTGGGGTCAGCGTCCCACCTTAGATTTTTCAGCGGACCATGGACACCAGATTATCAGGAGTAGAAGGCGTACTACTCTATTACGATGGCATTCTCATCATTGGAGCAAGTAAGGCAGAACTTGCTATGCGACTTGGGGAAGTATTGAAGTGTTTCAGAGAAGATGTGCTAAAGTTACGCAAAGAGAAATGTATTTGGTACACTGATACGCTAGATTTTTTGGGGTATAGACTCACAGGTAAGGGAATTCTACCCACAGAAGAAAAAGTAAAAGCCATACACAAGGCACCAGCTCCAAAAAAATAAAACAGAGCTTCATTCATTTTTGGGCTTACTCAACTTCTACCATATTTTTCTCAAGGACAAAGCTACTATTGCTGAACCACTGCATCAATGATGTTCCCTGGCAGTGGACTAATCGGGAAGAAAAAACATTCACAGGAGTGAAGAAGCTATTAGCCTCAGATGTATTATTAGCGCGCTACAATAATGACTTGCCATTGATTTTGACTTGTGATGCTAGCCAGTATGGAATTGGTTGTGTACTGGGTCAATTGGATAAAGAAGGCAAGGAAGTCCCGATAGCTTTCCATAGTTGAACAATGACCTACTTTTCTAGACTCGACAAGGAAGCACTAGCTATCATAGTCGGACTAAAAAAGTGGCATAATTACATTTATGGAAGGAAATCAGAACTGATCATCTTCCATTACTAGTTATTTGGGGAAAGAATAAAGCAACACCTCAAATAATGTCACTCAGAATGACTTGTTGGACATTAACCCTTTCAGCACTGCTCTGATTGGAGTTGTTGTACTGGGTAGACGGGAGTTTTTTGCGTTCCAGGTGGTCGGGCGACATATATATCGGCCGCAATTTTTTTTATTTAATTTTTAGAAGAAAATCGCTGGTTGAGCTAGGAGTGCACCCTATATGAATAAAATAAAGGCAAATATACTTTGAAAATATATTAAACTGAAAACATACTCTCAAAAACATTGGTTATAGACATATCAATACTATTTAAAATTTAGCTTTAGTATGGTAAATTCGGAAACATGGGACGACGCACAATCCCACATTACACAAATCACACATATATCTTGACACTCTTCTTTTCTTTTGGCCTTCCTCGGTATGGGAACATACAATGCATCTTCTAGAAGCTACTTTAGACTTTTCAGTTTCTGGAACTAAGCATGGAAAGTGCCTCTCCTTCAACCTAGATGAATCAGATAACGTCTCCATAGGCATAACTCTGGGATTTTTAGCATTACTGAATCTAAAAGTAAATTGAAAGAACACGATTAGTGAGTAACTGAATAAAATACGGACAGCAAAAACAAACCTTTCAAAGATTTGCCGAATGAGATTGAGTTGAAATTTTGCAAGAGGGATCTTTATGGGATGTCTTGTACAGAATATCGCATGGGAATTAAGTAAGCAGATATCAAGGGTGTGAAAAAACAATTTCCTATACCATTTTATGGTTTTACGCATGCAGTTAATGCTACTCATCATCATGTCGGTACGATCTACAGCTCCCATTTGTTCATTGTATTCAACAATACACAATGGTTTTTTGACTTTTTCGTTTGTTACCCTATCGATTTTATCAAGGGTAATGAATTTGTTCTCATGTAATGTGGTTATCATGATGACGTCCCGGCGGTCTTTCCACTTCACAACTAGAAGCTTGTCAGTGCTTCTCCAGTCAATTTCACCTCTTTTTAGTTTATTTTTAAGGCTTGGCATATGTCGCCTATTTGACTTCACAGTGCCGCAAGAATTAGTTTTTTGTTCCCAGAGAAAAGTTGACAGTATGGGACTGCTGTAAAAATTGTCAGTAAACAGCGTGTGTCCCTTGTTCAAATAAGGCTCCATAAGTCCTACCACAACATTTCCCGTTGCTCCCAAACCCTTTACATTGCCTTCTGGAATATTGGTGTCCTTGCCAGTGTATACTACGAAGTCCAACACAATACCAGTTTCACAATCACACAACACATACAGTTTTATACCAAAGCGGTGCCGTTTGGTTTTAATATATTGTTTAAAGGCTAAGCGACCTTTAAAAAGTATCATGCTTTCGTCTATTACAAGGTTTTGAAATGGATAGAACTGTGACCTAAATCTCTCCTTGATTTGCTCAAGAACACTTTTAACCTTGTAGAGGCGATTATTTTGTGCTTCTTGGTTATTTGAAAAATGCAGATTTCTAAGAATTTGAAGATATCTGTCTCTCGACATATGTTTCCCAAAAACTGGAGAATGTAGCAAAGGATCGACGGACCAATATTCCTTCATGCTGAGTTTCTTATTTCTTGTCATAAGCATAGTTAAACCAATAAAAGTGTAAAACTCATGTACATCCAGCTCCTTCCATTTTTTTTCATTCTGCTGCGCAGCATACCGATTAGTTTCTAAAATTATATACTGAGCAATATTTTCCGTAAAAAGATCAAAAAAATAATCAATTTCGGGCGAACATTCCTTCAGGTCATCATTTTTCACTCCACTGTTGTTGTCATCAAAGGAATGTATTTTACCCACAAAGTCGTCTTTTGTCCATGTTATGGTGATATCGCTATGATCTTTTTCATTTTCACCGACATCGTGATTGTCACTTAATTCTCCAGACGTTTCTGGCCTCTCGTCTATAGTTTCATCTACCCCACTTTCTTCGCTCTCCGGATCGCTAGTTTCTTCGCTCGGCAAATAATCACTTCCACTATCAATAAATGGCTCATCTTCATCGCTGTCATCTACATAAAAATTTTCATCTTCGACAATACTATTAATATGTAACACTTCCTGTTTACTTAGACCGCAATAACTATCAGTTTCACACACTCTCAGCCTTTTTGAGGGACCCGCACGTGCTTCCGAAGCCATCTTTAACGATACTGGGCGTGGTAGATTAAAATGAAGCCACAAGTGAAACTTCGACATGCTGGTTCGGCGAGTGTCGTATATAATCGCCAGTGTCAGATATATCAGACGCCCGCCTGTAAGACATGAAAACCTGGTCACGATATATGCGTCAGTCGTCTGTACAGTAAGTAAATTTTTATTTCGTGTCCCATAAAACGGTCGGCAGTCCGTACAGTATGGTTAACATCGTGTCATATATATCAGTCAGCCGTCTGTGAGCCAAATATACGAATGGCAGGTATATCGGTCAGCCGTGATGAAAGGGTTAACAATATCAGCTTATCAATATGATCTGATCTATAAACTGAGTAAGACTATTACCAATGCAGATGCATTGCATGTATTACCAATACCAGTAGGAGAAGAAGAGCCACCACCAGCAGAAGTACTAATGTTAGAAAATGTACCAGAACAAGTGCTCACGGCTAAAGATGTTGCCACTGAGAGTAACAAAGATCCAATATTAGCGAAGGTACTGAGATGGACATGGGTTGGTTGGCCAAAGAACAACCCCGCAGAGGAGTTTAAACCATATTGGACCAGATGCACTCAACTTTCAGCATACCAGAATTGTTTATTATGGGGTAATCGAGTAATTATAACACTTAAGGAGAAAGATCAAGTCCCGAAGATTACATGCAGTACATCCGGGAGTGGTAAAGACGAAAGCCCTAGCCAGAACGTATGTGTGGTAACCAAATTTGGATCAGCAAATAGAGAATTTGGTTGCGAGTTGTACAACATGTCAAATCAATCGCCATGCGCCACCATCGAACCCAACACATCCATGAGAATGGGCTAGAGCACCATGGACAAGATTACATATTGATCATGCTGGACCATTTCAAGGTCAATATTTCTTTATTATGGTCGGCACATTTTCTAATTGGTTAGAAGTGAGGAGAGTACCATCCACCTCTTCGGAAGCTACAATTAAGGTGCTTAGAGAACGCATGGCCTTCCAGAAGTACTAGTGTCAGACAATGCAACATCATTCACTTCTACAGAAATGATAACCTTCCTACAAAGGAATAATATTAGGCATGCATGCATTGCTCCATACCGTCCATCCTCAAATGGACAAGCAGAGAGAATGGTGCAGACAACTAAAGAGAAGGTGCCGGATTTTAGAAAATCGAGAAGTTTCTCGGAAGAAGATCCCTTATCCACAAGAAATTATTCAACAGGACCAGTATGGATACCCGCACAGGTAGAAGAGAAAACAGGTCCATTATCATACACAGTGAGGACATCCCAGGGCGAAACAATGAGGAGACACTCGGATCAATTACGTAACCGAACAGAAACGCGTATATCCAAGCATATAGAGGTGAGAAGCGAACCAGGTGAGAATGTGGAGACACCTTTGGCTAGTGAGATGATTCCTATGGTGGGTACCACAGCCACTAGCCCGAAGATGGATGCTGTGACACCAAGACCAGAAAGAGTCAGGAAGAAACCGGACTTATTACCTACGAGATTATGAGATTTAGGGAAAAGGGTGTTGTGTCCCATAGCCGACCCTGATATTATTGGAAAAATGTCAGCTGACCAACGCTGCCACGCGGGGAATTTTTAATGACAAGAATACCATTAGCAGAATTATTTTAGGTTAGACCAGTTTTTCAAGTTTGTTTTGTATTTGATATTTAATAAATTTCTCAGAAAAAAACCTACGTTAGACAATTTGTGTTATTGCAACATACACAAGAAGTTGTTTCTCTAGTTTTCTATGCCTCCTGTCAATTTCAAAGTGATATCTCGTTTAATTATACATAGGTGCAAAATGACAAAATGTGCCATTATTGTGATAAAAATAAGTTTTCTGAACTGAATAATTATAATTTCTTATAATACTTTCTTATGTAATCATCATTATTGAGTACATGTACAGGATTTGCATCAAGTTGTACAAGTTTATCTATTATCTTGTGGTATTATGATTTGTGTGTATTTTAGAATTTGAAAATAACTGAACAACCTATCATATGTAACGAATGTACAAAAAATTTGCAACTTTCCTTCAATTTTAAATTAAGATATCTGGATATGAACAAAACATTACCATTTGACCAATCAGCTGAAAATGATGATAAAAAACGTACTAGTGTCGACAAAGATAGCAGGTTATGCCAAATTTGTATGAAGAATACCGAGGAAGATTGTTTGGCAGCATTATATGAATTCCAAGATGAATTCACAGAAAATGTATTTATGTCTGACGTACTACAAATACACATACAACCAGAATTGGTGAGTATTTGTAATTTTTTCCCCTAAAATCGTAAAATTTTGACCTCTTCTTGCAAGTTTTACTTATACAGACACCAGCAAATTTATAAATTGGCATTTTTTTTCAAGAAATTTTTTTTCTCCTAAAAAATTTTAAAGTCTAGATAGCCACGAATTTTTTACTACAATTTTTGTTTATATTGCATATTTTTACCAAGTTAATATCAAACTGATGTCAAAGTGTAAATATTTTTAGTTGTTACATTACACTTAAAGTTTGTTTTGTTTATATAAGCTATTGTTTAAATTCGTTTTATTTTGGTCTACTACCCCGATAGCATTTTTACATACTATGTGTGTATTAGGAATGTACAGTTCCTGTACATGTATGTACCAGTGACATCATTGTGTACGTTGTTTTCACATTTTATGTATATACAACTGTTTAACCTCCCTTGATGTATACCATGTATGTACATTAGCATACTCAATGTGCATACATCATACATACCTTAATGTACATTCCTTTAGCAACTTCCTATGTACATACATCAATTGTTAGTACTATGTAATGTATATCTCCTGTATAAACATAACATATACCTCAAGGTGTATTTTCATATACCAGCTATGCACATACATTTCACATTAAAAGTGCACATGGTAGGTACATCCCATATGAATTACAGGTACATATTATTTCTTTAGGGATATATACAGGACGTTTCAGAAATAGCATGCAAAAATAAGAGGCATCCTACGAACTAAAATAACCAACAAAGTTCGTATGAACGTGTGCCCGGAAATACAGTTTTCGAGGTACATAACTAAATTTTTAAAAGTATACATATAGCCTTTACGAACTGCATTTGTACTTCGCTATGTACCTCTAAAACTGTATTTCAGGGCACATGTTCATACATACTTGGTTATTTTGACTCATAGCATGCTTCTTAATGTTGGTATACTATTTCTGAAACGCCCTTTGTATATACCTACAAAATATGTACCTTTATAATTGTGAAGAAGCAAAGGCAAAGCAATAAACTCACAAAAAAAGGGAAGAAAACATATTCAATATGGACTAAAAGTGTGCACATCGGATATAAAAAGTATCAAATAAAAAACGAAAATTTCGTCACAAACAAGATCCACGGAAATTATTTAAGACTCGAAAACAGCAAATAAACTATGACTGTGAAAATGTCAGTTTTTTCAAAATCTTATAGCAATGACATAAACAAGGTCTAAAAAATGTCACGTAAAAATGTTTTTCGGACTGAGATATTTTTGTTTGGCGGCAGGTGCAAACAACTCGGCCGTATCTTTTTTTTATTCACTTATTTAACATCGGCCAAACAAAGGACTGAATGTATTACATCCTCCCCGAGGGTGGTATTTCCCCTATGCAATCCCTATCAATTGCATACCTGCTACGTATACACTGATAATCAAGGTGCTAGAAGATAAGGCGAGATCACTATATTTCACTGTGCCCATCCAAGCACTAACCGTAACTTCCATTGCTTGGTTGTTCATATCAATATAGGGGTATAGTGAAGATGGATCCGTGTTTGCTACCATACCATTTTTATAACCATTATTTTAGAGAATTTGATTCTCTACCATAAAGGTACAAATAGGTTTGTGTAGGAGAACGTGGATGCGTATTTACTATACTCATTTGTTTGTACGACTATTGAGGCAACGCTTATTGTGGTTTGTACTTCGTTGGGTTACCTCCAGGGAAACACAGCAATCTCATCCCGCATTCTAGCAGCTCATATACCTATCAGTGGTATGCAGAAGTTACACAATTTTAGGCAGGGAATGCTTACCACCCTTCAGAAGATGTACAGCAGCTGGTACCTTGTTAATTAAACGTTACGTTAGACAAGGAAAAAAGTCCTACTTTTACTACGAAATGAGATTCGGCAAAATTTAGAAGTTGGGAATAGCTAGTCTCCTGACGTCGGTGATTAACCTGAGTAGTGGAAATAGGCCGACAATAAATGAATAAAAAAAGTTTTTTGCCATATTTCGCTTAGTTTTCAATATATTCAGGAAGAACACAGAAAGTCCCATTATTTTGGTCGTATTATTGTTAATAAATTTTCGACCTGGAAAAAAAGGGCTATACATACCTCATAATAAGTATGGAATTCTAAGACCATTCAATTTTTTATGAATGACTGCGACCTGTGAGGGGTAATGTCTGCAGATACCATTTAAATTCAACTAATATGCCTGAACTATCCAAAATCATATCAAGTCTTTCTGTAAATTTCGTAATACTTCCAAACATATACAAAAATACATTGGTTTTATAAAATTAAACTAAACTATTTAATTTCCAACTGGATTCACCTACAAGTCCTAAAAGTAATAATGTTCGGTTAGAATTGAGAAACTGATTAAGAAAAAATTAGTGAAGGGTAAATTTCCTTCGGTGTTCATTAAATAGGAAAAATACAGTGTAATAACTCTATGGTTATTCCTAGTAAATAATTGATTTAATTACTGCACGGAAAACGGTACAAGAAAATTATATATTATACGACCAAAAGTAAACAAAGATCTAAAAATTGTGAAAGGATCTTACAGCACTTTTGTTAGCTGCTAATAGTAATGCCTAATACCAACATACTTCATGTTCTGCGTTACTCCCTTGTCCTTTTTTTTGTGAGTTTATTACTCTGTGTTTGCTTCTCACAAGCCACAATTTTATTATGCCAGTAGCGTCTCTGTTGTATTTGGGCAACAACATCCCACACTCTCTAAAATGAAAAAGAATAAAATTAAATTGCAAATTAAGTTAATAAATATGCAAACATTTTGAATTTCACTACTATTCTGGTATTTTAAATACTACTAATTCGAGTTTAATAAAGATTTGTTTACAGGTACGTACCTAAACATGAGTTTTTGAAATGCTCAATTCCAACGTGGTTAGAAATTGTCCTATACATCATTTATTTTTTCTTCTTTGTTTTATTTTAAATTTAATCACGTGAAATAGAATTGACAATTATTCTGATTTGTACCACAATTTCAGAAAGCTGTGAAATATCAGGTCACTTCTTTTATGTTTCTATTTGTACAATTGACTATGCAGCAAGTTGAAACCTCCATTTTTTAAATAAGTATCCATATGCTCTAATGTACAAATACTTGGTAATGTTTCCTCAAACAGCCGCTATGCATTTTAGCTTGCCCTACCCTTTGTATGCACCTGGCGGATACCCTTTGTGGACACTTTGAGGGTTTGAGGTAAATTTGTCTAACACTGAATTGTCAAACTAAATATTCAGATCTATTAGTAGATCGTATTGGACCAATTCTTAATGTAAATGTTAGTTGGATTATCAGTTAAATGTGGTGTTAGAACAGAAAGATTTATCACAGTTGACTTAAAGGGCATATACTAATGCTGATTGTTCGATAAACACTTTTTGACATTTGTAAATATGGCTCAGATAATGATAAACTTATTTTCAAGTAATTAATCAATATTTTTTATCGTTCTCTGCTCTTAGCATGGTCTGCATTATTATCAACTATTTTTATTGTACCAGGTATTATCTAACTTAGCTAGAATCTTCATATTTCAGGATTTAACTATACCAGAGCAGGTGGTAATATGTACAAGTTGTCTTGAATCGTTACAAGTACTTCTTAGATTTGCTTCAGACTGCTTGCATGTAGAGAAAGAAATTAGAAAATATGTTGCTGTTGAACTAACCGATCCTAATGGACAGATAGATTTAAATAATGTTCAAATGTTTGCTTTTAAAATGCTACCAAAGGACGAAATTGAGATGAAGCATTGTACTGCAGTTGAACAGGAAATAAAAGAAGAACCAACTGAAGAAATTAATGGAATCCATGAAGAGATTATTCTGAAAGATGAAATTAAAGATTTTATAGAAGTTGATGAATTAAAATACAGTTTTGAAAGGAATGATACTGAAAAGGCAATTGAACAGGACAACAGTGAAAGGTAATTTCATACAATTACATTTTTCTAAAAGAAAATAAATAAAAAAATAATTTATTGCACAGTATTGTAAATTACAATATACAAAAAGAAAACTGATTTAAAAATCTTGCCTTAAAAAACGAGGAAATATGTGTAGTGTAATGTATGTATTGTAAATCAACAAAGAAAAATAATTCTGCACATAAATATAAAAGAATAACTCTGGAAGATTGATAGAAACAAATGGAGTAATAATCAAGTAATCACCACCTGACATAACTCCATTAGATTTCCTCTTATAAAAACATCTAAAAAATTTACTTTACAGTAACCCTATACAACAAAATATGTCAGTGTTGCCACACAATACAGAAATGCCTTGTTGAAAATAACTGGGAAGCATTAATTAAACGATTGAACATGTGTATCCACGAAGGAAGAGACAATTCTGACCATTTGCGTTAAAAATAAATGTGTACATATTTTATTTAAATGTCAAAATAAAGTACTACTCAACCTACTTGACTTTACATTAAATTAGACTTAGGGCTATTAGTTTAAATAATTAAAAAAAAAATACAGGGGTGAATTCAAATTATACTCTGAAACATTTAAAAAGGGAAAATATCAGATAATTTGAAGACTAATGGTTTTACAGAAAAAAAATGTATTATTAAAAAATAATATACCATTTGGTACCCTATCGCAGATGCTATGTTTCAAAGTTGCAGCTATCAACAAATAATTCAGCACTACGTGCCACCTTCGTACAATTCGAAAAATTGCGGCTAAAAGTTACTTATTGTATTTAGTGATGACTTTTTAATTTCCTTGCTAGTTACCAAATATTCAACTGGGACTTTTCTTTCTCTCGAAAATCACTGATTTTAATTGAAATTTTTGTAACAAAAAGTATTTAGAATTGCACATACTTTGTATACTTCCAAAAGGTCCTGTCATCGAAAAATTTCTTCCCGACGCACACACGGGAAAATCTCACATTTAGCTGGATATAAATAAAATTTTGAGTTATTACCAATTGACCGAAAATGTGTTTATAAATCTTCATAGATAGATAAGCATTATATGTGAACAAATAAAATGAATTCGAATGCTACCGAAGTTAGCCTATTACTCATTACAAAAAGCATGCAGTCAGGTATGCGAAATTTTGTAATAAATAATAATATATTTTTTTGTGTTTACAATCTGATATGCGGAGATGTTTACAGATGGTGTGTATAGCCACAGGTAAGGGCATTTATATCAACATAGCAAGGATACACACTTGCTACTTCTTTCAAAGTTTAAAATGAACTGAATGGCAATAATTATTTATGGTTCTAACGAACAGGATAATCCAATATAGATTTTGGAAAATTACCAATACAGGTATAATTATAAAATATAATTAAATGCAAATTCCCTACAATGTAAGAGTACTCTAAAACAGAATCTGAGGAAATAAATATATTACTAGCAAAATTATTCGTAATTATTTCAAACCCTTACTAAAGACTTATCATAGATAAGTACAGAAACATACAGATTCAGCAAATTTAGTTTTGGGTACGTAAACTTGTTTGTGAAGTGGTACTTCGGGGGTCATTCCACTGAAGACACAGTAAATTTATTTACTGTGGCATATCAAGACAGGCCAATCCCCTCAGCTAGCATAATTTCATACATTATTAAAAAATTTGAGAATTTCGGGTGTGTCGTGAATTATTGTAAAAAATGCTGTCAACCCGAACCCCATCATCAACAAATGAGCGAAGAACGTGAAATTCGCGAAACTAATGTCTATGCACTTGTTGAAACTAGTGAACCTTGTTCTAGCAGGCAAATTGCTGATGAAGTTGACATGAAGGAAAGAGCTGTAAGAAATATTTTGAAAAGAAATGGGTACAGTTGTTTTAAAGTTCGAACAACGCGAGAAATATTTCCCGAGGACAATTTCAAATCGTAGAATTTTGTGAAATCATGATAAATAAAGTGAATGAGAATGAAAACTTCTTAAGGAATATATTGTTTACAGATGAATCATCCTTTTCATTACATAGGAAACACAGTCCATCCGTAATATGATATTGGTCTCTGAAAAATAAACATTTGAGTGTTGCTGTGCGAACTCAGTATCCTCAAAAGTTGAACGTTTGGACGGGAATTTTAGACAATCATATTATAGGCCCACTGCTAATCGATGGCAATTTAAATGGCAATAAATATTTAGAGCTTTTACAAAACCAAATAATTCCTGCAGTTCAAAATTTTCTTGTCAACTTTGACGACATTTGGTTTCAACAACACAGCTGTCCAAGTCACAACTGTTATTAATTTTCTGGAAAGAACATTTCCCAATCGTTTAATAGGTACGAGGGGAATGATAAAATGGCCCCCCAGGTCACCTGATCTCGCACCCCATGATTTCTTTCTGTGTGGCTCTTTAAGGGAAACCGCGTACAAATATGCGTTTGAATGAGCCAATAATTTAGTTGAATTACGGGAAAAACTTATCCAACTTTGTACAAGCATTACTCCAAATCAACTCAATGATGTGAGAGGTTCTTGTATAATCGGTTTGGCTATTGTTTGGCACAAGAAGGTGGGATTCAAAATCCTTACTCCATTAATGTATTGTTTGATAATTATTAGTTGATTTTAGTTTCTGAGGGTTATTTAGATTTATTTTAATGTTCTATTTTTGTAATTTAATAAGAATAATTAATTTTTTAATAATTATTAGTTGATTTTAGTTTCCGAGTTATTTAATTTAATTTTAATGTTCTATTTTCATTTCGTTATTATTTTATTCCCATAGTATTTACAGCTAAAAAAGAAACTGCAGAAATGCTTTCAATAGAAGAAATTATTTGTCAAAAATGTGACAAATAACTTCGTATTAGAAATTATTACCTACATCCGCACCCATCCTTAGTTCATGCCGTACTAAATTCAATTCATTGTGTGCCTCCGCTTTCCGATTTATGGAACTAGCGGGGCATGATCAATTACGTCATTATTCCTATACCCTAAACTGCATCTTCCGAATCTGTATATCCATCTAAACAAAATACGTTGCTATGCCACGAACAACATTGCATTATAAGAAAGAAATATGCATATTACATACAGCGTAATTGTCACAATAATGTTATTTTTAATTTTAAATTATCCTGTTCAACAAAACCAAAAAACAACTAAAGACAAAAAACACTTAACAAAAAACTTTAGAAACTTTCACATATACATGAAATCTATTTAGGATTATCCTGTTCATTAGAACCACAGAGTACGTAACTACACAGAGGCGAAAGCAAGCCTTCCCGCGAAAACCTAATTTTCATACGCATGTGCGGATTCCGCCATTTTTTAACTGGAATATTAATCAACCTCACTTTTGTGTTTACGTTTACTATATTGACTCATATATAGGAATTAATTTAATATGAAATTAACATTTACTGCGAAAATGTAAGTAATCTATGCAAACAGCAAAACAAAATTTTTTCGCTTTTACAATTTTAACATTAAATTGCTATTAAAGGTAATTAACTATTATGTATCCATATCAGTTTTTTTGTCATTTTAAATCAATCAACTGATTTCAACACAGATTTTGTAATACAAAAACTATTTCTGCGTTTAATTGTTAATATTAGTTTATCTCAATTCTTGTAGATGAGAGGTATTAGTCGTTGTACTTGTGTACTCTTTTATAATATTTATAATTTTGTACTACCTACCCTAAACTTCTGATTTGTCTTATATTTATATGTATATAGTAACAAGACTTTACAAGACACCAACAACGAACATGAATAATATAGTAATCAGTATATAAGGATATAATGCAGTCTTCTACCTCTGTGTTTATAAATAAAGATTTTCAAGATATTTCGCAATTAAATTAATACATGAATAAGCAAAAATTGTTTTTTCGTAAAATCGTTGCACAATAGTGACATTTCGATCATCATATGGATATCGAGATGGCAGTCTTTTACGCACGTGTGCTTAAAAGTTACATCTGTTATTCAAACAAAACTCTTTTACGCACACAAAACAAATAACCAGTGCATAGCAACGACCTAGTAGCCAACTTGTGTATAGTGATTTATATAAATTTATATGGTGTTCGAATTTTTGTTATTTTACTAAAATAAATAATTATGACGATTTTACGAAAAATCTTGTTTAATATGTATTGCAAAAGAAGTGTTTCAGTCACTTGACATGTCAATCTTCACGTCGCGTGCCTAAAACACCACTATTTCGCAACTTGTATCGAAAAGAGCTATATTTCCACTCATTTTGGAAGGTTGTATGAAAAGATTTTGTTCAAACCATTAATCTCGTAAAAGAATTAAAATATTTTATTTTGATTTTTTCCTCAGCATTGCCCTCAATTCATCAGATCTTCTACAATGAACTCATTTTTCTTAAAATGCTTATTCCTTATCCTTCATAAAAGAGTCAGCTCTATTTTCTCACATAAGTAATATTTGGCTCATGATCAAAACAAATAATATCAAGTGGGGATGCCGAGGGAAGGCATTAATAATAATTACGTTTTTACAGTAATTTTGGGTCTTTCGGAAGTTTGCTAGGACATAAGGATAAATTCGCTTGAAAATAAGCGCTGATTATAAACAATTTAAATTGTAATAGTTTTCTAATTTGATGTTTTGATACACATTGTTTTTCAGTATATACCGAGTAACACATTTCTCTTAGTATAGAAATAACTGGTACGGAAGGTCACAGATATTGAGCCATCAAAAATCAAAGGTGCCGACAAAGCCTTCGTCTCTGTGTAGTTACGTACTCTGTGTTAGAACCACAAATAATTATTGCATTAATAATATTTGCACGATAAATGACTATTCAGTTCATTTTAAACTTTGAAAGTAGCACTGAAGAGTGTAAGATACTGAAACACGTATATGTGAAAGTTTCTAAAGTTTTTTGGTAAGTGTTTTTTGTCTTTAAAGGTTTTTTGGTTTTGTTGAACAGGATAATTTAAAATTAAAAATAACATTATTGTGACAGTGACGCTGTACATAATGTGCTTATTTCTTTCTTATAGTGCAATGTTGTTCATGGCAGATGGCCAGCAAAGTATTTTGTTTAGAAGGATATGTTTCCGTACTTATCTGTGATAAGTTTTTAGTAAGAGTTTCACATAATTATGAGTATTTTTTACTAGTAATATATTTATTTCCTCAGACTCTATGTAAAAGTGACGCTTAGTACCGCTTTCTTTCTTTGATAATATACAAGCATTATTACTCAGTAATGTTTTAGCAACAAATTAGCTATCACTATGAACTTTCTGAAATATAATCTATTGTTTATTGTTTGTGAAGAAGTAAAAGATGTGACATCAGTTCTTTCGTGTCTGAAATAAAACATGAGAAATTAGCTTTTGCCATGCAGAAGAGTTTAATCAAGAGCCAGAAATGGACAGCTGCCGATGAAGTCAAGCGAAGTCCACGGAGTTTGAATAAAATGAAAACAGCAGCGAATTAATCCCAATAATCACTCCTTACAGCCCAGAAGAAGATATTGCCCTTATTATTGTAAATATGTACTTACTTATTCTATTTGATTACCTTTTGGACGATTTTCAAATGTGAGATAAATATAGGTATTATGTAAAACAAATAAACATTTTTTTATGAAAAAAAACTTTAAAAAGCTTCTACTTATTCAGAAATCCAACTTTTCTAACTAATTATGTACAGAAATGGGGCAGAAGCTCAAACAACATGCAATGTAATGATTATTGAAACTTGAGTATTTTTGTCCAACTAATTGTGAGATTTTTCCGTGTGTGCGGCGCCGCGGCGCTGCAGACGCCACTGTCTGGCAACATGTGAGAAACCAAATAGTCACCAAGAATATATAACTGGCTTTAACAGAATTTGAATATTTCTTTTCATTACCACAGAAATCGCTCAGGGGATTTTATGTAAATCACCCTGTATAGAGGCTGTCTCTAAATACTCATACTGTTGAAATATTTTTAGTGATATAATGGACCTCGCACCCAATGCATGGGTAATTTTGTTGTCGATCTAATCATTGCAAATTCAAGGCATAGAATTCTTAGGTCATTCTCAATGAAAGCTTATAGATAAAGTTCCAAAATGTGTTTATTTTAAAAATACAGCAGGTCGAAGCTCCAAAATTCAAAATTTTAAGAACGCGATTTTACGTATATTTTATCAAACCGGACTTATGTATTGATTTATATAAAGCAGTTACATGAATAAAATATTGTGTACTTATGTAAATAAACATATAATTACTTTTGCCCTTATTTATATACCAGTAGAAGACAATAGGCACAAAAGTTATTAGTATGCAAAAGCTTACATTTACTTTTATTATTTAGTTTGCATTAACAATAAAATACTTATTGATATTCAGTGCAATACAGGAAAAAATGTTATTATAATACTCTTATAAAAAGAATTTTAAAAGGATCACATTTTTTAAGCTAAAGAACTTTTGTGGCCTATAATCATTTTAACAGAAGGAAAAAGGTATATTTATTTTCTGACGTCTAAAAAATACACTTTTTTCTTTTGTTTTAATTTTTAGTAATTTTTATAAATATATTATCAGGAAAACGAATCGTATATCTCGTTTGTATTCTGTTTGTCTTGCTATTTTCCATTGGAATAAAAATAGGATTCTTCTTTGCATAAGAATCTTTTATGTTTATATGAATATTAGACTATGTATTTTCTTATTTTATACTGTACATCAATATTATACTCTTAATGCAAATCAAATATTAAAAGTATTTACTGTTTTGATAAAAAACACGTAAAATTGCGTTTTGAATTTTCGATCTGCTGTATTTTTAGAATAAAGATATTTTGGAACTTTATCCATAACAGTTTTCATTGAGAATGACCTAAAGATTCTATGCCTGGAATTTGCAACTATTTCGTCGACAACAAAATTAACCATACATTTGGTGCGGGGTCCTTTATCAGCTTTAGCATGTATGTATACTGTAGATATAGTTCTCGATGTTAAGAAAAATTGAAATTTATTTTCATCTAATAATTTTAATCATGCATACAATATGTGGAAGGGATAACTTGATCATACTATTACAAGAGTTATTAAAATTTAAATATTTAAATATGTTTCAAATATTTTTTCTGTCACTGATAATAAGGTAACTTTCCTATAATTATTTGTTTTGTGTGCTCGCACTTCATTTATAGTAAATATTTTCGTAATTTTCAGATTTGGAAACGATATATCGTCACAAGTGGAAGCCAGCACTAAGTTACAGATATGTCTAAAGCTTAACCTCGAAGAAGATCTATTGAAACCAAACATTAAACAGGAACAAGCTTTTGATGCCTCAAAAATGTACTTGTGTACATCCTGTTCATATCAGACAGAATTTAAACACGACTTCAGTTCTCATTTGCTGACACATATGGATCTCTCAGAAATAGCAATGCACAAATGTGACTCTTGTTCTTTTCGAACTAAATATAAACATGTCCTCACAGAACATTTGTGGAAGCATATGGATCCCTCAGAAGTAACAAATTACAAATGCAATTCTTGTTCTTATCAGACTAAATATAAACGTCACCTCAGAAGACATTTGCGATCGCATATAGACCCCTCAAAAGTAACAATACACAAATGTGACTCTTGTTCTTATCAAACTAAATATAAACGTGTCCTCAGAAGACATTTGCTGGTGCATATGGATACCTCAAAAGTATCAATGCACAAATGTGACTCTTGTTCTTATCAAACTAAATACAAACGTGTCCTCAGAGAACATTTGCGGAAGCATAACTACCCCTCAGAAGTAACAAGGTACAAATGTGATTCTTGTTCTTACCAAACTAAATATAAACGTGTCCTTGATAGACACTTGCAGACGCATATGGATCCCTCAGAAGTAACAGTGCACAAATGTGACTCTTGTTCTTATCAGACTAAAGATAAACATGCCCTCAGAACACATTTTTTGATGCATGAGGTCCCTTCAAAAGTAACAAAACACAAATGTGGCTATTGTTGTTATCAAACTAAAGATATGTCTAAGCTCAAAACACATTTGCTAACGCATATGGCAGACTCTGTATAATGGTAACCTCCAAACACATTTGCAGGAGCCTGTGGATCCCATAGAAGTAACTGTTCAAATGTGACTCTTGTCCGTTTCAGACTGTGTATAAAAGTAACCTCCAAATACATTTGCAGAAGCATATGGATTCTTCGGAAATAAGAATGTACAAATGTGAATCTTGTTCTTTTGAGAATAGATAGTGGGGGATCTACGGTCTCGAAATCGACAAGGGGTGTCGACTAAAGGGTATACAAAAATGAAAACTAGATTCCATGTAAAGTTTCCTGCCAGATTCGAGGTTTGAGTTCGCCAATTCATTTGGAATTGCGAAATTGTAGAAAAGGGCATTTATTCGCAAAATCCGCAAAGAATACGAAAATATGTTTTATTATTTCTCGATCAATTCACGCTTGCTATTGGAGGTATTGAACTTAAAATTGAACCAAACATTCCTTCAACCTTTGTCTTACTATAGCAAAACTAAAAGTTTTTTTCATATGATATATTTTTTATAAAAAATATAAGAAACCATACATGTTGACCAATAATTGTAAAATGCATCATAAAATATAACATGGGACAAACTTTTTTATTATTAAATTTGGATGGGTGGTGAACCGAAGTAGTGTGGTGTTTAAAGTTCAAAGAAACTTTTTTATTTGAAATGTGTGATTGTTAGTTTTTCCACACTAGAGCTAGTAACAGAGCACACACTGTAACACTGGTATAGCAGTGTATCTTGCTGGCTAGAGCAGGCAATGAACAAATGTTTTCTTCAGTTTCTATTATATTTATCTTGGAAAGTCACTTTATACAGTGTTTTATAGCCAATATTTAGAATCGCTTGAATCATAGAAGTTGAGCATAAGTTTTTGAAATAATTAATCTTGTATTATTTATTATTTGATTCGAATAAATACTTCAAATATAGATTATAAGGCTATATCTTATGTGTCAAAAAGATAGTCCCGAAATATATAAAATGTAACAAGTGAGGCTTTTGATTCATTAAAAGAGGTGGTAAATACAAAAGTGCATTTGTATTCCATAACACTGAGCACCGAACTACAAAACAAGCACTATTTTTAAATAAAAATCCCGTGTTTCATGCACAATCTAGGAGTTCCTACACGCGAGAATTTTTGGAAAAAAAAAAAGAAAAAGAGAGCTGTCTCCAAATAACACTGAACTACTTTATTTAAGAACAAAAGCAAAACATATTTACATTATTAATGTAAAGGTGTGCTTTCTCTACAATTTTTATACAAGTTGTGTAACAATCTGATGGACTGTGCTGAGCTGAATGCTCAACTTAACCTACTGGTTCCCAGATTTAATACTAGGTCCACCTGACTATTTTACCTTACTAGGGCTAATACAAATCTGGGCTTTAGGTCCCCCCTCTATCACATGTGCTCACTTTATAATCACCTATCAATCCATTTAGACATTTACCACAATGATCATCGTCAATATTCTAATAAAATCAAAGAATTGCTTTTATCTCATCAATAACGAGCCTCTCATAATCAAGAATTATGGTTAGTAATGCGTGCCGTATGCATCCAGATGACGGTTGGGCTATTAATAATCTTTTATTTTTAATTTTTAAACTGATTGTAACATTCAATTATTATGTTCTTATTTGTACTGTTCTCCTTAATTGTCTTGTAAATGGGATTTTCCTGTTAGTCAATAAAGCTTATTATTATTATTATTATTATAAAGACAGGAATTTAAGGGGAAATAGGAAACTCGTCCCAGTTCTCACTTTTAATAGACAAATACAAGTTTTAAAAAGGACTAAAAATAAAATTAAAGAAATTTTTTTCAAAAAATCTCTATAAGAGTTTATGGGGTTATATGGGGGTGTAGAGAAAAATTGAAGAGGTAGAAATTTTTTTTTTTGACAAATTTGGTTTCAGCGCACCAAAATACTTAGGAAATGATGGGTTTGATTGCAAAGACAGGACAATTTTTTTTCTAGACCTGTGTTACTTTTAGGAATTATGATTTTTTATTTCTGATACAATATTGAAACATTTTCCTTTCAGTTTTGCTACTTTAAAAAAATCGCGTATTCATTCTTGTAGTTCTTTAATTCTTGGGTTTGTGTACAAATATATCGAATCTAAATGAAATATTTGAATTTATTACTTTTAATGTATGTTCCATACTTAATAATTGAAGTGAAACAAAATAATGTGTTCCTTTTCGATGAATTAATTCTTTACAAGCAACAGTAATTTTGTACCCAATGCAGTGTAATCACTCTCGACCAGACATAGTTATAATAGTTAGGTCACTAATATCAAGTGAAACTCCGTGTTGGGTGCGCCGAATTTTAACAATTTATTTGCAACTTAACCAAACTGCAACAAAAAGAAATATAGTTTCCAAAAACTTCCTTGACCTTTAAACTTCACTTTTTGTTATACTATCTTTCTATCTAATAATAAAAAAGTTTCTCGCTTACTATATTTTACAATGCGTTTTCGTACTTTTGCATAATGTGTTATAGTTTATATATTTTTTATAAAAAACATATCATGGTAAAGCAATTTTGCTTAATGCTTCAGTCAAGAACAATATCAGAGGAATATGTTTATAAAATTTGAGATCAATATATCTCACAAGGCTCGAGATACTGAGTAAGAAATAAGAAAATAGACATTTTCATGCTTTCCCGAGTTTTAATAATAATAATAATAATATTTATTGTATTAATAAAAGAAATAGAAACAGAAAAGTATCAGGTACATATTAATGATTCACACCTAACCCTAAGAATTTTACAGTAAAAACATATGCAATACAGCCAAACTGGTCACAATTAAAATAAATAAATACAATATAAAATACGTAACATTTTAAAAAAAGTCAATATTGGTTAATGTACTATCAAGGATATATCGTTTCAGTTTGGACTTAACAGTGGATACTGAGAGATACTGGAAATCCGTTGATAGTTTATTCTCAATGTAGGATGAAAGATAAGAAAAACTTCTCAAGGCCAAGATATCCATTGTCATTTTTTCTGGAAAATGGCCCTATTTCCGGTTCGCCATTTTGAATATCCCAAATTGGACTTTAGATTCGTGATCAGTGAGCCCAAAAACAAGCGATTAACCATTTTCATCTAATTCTATGCCATATTGTGTATGATAACAAATTTTTCAATTAATTTAACCAAATTGGCCACTAATATTGGCCAATTATTGGACAAGAAATGAAACCAAACATTTCCGCCAAAAAATAAAAGGTGTTGTTTTTTCTAAATGCCTTTCTGAACTCTTTGCAACGAAAATGTCAAAAAGTCAATTGACTGTGTACCTTTTTTTTAGAAGCAAAATACCAAAATGATTCGACTAAAGGAAGAAAATGGCTCTTTTTTTAATCGCTAGATCTTATGACCTAATATTAAGCAGAGGAGCGAATCTAGCTCATCTGTTAAATTTTTTGTTTAAATAAAAGTTGTAGGCAATGAAATTATCTATATGCAAAATAATTAAATCTAACTTTGAAGAAACTAAGGACATCAACTTATTACTCATCAAATCCCAACATTATTTTCGAAAAACTTTGATAAAGTTAATTACAAATTACTTTACTACTAGACTTAAGATCACTTTCTTTGACACAAGAGCTCTCAAGGCTGACACTACATATATAAATATGATTGTTGGCGATACCTCTCCTGAGATTCTCACTTGCACATACCAATATGGCATATACTTCTGCTTTGAATACACTAGGATACCTTCCAAGTGGCACCGATATATGAGCCCTTGGTTTGTCCCAGTCCTCTCGACCGGGAAACACCGCTGAGTACGGAATAGTGAAATTGTAGACAGTGAGACACCGGTCATCTTCCGCTTGGGTGATAACCCGTCCCTTACCGGCAGATCCAGGATCTTTATGTGCCCCATCTCCGGCCAGTTCCACTCATTCCATTTTAGAACAGCCAATTTGCTGCTTTATTAGCTTCCAGTTCCACCTCGCTATGCAAGGGAGTGATAATGTTTTATATAACAAATGTAGCTAGTAAAAATACCTACAAAACCCATTAAGAAATTTTCAAATCGGTTCATTTGTTTATCTGCAAAATCAAGAAAACTGTCAAAATGGCCTGTTATTTCAACTGTTATTAAATGATAAATTAACCCACATAGCACGCGATATGAAATGAACATTCAAAACTCATTGTCTACATTCAAACAATATTCAGAACTTCTTTTACATATAGCCGTAATATACATTTTGCGACGTACTTATATCAATATAGGAACGATATTGCCAGTACGTTGTACGATATTCCTATATATACCTATAATATACATGAAATAATGTTGATTCTGCGGTATACAGAGAATATTGTACGAATCTTCTCAAAAATTTACTGATGTGTCAAATATTATATAGATATACAATAGGCAATATTTATGTTACGTACTTAATTCAATCTCTTTACAATTTACAAATGGAATATTGTTACAACATGATATTTTCGTATACTGTAGACATATACAAAAAGCTATATTAATTTTGAAATCTTTAATAAATATCACATAAACATTTAATGGATAATATATGTGTATCATCATATACAGGGTGCGCCAAAGTTCTGATTTTGGTCGATTACGGCTGTATTTGAAATGGTGGAAATATATTGTCTATAGATTATTTTCTTGATTTTCAATTCTGAATAACCAGAAAATATGTACAATTATACAGGGTACTCCGTTTTCGTTGTCCGAGCAACAACTTCGTTATTTTAAATGGAACACCCTATATTTTTTTCCTTTATCGAGTTACCCATCTAATTATATTCATAATTCTATTAAGGTGGTAGGTACTTAAAATGAACCGTTTACGATATAAAAAAGATTTTTTGACAAAAAGTGAGGTTTGCGGATAAGTTTTTGAGTACCTCTGATTTCATAGACAAGAGAGTTTTCAAAATTCTGCTTATACTGTTATGTTGAGCATATTAAGGGCTAGTAGGGCAGAAACATTATTAATATTAATCTTATACAGAGTGCTGAAAAAATTGAGTTTAATGTTTCGCTAATAAAAAAGGCCGTAATTCAATTTTTTCAAATGGGACGTACTATTTTCAGTTCTGTCATCTAATGAAGTGTTAAATTATCTTTCCATTGATATATCATAGTAGGTATTTATCTTTAGGAGTTGCATAGATATTAAAGTTAATTGTCTGGATCAGTCATTTTTCTTGCTGGAACTTCATGAGGTTTGTACTGCACTTCACCAGTTTCGATAAATCTGTCTCTAAGATTACTAAATGCAGGTTCTAAAGGGTGTCTCCTTTCAGGATATCTGGTTTTATAGACTCGGGATGCTAAGAGGCTGTTCCTTGAGCACTCCCCCAGAATAAAAATCATGTCAACCATTTCTTCCCGCGAATAATTCATATTTAATATAATTATATGCAAATGCAACTTGGAAATGGAACTGTAAAAGCTACTAGTATTTTATTAAAGACAATCAAAACAAAAGCACTTACCGATATAGCAGTAACACAAAACTTTAGAACATCCACAGACACGTGTTTTGACATCTATGTCTCTTCGGTGCGGCTTTTTCTAAAGTTCACAATCAACTGAAATATGTAAGCAAATACTCGTGTTATAACTATCAAAGGATTACCAGAACAGGATATTAAAAATTAAAATTAGATTATAGGAAATTCCCCGTAAAGGGATAATTATCAATATAATTATATGCAAATGCAACTTCCTGGAACTGTAAAAGCTACTAGTATTTTATTAATTATTTTTATATTTTATTATCAATATAATTATATGCAAATGCAACTTCCTGGAACTGTAAAAGCTACTAGTATTTTATTAGCTAATAAAATACTAGTAGCTTTTACAGTTCCAGGAAGTTGCATTTGCATATAATTATATTGATAATTATCCCTTTACGGGGAATTTCCTATAATCTAATTTTAATTTTTAATATCCTGTTCTGGTAATCCTTTGATAGTTATAACACGAGTATTTGCTTACATATTTCAGTTGATTGTGAACTTTAGAAAAAGCCGCACCGAAGAGACATAGATGTCAAAACACGTGTCTGTGGATGTTCTAAAGTTTTGTGTTACTGCTATATCGGTAAGTGCTTTTGTTTTGATTGTCTTTAATAAAATACTAGTAGCTTTTACAGTTCCATTTCCAAGTTGCATTTGCATATAATTATATTAAATATGAATTATTCGCGGGAAGAAATGGTTGACATGATTTTTATTCTGGGGGAGTGCTCAAGGAACAGCCTCTTAGCATCCCGAGTCTATAAAACCAGATATCCTGAAATGAGACACCCTTTAGAACCTGCATTTAGTAATCTTAGAGACAGATTTATCGAAACTGGTGAAGTGCAGTACAAACCTCATGAAGTTCCAGCAAGAAAAATGACTGATCCAGACAATTAACCTTAATATCTATGCAACTCCTAAAGATAAATACCTACTATGATATATCAATGGAAAGATAATTTAACACTTCATTAGATGACAGAACTGAAAATAGTACGTCCCATTTGAAAAAATTGAATTACGGCCTTTTTTATTAGCGAAACATTAAACTCAATTTTTTCAGCACTCTGTATAAGATTAATATTAATAATGTTTCTGCCCTACTAGCCCTTAATATGCTCAACATAACAGTATAAGCAGAATTTTGAAAACTCTCTTGTCTATGAAATCAGAGGTACTCAAAAACTTATCCGCAAACCTCACTTTTTGTCAAAAAATCTTTTTTATATCGTAAACAGTTCATTTTAAGTACCTACCACCTTAATAGAATTATGAATATAATTAGATGGGTAACTCGATAAAGGAAAAAAATATAGGGTGTTCCATTTAAAATAACGAAGTTGTTGCTCGGACAACGAAAACGGAGTACCCTGTATAATTGTACATATTTTCTGGTTATTCAGAATTGAAAATCAAGAAAATAATCTATAGACAATATATTTCCACCATTTCAAATACAGCCGTAATCGACCAAAATCAGAACTTTGGCGCACCCTGTATATCCTGATAATGTACCAGTGGAACATTTCTGCAACATGGAATTCATGTTTGTACTTTTAATATTCAAAAAATGACATTAAAAAGTTGAACACATGTACACTACAGCTGTATGCAATAAAACACAAATTAAATTTTAGAACGGGGTGTAAACATTTTGTGCCAATCGTTGGCACACATAAATTATGTATACCCACCGACAAAGCAGTTTTAGCAACAATGCAACCGAAACTTGAAACAATATAGCCCTAGTAATATTGCACAGCAATGTTACATTTTGCAAAGTACCAACAAGATTTATGCGATTTCTGATTGATTTTGACAGCGTAATGCTGCATGCATTTGGGTTATATTACATAAAAATTATGGTAAGTTAAATATTAATTCTACGGCAATATTGTTGAAATATTGCCTTGTGCAGTGTCGGTATAGTATACACCTATCTACCTCATAACAAAAACAAATAGATATTTATCTAGGCTTGATTTAAGTGCATGTATAATCATCCCCTGTGGTGAATGGCATACGTTTTATAAATTATAAATCATTGGTTAAAATTGTAGATACGAAATATTATTTAAATTTTGAATCCAGACTTTGGACTTGTGATCGTATATTAAATAATAATGAATGATAAAAATGATAACTTATTCATCCCTTTTTCAATTTTCCTACTGTATTTAATTAATTAATAACTATCGGCATTTCTTAAGCAGGTAGTTCGGAATTGAGAAATGATTATTTAATTAATTACATTTTATCGTTATATTTAGATTTCCGCTTTCCATGTCGTTACAATCGTCCCCTTGTCGAATTTTTTAAATGCGCGCCGCGTCCTTAGATTAGTGCGCATGCTCCATGTGCCACCACAGGGCACAGGCTCAGACAGGCTGTCGAATGTCGATTTCAATTTGTTTGTGTTTTATTTTCTCGTGATTATTAATTATTAGTTCATGTGTAGGTACATTAATTGCATTGCAGTAAGTATTTTACAATTGTACACAATACAACTACCTACCACATAGTTTTAAGGATGGCCCCCTTTGTTGTCATTTGCTATTTGCAGATATTTTATATTCAGATACTAAAGTTTAATGTATCCCTTTGTACTTACCTATATTATAATCCTAGCATACTTTATTAGTTGTTATAATAATGACGGCGTTTGTAGGCACCAATTTTTTGAAAAGAAACGGAGGTAGTCTAATTCGGAATGGTAACACTCTGCGAAAAGGAAGTTTGGTGGCCACCATTCAAACGGAACCAATTTGACAAATCATTGAAAAACAGGAGAAATCCCAGACGAAACTTGGACACTTTACGGGGTGTTTAAATCTTATTTTTAAGAAGGTAGGTTCGATCTATTTCAATATTAAGGTGCTTTTGTTTATTTAAATTGCAACCATTGGTTTTAATTACAACATACAAGTTGTTATATTTATTCGTATTAATTTGCTTTATATCTATTTCAGAGAATTATAAAAAGCTGCAATTAGACAAATGGGAAAGATCAGAAATCACATCAGATGTACAGAGTGAACAGAAACAAATTAAGGGACTATATGTACAAAAAGCATATTAATCCTCCTAAAAGATTATTATTGTCAGATGAACATAGTGATATCGAAGAACGTATTGGAAGCCGTCGACTTCCCAAAGTGAAAGAAATGGTGTCCTTACTAAAAGTTGAAAGAGAATATGTTGTTCTAATAACTCTGGTAGGCATTTAAAATCACAAACACAAACATTCCCGAATTCCAAAAAAATACCTATACCTATGTTTTGTTTTATGGTAATATCAATTTATTTAATTTATTTTTGATTATTTTTATTTTTTTTTCTGTAAGATGTGTTTATATTTATTAACTTCATCAAGGACAGTTTTTAAATGAAATACCTATTCAAATATAATTTATTGTTTTTTCTTTAATAGTTGGACCTAGCTCGTGTATCCCCACCTCCTCTACTCAGGAAAGAAAATACCTTCTCCCAAAAATTGGAAAAGCCAAAAGAAATTATTCAGCCAATAGGAGCAATTACAGGTGATGTGTTAAGAATGCCAAGTGGAGTTTCGCAATTACAAGTATCCATCGGCAACACCTGGACACTGGTTTTGAAAATGTAAGCCCTCCAGTTTTTACTATTTTTTACTTACTGGTAAAATATTTCTTATAGTAAAATATGACAGTTTATAAGTTGCAAACAACATTTTTTTGTTAAAAAAATATCGATCCGTTCATAAGTTGCAAAGCACATTTTTTTGTTTAAAAAATATCGATTTAAATTCTTGGCACAATTGCTATTTATTATTGCAATTCATTTTGTAACAAAAAATAAAAATATATTTAAAGTAACACAGCTGTTTTAATTATAACTCTTCCTATTTTATAATTTAAGATACATAATTGTTACGACGTAGTAAAGTAAAGTAGTTAATAGAATAAAGTCATCTTTTGCTCTGAACAATTTAAAACATGATTTGAATTAGATACAACTTTAAGGTAACGTAATATGATTATCAAACTTTCATAAATAACATGTTAAATATGACTATTAAAGATGAAGTTTTCAGAGTGATAAATGTTTGATGCATTTTAAAATGGTTTCTAACAGACCTTATTATTAACGTAAAAGTATTTTTTTTGCATATTATATTCTTGGGCCTTTGTAAAGTATTGTTATGGCAAATGCAGTTTTATTGGTAGGTTTATTTAGCATTTGTGTGCTCCATTCAACAAAATTTGATCAATACAACACGTTTGAGTTTAACTGAAAAGTAATGGTAAAAACAAATTTTCAATGCAGTGTACATTGTGAGAAGCAAAATATATATATTTAGAAATATCTTTACAATATTTTTTCAGCATACATGCAGATCTACAAGACGTATGTGTACGATATGCTGTGGGATGAGAACAACCATTAGTATACGGGGTGTCCCACTAAAAAGTCTCAGGCCGGATATCTTCTAAACAAATAGAGACGTTTTAATTTTGTAAAAGCCAGTTTGTAGCACATAAATAGTGCTTCAGTTTTGAATATAAATGAATGGTCTTCGAATATATCAATATGTAGATGGCGCTGGGCTCCAAATAAATCTGATTACCTTGGGAGAAACTTTAAAATCTAGTTTCTGTGGAAGGGAAATACTTTTCTAAGTCGATTTTGTTCTTAAGAAAAAGGGCAAATCTAGCCGTTTTTGAGATGTGTCCAAATATTGCCATTTGTTCCTATTGAATAGTTGTACTCTCTGAAAGATTTATTTAGTCTTTAAGGGGGACAATCTGTATATCATAAACTTTGAAATTTTGATTTGATTTGATTTTCTTTTAAAATCACTTAAATAGTGAAATGTTTCGGAAATAATTATTTAACTTGAGCAAATGGCAACGTTTGGATACAAATATCTCAAAAACAGTTGGATTTGCGATTTTTTTTAACAAAATTTACTTAGAAATGCATTTCCTTTTACACAAACCACATTTCAAAGTTCCTCCCGTCGAAATATTTCTTGCTCAGTGTCATATATATATTAAAAAATGATTTATATTTAATACTGAAGCACTCTTTATGTACTACAAACTGACTTTTACAGAATTAAAATATCTCTATTCATTTAGAAGATATCCAGTTTTTATTGGGACACCCTGTATAATCTATTTTGAATAAGTATTAAACATTTATTCAATATACTAATGATGCTTTGGAATATTGAAAGTATACATGGATAATATTGCCTATATGTAGGGAACACATTTGTGTATATTATAACTATATTGTAAAATAAATGTTTATTTCAGAATATGTTTACAATGTGTCACCAACATGTGTGTGTATATTGTAGAAATATGTATAGTATGTGAAAACCTGTGACAAAACAACCAGTATACAACTTATTTTGAATCAGTATTAAATATTTATTCAATATACCATTGTTGTTTTGCAATATACATTGTATATTGAAAGTATACATGGATAATGTTGCCTGTATGTACGGAAAAGATTTGTGTATATTGTAACTATATTGTAGAATGAATGTACATTTCAGAATATGTTTACAACGTGTCAGCAACATACATATGAATATTGCAGGAGTATGTATGAAATGTGAAAACCTGTGACAATAAAACAACCAGTATACAACTTATTTTGAATTAGTTTAAAATATTTATGCAATATACTAATTTTATTTTGGAATATGTATAGTATATCGTAGGAATATGAAAATGCTAATTTTGGGAAGCCTTGTGACTTTGAAATTATCGGAAGTTGTACGTATCAATGTATAAGTACTTAAGAAACTCTGAAAATTTCAAATGGATATCTTTTAAGGTTTTTGCAAAAAGTAATTTGTTTATTAAAAATGTGCTTTCGTAAAATTGTCCAAATTTTTTTTTTTGGCACCCTAGACTAATGACCAAAAATGGATTCTCTTCTCTACAAGTTGTACCATCAAGTACATTTTAAAATTAATTGATTTTCGCAGATTTACTTGTTTAAAATCGGGTTAAAAAAACACGTACATTTTCACGTTATAAACAAATAGACTAACTCGATTATTTTTAATCGTACTTCATTGGGACTAGGACCATTTGAAAGCTATGATTTTTCTGCGAATTATAAAAGAAAAAAGAATGTTTAAGCTGCTTGTGAGCTGAAATAATTTTTTCTTTTTCTTTTACTCATAGCTGATTCAATTATTGACATTTGTATTTAAAATTAACACATTCAGTAGATCAAGACCTACTCTGCATTGTGTGACAATTTCAAATGAATATATGATGCAGTTTAATTATATGACAATATTTATATATTTTTAATGAAAAAAAAAAAAAAAAAGTCGTGTTGGGTAGGAATCGATCCCCCGACCCTCGGATTTATGTCATCATCATAACTATTTAGTTCTTTTAATATAGGAAATTGCCTTCCCGGATCGAGACTCGGAGCCAACCGTACAACCGCGTCCGAGCGCTCTAACATGTTGAGCTAAATTACCGATGCGACAAAAATTTACATTAGTGTAATAGATTTATTCCAAATGTATAAAAATTGACTCATGTAAAAGAGGCCAAAAATATTGAATATTACGAAAGCACCCTGGTGTCAACATTACTTTTGTTTTTTTAAAGTCAATATATTGACATTTTTCTCAATATATTGACATTTTTCTCAATATATTGGTATTTTTCTCAATATATTGACATGACAATGTTTCTCAATATATTGGCATTTTTCTCAATATATTGACATTTTTTCCAATATATTGACATTTATCTCAATATATTGACATTTTTCTCAATATATTGACATTTATCTCAATATATTGACATTTTTCTCAATATATTGAGAATCGTTAGATTTTATTTTTTAAAGCATGAGACAAATTAAATGTCATTCATCTCGCAATTAGACAAGGCTGTCACTCGTTAAAAATACAAACTAACATTATTATATTATGCGCAAATATTTCTTTATTAACAAAAAACTGTATCCTATAGAATGTGCAACAATTATTTAAAAAGTGCAATAATTCGACGAAGAGTATAATGATTGGTTTGGTATAAAATTCAACCAATTAGTAAAATACATAAGTAAATAAGTAATTAAATTAATAAATGCACATTGATAAGAAATAACGTTTTATAAAATTTCTATTCAATTACGAAATATAGAAATTAAGTTTAAAAATGAATTTTGTTTGCTTGTAATTGTAATTTTAACTGAATCATCATGACCGTAGGGGGTTATGTGGATACTGGTTTGCTCTGCATAGCCGTAGGGGACTATGTGGAAACTAGTTTTAGAATGAGAATTATCAAATAAGAAAGACAAATTCATTTTAGGATTTTAATTGCTAGCATAACCAGAATTCAGGTTATCGAAAAAATGCAAAGGTTGCAAATCAATAATTTTAAATAGTTTTTCCTTTAGTTCTCGTAGATAATTTTTTCTGCTGTTTGCAAAATCCTATAAAGAATATGCTTAATTACAATCACAATCGTACTGTTGGCAACTTTATTGCTATTAGGTTAATATATGATATATGAATAGGGACTATTGCCGGCTTTGCAATGTAACAATATTATATAAGTATATAAATTTAAAGTAAATAATTAATAACTTTTTATTTATTGACCGATTTTGTTGAAAACAACAGGGGCTTCTTTATCTAGCTAAAGCTAACTTACTGTCCAAAATTCACTACAAACCGACTTTTCGTTCTTAAGCTATCATATCACTAACATTTTGAAAATTGTTTAGAATTCGATCACCAACACAGTGACATGATTTTTCCCCAGACGGACAAGCAGACAGATAAACAGGCAGGCAGGCAGACTGACGGACGGACGGACAGACATACAGACGGGCGAACCAACATTTTGAAAGTTGTTTAGAATTCGATTACCAACACAGTGACATGATTTTTTTCCCCTACGAATGAAATATACTCTTTGTTTTGTTTTTGCGAAGAGTATAATAATATACCAGTCGAGACATGGCATTTAATTTGTCTCATGCTTTAAAAAATAAAATCTAGCGATTCTCAATATATTGAGAAAAATGTCAATATATTGAGATAAATGTCAATATATTGAGAAAAATGTCATTATATTGAGAAAAATGTCAATATATTGAGAAAAAATTCAATATATTGAAAAAATGTCAATATATTGAGAAAAAAGTCAATATATTGAGAAAAAAGTCAATATATTGAGAAAAATATCAATATATTGAGAAAAATGTCAATATATTGACTTTTAAAAAATAAAAGTAATGTTGACACCAGGGTGCTTTCGTAGAATATCATGCTTTGGCAACACTTTTTATTTAGTGCCACATTGTTTAAATAATTCGCAAAGTTGAGAAAATCAGTTTTTCGTAAATACCAAAAAAACTAAGAATTTTAGAAAAAAATTATCTCAGTTCCCACGTGACTTGGAGCATTTATTGTTCTTTTTAAATTCGCTGAAAAATCATAGCTTTAAAATGATCCTAGCCCGAACGACGTACCCTTAAAAATAAATAAGTTATTCAATTTGTTTATAACTTTAAAACGCACGTGTTTTTCGAACTCGATTTTAAACAAAGAAATTTGCGAAAATCAGTTAAATTTGATATGTACATGATAGTACAACTTGTCAAAATGTGAATCCACTTTGATCCGTAACTCTAAAATGTCTAAAAAAAAAATTACGACAATTTTACGAAAGCAAGTTTTTAATAAACAAATAATTTTTTGCAAAAACCTTAAAATATATCGATTTGAAATTTTTAGCATTTTTAAAGTAAATTGAGACGTACAACTTCCGATAATTTCGATGTCACAAGGCTTAATTTATCATAAGTTATTAATAATTGAAGTAAGAGGCCATTTTGACGTTTTTTTTTATTTTGCAAATAAACAAATTAACCTATTGGAAAATCTATTATTGGGTTTTGTAGGTCTTTTTATTAGCAATATTTGTCATGTAAAACATTCTTTTCTAAAATTCTTAATTTTTTCGGTATTTACGAAAAACTGATTTTCTCAACTTTGCGAATTATTTAAACAATGTGGCACTAAATAAAAAGTGTTGCCAAAGCATGATATTCAATATTCTTGGCCACTTTTACATGAGTCAATTTTTATACGTGAAGTATCTTTCATTTTTCGTTTCGGGGTACATTTGCAATAAATCTATTACACTATAGCTACAAATGGCGATGCCTGTCAAATATTTGTGATTTTTTTATTGTATTTATATTTCTTTTATATATAGAACATATTTTATTTTCTGCCTGGTATTTTCTTGAATAAAAAAAACTTTTATTCATTCCTATTAAATAAATTTCATATACCTACCTACCTATTCTTTTTGCATCAAGACAAAACAATAAAAAAGCTCTTCTTCGTAAAATAATTTCTAAGACTAATTAAACATAATGTTTTTAGTCGATTATAGTATTATAATTAAACAATATATACACATGTAAGTATTTTCCAGGCTATTTTTAAAAGTAAAAGAATGGATAATTTCTTACAAAATCGGATAATTTTCTGCGAGTAGATGGATCTTATCATTCATGAATTAATTTACCCGACTTGCAAACCCCAGCTTAAACTTCGACTCGAAAAGGCGCACGACATCTATGAATTTAAGACCGGAGCTAAGTATTTTCTTTTACTTAACCATTGCTAACGCTTAAATTTTCAAAGAAGAGGAAGAAGATTGGTATATCTTCAACTACAATATTAAATTTGGTTATGTCATGCTCTGTGAGTGATTTACTGATTTGGTGCCTGGTGACACTATGATTAAACATTAAACTTATCTTATTAAGTATGGTGGTTACTGTCAGCACAGGCTGATATAAATAAACTGTAATGAAATTAGTACCCGAAGATTTACCTACCTCCTTTGGTAAACACTTACTGAAATATTTGTTTTGTGATTAACATTCTCTTGTAAATGTTACGCAAGCCATATCATGAGCAACAAAAATGGAAAAATCTGTAGATTTTGCCTTGAATCAATATGTGAAAACAATTTTGACACCATAGAAGATATAACGAAACAAATGTTGGACGTACTATTATTGAATTTGGTAAGACTTGAAAAAATACTTTCACATATTTTAAGAAAAAGCAATTCATCAAGGCTCCTATTGTTAACACAAGATTGTGCTCCATTTTTTCCCAAGCGAACGAATGAATAGTATTACATCTAATCATGACGATATGAGAAAGGTCACTACTTTGTTTTGTATCACTGAATTTATTGTAACATACATGTTACTGCAGTTTCGCTATCTTAACGTACCATTTTCAAACGTTGATTCAAATGAGAAAGAAATGTTTGAATAAGCAATTTCTTCCAGTCCAAGAAGGGAGGAATGTGATTATTTTCATTTTGTAATAGATAGATAGATAGATAGATAATTTATTAACCACAAGATGATACAATTATTGTACATATGGCAAGTTGATTCAGTATTACATTTAAATATAAATAAATAAAATACAAGTCAATAAATAAACAAATACAATCTACATATAATATATATAAAATACTTATGGTAAAGTAAGTAAATAATCACTATCACACACAAATACATTAAAGATTTAATAAACATTTATATTGTTAAATGGAATGAAGAAGAAAAAAAACAATAATAATAATAATATCTTCAAACAAAGTAGAACTGTATTAATTTCTGTACAGAAACTCCTGTAAATTATAGTATCCATTTTCAAGCAGAAAATTCTTTGTTTCCTTCATTAATTTATGACAATTTTTTATACTGCGAATTTCATTTGGTAAAGCGTTGTAACAAATTATACAATTGTAATAAAAACAATGTTTAATATTACTAGTTTTGTGATTGGGAATAGAAATAAGATCACCATGTCTAGTGTTGTAGTTATGACTTGAAGATAACATTGTGCACTTGTCTTTAAGTTTTGTGAAAAGCGTGATGCATTTTTAATAAATCATAATAGATCACTCACTTATTTTTACTGAAGCCATTCATCAAAAGACATTCATTTGATCATTGTACCTAATATACTTCATGCATATAGATATATCACTAGCTCAGTATTCCATACAAACACGATAATTAATCGTTAATAATACAGCAAGTTTGAGATTTGGCACACTTGCTAATAAATATACTTACAATACATGTGTCTTAAATAAAGAAGAAGAAGAAATATCTATATTTAGGCAAGTAACCTATTACAAAAAAAGAAAAATATATATACAAACACACGTATACAACCATACACCGAATAGGTATGTAGGTAAATACACACACAAATTATTCGCTAGTTTAATCTAATCTATAAATATAAGAGTAATTAGTATAGTTAATACAAAAGAGTGATATCTTCAAATTTATCTAATTAAAGACTTATGTTTGAAAGAGTAATTAACTATATATATAAAAAAAAATAAAAAAATGTAACTAGAAATAAAACACCCTTACAATATTTTAATATGGTTAATTGGGTAGCTCTTAAAATTTGCCAACGTTGTTGCATCTTTTACTTTTTGAGGTAATAAATTATATTGCTTTAGTCCTTTAAAAAATAAGGAATTCATGGCTTTTATGAATTAGTTCGTTCAATATGAAAGTTGTTTCGATACCTAGTGTTATATATACTCATGAATTTTGTGATTAAAAGTGATGAATGATCTGAGATAGGAGGGCAATAGACCTTTTAATATTTTGTATATAAATATCATACTGAAATAATATAATCTGTTAGATACTGATTGCCAGTTTAATACTTCGAGCATTAAGCTTATTGGAGTGTATCTATTACATGATTCTCATAGCACAGTTTTGGAGTTTCTGCAATGCTGATTGGTTGTTCTTATCCAGTAAAAATAATAATGACGAACAATACTTAAAATGTGGTTGATTGATCGTATTATAAACCAATAGTCTACTAGCCATTGATAGATTAGCATATACCCTATAAAAGAAAAATAGTTTATTTCTTATTTTTTTTTGAATATATTGATAATGACTTTTAAGTGAAAGGGTGTTGTCAAGAATAAATCCTAGGTATTTAAACTCTGAGACAATTTCAATTGGAGTATTATTTATTTGTAAATTAACGTTATTAATATTTAAATTTGCATGTTTATATGGTGTTGGTTATTATCATAGCCTTGGTCTTATTTGTATTAAGAATTAATTTGTTAATATCAAAGTATTTTTTTATAATATCTAGCTCGATATTCATTTTCTGTATGGCCGACTCTAAATTTTCATCTGATATTACAACTAATGTATCATCATCAAATAGATTTAAAAATGTACAATTAATTTATGAGTTTATAATAATAATAATAATAATAGTAACGATTTATTCATCACATAAAATTTCACACGATGATGTAGTATAAAATTTATCTGACGAGTCCAAAATTTAGAAACAAACATAGTATAGAAATAAAAAATATGAATAAGTAATTGTATATAATAAGTCATTGAATAAAATAGATAATTGTATAAGACAATAAGACGACAATTATGAACACATATAACGAACAAAAAATGTTGAATATCATTGCATTTCCAAATATTCGGTAAGAGAGTAGAATGCCATATTTAACAAATAGTTGTGTAATGTTGATTTAAATTTATTAAATTTTCTAATTACTCCAAACAGAGATATGAACTTATTATAGCAGATAATACCTTGGTATATGTGAGAATGTTGTCCAACAGAAAGTCTCGAAAATGGTATATATAGATTATTTTTATTGCGTGTGTCATGGGTATGTACTGACTTATTTCTAATTAATAAATGTTCATGCTTCTTTGTATTTAAGATCAACAAATAAATGTACAGGGATGGAAGAGTGAGAATTCTGAAATTTTTAAATATTTCTTTCCAATGTGTTTGAGGATGTACTCCGACCATACAGCGTATAATTTTTTTTTGCATTATAAATACCTTCTCAAAATGGGCTGAGGAGCCCCAGAATATAAGTCCATATGACAAAATTGATTGTACAAGGCCAAAATATGCCAATCTTAATATATCTGCCGTAACAGTATTACGTAGCTGCCTTATCAAAAAGCAGGTTGAACCTAATTTATAAATTGTAGAATTAATGTGTTTTTCCCAGATCATTTTTTGATCTAAGGTCACTGCTAAGAACTTTGTGAAATCTACATGCTCAATAGATTGATGATTCATTTTTATAAGAGCACTACAGTCTTGGTTTACGGTTTTTGGTAAAAATGACATATATATGGTTTTACTTATATTAACTAACAAACCATGGCTTTCACAAAATTTATGAAATTCATCGGCACAGTTATTGGCCTTTTCAACAGCTAAATCGATAGTTTCATCTGTTATATAAAAGTTACTGTCATCTGCATATAGTACTTTCAAATTAGGACTGATGCAGGATTGAGATATATTCATAAATATTATAAAAAATAGAGGACCCAAGATCGAACCTTGTGGTACTCCCACCCTTACATCCTTTGGATCAGATTTAACATTATCAATAACTACAATCTGCTTTCTCTCACTTAAATAATTGGACACCCATTCATTGGCGACACCACGCACCCCAATTCTGGCCAATTTTTCTAAAAGCAGTTTATGATCAACTGTATCAAATGCACGGGTCGAAAAATAGCATTATTGGGTAAGTTTTATTATTTAGTGATTCATAAATAAAGTTGCAGACCTCCGAGATGGCAGTGTATGTTGATTTATTTTTCCTGAAACCATTTTGAAATGAAGCTAATAGGTTATTTTATATTTTATAGGTTTTATATCATGAATGTAAATATTGAAAAGCAATGGCCCCAACACACTATCTTGCGGCACTCCATACTGTGGTTTTAAACTATCTGAGAATGTGTTATTTATTTTACATATTTGTGTTCTCTCACTTAAATAATTTCTAAACCACATAAGAGCATTGCCGGTTACCCCATATTTCATTAATTTTTTTAAAAGAATTGATCTATCAATGGTTTCAAAATCTCTTTTCAAGTCAATAAAGACTGCAACAATATATTTTCCATTATCCAGATCTTTTACCCAGTTTGTAACCGTTATCTGTAAACTAGATTCACAAGAGTGATTAACTCTGAAACCAGACTGATATTGCATGAGAATATTGTTGTCATTAAAATATTTAACTAATTGGTTATATGCAGCCATTTCTATTATTTTCTCTATTGGTGGTAGAGTTTATGGGTCTAAAATCGCTAGCCAGATTGCTCTTAGCTACTTTTGGTATTGGAATTACAGTTCTCAATTTTAACTGTTCTGGAAATTGTCCCGTGACGAGGGATGTATTTATAATATGTAGTAATATATGCCCCACTGAGTTTATAGTGCTTTTAATGAGTTTTGTATTTAATAACAAACTGGTGTCTAAATTATGTCTTAATTCTTTAACTATTTTACTAACATCTTGTATAGTGATTGGTTAAAAATTCATTTAAACTTGACCTACCCTGAATATATATGTTTGAGTTTTCTATGTTATCAACAGTGTTGACAATTTCATGTATGCTATTAATAAAATAGTCATTAAAATTGTTCGCCAATTCTGTTGGCTCAGAAACTAAAATTTTAGTGTTGTTAATATCGAACGATATTGTTTTAATATTAAAGTTATGATCTTCCCCTTTTATTAATTGTTTTAAAGTTTTCCACATTAATTTGGGATTTCCCCTGTTAATATCAATTTTCTCTTCATAATATTTTTTCTTTTTAAATTTTAACAAATGTGTTATTTATTTTACATAGTCATTTCGATACTTTTTGTAATCAGTCCAGATTATGTTATTTTCGTTTCTAACATTACTGCTATTTTTTAAATTGTTTATATGCTTGATTTCATTTTATTTTTTAATTCAAGGTCAAACCAAGGAAGATTCTGCTTACTATTCTTTATAACTATTAAGGGCGAAATTCTATCTACGATATTCATCACCTTCACCGTGAATTCATCAAGTATTTTATTAATATCTGTGTAATACAATAGGGATCAATCAGTTCCATATTAATTTCGTGAATATTTTTATCATTTAAAAGTCTGCGAGTTGTATTAATCTGCCTATTGTTTTTTCTTTTCTTGTTAAAGACTGTACATGTGCCCTCGTCCAACCACTTCTTATTATTTATAACTTATGCTTAAAAATAGCCATATCTCCCGATTGTTGGAAATTAACTAGATTATGTCCTATTTTCAAGTCTGGGAATACATCTGAAATAAGTAATTATAGAGCTATGGCAACTTTGCCAAAGTCTTCGAGATGTTATTGTATGCTTGCAGCTATCCCTGTATAAAATCTTTAATTTCATCCTCCCAGCATGGTTTCATGGAAATGCGGTCAACTGCAGCTAACTCATGTTTGATAACTCAGTTTATATCGAGAGTACTAGATTCGCAAGGTCAGGTAGATGTGATATATACTAATTTCTCGAAGGCGTTCGATCGGATTGATGATGAACTTCTATTAGGTAAGCTAAATATCAATATAATTATATGCAAATGCAACTTCCTGGAACTGTAAAAGCTCTATAACAATAGAAACAAATGAAAATATATTACCAGAAAATACTAGTAATTATTCAAACTTTTACAAAATACTTATCACAAATAAGTTTAAAACATATATCTTTCTTATATCAATTATAACAAAGAATATGCCCATTATGAACAGTACAACTGTTATCATAATGTTATTTTTAATTTAAATTATCCTGCTCAATGAAACCCAAAGATAATCAAAACAAAAGCACTTACCGATATAGCAGTAACACAAAACTTTAGAACATCCACAGACACGTGTTTCGGCATCTATGCCTCTTCGGTGCGGCTTTTTCTAAAGTTCACAATCAACTGAAATATGTAAGCAAATACTCGTGTTATAACTATCAAAGGATTACCAGAACAGGATATTAAAAATTAAAATAAGATTATAGGAAATTCCCCGTAAAGGGATAATTATCAATATAATTATATGCAAATGCAACTTCCTGGAACTGTAAAAGCTCTATAACAATAGAAACAAATGAAAATATATTACCAGAAAATACTAGTAATTATTCAAACTTTTACAAAATACTTATCACAAATAAGTTTAAAACATATATCTTTCTTATATCAATTATAACAAAGAATATGCCCATTATGAACAGTACAACTGTTATCATAATGTTATTTTTAATTTAAATTATCCTGCTCAATGAAACCCAAAGATAATCAAAACAAAAGCACTTACCGATATAGCAGTAACACAAAACTTTAGAACATCCACAGACACGTGTTTCGGCATCTATGCCTCTTCGGTGCGGCTTTTTCTAAAGTTCACAATCAACTGAAATATGTAAGCAAATACTCGTGTTATAACTATCAAAGGATTACCAGAACAGGATATTAAAAATTAAAATAAGATTATAGGAAATTCCCCGTAAAGGGATAATTATCAATATAATTATATGCAAATGCAACTTCCTGGAACTGTAAAAGCTCTATAACAATAGAAACAAATGAAAATATATTACCAGAAAATACTAGTAATTATTCAAACTTTTACAAAATACTTATCACAAATAAGTTTAAAACATATATCTTTCTTATATCAATTATAACAAAGAATATGCCCATTATGAACAGTACAACTGTTATCATAATGTTATTTTTAATTTAAATTATCCTGCTCAATGAAACCCAAAGATAATCAAAACAAAAGCACTTACCGATATAGCAGTAACACAAAACTTTAGAACATCCACAGACACGTGTTTCGGCATCTATGCCTCTTCGGTGCGGCTTTTTCTAAAGTTCACAATCAACTGAAATATGTAAGCAAATACTCGTGTTATAACTATCAAAGGATTACCAGAACAGGATATTAAAAATTAAAATAAGATTATAGGAAATTCCCCGTAAAGGGATAATTATCAATATAATTATATGCAAATGCAACTTCCTGGAACTGTAAAAGCTCTATAACAATAGAAACAAATGAAAATATATTACCAGAAAATACTAGTAATTATTCAAACTTTTACAAAATACTTATCACAAATAAGTTTAAAACATATATCTTTCTTATATCAATTATAACAAAGAATATGCCCATTATGAACAGTACAACTGTTATCATAATGTTATTTTTAATTTAAATTATCCTGCTCAATGAAACCCAAAGATAATCAAAACAAAAGCACTTACCGATATAGCAGTAACACAAAACTTTAGAACATCCACAGACACGTGTTTCGGCATCTATGCCTCTTCGGTGCGGCTTTTTCTAAAGTTCACAATCAACTGAAATATGTAAGCAAATACTTGTGTTATAACTATCAAAGGATTACCAGAACAGGATATTAAAAATTAAAATAAGATTATAGGAAATTCCCCGTAAAGGGATAATTATCAATATAATTATATGCAAATGCAACTTCCTGGAACTGTAAAAGCTCTATAACAATAGAAACAAATGAAAATATATTACCAGAAAATACTAGTAATTATTCAAACTTTTACAAAATACTTATCACAAATAAGTTTAAAACATATATCTTTCTTATATCAATTATAACAAAGAATATGCCCATTATGAACAGTACAACTGTTATCATAATGTTATTTTTAATTTAAATTATCCTGCTCAATGAAACCCAAAGATAATCAAAACAAAAGCACTTACCGATATAGCAGTAACACAAAACTTTAGAACATCCACAGACACGTGTTTCGGCATCTATGCCTCTTCGGTGCGGCTTTTTCTAAAGTTCACAATCAACTGCTATATCGGTAAGTGCTTTTGTTTTGATTATCTTTGGGTTTCATTGAGCAGGATAATTTAAATTAAAAATAACATTATGATAACAGTTGTACTGTTCATAATGGGCATATTCTTTGTTATAATTGATATAAGAAAGATATATGTTTTAAACTTATTTGTGATAAGTATTTTGTAAAAGTTTGAATAATTACTAGTATTTTCTGGTAATATATTTTCATTTGTTTCTATTGTTATAGAGCTTTTACAGTTCCAGGAAGTTGCATTTGCATATAATTATATTGATAATTATCCCTTTACGGGGAATTTCCTATAATCTTATTTTAATTTTTAATATCCTGTTCTGGTAATCCTTTGATAGTTATAACACGAGTATTTGCTTACATATTTCAGTTGATTGTGAACTTTAGAAAAAGCCGCACCGAAGAGGCATAGATGCCGAAACACGTGTCTGTGGATGTTCTAAAGTTTTGTGTTACTGCTATATCGGTAAGTGCTTTTGTTTTGATTATCTTTGGGTTTCATTGAGCAGGATAATTTAAATTAAAAATAACATTATGATAACAGTTGTACTGTTCATAATGGGCATATTCTTTGTTATAATTGATATATGAAAGATATATGTTTTAAACTTATTTGTGATAAGTATTTTGTAAAAGTTTGAATAATTACTAGTATTTTCTGGTAATATATTTTCATTTGTTTCTATTGTTATAGAGCTTTTACAGTTCCAGGAAGTTGCATTTGCATATAATTATATTGATAATTATCCCTTTACGGGGAATTTCCTATAATCTTATTTTAATTTTTAATATCCTGTTCTGGTAATCCTTTGATAGTTATAACACGAGTATTTGCTTACATATTTCAGTTGATTGTGAACTTTAGAAAAAGCCGCACCGAAGAGGCATAGATGCCGAAACACGTGTCTGTGGATGTTCTAAAGTTTTGTGTTACTGCTATATCGGTAAGTGCTTTTGTTTTGATTATCTTTGGGTTTCATTGAGCAGGATAATTTAAATTAAAAATAACATTATGATAACAGTTGTACTGTTCATAATGGGCATATTCTTTGTTATAATTGATATAAGAAAGATATATGTTTTAAACTTATTTGTGATAAGTATTTTGTAAAAGTTTGAATAATTACTAGTATTTTCTGGTAATATATTTTCATTTGTTTCTATTGTTATAGAGCTTTTACAGTTCCAGGAAGTTGCATTTGCATATAATTATATTGATAATTATCCCTTTACGGGGAATTTCCTATAATCTTATTTTAATTTTTAATATCTTGTTCTGGTAATCCTTTGATAGTTATAACACGAGTATTTGCTTACATATTTCAGTTGATTGTGAACTTTAGAAAAAGCCGCACCGAAGAGGCATAGATGCCGAAACACGTGTCTGTGGATGTTCTAAAGTTTTGTGTTACTGCTATATCGGTAAGTGCTTTTGTTTTGATTATCTTTGGGTTTCATTGAGCAGGATAATTTAAATTAAAAATAACATTATGATAACAGTTGTACTGTTCATAATGGGCATATTCTTTGTTATAATTGATATAAGAAAGATATATGTTTTAAACTTATTTGTGATAAGTATTTTGTAAAAGTTTGAATAATTACTAGTATTTTCTGGTAATATATTTTCATTTGTTTCTAAGCTAAATATGTTTGGGTTCAGCTGTCATTTCATGGCATTTTAGAGATCATATTTATATCACAGAAAACAGTGCGTAATGTGTTATGGATATGAATCTGAACTATTTACAGCAACCTCAGGTGTACCTCAAGGTATCATGGCCCGAAGTCATCTTATTTTTAAGCTTCTTAGTAGCAGATATAATTTCATCTTCGGTTAAATAAGAAATGTTAAAACATGACACGTCTCTGTAGGCATTGTTAGTTACTCTATCACCAGACGACAGATAAACACTACTGAAAAAATTACCAAAGCCGCATTATCTATTGATTCTGGACTATCAGTCAAGTAGTTCGTTCATGCATCAGTAAGCCCGGAATTCTGGTTGTGTCTTTTTTGTTTTGTATAAAAGACAAAAAATTTGAGGATGAGGATGAGTTGTTACAAAATTTTGTACATTATTTAGGTAGTTTCTATAGGCAATGTTTTTCTGAGTCTTTGTTACAGTTATCGAACTTTTACATTCTTGAAGATGGTGCTCATTTTTTCCTTTTTTATATTTTGAACGATATTTATTTTTAATGTTATTTTTAATTTCACTAGTATACCATTTGGGATATTTAGGTTTGTTTTTAGCTCTTTTATTGTATGTTGGAACATACTGGTCAGAGAGAAAATATAGCATGACATAAAATTCTGAACATATTTTAGATACCGATAAAGCACGGCATTTTCTTATGAGGAAATTTTTTCATAATTTTTTATTCTAAAATTTTGTATTTATTCTCAAAAATGTGACCTTATGTTTATTCGGTTATTTATGAATGTATTTAAAAAAAATTTGAGGAAATAGTTAATTTTATTTGATATACCTTATTTTATATACCTAATTAACTATTTTATAAAAATAAATAAAATTAAATACGTAGATAAATAACGGAATAAATACGAAGTCACGTTTTTGAGAATAGAATAAAAAATTATAATTTCCTAGAAGGTACTAAAAATGTCGTGCTTTATCGGTATCTAAAATATTATTTACCTTGATATAATGGATTTAAAACTGGTATGGTCAAAATTTCCTTAGAAGGTGAACGTTTTTCAATATACCTTCAAAACTGTCCAATGTACATAATTCAAATTTCAGTGAATGATTTAGAACACATATTGATAATGAACACATATTTTTTCACTTTTTTCGCTCCTCCATTTCTGAAATATTTGCAGTTAGCGTGAGGGTTATACATTTGAATCGTATATTAATTTTATATAATAGAAGCTTTCTATAGCACAATTATTTTTAAAATTTTAAGCTGCTTTTGTTTAGCTCCAAAACCATTACTTAAATATTTGAAACAACAAACTATTTTCGTCCCAGCTATTAAGAATGAACCAATCAAAGCCCACAGAATAAACATGTGCAAATAATGCCCCTTCCAGTGACTCCCGGCATGAATCGCTGTGCCACATGCCATTAATGAGGTCACCACCACAGATCAAGAAATAAACATAGATATTGAAAACAACAAGTAATGCCAAAATTTTTTTGTTGTGTTTATTATTTTGTATATATTTCCCCGGCTTATGATTGGGCAATTTAAATCACCCGGTCAATGTACTTGATGACAGTTGACATTTCAACAAAAGCAATCTGTTCTGTGATTTGTTTTTAAGTTTGTGTTTTGGTACGAGGTGTTTAACCATTGTTTAGTGATGTATATACTATTTTAAAAATGCCTAAAAAGTGCCGTGTGTGCAATGCCTATCAAATGAAGGAAGTAATATTATTCCTGTATTATAATTAATGTGTCTATTCAAAATGGTATATTTAGATCATAAATTGTAGTGGGTATCACTACAATTTATGACAATAGACCTTTACTAGTCGCAGTAGGAAAGGCCAATCGTCAGCCTCTCCAGCTAAAATCTAAATCTACCATTAAAAAATTATCCTTATGAAATGTCATTTTGTTATATATTCGTTCCTGGGAGTGGAATATTTTTTCTCTGTTCTAATCTATAACAATAAAGATTTGTTAATATAACCGCAATTCCTAAAACTATGAACTATTTCATAAGTACCAAAGCAGAAAAAATTAATAAGAATCCTCAGCTCATCATTAACCCTCTTCAAATGATATGCCTCTGTAGGCAGGCGAGTGTAATCATAATCCCTCCTTGCCCCTTCTATCATATTGTTTACTTTGGCTTCAAACACAGTAGATACCATTTCTACAGTGTTTTTTATCTATGTCTTTTACTGATCTGTAGGCACCACCTTACTGTGTCATAGCCAAAGAGCTTAATTAATAGAGAAGACAAGCCAGCGATTCGCCAGGAGTCGCGGTTTGGTTGCCTTGGAGACGGTAGGCTGTTCGTCCTTCTCGCACACCTCGTATCCTCTCTCTCCAATCCTTTTTACAAAGCAACACTTTACCCGGCGAGCTTTGATTTCAAACAAATAGCGTCAATTTTGAATCTTTGTTTTCTGCTTTATTTATAATTATATATTATATAAGTTTGTAGAAAAACTAAGTCATTCTCCGCCTCCGCACTGCACGTAACCATGACTGACGTTTAGCTACTTTGTTTAAATAATAGATTCGATGTAGGAAATGAATAAAATTCAATTCCGAATTCGAGCTAGTATTATCGCATTCTACCACTGAACATTTTAGCACATCTTTCCTTTTCTTACAACTCATTATTCTCTTTTCTCACTAAAAGCATGTAATGTACCTCAACGTAAAATACCGGTATACACCGTCATCTGTCTTTGTACTGCAATTGTCACCACCCCACATGTACTGTGCGACAAAGAGAGACGAACTGTGCAAGAAGGATGAGAAGCCTACAGCCTCCCGTTGCTTATATACATTACGCTTATGGAGCTTGTCTCCTCTATTTGTTAAACTCTTTGGTCATAGCTTTATTTTTTCCCATTTCTAAGTTGAAATAGCTGTAGTATTTAAAGCAGTATTTTCTTATGTGTGGTTTTGTGTGAAATTTCAATTCCTATAGTTTTGATTACCGAATGTTTCAATTTACATTTACTAAATGATGAAGTTAGTGTATCTGAAGTGAATACAAAATTTTCGATTTCACTTTGTTCAATAATATGTTTGACAAGCTAAATATTTCATTATTTTCAATGCCACCTTAGTTACTTCTTACCTTATAATTGGAACAAAATTGTGCTTTCTTATTTTCTCTTATCTGTAATTTTGATTGTATTTATCGCACATTCTATTTGGGCAGGTCATCTAATTTCCGAATGTTTTAAAATTTTGGTGGTGAATATATACCTACACAGTGAGTTTTTAGACGTAACCATATTTGATTTTAGTCAGACGCGTCCGATTCTAAAACGGAAAAGGGGGTCGATTTCCAAAAAAGAATTATTAACGACTTTATTTTTTTTAACTAGTACGATATTTTTAATCAGCACATTTAGAAATCTCTTTATCCAAGATTACTTGATTGTGGGTTCAAAGATGTCTGAGATAGGGGTCGTTAAAAATAATTTTTTGAACTTTGTGTAGATCATTTAATTCAGTACCTACTTGAAATAAATAAATATTTATTTACCAGTCAGATTCTGTACAGAATATTGGTATGTCAGATAAACTGTATAAGTAAGGTAGATAAGAAAAGTAGACAAAAAAGAAAATGATGCATATACCGACATCGTGTACATATTAAAAAAGATAACTCTAGAACAGAGGATAGACAAGCAAAGACAACTAATATTAGTACAGAAAATAAGACAGCAATAATAACAATAACAAACAAACTTTATGGTGAAGGATTTAGACAAGGTATTCAGCTATGCTGTAATATGGTCGATTGAGAAAGTAGAGTTTTATTTCATTTTTAAAAATGGTTCCTGCTTTTATATATTTGTATTCCTGTGGTAACTGGTTATACAACTTGATACCCATGTAATATGGACCTTTCTCGTACAATGTGGATGTGTGTTTTGGAATACATAGTGAATTGGCTTGTCGGGTATGCATATTAGAGACGTTTGTTCAGCCGTTTGTAACGTATTTGTTTAGGTTATCATAGAGAAATAATATTGCATTGTAAATATATAGAGAATATACTATCATAATGCCCGAGTTCCGGAAAAGTGGAGAGCAATGGTCAATATAATCAGCATGATTCATGATTCTGATAATTTTTTTTTTGTAGAGTGAATATTCTGCTCGTTTCAGTATCAGTGCCCCAAAACATTATTCCATATGATAGGTGACTCTGTACATATGCGAAACAAAATGCTTTACAGGATGAAAAACTCACTAAGTTTCTGATATTTAATAAGGCAAAGCTAGCACTGACAAGTTTTGATGCTATTGTGTTGATATGGGTTTTCCATTTGCAATATTCATTGAGGTGTGCACCGAGAAATTTTACATTTGGTTCTTATTTTATGGTGGTATCATCATGTTTAACAAGAAGACCAGAACTGTTTTTATAGTTCTGATTTTTGAAGTGCATTAAATTAGTTTTAGATGTGTTAACCATTTGAGCATTTACATTGCACCAGTTAGACATACGTTGTACAGCAGAACTTGCTAACATGACTGCTTGTTCGATATTTGTCCCTCGAATATTTATTGACACATCGACGGCGTATTGACAGATATTACTATTACTATTAGGAGAGAAGCTAAAAAACTCTTTTAGACCATTACAATATATCAGAAAAAGTAGAGGAGCTAGTATTGCGCCTTGAGGAGTTCCCCTGGTTGTACTTTTAATGTGCTTCGCCAGAGATCTACGTTTTTCTGTGACGAAGTCTAGTCTTTTTATCCACAGATTTAATCATAATTTTATATGATTGTACGTAACACAGAAGGAGTTATTGTTTCTGATGTAAATGAGTATTCTAAGTGGAATAATTGCTACATACATGTACTGAGCAGTAAAAGTTTATCTATTATAATTTGTGTATTGTTTTAGAACTTGGAAATAACTGAACAACCTATCATATGTAATGAATGTTCAAAAAATTTACAGCTTTCCTTCGATTTTAAATTAAGATGTATTGATACAAACAAAACATTACTATTTGACCATTCAACTGAAAATCATGATAAAGAATTTACCAGTGTCGAAGATGATAACAACTTATGTCAAATTTGTATGAAAAATACTGAGGAAGACTGTTTATCGGCATTATATGAATTCCAAGATGAATTCACGGAAAATATATTTATGTCTGATATACTACAGAAGCACATGCAATTGGAATTGGTTAGTATTTAGTAATTTTCTTTCCTAAAATTGTAACATTTTCACCCCTTTTTGCAAGTTTTACTATTTAGAATAGCTGCAATTGAGATAATTGAATGTCATAGGCAGCATTTAAAAAATGTAACAACCACTTTGAATACCGCGCCCTATTTGAAGAGCCTGCGCTTTCTATTGACAGCTAGAAGTGTGGTAGAACTGGAAATTATCACTGACTAACGGTCGCTCACAAGTCTTGAAGAGTTTTGACAGACAGTGTCGCTTTTAATTTTGCATTTCTTTAATAAACTGTTTTAGAATAAATTATATTTTACATTATCTTTATTAATATTAACTCTAATGCTACTGACTACCTGCCAGAAGGCATATTTCTTTAATTAAAGTGAATTATGTGTAGTAAAGTGTGTGTTTGATTTTGCTGTACATGGTTCTCGAGGAGGCTACTGTGATAAATTAAAGCTATACCAGCCCTAACACACCGTGCCCCCCCAACAAAAATGTTTTAATAAACCTTGGTACACAATGAAAGTTTTGTACATATTTTGCATAAAATCAATATTCCCAACCAGTAAATAAACAAAACAGATCAACAACTCAGGCAAGAATGATTTCATCAAATCGAGAATTGCTTCATTTCATTTTAGTAGCCGACTGTGAAGTCATAACAACTTGAAATTATATACTTAAGTTATAATTTTATAAGTAAGTTCTTTTAAATTTGTTTTCTAAAAGATGTCTTCAAAGTACAATGGTTTTGTGCATTATTGTACTATGTTAAAAATTATCCAAAACCTTCTTCATTTATTTATTTAGCATATGGCATCAAAGGTAAATAAACAAAATATACAGTAAAAAATTGGTTTAAAAAATCGTATAAAACATAACTTTCTTTACAAACATACGTCTAGATTTTTAATATAGTCGATTGCACTTGTAGTTGCCATCAAGTCATCAGAGCTAATACTGCAATCTTCCTCAATGTATTGAATCGTCTGCCCCAGATCTACAATCACATATTGGTGAGGGCAGTTTGCCCCATTTATGGAGGGAGTCAGCACATCTGCTATGTTCCGTTCTCAGCCTGTTGAGAGTTGACCATATCTTGCGAGGTCGGTAAAATCCAGGTGGTGTCTCAGAGATACAAGGTAAATTGTGACATCATGGTGGGGCATTTTGTAGCCATTCTCTTCTCCATATATGTTATAAAGGTTGAATTCTGGCATTTCCCCAATAGTGGCAAAGGAAAGAGAGGGGTGTCTTGAGCGGAGCCTGTTTATGTTTAGATATGGTATATCATAATGCACTGGTAGTTCTGGATTTGTCAGTATCTTGCACAGTATTCTCTTAGAAGTGCTTCTCTACTCCACACTTATGGTGGTGATATGTTGCTCAGAGCGGACAGCCAGTCTGTGGGTATGTTATTAATCTGCACATCAACCTTGCTTGTATGGGTGCTGTTTAGTAGACAGGGGCATATTATTCTACTGCAGAATATACCAGGCTTGGTGCTGAAGTTCATAGGGTCACAGCGAATGTTCCCCAAGTGGTGCCACAAAATGTTTCTTTCAGATTATTCCTTGTTCTAACTTTGGCGACCGTTTTCGTGATGTGGGCCTTATATGTAAGAGTTCTGTCTAGTGTGATACCCAAGTATGATGCCTGATCTATAACAAGCAACCATCATGCCTGATGTATAACAAGCAACCATCTGCCATCAAAATAAACCTCAAGCTCCCTATCTGTCAGCCTCGACGAACTCTTGTTTTGTAGCTATGGCCCAGTAAATTTTCTTCTGCACGTTTCTAGTATGTCGGCAATATATATGCTAAAAAGTAGTAGGGATAGAACTAGTCCTTGTGGCAGACCATTGTTGAGTATTCTCTGGCCACTTATTTTTGTTCCCGTGATGACGTGAAAGCCTCTGTTGCCGATCATGTTATTCGTAAGCTTCACCTTTAGCAATTTATAGACTAGGCCCTGTCACCAGACTGTGTCATTTACTGCGGAGAGGTCAATGAAGACAACAAATATTTTCAATAACATTTTAATATATCATACACAACATTATTCCTGCATTTGTAAAATTTGATCAAAGCTTACAGATATGTGGATACATAAATAGGATATTTTGGAATTTTGAATTATTTTGGAAGTCATTCAGAGGTCGATGATTGATACAATGTAGGTTTTTCTTTCTGATAGATATTTATGGTTTTTGAAATGTGCTGATAAAATGCAATACACACCTCATTTTCTTATTTCGAAGAGTGTAATTAGATAAGAAACAAACAGAAACACATAAGTTAATTTTCAAACGCATATACCTGCTCCGTGTTGTTGAAAGTAGCAATACATACTAGAGAAGATAATCACTCCTATAACAGAACATTTACGTTATTCATTACAAGCATGTTACCATCAACTATGACTCTCAGTCTTACAGACTTTTATTAGAAAGATAAACACGATATATGTTATATTTGACAACAATTACTGTTTAAAAGTAAATTGTTTATTATTTGTTTGCTTATATATTCTTTATAGGATTTTGCAAACAGCGGAAAGAAAAGCTATCTATGAGAACTAAAGGAAAAACTATAGGTATATAAAGATATTAATGAAATCTTTGCATTCTTTCGATAACCTGACTTCTGGTTATGCCCAAGTAGCACAGATTGCTTTTTAAAAACGCTATGAATATCTACTCCACCTTTTTATAAAGCTTAATACTTTATAATTAAGAGTTAACAACAATAATCCAGTATTAATAAGGTATCTATATACCCAAAATGGGCGCAGTTTATACAGCCTCGGTAAACTCTGTAAAAGGTATATAGATACTTAAAGTAACATTACAGCAACCTCTTTGTTTCGACTTACCAGCTATTATAAACCATGTTATATGACTGCCAAGAAGTTGTTATATAATTGCTGCAAATAAGTTTCTATGCAGTAAAAATTGCTCTAAATGTGAGTTACTGTTGCATCGATATTACAGTGTCTTTAGCAGCTTCACACACACACATACATTATAGTTGATATATTCTTCTGGGATGATGACGCAAATTGTTATGGCAACTTATTAGGAAGATGAATGAATATTGCCTGCGAATTAGTGTATGCTGTCATTCGTAGAAAACTAAATTTGTCATGCGAAGAAAATTTTTCTGTTGAAATATGCTATTCTACTTTGAAATAAATAGACGCGCCTCCAAAATTCCTTGAATTTGATAATGTTGAAAATTATTTAAAAAATATATTTTAAAATTTTTTTCTGCGGAATTGTTTTAAAATGATGTGCCACGTATACTGAACCCCCTATTAGTGATTGCTGTAAATATTTTGTACAATTTTCCTTTTCAAGTGATAAAAAGTTAATTATACCTCGAACCGGTAACAATGGCCGCCCTGTCATATATACTTTTAGAAAATACAATATGGTTCCCAATAAGTATCGAAAGAAGGTCACTACAGAAGCTGTTATAATTTCTTAAAACGGCCCTTTGGCTGTCTAGAGGTGATATAATAGCATTTTTCGAGAATTATAAGATATTCCAATGAAACCTTCATCGAGCTCTCTCGTAATCAGTGGCATATCCAGAGAAAGGTGAATTTTATTTGAAGAAAATCCACATTTTATGTAATAATTGAATTCATCATTTTGATTTTGAGGGATATGATTTTATTACTTTTATTTCAATTTCAGACCTATATTTTTTATTGATTTTGGTAGATTTTTGTAGTTTGTAATGATAAATGATTGCATACAATTTTTTGCTACATAACAAGAAAAACTCGACAGCAAATCAAATGACATTGGAGAATTATCACTTTTATTAGCACTAATATTGTATATACAAAAATATCACCAATAGTATTAGATACATTATATCAAATAAAATTGAGTTGTCGAGGCATAGGGTCCAGTAAGCTGAAAGAAAATACTTAACCAAGCATCGATCAACCAGGCATTAAGTTTCATTTCCATACATTTGTGGTGAGCATTCCATTACGACGTTTGTTTCTTGTGTTTTTTTAAGATCTTATTTATTTTACCGCCCTGGCGGAGTTAGCCATATAATTCCATCACTCACCCAGAACATAAGCACACAACATACAAGTACACAACAACCATTCCTTGTGACATTCCCATATGCCGCAGCTGAGAGCTAGTACTATAGCTTAAGGCAGCTTAAGTGTTAATTTAACTTTCCTCCTGAAATGACCACTTCGCTTTGTCTTTCTCCAATACTTATGCATATTGTAATGTAACACTTAACAACAAACAGCACATGAAAAATGTACGGAGTTTCAATGAAACTATAAGCGATTTTTTAAAGGTTATAAAGTGGAGTAAGTTTAGCTGTATAAGAGTTCTATAAAGACAGAAGATTGTAACTACATAGCTCCAAAGCAGAATTTCAATTAAATAAGCGCTTTATAAAATATTCCTACTACACGTAAAATGCATTTATAAATAATCTATATTAGGGCTGACGTAAATGGCATTTGGATTACACAACTACATTGCTGCAAATTTTTGCTTTAAAAACCTTTGAATTTCAATGTTATAAAGCCATTATAGAGAAATTGCCAAACTGTAAAACAGATGTATACATATTATATAGAGGTTTATGCATCTGTTATAAATATACATGGTGTGTGTCTATATAATAGACCTTACTAAGCCTTTATAAATAAAAAAAAAACTATATACGATGCTTTAATAAAGAAGATTTATATTTATGCTGTGAAAGCATTTTATCAGCAATCTTATTCCGCCGAGTTACTTTATAAGCAGTTTAGTGCTGAATAAAGCTTCAATATAACTAATTTTCTGTATAAGGTGCCATAATGTATTATTTATAAAGCTTTAAGCGTAATAACAGGACGACTTGTGTTACTTGGGTGCTAACAAGTAAAAATTTTTATTTGCCATTCTCATTTTAACACTAGCATCCAACATAGTCCCCTACGGCTAGGCAGGATAAACTAGTATCTACATGATCCCCTACGATATGTAAATTCAGTTAAAAATGAAAACAAAGGCCTGAAATTAATTTATTTACGTACCTTGTCTTTAAAAATTTGTCATTCTAATGAATTACATTTTCATAAAATCTCATTCAGTTTCTTGGAAATGCTTAGCCTTTGAAACGTTTTTCGTCCTTATTGTGGACTCATCAGAAAAGCCTAAAGCCACTCATAACGATGTTCCATGCAAAACTAAGACAATATCCATGAATAAATGTAAAATATTTATATTTGACATTGACTGATAAAAACAACAGAATTTACATATTGTAGGGGATCATGTAGATACTAGTTTAGCCTGCCTAGCCATAGGGGACTATGTTGGATGCTAGTGTTAAAATGAGAATGGCAAATAAGAATTTTTACTTGTTAACATAACCAGAAGTCAGATTATCGAAAGAATGCAAAGATTTCATTAATATTTTTATATATAGTTTTTCCTTTAGTTCTCATAGATAGCTTTTCTCTCCGCTGTTTGCAAAATCCTATAAAGAATATGTTTCATAACAATTACTGTGTTATGATTAACGTAAACGTTCCTTCATACGGCTGACTCAAAAGGATTGTTGATGAAAATCACATGCCATGTGCATGGTTGTTTGTGTAAAATTTGAACTAGTAGGTAAACATAAATCAAAGGCCTAGATTTTCATTACTTGTCTCATATACCTATATTGATTTTTGAACAAATTAGTTTACCAGTTTTACGTTTTATCTTCAATACTTAATATTCTCTAGTAATTTTATAACCAATGTCCTCCAATTTTTGGTGCATATAATACATTATGAAAAAATAATGTGGTATGTTAGAATTGTTAGGAAACTAGAAAAAAAAAAATGTTGAATCTGGACCCACATAGAGGCTGATAAAGTTCTGGAACCGAACCGTTATTAACGTTTTTTATAGAACCGTTTCCAAAGTGAAACCGCTATTTCATTTTGGTCTAGGCCCTTGATTACAACAAAGGGATTTGTCACTGTGGACTTAAAAGGCATAAGCAATGCTGATAGTTTGATAAACGCTGTTTGACATTTGTAAATATAGCTCACATATTGTGTGAGCTGTATTTACAAATGGAAGCATATTTTCAGGAATTATTAACAATTTTTTATCGTTTTCTTCTCTTAATATTGTATGTATTGTTGTCAGCTTGTTTTATTAATATACCAGTAATTATCCGAATTAACAAAAATCTTACTAATCCATATTTCAGGATTTAAATGTTCCAGAGCAGGTAGAAATATGTACAAGCTGTCTTGAATCGTTACAAGTACTTCTCAGATTTTCTTCAAACTGCCTGGATGTAGAAGAAAAAATAAGAAAATATGCCAATGTTGAACTAGCTGGTCACAAAGGGCAAATAGAATTATTTAATGTTCAGAGGTTCACTTTAAAGATGTTAGCAAATAATGAAACTAAGATGAAACATACTGCAGAAACAGAAATTAAAGAAGAACTGACTGAAGAAATTAATGGAATCCATGAAGAGATCACTCTGAAAGATGAAATTGAAGATTTTTCAGAAATTGATGAATTAAAATGCCATTTTGAAGGAAAGGATCCTGAGAAGGCAATTGGGCAGGACGATAATGAAAGGTAATTACATACAGGGTGTCCCTTAATGACATGCTAATATTTCAGGGTGTCATTCATTAGGTCATCTTATAAAGAAAATTTCATATGAACATATGTCCGCAACGGCTTAAATTTTTTGCTACAGGATGTTGAGTTTTTCTTTTTTAATTATTATTTTTTTTTAATATCAGAAAGTACTTTGGATATTATTTTTAATTTTGGTATGTGTTAATAGGATATAAAACCACATATTTTAGTTAGATAAATTAGTTCGTCGCTGCACCAGTAGCGTCCCTAAGACAATTAAATTTGTAGGAGTATACTGGGATCAATTTCTTCGGAGGAAATTCTAGTGCTTTTGCCGGGAATCGAACCCACGACTGTACTTACCCCCTCTCAACCAGGCAGCCATAAATAGTCCATCTCTTTCTCTTCACGTTTGACAGTGATAAATTATTGCTAAATGAAAGTAAAATTTCATTAATTTTACCTTTAACGGTTTGAATTATCACTAAAGTTTTTTACTTGGGCTATCTTTAGAACCGGCTAATAATTCAACTAAATTATTAGTGTGCATATTGATAATGCATTTAACTAAGAACAATTTAAGTAAAATATAGCCTTGTCAGATTTTATTTGACGATTATTACAGAAATCATTATACAAGAGTAGCGGCCCATCAGGGATGGCGGGGTAGGCAGTGTCCATCCAATTATCTAAGAGCACCAAGGCCAAGCAGTAATTAGTCATAAAATGTTGCCGTTAAGTAATTTTAATATAGAAATTAAAAATTTATTTTTATATGTGATAAGATTCATAATATTTTACTACATATTAAAATCCGCCTCCACCAAGTTGACATAAAAATCCGCTGATATTTTATGCGCATCAGCCTAAACTCTAACCGCTAGTAACCAGAGTGGGCAACAGACACTGAAATTATGTTATACTCTGTCTACACACATTATGTTGTTCATTCTCTTCGATTTTGTAATGTTAAATTAGATTCCGCCCATATATTTGTATTTGTGAATGTTGACTTAAAAATGAGTGAGGCTATGATTGTTTTTTTAATGGTACCTGAGGAAACAAAGGATATGTATTTTCTCTACTTTTGTTGATAACGAGGAGACCAGATAAAGTAATATGTGTTGAAATATATCGATGGCTTAGTAAGAATACTCCAGGAACCTTGATGTTTACTATGGGATTTTTAGAATCATAACTTAGGTTCATTGTTTCGTTATATCTGGGGTGTTATCATAACTTCATTTAAGGTAATTTTCCGTTACTGTCAGAAGGAAATTGCATTGGTAACCTAAGAATGATAAACACATAAAAAATTTATTAATCACTACAAGGGGGCATATAATTTATAACTTGTTGTAATTGCTCTCACCTGTAGTGGAGAATTTCTCATTTATTTAAATAAATAAGGTTGTAAACATTCGAGTTTACCTCTCGTTGGTCAGCTGTCATATTTAAGAGCTATGAAATAACGTGTTGCCAACATTTGGTTCTAACAGAGACAATCGTGAGATGCCCAACTCCATGTAAAATTTGTTATCGCCAATATTGCACTGGTCTGCTATGTGGGAAGGTAAGATTAGATGGCGTGCATGTCTCTTAGAGGCGATTTAAAAATGCACAGCATACCTAACCTCCTAACACTACACTAATAAAAGATCCGAATATTTATAAAAGTAACGTTTTACAATTCACAATTCTGCACTAAAATTATTACCTAACACCATTGAACTCTCCTAACATCCACAATTTTTATGAAAATGATTTGAATAAAAACAGTAAACAAACCCATCCCAACCTAATACCGCTACACTAAAAAGTCCCAATGAAATAATATATACAAAAGTGGGAAATGATTTACAGTTGACAATTTGGCAATAACCACAATTTTACACAAAAATAATTACAAAAGGCACAAACGTTACAAATTCGTTATCAAAACAACAAATATGGCGACATGATACATGATTTCGTCTAATAGTTAATAATTATATGTCCAATAGCTACACAGCGCTGCTAGCGCCATTTAACTCCACCTTCCCAGCTTTGAGACAAGGATGGCTTTGATGCGAAAGTGGTATGTACAGCAAGGATGTAAGTATATAATTATTTTCTTGGTTGTCCCAGCAAAAAGCGATCCAATTTCCGTATGGTGCTCGTCCGTCTCATGGTTGTCTCTGGTTCTAAAAGAAAATTTTACTAAATTCATTAAATCGTGGTTTGAACCTGCTTCGCTAGGTATGCCAGTATGCAAGCTAGATGCACTAAACTACTGACCTACCATCCCCTTAACTAACTATCACATACAACCCCTTGTCAACCCCTAAAATTCATATTGAACGAACAAAGTATAAATTTATTAACAAATTTCAGTCTGGAATGTAAATATCTAATTTATGTAACTATATCTAACTTACTTATAATCTAATAAATATGGCCTTGTATTTAAATAATTTATTTAAAATATAAATATGTACCATGGATTTGTAATGTAAAGCTTTACCTTGTCTAGTGACGTTTAATTATAACCTCTAAACTGGTTATGAAAATTTCCTTGAATGTTATGTCGCTTGACTGACGTCTTCTTAACCTCTCAAACTTTCTTGAAAGATTTATGTCACTTGATTGACGTTTACTTATAACCTGAAAATGATTTTCAAAATTTGTTTGAAATATTTGTCACTTGATCGACGTTTGAATATCTCCACCATCAATTATGGATAATTGGATTAACAAATACTTCCTTCTTCAAAACCTGCTTTAAGGATATACCTCCAAAGCTTAAAGTATGTTACCTTCACTTATAATTAATATTCTTGGACAATTATTGATTTGATATCAATATATCTGGATCGTAATAATATTCTAACCTTCTATTAATTTGACTTCTTTTTCTTTTATAAAATTTGTTGGTTATCTTTAAAATCTACTTATAACTACAAATAACTTCCAAATTCAAATAAATACTATTTCATACATTGAGATGAATAGAAATCGTAAAAAGAAAATGCTAGTAGCTAAAAACATTGCAATGTGCCAGACTGACAGATTCATGAATATTGGTGTATTAAACTAAACACAAGAAATTGATACGCCAGTAAACATTTAATATCATAATATTAATCCTTTCTTTCAGCATGCTGTGAAATATCATTCATAAAACACTTTTATGTAATGATATGAAAATATCTGAAAACATAAAATGTCATTCATTCTTTTGCAAGTTATGGACTTCCTATTTCTGAAGCCATCATGCTGCAATGCAACTACTGGTAATTGTCTTTTATTTAAGATATATTTTGTGTAGTTTTAAAATGTTTGTACACAAATTTTAATATTTTCGGCCCTACGTTTTTCGACATAAATGTCAGATTTTAGAAATATGACTTTATTGTTAAGTCCATTCTAAACTATTTTAAACGAGACTGAAAGCCTCCGAAAGTTCATGTTTTATAATACACTATTTAGCTTAACCTCGTTAAAACTAAATTAACTCCATTTTATGTTTATTTAATTACTTTGCTCAAATTCAATACCAAGTTTCATTCTCTATATCCTACTCGTTCAACCTAAGTAAAATTGAATCAATGAAACAAACTACATGCATTCCTGCTTCTCAAAGATTGAAGCAAATGTTGCAAAATAAGATTACCTGTTGTGTTATTTGTTTTCGTATTCAAAAGTTCAAAACGATTAGAAAAATGAGTACTGCAAGTTATTTAAATTATTAGGGAATTCATTTCATAACACCTCCAGCTACTTCCAATACAATTTTTTAGAAATAGTACAAATCTCAATGAACTATTTGATTCATTACATTATTATGTGTGTAACACCATGACAATATTCTTTAATGCTTGAAACTGTTTCCTAATTATGTGAATTTTGTGCTATGATTATATTGCAACATAGGACATAACCAACAGATTTGACATTTAGTTCAGTACCCTGCACGCCAGTGTTCGGCACTCGATTTAAGAACTGGCGCCATTCCCCTCTGTGCGCATGGTCTTGCGCACTCGGTCTAGTCTGGTCTGGTCTGGAGCATAAAAAACGAAAGCAAGTCCCATGTTTTCTACATAGAGTAGATAGGGAGTGAGTCTACTGTATATTCTCTAGTGTGGCTCCACGTTATCCTAGCCAGGCGAAAGTACCTTCTGCACAAAATCATTCAACTAAAAATTTTAGCGGCGACTCTGAGCCGCTCAGATAATTGCCGCTTACCGCTCGTATCGTAGCCGAGGCCTAACATTATAGATGGCAACTTGTAGGTTTATATGAATTATCTTGAATATCTAACAATATAGCAAATTTCTTTTCATCATCTAAAATGCGTTTCCTACCAGAATTAGGAATATCTGGTATTTCCAAATTCCCGAAACTTGTTTTCTACTCTACTCGAATTTAGTTTCTTGATAAAGAATATGCAAAATTCAAAAAACCTTATATTGCTGGATAGGGAATTTTTAAGGGGTTTTAACCTTTCCAAATGAGCTATCACACGCACTTTCGTTCCATTTAAAAATGTGAAAGGGGTAGCTGTCACTCCAAGGGGGCTGAAGGAGGAGACATAAACTTATGTTCAAAAAATGTCAATTCAAAATTGACGTGTTTTACGATTTTACTTATAAATTGTAAATTATGCAGATAATCTAGTCTGTTACTTGCGGACCCCCTATCATAAGAAATAAGTCGCTTGCTTTCGAAATTCCAAGCCCACAACCCTCAAATTTTGAACATACGCGTTACGACAATCTGCAACTTAATTTCACTTTTTTTCAGTTTTGGAGATTTCGCACAATCCTCTTCTTCGATAAGAAATAACCCCATACAAGTGTACAGAATGTAAATATGAAACCAAGCAGAGACGGTACCTTAGATCTCACATGCTTCTACATAAGGATTCGTCAGAAGTAACAATGTACAAGTGCTCATTGTGTTCTTATAACACTAAATTTAAAAACAACCTGGTGAAGCACGTGAATATTCATAGAACATCGAATGTGTGGTTTGTCTGCGAAATCTGTACCTACAGAACTAGATATAAAGGTCAAATTAAAAATCACATGGTTAAACACAAGAAGCTCGAGGAAATATTGTATAAATGCACAGTGTGTACTAAGACGGGACAATTTTGTGATTTGTCAAGTAAAGAGTTATGCAATGACGGAAAAGTTGTATGTTACTAACAGAGCCCAGGTACATCAAAATTGGACCAATACTCTAAAAATGTTGGCTCAATATAAGGAATATTGAACCAATATTAACTGAAAATTTCACTATATCGAATTAATGTTGGTTAAACTTTATTGAGATACTAGAGTCATCAAAACTACATGTACTTGTAAAATTTCAGCTTACTGTGATTGCAGCCACAACTTTCTCAGCTGGCTGCTGAGGAAGCTATGAAGGAGTAGCAAGCAGTTACCTCAGGGTTGGTGGAGGGTCACTCTGTGGCGAGAAGAGTTATACATACATATATTTTTTTTGAACAATTATTTGATTGTCAAATTAACCAAACAAAGCTTTAATAAACTACAAAGAATTTGGACGCCAGCGTATTCAGTACATCTCTTGTAAACTTTATCAGGGAGAGAAAACAAAAATCAGATATAAAACAAATAATACATTAACATAAGTATAAGAGCAAATATTTTACAACACAAGAAATTATTAGAAATATTAATCGTGAAAAATTTGATTTAATTAATTAACTAACAGACAAAAATAGGAATGTTTAAACAAAGTAAATCTGAAAATCAATTTAAAAAATACAACTTAAGAAACGATCAACTGGTTTATTTTTTTTTTATGACCAACGGAGAATTGTGGATAGCGTAGAGTTCTAATGAGGTCGAACCCTGGAGATGGCGACAGGTACCAATAATGGTCGTATCCTGGTCTACGAGGATTTTTCAGGGAGACGCTGCATTTGGAAAAAAATGTCCAGCCGATGAGTAAAAGGTTCTCGCCTCTCTAACTTCTCCTATTGTGGTGCTTCGCTTGGTCCAAGGTTTTACGTGAAAAAGGGATAATATTAAGAACCAGTTGACAATAGAAAAAATTTTAAATTGTGAGAAAAAAACGTTAGATATTAATTCCTGTCTAATAAAAAAATTAGTTGGCAGATATTTTACTTGAGGTAAAAGAATACAAGAAAAACTACAAAAAAAACAATGGTGACGAAGGACACTGCAAAACCAAACTATTAGCAATTTACAAAAAAAAAACCTGAGTATTGGTAAAATTTTACTTCTGAAAATATATGAATAAGCTACTGATTAATATAATAATGAATGAAATTAATAAATGAGAAAACTCTACTCTCATGAAATTTTAGCCGTTCACAAAATGGCTGTCACTGGTTATGACAAAAAATTTGAATAAAGATAATAAAATTTAGTGCAACTGAAGTTGAGAGAAAATATGTGAATTACTCTCTGAAAAAAACTAACATTGTAACAAATATAGAAAAAAATTACAGGCTTAATCTCCCAAAAAATAAACTAATAAAAATGTATCTCTTAACCTTGTGTACTAACACGAGGTTAATTAAATGCAACGACTTTAGGCTTAATGAGATGAGATTGTCTGCACACGATTAAGAAACAAAGATTCTAATTTATCCCTTGATTATATAAAAAAAATTGAAACACAGGAACCCAAAATACAGGAACAAAGGCCCCGAATAGTCAGTGCAACGCCAAACCCACGTAGGACCCCAAACAGCACGAAGACAGTCCAAAAGACAACTGCCTTCAATATTCAAGACATCTCATGAATGTCCTTTTACTCCTGTAAGACATCCATAGGGCGTCTTTTAGAGCCCTGATGTTACAACGTTTTTAAGATGTCTTTACAGCATCTTATAGGTGTCTATCCTATATATTTTAATGACGTCCCCCCTTTTACAGTGCATTTTAAAGAGTATTTTTTTAACCATTAATCTAGGTTTTCACAGCTCTTATCTGATCTGATCTTTCGGGTTTGAGGAGCCGTCCTCCTAGGTCGCGGAGTAGGTCCATTATACTGCCCACTCCTCATAGTACTATACTTAACAGTTCACGCAATATTGCAGTTGGCATCATCAAAAGAAAATGCAAACACATTGCGAAGTACAATGTGTTTACATCAATCAGCACTTATTATGCAACTATATTACAAAAAAAATGTCTAAGAGTACTTTGCGTATACTGTTTAAATGTGAATATTTTTTGTTTAACCAACATTTGCATTTGAAAGGTTCCCTCGTTCATTTAAAAATTTTAAGAACACCTCATTATATAAATGATCTAATCTACAAATATTACCAAAGACAGAGAAGCAGAAATATATGTTGTGACTAATGCTACCAAATTAATAGCATTATTATAAGTTTAACGTTATATTTTTTGCCAATATTATTACACAATTCAAGTAAAGAAAACGGCTATGGGTTAAGATGCATTAGAATTTACGGTTAGAAGCAGGTTTATTAGGTTGAACATTGATGATGTATAAAAGTTTTTGTACGTATGTACAGCGTATTTCCAGAAAAAATATAACAAATAGGGCATATAAGTTACAAAATTGTTAATTTTCTTCAAAAAAGTACCTTTATTAGTTTTTTCCTTAGGTATATTAATTTACTGAAATCCCTAATATGCTTTACAAGTTTGTTGATGTTTTCTGGCAAATGTTTTTATTACTCGATGTATCAAACCTTACCTATTACAAGTTTCATCACCTCCACTTGTTCGTCACATGTCGAACCATATTTAACACTTTGTTTAACACACTGGAGTAGGTACTTTTTTTCAATTTTTTATAATGTTTAACCAAGAATCTTCTTTTAAGTGAATAAGTTCGCTCCATGATAAACAACTAAAAACTACATACCCAGGTTCACAGGTGATCACCCATAGAATTTTAACAGAGCCAAATAAGGTGGGTGATAGTATATTTATTATATATAGGCTATAACCTACAAATAAGCAGCACCAAATTTATCTAGAATAAAATATCGATCTAAATAATTATGTATTAATAAATCAATTAAATAGACTTACCTATTTTTGGTACTTTCTTTGGTAACCGTTAAAAGTGACTAGTGAGTGGATTAAATAAGAATGATGCATTAACCATATAGGGATGCCAAATTGAATTCCTCATAGTTTGGCAGCAACTAAGCGAAATTCGCCCATCTCAAGAAACACGACGCTTGGCGGGAATTTTAAAATAAAAGAGCTTTATTGGAACTTAACATATTTTTGTTATTCATTCCAGTATTTCCATTTATTCTCATTGCGATATTTTCGTACTAAATTATAGTAGCACACTAATACAGAGAAAAGTAGTATAATAACTACACTGTACTGTCAAAAAGTACAAATTAATGTGATTTCGCAAGATGAAAAAAATTGTTGAAAATATAAAATTTCTGAAATCAAAAAAATAAAATTGACAAAATTTAAATGGACCATGAAAAATGAAAATATTTTATCAAAAGAAATTTTGTTGGTAAAACTTTTTAAGGATTTTAATTTCATTTTTACAGTTTTTAATTTCCTTTTTTAAACATGTCCTCATCTGCTCAAAAAAACATCACTCCTAGAGGTTATTTCACGAAATGTGTTTAGGTTTGTCTGGACTAGGCTCTAACAGGATGTCCTTAAAGCGTTTATTCAGAACGTTTTAGGGACGATAGCAAACGGACGTCTTTGGGACGTACCATATAAACCCGGGACCTTCAGACCTAACGAGGACCTAAGTGTACGTCCTGGGGACGTTTATTGTTATCAGGGGTGCGGGATACGGTGACGTACGGTTTTTCGCGGTAAAATTCAAATTTAAAAGGGCTTATTTTAAGGAATAAATCGATTGCTTGGGAAAATTCAATTTTTCCTAACCATAATTAAGTACTATTATTCACAGTCAAAGAGATTTCAAAATTTGTGAAAACACCGAATTGTTTAATTTTATTTTTTTTGTCCCATATATTTTTCTATTTTTTACTCGTTAAGTTACATATAATATACCTATTAATTATTAAGTTTGTTTTGTATATAATAAAATTTCACTGTTTTGTCATATACTAGATTAAGTAAATTTGTCATTCATATATTGGATTTTAATTATATTTTGCCCACATACTTTTTGTCTATTTTAATTATTGACTGGCGCCCAGGATAGTTTACCTGGTGCACCCAAATTTTAAAGCAGAAATAAAAAAACGTACCCACAGCCACTCTGCGCTCATAAGCTGTCGAGCAATCTTGGGGTGTCCTTAATATTTCCATTAAAGACACGTGACAACATACCTACCGAAACATGCAAAGGGCAGGTCATAGTTGCCTCTGCCAACTTTCTCGGCGAAGACCAAAGTCCACCTCCAGAGGAAGTAAATGTCCCCATTAACGGGTGCAAAAGGAGAAGCAAACATTACATTATTGGCAGTAACACGCACCATCTCATATGGGGCAGCACGGACACAAACACTAGAGGCGAGTACCTTTTTGAATATTTGTCTGCAAACAATATCGACATTATCAATACAGGTAATGAACCCAACTTTGTAAATGCGGTTAAAAACGAGGTCTTAGATATAGTCCTTACGGATCCATTTATAACTGACTCAACAAAAAACTGGCATGTCTGAAACGAGCCCTCAATGTCGGATCAGAGACACATTCGATTCGACTTGGAGGCAACCCTAACTAACCTCGAGGTATGCAGAGTGCCTAGACTGACGGACTGGAGTGCTTACAGAGAGCACTTAAGATCAGAGGTCGAAGGTATCACGCATTCCATCGACACAATAGAAGAATTAGATGTAGCCTCCTATTAGCTACGTCTCATGATTTCCTGTTATGATAAAAAGTTGTAAAACAAAAGGCGGTCCAAAGAGATGTGCCTTGGTGGAATAGGGAACTTAACCATCTCAAATCTGAGATCAGAAAAACCTTCAATAAGGCCTTTAAGAGTTCTGGAGACAGAGCTACAAAAAAGCCCTTTTACGAAATACAATAAAGAATTGAGGTCTGAAAAGAGATCATGAAGATAGTTCTGCGAAGAGATAGATGAATTAGCGCCAGCAGTCCGCCTACAAAAAGTTCTTGCAAAATACTAGTCAAATGGTATAGGGCTACTTAACGAAAACCGGGCGGCAATTACGCAGGAAAATATAAGAGTACTTTTTAGGTACTCATTTCACCGACTCCCGCGTCATAGAAGGTGAACAAGCACAAGCCTATCAGGAACAGGATGTACATCGCTCCACCAGAGAAGGAAAAAGGCTAGGAAGCAACATTTTCACCTCTAATAAAATTAAATAGGCGGTGTCCACTTTCAGCCTTTTAAGCCACCAGGCAGATATGGCATTTTTCCTGCCCTGCTTCTATTCACGTACAAACGAAAAAATATAAATAAATACAATTTTGGTTATGATTGTTTGACGTGGGGGGTGACTGGTGATGGTTGGCTTCTTGGTTACGTAGTTTGGCACTGTCAGGTTAGATAATTGGTAAAATTTACCCTACCTTGTATCGGCGAGCTCTCTGAAGTTCTCTAAGGGCGGTGGTTGTCGACTGGAGGGATGATCAGCCCCTCCGGGGGTAATTCTGGACACTTCACTTCTGCTTCTCTGGTGCCCTAGTTTAGGCTTGAACAGGATTGATATCTCTCAGGAGGACCTGGGTCGTCCTGAGGGATGAATTTAGATGGGGGTGAACCACCCTTAATTGCTCAGCTAGTCGAGTCGGCTTTCGTTCGCAGCGAATAAAAGAGGTTGGTTTCGTAGAGTATTAGAAATAAAAAACACTTATTTGATATAACGAAATCGGTTTACGAATAGATTTATTTAAAGTTTGTTACAAGTTCGGTTTTGCACAGCCTTTTTGTAGAACACAATTTGTTTTTAAACTAATGACAAGAGTTGAGTTAAACACACAACACGAGAAATCTTAGTAAGTCGTTGTTACCGATTATTTAATACTAGTCGCGGATATGCACTTTCGATGGAGTTTACTACCGAGATAGTTTTATTTAACGCAGAGTTCTGCCTTACTTCGGGGGTCGGTCGAAACGCACTGTTGACTTAACCTCTTAGAGACTGATTGGGGAACAGCGCGGCCGAGTTTTTATATGAAATTTTAACAAGGGTTCATTGAGCTTGTTTGTTTCTTTGACGGTGAATAGTCTTGAAAAATCTTATTTTTTCCACGTCAATGGTCGATTTATTGATATCAATTTATTTTTTTGAATGCGACAAAGGGTAGTTGACACGTGGCTTTGAAAAATATGTTTTTCCGGAGATGTTAGTGATTTATTTATGAAGTACGGCGTCGAATGTTTCTTTGTTGCACAACGGGTTGTCAAGATATGAATAGTTACTTCTTGTAAAATCGAGACATTGATGGTCACAGGTGCCGACGAGTCTGCGGGCTTGTTCTTGTACGAAGTGGTGAAATATTATGAATAACGTATTAGATCTGATTGTTCTCTGTCTGCACACGCGACTGCGGTTTCAAGGGGTAATTAATAATAAAATAGATTGACGCGCTATAAGACAGGCACGAAAAAATAATTTTAATTTGTACAGGGAGGCTGTATCTCATCATACGATGTCCGAAAAAATACTAGTTGTGTTTTTATTTAACTTTCGATTTTTTCGATCGAAAGAGTTCGTAATTGCGCTTTTTTGGGCATAAACATTTTTTGAAAATCTCTTAAAAAAATTTGCTTCTACAATCTTCAACATGGCATTTAGAAACTTATCCCATGCTTGAGAAGCATATTTAAAACAAGCTATTCTCTTGCGTACATTCCTCAAACTTGCAGAGAAGTTGAGGTGGCGTTGATTCCAAAGACAGGTAGGCTTCCATCAGAGAAACGTAAATCATCGCGCCATTAGTTTAACCTCTTCTGTTGAAAACAATGGAGAAACTAGATGGGCCCTTACACGGGCTCTGCTTCATCCAAGACCATTTGCCTGTCAATCTGACAAACCGACACTAAATACTCATACAAATACGCATTGAAAAGACAATTACTGCAAAAGAATGAATATGTGTGCATTCATAGATATAGAGGGTGTGAAGGTGTTGTATGTGTTTTTTGATTGGAGTATTTACTTTTTAAAGTAATTATAAAATTGCAATTTTTTATAGAGACAAATGAAACTTAAAGTTTTAATTTCTGGAGGATTAATTTGGTGTATGTTTATATCAGACGTTGGCCATAAGGAGGATCATCGGTTAGCCAACTTGGGCTATGCCACCACAGTGAACAAGTAGCGAGTTTTTGTGCAGCTGTAAGTAACATCTGTGGGATTATCGTAAGTACGTACATGGTACCATTGCATTGGATCATTCAAATTAATGATATCTGCCACTCTATTGGCTACAAATGGTGTGAGTTGTGATGGTGGTTTGGATAACCAGGCCGACACGATTGTCGAATCACACCAATAATGTTATTTATTGATATTGATGTGTAATGAGATGAGATGAGATTTCAAGGGAGCGACTCTGCTTTTTGCTTTTGCGCATGATAACGTCTGTGTAAATCAGTAGATCTTAAATAGATACATGTGCCATAACTAATTTCACGTCCATCAGAATATGCATGAAGTTGTATAGACCTTGGTTGTAAGCATAGAATGTGTCTCAGAATAATAATTTCATTCAAATAATCTAGTTCATTACGAAATTTTATCCACGATGTGTACAAATCATTTGGAACTGACTCATTCCAATTTAAATTTAATTCCCATAAATGCCGAAGTAAAATTTGAGTAGTTACGAGTATCGGTCAAGCCGAACCTGGTGGATCAACGATTTTGCTGATGGTAGATTAGATTGTACATTTTGTGATTTTAGTATGATCATCTCAAAAAAACAAAAAGCCTAAACGAAAGAAGAAATTATTTCAGTACGAATTATCTCAAATTGGCAATGCTCTGACTGCTATTAGATTTAATGGTATGAAAGTGGCCACAGCGTGTAAGTTCTATGGAGTTCCCCGATCAACAATAAGAAATAAATTAGAAGGAAAAGTTCCTTATACTACAGGGAAGGTGGGAAGAAGTCCAGTTTTAGGCAAAGACGTCGAGTATAAGTTATTGGAGTGGATTAAAAACATCTCAAAGATGGGTTTTCCAATAAGAAAGGAGGGACTGGTGTACTCCGCAAAAAAATTGTGGAGGAAGCAAATTTACCAACACCTTTTACTAAGAATACCCCAGAGCGCAAATGGTTTAATTTATTTGTCACGCCACCCTGAACTATCTCAAAAACAATCAGAATATATAAATCGAGCACGACCACACATAACTAAGAATCATATTAGAGGGTGGTTTAAGGAAACTGTAGAATTGCTAGGAAAAGATAATGTTTTGTACGACACACATTTTGCAACCTTTACACGTAAATTTCTCTTTTCCTTTAAAGGCAAAGTGGAAGTCGGCGGTCAAAATGTTTAAGATGGAATATGGACGTGAAAATCAAGAAGTTTGATATTCCAAATGTATTGCAAAAATTAATAGATGAATTGGATTTTAAATCGGAAATTGTAAATGGTTTTCGGAAATGCGGATTATTTCCTTTTTCCGCCAATAACGTAGATTATTCGAAGTGCACAACCAGAGTAGAACGACCTCAACAGCAGCAGAAAAACTGCGAAAACCAGAATGTTGTACATAAAGAGACACTTAACCATTTACAATATTTAGAGTAAAAAATAGACATCAATATCCGAGCTGATTTTAAAAATTCACACTACACGGAATTGACTAAGTCCTTGTTTGACGTTTAGATTTCATTCAAAAATGATAATAGTACCATGAATACCAATTTACATTCTGATATTAGTGACTACTTGACCCAAAACGATACTGACGAAGGCTCTTCATTAATAATTGATACAGTTGGAGACCTACAATTTGACTTTCCAGAGTTTAATGCAAATATCGATAGCTTCACAAATATAGCAAATGTTGCTGATGATTTCTTTGAAACCAAAAAAAGTAGCCATAGCAATGACACTGAAAATGTAGCAAATGTTGTTGGTGACTTCTCTGAAATCTGGAAAAGTAGCGACAGCAATGACACTGAAAATATGGCAAATGTTTTAGTGACTTCTCTGAAATCCCGAAAAGTAGCCACAGCAGACACTGAAAATAAAGAATTGTCATTAAATGAACATGACAATGACAAAAATTGCATTCCCCAGAATATTTCTTCAAACATTGTTGTCAAACCAAAACGTAAAGTAGTAGATATACTGAATGAAATCATATTTTATCCTACATCGTCAAATGATTCAAAGAAAAAGAGAAAGCATGATCAGTTGCCAAGTGTCATAAATCTTCAAACTGGATTGAAATAGCAGAGTCCAAACAATATGCAAAAGAAAAGGAGAATGAAGAAAAGTTTCGACAACAGAAGAGATTGGAAAAGGTCCTAGAAGCAGATAAAACTGCCAAAAAATTGAAAAAGAAAGGTTCGACAGGAAAAGTGAAGTCACAAAGGTGAAAAGCTGGAAATTGAAAATTCTAAAAATGTGCAAGAAGAGTGTGGCAAGAATGATAGAATTGACAAAACTGTTACATTAGTTCAAAAGCAAGTAAAAAGGAATGCATTAACAGATACTAGCAATATGAATGAACATGAGAGTAATGACCAAGATTTAATTATACAATGTTCAGGTGAAAAATTGGAATTAAAAAAAATCAAGAAATAATACTACAAATTAAAGTAAATATAGCTTTTTATTTTTCAGCACAAATGTGTGTTGCATTAACAACTATAAACTGTTTGTAAAATGTCAAAGATTTGACAGTACTAGTTGATGTAAATCAGCTAGGCAATCTAAATGCTTACCCTCAAGCAAAAGATATTTGTTGTACAATGTTATGGGTTGGAGAAAATGAGCTACAAATGGGTGGTCAGACAAATTGAACAATGGTTTCCAGGAATATCAATAAGCGACGTTACCGGTAAAATTATTGCTAGAAAATTTTATAGAATTGGGACCGTTGAATATCACAAAAAAAGAGAAGAAAAGATTGGACGAAGATGATGCAGCAACAGTTTTGGCTTTGGGCAAAATTTCATTAAGACTTAGGGCAGCAGAACTTGGTGTGAGCATATTGCATTTACAAAGAATATTTAAAATATATTATAAGATAATGCCATACAAACTTAAGTTTTGTCACACGTTGGAATTAAACGACGGAAGCAAAACGATTGGACTTTTGTTTATGGATTGGAGAGCAGTCTCACACAAAGAATTTAGAAGGGTGGAATTATGTAGTAATTTAGGTGGGGCACTATTTAAATAGATTTTTATTTGAATTCGTTAATTTTGCTAAAAAATAAAAAACTTTACTTTCATTTGTTTCTTTGTTCAAATACAATGAAAGTTGGTATATGGCTCTAACTTTAAATGAAAAATATTTCATTCAAATAGAATTTTTCTGTAAAACTAACAGAAAAATCAGTTTACCTATAATGATTTATTTTCTTCTTAGGTTACCTCCGCGAGTTAGATCCCATTTGAACTGTAATTTGGTAAATCTATTTAAGGTGAAGTATACCGAGGCTGCCAAAAATGAAAGCCATACTATTTTTTTTTGGTATGTTACACTTATCGCAAAGTCAATCCCCGGCCACTTTCGGATTACTTTAAGAAAAGAGCTAGTGAATACTTGTTTTATTTCTCAAAATTAGATTTCAACCAAACTGCTAAAACATACTGAAAAAAAATATTTGGTGCTACCTATATTTAATTTTTACCTTTACAAATATACTTGCCAATTCTATACTTGTTGCCACATAACTTTACTTTAATTACATAACATACTTGGAAATATAGAGTCATGTAAAAATAATTATTAATGAAGGGTATCGCAATCATCGTTGGGAAATAAAAAAATAAAAAACTAGGAACGTCTGTGTAAATATCTACAGATTTTTTTATTTTTTTTCCAGTGGCTGTGCGAAAAAGGGACAATATCGTTAGTGATAAACTGTTTGAAACATTAGTTTCGGCGTGGTTTCGCCAGGCACAGTTGAGGTACGAGAGAAGAAAGAAGAACAAGTAGGTGTGGAAACAGCAACGGTTTACCAGCAACGGTTTTTAAAAATGACGGCTATCGAATCTTATTACGTGAGTCTATTGAGAAGGACACTAGTAGTTAGTGTAGTGGCATAAAACAATTTTCCGCCCCGTACTAAGGGAGCAGGCCACCCTTAAATTACAAAATAAATCATTACTCTATTGTTTGACGATGTCTGTTGAATTTTATTACGTATGTCTATTGGGAGGGACACTAGCAGTTAGAGAAATAGCATGAAACAATTTGCCGCCCCGTACCAAGGGTGCAAGCCACCCCCAAAATACAAAAAAAAAATCCTCTATTGTTTCTTGATGTCTGTTGAATTTTCTTACGTCATTCTGTTAACCCATTAGTTCCCAAGAAATTTTTTTTCGAATTCTGTGCTTTTTTCTTATGGTTTGTAGATTATTAGCAATTAAAAAACATATAAAAAATTGTATTTTATAAATATCTACTATACTTTTTGAAAAAAAATGGTGTACTTGTATGGGTACGGTGGGCACTATAAGAGTCATTTTTCCAGACATGCTTTATTAAATCAAACAATACAAATTCAGAAAATTATTGTTGGTGAAAATTATAAAACAGGCGCGTTCAAGACAAAGGGTTACACCACATTTAAGGCATTTCCAACGAGCCCTTAAATGACACATGCGACAGCGCAGTTGTTTTTCTATCTTTTCTGGGAAGTGACCACCTTCTGTTCTAATTATACTCCGTGGTACTGACCCCATTGAACGATTCGGAGAAAAAGTAGATTTAGTAAAGTTCATAACGTAGTGTCGAGCTACATTCCGCTGAAATGATAATAAATCCATTGTTGGGTTTTGAGTTATCAGTGATATTTTCCAGGCATTCACCAGTGTAACATTTACCATATGGGTGAAGAGAGTCCACCACCATTTCTTTCCTCGAATCGGTATTCTGTAATTATTCACCGCTTGATCTAATAAATCCACTCCGCCCATTGATTTATTATAGTTAGAAAACAGAAGTGGTTGTTGTACATCAATTTTGGCTTTGGCTGCAACACTCCAACGTTTGACTTGAGACAAAGGTTCGACTGAATCGTAGTTAGAAGCCATAGTTACAATGCTATTGTCTTTCCATCTGACAAAAAGTAAAGAATTGACTTTGTCATACTGGTATTCATAATAACCTCTTTCTTTCTGTTTCATTTCATTAATTGATAGTAATGGACATTTCTTTGTTCGGTTATCTCGAATCGTACCGGTAGCTCTAAATCCTTTTTTTCTCAAAGTCTGCAAAAGACTATGACTACTAAAGAAATTATCGAAAAACACTATATGATCTGATGGCACTTCGATGATATCTAATAATTTTAAAACAACTGTTGACCCTAAGGGCATCCCTTTGATTTTTTGAAGTGTTGGAGTTGCCCCACAGTAGGTTTCAAAGTTGTAGCAATATCCGGAATCGCTGCACAACATCCAATCCTTATAACCGAACCTTACCGGTTTTCCTCTAATAAATTGTTTTGCGGGGTGGTGGCCAAAATATTTGACCATAGCCTCATCAAGCGAAAGATTTTTATGGAAAACACCCCATTGCTGGAAATTCTTGTTCAGTCTCTCCATCATTGGTCGAACCTTGAACATCTTATCCGATTTATCCAAGTTTGCGTTGTCTGAAAAGTGCAGGTACCTTTTTATTTCTTGAAATCTGTTTCGGGACATGCTTTTAGCTACTGCTGGCACTGCGACATCTTCATCCAAACTCCAGTAAAGTCGTTCTCTTGGTAAGCGGTGATAGCCAGTAAAAAGAAGTATGCCTATAAAGATTTTTATTTCAAATAGTTTCTCAAAAATTTCAACAGGAGTTTTATTTTGCATTCCAGCTTTTAAAATATTTAGTCGATCATGAAAGCCAAAGCTGCCGGTCACCTGAATGTCACACGAATCGGAGGTCCATGAGGGTTCACGTTTCAATTTTTTAGCTAATAAAGACAAAGGAATGTCATCATCTTCATCATCGTCATGATCTTGAACTCTGACCAAAGGAATATCATCCTCACTGTCGTAATCCAGCTCAACTTGTCCTGGAATATCTTTGGGGAGTTTCTCAGATTGTAAGTTGTCATTATCTAGATCCTCGCTGTCAGTCAAGCAATCAACTTCAGGAGGAATTATAATTATATCCACGTCCTTATGCGACGATGAAAGAATATCTTCTGTCGCTTCTTCAAGGTTTCTAAATCGTTTTCCGTAAAATTTCAGTGGTGGTACTTCACTAAATTCATAAGAGTCCATTATAAAATATCTGAAATAAAACGTATTTGATATAGTTCGAACCTCTATGAGCCCACCGTACTCAAATGAGTACAGTCATTTTTTCCGTGGAAATATATAAATATCTTTTTTAAAAACTAAATCTAAAATATCTATTGCATTTAGTACTTACCAACAAATCAAATTCACACGCTTTTGTCAAAAACTAAATAAAACACTAATGATAAAACACTTGTCAAATGCGGAAAACAGGAACTGACGAGTTTGTCATATATAAACCGTTGGAAATATGAAAATGGCGTTGAATTTCACTTAAAAATGTCTTTCAGGTCCTTCCTGACATCTACCGAACACTATTAAAATATCGAGGGTATTAATATTACATCATAGATGTCGTCAGTAGTTCAGAATTGGATCTGTACCCAAATAAGTACGGTGGGAACTAATGGGTTAAGAGGGACACTAGTAGTTCCAAAAATAACATGAAACAGTTTTCCGTCCCGTACTCAGGGAGCAGGCCACCCCCAAAATACAAAATAAATCATTTCTCCATTGTTTGACGATGTCTGTTGAATTTCAATCAAAGGATTTAAAAGATGATACATTCTGGCTAGAACGAATGGTTCATTCAAGTGAAATGTTTTATGTTTTATCTATTACCTGAAATCGTAAGCTCCAAATATGAATAAAATGAATATGATTTTATGGAAGGAGGAGGTACTGAACTCAATGAACACCCATAATTTGATTAGTAATTCTGAAGAATACAATAATTATGTAATTTGCAATTATCAAAATGCCTTTTGGTCGGAATTAAAATGGAACGATTTTAACAGCATCAATGGTAAGCAATGGCTAACAGGCTTTTCACAGAATAGTTGCCTTTACTGCACCATTAAAAAATCGAAAAATAATAATTATATTTTATTTACTGTAGACCAGGCCTATGCAGCTATTTACTTATACAACAGAGTTGCAGCCGGAATTCTTCGATATTATTCCACAAATATCGACAGAAACTATTTTACTTCTACTAATGTCGCAAAATAGAAACCATTGGTATTTAGGAGTAGCAAACCTTTCAAACAAGACAATAATGTATTTAGATCCATGAAAGGCAAGTATACGTGCAATTGAGGAATTTAAAAAAGAGATACGTTTTTTCAATGAATATGCAAAGTATAAAGGAACAAATTTAAATCTGATTACGAACTTGATAAACCAAATTAATCATGTTCTTCAGACTGATACATATAATTGTGAAGTGTTTGTACCATACTTTGTGCAGCAAATTGTTACAAATCGACCATTAACCTCACATAGACATGCATATTTATAGGAAAGAACTGCAGGCGTTACTTCTTACAGAATCTGACATGAAAGAAAAATGTATAAAATGTGGATTATTATGCATCGCCGATTTTGATAAATGTAATGCCCGCAACAGACTTATTCATCAAAACTGCCATGTTGCATTCACAAATACCAGATGCAACTTTTGCAATTCATTTGTAAATATTGTTTAAATGTTATCATTTGTGACATGGTCTTAATGTTCCTCTTTTCTCTTTAGTGAATCCACAAAATAATAGAAGTAACCAGTATATTACTGGGAAATGAACTCTACGCCCGTGACTTACGTCAAAGATGCATTAGTAAAAGGCTACTCTTTGACATTTAATTCACGGGTGTAGAGGTCATTTCCCAGTAATATCTGGTTAATGGGCCACAATAGTGTGACGTATCACTGCCCCCTTCAACCTTCCGTATTCTGAAAAATTTGTAAATATTTAACAAACGAATTTTCATGAAAATGCTTTATCTTTAAACGCTGCGTCTGCCCGTAATAATACTGTAATTTGAAATCATTTTTGTTTTTTCCAACACAAAAGAATAGTTGTCATGTAAAAAAAAACTAATAATCTAGGACTGTCTTAGTCGTTAGGTTTCAATAGTTAAATATGAACATAACAGCAATTCCTATTTAATATTGTAAACAAATTAGTTTGACTCTTACATCACATGTATTTAAGGCGTACCCTACAGACAATACGGAAAGCAAAGCGAATGAGCCGCCCTGTGAATAATGAATATCGCACAACTATTGTGGTCCATTCTGTAATCTATTTTGGGGATGCCAGCATCTTTAGCACGGGGCGGAAAATTCTCATGCTATTTTTCCAACTACTAGTGTCCCTATTAACAGAATCTCGTAAAAAAATTCAGCAGACAACAATGGAGAAATGTATTTTGGAGGTGGCCTGCTCTCTTAGTACGGGGCGGAAAATTGATACGTATTTCTCCAACTGTTAGTGTCCCTCCCAATAGACATACGTAATAAAATTCAACATACATCGTCAAACAATGGAGAAAATATTTATTTTGTATTTTGGGGGTGGCCTGCTCCCTTAGTACAGGGCGGAAAACTGTTTCATGTTATGTTTGGAAATACTAGTAACCCTATTAACAGAATGACATAAGAAAATTCAACAGACATCAACAAACAATGGAGAAATTACTTTTTTGTATTTTGAGGGTGGCCCGCATGCTTGGTATGGAGCGGCAAATTGTTTCATGCTATTTCTCCAACTACTAGTGTCCATCTTAATAGAATCACGTAAGAAAATTCAACAACCAATAGAAAAATGATTTTTGTATATTAGGGGTGGCCTGCTCCCTTGGTTCGGGGCGGAAAACTGTTTCATGTTATTTTTGAAACTACTAGTGTCCCTCTTGAAAGAATGACGTAAGAAAATTCAACACAGATCAACAATGGAAATTTTTTTTTTGTATTTTGGGGTTGGCCTTCACCCTTGGTACAGGGCGGCAAATCGTTTCTTGCTATTTCTCTAACTGCCAATGTCCCTCCCAATAAAATAAAATTCAACAGGCCGTCAAACAATGGAGAAATGGCTTATTTTGTATTTTGGGGGTGGCCTGCTCCCTTAGTACGGGGCGGAAAACTGCTTCATGCTATTTTTTGTATTAGTCTCCTCTTAAAAATGACGTAAGAAAATTCAACTGACATCAACAAACAATGGAGAAATATTTTTTTGTTTTAGGGGTGGCCTGTACCCTTGGTACGTGCGGCAAATTGTTTCGTGCTATTTTTCTAACTGCTAGTGTCCCTCCCAATAGACATACGTAATAAAATTCAGGACATCGTCAAAAAATGGAGAATTTATTTTTTGTATTTAGGGGGTGGCCTGCACCCTTGATATGGAGCGGAAAATTGTTTCATGCTATTTCTTCAACTACTAGTGTCTCTCTTAACAGAATGGCGTAAGAAAATTCAACAGACATCAACAAATAATGGAGACATTATTTTTTTGTATTTTGGGGGTGGCCTGCACCCTTGGTACGGGGTGGCAAATTGTTTCATGCTATTTCTCTAACTGCTACTGTCCCTCCCGATAGACATACGTAATAAAATTCAACTTCCTCCCAATAGACTTACATAATAAAATTCAACAGACATCAAACAATGGAGAAATTATTTTTCTTGTATTTTGGGGGTGGCCTGCACCCTCTGTACGGGGCGGAAAATTGTCTTAAGACACTACACTATCTACCAGTGTTCTTCTCAATAGACTCACGTAATAAGATTCAATGGACATCATTTTTAAAAACCGTTGCTGGTAAACCGTTGCTGTTTTCACACCTACTCTTTTGTAATATATAGTTTTAGATCTCATAGACACCTCAAATTTACTTTGCAGCTAAGTAAATTGTAATATAGTATATTTGGTATATATTTCTGTACGATATTCTGCTATATAGAATCGTTGATGCTGTGATAGCTCATTTTATTTTGTAATATATTCTATAATATAGTACTATTGTATATATGTAACATTTGTCTTTTGCTTCTCTTTATCTTTCTTTTTCCGTGATTATACTATAAGTAATCATAGTGCCCAAGCCTTGAACTTACTGCCCCATTTGTTCTCCGTATCTTTGCTGTGCTAGCCAGGTTAAGACAGTGACGCTAACCACGTCGCTCGTAGGGTGGCCCACATTTGAACAACTTGGGCAAACTAAAACTTTTTTTCATAGCCACAATGCTTCAGTAAATGAGATCGGAGCCTAAATTTATCTGGAGTCTGTTACGAACAAGAGTCACATTTGTGCGCTGCTACCTGTGAGGGATCCGTCCTTTTTAAGGGTGCTGTTATATTTTGACTCATGCACAAAAGTCGCACTTGTACATTTTTATTTCTGAGGGATCTTCATGCTTGTTAATATGCTCAGAACCTAAATTTCTTTGTATTCTGAAACGAACAAGTCACATATCCATTGTTAGTTCCGGGGCGTCTTTATATTTCAGTAAATGTATTTTAAGTTGATGTTTATATTTAGACTGATACCAACAAGTCACATGTGTGAAAGATCCTTATGACTCAGCAAATGCATTTAAGGGTGCAGTTAGGTTTTGACTGATATGCACAAAAGTCGCAGTTATACATTGTTACATCCGAGGCATATTTGTTTCAATAAATGCACTCGGAGCCTAAATTTCTCTGGGGCATGATACGAACAGTTATGTTTGCGCAGTGCTACCTGACCACAAGTCACACTTGTACATTTTTATTTCTGAGGCATCTTTATGCTTCAGTAAATGTGCTAGGAGTCTATATTTCTCTATAGTCTGATACTAACAAGAGTCACATTTATGCGCTGCTACTTCTGAAGGATCCCTATGCATCAGCAAATGCCTTTTAAGGTTGCCTTTATGTTTTGACTGATATGCACAAAAGTCGCACACATACATTGTCACTTCTGAAGCATCTCTATGTTTCAGTAAATGTACTCGGAGCCTATATTTATCTGTAGTCTGATACGAACAAAACTCACATTTATGTATTGTTAGTTCTGGGGCATCTTTATGCTTCATTAAATGTGTTTTAAGTTTATGTTCGTATTTAGACTGATACGAACAAGAGTCACATTTGTACGCTGCTACCTGTGAAGGATCCTTATGCCTCAGCAAATGCCTTTTAAGGTTGCTGTTACATTTTGACTGATATGCACAAAATTCGCACTTGTACATTGTTACTTCTGAGATATCTTTGTGCTTCAGTAAATGACGACGGAGTATAAATTTGTCTGGAGTCTGATACGAACAAGAGTCACATTTGTACATTGCTTCCTGTGAAGGATCCTTATGCCGCAGCAAATGCTTTTTAAGGGTGTTGTTATATTTTGACTGATATGCACAAAACTTGCACTTGTACATTGTTACTTCTGAGGGATCTTTATGCTCCAGTAAATGTGTTTGAAGTTGACGCTTATATTTAGACTGATACGAGCAAGAGTTACATTTGTACATTGCTACTTCTAGGACATCGCTATGCTTCAGTAAATGAGTTTGGAGGTTAGATTTATACATAGTTTGATACGAACAAAAGTCGCATTTGTATGCTGCTACCTGTGAAGGATCCTTATGCCTTAGCAAATGTGTTTTAAGGCCGCTGTTATATTTTGACTGATATGCACAAAAACCGCACTTGTACATTGTTACTTCTGAGGTATCTTTATGCTTCAGTAAATGAGTTAGGAGATTATATTTCTCTGTAGTCTGATATGAACAAGAGTCACATTTGTGCACTGCTACCTGTGAAGGATCCGTATGTCTCAGCAAATGCTTTTTAAGGACGCTGCTATATTTTGTCTGATATGCACAAAAGGCGCACTTGTACATTGTCACTTCTGAGGGATCTTGATGATTCAGCAAATGTCTTTTGAGAGCACCTTTATATTTAGTCTGATACAAACAAGAGTCACATTTATACATTACTACTTCTGAACAATCCTTATGCCTCAGCAAATGAGTACTTAAGTTATGTTTAAGATCTGTTTGAAATGAACAGCAATCACACTGGTATACTTTTGAAATATTTTGAGCTGCTGGTTCCTGTTCATTATTTCGTTTAAATACTTCGATATTTGGCTTTATACATGTCTGTTCCCTATGTAACTTAGTACTGCATTCTGCTTGTGATACAATGTCATCTTCAAATCTGAAAGATACAAAAATATTTATAAGTAAATGGCATTTTACGTCAAAAGTGAAAAATGTGCTTAGTTTGAATACTATTATATTCCAGTTAAATTAATAATTTTTTTGATTCCGTTTAAGCCTATTAAACCCTCACCCAGTATATTACTTTCTTTCCCAAACAAGTTAATAAGTTTCCGCGCTTGCGCCATTTTTAAAAAACCAGCCGCATGGTTAAAAAACACTTAATAAACGAACTTACTAAGTAGCGTAACTACCGATATACCTTGTTGTTAACAGTGACCAAAATCAAAACTATTGATTAAAGTAGGCCGTTAATAAGTACTTAATAATAATAATCTTTAAATATAATCGTGAAAGTGAACATGTGGCCTTCCTTTTCTATCCCTATCCTAAACGTATAGGTTTCTGAATACAACGGAAACTAAAAACACGATATAGAGGTGAGTCTCAAGACCTATATTTTCACTTTCATTTTTACCATACAGTCTACTTGCTATATTCGTATTCTAGAATCGAGATTAGCATGTGGTATTAGTAGGGGGTTCTTCCTAAGTGTAAAATAAAAAAGTTGACCTTGTAGGGCATCAGTTTTGGTCGTTTTATAGGATAACAGTTTTTCACTATTATATCGGAAACTGTTGATCCTACGATAGTATCAATAAGGACCATTTTTGTTCATTTTGATTTATATAGCGAGACATGTCTTTGAATTACATTGAATTACAAAACTTTCAAAATAATCCTCTAATTAACAAAACTGTCATCAACATGTCAAATCGCGAACTAAATATATCCAAGAAACTAGTATTAACTAAAGGCTTGAATTATGCTTTAACACCAAAAACTTTTCCTAAATTTGACACAACCATTAGATGATTCTCATGAATACCGAATTCGTTCCAAAATTGAATTAGAGAAACAATATAAGAGTAGAGATAATTTAACATCTGATGAAAAACGTTCAATTTCATCTAAAATATGATCACAGAATAAAAATTTCACCAGCTGATAAAGGCAATGTCATGGTAATCTTAGATACAGCTATATATGATACAAAACTTTCGAACTTGGTAAATGATGGAAACTATTCCAAATTAAAGATCCTACAAATTCGTTAGAAAATCAAATATATAGTCTTATTTAAAAACAAAAACGAATTTAGACCTACTGACGAAAGATGTTAACTCCACATCACAGCAAACCTCATTTCTATGGTTTGCCAAAAATTCATAAACCTGATATTCCTTTAAGACCAGCTGTGAGTTTAATTAATTCTCCATATAGCAAACTCTCAATATATTTATTAGAAATCCTAGATGCATTATCGGGTTCCTCAGACATATTAAAAATAGCAGACATTTTTTGGAAAGGTCGGAAAATCATCTAACGGACAGTTTTGATGTAGTAAGCCTATTTACAAATGTTCCTGTAGATAAAACATTAATAATAATTAAAAACAAATTGCAACAAGATGGGAATTGGCGAATAGAACTAAGTATTGAAACTATAATGGAATTACACTTTGCATTAAAACAACATACTTTCAAGTAAATAATGACTTCTATCAACAAGACTTTGGCATGGCCATGGGTTCTTCATTATCTCCAATATTAAGTAACATTTTTAGTTTAAAGTAATATTAATAATCTAGTTAATAAACCCATTGTATGGTGGAGATATGTAGATGACATTTTTGCTATATGGCCTTATAGTAAAGAATGTTTAAGTAATTTTTTGAATCAGATCAATGAAAAAGAACCTTCAATTAAATTTATAATAGAAATAGAGAATAATAATGAATTACCTTTCTTAGATATTTTAATTAAAAAATTAAATAACACATACCAAATCATTGTGTATAGAAAACAAATATACACAAACAGATACTTAAATTTCAATTCAAATCAACATATTAGTGTTAAGAAAGGTGCTGTAAAATGTTTGTATGACAGACAAAATAATTTCTTCAAATGATGTAATATTAAGGAACGAAAAGCAATTTATTAAAACTGTCTTATTAAATAATCAATATTCCGAGAGTTTTGTTGATAGTCAGTTATTGGAGAGAATATACTGTCACAACTTGAGGTATTTAGGTCAATGGCAGTAATTCCATATATACATGGTTTATGGGATAAATTACGAAAAATTGGTAATTGGTTTTCCATACGAACTGTTTTCCAAACGGGCTCCACGCTAAGATCGGTTTTATCAAAAACTAAACCTCTAAATATTGTTCAAAATTCAAAAAATTGTATTTATAGTGTTCCGTTTGAGTGCGAAAAACATTACGTAGGTGAATCATCCAGACCTTTCAACGTAAGGCTTGGTGAATATAGAAATTGTGCTAGAAGAATTTGAAAAATCCAAAATTTGTGAACATGGCGTGGGATAATGATCACACGATTCAATGGGATTCGGCAAAGATTTTGGAAAAAGAGAGCAACAGAACTAAAAGAAGACTTCAAGAATCCGCGATTATTTTATTAAACGAGGATAGATGCATTTCAAATTATTCAATAGATATACATAAACAACGAACTGTCATGGTTGACGACCAAAAAGTTTTTGAGAATGGAAGTAGATATTCTTCCGAAACGTTAACTTAACAATCAAGTATTCAAGAACCAACCACTGTCTGATACGTTTGGCCCAGAGGTTTTTTAATTAAAAATTTTTAAATATTTTTTTCAGTGGCAAAATACCCAACAAAAAGTAGGAAAATCTGAATATTGTCACGACCGCTGGTCTATGACTGTTATAATAAGGGGGCCACTTGGCCTGCGAGAGGTTTTCCTAGTGGGAAATGATCAGACACAAAATAAATTATAAATAATATTTATTAATTAAACAATAAAAATGGTTGCAGTCAAACAACAAAGTCAAAAATAGGAATATAAAATAAGCAATAAATAATATTTCCTTACCAAAGGCACATGTTGGGAGAGATGGGTCCCCAGATGGACTCCCAGAATGGACTGCCACTGCCCGTTCATTCTGGGCTATTTATATGATTGATAAATGCTTGATCGACATATTCTCTACATACGTAAAGCGCTCGGAAACTAATGACCTGATGTTATTAATTAGTAACTGTAATCTGATACTCTACGTCCTTTAATATGTTATGAATGCTTTAATACTTTACATTTATAGATTAGAAAATAAATGATATTGAATTTAGTTTATTTATTATGGATTTAAATTTGGAAATTCTTTAATTTAGATTTTCCATTTTTGTATTTATTTATAGGGAATATACTAATAAGATATTTTGCCAAATTTGCATAGAAAAGTAGTTATTAATTTTGATATGTGACACATCTCTCCCCACCAGGCAGAACTGGGCTCCAGTTCTAAAAAATTGAATCACAAGTAGTTGAGTTAATGAATAGAAGAAAAAAAAACAACAAATTAATAATAAAAAAATAATATGCATAAGTAAACAGTAACAAAAATAAAATACAATGGATAATAAGATAATATTTTCCCCTATTGGGATAAGAATTGCGATGGGGTACCGTCAATAAAGTTTTTTGTTTAACCTTAACTGTTCTAATTTTAACTTTATGGTCGCTACCTCTCGCTAAAAATTATAATAAAATATTAATAAGAATAACTAAAAATTATGTTAATGTCCAAATTCATTTTTCATAAAGTCTATTTATACCACATATAAAGTTCGAGGGCACACATTGTTCGTAGCACTAAGTCCGGTACTGTATCTTCATTCAATGTTACACTATAGTTTATTTTCATCTTTCGCGTTGGTAGTCCTGCACAACTAGGCACTGTCAGTCTGTCAAATCGGAGATAACTTTTAACGTCTTTGACCTTGCTGTGATGCTGAGTTGACAAAAGTGAACTGCTAAATTGGTTTGTGGGTACGGGAATTATCTATCCATTGGAACTGTGTAGTGACCATCAATGTTCGGTGATTGGGAATCCAGAATCCATGAACGTGTTTGCCAAGGGTGACCAGGGAACTCCTTACAGCTCGGGCGAACATCTCATTGATAGTAAGGTAAGTGTCCATGCTGGTTTACTAAACCTCGTGTTAAACATGTAGAGCATTATTCCCTTTGTTGTAGGGGACGTTTTAATGATGACCTGGTAAGATGTTTTCCATCAACAAGTGGATTTTGGTTAGCTACCTGTAGCCTTCATCCTTATTAATTTGATTACACTTCATGTCAGTCTTAGGACCTGGGGAAGTTGGCAAGAATAACCTAAAAGTGTTTATAGGTTTGGAAATATAGCCAAGAAGTATGTCCTACCATGTTAGATACTGACAGAAGGAGGAATTAGTGCTAGAAAGCCTTAGCTGTGTGAGATGCTGCGAACTCTGGTATGGATAGTTCTGGACTCCCGGGGTAGGTTTCTATCAGTTGGTCACTATCTATTACTGGACTTCTCTGTGCCTGGTCCATGGTGTGCCCGGTATTTTGTGTGCCCCAGTGTGGTTGTCATGAAACAAGAAAATTACAGGTAAGTTCTTCGTTCAATATTTTTTACGAGGCAAAAACAAATAATAATGAAAAATTCCTATTTGAGCCATGGTTGTGAACTAACCTAGCCATATCTAAACTAACTTACATCGTATATCGATTTGTTATTAATTCTACACATAACTGTTTCTCACAAGCAAGCAAAATGACAAATTTTTTAACTTTTTTTTAATTCTGTAGCTTATTATTTTAGGCTTCTCAGAAAAAAACTCTATATCGTCTCTTAAATAAAAGAATCACCTAGCCATATTCTTAATAGAATACATTTATTATTTCAAGGAAATTTAACCTTTTAACTACCATTACTATTATCCTTTGGACTTCTATTTCCCACATAAGAGAAAAAAATATATATATTAAAACTATTGTGTCGTTTACGTTATTACAGAAAATAATTATTTCGCCATTATTAAATATTATTTTTCACAATTTTCATCACTTGTTTACCTTCAAACTTTTATGGTTATTTTTCTTGGCGTAGTGTCAATTTATGTACCCATATAGCCATCTATTTGAGTGTGAAAGAACAACTAATAACTTTTCACACATTTGTGCCTTTGACCCATATCATATGCCATTTATATTTTCATTTGAGTACTTTACTGAACCTTTGCCCTTGGCAAGTTTACTTCTATCACCTAACTAATTAATAATCCAATTTATAAAGGAACATTTTCTTTATTTAAGCCTGATGCTTGCAACCTTGTTCCAGTACCAATTGCAGTGATATTTATTTAATATTTCTACATAACATTAACTTAAATAACCCAACAAAATAATCCTGGGAACAAGATTCCAAGATTTTGAGTGCGCACTCTCATTTTGGCTTGGGTCCCTTTTTATTTATTACAATTACACCCATTACATAGAGTGTGTACTCATCAAAATTGACATACAAAATGTTTTATTAAGTACCATTCATACTGTCGACATATATTTTAATTATTATCTGGGCACAGTGCATGTCTATAATGACATATCTTGTTTATTATTCGTTTATTATATAAAAAACAAACTATCATTCATCACCTCGGTAAATATTTTAAATTATTCTATTTGCACAGTGCATATATATTTTGTATATTCTTTACTCTTCATTTGTCATATACAAAAAACAATTAACACGTTCACCTGGTGAGAGATTCGATATACTTGACTCGACCTCTAACAGGTATCGATTATTAGGGTTATCTTGGCTTTGAGATGCACCAAGATTTCTTGCCGCAGGTAATGGCTTTTCACAATTGTTTTCACTTTTAGGTTCTGTACTATTACGACACTTTTGGATGAGATATTTTATTAGAAGACCAAAAATAAACAACGTCAATGCTAGGCATATTATGCTGAAAAATACGTCATGCTGAATTGGAGTATTGTTCTCACCATTGGCTGGATTAATTATACCTGAGAGAAGTGCTATATTACGCCTGCCAAAAATTATATATCCTACAGCTATTGAGAGTATGGAGTTCCATATTAGGAAAATGGTGTCGCTGTGGAGACCGTAAGTATCTGAGTATGAAAATCTGCTATATTCTCCCACACTATCAATAATTTCTTGTATATTTTCATTAGTTGATGTAAGATTTAAGTGGGGGACCGTAAGTGTCCAATTTGGATTTAAGCACTCGGAAAAATTCTTAAATTGGGGTGTATTGTCTTGAAGCTTGGGGTTGAGTAGGAACGACTTTAAATTTGACCAGGCTGCTGGTATTATATGTGTAAAAGTAGCTTCATAAGGTAGTAATTCGGCACAGGGGTATCTTTTTGTTATTATTTCCTCATTTTCCATGATAAGTTTACAGTTGCAGGGTAGATTAATTTTTATAGCACCAGGTGATTTATAGGTTTGATCTGGGAATGTGAGTTTACGATGGGGACATAGAATTTTGGTGATATTTTTTGGATGAGTTACAACATAGGTTTCCTCCCCTATTTCTGAAATAGTTGTCGTTACTGATTTATGACAACTCATAGGGCAATGATGATTAATTTCTTCGACCGTGGCACCATTGTACAATTTTTTTGCACAAGCTGGGCCTTGTAATGTGTCGGCTGAAAAACGAGGTAGAAAGCACAATTTGTTGTGAAAAGGTTTACAGTGATGTAAACCTGTGCCTGAAATTTGACGTATTTGACTGTCAGAATTTTGAAGATTTTTTGAAACTGCCAGAAATATGGGATCATGATTTATGATGCAAGTTTGATTTAGCCATGCAAATGGTGTGGTTACTAGTTCAAATAATTCCCAAAATTGATTTGTTTGTGCAATGGGTATTTTGATATTGACTATTATTTTATTCTTTATAAACGAGCAGTCGCAAAGAGGGAGGTGATAAAATTTTGAAATGTCTGATATTGGTATTGCTAAGCTTTTATTAGATTGTTGTAACTCATTTTCCAAGTGTGTTAGGTCATGGGACAGTATAGTGGGATTAAGGATGGCTATAGGTATTTGATGTTGTCTGCATGAAGTTAAGATCCCCTGTTTTTTCACAGCCCTAGTAACTTGTATAATATGTTTAAGATTTTGAAATTGATTATTTAATAGAGATAATATTAAATTTGATTGTTCATCTTCATGAAATGAGACCGTATTTTTAAAATCATTTAGAAATGTTTCTAATTTATGAATCCTACTTTCTGTAGTGTTGAAAGCCTTACCTATAGCACTTTCATACTCTTTAAATTTTTTAGATTCTTCTGAAATTAATGTAATAGATTTTGAAAGGCCTTTATTTAATTTAAAAATTTGTTCCCTTAAAATGTCTTCCCTTGCTGTGAAAGCATCAAGTTTGTGTTGAGTCGCAACCCCACAACACCAAGACAAACCTTCCCCTAAAAAATCTAATGATCTTTTGTTACGAAAAAAGCTTTTTTGTGAGGCAGCAAAATTTTGAAGATAATTAACATTCCAGCTTTTTTCTAGAGATGCAATCTCCAATTCATAAGCATTTTTTAATAAGTCCAAATTTTGTAAGATAACACATTCGGCTTTCCTACTTGTACTATTGAGACAACTTCCTTTAAGTTTCACATTTTCATCTTCCTCTTTTTCATACCAGCTTGCTTCATAGGTTAAAGGGATGGTGGCCTCATAACTCACTGTTGATGGTAGGGCTTTCCAAAATGCCCCTGCCGTTACCTCCAAATTCTGAGATAGGGTGCTGGTAGCTAATAGCTTAATCAACAAAATCAACCTGTACAAAAAACATATGTTATCAAAAAATTCTCATATTTATTATAAGCATGCCCCAAGGGGAAAAAGAAAAAAAAAAAAAAAAAAAAAAAAGAAATAGCGTTAGGTATGCATCCCTATGTCTATGCACAAATTTGCATTTTTGCTTGTGAAAAACTTGAACTCTTAACTTAACTAGTAAAAAAGAAATAAGAATCTATACTACATATACTATGTATTACATAAAAATACTACCAAAATACAATTACTAATATAAAACTACACTACAATTACTTATTTGCTCTCATGGTATGCCTCCTCATGTTTTTGTGAGCCCTACTTCCGGGGTCCAAGGGTCATTGTACGGGAGGATGCGACTCACATGAACTATCTCTTTTTTTGACTTCTTAGTTGGTCCTTTTTGGATTAGATAATCCACTTCACCTATCTTTTTTACAACACGGTATGGACCAAACCATCTCAGTAGTAACTTTTCTGACTTACCCACTTTTCTTACAGGTGTAAACACCTTTACTTGGTCGCCCTTGCTGAATTCTAGATGACGATGTTTTTCATCGTATCTAATTTTATCACTTGCTTGTTTTTTCTTTATATTGTCGACTGCCATGCTTCTTACCGCTAGGGCTTTTTCTCTTATTTTATGTGCGTCCTGTGAGTTGCCTGTTTCCATGAGGTTAGCCTCGGTGGGTAAAACTGGTTCTCTACCATAGAGTAACATAAACGGAGAATATTTTGTTGTGTCTTGACGAGCCGAGTTATAAGCAAAGGTTACATGTGGTAAATATTCATCCCGATCTGTTTGTTTTGTATTGGTGTATTTTGAAAGCATATCGCCTAAGGTTTTATTTAATCTTTCTGTTAAGCCATTACAAGATGGGTGATAAGCAGTTGTATATTGATTAGTTGTACCCATGCAGTTTAGAAGTTCCCGAACAAGTTGCGAACGGAAAGTTTGTCCTCGGTCACTAAGAATGTGCCTCGGAGCCCCATGGCGTGTGATAACCTTTTCCAGTATGAATTTGGCTACTGGAAGAGCTTTACCTGATGACAGTGCTTCCGTCTCCGCCCAACGTGTGGCATAATCCGTTGCTACGACTATCACAGTTTTTCCATTCTTGCTTCTTCTGAAAGGTCCCAGAATGTCAATTCCTACTCTTTCAAAAGGAGTCCCAACAGGTATAGGTTGTAGCAAACCTACTGGTTTCCTGTTCTGTTGCCCTTTTCTCGCCTGACAGTCCGTGCAACCTTTAACGAATTTTTCTACATCTTTCTGTAAATTAGTCCAGTAGTACCTATCCTTTATTCTATGTAGAGTCTTTGCAATACCTAAATGCCCCGATAATGGTTCTGAATGATGTGAAAAGAGTATCTCTCCGACAAGTGATTTGGGGATCACTAGCAGGTTTTCTAACCCATCCGGCAAAGTATTTATTTTGTATAGAACCCCATCCTTTAGCCTAAAATTCTTTGATCTTCTTATTACCCCCATCGGGATTGACTTATTGGATTTATCTTGTATGGCCTCGATGAGTTGCTTTATTTCAGGATCTGAATGTTGTTCTTTTGCGATATCAGATGGTAAAAGTAAAAAAGTGGGAACGTCTTCTATGTCATAGCTATCGTCCTCTGCTTTTAAGACAGGGTTACGAGACAGACAATCTGCATCTCTGTGCGCTACACCATTTTTATGTACAATAGTGTAGTCGTATTCTGCTAATTTTAATGACCACCTCGCAAGTCGTCCTGAGGGGTCTTTTAGCGATCTAATCCAACATAAAGCGTGATGATCGCTTACTATTTTAACTGGTCTGCCATATATAAGATGGCGCAGGTAGCCCAATGACCAAATGGCACTTAGTGCTTCAAGTTCCGTGATTGTGTAGTTTTTTTCTGCTTTTGATAGACTTCTGCTTATGTAGGCAATGGGATGTGCTTGTTGGTTATCGTCTTCTTGCAGCAGAATTCCGCCTATTCCTGTTGTACTAGCATCAACCCTTAACTCGCAGCCTTTATTAGGGTTAAAATGCTGCAACACTGGTGCTGTAACTAATTTCTTTTTGAGCGTTTCAAATGCTTCCTTTTGGGCCTTTTCCCAAACGAAGTCCCCTTTATTAGTCGCTATATGCAGTGGTCTAGCTATGATAGAAAAATTTTGTATACATTTTCTATAGTAGTTGCATAGACCAAGGAAACTTTGTACGTTTCTTATTGTTCGAGGTTCTGGAAATTCCTTAATGGCCCGGAGTTTGTCTTCATCTGGTTCTAGCCCTTTTTTGCTTACCACATGCCCTAGAATTTTAACTTTAGGTTTTATGTAGACACATTTACTGGGCTTAAGTGTTAATCCTGCCTCGCGTAATCGTTGGAAGACTTTATGTAATTTTTCTAGGTGTTCATTTAAAGTTTTTGAAAAAATTATAATGTCGTCTAGGTAAATTAATATATCTTTCCACTTCATTCCTTGGAAGACCTTATCGGCCAGTTCCTGGAATGTAGCAGGTGCATTGCACAAGCCAAAACTTAGGACATTGAATTCGTAGAGCCCATGGCCCTGTGCTATGAAGGCGGTATATTGTTTTGAGTCTTCTTCTATCCTTACCTGCCAGTAGCCACTAAACATGTCTAATGTCGTGAAATACTGTGCATCGCCCAGGTATGTAAGGATATCATCAATGTTTGGGATTGGATACACAGATTTTTTAGTAACATTATTTAACTTACGGTAGTCGACACAAAATCTGGTATTGCCGTCTCTCTTTTTAACCAGAACTACCGGGCTTGACCAGGGAGAGTGTGATGGCCTTATTACTCCACTTTCGAGCATTTCCTTGATCTGGTTATCTATTATTTCTCGTTCCTTCTGTGATACTCTATAAGGACGGCACTTGATTGGCTCATTGCTACCTACATCAATTTTATGTTCTGTTAGATTTGTCAACCCCATGTGTTTTGTTGATTTTGTAAATACATCTGAAAATTGATCTAATAGTTTTGTTAATTCTTGTTTAAAAATTCCATCGTCAATGTGTGATAGATCGTGATCCTCTATGGTTACTTGTTCATTTGAAGTTTCTGAAAACAGAGTTAAGGCAGTGGTTAACCTGTCCGCCGCATTATCCCCAAAAAATCCTACTGTCGAATTTTGAAAAATTTTGTGTGTGTTGTGTCCTTTATTTACTATTTTGAGTGTGATCTCGTCCTTCGAAATATGTGGGGGTTCCAAGCTTAAAAGATGACGTGGAATAAAAAACTCCTCTTTCTCTCTGAAAACCATATCTTGTAGTATCTCGCTATTTTTCTCTGAAGTTTCTAGATGTATATTATATTCTATATTTGGCTCCAACCTATAGTCTTCCTTCAAAGTTACCTTGATACTTGTTCGTGGAATATCCACAATGTTAAATTGTTCCACGTTATTATTTTTAATTCTCCTCGTTTCTCGGTCATCTTCATGAACAGTTAATATTTTGCTTTCTTTTTTATTTAATTCGTTATGTGGTGGATTGCATACCAGGATATCTATTTCCATGTTACTAAAGATACACAGAATCATGTTTTTTACCGTTTTCCAGTTTAGTCCATCTAGGCCGCAACCTAATCGTGGTATTGCTAATTTCTTAACGTTTCTTTCTTGTAACTGAAATTTCATTTTTTGTAAACAATCCCATAATGTCTCCAGGGTAGGTTTATTCCAAAACAAGTTTTTTGTGATTAGATGATATATATTCCTTCCATGATGCTCAGTTAGTCTCACTTCCCCTACTGTCAGGGTTTGATTGCTCAGTTGTCTCTTTACATGGAATTTTTCTTCCATCGTTTTAGCAATACCTTTTCCCATTTTTATATCTGCTGAAACACAGTGAGCTAGGGGGTAGTCTTTTGGTGTATCAAAAATGTCCATCGTTTTTTCCTGTATGTTTACTTGTAAGATTTCCCTTTCATAGTCGGTCTTACCCATTATGAAACTGTGGAAATCTTTCTCCCTAATACTTACACCTTGATTTCTTGTGGGTTGCAGTACCTGTTTTTCTTGAGTTACCTCGTTACATTTTGTCGCTCTGGCTGCTTCTTTTGTTTTAAAATTTTGTCCATTAGAGCGTACAATATCTTTAATCGGTTGAGCAACTTTCTTATTTCCATTCCTCGTCACTGTACCGTGAATTTCCACTGTTTTGCTTGCGTTTGATGTTGGGATATTCTGTTTTTTATAGTAATTAGTTAAGTTTGTTAATATATTCTTTTGGCATTCCTCATGGTATGCCCTTTTATAACTGAAAGATCTTTCAGGCTTCTTTTTCATTTTATACATATAGGGCGTCCTTGTGACATTAACCATGTTTGAATCCGTATTTATGGTTTCCTCCTGTTTTGACAGGGAAACCATTATGGTTTGACTGTTAGTATTAAAATAAATTTTCCTGGAGTTTAAGTCTATAACTGATTTAAATTTATTTAGAAATTCCATTCCTAATATAAGTGGAACTGGCGAAGTCTCGATGACAGTTGCTGTACATATAGTAGTTAAGTTTCCTACCGTAAGGGTAAAATTGGCTTCTCCTAAAGTCGGTATTCTGTATCCTCCAGCTACCAAAAGACATTTTGAATGGTTCCTTTTGGGCGAGTAATGCTTTAGCAACCCTCTTGTTATTATATTTTCCTCGGCTCCTGTGTCCAGGATTGCGTTTGTCTTATAATTATTTATAATTACACTAATTGCTAAAATGTTATTTCTATTTCCTGTGCCCCCTTTTTGTGCCAAGACGACGCCGGGGCTTAATTGCGCCGTCCAGTTCCGTTTGGGTATTGGTTCTGATTTTCTCGGCATGTCCCAGCTGAATGTCAAATTCGATTACATATGTAACATTTTGGTCTCCCATCATGGTGTCTTGTGTTCGGAATATATTGATTATTATTATTTCTCTGAAGTTGGTTAGTTTGCCTACCATAATCCTGTCTTCTTTCGTTGAATCTTGCATGGTTTATAATCGGCCTTTGCATACCTGTGAAGTTTTGTCTAATTTGAGAATACTGCTGGGGTTGGTTTTGGGTGTTTGGATTGTTAAATCTATTGACATTTCGCCCTTGGAAGTTTCTTGCTGGTTGCCTGTAGTTATTACTGGCATGGAACTGGTTTGGTGACGTAAATGATTGTCTTCTATTTGGAGAGTTCCCTTGTCCATTTGATACATTTCCATTGCAGTTGCAGTGGCAGCTAGTTGGGTTGGCAGGGGTTGTGTTTTGGTCATTAAAAGAGATTTCTGTAATATTTGGCAGGGAGATGTCTTCTAATTTTCTTATAATTTTCTTAAATTTATTCCAGTCCATATTGTCTTCTAGAAGCAGTCGGTAGTATTGGTAGAATTTATGGTTAATGCCATTTTCGAAAAATTTCCTAAAGTTTTCTACGTTAAAGGAATCGTCATATTCTCCGAATAAGTCTTGTAACTCATAGTAATATGATGTAATAGATTCCTGCGGTTGTTGTTTCCTTTCAAAGAGACGTTTCTCCAAGAGCCTCTTTGTGTCGTCGCCTGCAAATTCTTTTTGGAAATCATTTTTGATTTCTGCCCATGACTTTGCTCCATTATCTTCCGACCTTTTGTAACGTTGAAACCATAAATCTGCCGCCCCCTCTAGGAATGATTCCATGTATGAAATTTTGCAGGCGTCATCCCACCTATTTGCTGCGGCTGTTCTTTCATAAGACTTTATGAAAGATGTTGCATTGTTTTTGCATGGGTTAAAAGTTGGAGGACATAAGAATTTTGGTGTTGCTGGTGTTCTTGGGTTTATCAAGCTATTTGATAATGTTGCGTCCGCTATTGTTCTTGTTTGTCCCGCTACGTTTACCTTTTGTACCCCCGGTGGAATGTATGAAGAGATGTCTTCTGTATTTGCAAGAGGGTCACCGACTTGTGGAGCGTTTTCTGCCTCTTCCTCCAACTCCTCGGACTCTGAATTTGATGCTACTCCTGAATTATCCTTGTTAGGGGTGAAGTTCCTCTTCTTTGGCTCTGGGTAGACAAACTCTTTTTGATTCCTGGGTACTGGGGTGGGTGATCTTGATACTTTAGGTGACCGAGCAAAGGGATCTCCAACGTTGAATAATTCCGTGCTACGATGTGGAGGGTTAAATGGGGTTTCCTCTTCTTGCTTCTCAGTTGCCGCTAGCTTAAGAGTTGCTCTTGTTGCAATTTTTCTCTCCCTACTCATACTACCATTGTTTTAATTAAATCTAGATATATTCTCATCGATAAAAATATAAAAACACGTATTAATTACTCATTTGTGCATATACACAAGAATGCATTAATAATAATAATGATAATAAAGTATTTATTGCCACCCTTTTATTCAACTAATTTTACCCTTATTTTCTATGTATTCTATTTAATGTAAAATTTAATATATATCCTAGTTTCATTAGTCGTCGTCATCTCCAAATAACCTTTTAAATTTTTCAGCAATTCTTTTGTTAAACTCGATGTCCAAGGTAGGCGTTTTTGGACGTGTGGTGGTTGGGGATGGATAACTAAAAAAACTAGCCTTGTGTTTTGATAGCGGGCTACTTGGCCCCAAAGCACGAGGTGTTAATGGCCGACCTGACTTGTTATACTGCACCTCTATAGGGCTTAGGGTGCATAAAGCTAGGTCTCTCTTTTCTTGGCGTTCTTTCTTGCCTGGCTTATTTTTACGTGGCATTTGAGAGAAACAAAAATAATAATATTGTAGATAAAATATTCTTGTAGGGATTAAAAAGAATAACAATATTAATAATATTTGCTGAACGTTTGAATTCTTAAAAAAAAATAACGAAGTTTGAGGAATTATTCAACGGGCTTGGCCAAGGTAAACTCTTATACTCTTCAAGCCAGATAGACGGGCTATAAAAAGCGTACAAGAGGGGAGTGTTTCAGGACCTTGTATCTGTTCCAAGCCAGATAAACGGGCTATAAAGAACACATAGAAAGGCCAAAACGAGGGGAATATGTGACGTGTTTCTTATATTCTCCAAGCCAGATATACGGGCTGTAAAGAGCGTATAAAAGGGAATGTTAAAGTCTTGTATATATTCCAAGCCAGATATACGGGCTATAAAGAATACATAGGCAGACTAAACGGAGGAATTGGGGTGAAAAGGATTTATTATACCTTAAATTGATCTAAAAATAGTCCTGAAATAAAAAAAAATAAAAAAAATAATAGTTTTTTAAACTTATACAATATATTTTTCTGTTTCAGGTAATACCTCGCTAAAATAAAAGTAAAACAAAGATGCAGAGTTAATTATGGAGAATTAACCCAACCGAATCGAAGCAGGGCAGCCTCCACCAAGTGTCACGACCGCTGGTCTATGACTGTTATAATAAGGGGGCCACTTGGCCTGCGAGAGGTTTTCCTAGTGGGAAATGATCAGACACAAAATAAATTATAAATAATATTTATTAATTAAACAATAAAAATGGTTGCAGTCAAACAACAAAGTCAAAAATAGGAATATAAAATAAGCAATAAATAATATTTCCTTACCAAAGGCACATGTTGGGAGAGATGGGTCCCCAGATGGACTCCCAGAATGGACTGCCACTGCCCGTTCATTCTGGGCTATTTATATGATTGATAAATGCTTGATCGACATATTCTCTACATACGTAAAGCGCTCGGAAACTAATGACCTGATGTTATTAATTAGTAACTGTAATCTGATACTCTACATCCTTTAATATGTTATGAATGCTTTAATACTTTACATTTATAGATTAGAAAATAAATGATATTGAATTTAGTTTATTTATTATGGATTTAAATTTGGAAATTCTTTAATTTAAATTTTCCATTTTTGTATTTATTTATAGGGAATATACTAATAAGATATTTTGCCAAATTTGCATAGAAAAGTAGTTATTAATTTTGATATGTGACAATATGCTACAAATAAATAATTATAGACAATACATTAATGTTAAATAAAACTTTTAATACTTGAAACAAATTTAGAAACTACTAATAAATATATTTTTTAATGTAGGTGAACATTTGCTATTAAGTTTTCTTATCAAAAATTAACAATGTAATTTTAATAAATAGGAAAATACATTTTTTATATGAAAAAAGTAAAAAAAATATATATAATATTTAAAACAAGTTATTTTCATATTTGTTAAAGATACATTACTTTTGATTTAAAAAAATGTAAAGATGCACTACTTAATAACAAATATTCACCTGCATTTAAAAAAGTTATTTATTCTTAGTTTCTAAATTTGTTTAAAGTATTATAAGTTTTATTTGACATTAATAAATTAAGAAAAAATTCATTCGGGGATTTAAATCATGAAGAGTACAAGGAATTTAATTTATTGTTCTATTTTCCAGAGAACTGCCTTCACAGAAGAGCTTATATAAAAAGATAGTGATAGAATGCTAGTGAAAACACTAATCGCTCGCAAAGATATCATGAAAAATAATTAAATTAGGTAATAGAAAAGGCATTGAAGTCAGACGAAAAACTCTACCTCCTGGGTGGAGTGGAAGAGTTCGAATATGAGCAACCGTATTCGGTATTGCAATGCGCTCCTGCACCTAGCGGCGACATTTGTCATGCTGTAAGTCGTAAACTTGCTACAATAAAAAACAGAAAAATTTTATAGATAAGATTGATTAATAACTTTCTTTTCAATAAAAATAACACAAAATTTAGTTCTCAACAAAAAAAGTCCCTTAATAAGTTTATTATAGTATCAACGGTTTCTGAGATAATAGCAAAAAAACTATTATCCAACGTGGTGGGCAACGCTGATGCCTTACAAGGTCCCCTTTTTAGCTTTACATTTAAGAAACACCCCCCTACTAATAAAACATGCTAAAACTGATTACAATTTTTCTTAAACAATTCATTAATTTGACTGGAGTATTAGTAATACATGAACAAATTATGATAGTATGTAACCAGGATAATGCCATAATTGAATCAAAGCAAGATTAAAGGTGAATATTTTATGTGGAACATTCACTGCAAGTAATTCATTATTAACACATGTTTTCGTGCCAGCAATTCATTGCCTCAAGATAAATAAAAAAATATGTTTACTCATATTAGATTACATATTAACTAATCAACTGCTTATGAACCAATAATAGTATTCATAAACAAACAGCGTGTTTTATCATAATTCCCTTGTGATTTATTTTTACACCAATCACCTTTAACTTCATGCCTAGCCTGTTCAATCGATGTAACACATAAAATAAAATGGTCCATCATTACTAAGGGGAGGAAGGTTATTTTACATGTTTGAATTGTTTGGAAGTTGTCAAACTATTATGTCAATATTTATTATTATAATCGTAGATAAATTAGTGTTCGCTAAAATATAACAAATAAACTCAATGGGGATTTACCTTCGATACAAAGGAATTCACCTATAAGGAAAAGTTTGTATAGTAACAGCGGAAAGTCATAATATCTAAATCGCTCTCACGTATTGGTGAATTTGTGTGTATCGACGGTAAATCCCTCTTGGGTTCATTTGTTTTATTTTCGCGAATTCAACTTACGATAATGGTAATAACACATTTGACAATTTACAGGACTCGCCTGCAAACTTCATCTGCGTAAGTCATTACTTACATTATCGCTTGTAAAATAATGTTCTATTATTATACAGATTCAGCAAATTCAGTTTAAGGTACATAAACTTGTTTGTGCAAACCACGCCTTGTCATAGAACAACGCAGGGCATTGGTATAAAACAATAGCGCCATCGCTTGACCGAGTCGAGTTGAGAACAGCGCACCCATTCTGCTTTTAATAGCGTAGCTGTTTAGACGTGTGAGAATAAAATAAATTAATCTCAATTAGGTGTTTTCACAAATTTTAAATTCACTTTCATTGTGAAGATAATGCTTTATTATAGTTAAAAACACTTAAATTTTGAGAAACAGTCGAATAATACCTTAAAATAAGCTAATTTTGTATTGAAATTTTTTCGCCAAAAACACTACATCAATTCACTACGCACTCATGAAGCCATCAGTTATATTGTCAGTGTCATATTGTGTTATAAACACGTTATTTTGCAGATAAATTTCCTAAAGAAGCTTTTACAAATCCCGTATAAGAAACTAATATAACCGATGACGTCACCGCATGTTTTGCGTACTCGTTCAATTACTAAAACTTTATGTTATTTGTTTGTTGAAATTTTAATTTGATGGACAATAGAATGCTGTTTAAATATCAATGAGTGCTTTAGTATAACAAGTACTACATTTTAATAACATCAAAAAAGCAAATTTGTACATAGTGAACACACCTAATTTCGTTAAAAAAATGCCGTGAGTTTATACAACTGCAGAAAAAGTGCAAATTGTGAAGTGGTACTTCGGGGGCCATTCCACAGAAGACACAATTAATGTATTTACTGTGACATATCAAGACAGGCCAATCTCCTGAGCTAGCATAATTTCATGCATCATTAAAAAAATTGAGAATTTCGGGTGTGTCGTGAATTATTGTAAAAAATGCTGTCAACCCGAATCCCGTCATCAACAAATAAGCGAAGAACGTGAAATTCGCGAAACTAATATCTGCACTTGTTGAAACTAGTGAACCTTGTTCTAGCAGGCAAATTGCTGATGAAGTTGACATGAAGGAAAGAACTGTAAGAAATATTTTGAAAAGAAATGGGTACAGTTGTTTTAAAGTTTAAACAACGCAAGAAATATTTCACGATGACAATTTCAAACGGATGGAATTTTGTGAAATCATGATAAATAAAGTGAATAAGAATGAAAACTTCTTAGAGAATATATTGTTTACAGATGAATCATCCTTTTCATTACATAGGAAACAATCCATCCGTAGTACGATATTGGTCTCGGAAAAATAAACATTCGAGTGTTGCTGTGCAAACTCAGTATCCTCAAAAGTTGAAATGGTTCGCTGGGGCAGGAAGACAGCTCCTTCTTCACTCTCCAACCAATTGCTTGAATTGCCAAAGATTTATGTACACTACATTGATAGTTGTAATAATTAGTAGCAATTATTTAATTTGAAAATACTCGAAGTTTAAGTTATTATACTTATAGGCAACGTGCCACGATCACTGTCAATATATGATTGATTCGCTGATCGAATCTGTTTACCTTCGGGCACTGTCGGTCCTGTTTGGCAGGTATACCAATCTCACTACTATTTACAATAAATGAAAAGAACAAAAATTAAATTAACATTACTAATGCCAGTTAAATGAAAAAAATATTTACATATTTACAAAAGGACGAAACAGTATGAATATATTAAAAATTGTCACTAAGGTTAGTTAATAGGTTCCTCGTTATGTTTTGTTTTCCATTTGCTTAAGGGTATCAATAACATTGTGTTCGGGGGTAGGACTTTTAAGCAGATTCGTTATGTTCTTGTTATTTATTGATGTGCAAGACAAAGCTAAATTATGTCCAAGATAATTTATTGCATTCTGTTCAGCTGCATTAGAAAAGTGGGTGGCGAAAACATTGGTAACATTAATGGGGTTATCCATACAATCAACGAAAAGCAAAAATTTCAATTTGACTTAACTAATTTAAAATTTATTATGTTCCAAGTCTTTTTGGTATTATTTGATATGTTATTAATTTTATTATTGTAATAATTTTATATTAAGTTTGTGTTCTCCTTAAATTTTATATAAGTTTTTAATATCATGAAAGTCTGTATTTGCCATTACCCAGAATAGCCTCTTGAATTCCTCACCTTCCATGACAATATCATTGGTTATTCAGTTATAGTAAGTAAGGTGCTTTCTGCATCATTTTTTTTAGGACAAGAAATATAAAAACTAATATCAATATCAAAGTTAAACAAGTAGGTCCAATTTATGAAATGGTAAAACGCTTATGCCCGGGAAACAATAAAAAACACCAAATTAAAGAAATAAAAAAGGGGATGATATATATAATAGTGAATAATAAAAAAATAACAAATGAATTTAACGATCATCAAATTATTTAGTCTGAAGTCTAAAAAAGCACCGGGGATAGATGAGATACAAACAGCTACACTAAAAATAATTGTCGACTATATGTCATCACCTTATCCTCTCGTTCTTTTTTCTTTTATTATTGTAGGTTTTTATTTCCAAGTCTATCATTTTCACACATATACTTTGTAAAAAGGATATCAGACAGAGATAGTAGAATAAATGAGTGCAGTGTTGGACATATTAAATACACTCAATACATACGATTCAGTGGAAACACAATATATAAATTATCTAAAAGACATAGAAGTGGGAAATACAGGTAATGATGTAATTAATTTAAACATATGGCATATGAATATTAGAAGTATGCAAAAAAATTTTGAAGAGGTACTTATAATGCTTCAAAACACAAAACATATAATTCATGTTATCGTATTAACTGAAACATGGCAACTTAAATCTCAAACGAACTTTCAAATCCCTCAATATTTATGCCATTACAATGAAGCAGACTTCAATCAAAATGATGGAACTATAATTTATGTAAATAATTCATTATCAGTTCAGAATATTAGCAAAGTTAAATTAAATGAGGTAATGTTTTCAATTTTAAATATCAAAAATAAAAATAAAATTTACAAGATTATAGCCACTTATAGACCCCTCAACCAAGCCTGAAATTTTTATAGTGGATATAAAAAGCATATTAAAATCACACAATTCAAATGAAGTAGAAATACTTGTGGGAGATATAAATTTAGATATATTGGATAAAAATAATATAATATACAACTCTATATAAATGCCTTATGTGAAAAAGAATTTTTTTCCTCAAATCAATAAACCAACACGAATATCTGAAACCAGCTCCACTTGTATAGACCATATATTCTTGAAAAAGGGAAACCATAAACAGTTAAATAATGCCTCATATATCTTGAAATGCAGCATAACTGATCACTATGCAACATTACTTTATTTAATAGAAAGAAAAAATAAAAATCAAAGGAAGAATCCACCAAAAATTCGTGAAAAAAATAGATTATCAAAAATTTAATAGAGATTTAAAAAAAGAGACATGGTCAGAGGTATACAATGAAAACAATATAGATGGTGCATCGAATAAGTTCATAACTAAATAAAACATTAAAATAAAAATTTTTACTAAAATGATATACTCTAAAACAAATAATGAACAGAAGCTAAAACAATAGATAAATCAAGGCTTAATAAACTCTATACACAATAGGGACAAATTAAAACAAACATTACTAAAATATCCAAATAATTCAGAAATAAAAAATAAATACGTAAAACACAGAAATTTGATAAATAAACTAATTAGAAAAACAAAAAGTGAATATTATAAAGATCAATTCAAAAAAGCTAATCATGACGTAAAAAAAGTATGAGAACTAATAAAAGAATCAACAAATGAAAATATAAAACAAAATAAAACAATAATAAACCAAATTCAAATTGATAATAAAATATTGACAGAACCCAAGGAAATCGCTTCTGAATTTAATAATTACTTTTCCGACACTGGACACAAAATGGCTCAAGATATAATAAAAAATAATACAGATGAAAATTTGAGAGAACGCAAAAAACCTATTATAAAAAATTCGATATTTTTGTATCCAGTATCGGAAAATGAAATAATAAATAGCGTAAATAATTTGAAAAGTAACAGCGCACCAGGTATTGATGGTATTAGGGTAAAAACAATTAATGAATCTTTTACATACTAAAGCCATTACAATATATTATAAATCTGATATTTCAACAAGGACATTTCCCGAAAGCACTAAAAAGAACTATTATATAACCACTATTTAAACAAGGAAATATAAGTAGCATTTCAAACTATCGTCCCATATTAGCAACATCGCAAAAATTATAAAAAAATGTATAAAGAAAAGGTTATTAGAACATCTTAATAAGTAATATCTAGTTCACAATTTCGATTTAGAGAGGGAGTGTCAACCGTTGACGCAATGTATAATCTGACAAGTTACTTGTATCAAGAGCTAAATAGCAATCAAAAGCCTTTGGCAATATTTTTAGATCTAGCAAAAGCTTTTGATACGATTTGTCATGAAAAGCTACTAAAAAAATTAGATACATATGGTTTCAGAGGCATATGCGGTGATTTACTCAAAAGTTATTTAACAAATCGTAAGCAGGCTGTTAGTATAGATTCAGAAAAAAGCAAAGAAAAAACAGTTACCTATGGAATACCTCAAGGAATAGTCATAGGCCCTATTCTCTTTCAAATCTACATAAATGATATGCTAAACTTGGATATCTCAGGGGAAATCATCTCATATGCTGATGACACAGTCTTATCATTCTCTGATATCAGGTGAGAGGAAGTTAAAATTAAAGCGGAAAGGGGACTTCACCATGTAACAATTTGGCTAAAAAATAACTTATTAACTCTCAATAAAACAAAAACAAAATGTTTAACTTTCTCTCTAAATGCAGCAGGAACATCTCAAATAAATAAATCAAAATGTCATGAATGTAAAAACCTCATTATTTGTAACAATTGTCAAAAATACATTGAATCATCCGAAAATGTTAAATATTTAGGTTCATACATTAATCAGTTTCTGAAATGGGACATACACGTGGAGAAAATAGTTGCATAGACAATATTTTTTAAATGTCCCCAAACAAAGAAATCAAGGGACGTTAAATCAGGTGACCTTGGAGGCCATTCGTCGAAATTACATTTTCTCCGAATCTCCTGAGAAGGTAATCAATTACTATCCTTGAATAATGGGGAGGAGCACCATTTCGTTGGAAATACATTTCCCTGTCCTAAATCTAAAGGTAACTCATCTAAAATGTCCTCAATCTCATTTTCCAGAAATCTCAAGTATCTAGCCCCAGTCAGAGGACCTTCAAATATTATTGGACCAGTGATTCTACTACTGATTATTCCAAGCCAAACATTTAAACCAAATCTTGAAAGTTACCCTCCCGTAATAAATTTTTAGTTTCTTGTGGCCAATATTTTGTATTTTGTCGGTTAAATAAGTCCAAATTTGTAAACCTTGACTTGTAAGAAAACAAAATCAGTCCCAAAAAATCATTGTTTGGCTGCACGTTTATTATACAAAATCCAATTGCAATATTCCATCCTACGTTCGTAATCAGTTTCATACAAATGCCGGTGCAATTGATATTTAAGAGATTTATAGTGGGATTTGTGCAAAATTCGGCTTACTCAACTTGCCTTAAAGAAACAGTCTTATCAACTTCCATTCGAGCCAAGATATTAATTTCCGTTCCTTCGTCAATAATGAAGTTTTCTTCAGGATCATTGTTGGGCTCTCCTTCGAATTGGTTTTCTACACGTTTAAAATAATTTTGGACATTGTCTATCAGGATATCGTCGGCTATACAGATTCATAGCTGCAATTGTATATTTTTTACTTTCCCCATAAATAATTAACATGTCCACTTCTTCATCTCTTGTATAAATTTACGGCATTTTGAACACAATTAATAAGAATTGTAAACAATTTTTAAAGACAAAAACACCGCGAAACCAACAAATGTTTGACAAGCTAAACATTTCATTGTTTTCAAAGCCACCTTAGTTACTTCTTAACATTTAATTAAAACACAATTGTATTTTCTTATTTTCTTTTAGTTGTAATTTTGTTTGTATTTATCGTACATTTTAATATGATATGAATAAATTCCTTATTAATAGTACTAATAAATGGTATCACGTTACCGATATGCTTCCATTTGAAAAAATTGAGTTTTCCCCCAAAACCAGTTTTGGTTAATTCTATTTGCTCATAAATCACGTAATTTAGTGTTTTTAACGGGATTTCGATTTTTGTAGCATTACACAGGTCATTTAGGATAAATCGGAACCGTCAATGGAAATCTAAAAATTATATTATAAAAAAAAATCGGTTTGAAATGTCACTTATTTGGCATCGTTGAATTCAGAAAAATATGCAGAATTCAAAACTGCAATATTATATAGGGTGTTCCATTTAAAAATCGAAAGTTAGTGTCACTTCCGGCGAAACCGGAAGTGAAAAAAAAAAAATCAATTGTGTGAAAACGTGCCACTTACTGTGTATGTAGTATATCAAATCAAATCAAATATACTTTATTGTCCAGAAGAACATTTCTTGTTGACAAAGTGCTGTATAAACAGATATATAAAATAGAGAAATATAAATAAACTACGTAAAAAATATAAATGTGAAAGAGTAAAAACAATAAAAAACCAATACAAAAACTAGTCAAATAGCAACAATTTACAGACCAAAATTAATGTGCACTTTTGAACATATTACAGTGTGTCCTCAAAAAATTCTCTTAAATTACAATAAGGCTTTACAACAAGTTTACTTTTTACTGCCTTCCTGAAATGAATATACGAATTAATATCTTTAACATCATTGGGTAGGTGATTATACATCTTATAACCATTGTAAATAATAGAGTCTTTGACCAGGGAGGAACTTGGAATTGGCATAGTAAGATTATTGTTTTGACGAGTAATATAACGGGGAGAATTTTCACTTATATTACTTTTATGTTTATGAATTAAACATACCGTTTCCAGAATGAAAATGGAAATAACTGTAAGGATTCCATGTGCCAAAAAAAGTGGTTTGCATGAATCACGAATTCTTGCTTTACACAAATAACGCACAGCACGCTTTTGAATTACAAGAATCCTATTTATCAAATAATTACTGCTTACACCCCAGAACGAAATACCGTATCTCAAATGTGATTCAATTAGTGCAAAGTATGCAGTTTTCGCAGTCATGAAGCCCAACTCATTTGAAATGACTCTAATTGCATAGCAACCAGATGCTAGCTTATTACTGAGGTTAATAGAATAGAATAGAATAGAATAGAATTTATTGGTGCATTTGAATAAACATAATTCATTTCACAAGTCAAACAAAAACAAAACACATACAAGGACTAGTGTTATGCAATATAAAAATTTAAAAGTCTAAAAAATAATTTAAATAACATGTAAATAAAATAAATAATCACAAAACTACGTGACCCAGTTTTATTCGATAGAGAAAAATTCTTCAACCTTAATGTCACAGTCCATAAACTCCTTTATGCTATAGAATGCCTAATAACATGATCTTTAAACTTTAAGTTGCAGTCGATATTTAAACCAAGAAATTTTGAGCACGACTTATTTTCAAGTATATGGTTACCGAGTGGGATATCTATTAGATTACAACGGAAGGTCATTATATTTGTTTTGTTGACATTAAGAGAAAGCAAGTTAGAGTTAAACCAATCTTTGACTTTATTACATCGGAACACATTTGCTCCCAGAGGGTATTCTCATCTTTACTATGCCACAATATTGTGGTGTCATCAGCAAATAAGGTAAACTTTCCATTAATGTCAATTTCAGTCAAGTCATTAACATATAACAAAAATAAAATTGGGCCAAGAACAGAACCTTGAGGTACGACACGAGTTATATTTAGTTTGTTGGAATATGATGAGTTTTTAACTACTTGGCTGCGGTTTGACAAATAAGACCGAAACCAGTTTAAGGTAGTGCCTCTGAAATCATAGTGTTCGAGCTTTCGCAGCAATATATCATGTTGGACGCAATCAAAAGCTTTTGACAAGTCACAGAATACTGCCGCGGCACACTCTCCACCATTGATTTCAGTGTAGACCATCTTTAGAAAGGCAAACATGGCATCGTTAGTATTTTTATTTTTTTGGAACCCAAATTGCTGATTACTTAATATGAAAACATGAAAACAAAATTTCAACAACTCTCTTTTTTATTAGCTTTTCAATAATTTTTGCCAATGTGGGTATTAACGATATGGGACGAAAATTAGATGGATCTTCTAAATCCCCATCTTTGTAAAGGGGAATCACAAAAGATGTTTTTAAGAGAGATGGAAATATTCCCGATTCAAATGATTCGTTAATTATCGAAACTAATACGTGAAGAGCAGCGTCTGGTAGATTTTCCAGTATTTTTACAGAGATTTCATCTAGACCAGAAGACTTTTTATTTTTTATTTCCTTAATAGTTTCTTTTAATTCAATTATATTTGTATTGTGCAAATATAAAGTATTACAGTTATGCATTTCATTCATGTAACTCAGTGGATCATTTGGAGGAATTATGTTTTCCGTGAGACTACCTGCAATCGAGCAGTAATAGTTGTTTAATGCATTGGGATTTAAGCTGGATGTAACCCGCATTTGACCTTTACCTCTAAGCTCATCTACGATTGCCCAAGTCTCCCTTGGCTTGTTATCCACCTGTTCAATTTTGAATTTATAATGATTTTCTTTTGCCTTTTTTATTACTTTTCTGTAAATATTTTTATATTTCGTATAGTAATCAGAAAAGAATTGTTCATTTGTGTATTTTCGTATGTAGTGAAGAGATCTCAAGTTTTTTGCAGACATTTTTATACCTTTAGTTATCCACGGTTTCTTACTTTTTAATTTAATTTTTTGAATGGGGAAAGCTTTGTTAAATACATGTAATAGAAGTTTATGAAAACAATCATATTTTCATTTAGAAGTTCCTCCCAGTCAAACTCTATCCTAAATTTCAATCAATTATCTTCAAAACTAAAGGAGAAAAGGGGGGTATATCATGATCATGTTACACCTGGTATAAGTTAATTTAATTTTACCTGTTGAAATCGGAATCGTCCGTTTTTATTTCAATTTCTGTGTTAAGAAGACATTTTTGGACCTCCATTTCATTAAAGCTTTCCACTTTAAATTTGTTTTCACCACAAGACGTGTTTTCCATTTCAATATCATCGAGTTTCTTAATTCCATCTTTACTTTCTAATTTGATTATGTCGACCAAGTTACCATTGTGTGTTACGTCACTTATTTTATACTCCAATAAACTGCTTAGCTCTATTTGATCTTTGGTGTTTATATCTAGGGTTTCTCTTTTAATCTTTGCTTCATTGATTAAACAGTTCCTGACAAAATGGAAGCAGTTCTCTAGAGATCCATAACAGGACTCACAGATCACAGGTCTATCAATGACGTTGAAATCCTATCAATTAAGAAAGAAATATTCAGAATAGAATCCAATATGAAAAAAATGCTTTTGTTAGAGAGAAAAAGTTGATAAATATGAAAAATATCACAGCAAAAACAGTTTTCTTAAATAGATAGCATCAACAATATTAAAACAATGTGAATAGTTTTAATTTTAATTACCTTAATATAGTATATATGATCTCAATTGAAACAGCATAATAATTAAAACTCGGTGTACAGAAGGCATCTCCTTTAGTTGACAAATCAAACTCTAGACATCTAATCCCGCCTACAGTTCTAAGTGGCAGGCCGATCAAGTCCGCGTGAACTGTAGACGAGAAGTGGTGAATATTCGAGTTATCGTATTAATGCTGTCCCAACTGAGATTGTATATACTATGCCTTACATTCATATTTTTTCATACCCAGCAGCATTCATATTACTGTGAAATATAACTTTATGAACATGTAAATATAGCAGAAATAATTTGTTGCAATTAGTAAATAGCTTCATACAAATTTGCATATCCTGCAATACACAGATTACACTACGTTGTGAAGCCATAATAGTAGTCAATGGGAAAGGTGTAGAGGGTATGGTCGGGAACACGGGAACAGAATTTTTTACTTCAGGGCGGTGTTTAGAGTAGTTAGGAGGTAAGCACGCTAAAAGCCCCCTGAATCTACGAAGTGAGCGAGTTGCAGGGGGGGGAACGTACAAGGTAACTTTTTTTGGTTTTTCACTTATATCTTGAAAACAATGCATCACAGCAAATAGATTACTCTTCAAAATTAAAGCTGATAAAACTTTCTACAAGATTGTTACAATTATTTTTTTTCTATTTCCAATAGCTTTCAAGATATCTGCTAGCATGTGTTTTTTTTTGCCTCAGCCCTTAATTATACAGCAATGGCGTCACACTCAAAGTTGTAGAGCATTTAATTTCCTTTAAAATGAGTTATTATGTTATTTTATCTTCAAATGATCAAAAGTTATAGCAATTTGAAATTTTCGGGCAAATTTCGGGATTCCGAAAGAAAACCGTACATTGCACTTTCTCTTTATTTAAGGGTTACATCTTTGTATATAAGCTGTATATAAGTTTTTGTAATTTATTTCATGTTTTTAGTTTTCTCAAATTTATTATATATTTAGACACGTTATATTTTTGTTATTGTTTTGTAAGTATTTGTGAGGCAAAAATCAAATTTTCTATAACTGCTTCTTTTCTGAAAAAAAAAAAACAAAAAATTAAACAAGAAAACACAAATAAGCCACCTATTTTATCCAGGGTTTTTTTCTAACGGTAAGTTTTTGTGCCAACCCTGATTCAAAAACAATAGGGTTAAAAACACACTAGGCGGTTTTCGTCGACTCGGCTGACGATTCGGCAGCCGCCTGTACAAAACACACGAAGCAGTTCGCCAATTGCCGTAGGAAGGCAACGTTGTCACTGTTTTCAGTAGTGTTGTTAGCATACGGACAAAAATGGATTTGTCTGACTCAAAGGAAAAATTAATTTTGTTAGGTTTATTATACTGTCCATCAAAAAAAAGAATAATAGGCGTAACCGGGAACATCCTATTGTTAAAGAACACGAAACAAAAAGTTTATTTAATACTATATTCAATGAAATTAAAAGCAATATTTTTAAAAAACGTGCAATTTGGCTACAATGCAGCCCAAGCCACTCGAAAAATAAGTGAATGTGCGAACAGATCCATTTTTTTCCTTCTTCAATTCTTTGGGACTTCCTGCCACATGTATGTTTTCTTTTTAAGTGGTGCTCGGGAATCTACCAATTAACCAGTATGTTACTGGTAAATAACCTCTATGCCTGTGACTTTTATGACAAAGGATCAGTTAAAGGTTGCTTTTTTTTAAATAAACAGCACAAATAAGTATAAAAACTTGATATTAAATATTTCGCCGACGTTTCGGAAATCTATTCTGTTTCCTTTTTCAAGGCTTTTTTGAAAAATCTTTTTTGCTGTGTATGATAAATACACAACTCTAAGAATGTTTGTTATATTCAATATCCATAGATACTTACTACTTACACAGAACTGTTGATATAGTTAAAAATTTTTTTAGTTTTTATACAATGTTAAGTTTGTGAAGTTCTTCTTTTAACATTGGCAACCAAGTTGTACAGACATCTACGGAACAATTCGACACGCATGTATCCTCATTATCGCGGATTCTTTAATTTTTCTTTTTTTACTATCTGTATTTTTATTTATAATGACTGTGGCATTACCTTTGTCCGCTGGCAAAATTTTAATGGATTCATCTCTTTTCAAAGAGGATATTGACCTTGGGAGTTTTGTCGATAAAACCTTCATAAATATTGAAAATAACAATCAGGTACGACAAAAACCTGAAAAACGTTATACAGCGTTAATTCCTTATGTATGCGGATTATCCGAAAAGTTGTGCCACATCGGTGATAGATTTGATATTAGGACGGTATTTCAAACAAACAACACTTTAAGATCTATTCTGACAAAGACGAAACCGAAGAACCACGAGCAAAATTCAAAAAACTGCATTTATAGTATTCCGTGTGAGTGCAACAAACAATACGTGGGTGAGTCATCTAGACCTTTTAGTGTAAGATTGGCCGAACATCAAAATTATATAAAAAAAAATGAAATTCAGAGGTCCAAAATCTGCAAATACGCTTGGGAGAATGAACACAGAATAATCTGGGACTCGGCAAAAATTTTAGCAAAAGAGGCAGATGGTAAAAAAAGAAAAATTAAAGAATCCACGATAATATTAATAAATGAGGATGCATGCATGTTGAATTATTCCGTAGATGTGTGTACAACTTGGTTGCAAATGTTAAAAGAAGAACTTCACAAACTTAACATTGTATAAAAACTAAAAAAACTGTTAACTATATCAACAGTTCTGTGTAAATAGTAAGTATCTATGGATATTGAAATACCCAGCAAAAAGGATTTTTCAAAAAAGCCTTGAAAAAGGAAACAGAATAGATTTCCGGACCTCGGCGAAATATTTAATTTCAAGTTTTTATACTTATTTGTGCTGTTTATTTAAAAAAAAGCAACCTTTAACTGATCCTTTGACATAAAAGTCACAGGCGTACAGGTTATTTACCAGTAACATACTGGTTAATTGTGATATTTTGTAGGTTCCCGAGCACCACTTAAAAAGAAAACATACATGTGGCGGGAAGTCCCAAAGAATTGAAGAAGGAAAAAAATTAAAATATGCCACAAATAACATTTAGATCCATCTGTTTACATTACAGCATCTGTCAAGTCGGCTGCAGATTCGGCAGCGAAGATAAATGCTGTTGCCATTCGAATCCGGATAATGGTAATATTTTTAAGTCATCCAATAGTGACATAATTCAAATTTTCAAACAACTAATATAACAAAGGATACCTTAAAATCCATATACACATCTTTTTTAAACTTTTAATAACATAACTAATACAATAGGGAAAAGAGTTGCAGCCTCAGAAAAAAAACAACATATCCAATATAACTAACATTCAGACCATGTACGCAGCTTTCTAAGGCTTATTTGAATAAAACTAACGAATTGTAAAAAAAAGTGGCGTTTCTCAAAGAAGGAAAATTTTCCTAACTTGAAGAACATGAAAACAATAAAAAAAAAACAACTACACAAAAAGGATTATTCACCTAACACTTCAAGTGTTACCATCCATAACTTGAATTAGCAATTTTACATAGTGAGCTATTTGACGTCTAATATACGCAGTATGTGTAAAACGCGAGTTTGTTGTTTGTTTATAAATTTATATATTTAACGTTTTGTTTTGCATAGAATGCAACATTTTTTTATTATATACCTAAGTTCTATTAAAGGTGAGTTGCTCAGGTTAAGTTAGGTTTCGTTATTTTAGTAGGGGAGCCCTGGACCAAGATTTTAGACCGCATCCCGGCATGAATATTTTGATTATTTTTCAATAGTTCATTACCCCCAGAAGAAAAAGTTCTATTAGCATTATTTCTGGAGTTGCTAAAGGGGTGAATTTGTTTATCGAACATGTAATAATAATTTATCCATTTTTTTTATGGCAACCCGCCAGTTTCTTTGTTTTTCTATTAAAGGTAATGTTAGACAATGTAGGAAAAATAATAACTAACATTTTCCACCTCACACACGTCTCTAGTGGGGGAAAATTTCCAATTTTCTGACATTGTCATCACGGCACGTCACACAGTGGGCCAGATAGTAATTTTAGGAAATAATAAATCACCAGTATTCTCAAAACCGTAAACATTCTACTCAATTTAGATCTCATATAGTTGTTCATCTTTTCAATATCTAATGCCCTAATATAACAGTTTTCGCGGAATGCCCTCTCAAACTTATATAAAAGCGAACATAATCTACCTGCTTGCCTCAGTGTTCTCTTACGCGTTTCACTGCAAATATCAATGTGCTTTTGTTTATTGCCTATTCATTAAAATATTTTAGTTGAAAATTGTACAAAGGTAGGTCAACATTTTAACGCATTTCATTTTAATAATTTTGCTGTAAACTCTAAGTAACACTGTTTAATTGTCATTATAGACATATTACACCAACTAACAATATTTGAAAGACTCGCAATTCTCAGATTTGAAGAGATTTGTTCTGTTAATTTTTTTTCAAGTTTTGTAATTCATCTTAATTTGTCTCCCTATTAGCTTAGCTGCAAAGGTCTGCAAATAATTAATACAGTTCATTTTTTTCAGTGCCATGTCCGTGTCACTTTTTGATACATGGTGTCAAGAACATGGCATAACAAACATAAGTGCTGCAGTTTTGGCTTAAGTTCTGCACTTTAAATTAATGGAATATGAGGAAGACACAACCAAAGTAATAATAAAAAATATGAACAGTAACTTTGCCGACAAGTGGAAATGTAGTCGCTCTCTCCAAGTATTTCTCGTGCGACATCATGAATGACGTTGTGATTGTGATATCTACTGAAAACCCTAAAGGAAGAACAAAATTTCGATCATCAAAGGAGTTTGTGAGGTGAGTGATCAGTCCAAAATGCAAAAAGTTTTACCTTTACTTGAAACATACTACACACTAGTTATCATTTGCGACTAACCAGTTTAAGAATGTCTGGTAAAAGAGATACTGCGCTAATAGTACAAACTGTCACAGCAAACTCTCCAAAGTGACTGATTAGGATTAAGAAACCTCCATAGAATCCGGAAGCAAAGACGTTAGGAAATGCAGGGAATTACATACTGTGACGTTTCGTTCACTCTTCGGTTGAGTGAAGGGGCGTCACTTTGGCACTCGAGCTCGGTGCGGTTACGGTAAGCTCGGGCGCCACCTTTACAATTTTTCTCGTGGTGTAAAGGACCCACACTAGCCTCTTTAACACAGCCTGTTTCGGTAGGGCTGGGATAGCGTCAGAGGAGACACGGTATGTCCAGGGGTCTAGGGATGTCAGACTTCACACACACACAGTAAAAAAAAGGGCACAGTTTAAATAATATGCATATTTATTATAATAAAAATCCTAATATCTACGATTATACCTAACCTATAACTACTATGGTTAACGGTGACGGTGGCGAAGCAAGAGGGCGGTTACAAGCAGGATACGAGCTTAGAGAAACGGAACGGTAAGTCGGAGTAACTACTATCGGTATAAAACGGACAGAGCAGATACCAGGCGGAGGAAAGCAAAAGCACAATAAACAATAATAAACAAACACTCGGGCAACTTGGCTAAGGCGCAGAGCCTAAGGTTAGTACACACTTCCGGTCACGGTTCCTTGTTCGTGTAATCACCTCAAAGGAGAGATTAAACCAACGAGGTTCACGGGCGCTACTTTGCGCTGGTGGATGTCTTTGTAGCTTTCCAGTCGACGCACCTAGACCAGAAAGCCCCAAGCTTCCCAAGTGCTCGCTTGTCCTCCAGACGACGCAACTAGGCCAGAGGGCAAACACGAGACCTGTTACCAGCGGAAAGTTTCCCAGCCACACACTCTCCCAACTTGCACACTGGGTTGCTCCGGTAGGCGGTATTTGGTCGGGGATGATATCTCGGTGTGCTAGAAGGCTTTGAGACTTTCCAGTCGACGCACCTAGACCAGAAAGCCCCAAGCTTCCCAAGTGCTCGCTTGTCCTCCAGACGACGCAACTAGGCCAGAGGGCAAACGCGAGACTTGTTGCCAACCACTGTATCTTCCCAGACACACGGCGGAGCAAACCGGGATTAGTACACGGATGGCACTTAGTCCCAGCCAAGCTGCTTATTTATGGTCGGTTTTACTTACTCTCTCTCTCCTATGAGACGGCGGTTTCCAATCAGCCTGGTAACGGTCCAAATGAATGGACCCGGGCTAATAATTAATTATTTGGCTGGCTGGGCCAAGCATTCGTTAACGGTGAAGCCAATAGTGTCAGTGATGGAGACAGTGCTCCATCTAGCGGCGTGTATGTCTACTTGCTAAATGAAAGTATATTACTTATTTATGCTCTGTGTGGACAGTATAAAATATTAATATTTAAAATACAAAAATAGACGGTGGGTTTGGGTGTAATTTCCACACTAGAAATTACGCCCAATACCGGTATTAGAAAATACTTATATCCTAAATAGAGAAATAGACGGCGGTGTCGGGTGCAATTTCCACACTATAAAAATGCTTCATTACAATACAAAGAAAATGTACAAAGATAAAACTATGGAAGATCTATTTCACGCTTTACTGTAGTATTCTTTAGATTCTATAATCTCCAAGTTACCAAAGAGCACATCAACAATCTGGAGGGAAGAAAATGCACTACCAAAGGATGTCCTTAACTTATTAGCAGATCCAGCACTTCAGATGCATCCACCTGAAGTGATCGATTCTGACTCCGAACATGATGCTGACGATGACTTTGACATTTCTCAGGACACCGATATAGATTGGAATCAAAATAAATGTTGTAATATATGAAAATTTTCGCTTAAAAGTATGTATTTTAATTCTGATTGAATAATTCATTATGTATGAAGTAAACTAATTAACTTTCTTCCCCAAATATGCCCTTAAATGATTTATATGTGAAAGTGTATCGTTTTTATGATGTTCAGCATACGTTTATAATTTTTCATTGCAAAGAAAGGATACAAAACGCCGCCTCTGCCTATTTTCATTTTTTATTTGCTAGGATTGCTATCTGATTCACTGTGCGTCAGTTTCTCACATAATTACATATTTTTGATGCCAGAGAAGCTAGGAAAAATAGTAACTGACAATTTGTCCATTGCCTGCGAATGATTAGAATTTTTTTTACTGCAAAAACAAAACCCGAAAATTTGAAAATTTAAAAGTATGCAATAAATATAAATACATTGTGTTGAAATTATTAATAGATTCTGGTAAGCCTTTTTATTCTAAATTAATTACAAGTCTGTAATCAAGTACAAAACAAACAGAAACAACTGAAATAAAATAATAGCTCACACTAAAAACAGTTATTATAATAACAAAATTGAAAACAGCAAGAATAAGATTTAAAAAATCTACAAAATTATATCTGACACGACAAATGCACCACCTACAACTTCTAATAGTAATATTAAACAAAAATTCACTTCCATTTGCAAATGATAGTGAAATGGCCGACTATAGTAATAATTACTTTGCTGATGTGGGCTTGGAAATAGCTAACAATATAATACCCCTTGAAAATGAAACTGTAATAAGTTACAATAGTATTTCGTCCATTTCTAAAGCCAATTACCATTAATGAACTAATCCAACATATACACTCGCTGAAACACGACAGCTCCCCTGGAATAGACGGAATCCCAGCTAAATTAATAAAAGATCATCTAGATATTGTTAAACCTCTTGCCCATATCTTTAACTTAATATTTAAAACCGGTATTGTTCCAAGCAGCTTCAAGAATACAGTAATTGCTCCAATCCACAAAGCAGGTAGTAAATTAAACATCGAATTTTATAGACCAATAAGCCTTATTAACAACGCAAAAATTTTTGAAAAATGTCCGAAAGAACAGATTAATAAATTACCATCTATTATCAACAAATCAATATGGATTTTTAAGAGGGCTGAGTACAGGAGATGCCATATACCTACTGACTAAAGAAATAACTGATAATCTAAATCAAAATAACAAATGTATTGCAGCATTCCTAGACCTAGCTAAGGCATTCGACACAGTGCCCCACGAAAAGCTCTTAGATGTATTACATCATAATGGAGTACGTGGAACTGTGCTGAATGTCATTAGAAACTATCTATCGGACAGGTTTCAAATGACTCGTGTTCGAGAAGCTATCAGTACACTAATGAGAATCCAAATCGGTGTTCCTCAAGGCACTGTGCTTGGTCCAATTTTGTTTTTAACTTATATAAACTTATTAACTAGCTTAGACATAAAGGGTACTATTATTTCTTTTGCTGATGACACAGTCTTATTATTCCAAGACTCTTCTTGGAACCTCGTCAAAGAAAAAGTTATAAAAGTATATAATTGGTTGAGTACTCAAATTATCACTAAATATTAAAAAAAACACATTACGTAGAGTTTTCATTAACGTCAGCTAATAAACCTGACTTTTCCAATGTTAGGTTTAACTGTACGGAGAAAATTCTAGAAGCACCGTAAGCAAAATATCTAGGCATTATAATTGATCAGACAATCATATTAAAAAATCAGCATCAAACACAAGAAAACTAATACATAAATTCTACTTAATGAGAGAATTTGTAGGGAGAAGACTTTTAATAATTGGTGTATAACTCACTGATGGAACCATTAATTAGGTATGGCATTGTTGCTTGGGGAGGGCTTTACAACAATACACTAAAACAGCTAAATGTAATACAAAACTTCATCCTAAAAATAAGTTTCAAAAAGTCTAGCCTTTATCCTACGAGTTTACTATATACAGAAGAGATTCTTAATGGCCGCTCACTGTACATCTTAGCTTGTTGCTCATTTCCCATCAGTACGAAACTAGGGGTAAAGTTCATAAAAGCCTACAAATACCTGTTATAAACAAAAATATTGGACTAAGATCATTTCAATACTTAGCCCCTAAATTTCATAACCTATTACCAATTAAAATCAAGCAATTGATTCATCTTGAAAGGTTTAATAAAGAATGTAGACATTTTATAAGTACTAACTTCATTCATTCAGAATCATTTTTTAGAAAAAATGTTTTTCGTTCTTGTTTCTTTAATAAATAGAATACAATTCGTTCTATCCTCTGGGTATTTCATAAGTTTTGGTTCTTAGTTTTAGCTTATCTTTAATCCTACATTATTTAGTATCTAGTGTAAGATGTATTCAAATTAGAAAGTTACTGCAAGTGTCACGGAGTAGAGTATCATGGCGACAAGTGAGGTTGCTTCGGCGAATGCTCTTAAAAATAAAAATTGTAAAAGGTGTAAATCGAATTTAGTAAGTGGTCTAAAGTGTAATAATTGTGAAAACTATTATCACTTGAGCTGTGCTAAATTGTGCAATTCTGTAAAATTTATAAACAATGAAACAATAATTTGTTGTGAGTCTGCATGCGAAGTTGACACGGCGTTTTTTGACGCTATGGAGAATGTATCAAGCGTAGATAGAAAAGTAGATGTAAATATCTTTAACTATATTATAAAGCAAAAAGACATTATCATAGAAGAATTACGTGATAAAATAAAACTTTTGACTAATCAACTTGAATTATTTGCTAATTTAAATGTAACAAAACAAACAGAATTGCCGAGTGACAAAAAACTCGAAAGTAAGAAAACCTATGCAGATAAGACGGCCGAAAATAAACATAAAACTAAATCAGCAGTTCCAAACATTTCAAGAAATAATGTTCCAGAAATCAAATCTATTCTTACTAAAGAACAAGTGGGAACTGCAATTATGGAACAAGAGACTCGTATGAAATGCAACGAGTACATAAATCTAGCACGAAGTAACGATTTAGATAAAAATAATGAATGGAAAAAAGTTTCAAATAAAAGGCGTAAGAATCCAGTTATTGTTGGCAACAATAACACAATAGAAGTCAACGGAAAAACAGTCAAAGGCGTTCCAAAAACCACAACTTTACACGTATACAGGGTGGATCCGACTATGAAAGCAAACGATTTAAGAGAACTGTTAAAAATAAATTTTCCTGAAGTCACGTGTGAAGCGATAACTTCAAAATATCCTGAACTGTACTCTTCCTTTAAAGTTAACATTCACGAAGAAAACTTTAATAAAGCAATGGATCCATCAAAATGGCCAACTGGTGCATATGTGCAACGTTTTTTACATCTTCGAAGAAGAGACGACACTCAAGCGAGGTAACATCTGGCAATGAAAAACTGTATTATGATTTACTTCTGTTAAACATTCAGTGTTTAACAATAGACAAACTTAATAATATTATTACTGACTATTTTAATCTTGATATTAATTTTATCTGTTTGACTGAAACTTGGTGTGTTGAAGCTAGTGTAACAAATTTTATTTTTCCTGGGTATGAATTGGTAAATTATTATTGTAGATCAGTACGTAAGGGAGGAGGTGTAGGTATATGGAGTAAAACAGGACTAAATGTAGAATCATTGGATCTTAGTAAGTACTGTAGTGAAAAAGATATCGAGATTTCTGGCATAACATGGGCCATTAACTCTGAACAAAATGCTGTTGTTTTAACCTGTTACAGGTCACCTAGTGGTAATTATGATATTTTCGTAAATAACCTGCACTCAATTTTAACAGATGATTTTAATGTAAAGTCATTAAATAATAATGAACAAAACAATCTGTCCGAACTGCTTTATTCATATGATCTCAGTCCTAAGATATTTGAGCCGACCCGTATAAGTAACACAACTCAAAGTATAATTGACCAGATATATACAAATCAATTTTCCATCGGTAAATCTACAGTTCAAGATAATATCATTTCTGACCATCGTACAGTTCTTTTCTCTATGAACTCTGGGTGTAGCAAAAATAATTCAGAAAAAATCCATGTTAATAATAGGATGTGCGGAAGTGCAAACTTGAATAGTCTTATTCACGCTTTATCCAATGAAACCTGGACAGATGTGTATCTAGCTAATGGTTCTGATACAAAATTTAACAACTTTCATGATACACTTACATACTATTTTAATAGAGAATGTCCACAAAGAAATAAAAAATATTGTAAAAGAACTGGTAAAGAATGGGTAAATGTTACTATTATAGAGTCTAGTGAGAATCTCAAACAACTTTTTTATTTACAAAAAAACAATCCCGACCTAAGAAATAACTATAAAATAGCTAAAAAACGACATAATAAGCTTGTTCAGCAAACGAAAAGTCAGTTCTATTTAAATAAAATACATAGCTCTAGCAATGTAAGTAAATCTACGTGGCACATAATATCTGAACTAACAGGTAAACCCAGATTTCAGAAAAATATCAAATTAGAAATAGATAATATTTATATTGAAAATCCACAAGAGATATCTGAGGAATTTAATAATTTTTTTGTAAATGCACCGCACGAAACAATAAATAAAATAACTAATCAAAATATAACTACAAATTTAATATCTGATCTAAATAAATCTAATATTTCTAATAGCATATTTCTATCATATGTAACAGAACAAGAGATCTTCTTTATTATAAAACATAAATTAAAAAATAAACATTCAACTGGACTTGATGATATTTCCGGCAATTTAATTAAAAAAATTGCCGAATATATTGTTAAACCTTTAACTCACATAATAAATGAATCTTTTACAGAAGGAGCATTTCCCTCAAGATTAAAAACATCTTTGGTATCCCCAATTTTCAAAAAGGGTGACACTAGTAACATGGCAAATTATCGACCAATATCTGTTCCCCCTATAATTTCCAAAATTTATGAATATGCGATGCTGTCTCAATTACTTAAATTTCTTGAAATAAATAATATCTTAAACGATAATCAACATGGTTTTCGTTCTGGATACTCTACTCTTACAGCAGTTCACTCTTTTTACGAACGTATATTGGAGGCAGTTGAGGCAGGCGAGAGTCCGACCGGGATCTTCTGTGACCTCAGTCGGGCATTCGACTGCGTTCAGCATGACTTGTTGCTTAAAAAATTATATGAATATGGCATAAGAGGTAAACCATATGATTGGTTTGCCTCCTATCTTAGTGAACGAAATCAGATGGTAAAAATACAGTGTCTAGAAGGAAATCAAAAAACTTTTCGTATATCAAATATATTGGATAATAAATTGGGTGTGCCGCAAGGCTCTGTTTTGGGGCCTATTCTGTTTATTATTTACATTAATGAACTGCCAAATATGCTGACTGAGGCTTTTGTTTCGTTATATGCTGATGACGCCACCCTTCTTCTTTCTGATAAATCTCCTGTTGCACTTCTAAATAAAATTAATACTACTGTCAGTCATTTATGCAGCTGGTTTAAACATCATTTGTTATATTTTAATGTCTCTAAAACAAATCATATGACATTTCGTACCCGTCAAAATAATAATACTTCCACCCTAGACATAAAAATCAATAATGTTCATATTGAAGAGAGTAACTGTACAACATTTCTTGGTGTAATTTTTGACAATACACTTACATTTAGCAATCACTGTAGTAATCTAATTAATACCTTGAACTCTAAATGTTTTCAAATCAGAACCCTGAAAAGTGTTTTGGATAGGTCTGGTCTACTAGTATTTTATTTTGGACAAGTTCAGTCCAGATTAACTTATGGTATTACTATATGGGGAGGCTCATCTAGTGCTCATAATGTTTTTATTGCTCAGAAACGCATTATAAGATGTATAGCAGGTGTACCGCCAACTCATTCATGCCGAAATCTTTTTAAAAAATTTGATATTCTTCCTCTACCAAGCTTATATGTCCTAGAATTGCTAGTATATGTATATAAAAATCAGGATAAATTTTAAAAAAATGAAATGATTCATTTTCACAATACACGTCATAAAAATAATTTTCACATACCAACTAAACGCTTAAATATGTCCACAAAATCGCACAATATCCTCGGTCTCAAGTTATATAATAATTTACCAATATCGTATAAAAATTTAAAGAATACATATGTTTTTAAGAATCGTGTTAAGGAATACCTTTTAAATATGTGTGCATATTCTGTTCAGGAATATTTTGATTACAGGAATAATTGCTAGATGTGTCTATAGTTTATTTCATTATTTTAATACAACATTTTAATGTGTAAGTAGTTGTGGAATTTTCATGTATATTTCATTTTAATGTGTATGTGTGTGTGTATATATATATATTTACTTTATGTACATATGTGTGCAATGTGCATATATGCGGCTACATGTTTTTTGTATGCACGTGTATATATGCATATTTAGACTATAACATTTTGACTTGTCCTATAGCACTTTTTGTATTGCTCTTATTGGATGAATAAATTTATTATTATTATTATTATTATAAAATATCAAGGCACATGTAAATGTTAAGTCATTTAGGTGCCTATCTCCAATTTAAAAAAATTTATAAATCTATTGTTTATTACCATTGTATTAAATGTAGTGTATATACTAATTTGAATAAAAATTGAATTGAATTGAACTATTAAATACCTACAATAAGACCAGTGGCGTAGCTGAAAATCTCGGGGCCCCCCCGCAAAATGTATGGTCGGGGCCCCCCACAGGAAACTTAAATTATAAAGTTTTTCGGCAGCGGCGTACATTCTCTTTAGCAAAGTCTTCGATGATGTGATCAGTATCTAACTTCCTTGCTCTCTCTTTCTCAATACTTAATACACATAATGCTGACAGTCTTTCTTGAGTCATTGAATTTCGTACAAACGTCTTAATAAGCTTTAATTTTGAAAATGATTTTTCAGCTGTAGCAACAGTAACTGGTAGTGTTAAGAATAATTTTATGACAATGAAAACATTTGGAACACTTAACAGTAAAGTTTTATGATTTTTTATAGGGAATGTAGCAAAATAAAAGACTGAAGAATCCGCAATTCCTATTATTTGTGTGCTCAAAACATTTTTTAATAACAGAAGTTCGCGGGGAAAACCTGCCGATAAATCTTCAGAATAATTGTCAGCAAGATTGCTAGCTTCCAAATAAAGCTGATCGTCATTCAACTTTGATAATGTTTAGGGATTCAAACAGGAAAATCTCTTTACCATTTCACTCATCCCAGAAAATCGGCCAACAATCTGTTGAATGACAATATCAAGGTTGGGATAAAATACCTCTACTTTAAAAGATGTTTCGGAATCTGTAAGTCGTTCATCTTCTGCTAATTCATCAAAAAACTTTTTAACACTACTTTTTCTCTTTTTTGAAATTCTTGTTCTATACCCCATTTATTTGACAAATCCGAGGCCTCTACTAAAATTAAGTATATACGAAATAACTTTTTTATTAACCATTATTATATTAAAATATTTATATATAATATTGACTATTGAATATTGATGTTTAAGATGAATGTAATTTTAAATTTCGATATTTTCTCGTCATAAATTTCTAGACTCAGGGGCCCCCAAGAGCTGGGGCCCCCCCGCACCGCGGGCCCTGCGGGTCCGTTCGCTACGCCACTGAATAAGACCATAAATTTGAAAAAAATTCGTTACTGCATTTTTATTATTTATTATCTAATGTTTAGTAGGGTCATATGTATGGCTAAATTTTTGTTTAAGTACTTAGATGTAGTTCAATTTAACTTTATTACCACTTTATTAGAAATATATAAACAAAGAAATATTTTAATAAAGTTAAGATTGGTTAAGTAAATTAAATGTGTTTGCTATTTTTTTAATTTTAATTTACTTCTCATATTGCATGTAAATCATACCACTGTGCTCAGGCAGCATTAATAAAGTACATTTAAAATGTGAACAATTGCAGAACCGCCATACTACCTATTACCTCCAGATTACTATCCTAAAACTAGGACCGAGTTCAAGTAAAAGTCACAGAACAAAAAATGAAACTGAACATAGGGAATAAATAGCATTGAGTGCAAAGTCTGTATTAATCTGTGACTGGATGTTGTGGTCAATTTTATTAATCTAGGCAGACATAATCCAAATTTCCAACCCATTCCAATACAAAAATTATTAACATAACTTAGATATAAATATCCTAAATAGTTCTGAGAATTTTACTTTACTTATCCCTTTACCTCATATTTTTATGATGACCATTTTATAAAGGATTGCGGATTGGTGCAGGTCATGTAGAATTGAGTTTATGATTAGACATTGCTCAGTAAAGATGTTTTAAACGTTGTATTGTGTTGAAGTTATTCTGTATCATGGAGAATGTACAAGAAGGTATATAGTTTTTTATTCTTAAACTTAGTACTCTATATTATAGGGGTGTCATTTTTCACCAAACGAGACTTGTAATTTTCTGAATATCTACCAAATTCTTACAACTCCATAGTTTTATTCATCTTGATTCAGGTTTTGTCATTTTAAGAACTATAGTTACCTATTACTACTTTATCATTTTAAGGATAAGATAAGATAGCATACGATAGTTTATTCATGTCAAAATACATCAGAGGATGTTTACACATGTCAATTATACAAACAGTTAGATAATTATGGTAGAAGAATAAATTGTATACTACAAGGACAAATAAGATAAAAATTTATACAAAACAGATAAAAGCAGAAACAAATATCGATGGGTTTTTGACAAAACAACGTAAGTGACAAACAGTGAATTTTACAGGAACCAACTTTTTTATAATTGACGTTATTCTCAGACTAAAATTATTAAAAATGTTTGTAACACTCTTTTTTATCAATAGCAATTGAATTTTAGTATAAAATTTGAAATAAGTAAATATTTACATTAATTATTGGAACTTAAGATAATTTGTCAGACATAACTTCATTAAATTTTGTCGCTTAAGATACAAATAAGATGTTATTCTCTCACAATTTTGATGTGCGGTGAACAAGAAAATGGTAATTAACAAGTATCGTAAGAGCCTGACAGTTAATCGTAACCGACGACGCTTACGTTCCTTTGCTGGCATTACATCAGGAGTTACGACAGTTTTGGGTAAAATTTAAACACAGTTTGAAGATATTGGCGCTTACGATAATATATAAAACGATATATTTTAGTGAAAATAGTACAATTGAAATATGGTGTTATGTCCAGATGCACAAGTTTAACACAAGGAATCATATAGCCCCAAAAACGCAATTTTGACAAAATTATCGCATACGATGTTTTGTCAAAAACCCATCGATATGTGTCTAAGAAACATGAATACATGGACATACTTAGGGAGTTGCCCTATTGTATATAAATTATATTAAATCAGATTAAGGTCAAAATTCATCTGTGGTGTAGAAAGCGCCGTTAAGTAGACAATTTTTTAGCCTCTTTTTAAATTGAATTTTATTTAAAGCCCTTACCTGGAGAGGCAAGGCTTTAAAGAACTGTATTCCTAGATATCCAGTGCCATCTCTGGTTCTACTCAGTCGTAGGAAATTATTGTTTAGATTATCATTATTTCTAGTGTTATGGCGATGAACCTGGCTTCTGGTGCTAAATGAGTCCTGATTTTTTTTATATATAGAAGACACTGGAATATATAAGTACAAAGTACAGTCATGATTCTCAATTTTTTTAACTGTTTTTTACAGTCATCTCTAGATTTAAATCCGGATATTATTCGTATAACTCTCCTTTGGGCTGAAAATACATTTGCACAGGTTGTTGCATGCCCCCATACTAGAATCCCACATGAAATTGTAGAGTGGATGAAGCTGTGATAAGCAGTTGTTAAGGTAATTTCAGATACTTTATCAACAAGGTTTCGGAGCAGGTAAATGTATTTAGAGATTTTAGTACAAACATAAGCTGTATGATATTCTCACAACAACTTTGGGTCTACGTTTACACCCAGAAATTTAATAGATTCAGGGTTATTTACTTCCTCCATGTCACGCAAACTGAACATCATGGTCTCCGTTTTAGATGTATTCGGGCATAACTTGTTAGATATGAACCATATTTGTATAGCTGACTGGAGTTGAGTGACTCGTTCAACAAATATCCCAAGTTACAACTGGGGAAGGTTAAACTAGTGTCGACGGCGAATAATATGGCCAATACATCATACTGAACTGAAATTGGGAAGCCGTTGATAAAGATAAGAAAAAGGGGAGGTCCCAGTACTGAGCCCTGGGGAACACCATGATTTAATTTTTGTACGGTGGATTTTCTACCATTATAGATGACACATTGTTGTCTATTAGTAAGATAAGATCTGATAAGAGCTATGCTATGCCCAGAAAGGCCATAGTAATTTAATTTGTTGACAAGGAAATCGTGGGACACGCAGTCGAAGGCTTTTGTGAGGTCTAAAAACAAAGAACTGATATATTTCCGTTCTTCAAATCCAGCATTGATAGCAGATGATAATTTATCACTTGCAGTGTTGTAGACAATTTATTTTGGAAACCAAACTGGTTGACGTTAAAAAGTTTATTGTATTCTAGATAAGTTGTTAAGGAAAAGAAAGCTGCTATCATCGGCTACCTTAATCATGATTTTACTTTTTAATTACTTATGCTATACCACGAAGAAGTCCCAATTTATGTATGGTCAATGGAATCTGACAAAAAGGAAAAAAAATAATAGGACTTACATATCCTTAATCTTTAGAACAGGTACTAATGAACAAAATTTAAAAAAATTGGATATCAAATTTGTGAAAGATGGCGAAAAAGTTGTAGCATTAAGGTCAAGTTTTTGAAAACTAATGATTCCTGGTTGAATGGAAAAATTAGCCTGCCAAGAAAATCGTTTGTGATGATTATATTGGGGTTTTCCTGTTTTGCAGATTACTGCAACCTTTTTTATTATATTTAGCTATATTACTATGGCTACTACACTGGACAACTTAAAAACATTACCAATGTCCAAATTCGGATGATCATTCACTCCAATTAGATATTTAAACAATGAATTTCTTGGCCATACCTTCAGACATCAACTGAGTATTTTGCATACATTCGTTAATTTAGCAGTTTCCATAGATAATTCAGTGATATAAAAAAACTTGCAAAAAAGTTTAAAGGAGACCGGCCGCAATTAGTTTCCAATTAATGTACAAAAAAAGTCATAAAGCAGGTGTTCTTTTATTATCATCACAAAAAATTGTCATAAATATTTCCTAACAAGTTAAGAACGTGGACCAAACCCACTGAATATAATTGGTTGAAATTTGTCCTACCAAATAGATGATTCATTGAAATAAGAGATCTAGTCAACGTGGACCTCCAGGGATGGAGTAGGTAACTGCTTCTTTGTCATAAAAGTTTAAGAATAAATTTATTACATTTCTCACACTATTGTCCGGCGGTGTGCTATTTGAAGCAGTCGGTCTCCTTTAGGCTTTTTTGTATCGCTGAATTATCTATGTAAAATACTATAGTAGATAATATAATTTTTGTATGAATAAACAAGTTTTTGCAGTACATAAAAAAGGGCGTTGTTCTGAAAAACACTTGCATTGTGAACAGGGCATCCGATACTCTAGGTTTTGTAGGTTTTACACTGGCAGAAAGTTGTGTCTTGGTGCAGAATTTCTTTTTTTTTTTTTTTTTTTTTTAATTATGCATTTCTAATGAAAACTGGCAAACCTACATGCACATCTGTATTCTAGGATCATAAATTAGTATGCCCTGAAAAAATTATGGGAATATTCCAATGGCCAGCTACTCTCCAAATAATTTTAAAATATACTCTTGATCTCTTACAATTTTTATCTGTGACATTTTTCAAATTTCAAATGATTAAGAAGATACTGAACTTCTGACTCGCCCTGCAGCCCTATTATACGAATGGCATATTTACGAACACATTCTATATACGGTGTTCTCGTCTGCATTTTGTTTATGTAGATGAACAATAGCAACTGCAAGGTAAAATGCATTTAGCATCATGGCAATTTTCGAAAAAACCTAACTTCACTCTGATTAAAATGACATGATACATCTATGCAACTAACAACTCCAGGAATATTGGGATCTTTATAAAATCTGCAAATGTTACATAGCCACTAAATATATTCTACTGTTGAACTATTGCCTTACATACTTAAGCCTTAAGGCATTTAGTTCTTCAAAATTTTCGGGGAAAATATACCCACTGATCGAAAATTACTGGTTCATTTAGAGCAAACATTTCTTCTTCTATGCATCGGCTAACTGTTGGTTGTGAAAGAGCTACAAACAAATTTCTTCCAACATTCATTTGATAACTTCCAGATGCAAAAAAAAACATAATGCAACCAAAACCTGTGAAATTGAAAAGAAAACAGTTTGTTGCTACAAATTCATAGTAAAACCTTGCACTTGCGATTACGTTCAAATGTGTAGCTCTTTTTGTAATCTCACAAATGGTTCTACAGTTTCAATGAATAAATCTGCATAATTTGTGGCATATTTATGTTGATATACGTATGAGCTCTTTCACTTAAAACTACAAACGGATCTATATATATTATTAAACTTGTGCCTCTGTATGAGAATTTCTGCATTTTTTAAAAGTTTCAATGTGAGTAATATACTGTAGATCGTCCACTATCAACAAATACAACAATACAATAAATATTTTTAATTTATTGTAACAAATTTGAAGGTTTTAAAAACAAAATAAAATATTGTGTTATGTATCGTCATTCGCAAATTTACCGACTGCCAAAAATAGCTCGTTGTTTAATGTGAGCACTCAAATACTTTGCAAACGGTCCAGAATGTATAGGTTGAATTTTTCTTCAAATTATAGTGGTGTGCGAGTAACCCTCAAAAATGCATGCAGTCAAGAACAGCGCTGCCGTATATGTGTGCATACTTACTATGAGTCTTTTCATAAGCTCTCTAGTCTAAAAACACTTAATATGAAAAATATGAATGCCTACCAATTCTGGAAGACATTGTTTTATCATATCCACCAATATAATGTGTGCATCCTCAACAAGAAATATAGCAGAACAGCGTTTTACAGGATTCATACAAAATCCACATATGTCCTCATCCTCAGGAACATCAGCACTACTTCCATTTTTGCTGCGATAGATATCTCTAAGATCCAATTTGGCAGCGTCCTCGTTGACATATGGAAACATATAATCATGCGCACGGAAGCATGTTGTTTTAAAATGGAAGCATTTTTTAAGTTCTTTTGCACAGTTTGTGCATAACACAGGTTGCTCTATTGCAGCCAAATCCTAAAACAAAGTACATTGAAAGCATCTCGTGATCAAAATGCAGAATCGCATTGAATTTTATTAACGAATAAACTTCCCCCTTTATAACTTTTCAATTTTCAATACTTACTATATTGGGCAGGACTACTTCCAATGCGCCTTTAATATCTCCTTCTATAGCATCAAAATTATCACATATTTTCAAACAAAGTCTGCATGTTATTGTTGTTTGGGTGCCCATTTTTTCTAAAAACACAAGAGTACACAGACATATAACAGAAAAGCAAGAAGTTTAAATTAACAAGCGGAAAGAGGGCTGTTACAAATAACGTTATAATCATAGATTAAGGCGTTATACCTATATGTTATAATAAATAAATAAATAAACATGAGCCCGTCTAGGGTTAAAAACATCGAACTCATCCCAAACTAGATGGCTCACTCAATGATAAAGATAAAGTTATACTGTTATATATTCATAAAAAGAGATAGGTAGGTTCTTTACGGACTGTAACCAAAGATTAGAGAAACTAACAAGATAGGACACTAGGACAGTCAGACGGAGAAGACGAAGATAGTGACATGGTACCCGGAACTTCCATCTCTTTCTGTGTATCTTCATTTTTTTCAAGTTGGCCTTCCTATTTGGTATTGTAATTATTGTTACCAAAGAAGATTAGATGCAATCATATACTTATTAACTATATACTATGAGTTTCGTTCCCAATTTGACGCCAAGGAAAGCCTGTCTCTCTATCCTTTAAGAGGACTTGGTATTGTGCGCATGTCTTAGTGGACGGAACATCGACGCGAGAATGTGACAGTTCAACTAAATATAGAAGATGAGTGGTCACAATCTAATCGGAGAAATTGTGCACTATAGGCATTATATCAGTGGTTCCAAGTTCCAATTCCAGACATTAATATTATAAGCGCTTGTGTGTTCTAAGATTGTGAAGTTGTCTTATGTATTTTATTGTTTATCAAAATAGGGATTTGTATTTACATGGTGTAAACCTATATCCACAAAAATGAAACGGTGTTTTTTGTGTAAAAGCCAAAATTTTAACATTGAAGATTTTTTCACCAAGTTTTACTGAAAAAGGTTGACTTTTTAGAAAAAATATCAAGAACAATTTTTTTTTTACTCAAAAAATAAGATGCCGTCCCAAGAACTAAAGAAAAAAAAATTTACCATTTCTTTCAATGTCAAATTGTTTTTTAACAATCTTGCCTTTTTACGGCTGAATCACCCATAAAACATAAAAATATAAATTGTGCCACTCATATTCGTAAAGTAGAATTTTTAGCTGAACATCGAAACTTCCATTAGTACCCTAAGACCCACTTTTTTGCTAATATTCCACTGGACTATAAGTTTTTTTAATTACTGCTTAGGTATTCATTTATTGATTAAATAATTTAAATACCAAGAAACGAAAGCTTCCTAATAGCATGTGAATCATTCCAAAAGGGTGGTATATATTTTACCATAGTATACGAAATCTCCGTTTTCTACGGTTGCCGGTAGATTTCTTTGTTTTGGGACCACTGACCTGTTACAGCGCGCGCTTCCTTCTTCATCAGATCGTATCGTCAGAGTCCTCCATAGAGATAGAAAACTATCTCGTTCTCTAGCCTCAAATCCGTACATAGTGGCTTATGGAGTATTACCAGTATATAGTTAATAAGTATATGGATGCAATAGTGAGAAGATCTTATAAGGCTACAATATACTTTTGTGTACCAGAGTCATATACCTACAGTTAATATGTATATGACAATAGAGTTCACCGCTCGCCAAGATACATGTAAAGATTAGAGAATGAGACAGTCACAGCCACCTGCACCGTTTTGTATTTAAGCTAAGAATAACTAAGGACCCTTAAATTATTAAGGTAGGCCTACCTTTCAAGCCGTTGCACCTTCCAAAATTTAAGGACAGTTAACTAATAGAGTTATCGTGGCAACGCTGCAATTTAAGCGTCTTTTTGGGGAATTTTATGTTAGTACTGAAGATTAAATCACAGTTTAATGATACAGTAGGGTCAGTTCCTTTACTGAGGAGTACACTACACTCCACGAGTCGTCGAGTCGATAGTCTTACTCCTGCTATCGACTACACTGAATAGGGGAAGTGCCCTATTGTATTATTGAACAGTGATTTAACGATAGGATAACACTTGTCTTCACATTTGATAAACTGGCCCTAATTGGCTGTAATAGTTGCATATTGTACCACTGTGAGATGTGATGGCGATGGCGGTCACCATAGATTAAAGAGATATGCGGTCACTACTACTTATCATCTACTTATTACCCGTTCTTTCAACTGAGCAATCGCTAACAGCGATTGGTGAGAAAAGATCGAAGCAATCCAAAGAGGTTATATAATCACTGCAACAAAGAACAGTAATTGCGGAATGATCACTGTGATTAAAATATTGCCCTTTGCCTCATGGTGGCGAATATTTCGTTTGAATCTATTTTAAAATTATTTAAAAACATTTTTTTGCCCAAAAATTGTCCTTTCATTATTCCCATACCACAGCATTGTTAATAAGGACAACGCGATTTAAAAAAAATATGGGTGGAAGATACCCATCAGGAGATTGTTTTACGGTAAAATATTTAAAAATCCACCAGTGACGTTCGTCCTTACAACGAAAAGTGAACCTAATTTTCCAAAGGGACATATTAGGCAAGTTTTAACTATTAAGCCATCTCATAATCTTATTCCTTGTTATCAAGAAGTCACTAATACCGAATTTCAATAAGATTCTGCACCTGGTGTTCACCGCCCACTATGCTCACCGTCTGGAGCGGCCCCTGTAATAACAACGAATGAGATTATGAGATTGATTAATCGTTAAGATGTTGCCTAATATAATTTTTGGAAAAATAGGTTTATTTTTCTTCATAAAGACGAACGCCACTGGCGGATTTTAAAATATTTAGTAAGTGTATGTTACAATAAATTCAGTAATAGAAAACTAAATAGTGTCCTTTCTCATATCGTCATGATTAACTATCGCAAAGTAACGGTTCCCATACAGCACAAGGACATCCTCAGAACATACTGGGGACAACTTTTCAGGACATACGGGATATCCTGGAAAGATCCTATTATCACCTTAGGATGTCCGTAGGATATCCAAATGGGGCGGTTCGGGCTTTACTGATGACGGCCTCGGGACATCAGTTTGGGTGTGTACAGGACATCATCAGCTCTTATATGGGTTATGCCTGGGCTTTACTATGAACAACCTGAGGACATTGATTGGACTTTATATAAGACATCCCCAATTCTTTTAGGGTTTATTATATATTTCTAAAGACAGTAAAAAATACATATTTTATAAGATCATTACTTGTAAACTGAGCCAATAAGCTAAGACAAAGGAATACAAGTTTATATAATAGCAGAGGTAAAATGACTAATAAAAATGTTATACATATTTGTACAACTCCATACAGATATTTGTATCTATCAATTGACTTATGTCGCCATAAAAGTAAATCTACCAAACTAATAGAGGTTATATATAGTCCAATGAAATAGGTCGATAAATCAAAATTTGAAGGTAAATACTTGAATTTTTGATGTTACTTTTAAGTATTTGAACATGATTAATAAAGGAAAATTTTTTTCCAACCCCGAGAAGGGGTGAAAAAATGTTTTTCTCAAAATTACTCAAAATGTGTAAAAGTTAGTAAAACAAGTTTCAAATGAAAATTATAAAAGCATGAAATATTACATAAAAATGATCTCTTGTCTTTTTTGGTATTATTAAAATCAATAGAGTTTAGGGTGGTTAGAAGTTATAAGGGATGATTTGTACAACTTTAAAAAATCACAGCATGCTGAAAAGTTATAATGAATTTGAAAAATATTCTATTCACTCAGAAAAATATAAAGAATTACGTATCTGACAATATCTGCGGACAATAACCAATCACATTTTCCCCTTTTAGATAATATAATAAAATAGCAGCCATTATATTTTTGAAATATGTAACGTAATCTTATTTGTCGAAAGAACTTTAAAATGAACATGGAAAAGACATCGATGCCCGGCGGATTTCTTAGAACTCTCGACTTGTCATAAAAAGGCGGCTAATTCAAAACAGTAAATTTGTATTAAAAGCAAATTATAAATAACTGCTATTTAAATAAGATATATATTTTTAATAGTAGTAGTAGTAGATCACAAAATCTTTTGATAATTTGTATTTATAGACCACCGTTAGGGGATTTAGAATTATTTTTTAACACACTCATAAATATTCTCGATACATGCTATAAAAAATTTTTTAATTTCAAAATGGTTCTCTGTGGAGATTTTAATATCAATCTATTAAACAACAATAGCAATACAAAAACTTTTTTAAATATATTAACATCCTTTAATCTTTCACAAAAAATCTTTCTCCCCACAAGAATTACTAACAACTCAGAAACTCTTCTAGACAACATCTTCATAAATTTTGAAAATATGTATTCGGGAGAAATAATTTCAACTGCTTTATCCGACCATCAAGGTCAACTAATAAATGTATGTCTGAATAATAACAATTCAAACCCTAATAATCAATTGCCTTATATGAAAAGAATTTTTTCCATGATGAAATTACAGCAGTTTAAGGAAGAATTACAGAATTCGAACTGGGCAGAAATATACTGTTCAGAAGATCCCAACATATGTTACAACCTATTTGTGAACAAAATAATAAACCTAATGAATATAATTTTTCCTATCAAAAAAATTAAAAATACAATTAAGAAAAACAAATCATGGATTACAATAGGCATAAAAACCTCTTGTGAGACTAAACGTAACCTGTATAAACAAAAAATTTCTGGGAAAATCTCTAATGAAACTTACTCTCGATACTCAAAGATACTTAAAAAAGTAATAAATGAAGCAAAAAAATTATCAAACTTATCTTATATTGAGAACTCACAAAACAAAAATAAATCTATATGGAACCTGGTAAACAAACAGACCAAAAAATCCACAAATCATCAAACAATATTAGATAACGTCGAACCAAGTGAAACAAATAAACATAACGTCCTAAATAAAATCAATAACTTCTTTCTAAATCAGTGTCCAAAACTAAATACAAATACAGAAAATTTAAAAAATATCACTAGATATCAGATGAGTGTCTTCTTCAAACCAGCAGATAATACTGAAATATACAATACTATCAAAGCGTTAAAAAATACAAAATCGGTTGGCGAAGATGAAATACCAGTAATATTGCTAAAGTATGCTGCTGAAGAAATAACTCCACCTCTAATGTATATTATTAATTTGTCAATAAGCAGAGGAATATTTCCTGACAGACTAAAACTAAGTCATATCAAAGCTATATACAAAAAAGGCGACAAAAACCTAATTAATAACTACCGACCAATTGCACTGTTAAATACATTAAGTAAAGTCTTTGAAAAAATTATCTACACAAGACTCATGAGCTATCTTGAAAAAAATAAAATATTGCTTGAAAACCAACACGGTTTTAGACAAAATAAATCAACAATACTTGCCATATATAAAGCCTTGACAAACATTTTAGATTCACTTAATAATCAGCAATATACTTTAGCAATGTGTTTAGATCTAACTAAAGCTTTCGATAGTGTTGACCATGACATACTGTTACAAAAAATGGAAATTTATGGAATTCGAGGAGTGCCCCTAAAACTGATGAAATCATATCTGCACAAGCGACTTCAGTGTACTGTTGAAACAGACAAATCAGGGAACATTCTAAAATCAGAAACAAAACCCATAACAGTAGGTGTACCTCAAGGATCCATCTTAGGACCATTATTATACCTACTTTATACAAACGAGCTGCCTACCATTGTAAATGAAACGATGTTGCAGTACGCTGATGATACTTCGATAATATTTAGTGAATCTGATGCAGTAGATACAAATACGAAGGTTTATAGTGCCCTCAACGATCTGGAGATGTTCTTTACCTCAAATAACTTACAACTAAATGTTACAAAGACCCAAGTAATAAAATTTTCTCATTCAAACAATGATGAATTTACCTTAACTAATGAAATTTCAACACTTGAAACGGTAAAGAATGTGTCGTTCCTGGGAGTGAAAATTGATTCCAGGCTCGACTGGAAATGTCACATTGATACACTAGCACAAAACATATCGAAATACATATATGCACTGAAAATAATTTCACAAACCATTAGTATTAGAGCGGCCATGACTGCATACCACGGTTACATTCAAAGCAGGATAAGATATGGCATAATGTTTTGGGGGAACTCCACGAATATCCACAAAATATTTGTTCTACAAAAAAGATGTTTGCGTAATATCATGGGGATGAAACAAACAGATAGTTGTAGACCAGTTTTCCTGGAAAGGAAAATACTTACTCTTACTGGTATGTATATATATGAATCTGTGATATTTATAAAAGAAAACAAGAATCTTTTCGCTGACTGCGACAAAAATCACATGTATGACACAAGAAATAAAACAGACCTAACACAACCAAAAACAAAACTTGCTTATATCGCAAAAAATGTAAGATGTTCAATAATCAAAGTATTTAATAATCTTCCATCAGAACTGCGAAATTTACCTACAAATAAATTAAAACCCAAACTTAAGCAATTATTACTGCAGAAGACCTACTATGGCCTGGATGAGTACTACAAGGATAGAGACTTTAGTCAAACTCTTCCCTCGTCAATTTCTCTGTGAGATTAATAGCTCTGAAATTTCTACTGGTTTTACTATTACTGTTGTCTTTCGTCATTATCTTATTGTGTTATTACCTTTATTGGCATTTAATGTTATCCTTTTATTATGTTAGACGTAGTCAGATTAGTATTTTCTTTATTGGAAATATTATTTTAATTATTATTGTTGTATCGCCTATTTTAATAAATTTCATCAAGATTTAGATCTTATTAATTTTATATTAGTTAAGTGCTATGACATGTTCCACACCCTATGGGTACTGTAAATTACTTACATGAACTAATAAAGACCATTATTATTATTATTATTATTATTATTAATACATTATTTGTACTTGAGGGTATTATCAAATAGAACAAACAAATAAGTATTTAGAAGCAAATTTTACAAACCAACAAGAGACACTATAAATAAATAGCCTCAAAATAATATATACACTTTTCATTATTTTTGTTGTTGAAATCTCCTGAATAATAATACCTATAATAGGACGACTCTAGGACTTGCCCAGGATATTCCCACAGTGTGGATATTTTGTTAGGCTTTTAATATCTTTGCAGGATATTACTAGGACATCCCGCCAGGATTTGTCTAGGATATTTTCAGGTTGTATATATTTTACTGGGATATCCTAAGGATATCCTGAGGAATGTTGTCCTCGATTGGGATATACGGGACCATATGAGGATATCCTAGGGATGTTATGTGCTGTGTGGGTTTCCACAATCGATATTTCGGTTATTATTGAACGTACTAAAAATCAAAGAATACTTTAATAGAGCATTTTACAGTAACAATGCTCTACATGCCTATATATATAGTATCCGTTTTATTTGGCGACCTTACATCGCCTCACGACTATCATCAATTTTGAAATTTAAAGTGATTTTTTACATCACTTATGAAAAGTATTTTGTAATAATCATTGAATGATATCTCGCACTTGTATTTTCTATCGTTGCACTTAAAGTAGTACCTAATTATAATAGGTGCTGGATATGGTCTTTAAGTCTTGTTTTCAAATTAGATTTCACAGGATCTTGCATCTTTCATTAATTTATTTGTTTAATATAATCGTGTTAGTACAAAAGGAAAATGTTTACATTCGTCAATAGTTAAAAAATTAAATTAAAGATAGAAATTATCACCAACAATTTTAATAACCTCAATTTTTTCTTGAAAAGTTATACTTTGCGCGGGCATAATTATGAATAAGCAGCAATATAAATAAGCAATATCTACTCATCAACAGTGAATCATTTTTGTTATTGATAGTTATTTCATTCAAGGCACTCTTTTTATTAATACACAATCCCATGCAACAGTTAAATTTTTCGACAATTTCTGAATACTTATTTCTCTCAAGGAAAATCCAAAAATACGACTTTTTCAACGAAATTTGGTACAAACACATTCAGGGGGTTGCCGAATCCAATGGCGTACTCAGATTTGAAATTAAAAAATCGCTAATAAGATTTTACCATTTTCTGACCTGAAAAAGCATTATAGTTGGCCATGCTATATTACGTTTTGTAAAATATAATACAAAGATGCGTTTTTCAAAGATCTATATTTTAAAAAGATTAACTAAATTGGACATTAAACTTTATTTATATTTTTGCTTGGAACAACCCAAGCAAAATGGGACACGCTGTATAAGAATATTGTGTTGATCAAATTAATTAATTATATTTTTGCATTTTTCTTCAATTATTCTCTTAATGCATACCTGAATAATACAATGTGTTTCAAAGTTAAAGGTACATACTTACTTTGGCGGTTCCAAATTAGCCAGCATTAATGCATCCATCGTCCTTCCTTACTGAGATACAGGAAGTTTTTTTGATTTTGGCCAAATATTCTGTCAAAACCAACACCCTGCATGACAAATTTTTTTAGATCTGTTTCGATATACGAAAAGACCAGAAAAAACTGAATAGAGTAGCTCACTTAATTTGTTTGCGCATTTCATTCATCAACCTTGATTACTTGCCGTAAATCCAATTTCATTAAAATGGTCAAGACAGTTGGAACTTGAATATTTATTTCAGGGTTTAATTAACAAGAAAATTTAACTTGCAGCAGTGACAATTCTTACACTTCTAGACTAGGTAAGTGAACTATTGTAAAATAATTTTAAGTACAATGTAGTTCACCTGATAACCTATCAGGGAGGATATGTGGCCCAATCAAATGATTGTTGAAAACACCGCTTCAAATATTAACATCAAATTGATGTTGAGATTTATTCTATCTTACACCATGTGGATTCTCTTCAGTCCAAACATGTGAATTTCTTAAATTATAAACACCATCTCTTATAAATTGTGCCTCATCTGTAAACAGACATCTGTTAAGAATTCTTCGGATTTTGAATAATCCAGTTACTAGAATTTAACCAATGAACTTCATCCCCTTCCTCTAACCTCTGAACCTGTTGAACATGAAATGGATAATTTTTTTTTTTTAGTGTTCTCCAAACACTGACATGTGGAACACCTAAAGCATGACTCACTCTTCTGGTGCTAATTTTTGGATTATTTGCAACAATATTTAGTACCCACATAACAAAATGATATGCAATGTTCATACACTGTATCTTCAATCTATGGATATGTATATCCACAAGATGGAGACAGTATGTCTAATGTACATCTAATGGATGTGGAATTAACATTCCCAGCAGATACGTTTGTCGCCGACTTCCATATCTATTTTATATCCAGTGAATGTACATAAACATATGCAATGTACATTCACTGGATATGAAACACACATCATATACACAATCGTATATTTTATGAATATACATTACATACCTCGGACATCAAAACGCTTATTGAATACTGCACCCGACGCGTGTTGCCCCAGTCATGTTGGCATCATCGGCAGATGATTAAAACGAACAGTTTTAATCATCTCGATGATACCAACACGATTGGAGCAGCACGCATCGAATGAAAGTGTTCAAGTGTTCTGATGTTTGTGGGAACTACTTCAGAGGTATCCAATAGTATCCATATAGGAGGTAATAAAAGACAGATAGCTTAATAAGAAATATATTTTATATAACTATTTTAAACATACACAAACTTTACAAAATAACCTAATACTACACAATATTTAAAATTTCAATATTGACGTATACTTCTTTACCTTCCGGTAGTTTAACAAATTGTAAACATATGTATAATACCTACTATAGTTACTCATGTCCTACATATATGTTTAAAACATTCTCAACCATCAGTAATAAGTTATATAATATGAACGTATGTAATTTTTATTCACTATATTTATAAAATACATACCCAATATGACAACAGCAAATTTTTAGGCCTCTGTCACTTTCCGCCATCTTTACTAAACATGCACCTGCCACAATCAGTTAAATATGAAACTTGTAAATTTTCTAACCCTAAAAGAGTATGTATTTACGAATCTAAAGAATTGCATTATAATAAATATACTCTTACATCATGGGAGTTTCATGCAAATGTAACAGCATAATATAGCTATAAGCAAATATAAATCCAGAGAATGAGAAAGAGTTAACTTTCATCACACATAAACACTATGCACACAACACTACAGGGCTTAATCGCTTAATGGCTGCTGGCACCGGCTATTGCGAACTACAATTCGTAAACAAATGAACAAATGATGCCTGGAGCGCTATAGTATGCCATAAATTAGTAGCGCATGCGCATCAGATAATGAGATAAAATTCGTGTACGCGTATAATTTAATTATACCATAATGGACATGTTATGTATAAATCATTATGTATATACCTCCAGCAATATACACTGTATATGACGCTGATGCATATCAGTAGCTGAATATACATTTCATATCATATGTATATTTAATAATACATATTCAAATTCCAACACCTAATGCATATGCTATGGATGTACATATCCATGAGATGTTATGTGGGTATATTCTCTTCTATAGCCAAAGGTTGCCTTACTTGAATGTTCATTTAAGGTAGCTGTTGGATACCGACCATGATTTTTAAAATAATTGACAACTCTAGCAAAAGTTTTATGATCAGGAATTTGGCGTCCAGGAAATCTTTGATATTCTCTCACAATTGCCTGTTCATTGCCATCACAAAATCCATACACATAGATTATATCCATATATTCACCATTTGAAAATAAGGCATATTATTTACTTTGTAATGTGAGTAATAATATTAATACTAATAAATATTTTAAAATAATAAAACGCAAATATGTGGAACCAATAAATATGAAGTAAAATACTAAAATTTTCAGAATTGCTTACTTGACAACAAAGCAGCTATGTTATAAAACCATCTCTTAAGTTTTAGTAAATGGATTATTCGCAATGGAAGCATTCTTAATAGATGTGTTTACAGATGAGGCACAATTTACAAGAAATGGTGTTTATAATTTAAGAAATTCACATATTTGGACAGAAAATAATCCACATATGCTATAAGACAGAATAAATCCCGACATCGATTTGCTGTTAACATGTATGCATTCTTTTCGAATATGGAAACAGATCTACAAAATTTTGTCATACAGGGTGCTGATTTTAACATACAATATATTGTCAAATTTTTATTAAGCCAGACCTGGATTTCTTCTTGATTTAATATGAAGTTCTATCAAGTAAAATAAGTGAAACATATATTATAAGTATGAACCAATTATACAGGGTTGTTCAATAGTTATGATCAAACAAAGATTTGGCCAAAATCAATAAAACATCCCTGTATCTCAGTAATGAAAGACGATGGCTGCATTAATGCCGGGTAATTTGGAAATGCCAAAGTGCCCTCTATCCACAAGTAACGTATGTACCTTTAACTTTGAAACACCCTGTACAAATATCAACATGATAAAAGGTTGGACGGAAGGGTGAACACTCTAATCTTGTATACTAAATTTAAGATGTAATAACCTGTTACACAACTGTATGTCTAAGGGACTTTTAAGGTCTTCCTTACTTGTCACCTGAAATGAACAATTTGTGTATTATTTCAAACAATTTGTACGTTTCTGTAAATGTCTTTTGAGGGCATTTTTATATCTGGTCTGAAAAGAACAAGATGCACATTTGTACACTGTTATTTCTGAGGGATCCATATGCTTCTGCAAATGTTTTTGGAGGTTATTTTTATATACAGTCTGATACGAACAAGTATCACATTTGTACTTTGCTAATTGTGCAGAATCCTTATGGGTCAACAAATGCGTTTTAAGGGTGCCTTTTTGTTTTGCCTGATATGAACAAAAGTCGCATTGGTACATTGCTACTTCTGAGGGATCTTTATGCTGCAGCAGATGTATTTTGATGTAATGTTTATATTTAGTCTGGTACTGACAAAATTCACATTTGTACATTGTTAGTTGTGAAGGATCCTTATGTCGTAGCAAATGCATTTTAAGAGTGCCTTTCTGTTTTGTCTGATATGAACAAAAGTCGCAATTGTGCAAGGCTCCTTCTGAGGGATCTTGATGCCTCAGCAGATGTGCTTTGATGTGATTTTTATATTTAGTTTGATAAGAACAAGAGTCACATTTGTACATTGCTACCTCTGAAGAATCTTTATGTTTCAACAAATGTGTGTGGAAGTTAGTTTGATATACAGTCTGATACGAACAAGAGTCACATTTGTATGGTGCTAGTTGTGAAGGATCCTTATGCTTCAGCAAATGCAGTTTAAGATTGCCCTTTTGTTTTGCTTGATATGAACAAAAGTCACATTTGTGCATTGTTACTTCTGAGGGATCTTTATGCTTCTGCAAATGTGTTTTGAGGCAAGATTTATATTTGGTCAGATAAGAACAATAATCACATTTGTACATTGTAACTTCTGAAGGATCCTTATGCCTCAGCAAATGAGTACTGAAGTGTTGTTTACGTTTTGTTTGAAATGAACAGCAATCACACTGGTACATTTTGGAGGCATTTTGTTTCACGTTTGGATTAAACAGATCCCCTTCGAGGTTCGGTATTGTATATTTCGCATGTGTTAAAATACCATCTTCAAATCTGAAAATTAAAAGATTAAAGGTAAAAAAGTTAGTGATCACAACATTCATCCCCAAATAATTGCTAAGTTTATTTTTGACCCATCAGCTAGGAAGAGGGTGGGACAAAGTATGACCAAAGTCGGTGTAGATGCCATTGTGCTAGTGGAGCACAAACCGTGGACATCAGAGTGAATTTTTGCAAAAGAAATAGAATTACTTCAATTCATTCTTTTTCAGATTTCAGATGGCCTAATAATATTTGGATATGAGAGATAGCATATTATGGCAAATATATGGCAACAACACCCAACATCTCAAGCACAATCACATACATATATTATTTTTACAATGATACTGTACTTCGAATCTTAATATTACCAATCAGGTAAAGTACAATTAGGTATTTTACGCTGTAAGAATCTATCGTTTTTTGCAATAACTTCATGAACAGCTTCAATAACCAGTGAACTATCGTGACCAAATGTGAGCACTAAAAAACCTATTATTGCTTGTTTATTTTTTATTTTGTCGCTTAAGGGACGAATCTTTACCGAAATAATTAGAAATATAGGGAAAATAGGACTACTTAAACTCAACTTTTTCAGATTTCTCTGACCCCATTTCTCCCCCTTAAGAAATTCCAAAAATATTCAAAAAATGTTTTATCAAAAGCTAAGGCAGAAGCACCCCTAAAAATTTTATAATTTTTATATTTCGGTCCAAAAAATATTCCAAAACTTTTGTAGCTTATAGAAATAGGTGCGTCATGCAAGTTTTGGGAAAACCGTTATTTTCGTGATTTTTAGCAATTCTGTTGACATTAAAAATTCATTAGGACAGAATAACATACTTCCTCATGGAAAATGATATGCTATATTACATTATATACAGGCTTATTCATGGAACGCGAGTATTAGACGTTACTTGGAATCTGTTGGAATCAGCACTGTACAATCTACATACAGCTACATACATAGTAAGCAATGAAAAATTTCAGAATGTGTTGTTTTATCAATATAAAAACTGTGTTAGTGTTGTAGCAATAGTAAAGGAATGCAGTATTTGTTCACCTAGAACAGATTTCTGTAAGCATGTGATCGTACCCCAGCTAGCACACTGAGGTCAATTTGCCGTCATCAGACGTCAGTTTAAGGTCAGTATTGGTCTATCACGTCATTTGCAAATGAATGACGTCAAAATTACGTCATATTTTAGTACCTCGCAAAGACGTCGTTGACAGAACGTTATGACGTCATTTTTGAGTCATTTTGTGACGTCAAACACTGGATTTAAAAATGACTTCAAAGTTACATCACTACTTTCACATCCAGATTTCCCATCCAAGTCTCGTTAAAGGAAAACATCTTGACTATATTTGCATTTAGTATGCGGAAATTATTGGTTAAAGAATTTTAAAAATAGAGAGTTGCCAAATGCGAGCCGAACCTACAGAACTTTTGGGCACTGCCGAATACTAAGGCAATTTCATAGACCTCCCCTATGACACTTTCGGTTCACTCACAATACACTAGCCGAATTAAAATTTACACATAATAGGGAGAATTTGTCTATAGGGGGTCGTTCAAATATTACGTAACGTATCTTGGGGGAGGAGGGAACCACATAGAACGTTACCATTCGTAACATTGGGTGGGGAGGTATTTTACAATTTGTTACGTAACCGAATCATTTTAGTAATTTTAATATCTTTTAAATAATAAATAATTGAATTTCTTTATACAGCACTTTATTCACCACTGCTGATTTGTTGGTTGCTGATTCGCGAATACAATCACAAAATACAAGAAAGTAAAAATTGCTCTCAATATGTCATTGCCAACAATGCCAACTACAGTTTCATAACTTTAAAATATAATAACATAAAATTAGTAACAGCCAGTACCATAAACAACGCCAAAAGGATCCTTTAAGAAAAGGATCCTTTATGCCTAAAGTTGACTTTCAATCACCTTTAAAGTCTGTCGTGTACCATAAATCAAATTAAATCGTCCTTTTGGAAAAGGAGGCTTTCTCTGCTATTGTTATGTTGGCTGGACTGAAAAAACTGTGATAATACGGATTTATGAAGTTCTTACGGCGTTACGCTTAATTTACGTTTTTTGGCAGCATATTGACAGAAGTTTAAAAGTTAATTATTTTCTGTTTGCTTATAATGACGGAAGAGTTAAAAATGAAAAGAAAGAAAAGTTCGCACTTCACGAAAGAAGACGAATTACGACTGGTAGAGGCAATTTATGTCCAGAAAAAAGTTATAGAAAGTAAGGAAACAAACAAAGTAACAAACGCGGAAAAGGTAAATTTTATCACAGACATAGATTTTTTAGGAAAAGGCTTGGGAGTGTGTGGGGGTGGCTTTTAATTCCATTGTTGGCGAATACAGACATATAGAACAGTGGAATAGTTATACACCGCGAAATTTGAAGGAGTCTGCGTCAAAAAAATTAAGGCCAACAATCATCAGTCCACTTGCATTGGCCAAAGAGGATTATTATAAAAAGAAGGCGTTGTATTTGGAAGAGACAATTGAGAAAAGCTCAGAACATGAGAGAAGAGGAAGAACAGAAAAAAGATATTACTTCTAGATTTAGAGATAGCGTTAAAAGAAGAACAATTACAAAAAATTAAGGACATTCAAAATACCTAAATAATTATTGAATAAAAATGTAACATAATACACTGCTCTGTTTACTAAATAAACTTATAGATTTGCAAAATCTTCATTTATAATTAATTAATCTTCGGATATTGTCTCCTACAATACCAATATTTGCGTTCTCTGCATCGCCATCATTCTGGTTATCTTCTTCATCGTCTAGAGCTTCGAACCATTCCTCAGGAATATGTTCGTTTATATCTAAAGCTATATTATGCAACACAGCTGTAGCCACAATGATGGTCATAATTGTCTGCAACTAGACCCACATTCCAAACCTCAATATTGAAAATCGTCGCTACCATACTCCATATTGTCTTTCAACTGCATTTCGTGTTCGTATTATTGATTCGCTAAAAAGATTTTCTGCTTCAGTATGAACATGAGCCAACTTTGTCATTAGATATGGTTCAACTGCATAGCCACTGTTAGCGACCAAAAGAAATCTGTCATATTTGCCGTTTCTAAATTCTCGTTTCACACGACTGTTGTTGAAAATTGTCTGGTCGTGAAAAGAACCTGGCCAACGTGCTGCTGTGTTCCGAATTTTCAATGATGCGTCACATATTGTTTGCACATTTAAACAAAAGTACCCCTTTCTTGAGCGATATATTTCGGCTTCAGGTCCCCCTACAGAATCTATTTTCACCAAGGTGCAATGTATTGCGCCAATTACCCGTGGAAAACTCGCGGTTTCGTAAAATTCTGCAGCCATTCCATTTCCTCATTGGTATCACACATTTTTATGTATTGGGGTCGTAGTGATGCAATGGCTAAAGAAACTCTTCGCACAATTCTGCTAGCAGACATTTTTGATCCACCAACAAAATCCCCAACAGAGATAAATAAATTTCCAGAAGCATAAAATCTTAATGTTAGTAATAGCTGTTCCATCGGCTGAATACATCCACCCCTAAAATTGATTTATATTTCATCTAGGTACATACAAATTCTAAAAATATAAAGATATGTAGGTAGGTATAGGTACTGACCTGTTTGAAGAAATACTTATTACATCTGCTATTTTTTCTAACAAAGCCAAAGCGGTAGGCTTTGTTAATCGGAATCGGTCGAAAAAATCTAGATCATCGTATTTCGTAAAATACTGTTGACGTGGTCTATAAATTTTTGGTCTTCTCAACACAATATATTCTTCGTCGTCTTGAGAAGAACTGGAACTACTGCCTGAATCAAATAACACCCGATAATCTCCCATTTTATTATATTTTTTGCTTGAATGCGAATGGAAATGTTGCTGTCATCAAATTTGTGGGTTATGTTTCACAATAAAGTCGACTTTAATTTGCGTAAAGTCCAAAATCGACACTTTACCAAAAAGGAAGCTTTATTGCTAAAGCCTCCTTTAAACTTGGATTATGGTACGAGTCTGAAGGATAAAAGGAAGCTTTTAGGTTTAAAGGACGCTTTATTTTTTTTATGGTACTGGCTGTTAGTACAATTATTCTTGTCACCTGTTGGACTTTGAGATCTAATCTGTGGACTTGAGAAAGGGCATGAGTTTAACTTTCCCCAAATAACTTTAATTTACAGTTCCTCTCGCACATTTTTAGGTGATATTTTCCTGATCATACTTGGATTCCTGTTTGCAATAAAAGTCAGGATGCATAAAAATCAGACGTTTCAAGATTTATTTTTCAATAAGACTGCATTTCCTGATGAAAAACCCAATGATACAAAAACTTTGTGTCACTTTTTGTAATGAAAACAAGAATAAACGTGACTTTCCTGAGATACTCAAACTGAAGTTTACAGAATTATGTAACAGAAAAAAGTAGACAGTCTAAATTTTTGAAATTTTGGGTTGATGTAAGCTCTTTGAACGCGGTTTCTAGTAAGTTTGATAAATATATATTCATTGTAGGCTTCCAATAAGGAGCCTGATTCAAAGAGTACCAGTACTAACAATAACAATCTTGAAATACAAAAGAAGCCAGTTCTTACAGGAACTGTGTCCATAATAACCCGAGTTGATATTACTGCTGATTCAAAAAACAAACATAACACCAGAGTAAGATAATCTGAAAAAGAATATTGTTATATTGAAAGAAGTAAAGTTATTAAATAACAAAAATAATGCTAGTCTGTTGTCAAGTGAAGAAGAAAATGATTATAAATGAAAAAAAAATCGATTTAAAAAATTTGGAACGAAAACTTAAAAAAAAGACTCGAGAGAGGCAAGCAAAATTCAGATTCAAAAGAAAGAGAATGTTAAGTCAGGTTTTTGACGCTAATTTTGATTTAAAACGTGGTCTTAATATAAGGGAGAAAGTAGGACGTGGCTCCCCTCAAGGCTACGTCAATGTGGAAGTAAAATATGAATATACCCAAACTGCTGGGGCGGTACATCTATCAAAGAATAATGCAGGTGTCCTAAGGCCAGCTCAGCAAGGACAGAAACCTCGCGTAGAGCAAAAGGGCAAAAGCTGGATTGATCCCGATGTTCAGTACGCATAGGGACTGCGAAAGCACGGCCTATCGATCCTTTTGGCTTGAAGAGTTTTCAGCAAGAGGTGTCAGAAAAGTTACCACAGGGATAACTGGCTTGTGCCGGCCAAGCGTTCATAGCGACGTCGCTTTTTGATCCTTCGATGTCGGCTCTTCCTATCATATACAGTGTGTCTTAGATTTGAGGGAACGTATATTAAGAAATATATCAGTTTTATATTAAAATGTAATCAAAGGGTTTTAAAAAAAAACTATTACCAAATGAATGAAAGGTGCAGTCATGTGCTACCGAATGCAAATACCTATTAAACACGATAATTTCTGTTAAATATTTGTTCTCAAATGTAAGATATTTGTAAAATAATGATTAAATATTCCATATTGAAATTGGGTCCCATCCATTATATAGAGTGACGTCAAATAGTAGCCCACAAACTGACATCTTTATATAAAATATGTTTTATTGCAATATTACGACGAATTGTTTGTAAAATTTTTGATTGACAAGAAAGTACAAACATATCGAAACTGCATTGCATCTCTCGAAAGAACTTTACGTAAATTAAGAGATGTATCAATTTAACTTTAAAATATTAAAGGGTTTTTAATAGGACTCTCAAGAAATGAATGTAAGTTGCCATTGAGAATGAATATACCCAATAAATACTATAATACAATAAATTCATGTAGGACCAAAAATTCTTGTTTATTTGTAACATATTTAAGATGATATGGAATACACTCTACTGAAATAGGGTCATATCCATATGATTTAGAAAAATCATTCTACATGCAAGCCTCTGGTGATAACCAGAGGTGTGTAAATAGTCGTGTCTTATATCAACTAAATCACTATGTCTCTTTAATTCTAACGAACTTTATGTAGATAAGATCATATACAGTCGTCTCCATTTGTTTACTGCATATAAAAAACTTCAAAGCTTTCAATACTTTCGGCTCAAACTATTACTATACAGGGTGATTCACGTAGGCCATTCATTAGAAGTTTTTCAACTTGCAGTTGGATTAGAAACTTGAAATTTGGTATGCAGCCATAATCAATCATGCCCGTTCGATCTATTTTCAGTCCTCCAACTATACAGGGTGTGCCAAAAATTGGTACCAACTTTCTTATTTTAAATGGAAACATATTTTTCTTTACATGGTTCGATTGGTCTTCTAATTCTGAGTTTAGAGAACCTAAGTTATGTTAATTTATCTATTACAATTTTTGACATATGTCTAATTTTTTGAAAAAAATTGCCGCTCTAGTAGTTTACGAACAAATTTGTATCTCGCAAACCTTTCAAAATTATGAAACCAAATTTGTGAAGCAGTTAGCTAGAAGTCCAGGCTAACTTTTGATGTCCCATCGGTGGTCCCATTTTGTACCATATGGGCGCAGTCGGTTTTCAAATGTCGCAATCAAAAATTGTCAAAAAGTCAATTTTTTCAAATGGCACCTACTATTTTTTCACACCATTCGAAAGAAAATTGAATTTTAGGGTGAGTTACTTAAGCATTCCCTATACCTAACTTCACCCCATATCGAGTTATTCAATAAAAATCAAGAAATACCTTATCTTGCCGAGAGATTCCTTACTTCATCAAGTATGCCATGGAAACAAAAGACAGTTGTAATAATTTTTAAAGAAAAATATGGATTCTTATTTCATTACACACAACATCAACAAATTATTATTAACGAACAAGAACAATGTTGACGAAATTCTGTCAGTGAAAACGGTGCACATATTGAGCATTTGTATTGAAATAATTATTTTGTTAATCCGTTTATTTGTTGTTATTTTGTTGTTATTATTTATTATTGCAATATGATTTTTGAATAAAAATTAAAATGAAATGATTGTTTCCAAAGCCTACTACCCTTGAGAAATGGTAGGCGCAAAGATGTGCTACGCAATCTGTTGAAAGTAAAATAATAGAATATTTGAACAAAAATATGGTGGTCACATTGAACATTTACGTCAGAATTTCGTCAACATTGTTCTTGTTCGTTAATAATAATTTGTTGGTGTTGTGTGTAATTAAATAAGAATCCATATTTTTCTTTAAAAATTATTACAACTGTCTTTTGTTTCCATGGCATACTTGATGAAGTAAGGAATCTCTCGGCAAGATAAGGTATTTCTTGATTTTTATTGAATAACTCGATATGGGGTGAAGTTAGGTATAGGGAATGCTTAAGTAACTCACCCTAAAATTCAATTTTCTTTCGAATGGTGTGAAAAAAATAGTAGGTGCCATTTGAAAAAATTGACTTTTTGACAATTTTTGATTGCGACATTTGAAAACCGACTGCGCCCATATGGTACAAAATGGGACCACCGATGGGACATCAAAAGTTAGCCTGGACTTCCAGCTAACTGCTTCACAAATTTGGTTTCATAATTTTGAAAGGTTTGCGAGATACAAATTTGTTCGTAAACTACTACAGCGGCAATTTTAAAAAAAAAATTGGACATATGTCAAAAATTGTAATAGATAAGTTAACATAACTTAGGTTCTCTAAACTCAGAATTAGAAGACCAATCGAACCATGTAAAGAAAAATATAGGTTTCCATTTAAAATAAGAAAGTTGGTACCAATTTTTGGCACACCCTGTATAGTTGGAGGACTGAAAATATTTTAGATAGAACGGGCATGATCGATTATGGCTGCATACCAAATTTCAAGTTTCTAGTCCAACTGCAAGTTGAAAAACTTCTAATGAATGGCCTACGTGAATCACCCTGTATTATGCAATATTCAATATAGATGAACATTTTGGAGGAGCATTATTATTCTACAAAGCACAGCTGCCATTATTCACAAAAAAATGTTAGCGCATTGATTTCAACAAGCGAGAACTGCAAATATTTTCCTTATAAATTGGATTTATTTTAGTTACCGACATCCATTTCGTATCGTTATTGTGAGTTAGGTATCTCTTCAGTTTTGTAAGTGACTGACAACAACATTTCGACTACTTATAGAGAAAAATTCCAAATGAGTATAAAAATCTTATCTTTTTCTGCCTGGTGTCATTTTCCAATGACACGTTACATAGATTCTACTTAAAACTAGTCAACTTGATGCTGAATTTAAGTAAAATTCACCTTCACATGTATTAGTAACGAAATACACTGTATGATTTATGTGTAATTTTATCTGTTTTAGTTGATATAACTTAATTTCAACATCGTCTTATTCTCCACTTATGTCAATTCCACGTAGCATCAATATAAATTTTACCAAAACATGGTTAATTCTAATATTGAGAATAAATTTATTATACATAATTTAGGTAATCTTGACGTCAATTAATACCTAAATGTTTGCTGGGTAAAGTTAAGGGTAATCCTATTTCACCTATGTACCTGATTTATCTTCAGTAAAGATTAGTCCACTAGGTGGCAAAAAAAATAAACAAGCAAACTACAAGGTATTTTCAGCCTCCAGACCCGGGGGGGGGGGAGTTATGTCAGCCAATATCTTTTACCATATCAGTATGACACCATCGATAGCTCAATTGGTTCTGTGGGCCGAATCACTATTCTTATTAGGCAATAGCCTTTAAGAAAATTAATTTAACATATCTAAATGAATTTAATTTTACCTGTTGAAATTGGAATCATTTGCTTTTGTTTCTGTTTCATCTACTTCTTCTAGAAATTTCTGGTCCTCCATTTGATTATGGTTTTCCACTTTAAATTCGTTTTCTCCATAAGACATTTCTTCCATTTTAATCACATCGAGTTTATTAATTCCTTCTTTACTTTCTATTTTGATTATGTCATCTAAGTTACCATCTGCCTCTGTTTTTACATCACTTATTTTATACTCTAATAAACTGCTTAGCTCTATTTGATCTTTACTGTCTATATCTACAGATTCACAATATTCTTTAATCTTTTCTTCTACAATCAAACAGCTCTTCATGAAATGGAAATAGTCCTCTAGAAGTCCATAGCAGGGCCCACAGATTACAGGTTTATCAATAACATTGAAATCCTGTCAATCAAGAAACAAACATTAAAAATAAAACCCGATATGGTAAAAATGCTTGTCTGTCAATGGATCTTTGTAAACGTAATCAATTAGGAACATAAGTTGTTAAATTTTTTTATACCTTATCCAAAGACAGTTTGAAAATCATTTAAAAAAAAGACCGATAAAGGAATAGTTGATATAACAAACGATGTCATGAATGTCGACCGACAAGTTTTACTACTTTATATTAATTAATAGGCATGATGTACATTATTTATTTATAACAAATAATGTTAATATAATGAACAACTCCATGAGTGATTCAATAAAAATAAATAAATATCATTTAACCTACAGCTATGCTACCGGCAATATTAAGAATGAACCAAGAGCACAAGCTTTTGCTGACTTTTTGTCGCTGGGTATCTGAAAATCGATGAGTAATTTACAGAACTTCATTCATAGACGAGGCGCAGTTTACATGGGTGGCTATCAATAATTCTAGAAATGCTTATATATGGAAAATCAACATGTAAAAAGTAGATGCCATTCACAACATAGATTCTCTATCAATGTTTGGATTGGAATTGTAGGCACTTTTTAGGTAAAATGTAAATATTTGAGGTATATTTTCTCAATATGATGGAGCCCCTTGCTGCAACCAAATTAGAAATCATTTAAATGATACATATCCAAACAGATGGATTGGTCGGTGAGGTTCTCATGTAAGGCCGGCAAGGTCTCTGGATTTCAACCCTGTCGATTATTTTTTATGGGGTCACTTAAAAAGTGAGGTCTACAGTGTGGACATTAATGGCAGGGATCACTTAATTCAAAGAATTGCTGAGACGAAATTAGAAACAATCCAGATCTGATAAGAAGATCAATTGGACATCTCGTGGACTGCACCAGAAAATGTACTGAAGCTGAGGGGGGTAAAACATAAAATTGAATTATGATTCTAATTTGTGAATACGTCATATAACAATATCTTAATATTTGCATTTTTTTGTTTTTCATATAACAATTATTCTACTGGTAGCTTGTTGGTATTTTGCTATTTACATTATTAGGTACCATTATTGTTGTTGTTAACAAGTAGATTATGTTGTTGTTTTACTTGTTTTTAATAAGTGGAAGGAATGAAATAGATGCGGGGGCCTGTATCATTATTTTTTTGTTTATATTACCCCATTCAAAAAAATTTGTGATTAAAACTTAATAATTTTTTATGAAGAAAATAGTAAATGCCTAACGTATTAGCATTTTTTGCGTGTATCATTCATCGATATTTTATTTAGTGGAATTTATTTCGAATGCGGCAAAAGTGTGGCAAAAAAATTAATGAAACCACTTTGTTCCGTTTCTTATGTACTTTTCGAATTTAATACTGAAAATAAAAAAAAACATGTACAGGGTATTGTTTTCTTGAAAAACCAAAACATTTTTTCTGAGTCCGGATCTTGATCTATTTTATGTGTGTCAGAAGTACTTATTTAAGATTACTAGTATATTATATGTCCCAAATATGAACTTATTATTTCATTCCGTTACAAGTTAACAACCAAAAGAAACGAGGGCCCAACCAGCATTCTCTATGGGTGATTATGATTACTCTCCGTGTCCTTCATCTGCCATTAAACATGTCCGTTTCCTCGTGAAACACCCTGTATTGCAGTTTATCATTGCAGTACTTATATATTGATGTTCTTATGCCATTATTTTTATACAGGGTTCAGATCTTCATTTTTAATCTCTTAAAACGCAATAAAAATATTATATTGTATAATCATTTTCTCGATTTGTTAACTGGAATGCACTTTTAATTGAAAAAAAACTCTTTATTTACTATCCTTATAATGACACGTCGCAAACTAGCCGCCATCTTATTTAGTTATACTATTGACTACTTGTTGCACATATTCCAAAGCTGGTCTCAATACTGACTAATATAATATGTGATACTATAGTATTATTAAACATATTCTTTATAGGATTCTGCAAACAGCGAAAAAAACTATCTGTGAGAACTAAAAGAAAAACTATATGTAAAAATATTAATGTAATCTTTGCATTCCTTCGATAACCTAACTTCTGGTTAAGCTAGCAACTCAAAATTCTAAAATAAATTTGTCCGATTTCTTATTTGACATTCTCAATATCCTATAAAGAAATATAGTAATAATATATATAATTCACTTTTAAACATGCATAGAGTATATAGGCTCCAATACTAGTTAGCTAATGGATAGAGGTGAAGATCTGTTGTTTTTTATCAGTCAATGCCAAATATAAATATTACATACTTAATCATGGATATTGCCTTGGTTTTGCATGAAACGTCATTATGATTGGCTTTGTGCCTTTCTGATGAGCTCAGAATAATCAGAATATAATCCATTAGAACGAAAATTTTTTTAAGACAAGATAGGTAACTAGATAAATTTATTTTAGACCTACGTTGTCATTTTTAATTGAATCTTTATACTGTAGGGGGTCATGTAGATACTAGTTTAATCTGCTTAGCCGTGGGGGACTATGTTGTATGCTAGTGTTATAAGAATGTCAAATAAGAAACTGGACTTTATTTTTAATTTTGATTTGCTAGCATAACCAGAAGTCAGGTTATCGAAAGAATGCAAATATTTCATCAATATTTTTTTTACATATAGTTTTTCTTTTAGTTCTCATAGACAGTTTTTTTTTCATTGTTTGCAAAATCCTATAAAGAATATGTTTAATCACTATAAGCAAACAAATAATAAACAGGGCCGGATATAGGGGGGGTATGGGGGTGTCACACCCCTCCAAGTTTGAAGCCAATTCAGCAAATCGTTTACCATTCGGCACTTTCAGCGTCCGGCAATTATGTACATAAAATCATAGAAAAACTCAAAACAATAGAAACTCAATGTCATAAATAATTATTACTTGTCGAGCTGCTCGAGGGATATTCTGGAACAAATACCTTTCAACATTTTAGTTGCATGATGGGACTTTAAAAGAAAGAAGAGTTAAAGTTGCTTAAAAAAAATTAAATTCTATAATAATATATCCGTTTTATTTATAATTAATTTGTGGCAATATTCATTTATTATGTTTGTTGGGTATGTTGCCACTGTAAAAATATGTAAAAATTTTAATGACAAAAACCTCTGCGCCAAAAGAATCAGACAGAGAGAGGCTGGTTTTTAATCATTTTAGCACAAAATGTCACACAAGTGAAAGTTTTGATAACAGAAAAAGGAATAGTTTCCGAAACGTTAACAGCCTTCGATTTAATTTACTTCATTATCATTTAACAATTTTCTTTCAGTTTATATATTTTTAGGTGTGACTGGTGTCTGGTGTGAGACATTTTGTACTAAAAATATTAAGAACCATCCACTCCCTGTCTGATCCTTTTAGTGCAGAGGTTTTTTTCGTCAATATTTTTACATATTTTCACAGTGGTAAAATACCCAACAAACATAAGGAATAACCGTTTTGTATCTTTTATATTTTGCATTACTTTAAATTAAAGGTTTTTTCTTCAGATTTACATTTTTGTGTATCCCAAAAATTAAATGACCTTCATATATAAATAAAACAGAGGACCAGATGATAAGAAGTCATTCGGCATTATAACAATTTCACACCCCCCCATAAAAATTGATTAAAACCGGCCCTGATAATAAATAATTAACTTTTATAGTATTATGTTTTCTAGTTTAAGATTTTTGTTTTAAAATCAAAGTGTTCACATTTTATACACAAAACATACCTACCATTTAAAATGTGATACACTGAGAAAAACCGGCTAGGTACATTTTTTTGCTAACAATAATTTAATTGTAACACTTATTTTTTTAATTCGGACAAGTTGATGTAACAATTCTTATAAATAAAATGACATTTCTAAAAACAGATACCTGTTCCTATTAATGTACTCTTCTATAAGTAATAAACAGGTAATAAATGTGTTTAATAATAATTGCTCCAATTAAACTGTGCTTAGGAATAATTAAATATGTGGCTACCACAATTAAAGCAAATTTTCTAAAAATATATATCAGTAAGAACTTCCCTACTATTTGTGACAAAACAACATTTTTCTTAATCCAAATACTCGACTTCTTGTGGTTATTAAATCATTTGATTCGTGCATCTTCGAGTTTCGTTCGGTATTGACTCGTGAGTGCATATTTCGTCTTACAGAATAAGAGAATTCATCATTTGTTAATGTGGTTCTGTACGTAAAGGTGCAAAAGTGCTTTATTCATTTTTACTTTTGTGTGTTTTGTCATTTAAAAAGTTTTAATAAATATTGTTAAACTGTAAAATAGTTTTAATCATTATGATTACCTAACCATTTTCAGGTATACAAAGTTTTCGCTAAAGGAAGATATATAATTTTCCCCAAATGGAAAACCTATATATGCAATATAGAGACCATGAAACATTTCAAATAGAAAAATCAAATGCATATTATACGCATAATGACCGATCTGTTCATGCATTACTTATAAATACATTTACTACATTAGGTAAGTCTATAGCATACTTGCAGCTTTACTTGTATATAGTAGTTTTAGTAGCTAAATTTTGTAAATCATTGGAGACTTTATTTTCACCTGATAGATACGTAACTTAAAACTATAAATAATTTTCATACTGCTCATCATAATAAAATGTACCTGCATGTTATTTTTAAATTGAGTTTAACAGAAATTTATACTGATAGTTCATAAATTGAAGATTAGATTTTTTTGAGGGCACCCAACAGATTTTTTCGCAAAAATCAAAAAAATTATCTAACTTTGATCAACATTGATTAAGATGATAATTTTGTTAGACTTTCAAACAATTCTACGGTATGCCACAAAAAAAATTGAATCTTTATTTTTAGGAATCGAGTGAAAATATAGCTTTAAATAATTTATAAAATTCAGCTAGTAAAACTACTAATAATACTTAAATTATGTACTTGCTGTAAATATACTATTTACCTACCACAGTAAGTATATGTTTATTTGTCACTAATAAATTATTTATTTACAATAGAAAACTACTTTCACTTGGTATGTTTTATTTATGACAACTAAACAGGATCAACAATTCCATTTTATCTAGTACAATTAAAGTGTTCTCTTGTCCCAAATAGTACACAACTTTTTATTTGCTACAATTAAATTTTCATTTATCATTATTAAATTTTTCTCTCAGTGTAGTTTTATTTTTTTCTAATTCAAGAATAATTTTTTTATTTTATAACCAAAGAGTTCTTGTTAATTTTATAATTATACGTCCTCAATAAAATAGTTAAAGAAATATATCTCTATTTCTTATATAATAATATAGATTTATTTATTAAACCTTTTAGGGCTTTCTAGATCATTTCACATTAAGATTATTAATGTCTGAAGATGCATATATAGACTTTACAGTGCACAAGACAGGTTTAGTAAATTTAAACCATTTATTTGCTGCCTCCTGCCATACACTGTATCTCACAAGAGGCACCGAGTGAGAATGTCAAAAACACATTGCAATACTACCATTACAGGTAACCTTAAATCCTAATAAACAAAATGCTACTTATAATTTGCATTGCATACATTTGGGGTAAATTAAAACTACATATAGTGAGGACCAAGAATACACATATATGTATGCACTCACTATGACCCTTTTCATGGCTTTCTAGCCTAAATAACGCACAAAATATGAAAAATATGATTACGTACCAATTCTGGAAGACATTGCTCTATCATGTTTGCCACCGCAACATCTCCCTCTTCAAAATTAAGGTAAATAGCAGAACAGCGCTTTACTGGAGTCATGCAAAATCCACATATTTCCTGATCTTCTGTAACAGCATTGTTTTCATCCTTGCTCTGATATAGATCTCTTAAATCCAGCTTGATAGCGTCTTCTTTGATAAATGGAAATATATAATCTTTTGTATGCAAGAATGTTTTTTTAAAATCATAGCATTTTATAAGCTTTTTTGTACAGTATGTGCACATCACGGATTGCTGTATTGCGGCCAAGTCCTAAAACAGTAGGTTGACCGGAATTTGGAATCGAATTGAATTTTATCATGAATAAACTTCAAACTTTGCGACTGAACGTTAATTTTCAATACTTACTATTTTTGGGAGAAGTGCATCCAATAGGTCTTTAATGTTTCCATCTATAGCATTAAAGTTATCAGTATCACATAGTTTCAAACAAAGTCTACATATTATTGTTGTTGTTTGGGTGTCCATATCTTTTTTATATAAGCCAACAGACCAAAAGGGCCATTATAAATATAATTATAGAAAAATTAACTTTAGTAGCCCACCTAGAAAAATTATATTTACATGAGAATGATAAGATAAGTTGTATACATGGTTGCCAACTCTAATTTCTCTAAAGGCCCTTGCACACGACGCCAATACCGTGGGTCAGGCAGTCAGGCCAGTAGCAAGGCCTTCGCGTGTATGGCAATTCTAAGACAACACAATTACGCCAAGCCAGTCAGTGTTCAAGACAGAATAGTTAATAGGCTACCAGAATGATTTTTCAAGACAATTCGTCCTCCATCCACCGGTCACTCGAAATTCGCCCGTGATTCGTGAACGCGCAAGCCGAGCCTGTGTGTGTTGATATGCGCCAGTGCGTCGAGCGTGCCGAGATTACTGTTGTATTTTTAAATTTATATCATTGGAAAATAACTTCCCCGAAATTAAATTTAGAAGAAACTATTAAGTTTATCAGACTTTACAGAGAGTACGATTGTCTATGGCGTACAGATTTGGAAACACAAAAATTTCTCCTATTTATTAATTTCATCTACTTCGATAACTTTTTCAGTCTCATTATTTTGTTAACATCCGTAGATTACGAACCCTTCGATTCATGGTACACAGGCAACAAATGAACTGGCTTGTGATACTGTCACGTGTGCGAACGGTCACTGGCATAGCTTATTGGCCTGGCTTACTGCTCTGGACAACTCTATTGGCGTCGTGTGCACGGCCTTAATCCTATGTACTAATATAGAATCAACAAGGCAGTACAGCCCTCGAAAAGCCTTTGATCTTTTTGTATACTGGGCCCATTGACCTCGACATTTACATTGGAGTTATAGGGCAACTGCCGCAATGTGTCGCACGGAAAAGGTGAAAACTCGACAACACCGAACTCATTATATACCATTTCTATATACAGTGTTCTTTATCTATGTCTTTTATTAATCTGTAGATATCCCTTATTTGCTATGGTCCGCAACTTCCACATCTTCTGTGACGCCTTCGGACCTCAAGTTAGCGTTACATTTTTGATATTGAGGTTGATTAATAGTGTAAGAAGAAGAAGAATTACGTAGGTATGTTATTGAGATTATTTTTGATACCTAAATAGCTGCTTTCGTTCCACAGAGTGAATAGTAATCATGAAACCTGTTTCATGTGTTGTCTCTGTCCTTACCATGCAATTTTGTATCTTATGATTCTGTTTCATTGAAATCCGAACCGGTAATCGAAAGCATTAAATGTTATTATATGTATGTTTGGCATTGTTTGGTTAAATATTTGTATTTTGTGCATTATTTATTAATTTGGAGAGCAGGAATGTATCCTTAACGACCTGAAATTCGAGAACGTCAGTAAAATGATAATTTCAACCAAAAGTTTTCAATGTGTGATCTTCAGTAAAAATAATGTATTTATTATTCTTTTATGAACTGTCCCAAACAAAAAATATAAGAAGACAAGTTCTGATAACAGTGATGTGTGCCTTGTTGACTTACTTATCGTGTTATGTTTAAGAGTCTAGACAGTATCTCAATACCTCAAAGTTCAGAACTTCGTTGCACATGAGAATGCAAAGTTTGACACAAAAAAATGTACTAGCTAATATAAACACTGAAGTTGGTGAAAATATTGCTATAATCGCTGAAATGAATCCCTATTTAAAAGTAGACGGCAGTGAAAACAAACCTAAATATCTACCAGATGTCGATTTACAGAATGCCGAGTTGAATATTAAAATCGAAGAGAATAGTATTAAAATGGAAAAGAGAGATATTAATACCAACATGGAATTCGAGAACTTTCCTGGATTAGATAATGCAGAGCCTGACACAAAAAACCTGCTAAATTTTAAGACAGAAATTGAAGATGTTTCTGTGATCGCAGAAATAAATCAACATTCTTTAAAAACAGACCCAATAGAAATCAACCCTATATATGTATCAAATATCGGTTTGCAGAATGCAGAGCTGGGCATCAAAAATGAAGAAAGTGATATTGACATTGAAGAAGATGAGATTATGATGGCAGAAATGAAGAGTGCCTCCATGAAAATAGAGAAGGAGGAAATAAATGCTATATACGAACGGTAAGTAAAACTAATTATGCAAATTGTAGCACAAAGAGTTGACAGTAATTTTGCAGAATAGCGGGGAATGATGCATTTAATTTTCGCGAAATTTTTTCATGATATGTAAATTTTGGGTCGTAGAATACAAATCTGTAATTAGTTTTCAATTCAAGTACAAAGTTTTAAAAAATTATGATAATTTGGAAAGCTTTTATCATATCACAAACTCTCTATCAATGTAGACATTGAAACACCTTGAAATTCAGCCGATTCGGATCACGTGTTCACAATGTAAGTGCTTTTCGGTGCATTTTACCCACTGCAAAAAATAACTTTTTTTAACTTTATAAATTAAGAAATGAAAGGTAGTCCAACAATCAAACTAATATGTGTGTGATTATGTAGTTTTCGAAGTTGTGTCGAAGGCATTCAGCAGAATTATCAAGGAGGTTTTTTACCTATCAGGTACTGAAATGATTAAATATTTTAGCATAAGAGATGATGTTATGGAAACAACAGCATTTTATTTATTTAGTATTAGGGATTATCGGTGTGAAGCTAGCAACGGCTGTTCCAGCAACGGTACGAAAATCTACCATGTCCATAAAGTCGTGGCATCATATTATTATTTTACACAGAAACGCATCTAGCAACGCCAGGAAAACAACAACAAATGATGTATTCTTATTTTTACATTTCCTTAACAATTTCTATAAATTCACTGTTTGTAACAGATATCGAATACCCATATCAAGAAATGTAAAATAAGTCAATCATTAAAACTTTCAATAGTTAAATTTCCGTTTTGTTCAGTAACCTTTTTACCAAAGAAAAATAAGTAAGATAAGGCAATCTTTTGATATCCTGAAGTGGGCGGATGGTACTGAATAAGAAAAGCATAGCTTTTAAAAGACTCGCAAGACAAACAAAATAACAATTATAAAGGACATTAAATCATCGCACCATTTAACTCATTATATAGGGCGAGAATATTTGTAGGAGTATCAGTGGCATAGTACCTCTATACTTGTTTAAAAATGAATTATTATTTGTTTGCTTATAATTGTATTGAAACATTCTTTATAGGATTTTGCAAACAGCAGGAAAATTAACTATCTATAAAAGAAAAACCTTGTGTAGAAATATTAATGAAATCATTGCTTTCTTTCGATAACCTGAATTCTGGTTATGCTAGCAAGTTAAAATCCTAAAATGAATTTGTCTAATTTCTTATTTGACAATTCTCATTCTAACACTAGCATCCACACAGTCCCCTACGGCCATGCAGATTAAACTAGTATCCACATAACCCCCTACGATTATGAAGATTCAGTTAAACAGAATGATAGATTTCATGAAAATGTAATCCATTGGAATGAAAAAAAATTTTTTTTAAGACAAGGTAGATAAATAAATTCATTTTAGGTCTTTGTTCTCATTTTTAACTGAATCTTCATAATCGTAGGGGGTTATGTGGATACTAGTTTAATCTGCATGGCCGTAGGGGACTGTGTGGATGCAGTGTTAGAATGAGAATTGTCAAATAAGAAATTAGACAAATTCATTTTAGGATTTTAACTTGCTAGCATAACCAGAATTCAGGTTATCGAAAGAAAGCAATGATTTCATTAATATTTCTACACAAGGTTTTTCTTTTATAGATAGTTAATTTTTCTGCTGTTTGCAAAATCCTATAAAGAATGTTTCAATACAATTATAAGCAAACAAATAATAATTCATTTTTAAACATGCATAGAGTATATAGGCTCCAATACTAGTTAGCTAATAGATAGGTGAGGTTGTTTTTATCAGTCAATGTCAAATATAATCATTTCACACTTATTCATAGAAATTGTCTTGGTTTTGCATGAAACATCTTTATGAATGGCTTTATGTCTTTCTGATGAGCTCCAGAATAAGGGCGAAAAACGTTTCAAAGGCTAAGCATTTCCAGGAAACAGAATGATAGATTTCATGAAAATGTAATCCATTGGAATGAAAAAAAATTTTTTTTAAGACAAGGTAGATAAATAAATTCATTTTAGGTCTTTGTTCTCATTTTTAACTGAATCTTCATAATCGTAGGGGGTTATGTGGATACTAGTTTAATCTGCATGGCCGTAGGGGACTGTGTGGATGCTAGTGTTAGAATGAGAATTGTCAAATAAGAAATTAGACAAATTCATTTTAGGATTTTAACTTGCTAGCATAACCAGAATTCAGGTTATCGAAAGAAAGCAATGATTTCATTAATATTTCTATACAAGGTTTTTCTTTTATAGATAGTTAATTTTTCTGCTGTTTGCAAAATCCTATAAAGAATGTTTCAATACAATTATAAGCAAACAAATAATAATTCATTTTTAAACATGCATAGAGTATATAGGCTCCAATACTAGTTAGCTAATAGATAGGTGAGGTTGTTTTTATCAGTCAATGTCAAATATAATCATTTCACACTTATTCATAGAAATTGTCTTGGTTTTGCATGAAACATCTTTATGAATGGCTTTATGTCTTTCTGATGAGCTCCAGAATAAGGGCGAAAAACGTTTCAAAGGCTAAGCATTTCCAGGAAACAGAATGATAGATTTCATGAAAATGTAATCCATTGGAATGAAAAAAAATTTTTTTTAAGTCAAGGTAGATAAATAAATTCATTTTAGGTCTTTGTTCTCATTTTTAACTGAATCTTCATAACCGTAGGGGGTTATGTGGATACTAGTTTAATCTGCATGGCCGTAGGGGACTGTGTGGATGCTAGTGTTAGAATGAGAATTGTCAAATAAGAAATTAGACAAATTCATTTTAGGATTTTAACTTGCTAGCATAACCAGAATTCAGGTTATCGAAAGAAAGCAATGATTTCATTAATATTTCTACACAAGGTTTTTCTTTTATAGATAGTTAATTTTTCTGCTGTTTGCAAAATCCTATAAAGAATGTTTCAATACCTCTATACTTGGTAAACAAGAAAATATTTCTAACTTTTTCGTTTGATAATGTCGCTGAAATTTTACCCTGGGAAATCACTTAGGACAGTGCAATGAACTATCCTGTGGGATGAAAACAGTTGTAGGTACGTACCAGTGGCGTACTACCTCTATATTTAATAAACAAGGAGATATATATATATATATAACTTTTGATTTAGGGCTGTCGGTTGCTCTTTAATCATTATATAGGGCAAAAACATTTGTAGGTCCGTAACCAATGGCGTACTACCTCTAAAATTAATAAACAAAAATATACCAAATTTTTTCATTTGATAATGTCGGTAAAGTTTTATGCTGGGAAGCCACTTAATACAATGCAACTAACTATCTTATATGGTGAAAACATTTGTAGGTCCATAACTAGTGGCGTACTACCTCCATACTTAATAACCAAGAAAATTTTCTTTTTTTTAATAACTTTGGTAACCTTCTAGATTCTTGCATAGTAATAAGTAATACGTTTTTGTTGATAGACGGAGCTTTTAATATTGATTTTAAGGTAAACTCTACCCTACTTCATGACCTAACACTTACTTTGAATTTTAACAATATGTACACAACAATTCATGAGTCCGCCAGGGTGACACCTTTCTCCAGTAAATGCATTGATAACATAATAGCGAATGACATGGATAAAGTGTCTGAAGCGGATATTATAAAGAGTAACCTATCAGATCACTATGCACAATATGCCATTGTAACTGGAGCAGTATCAAATTTTGATGGGAGCATTAAATTTAAACGTTTTTTTAATGAAAACAATATCAACAATTTCTGTCATTTATTAGAGAATACTGGCTGGGCGGAGGTTTATGCAATCTCTGATTGCAATGTAGCTTTTAAGACTTTTATGGAAACTATTTCTTTTCACTTTGAAACATGCTTTCCACCGAGAAAAATTATAAATAAAATTATAAATAAACCAAAAAAAGCCATTTCAGTACCAATTTCTAATTAGAAAATAATTGTTGCTAAAAAACAGATATCATTCTTTGCAGACCTAAGTAGAAAATATCCTCAGTTTGGAGACAGTTTCAAGGCAGCAAATAACGAATATCGACATGTTTTATCAGATTTTTTTAAAGACCGTAACGATAAATTAGTTATGTCCTCTAATAATAAGAGCAAGGCTATGTGGAGCTTACTAAATAATACTCTAGGAAAATCAAAAAATAATAATAATAAAACTGGTATACAAATAAAATAAAATGACAAGCTTTTAACTAATAGTGAACCAACAGAAAAATTGAATATTTTCTTTATTAACGCTCCTAAACTTGTTACCTCTAACTTACCTCCATATATTGACTTCTACTTTATATATAGATATTTGGAAGTCTCGAATCATTCTTTATTTCTTAGGCCTCTTTCTAAGGAGGACACTTTAGTTTTAATCAGAAAATTGAAAAATTCCAACTCTTGGGGACATGACGAAATATCAAGTATATTATTAAAATTGTAAACTTTGTATTTAACGTTTCATCCCTCTCACGCCTAAAGTATTCAATTCAATACTTTCTTTATTAACGCTCCCAAAGTTGTTACCTCTAACTTACCTCCATATATTGACTAGAGTATTTCAGAATCTTATGAACCGCGAAATGCGCAAAAGGCAAAGTTTGTACTGGATTTATAAGTGTATTTTGAAAACACTGACAGCTATCTTGCTGTATACATAAACAACAGCTCGGGATAAATTGTAAACAATAAATCTAATATTTTTAAGAAGTGTAACTGAGTCCACGAGAGGGATTTTGTCCCTGCGCATATGAAGGTCACAGCTCATGAGATTTTGAAACACCTCTACCACTTTATAGATAGATGTTTGGAAGTCTCGAATCATTCTCTATTTCTTAGGCCTCTTTCTAAGGAGGACACTTTAGTTTTAATCAGAAAATTGAAAAATTCCAACTCTTCGGGACATGACGAAATATCAAATATATTATTAAAACGTATAGCTACATATATCGTTGAACCTTTAACCTATCTGATAAATCTGTCTTTTGAGCAGGGAATGTATCTATCGGATTTAAAATTGTCAAAAGTTATTCCATTGTTTAAAAAATGAGACCCAAACTTGTTTGAGAATTATAGGGGCATTAGCCTTTCTCCTAGTATGTCAAAAGTTTATGAGTCTGCAGTAAACTCTCAGCTAATAAGCTTCTTAATGATGCACGATAAGCTTTCTCCCAGTCAACATGGTTTTACAAAAGAAAGAAGCATAGACGGCATTGTAACTCCATGGACAAAGGACAAATAACTCTGGGACTCTCGATAGATTTCTAGAGGGCTTTTGACTGTGTAGATTGCTCTATATTATTGACAAAACTTGAGAAACATGGAGTTAGAGGTGTTTCTTACGATTGGTTTGCGTCATATCTTGCAAATAGTAATCAGCAGGTCTGTATTGAGGATGTTATATCCGACTCGCAGACTGTCAGCGTTGGAGTGCCTCAGGGATTGGGGCCCACACTTTTTATTATTTATATCAATGACATGCTGAATTATATTCAATATCCATCATGTTTGACAGTTTCGTATGCCGATGATACGAATACTTTAATAAAATCTAATACTCTTGCTGATGCTGAAAACTGTGCAAAATATATGCCAAAGTAATATTGTGGACTGAAAATAATAAACTATTTATTAACCAAAGTAAAACAACCTGTATTCTCTTTAAAACTTTGCAGTCTAATATATATATTTTTTTAAATTTTTTTTAATTTAATCGTCTTATTTATATTAACGTCCTGGTGGAGTTTAGCTAATGCTATTCCACCACTCAACCAGGACACCATACACATAGACATCAACACAACAACCATTCCCTGCGATATTGCCATCTACCGCAGCTGAGACTCGAACTCAGGAAAGATAACAGCGAACAGCGACTAGACATGTTGTGCCACCCAACCGCGGTCTAGTACACTGCTACCATCTCGGTAACACATTAAAAACGCCACCAAACATCCATACCCTGGCCAGGATTCGAACCCGGGACTCCGTGGTCGCAAGCCAAACGCCGTAGCATTGCGCCACCGAGCCGGCTTCAACACTAATATCCTTCTATCTCCTACAAGTGTGGAGTATGCCAATGAATCGGAAATGCACGGTTTGAAAATCGACTGTAGCCTTAAATGGTCTAGTCACATTCATGATATTTGTGTTAAACTGTCAAAGGCCTGTTATGCTTTGGCTATAACATCCAAACAATGCAGCTTGTCAATAGTAAGACAGTTCTATTTTGCTACTTTTCATTCTTGCGTAAAGTACGGTGTAGCGCATTGGGGTTCCTTGTCTGAAGCAAATAGAGTTTTTTTACTACAAAAAAGGGCAATACGTATAATAGCCAATCTTGGAGATAATACTTCCTGCAGGAACGCCTTTAAAAGCTTAAACATTCTTAATTTGATCTCTATTTACATTTATAAGCTGTCATGTTTTGTTTACAAAAATAGAAGCAAATTTAACGAGATTAGAACTGATCATCCATGTAAATGTGTAAATTTTTTAACTGTTTGCCGGCGCATATTAAATCTATGACAACATTTTTTAAGTTTAAAAAGGCTTTAAAATCATTTTTGTTGGACATGAACAGCTACAGTGTTGACGAATTTTATACAAAATGTGGGATACTTTACTATAGTTCTAGTTATAATATTTGTTTAATCGCTCACTGTTCACATGTTTTTTTTTCTTTTCTGTGTATGTGTTTTTACAATGTTATTTGTGATATTTTCTCTGTAATTCTACCGACTGTACTTGTACATTTTCTGAAATTAATAAATATTATTATTATTATTATTATTAATATTCCTGATTTTCTCATTTGATAATGTCGGTCAAGTTTCATGCTGGGAAATCACTTATTACAATGCAGTTAACTATATTATAGGGTGAAAACATTTGTAAGTCCGCAATCAGTGACATATTACCTATTTACTTAATAACCAATAAGATATTCATAATTTTGATTTGATAATGTTGGTGAAGCTTTATGCTGGGAAAACCATTTAGTATAATGCAATTAACGATATCATAAGGTGAAAACATTTGTAGGTCCGTAACCAGTGGCATACTACCTCTATACTCTATACTTAATAACCAGCAAAATGTTCCTAATTTTCCCATTTGATAATGTCGTTGAAGTTTTATGCTGGGATGATACTTCGCACAGTGCAATTAACTATCTCGTAGGGCGAAAGCATTTGTAGTGTAACGTGAACGTTTTTCGAAACGCTCAATACTTAGGGCATTGTTAAAAATATATCTAGATAAGTCCATATGTGTGAATTATAAAAACGGTAAACAACTCTGCATAGCAATGAACTTGTAGACCCAGCGGGTGTACAACATAAGGAGTGAACTCGAGGTAGCGAAACTGTAAAGGCCAGACAGGGCAGGGCGGTTTAAGATTTGAGTCAAGAAAGAACTAAATTAGTAGAAGATAGTGAGAAATTCTAATTCCTTGTTGTATTGTATTGTTGTTAATGATTCAGTCTGACGACAAATCATTATTCCTATGTCTAAGCAAATATCGTAGAAGTTTGTGAGTCTTTTAGCGAATTTTAAATGCTAAAATTTATAAATGTTTGGCTACCTCTGTACAAAGCTGATGGGAATAAACAATTTGCAAATTACCATCTACCTTTGAGTAGAGCATTGCTCGATTAATTGTAATTAAGTAACGAATTGTCAGTACCTATATTTATTTTACGTTTCCTGTAGGAATGCCGCAATATTCGAGTAAAACAGATAGTACTTTTTTGTAAATGCCGTTCCATGCAATAAAGAAACTTCTCTAATTAGTGGGACAAGTTTAATCACCATGTATCGGTTTTATACCAGACAAGTTAGAGGGTGGTAAATATAACTATCTTTGGGGTTTTTTTTGGTGCAGACCTTGAAGCTACGTGACGACTCGACAGATGCTGTAATGGAAACAAATGGAGCTGTTCACACTAAAACGCACTGCGAGAAAGCGGCATCCACCATCGTGCGTACCATCATTCGATTCATGTGCCGAATCGTTTTTATTGCTTCGAGTGACGTATGCTGCAATGTAAAGAAATGGATCTGTTCACACATTCACTTATTTTTCGAGCGGTTTGGGCTTGCATTGAAGCCAAATTGCACGTTCTTTAAAAATATTGTATTTACTCCTCTAAAATAGATCCCATTATTGATAATGAACTATTAATAAATGTAATTCAAGTACGACCTGCTACATGGGATATGAGAAACAATGATTATGGTGACAGAAGTAAAAGAAAACAGCTGGACAGAAGTAGTTATTATACTGTTTTATTATATTGTTTCTCATTCAGTTATTCTTCTGTATTAAATCATTTTCCAAAATATAGAGCAGTTCGTACAATGATGTTTTCGACATTATCATGAAATTGAAAAATGTTGCATCATCACTTTTAATTTCATTAAATATAGTATTAAATAAACTTTTTGTTTCGCATTCTTTAATAGGATGTTCCCTGATACGTCTATTATTTCGCTTTTTTTTTTCTTGTTTTTTTGATGGACAGTATAATAAACCTAACAAAATTAATTCTTCCTTTGAGTCAGACAAATCGATGTTTGTCTCTGTACTAACAATAATACTGAAAACAGTGACAACGTTGCCTTCCTACGACAATTGGTTAACCGCTTCGTGTGTGTTGTACAGACGACCGACTCAATGAGAACCGTCTAGTGTGTTTTTGGCCAAAGTGTTGATGCTTTAGCATGTAAGTGTGTAACACATGTTTATTTGTATATTTGTAGGTAACTCGTGTTTTACTACCTCTATACTTAACAAACAAGAAAATATTCCTAACTTTCTCATTTGATAATGTCGGTGAAGTTCTGGATCTCATAAAAGATGACTAGTAAAGGAATGCTTCCTAATGATGGACATGAGCGTAGACAATTATAGGGTTTGGACTCATATGAAAAACCTGGAGAACCTGGAAAATACGGGTATTTAAATATGTTTTTAAATACTGGGGACACGTCCACAAACGAGACACAACAAGTCTACTAAAGAAAATGCTACGACTGAACAGCAACAAACTGAAAATAGGGAGGCCATGCTACACATGCATAGCAACAATCGAGAGGATTATGAATAAGCTAGGAAAGGATTATACACACTGGGAAAAATCGGCACAACAAAAAACGGAATACAATAAAGAAATATCAAGGATATACACACTGCCAGACTTTAAAACAGAAGAAGCAGAAAATTCAGAAGTAGAATATGAGAGAAGATGATCACAGACAGAAACTAAAAAGAAGCATCTCACAAATGCCTACACTTTCCATCCCATGAACACAGAAGGAAAACAAAAAGAAACATCTCACAGACACCTACATGCTCCATCCTATACTCCTACCCCATGCATTATGCGGCTCTCGCTGCTGACAACAAGCATGTCCAATGTCCAATCCAGAGTATGCAGCCAGTCCGGCGATATATAAAAGCATCGGGGGTTTGTTCCGGCACACGGTGGGATGGTCCGTTGGTCGGTCGGATGGATCCGCATGAATATGTAATAGACGACTGGGCGACTGCAGATGGACGTTCGGCGGGCGATCGGGCTGCATGGTGGAACAAATCTCCATGCCTCGGAATCGGCAGCAATGCCCACCTTACGCTGGCAAATCAATCAATCAATCAATCAAAAATCCTGGAAATATCAGGGAATTTTATAAATTGTATAAAAAATCAGGGAATTCTGCGTCTCGATATGGAAAATCATAGAGTTCTTAAAAATATTAATTGATTCATTTCAATTCAAGGAATTATTTTATGTCAAATAAAAAATTGTTTCACTAAAAAATATATGGATATTAATTTTTGTTTATGAAAATTCAGGGAATTTTTCAGATTCGCAAAGTTTGAACCCTGTTTTAATTATTGAATTTCAGAATCACTTTATAATTATTGAAAATATTGTTACACTACTTTATATTAATTGATAAGTATGCTGTAAATGATTTATTTATAGTAAATAATGTCAGTTTAATGAACAATCCATAAATGATTCTATAAAAGTAAATATAAATATTGTTTAACCTATGGCTATGCAACCGGCATAAATCAAATCAGGCAGAGGGAGGGCCTGCAATGGCGAGCTAGGTAAACAATCAATTCTTTTCGATTGAAGTAAGCACATAACATATCTGGTGAAGATTATTTTTATACTGATATTGTTTGCAATATTCAAGTATGTGCCAGCATGCAGTCTTGTGTGTTGTTCTATCTAGAATAGGCTTTGTAATGACTTATTCTGGTAGCAATTCTTTAGACTGAATTTCCAAATTAATACTAGAAAGACTATACAATGCAATCAACTATCTTATAGGTTGAACACATAGGTGCATAACCAGTCACGTACTACCCATATACTTAATAACCAAAAATATATACCGATGTGAAATCATCTACAGTGACACTTTAATGTAGGAATATAATCCATAAAGCCATGGTCATGAAAAAATTACCTTATTGAGAGCACTCACAGTTGATGAATTGTAAAAAATTTAATGCAGACATATGGCATATTAATTGTGTCTAACCATTGAAATCATTGTCAGCCCAGTCAAGGGGTGGGGCGGGGTAAAAATCTTTTTAAAATCATAATTTTGTAAGTAGCCATTGAACTATAAAAATTTTGACATAGATGTGTAACAAATAATAAGCTTGTTTCTAACATTGAAATATTGACAGTCCGGTGAGAGGGTGCGGGGAGGGTTAATTTATTTAAAAAATCATAACTTAAGTCCCTATTGAACTACACTGCTGGCCACTCGAACTTACACATAGAGACTTTTAGGCAAAATTTAAAGTTCAATACTTTCAACAGGAATGCAAATTTTTGAACGCGGCTTGCAAATTTTAAGAGCTAGTTTTTTTCGGATTAAGCTGCATGACGTATATTTATCGTAGGACCATAAGTTTATTATATACGGGGTGATCAATGAAGTCATGCAAAAAATCAAAAAGTTTGTATGAGTGAAATTTCCGCAAAAAATTTTTTTGGTCGTTGCAATATGGTTCCTTACTAAGGTAACATCAATATCTCTAGACGGTTTTGTCAGTTTTTGGATTAAGGCCCTTAGGCCTTGTACACACTACGCAACATAAAATTTGGATACCGAAATCTTTAAAATACTATAACTTGACATTGGATTGACGGTTCTTGATGATTTTTGCGGATTTGGAATCCTTATTTCACGTAGATTTTCTATGGTCTAAGCATTTTATTTGAGGGTTGAAATTTACACATTATACCGGGTCGATAATAAACAAAAACGTAGCGACAAGAACAAGTTTATTACATTAAATTCTACAATATACAACATTACTTAACAACGACCAAAAGTCAATTCTTAAAAAATTTATAATTCTAATTCTGGTAATTTTTAATAACTGAAAAAAAATTTAACTAAGAAATTAAAAATTAATTTAATTATACTTAAATTAAAATTAAATTAAAATTAGATACATTAATTAAAAAAAGAGAAGCTAATATTTTGTTGGTCCTCCTGCTCGGAATATTACTTCCCGACATCGATTTGGTAGAGTATCCACAAGATTATTTATAAAATCTTGTGGAATATTGTCCCATTCTTCAAGAATGGCCTCACTGAGCGTTTCTAAGGTTTCAGGGGGTACATCAAGAGATCTTACTTTAAGTTTTAAATAAGACCAAACGTGTTCGATGACATTAAGATCCGGATACTTTGCAGGCCAGTCCATCCTATTGATGTTTTGTGCTTGCAAAAACTGTGTGATCCTCCGCGCTCTGTGAGGTCGAGCGTTGTCATCCACCAATAGAATTTCTGGGCCGTAATGTCGAGCAAAAGGAACAACAATAGGTTCCAAAATTTCCTCCTGATAAACAGTAGCATTAATGGTTTGGTTGGTAATGAATAGCTCGGTTTTACCATTTCTTATGATACCTCCCCACACTGTAACACCTCCGCCACCAAATGCTTCTTGAGGGGCCATATTTTCCTCCAAATATCGCTGATTTGGCCTTCTCCAAACTAACATTCGGCCATCAGAGTGAAACAAATTAAATCTTGTTTCGTCAGTAAATAAACAATGGCTCCACTCTGCATTACCCCAATTCGCATGCCGATTTGCCCATGCCCGCCTATTCGCTCTATGGCGTTGTAATAACCGCACACATTTTGCTCTGCGATGGGCTCTATAATTTAAAATGTTTGGCATTATGTTGTTTTAAAAAAAAAAAATCTCACCTCAAGTTGTTTTTATTTAATGTTCTTCTCACTGTTCTGTCAGAAACTCTCACCCCAGTTTGTTGTCTTAAAGAGTCATTTAGTTTTCTAGAGTTCTTTGTTCTATTCCGCATAGTTTCTCTCATTAAAATTCTTTCGGTTCTTTGGTTTATTTTTTTTTGTATGTCCACCCCCATGCCCACAATTATGATCACCAGTAGTTTTGACGCGGCGGTTCAAATTATAAATTGTCTTTCGGCTGACATTGTAAATGTGCGCAACTTGCTGTTTTGACATTCCTTCGTTGAGAAGTCGAATGCAATTTTCCCTTTCTGCCGTGGTTAAACGCCTAATATTAATTAAACTTTACAAAATTATAACATTGAAATATGTCAGATTATTTCTAAAATAATGTAAACAGTTTTTAATTCCATAGCAACAAATTTGTTTTTCCAATGCCTACTTTGAAATTGACGCGCCGCGTAGAAATTACACCCGATCATAATTATGGGCATGGGGGTGGACAAAGAACTCTGTAAAACTGAATGATTCTTTGAGACAACAAACTGGGGTGTGAGTTTCGGACAGAACAGTGAGAAGAACATTAAATAAAAACAACTTGAGGTGAGAATTTATTTTTACAAAAACTTAAATAATGCCAAACTTTAGAGCGCGTCGTACCCTACGTTTTTGTTTATTATCGACCCGGTATAATGTGTAAATTTCAACCCTCAAATAAAATGCTTAGACCATAGAAAATCTACGTGAAATAAGGATTCTAAATCCGCAAAAATCATCAAGAACCGTCAATCCAATGTCAAGTTATAGCATTTTAAAGATTTCGGTATCCAAATTTTATGTTGAGTAGTGTGTACAAGGCCTAAGGGCCTTAATCCAAAAACTGACAAAACCGTCTAGAGATATTGATGTTACCTTAGTAAGGAACCATATTGCAACGATCAAAAAATTTTTTTGCGGAAATTTCACTCACAAACTTTTTGATTTTTTGCAAGACTTCATTGATAACCCCGTATATAATCAACTTATGGTCCTACGATAAATATACGTCATGCAGCTTAATCCGAAAAAAACTAGCTCTTAAAATTTGCAAGCCGCGTTCAAAAATTTGCATTCCTGTTGAAAATATTGAACTTTAAATTTTGCCTAAAAGTCTCTATGTGTAAGTTCGAGTGGCCAGCAGTTTATAAAAGTTTTAACGTAGATATGTAACAAATAACAAAATTAATTGTTTCTAACCACTGGTCATTGACAGCCCCGTCAGGGTTTGCGGGAAGGGTAAAGCATATAAAAAGATAATGACCTCTTAACTAGCTCTTAAACTGTAAAAATTTTAATGCAGATGCAAACCAAATAATATAATTCGTTGTTTCTAACCACTGAAATCATCGATAACCAGGTCCAGGGGTGAAGCGAGGGGTTAAACCATATAAGAATATAATGACTTTTTAACTAACTCTTGAACTGTAAATTTTAATGCAAACGCACGCCAAATAATATATTTGACTGTTTCTAATCATTGAAGTCTTATCTAGCTCTTGAACTATAAAGATGTTCATGCATATGCACGTTAAATAATAAAATAGATTTTTTCTAACCACTGAGATCATGACAGCCCTTTCAAGGGGTGAAGGGGGAGGGAGGTAAAAATACTTAAAAAATAATAACATTTTAACTATCTCTTAAACTGTAAATATTTTAATGCAGACGCAGCCCAAGTAAGATAATTCATCGTTTCTAACCACGGAACTCACTGACATAATAACTTCTTAACTAGCTCTTATGTAATTAATTGTTTCTTACCACTGAAATCATTGACAACCCCTTGAGTTAAAAAGTTATTATTTTTTAAATATTTTAACCCCTCCCGTCACCTCTTGACTGGGCTGTCAATGACTTCAGTGATTAGAAACAATTAATCATATTATTTGTCACACATATGCCTTAAATTGTTTTACAATTTAATAATTAGTTATAATGTTATGATTTTTGAAATATTTCAGCCCCTCTTTTCACCCCCTTCACCCGGCTGACATTGTGTTCAGGGGTTAGAAACAATAAATTCTATTATTTGGCGAGCGTCTGCATTAAAATTTCTACAGTTCAAGAGATAGTTAAAGGTTACTATTTTTTAAATATTTTAACCCGTCTTCATCCCTTGACCAGGCTATCACTGATTTCAGTGGTTAGAAACAATCAGTTCTATTTGGCGTTCGTCTGCATTAAATTTTTTATAGTTCAAGAGCCAGTTAGAGTTAATACTTTTTAAATATTTTAACCCCTCCTTTCACCCTCTGACTGGGCTCTCAATAATTTCACTGGTGAGAAGCAATCAATTCTGGGGTGCGTCTGCATTTTTACAGTTCAAGAGCTAGTAAGAGTTAAAACTATTTCTCTCCCTTCACCCCATGACCGGGCTGACAATGATTTCAGTAGTTAAAAGCATTTAATCCTATTATTTGCCATACGTCTGCATTAAATTTTTCGCTATTCAATAACTGTGAGGCTAATTGTTGTATTTAGTAGCATTAGTAGAAAATAACGGGCAAAATAAGGTAATTTTTTCATGGCCACGACTTGATCGATTATAGTCTTACATTAAAGTGTGGCTGTGGATGATTTCACATTCGTATAATGATTTGCAAAGGATTTAATGCATGAGATTGAATTGCAGTAAAAAATTACAAAACATTCCCTTCATCAACTTTTACTATTTACACAATGTTTACTCCTAAATATATGCAACACATAATACTAAATGCACTCATTAAGTACATTTTGTAATTCTAGTGTAAATTATTCATTACAAAATGCCCTCAAAAACATATTTCCGGCTGAATTCCATTTTTAAATTATTATTTCTACAAATAGTACGGGTGCTTATCATTAAATTTTGATATATTTTCCCTTGTGAAAGGGCATGATCACTTTTTTCAGTTCATTTACATAAAATTTAATTATATACTTTTATGTTGATCTTAGTTGATCACTTGATCCCCTTGTTATTTTAAAGTTCTGTAAATATATAGAAAACTTAGAAATTCTGTAAAATGCAAAAAATTTAATTGATCTTTGAACTGTGACGTCATTGGTTGACATTGACCTTTGAACTGTGACGTCATCTAAATTAAAAATCCTGCAAAAAAGCCAAAAATTGAAATTCTGGTGAAAATTCCAGAAGAAGACAATTGGCCTAACCTCTTACTACTCCCACATATGCAGATTTTTTTTTCGTTATTTAAACATACAAATATATGTAATAAGTGACATAACCAATACTGTTTTTTACCAGTTTTTGTGGTTTTTTCAATTTTGTCCACTGGCTCAGATTTTAAAATAAGTATTTTTGCTAACCTTGCTCTCGGCCCAATCAGAGATTAACCGCTTTGAGAAGGGCAGCTCACTAATTAATGTTTTAATTGAAGAGATTTTCGAATTATTCGAACCTGGAATGTTTACTTGCAGTGATTAACTTCCGCATATTATTTTACTCATATATATCTTGCCTAGAGAATTTATTGTACAACACCTTAAACAATAACTATACCTATCGCAAAATGGCATTACGGACACGCTGATTTACATTGAGCGAAGAAAACATGAATGAAAACTTTAGTTGTGTACCAGAGAATGTTAGACTATTCTTCTTGTTATGATTGCATAAACGGATAAAATTAGATGTTTTCTGAAATTTTAAAATCTCTGGCTGGAAGATAACACTTGGTTATGTTTAAAAATATTTTAATTTTCTCAACCAATCGGTTAACACCTAAAAATGACCCTTTTAAAATTTGAATTGAAATTTTACCACCAAAAACACTACGTCACATCTGCAAGTAACCTAATGACGTCATTAATTCCGGCTGTGCATTATACTGCATGTCGTTTTGCAAAACTTTTATTTCATATTGAAAATTAAGTTCATGCTGCTGTCCGAGTAAGACGTGCTGTGCTTCGCTCTGTAGAGAAACATTTTAAACAGCTGCAATAAACCGTGGTCATAAATCCTTCTGGTTATCCCTTAAAATAACGACCGAAAATATGTTTACCCGAGAACAACTAAGTGATATACAAGTGATAATTAAACAAACAATCGAACAACTGCTTAACGACAAGGTGTTTTTAAACACTTTTGTGGAAACAATAAGGGAGAAATTAGAAATAAATAAAATGCAAAACCAAATTGAACAACTAACTATGGATGTACAACACCTCAAAAAAGAAAATAGAGCAACAGAAGACAAACTGGAAAAGTTGGAACAGCACCGGAAGAGGAAGACAATAAGAATACACGGAGTGACCGAATCCAGAGGGGAAGAAGTACCTGAGAAAGTCCTAGACGTTCTGAAAGGTAAAATGAAACTGGACATTAAGAGAGAACATTTGGAAACCTATTTCAGAACAGGGACAATAAGGAACGAAAAAAGATCTATCTTAGTGAGTTTTACAAGGAAGGACATTAAAAAAAGTGTAGTGAGAAATCGAGGAAAACTTAAAGGAACGGGTATCTCCATAACAGAGGACGTCACTCCCGGAAAATATGCCCTGTTTTTACAAGCCAAACAAAAGCTTGGCAAAGAAAATGTGTGGCTACTTGGAGGGGAAATCCGAGCGCGAATTGACCAGAAGAGGATGCTAATAAAAAATAAGGAAGATCTGGACCAACTACGATGACACTCATATCAGCAGGGCGGCAGCAATGTAGGTAATTAGTACTCTTTGTGCAATCTTAGAATACTGTTTAGACGTAGGAATAAATTAATAGCATACGTAGTATAGGTTATACAGATAATAAAAAATAAAAGATACAAGTATGGCGGGTATAGAGATAGCGATGAATATATTGGGACATTACAACATTGAAACTAAAGAATGCAATGATTTTGACGAACTTAAAATTTGTTTTCCAAATGGTGTGAATAATTTTTCAGTAGTACATTATAACATAAGAAGTATTAGGGCAAATTTTGATGAACTTTGTGCTAGTATAGCTGAAATAAATAATGGCGACGGAAGTGTAGGGATAATTGTTTTATCGGAAACCTGGTCTATTTCGGATATAAATGTCTTCTGTATAGAAGGCTATAAATCTTATTATAATGAAGCAAACTATAACAAGAATAATGGGGTTTTTATTTTTATAAGAAATGACCTGTGTGCAGATGTAAGGATTGTAAAGCTTACTGAGGTAACAATCCTAGAATGCAAACTTACCTATAATAAAATAAAAGCTATAGTCGCAGGCATCTACTGACCTCCTCCCACAAATATAAATATGTTTATTGACGATATTGAGGATTATATAAAATCTGTGAACGATAATGATGTTATAATCCTGGTTGGCGACATAAATATTAATATCAAAGATTTAACAGACCTTTCTGCCCTAAGATATGCAAATATGTTGGAGCAGAATGGTTTTCGATCACAAATTAATGTGCCTACCAGGGAAACCGATATTAGTACCTCGATAATAGATCACATTTTTACTAAAATAAATACAAGAACACAAATAAATTGTTTACCGGCGGTACTGCATAATAACATAACTGACCATTACCCAATCATTTTTAATTTGGAAATTGAAAATAATGAAAAACTAAAATCAATTAAGATTAAAGAAATACGAAAATTAGATGAAAAAAAACTGTTGAAAGGAGTCGATAAAATAAACTGGGATGAATTGTATAGAGAGAGTAATGTCAACAATGCAACTAATATCTTCTATAACAACTTAAATTTAAAAATAAATGAAGCAACAATAACAATTAAAATAACAAATAGAAACAATAAACTTAAACCTTGGATAACCCAAGGGATAATAAATTCCATTACAAAACGGGATAAACTTAAGTGAAAACTTATGAAAGACAGGGGAAATAGACAATTAAAAGAATACTATAATAATTATAGAAATACGGTAACAACTATAATTAGAGCAACAAAAAATGATTACTATAAAGAAAAAATTCATGCCTCGGGAAATAATTACAAAAAAATTTGGGACTGCATCAACGAAGTAACGGATCGTAAGAAAAAAATGCACTGATATTATTGACAAAATCATTGATAACGATGAAGAAATAACCGATAAAAAAGAGATAGCTAATACTTTCAACAATTTTTTTTATTGAAATCGGTGAACAAATCGCACGAGAAATACCCGGTCAAACGCAAAATCTGATAAACAACGAAAACGTAAACGAAAACCTTAATTCAATGTTCTTAGAGGACGTATACGATCATGAAATAGAGGAAATAATATCCAACCTGAAAAACAACGCCTCGCCAGGGAAAGACGGTATAACAACAAAAACCCTAAAACTCATATCTAAGCACATTAGTAAGCCTATTGCTTACCTTATTAATCTTATATTTAAAGACTCTATTATTCCTGACATTTTTAAAGAAAGTGTTGTCGTACCAATATATAAAAATGGCAATAAAAATGATACGACGAACTATCGTCCAATATTTCTAATAAATAATATTTCAAAAATCTTCGAGAAGTGTTTAAATAATAGACTTCGGTCTTTCCTAGAAAAAAATAAAATAATATCAAAAAATCAATATGGATTTCAAAAGCACGTCGGTACTGAAGAACCTCTTCAACTACTAACACATACTATTTTAACTAATTTCGAATCAAACAAAAAAGTACTAGCCGTATTTTTAGATTTACAAAATGCTTTCGACACAGTATCCCATAGTCATCTACTAAACAAGCTATACAAAATAGGCATCAGAGGGAAAGTATATGACTTATTCAAAGAATACCTAGCCAATAGACCACAACAAGTTAAAATAGCTAACGTTCATAGCACAACAAAAATAATAAAAACTGGAGTTCCTCAAGGAACTATCTTAGGTCCCAGCTTATTCCTTATATATATAAATGATCTCTTACAGAAAAACTACGGATGCAGTATTATTTCATATGCAGATGATACGGTTCTAATTTGTGCGGAGGAGACCTGGGAATCCACAAGGCAAAGAGCTACTGCTGCAATTAGCAAAGTAAAAACTTGGCTAGATAACAATCTTCTTAAACTAAATATTACGAAAACTAAATTTATGGCATTTTCCCCAACAAAATCTGGAATGTACCGTGTATTAGAACCTATACTCATAAATGAATCGGTTAACAGCTGTGTACATAACACCCATACCATAAAATATTTAGGGCTGGCACTAGACCCGCACTTGAAATGGGGAAATCACATCGACTACTTAAATAGAAGAATACGTAAACTGATCTACAAATTTTATAAACTAAAAGGTATACTGAACAACAAAACTCTCTTAACCACTTATAACAGCTTAGTTGAATCCCTTATTAGATATGGTATCACAGTATGGGGTTCCGCCTATAAAGTAACTTTACGACCGTTGCAGATAACCCAGAACTATATCTTAAGATTAATCTTTAATAAGAAAAGCAGAGAAAGCTGCAGAAGCATCTTTACTGAGAATCAATTACTCGATGTGGTGGGTCTGTACATGCATGCGGCTGTAGTATATGCTTATAGCAAAAAAGAGACTATTGGTTCCATCGTTGAACACCAATATGAAACGAGGGCTAGGATAAACAGCGCGTACAAAGTACCATTTTTTAGTAAAAATGTCTCGCAAAAATGTATCAAATACAACGGGATCAAATTATTTAATGAACTTCCACCACACATAAAAATAATGAGGAAAAAGCGATTCAGACGAGAAACAAAAACATATCTGATTGACAACTACACTACACTTCTACCCATCTTAGCATAATTAAACACAAATTACCGATATTATTTGCTCACTATAGATAGAAATTTATATTTAAATATACAATAATTGCCATATTAATATTGTCTAATTAATCTACCGCTCACCAATACATTTTTATTATATTATAACATTTTTCTAATATTTTCATGACTCGCCTCTGTATATAAATCACTACAGTGAACCTAGACCGCCTTAAATTGTTTGTATTTTTTCTCTTTTTCTTTTTTTCTTAACATATTCACTCGCATTTCTATACTCACTCTACTAGCTATTAATTATAGGCTTTATATTTTATTATGTTACAAACCACATAGATATTAGGTTAGATACTTAGTATAATAAAATAAGATACTTACTACAGCAATTCCTTTTGTTACTATTGTTATATTAATAAAACATACTCTTACGAGAATGTAAATACTGCTTGACACAATACGAGGTCTCCTCAGGTGTCGTTTTTTTTTCATTGTAAACTAGGTTAAGACTCTTTGTTTTGTTAATCTTGTTGCAGTAATAAATAAAAAAAAAAAAAAAATTTATCCTAAGATGCAGGAACACATCCAGAAACATACTTTTCAAGACAACATAAAATAAAGTGACTTAAAGCTGCTATATAGATGTGATCTACCTACAATAGTATTTTAATTTCAACAAAATTTGTGAGTTTTAAAAGTGTAGAATGATGATAAATATATGTTTTATTAAAGGCACCTACTTGAAGTTGGTGTGCAAAATTGGAACATTGTTTAAATATGATCTATTTTCCTTACTATTCTTTGTTTGCATTACAATTTTATGAACATGTATATTTATATTATTCAACCTTGCATGTATATATTATACTGAGAAATTATATAATATCCATTACATGGAATCAATGCACGAGGTAAAAGTAATATATGAACACAAACAGAATAAAAAAGTACTTACATCATTAGAACATTGGATCCCATAACTTCTGCTATGTTAAAATCGTTTTTCCATACATTTGGTAATTATAAATATGCCCACGGCGGTAAATTTTTCGAAGTACCATTCACAAATAACATTAGGAATTTCGTATTTAATCACACGGAAAAGGTAGAAAATCCTTTAATTATATTAAATAAATGCGATATTTACCGTCTCATGAAATCGATCTCGTCACCGTCAATCATAGAGCGTGTTTTGCATACCCGTTCAATTAATCAAGTTTTGTTATTTATTTGTTAACATTTTTGTTTGATAAGGGATAGAATGTTACAATATTGGAAACTGCGTTAATATACTAAGTACTTCATTTTAATAATATCAAAATAGCAAATTTGCATATAATGGAAACACCCAATTATGTAAATAAAAAATGTTCAGCAAAATTTGTTCTGTAACCTGATAATTGCATATCCTTTAGTACCTTTAGTACCTGTGGAATATTTCTCCCGTGGTTCTCTTTTCGTTGCGACTTTATAGATGTATGCTGAATATGCTACCATTATGCACACTATAAATTGCACTAAATCACTTATATTTTCCAAATAGGCACTTTCATCTCCCCGGTTTGTTTACCGGCGTATGCGCCGAATTTGATCATAATTTATTCCCATGTCAAATAGACTTAGCTATTATGTTGGAATACTATTACGTTCACGAAATATTTACCTTTAATCTTGTTTCGTAATTTTCAGATATGAAGCAGAACGCAACACTAAATTACATAGGAAACAGAAACATGCAACACCGAACTTTGAAGGAGATCTATTAAAACCAAACGCTAAACAGAAACTGACTTTGCACAAATGCGACACTTGTTGTTTTCAGACTAGATATAAACATGTCCTCAGAACACATTTGCTGAAGCATAAAGATCCTTCAGAAGAAGCAATGTACAAATGCGATTCATGCTCTTATCAGACTGAATATAAATCTAGTATCGAAACACATCTACTGAGGCATAAGGATCCCTCAGAAGTAACAATGCACAAATGTGGTTCTTGTTCTTATCAGACCAAATATAAACGGGGCATCAAAAGACATCTGCTGAAGCATAAGGATCCATCAGAAGTAGCAATGTATAAATGTGATTCTTGTTCCTATCAGACTAAATATAAATATCTCATCAAAGTACATTTGCAGAAGAAGCATACGTCTCCCTCAGAAGTAGCAAATTACAAATGTGATTCATGTTCTTATCAGACTGAATATAAATCTAATCTCGAAACACATTTGCTGAAGCATAAGGATCTCTCAGAAGAAGCAATATACAAATGCGATTCATGTTATTATCAGACTGAATATAAATCTAGACTTGAAACACATTTGCTGAAGCATAAGGATCCCTTAGAAGTAGCAATGTACAAATGCAGTTCTTGTTCTTTTCAGACCAAATATAAACAGTGCATCAAAAGACATCTGCTGAAACATAAGGCTCCATCAGAAGTAGCAATGTACAAATGTGATTCTTGTTCATATCAGACTAAATATAAACATCTCATCAAAATGCATTTGCTGAAGCATAAGAATCCCTCAGAAGTAGCAATGTACAAATGCGATTCATGTTCTTTTCAGACTACAAATAAATCTAGCCTCGAAACACATTTGCTGAAGCATAAGGATCCCTCAGAAGTAGCAATGCACAAATGCGAATTTTGTTCTTATCGGACTACAAATAAATATCACCTCGAAAGACATTTTCTGAAACATAAGGCTCCCTCAGAAGTAGCAATGTACAAATGCGAATCTTGTTATTATCAGACTAGGTATAAAGGGGTCCTTAAAACACATTTGCTGAAGCATAAGGATCCCTCAGAAGTAACAAAGTATAAATGTGATTCTTGTTCTTATCACACTAAATATAAATCTTGCCTTGAAATACATTTGCTGAAGCATGGCGTCCCTTCGAATGTAACAAGACACAAATGTGACTCGTGTTCATATCAGACCAAATCGAAATCTAACCTCGAAACACATTTGCAGAAGCATAAGGATCCCTCAGTAGTAGCAATGTACAAATGCGATTATTGTTCTTATCAGACTACAAATAAATATCACTGTGAAAGACATTTGCTTAAGCATAAGGCTCCCTCAGAAATAGCAATGTACAAATGTGATTCTTGTTCTTTTCAGACTAAGTATAAAGAGGTCCTTAAAACACATTTGTTGAAGCATAAGAATCCCTCAGAAGTAACAAAGTATAAATGTGATTCTTGTTCTTATCAGACTAAACATAAATCTTGCCTCGAAACACATTTGCTGGAGCATGGGTTCCCTTCAAATGTAACAAGACACAGATGTGACTCATGTTCGTATCAGACCAAATATAAATCTAACCTCAAAACACATTTGCTGAAGCATAAGGATCCCGCAGAGGTAGCAATGTACAAATGCGATTCTTGTTCTTATCAGACTAAATATAAGTCTTGCCTCAATACACATTTGCTGCGGCATAAAGATCTCTCAGAAGTAGAAATGTACAAATGCTATTCTTGTTCTTATCAGACTAAATATAAATGTAGTCTCGAAACACATTTGCTGAAGCATGGGGGCCCCTCAAAAAATAACGAGACACAAATGTGACTAGTGTTATTAGGCTCGAAGAACATTTGCTGAAGTATACAGATCCCCCAGACGTAGCTGCATACAAATAATACTCTTGTTCTTATCTTCAGTATAAACCAACTCAAGACATTTGCTGAGGCATCAAGATTTCTTAGAAGTAGCAACATAAGTACGCTGCTCAAGAATCGATCAAATCGTTTAGAGATAATACTAATAAATACATTTATTTATCCCTTAGACATCCCAAGTAGCATTTTTAGACACAATTTTGAAACAAATGCGGTAGTGGTAAACAGTTTTGTAATCTTCGATTCTCATATGAGATAAGTGGTTAACATTCATTTCCGATATTTTATCGTTATCAATTATTTAACTTTACATATAACAACAATACTACTTAACAGTTTAGTAACTGTTTTTTCTACCGTTAATTCTGTTTGAAAACAATTTCGAAATAAACTGCAGCACACCTGTTACTATTTGAATATCTAGGAACATTTAGTTACTTCGTTGGTTTTAGGTTGGCAATAGTTAGTTACAGAAGTGACAGATGAGATGAGTTTCAAGTTTATAAATGGAGGTTACATGTTCACTTTGTTATTATTTGTAATAAATGTGTGAAAAGCTATCTAAAAGTTGTGTCCTTACTCCTCAGTCAACAGCATATATAACAGTTACCTAATTTATAACTAATCGTGTGTCAATACGCCATTAAAAATGTTTGAAACATTCTTACCTCGAACTGTTCCCAGCATAAATGGATAATTAACAGAAACTAGGAACATTTTTACAAATATATCTTTATAGTTACTTATAATTTCATCTATTACAGTTACTAGCATCAAAAATAGTTTAGAAACAATCTGTTGTGAAACCAATAGCTTTAAAGCAAATTGACGTAATACCTGCATAAAAAGACAGCAATTTAACAAATCTTGTAACTGTCATCAGTAATGTGGCATAAGTAGAAGAATGATCTATTTTGATAGAAAATTTTGAAGAAGTTTAAATTAAAAATTCACTGAGGACAAGCAAAGTACGTCTTAAAAATTTGGACCAGAATAATCAGAACCAGATAATTCTAATCTGCAATTCTGCAAGAAGGATTAGTTGTAATGTTTGCGGACGATACTTCCATGCTGCTTTCAGCACGTGATCCTATAGACCTCCAAAATAAGACAGAATATTGCAAGTTTATCAAAAATGGTGTCATGGCAATACGCTTATCTTGAATATTGGCAAAACCGAATGTATATATTTTTCCCAACGAAAATTGCCTTCAGAGGACTTAATTAAAATACTACCTACTGAAAACTCCTCAGAATCAGTTAAATTTCTGGGGACAATGACAGTAAGCTATGTTGGGATCACCAAATTAAACACATTTGTAAAAAATAAATTATGCGTACTATGCGACAAGGCAGTTGAAGAGTGTTCTTAACATTAAATCTCTGACAAACGTTTATTATGCACCTGCATGCTCACATTTGTCATACAATATCATGTGGGGTGCTGCCTCAAACATAAAACGTGTGTTCATCCTGCAGAAGAGACTCAGCAGATTATTATTTGGCAGCGCCCAGAGAATCGTGTAGACGTTATTCTAAAAAAAAATAACATTTTGACCATCCATAGTATATATATCTTAAGCACTATTAAATTTGTAAAGAGGAACTTAAGAAACATTGAAACAAACTCAGATACTCATCCATATAACACAAGACAAGGGCAAAAATAACCAATTACAACACTACTTTATATAAAAGATCTCCATATATATCATGCTGGTATTAAAATGTATAAAAAATTGCCACCACATATCAAAACTATAAATTCTATAAATAAATTTACTTTGAAAAATTTTTTAGCTGTAAATTGTTTCTACACAGTTGAAGAGTACATGAATCACGAGCCGCAGTGATGCTAAATTGCCTCAGCATAATCAGTAACATTAGGGTTAGGTTAGGATTTTAATTAGCTGTGATTTTTAACTATTTTATCAAAATTTTTGTATGTTGTGACGTTCATTTATATGCGATGGTATGTGATGATGAAATAAGTAAATAAACAAATAAATGGAACCCAGTTTACTCCTAACATCTGGAAGAAAACTATGGATCAAGCCGGCATTAAAATAGTATGCAGTTCAGTGAGACACCCATGTGCTAACTCCTCGGAAAGAGTTATGCGTGAACTTGGATGTTTATTCCGCACTTACTGTAGTGAACAAAGTTCTAAGTGGGCCTGGGAGGTTCCTCGCTTTGCTGATTATCTAAACTCTATAGTTCATGAATCTACTGGTTACACGCCGTGTGAACTTCAACTTAATCAGAAACCAGTTAAGGATGTCTTAGTAGTCCCTTGCAATAATGATTCACCTGCATATTCGTTAGAACACAAGCTTATTCTTGCTGAGGCTACCTTACGGGGAAAAGCAGCACGTGTGGTAGCAGATAACCCTGGTCGTCCCTACCTTAGAGTAGGAAAGATATATATTGTAAGGAGTCGTAACGCTACTGACAATGGTGTGACCAACTGCCACCAAAGAGCAAGCGCCAATGGCGGAACATGTACAATATGTAGGTGTCAAGTTTACCACGTCAAAGGAATAAAACGATACAAAACTGGTATTTTTTCCAGAAACAGCTTCATATTACAATTAATGAGTGCAATGGATATTAATTCGACAAATTGTGCATACGGTGAGTCTGAAAAGTATGAAATAAATTCATTGGAATTGAAGTGTTTGGGAAAACTATTGGGCACGTCGATTTTTTTTATTTGGCAGCTCTCATAATTGTGGATATATATTTCTGGTTGTCCCCACTATTGTCATTTATTATAAACAATTCGAGACATTAAATTTTAAAAAATGTCGAATAAGTTGGGTGATAATTAAAAATAAAAACAAAAATTAACGCGTCAGTCAAATACTTTTCCTTTCACTGTTAATTAAGCTATCACTTGAATATTTCTGAGACTGAATGTATACCAACTCAAATTCAGTTAATTTATTTAGAATACGTACCTTGATTATTATTAGTGCTATATAAAATATACGTAAACTTTTTACTTACTGAAATTCGTTAGTTTATTTAGATACGTACCTTGATTGCTATTATAGTGCTACATAAAATATACGTAAACTTTTTACCTGTGTTTTAATTATATGTGTGATAAAAAATAATACATAATGTATTGGGTCCGTATATTTATAGAAGATAACATCCAGCTAGATGCAAATACAACAAAACATTTATTTCAAAAACATACAAATAATTTTCCTACATTATTACTTGGGAGCATTTTCATATATACATTTATATATTTGATGTCATATAGTGGCATATTTTTGTTCTCTGAAACAGGAAAAAAATATGTCCAAATAAAAAGAAAAGTCAGATCACGACTGATTGCCCTAATAGCACATGGCCGTCCTAAAAACGTCCCAAGTACGTACCCAGAGGACGTACTTTAATTACCGACCTAAAACGTACCGAGGACGTTTGAGGGACGTTCCGTGTTAGCAAAACGGGGCGTCCCGAGGACGTCCAACGCAGGACTTATGTGGGACGAATGTAGGTCTAGAGAGGACGTCCTGAAAATGTTTTTGGGACATACTATGCAAAATATATAGGTACCTTCCCCGCCACCACTTTTAAGGTGTATTCATACCAGAGGGTATTTATGTTCCTTTTTGGGTTTTCTAACCACATGAATTTCTTTCGAAATAGAATCCAGTGATTGGATTCTATTTCGAAGGGAATAAATGTGGTCAGAAAAGCCAAAAAGATTAAAAAAATGACAATATATAATCCCAGACAGCACACAACATCCAGTGGATGTCCATTTTATGTCCAGAACCAGTCCGAATGTCCAAAGACATATCTTGTACGTCTAGTGGACATCCACACCAAGATAGCCATTGGATGTACAGAGAAGGAATGTCCACTGAACGTCCATTCTATGTGGATAATTTGTTCAAAGATGTAAGGATACACTTTGGACGTCCATTGGATGTGCGAGAAGAATGCATCCACTGAACGTCCATGTTATATCCACACGTGTTCAGAGATTCATATAGGGTAATGTCTGTTGATTCATATCCACGCGTTTATCGAAAAAGAAAATATAATTTTTCGACATCGACGGGATTCTCGGCCTAGGATATGCGCTTTTTTCGCAAATATTTTGTAAACCGAGATTATTGAAAATATATTTAGGCAAAAAACTAAAAATAGCCAATTTAAAAACACATTTGAAACAATTTTTTGTCCTTTTAAATTACAGCATATAACACACATTAATTATTATTAATTGATAATTACTAAAATAAATACATTTTTTTACCCATTCTATTACTTCAATAATATTAAAAATATTTTTTAAATCCTGAATTATAATTATAAATGTAACGTACTATAGGCTAATTGTTTTCAAGTTCGTGTTTCCCTTCTAAATGTGCCTGAGTGCAGGGTAGCCAGTTCTGCTTTAAGTGCCCACTTCAAGTTCTTTATTACATAAATAAATGGAGCATCATAATAATACCTATTCACAATATATTTAATGTAATATTGTCGAATAGATAAATAAATGTTATTACAATATATTATGTTATGGTAATAAATTGAAGGCCACGTATTTTCTTAAGTTTGGCCATGTCGCAAACGATTGCATGCTGACGCCAATTCCGGTGGCAATGGTAAAACCTAACCCTACATTTATTATTATACACTTACTTATTTGTGTTTGACGATCTGTCGTGTGCTGAACTGTTTTAGTTTGTTTATGAATCGCACCATTTGGAAAAGTGAAACAACTCTCAAGATAAGTAATAAATAGAGGACAATGTAAAATAAATCAGTAGAACTTCCTGCACAGAATCCAACAAGGAAAAAATGTAGATCAAGGAAAAGTTCCCAAGATGACAATATTTAATAAATTACTTTTCTATTTATAGTTCGTTTCATTTTTACCTTAAGTGTATGTTTATTCCGAGGTACGTTTAAGTTTAAAACTGGCTTATACAAATATTTGTCTTTAGGAATAAAGAATGTTGTATTTACGTGACAAACTAGTAGGTATCAACAGTGTGGTAGAGGTGTTTTAAAACCTCATGCGCCGTGACCTTCATATGCGCAGAGACATAATCCGTCCTGTTGACTCAATTACACTTCTTAAAAATATTATATTTATTGTTTACAATTTATCCCGAGCTCTTTTTTATGTATACAGCAAGGCAACCTCCAGCGTCTTCAAAAACATACTTATAACTCAGATTACTGGAAATATAATATGGGCCATATTTTATTGATGGTATACTGTGTATAATTCAGATTCACAATCTAGTTTTAGTATTGGACCCAAGCCAATATTTTAAAACATAGCTACCAATGCTAAATGAAGGAGCTTTGCTAAACTAAAATTATGATTGAAATTTGTGAAAAGAAGGTGCAAATTCAAAGTATTAATTTTCCTCGTTCTGAAGGAATAGTTCTTGACAGATTTGACATTTCATTGAAATTTATACTGTTTACACCTTTGTAGTTTTATTCCTTGACCAAAATTTTAAATTGCAATTTTCACATTTTTTTTTTATCAAACTTGTTTATTTGGATTCGATAATTATGCCCTAAAGTATCGATTGCGTCCAGTGTTCCTACATAGTAAGATGTAATCTAAATCTTACCAACTATAACTATTAATATACAGCTCATATATGTCCGGATCCTCTATGGGCATATTATGGACGTCCATTGGATGCAGATTTTTGTGGCTTCTGGACATCCATGTTCTGCCAAGTATGTCCTGTGATGGACGTGTTATGGACGTCCACCGGATACAGATTTTTGTGGCGTTTGGACATTCATTGGACGTCCAGTGAATATCCTCTGTGCAAAAGAAGGACGCCCAATGGACGTCCACAAATTTACTGCAGGATGTCCATTGGATGTTCATTGGACTTACTTGTGCTGTTTGGGATTATCATCTAGAAAAATTATTCAAATAAATTGATTTTAATACTTGGTATTACATTAAGTCACATTGAATATTATATTATAAGAAATAGGCCTAAGCCAAGAGTGCAATAAAACGTAAGATAAATGTATATCTCACCGGCTCTTAATGTTTTGCACACTTCGTCTTTTTATAATTATCTTAGTTTATATTATTCTCTCTTTTTCGACACCCTCACTGTTCTTTCTTTTGCCTTCTTCAATCACGATGCAATAGCCATTTCGGTGTCCTTCCAATTCCAAGACTTTGAAGCGTTAGCGACTTCAGCAGCCCCTGTGCAAATAATAGAAAAATTAACATTTCAGATGAAATCTTGGCAAAAAACATTAAGACTAATATATGCCACGTGATGGCAAGCTTATATTTAACATAAATTGTTATCATTTTCTTGGTGTCCTATTTTAAAAAAATCACAGTTTAAATGTGAACATATGACATTCGTGGCACAGCCCTTAGTTGGATAGAGTCCTATCTAAATGGGAGAACTCAGTTTGTTACATTAAATAATCCTGGTAATAGCTCAACATCTAATCCACTGGCGGTCTCCACTGGCGTGCCGCAAGGCAGTATTTTGGGGCCGTTATTATTTATTATATTTATAAATCATATTGGGTCTAACCTGGAAAATGTATTTATAGCTCTTTTTGCAGATGATACCACAATTGCAATTGATTCTAACTCTATTGATAAGCTGAGTTGTAAAGCCACTGCAACAGTAAAAGCTATGCACAATTACTGTACCTCCTTGGGTCTAGCTTTAAATCATTTAAAAACAGACTTATTATTGTTCTCAACTAGGGCAACTGATTATAGCTTACTTGTTACACATGACAATCGTTCTATAACTCAAAGTAATAATGTTAAATTTCTCGGCGTTTACATAGATCCCCTATTGAATTGGGGTAATCACATTGATCATGTAAATAAAAAATTATCGGCCCAGTGCTTTGTTATTTGGCAGTTACGATCTTCCGTCAACATTCACATCTTGAAAATGTATTATTTTGCACATATTCAGTCTCAGTTAAGTTATTGCATAATATGTTGGGGAAATTGCGCTCGTTTTAATGAAGTATTTATTCTTCAAAAAAAAATTATTCGTACAATGTCTTTCAAACCACCGCAATATTCATGTAGGAATCTTTTTAGGGAGCTAGGAATTTTGACGGCTCCGTCACTATTCATTTTACATTCTGTATTGCACATAAAAAATAATTTAATTCATTTTAATAGTAGACATGATACTTGTGTTAGTAGTGGTCATAATCTTCGGGAAAACTACTCACTAAATATTCCACCTCATACCTTATCCAGTTTAGCAAAAACTCTAAAAGTAATGCCTATAAAATTATTTAATAAATTACCGTTGCACATAAAGCGAATAAATGTCATTCATCTGTTTAAAAAAGAAGTGAAATGTTTATTATTAAAATCTTCCTTTTATTCAGTTACAGAATATTTACAGACTGATTTTTAATTTTGTTTTATATAATCAACTTATTTGAATGTTGTCCGTCATATGTCTTATATTAGTTTTGTCTTACATTAGTTTTATACTTTTTTGACCATTTGCCAACGGTTTTCTTCAAAATAAGAGTAAAATTGAATAAATGAATGTTGTTTGTCTTATATTTGTCACATTGTTAGTTATATTTTACTTAATTTTTATTTATTTGTTTGTTATTCTTATCATCAAATTTTATCATTATATTATCTCTACCATGTATTGCCATTTGCCGCCGTATATACTGAATTGTATCGTTTTTTAGTGGTGAATTTATATTATTGCTATTATTATTATCATTATGTTATACACTAATTATTGTTGACTTGCCATATATACTAATTTGTATCAACATGGTTAATAAATGATTAAAATTATTAAAATTAAAATATTAAAATTAAAAATTAAATTAAAGTTTAACCGACTTTTGCATTTGAAAGGTTCCCTTGTTCATTTAAAAATTTTAAGAACACCTCTTTATATGAATGATTGATTCTACAAATAATATCAAAGACCGAGAGAAGCAGAAATATATGTTGTGACTAATGCTACCAGATTAATAACATTATAAGTTTAACGTTATATTTTTTGCCAATATTATTACAGAATTTAATCGCTGATATTAAAAAATCACAGGTAACGACTGTTATTAAAGTTGGTAGAAAAGGGTGATGTGATCACGATTTTCTATATATAAATATACTTTTTACGATATAAGTAATATCATGAGGTAGGTACGCGTTTTTTACTGTATAGATATTCATATGTATCTGTATCCCACATAGCACGCGATATGAAATGAACATTCAAAACTCATTGTCTACATTCAAACGATATTCAGAACTTCTTTTACATATAGCCGTAATATACGTTTCGCGACGTACTTATATCAATATAGGAAAGATATTGCCAGTACGTTGTACGATATTCCTATATATACCTACAATATACATGAAATAATGTTGATTCTGCGGTATACAGAGAATATTGTACGAATCTTCTCAAAAATTTGCTGACGTGTCAAATATTATATAGATATACAATAGGCAATATTTATGCTACGTACTTAATTCAATCTCTTTACAATTTACAAATGGAATATTTTTACAACATGATAATTTTGTATACTGTAGATATATACAAAAAGCTATATTAATTTTGAAATCTTTAACAAATATCACATAAACATTTAATGGATAATATATGTGTACCATATCATATATACCCTGATAATGTACCAGTCGAACATTTCTGCAACATGAAATTCATGTTTGTATTTTTAATATTCAAAACATTACATTCAAAAGTTGAACACATGTACACTACAGCTGTATGCAATAAAACCCAAATTGAATTTTAGAATGGGGTGTAAACATTTTGAGCCACGTAAATTATGTAAAGCCACCGACAAAGCAGTTTTAGCAACATTGCAACCGAAACTTGAAACAATATAGCCCTATATAGTAATATTGCACAGCAATGTTACATTTTGCAAAGGACCAACAAGATTTATGCGGTTTCTGATTGATTTTGACAGCATAATGCTGCATGCATTTGGGCCATATTACATAAAAAAATATGGTAAAGTTAAATATTAATTCTACGGCAGTCTTGTTGAAATATTGCCTTGTGCGGTGTTGGTATAGTACCTATCTACCTCATAACAAAAACAAATAGATATTTCTCTATCTAGTTTTGGTTTAAGTACATTTATAATCATCCCCTGTGGTGAATGGCATACGTTTTATAAATTTTAAATCGTTGGTTAAAATTGTAGATATGAAATATGATTTAAATTTTGAATCCAGACTTTGGACTTGTGATCGTATATTAAATAATAATGAATAATAAAAATGATAACATATTCATCCCTTTTTCAATTTTCCTACTGTATTTAATTAATTAATAACTATCGGCATTTCTTAAGCAGGTAGTTCGTACTTGAGAAATGATTATTTAATTACATTTTATCGTTATATTTAGATTTCCGTTTTCCATGTCGTTACAATCATCCCCTTGTCGAATTTTTGAAATGCGCCCCACGGTCCTTAGATTAGTGCGCATGCTGTAATTTGCCATCACAGGCCACAAGCTGTCAAATGTCGATTTCAATTTGTTTGTGTTTTGTTTTCCCGTGATTATTAATTATTAGTCCAAGTGTAGGTACCTTAATTATTGTATTGCAGTAAGTATTTTACAATCGTACACAATACAACTACCTACCACATAGTTTTAAGGATGCCCCCCCCTTGTTGTCATTTTCAGATATTTTATATTCAGATACTAAAGTTTAATGTATCCCTTTGTACTTACCTATATTATAATTGTAGCATACTTTATTAATTGTTATAATAATGACGGCGTTTGTAGGCACCAATTTCTTGAAAAGAAACGGAGGTAGTCTAATTCGGAATGGTAACACTCTTCGAAAAGAAAGTTTGGTGGTCATCATTCAAACGGAACCAATTTGACAAATCATTGAAAACCAGGAGAAATCCCAGATGAAACTTGGACACTTTACGGGGTGTTTAAATCTTATTTTTAAGAAGGTAGGTTCGATCTATTTCAATATTAAGATGCTTTTGTTTATTTAAATCACAACCATTGGTTCTAATTACAACATACGAGTTGTTATATTTATTCGTATTAATTTGCTTTATATCTATTTCAGAGGATTATAAAAAGCTGCAATTAGGTAAATGGAAAAGATCAGGAAGCACATCTGATGTACAGGGTGAACAGAAACAAATCAAGGGACTATATGTACAAAAAGCATATTAGTCCTCCGAAAAAATTATTATTGTCAGATGAACATAGCGATATCGAAGAACGTATTGGAAGCCGGCGACTTCGCAAAGTGAAAGAAATGTTGTCCTTACTAGAAGCTGAAAGAGAATATGTTGTTCTTCTAATAACGCTGGTAGGCATTTAAAATCACAAACACAAATATTTCCGAATTCCAAAAAAATTCATATACCTATGTTTTGTTTTATGATAATATCAATTTGTTTAATTTATTTTTGATTATTTTTATTTTTTTCTGTAAGATGTGTTTATATTTATTAATTTCATCAAGGACAGTTTTTAAAGTGAAATACCTATTCAAATATAATTAATTGTTTTTTCTTTTATAGTTGGAACTAGCTCGTGTATCCCCACCTCCTCTACTCAGGAAAAAAATACCTTCTCCCAAAAATTGGAATAGCCAAAAGAAAGTATTCAGCCAATAGGAGCAATCACAGGTGATGTGTTAAGAATGCCAAGTGGAGTTTCGCAATTATAAGTAGCACCATCGGCAACACCTGGACACTGGTTTTGAAAATGTAAGCCCTCCAGTTTTTACTATTTTTTACTTACTGGCAAAATATTTTTTATAGTAAAATACGACAGTTTATAAGTAACATTTTTTTTGTTAAAAAAATATCGATCAGTTCATAAGTTGCAAAGCACATTTTTTTTGTTTAAAAAAATGTCGATTTAAATTCTAGGCACAATTGTTATTTATTATTGCAATTGCATTTTGTAACAAAAAATAAAAATATATTTAAAGTAACACAACTGTTTTAATTATAACTCTTCCTATTTTATAATTTAAGATACATAATTGTTACGACGATGTAAAGTAGTTAATAGAATAAAGTCATCTTTTGCTCTGAACAATTTAAAACATGATTTGAATTAGATAAAACTTTAAGGCAACATAATATGATTATCAGACTTTCGTAAATAACATGTTAATATGACTATTAAAGCTGAAGTTTTCAGAGTGATAAATGTGTGATTTTAAAATGGTTTCTAACAGATCTTATTATTAACGTAAAATTATTTTTTTTGCATATGATATTCTTGGGCCTTTGTAAAGTATTGTTATGGCAAATGCAGTTTTATTGGTAGGTTTATTTCGAGGTTTATTTAGCATTTGTGTGCTCCATTCAACAAAATTTGATCAATAAAACATGCTCGAGTTTAACTGAAAAGTAATGGTAAAAACAAATTTTCCATGCAGTGTACATTGTGAGAAGCAATAAAGATATATTTCGAAATATCTACAATATTTTTTCAGCATAGATGCAGATCTACAAGACGTATGTGTACGATATGCTGTGGGATGAGAACAACCATTAGTATACAGGGTGTCCCAGTAAAAAGTCTCAGGTCGGATAACTTCTAAACAAATAGAGACGTTTTAATTCTGTAAAAGCCAGTTTGTAGCACATAAATAGTGCTTCAGTTTTGAATATAAATGAATGGTTTTTGAATATATCAATATGTAGATGGCGCTGGGCTCTAAATAAATCTTATTTCTTTGGGAGAAACTTTAAAATCTGGTTTCTGTGGAAGGGAAATACATTTCTAAGTAGATTTTGTTCTTAAGAAAAAAGGCAAATCTAGCCGTTTTTGAGATGTGTCCAAATATTGCCATTTGTTCCTATTGAATAGTTGTAATCTCTGAAAGATTTCTTTAGTCTTTAAAGGGGACAATCTGTATTTCATAAACTATGAAATTTTTATTTATATGAAAGTGCCTTAAATATGCTTTTCTTTTAAAATCACTTAAATAGTGAAATGTTTCGGAAATAATTATTTAACAGGAGCAAATGGCAACGTTTGGATACAAATATTTCAAAAACAGTTGGATTTTTTTTAAAAACAATATTTACTTAGAAATGCATTTCCCTTTACACAAACAACATTTCAAAGTTCCTCCCGTCGAAATATTTCTTGCTCAGTGTCATATATGTATTAAAAATGATTTATATTTAATACTGAAGCACTCTCCCAGCAAACACCACAACATTGAACCAGCATAGTAACAACCAAATTTTCCAGCATGTGATATGTTGGAGCAGTACTGTGATGCAAGTGCACAAACAGCATCACTGTGCTCCACCGGCCAATCAAATTGGTCAAGCGTTGGAAAAACGTCGGCTAAACATTCACAATTATACAATTATCTGGCATCTTACCAACCTTGGAAAACATTAAAGGCTCAATGTTTGGGCGTTGCTATTACGATACCCAGCACAGCAGCTGACCTACGTTGCAGCGGTTATGGTAATCTGCAAGATTACTTTAAGTAATCCGACATCTGACCGATGCCATCACAGCATGGGTTACCGGAGAGTAATTCTCGAATCTCTCTGGTCTATGTTGTGTCACTTTCTTCTACAAAATTTTGCTCAATTGTGAATAAAATTGCGCATTCTTGAATGTCCCATTGTACAATTTTTTGCAGTATAAACATTCAAGAATGCAGTTTTATTCACAATATCATGCAAATTTCAATAGACATTTGAAGAAAATGACATTCAACTTAGACCAATAGATTCAAGAATTGCCCATCAGGTTGCAGAAAGCTTACAGCCCCCCCAAATATTTACTATGGGAGTCTATATTAATCACATTCTCGACCTACCCTGATGTTATGTTTGAAAATTAGTAAATATTTTAGCCCCCCCAAAAAAATAATTGTTCCGCTATTTCTTAAACTCTAAAATTATCACTTGACATCTTCCAAAGACCCAATAAAAGATGGTCACATACTATCATCTGAATTTTACATAGGTAGTGTAAAAGTATACTAACTGCAATATGAGAACAATATTAAGATTTATAAAATAATAAAATAATAAATTCAAGACCAATTGACTGACTGGCTGGCAGAGTTGCAAATAAGTAACTTTTTTAGAAACAAAATATATATTTAATATAAATATACAATATAACTGAAAACAAAACTCTTTAACTATAATAATTTTAACCGGGCGTTTCACAACTTATCTGAAAATTTTTAACCACATGCACTTTGAAAAAAAGAAATCGGTTTCGTCAAAAAAATTGTAAAAATCCAACAGAAAGCGAGATAAAAATTGTTGGCAGTAATTGTGAAGTATATATGGTATTCTTCGTTTTTAAATATCCTCACAAAAAGTCTAGAGGATTTAAATCTGGAGACCACGGAGGCCAAGCTACTGGTCCACCTCGTTCAATCCAACATATATCCCTTGTACTTGGTTCAAAAAATCCCGGACTAGTACATGACAATAAGGTGGCACATCATCATGAAAAAACTATCTGTAATCGGATGTATAAAGGCACATCTTCAAGGACAGGAAAATCATTACGGAGAAATTGCAAATATCGAAGAATGTCCATCCGATTTGACAAAATGAACGGTTCAATTAACTGTTCGTGGACAATTCCTGACCAAACGTTTAAAGATTTCATCATTTTCACTATTATAACTTTAATAATTTTTATCTCGCTTTTTGTTGGACTTTTAAAGTGTATATATGGTTAAAATTATTCAGATAAGTTTCAAATGTATAAAAATATTATTTTAGCCACCATCGCCTTCTCGCTTTCTCCTAGTCCGTCCACCATCCCGGTCTGCAGAATTTCTAAGCCACAATTTTGCTACAGATTCTACCTCCATCTGTGTGGCATATTGAGTGAAAGGATTTCTTCTGACTGCGACTAAAGAAAACAGGAATGTGAATGAATGATTCAAACATAGATATATTAATCTCTTTTTATCTCTAACTACTAAATGAAATTTGTTGAAATAATTGTTCGTTTAGATAATACTTCTTGTTAAGAGGTAGACAGAGATTAATACATCGGCACTTTACAGTAAAAAAAAGTACAAATTAGAATATCTTCAGTAGCAATATCATAGTGGACTGACAAATTCCAAAAATTTTTCAACTGTCTTTCAAAAGCTTGTTGCCAAGCAACGAAACCAGGAGTGCAGCTGGAGTTATTACTCTTTTGGAAACAATTAGTGTGACAAAAACTTTAGAATTATTTATTGATTTTTCAAATCTTCACGATATTTGATAAGATTATTTTTTTGTGCTTGGTTTGGAATCCAAAGCATGTGGAAATAATATTATATAAAGTTATCAAAATGTAATTGGCAGATTCGTTATTGCTGCGAAAAGAATTATTCACGATTTCAATTGAGGCTAAAATGATAATTTTTTCCTTGAATAATTTCTATGTTGCTGTCCTCATCTGAATTATTTAAAAAATGTTCATCACTGTTTATGTCACTATCCAAGTTAGCGTCACTGGATACTGAAGTGGCTTAATAACATTTTACTTTCAGTATACCTATATACTGACATAACTACAGGTTGGTTTAGCTTGCGGCTCAACTCCTGCGACATATTATTACACTGATGGTGAGTTTGTGCTAGTTGAAAGGCCATTTCGGCATTATTTTTGGCTCTTCTATTGATGGTCCACTTTGATTTTTTTTTAAAATACACATTATTTAATAACGACATTTTTCTAACATAACTACAGGTTTCGAGGTTAAATAGTAAATTAATGTTTGCCTCGAAATCACACCGTACCTATCTTATTTTTGGCGCCAATGGGTGTCAAATTTTGGCCTATGCAAATGCAAATAAACAGTAGGTACAATAAAGTTAGGTTAATTAAATATTTCGATTTCTTTGCTGCCATTGAAATTTACAAATAATTTCACTAGACGTATTTACAATAAAATTATATCAACATAAAGGATATTATCAACTTACTTTAATAAAACATCCATCTGTTAATAACTAAATTCGATTTCTAATACACACAACACATGTAACAGCACAGTAGCACACGCTTCTTCGAGTTAATCGAGTTATATATCAAAATGGCGGAGCCCGACTGGTAGTGGGGAAGTTATTTCTTGGTAAAAATTTCAAATGAAGTATTCCTGCGTAAATACAACGTTTTACCGATGTATCTTATTTTCCGCCGATTTCCAGCATGCTACCAACGTTGATATGACTCTTGATTTTAACCGTAGAATTCATATGCACAAACAACGTCAATTCCATGTATTACACATTTCGTAAAATCCTTTGAGCGTATAAAAGGCATTGGTACAACGTTTTAATTTATTTCCAACGCATTTCCGCCATTTCCAACGTCGGGCCGGCCAAATACCGCTCATTCGTGTTTGCTGGGTCTTTATGTACTACAAACTGACTTTTACAGAATTAAAATATCTCTATTCATCTAGAAGATATCCAGCATGGGAGTTTTATTGGGACACCCTGTATAATCTATTTTGAATAAGTATTAAACATTTATTCAATATACTAATGTTTCCTTGCAATATTGAAAGTATACATGGATAATATTGCCTATATGTAGGGAACACATTTGTGTATATTATAACTATATTGTAAAATAAATGTTTATTTCAGAATATGTTTATAATGTGTCACCAACATGTGTGTGTATATTGCAGAAATATGTATAGTATGTGAAAACCTGTGACAAAACAACCAGTATACAACTTATTTCGAATCAGTATTAAATATTTATTCAATATACCATTGTTGTTTTGCAATATACATTGTATATTGAAAGTATACATGGATAATGTTGCATGTATGTACGGAAAAGGTTTGCGTATATTGTAACTATATTATAGAATGAATGTACATTTCAGAATATGTTTACAACGTGTCAGCAACATACATATGAATATTGCAGGAGTATGTATACAATGTGAAAACCTGTGACAAACCCACTGGGCATTGAAAGTTGCAAAAGTTTCCTGCAATGTTGCATTTAGTTAATTTTAGTATTTTTTAATTGTTCAGTTGCTGGAAAGCTTCAGCAACTTTAAAGAAATAAGTTAAAATTTGTAAGTTTATGTCAAAATACATTATAAGTTCAAATGTAAAATACAAATGAAACTTTGTCTCAATGTTAATTTTGCAAATGTATTGTAAGTTATGTCTGTAAATCACTATATATTTGATTTTAATTAACAAGAGTAACATTGCAAGCACAACTTTGTGGAACATTGAGTTAAACTAAAGATTACAAGTAACATGAAAATTGACTGTGTTATTGTTTTTCAACTTGTTTCCATTTTTACAATTTAGTAGTTCCAAACGCACGCCATTTTCTAACTGTCGAATGTCAGTTCATTTCAGTTTTGGGAGTTTTGGAGGCTTGTCTCGGCATTTTTGTGAAAGTGAAAGCATCGTTGAGTTGGGTTGGAATTAAAAAAAAACATAAAAGCGGTACCTATACGTTCATTTTATAATTTTTTTAATGGAGTTTTCAATATGGAGAAGAAAAAAGTGAGTGATAGAACGATAAGTTTGAGGTTAATAAAATTACGTCGCAATGAAATCGTCATTCGCTAATAGTTTAATGCTACTAAATATGTGCATCAATGAATGTCATTAAATGTAAGTTAAAGGCCTGCTTTTAAGCTATACTTAATTCGTTGTCTTAATTAAACAAGTGCTTGCTAATTTTCAAAACTGAGTGCTTGGTCTAGAGACTTACTTCTCATCGTAATTTTTTACGTTTGGCCACTAGAATTTTTTTTCTGCAAGTGATTAATTTCAGTATGCTCTGAGATTGGATGTATGTGGCACATCCCAAAATATGCAAACCTATGTCATACAAGGGGGTAAAGGATTGTATACCTATTTCCTGTAATATTTAAGGTGTCCAATTACTTTTTAAAAAGTCATATATTGTTTCGTACTCTGTAATAGTACTTTGATTATAAAGTTTTAAAATATTTACTGCAGTAGTTGGTACCATAATAACTATATAGGTAGTTAATATTGTTATATTTTGCAGCTGCAGTAGGTACGGATATCATTCCCGAATTTAAGTGACGACCAGTTTGAAAGGTTTTCCATGGCGTGGCTCCAACATGTGAAAACAAGATATCTACGAAGTAGTCATCAATAGATAAAGATAGACTCCACAGATATGTTTTCTTGGCTTCTGTTATTGGTAACATTTTTTTTCTATAAAATTTGTGTTAAATAATACAAAAACTACAAACTAATTTGTAATAAAATTAGAAATGTAAGTTATTCATCACGTGACAATAAATAAATATATGTAAAGTATAACATTTTGCATTTTATTTTTTATTTACAAAACAATTTGAGTTTATACTAAGACTAATTTTGATATCTACAGAAGCACAAAATAAATTTTTCCTTTAGATTCGGCATATGATTTGTTACCTCGGCCAGTTTAAGTGCTTGGGAATATTATGAACTAATGTATTCTGTAAAAAAAAACACAATCTCGTAGATCAAAAGTGGGAGTGCATGCCATACTATTTGAAAAAGAAAATTGTACTTTGTCAGTTACTTATGCAGACAAATGTATGGACTAAGAAAAGAAAAACATTTAACTTGTCCATATTTTGTTTATTTGATATAAACTTATTCAGGGTTAGATAGCCAAAAACTAACATTTGTCTTGAAAATGTAACTATATCAACGTCTCCTATGCTTATGCAGAAAATTGTGGAAATTGGACCTAAAAAGGAGATAAAAACAACTACCACGCGTATAGTATTTTGTTTATTTTGCATAGTCTTCAGGGTTTAATAGCGAAAAAGTGGATGTTATTTTTCCACAACGTAGTCTTGTATTACAAAAAAACTGGTTAAAAATATAAATTGTATAAATAGAATTTGTCCCATATGACATTCACTTTTTGCTTATTAAGCCCTGAAAAAGATTATGCAAAATAAACAAAAATATAGGCAGGGTATAGTTGTTTTTCTCCACTTTCTAGGTCCAGTTTCCACAATTCTCTGTATAAGCATAGAAAACGTTGATATAAAGTTACATTTTCAAGACAAATGTTAGTTTCATTAGAACATTTCAGTAAAAAAATAATTGAAATGTACATGGAAATTATTGATGTAATCATATTGATATTTTAATTTTCTGCTTTGTAAAGTTTCTACAACTTTACAATCAAAAGTCATAAACCTTGCCGGTACTTTGCAATATGTAACATTGCACTGCAATATTGCTGCATGGCCGTTAGGGCTGTTGCATCAAAGTTGCGGGAACCTAAATATTTATTGCTCATATGTTACAACTTCCAAAATAAGATTTCTAGAACATTGCTGAAATATTACTTTGCCCAGTGGGAAACAACCAGTATACAACTTATTTTGAATTAGTTTCAAATATTTATGCAATATACTAATTTTATTTTGGAATATGTATAGTATATCGTAGGAATATGAAAATGCTAATTGGGATATGTCTTACTTACACTTATTGGTGATTAGAGGCAGTGACGTGAAGTAGATCGATGAAGAGTATTTATAATGCTTGTTTGCCTTAAAAATGCTGTTTGCTGAAAGTTCTATGGATGAGGTATTAAAATTTTCGACAAATATTTGTTGAACGGGAGAAATAGTTGGATTGATTGTTAATAGATCATTAAGTAATGCTAAAATTGAGTAATAATGGTAAATAAAATAGGACTATAAGTATGAGGAATCTCCCCCCCCCCCGCTTTTCAAAATTTCAAAATTTTGATTGAGGTAAAAAATATAGAATATTAAGGAATACCACCCTCCGCTTTCCGAATTTTGTGTCGAAATAAGTTCGAAGATTGGTGAGGCTGTATGTTGGTACCTCCGGGCCTTGATGTCCTCCCGATGGCCCTGTATATCACACAATATTATATAAGCATTACATATATCTACGGTTGCACAGATTACCAAAGTAGTGAATTCGGTATTCATCGTCAGTCGACACTTATTTAGGAATAGAGCAATAAACAATTTTTCCCATACGCCGTATTATAAAAAGTCGTGATCACATCACGTTTTAAATTCACTAATATCAGAAAATCACAGTGACGATTCTCGTTGTGATTGAAAAATCACGATATCGCCCAATAATAAAAATTATTTTAAAAATCTAAAATAAATATATAATATAGAACAACTAATGGTGTAGCGGGGCTTTTTTGTTTCATTCGTCTAGCTAAAGTAGGTTTCGAGAAAAACAAGGTTAAAAAATACTCGTGCCGGCCCAGCCTATGTTTTGCCAATTACCTCAAGGACCAATGGAGGTCAGGGGCTGAAAGTTTGCCAATAGTGTTCTTATGACTTGCCAATATTGTAACGCGTTATTTCAAAGATTGCTTTCACTGTCCATTTGATCAGTGCCTTCGAGGATATCTCGCTTATTATTATCAATCGTGTAGAAATTTTTCTTACAGAAAAATTGTTTTGATTTTTTGTTAGCTACAGAATGATTTAAAGATGTCTGAAATCCATGGCCTGTTTTAAGAGTTATGACTGAAAATGCGGAATATGTCTAAGTCAGGTATCCCTTATTTGATAGGGTCCGCAAATTTCAGATTCTTTTGTGACGCCTTGCCAGTTCAAGTTAGCGTTCCTGTTTGATATTTAGTTTGATGGTTAAAGTACGTCAAGTTTTTGAGGTTATTGCTTCATAAAATGTTATGTTTGTTCAAATATTTGTATTTTGTGCATTATTTATTACATTATAAATTTTAACTCGTGAGGAAGTTTTCAATGCGTAATCTTCAGTAAAAATAACCTATTATTCTTTAGGAACTGTCCCAAATAAGAAATTTAAGAAAGCTAATTCTGATAGCATTGATGTGAGCCTTGCTGATTTACTTATCGTGTTGTGTTTAAATGTTTAGAGTGTATCTCAATGCCAACATGAAAGTTGAGAACTTCGTTGTACTTAAGAATGCAAAGTTTGACACAAAAAGTGTACTAGCTAATATAAAGACTGGAATTGGTGAAAATATTGCTATAATCGCCGAAATGAATAGTTCTTTAGAAGTAGACAACAGTGAAATCAAACCTAAATATCTACCAAATGTCGATTTACAGAATGCCGAGCTGAACATTAAAATCGAAGAGAATAGAGTTAAAATTGAAGAGGGAGATATTAATACCAACATGGAAGTCGAGAACTGTCTTGAATTAGGTAATGCGGAGCTTGGCAGGAAAAGCCTGCTAAATTTTAAGACGGAAATTGGGGAAGATATTTCTGTGATCGCAGAAATAAATCAACATTCTTTAGAAACGGACCCCATAGAAATTAACCCTATATCTGTATCAAATGTCGTTTTACCGAATGCAGAGTTAGGCTTCAAAAATGAAGAAAGTGATATTGACATTGAAGAAGGAAATGAGATTGTGATGACAGAAGTAAAGAGTGCCTTCATGAAAATAGAGAAAGAGGAAATAAATGCTATTTATGAACGGTAAGTAAAACTAATCCAAATTTAAAGTAATTCTGCACTATAGCGGGAAATGGTGCATTTAGTTTTCACGAAATTTTTTCAGGATACATAAATTTGTACGAAGGCGTAGAAGTGTCACGGATGTTTTTTTTCATTCATTCCCACATAAATTTGTAAATAATTTGATTATTCCCTGTTAAATCTGTAAATTATTGATTTACTCCCAATTTCAATTGTAAATCTTATTATTCCCACTTTAAACTGTAAACAATTCAACTGAATCTGTAAATAATTTAATTATTCCAAGTTTAAACTGTAAATAATTCAATTATTTACAGTCTAAACTGTAATTAATTGAATTATTCCCAGTTCAAACTGTACTTCTTTTAATTCCCACTTTAAACTGTAAACAATTATGAAGTGATACATCATCTTATAATAAACCACTCAACAGCACAGCATCAAAACAATTGTTTTAGAGAAAACAAAATATAGGCATTTATATTTTCTTTTAACTGGAAACGACTGAATTAATTGCAGTTACAGCTATTCCAATTCAATTACACTGAGAGAAAAATTTAATAATGATAAATAAAAATTTAATTGTAGCAAATAAAAAGTTGTGTACTATTTGGGACAAGAGAACACTTTAATTGTACTAGATAAAATGGAGTTGTTGATCCTGTTTAGTTGTCATAAATAAAACATACCAAGTGAAAGTAGTTTCCTATTGTAAATAAATAATTTATTAGTGACAAATAAACATATACTTACTGTGGTAGGTAAATAGTATATTTACAGCAAGTACATCATTTAGGTACTATTAGTAGTTTTACTAGCTGAATTTTATAAATTATTTAAAGCTACATTTTCATTCGATCGCTAAAAATAAAAAGATTCGATTTTTTTTTGTGGCATCCCGTAGAATTGTTTGAAAGTCTAACAATATTATTATCTTAATCAATTTTGATCAAAGCTAGATAATTTTTTTGACTTTCGAGAAATTCTAGTGGGTGCCCCAAAAAAAATCGAATCTTCAATTTATGAACTATCAGTATAAATTTCTGTTAAACTCAATTTAAGAATAATATGCAGATACATTTTATTATGATGAGCAGTATAAAAATTATTTATAGTTTTAAGTTACGTATCTATCCGGTGAAAATAAAGCCTCCAATAATTTATAAAATTTAGCTACTAAAACTACTATAGGTATATACAAATAAAGCTGCAAGTATGCTATAGACTTACCTAATGTGGTAAATGTATTTATAAGTAATGCATGAACAGATTGGTCATTATGCGTATAGTATGCATTTGATTTTTCTATTTGAAATGTTTCATGGTCTCTATATTGCATAGATTTTCCATTAGGGGAAAAGTATGATATGTTTCTTTAGCGAAAACTTTGTATAGGTACCTGAAAATGGTTAGGTAATCATGATGATTAAAACTATTTTACAGTTTAACAAAATTTATTAAAACTTTTTAAATGACAAAACACAATGTTGATTCGACACACAAACGTAAAAATGAATAAAGCACTTTTGCACCTTTACGTACCGAACCACATTAACAAATGATGAATTCTCTTATTCTATATGACGAAATATGCACTCACGAGTCGATACCGAACGAAATTCAAAGATGCACGAATCAAATGATTTAATAACCACAAGAAGTCGAGTATTTGGATTAAGAAAAATGTTGTTTTGTCACAAATAGTAGAGAACTTCTTACTGATATATATTTTTAGAAAATTTGCTTTAATTGTGGTAGTGACATATTTAATTATTCCTACGCACAGTTTAATTGGAGCAATTATTATTAAACACATTTATTACCTGTTTATTACTTGTAGAAGAGTACACTAATAGGAACAGGTATCTGTTTTTAGAAATGTCATTTTATTTATAAGAAATGTTACATCGACTTGTCCGAATTAAAAAAATATTTGTTACAATTAAATTATTGTTAGCAAAAAAATGTACCTAGCCGGTTTTTCTTAGTGTATGTACTACATTAAAATTTAAATAATATAATTGTTATGCATTACACCCCCTAAGAAGTGGAGACTGTTACGCCCATAACCACTACTAGCTGAAATTAAGTAGAAAAGGTTAGGCAACCAGTAATACACGCCATCTATTCTGGAAGCCTGTGGATGCAGCTCTAGAGTTATATATTGTTCTAGATGTATATTCTCGAAAAGGTTAGAGTCTATGCTGGATTTTTCTGGATGTTATTCCGTTGAATATATAAGGCGCAATTCACAGCGGAGGAGTAAGAAGTTGAAAAATGACAAGTGAGAGGTTAGAAATCCAAGATGATAGAAGTATAAAGTAGTAAACATTGTTGATGGTTATTTTAGTAAAAGTCTATTTTATGTAAGGAAAATATTGTGTAGCTTCAGTAAGTTATTAAATAAAGCGGTTACCCCTTGCTACTACATTTTGAAAAAAAATGTAGTATAGAGGTTTTGCATTTTCCGGTGGACCATCGAAATCCGAAAAAAACGTCGGATCGAAATGAAAGTCATATATATCGACTCGAGAGCGAATTGAAAAAAATTCCAACCGTCGGTCTGTCGGTCCGCCCGTCTGTCTGTCTGTTTGTCTGTTACGCCCAGCCCACCTAATCCGTTTTCGAATTTAGATGAAACTTGGGTTGTTAATAGGAGGTCTTTGGAAAACCTTAACGCCAGAATCTTTACCCACACAGCACAAGGCTGTCCGAGGGACGTACTATGGCAAAGACCATTTAGGATTTGGGCTTGCCTATGGACGTCCCAATATCCCTATATGTATGCTTTTCGGCACTCTTTTGGTCATCCCAATGTCACAACTTGGTACCAGATAAAGGCAATACGACGGACGTCCTGAAGGATGTCTGAAGCTCATAACTAGGGACGTACCAGGATATCCCGGGATATTTCGGGACGTCGTAAGTACTACGAATGGGCATCCACAGGGACATTAGAGGATGTACAAAGTACACACTGAAACGTCCCAGAACATCCTAATATTATATTTTCTTATATTTCAATATATTAACCATCGCCAAAGAAACCACATTTTTACAAAAAAAAAATAAACTAAAAATATTTTCTATGTATGGACCGAAGTGCTACCTAGCTATAATTATATATAAGTAGGTAGCGCATAAATCCACATGTATATTTTTTGTTTTTTGTAAAATTGTAATTTCTCTGACGACGGTTAATACACTGAAACAATAGAAAATATTATATTTGTCATTTGAACTGACCGAAAAACCCAAGGAATTACTCATCTAGTTATTTGATATAAATGGTCAAGAAAATAAAATCAAATATAAGACAGACTTAAAAACAAACTCACACCTGTAATGTCAAACTACTAAAAAAAAAACTACTTCGAAAAAACATAGAATAACAAAATAAGTATGTTGCACATAACTCCATAAATATTTTGTTTTTTGTAAAATTTTATTTCTTAGAAATTAAAAACACCTACGGGTTATAAGAAGCTAAATATATTCAATATTTAAAGACAAAACTCATTTGTAACACCAAAAAGCAAACTTCTTAAAAGAACATAAAATAACATTTTTCAAACTGAATTATATAAAAACATATTTTTTTATCAAGTAATGTGTTCCTACTTCTCTACTCTCTTCATTGCCTCGCTCTTCTTTTTGCCCTGCTCGGATTCTTTTAAACACTTCTCTGTTTTGTACCTATTTCATAATATTATAGGTACCCATTCATGGTTGCATCTAAAATAAACATTTACTTATTATTTGAATCAGCATTATCAACAAAAATTTAGTCTATATATATGAAAACTGGGTAAGATAAAGATAATATAGAGAACATCGTGGGATACAGGTTTAAATTGAAGCACTAATAAGAATAATTAGTCGCATTATAAAATGCGATCCTGCATTACGACTTCATTTTAATGCATACAAGTCACATATGGTCGTGGCTGCAAAGCCATTTACATAACACCATTCATAAACCAATAACCGTTTTGTGCAATTTACTCAAGAGGAAACAATACATCAGGACAGATTTGCAAATTAACTGAAATTTATCCACGCATGTCCTGTCTGATACATATTTCCCTTTAAGAGTGTAATGAAAGTTTCAAATAATTATCTTGAAGCAAAATTATTTTTACTTACCTATTTTCATACAATGTTCATCGTCAAACTTCACAACACTAAGTACGACCTGGTTCACATTCTCTCTCCAACCTGGCTTCGTAGCATTCAATTCTTGGGCCAAATAAGCTTCATTTCGTAGGTTTGTTGGTCATTGAAAATAAGGGAGCCAGAATGTTTGTTTAATACTGTAAGTTTTCTATAAAGTTTCCTCTTTTTAATTTCCCTTGGCATCCTGAAAGTTTACAAAATTGTATTAAATTGGGGAAATTTTATAGGTTATGTTATTTTTAAATGGCTTGTACTTACTTTCTATAGTGTGGAACAAAAAAGTCTCAAATGAAACTGAATTAAACAGATAAAACACAATCAAAAGTGTTAAAAATGTTTCCTACAACCACTAATAATTTACATCATTTGATGTAGATAAATTAGCTGATATTCCAAGCTTGTTTTGAGTTTACCAGATACAATAGAAAGCACAGGTTTGTGAAATTGGATATGGCCGCCGGAAATCGTAATGGCGCCTTATTTGAACATATTAAAGAAGTATATTGGGTTACAGTTTAAGGAGATTTAGGGCCCTTCACTGGACTTCCTTTTTTAATCCCCATGTCAATTTACAGTTAATGCCAAAATGAAACCAGTTCAGGGTATCCTCTTGGCCTCCTTTTGAAGGATATCCTGGGATATCCTAAATGGGACGTCCATTTCACTATCCACTTTACGTACTGGGATATCCAGGTACTTCAATTTGACATCCCATATCCCGATTGTGCTGTGTGGGTACAAATAAGTATATCAGAGACTATGTTGAAAAACAAATGAAAATTGAATTTTTTTGCAAAAAATCATTTTCTCGAAATCGGGCTAGGAAGCACGATAACTGTCCAGAATATTGATCGATTTCGTTGAGACTTGGTGGGATCAAAGGTACACGGCCACAAATGAAGCCTATTGCTGGCGACACGAATCCGCTGACCGCAAGTATTTTTTCCAGGGCCGAGGATGATTTTTCAAAGAAATTAATAACGCCCGAATCGAAGGTCCTATTGTGATTTAAAAAAAATGGCAATTGTGGGGCTCGATTGGGTCTATTAGTTGACGTTTGTGGGCAATTTGATAAATCAAAAGCGAATCCACAAATCCTGGAAAACTGGATTTTTTCGATAAATTCTACAAATTCCGAACAGTTTCCTAATAAAACTCGAAAAATAACTATTCCGCCAATCAATCTCTATAACCAGCATAAGGCACGGACCTTTTTGGACAAAAAATCTGAAATAGACTTCGAAAAATTCAAAATAAACGAGTTATCAAATGCATTCCATAGAATTATTTAAAAAATATTACAAATTGATAAATTCTCCGTGCGATATAGTTGCAAAAAAATAATGTAGTGTTATATTTAAAATATCGTCATTCATTTCCTTATTTTCATTTACTAAATAAAAATAGAACCGATGCCCTTTCTATGTTTCAAAATGTAGTTAGCCTTTACTTTAGTCAATGCAAAAAGAAAAGAAAACACGAAAAGAAAAATAAAATGTCAAAATGTACTGAGTCATCTTGCGATCCTCTGCTGAAAATATACTGAATCATCCCAATAAAAAGCGTATCAAAATGTAGTTTTTTTTAGCTTGTTGAAATTATTTTGGAACCCACGGATCCTGAAGAGTATTTCAGGGGTGAAAATTCGCGACTTAATTGTTCACAGTTTAAAGTGGAAATTTAAAAAAATAATTTAAATATTTACAATTTAAACTGGGTAAAATTAAATTATTTACAGTTTGAACTAGGAATAGTTCAATTATTTACAGTTTAAAGTGTGTGGCGTTGAAAAGAAGGTTTTAAGGTGCCCAAATTGTTCAAGTGTGGGCCACCCTACGAGCGACGTGGTTAGCGTCACTGGTTTCACCTGGCTAGCACAGTAAAGATACGGAGACCAAAAGGGCGTGGAGTTCAAGGCTTGGGCTCCATTGATTACTTAGGGTAATCAAAGAAAATTAAAGATACAGATAAACAAAGACAGAAGTTACATATATACAATAGTACTATATTACAAAAATATTATATTACAAAAAAAATGTACTATCACAGCATCAACGATACTGTATAGCAAAGTACCAGACGAAAATATATACAAAGAAAATTATATTACAAAAAATATACTATATTACAAGATACTCTATATTACAAAGTGCACAACGGCAAGGCAAATCTGAGGCGTGTACGAGAACCAAAAATATATTACAAAAGATACGTCTCGTAACTTTCACCTCAATACTAAAATCATATGTTACACAAATTAGATAAACTAGAGATCCTATACGAGAGACAAAATAACTATATTACAGAAGATAAGTTTCGTAAATTTATCTCAAAATTAAAAATCATATATTACAACAAAATTAGGAACTTGAGATCCTTTACGAGAGACAAAATACTATATTACAACAAATATGTCTCGTAACATTATCTCAAAGTTCATAAACCTTAAACACTCTCGTTAGCATCAAAATGAACCACGACTTACTATGTTACCAACAGAAATGCATTACAATACTACGATAAAATATTTACAGTAAGGAATCACGATAAAATTAAACACGAAATTAATACTACGATGAAATATGTGCGACAATGAATTTAAAATATAAGTAACTATGAATTAATGCACGACAACGGATTAATTATGACAGCGTATTTAAAATATAATCTAACAAAAAATTACAATAGATTTAGCTTGAATCTCATATTTTAAATTTAGACACTTGGCTTTTATGACCCAACAACAACAATCGCAATCATGTGAAAATAATCTCTTTTACATGTAGTAATCAGAAGTACTTATCTTTTATTTGGTTATCCTGATTAAGGAAATTCCTAAATGTGATCCTGTTCTCCGATGATTATGGATTTAAAAGTTGTTTCACATGTGGCTGCTTTAATTCCATTTTGAGGTTATGAAATCGTAGAAACGTCCGTACAAGATTTGTCGCCAAGACAAAATGAAGAAAATCTCATCGCTCGGAATGTTTTCGTATATCCCAATTCAAAATGTAGTATAGAAAAGTTGACTTCATATGAATATTGTTTGCTTAGTGGAAAACGTAGTAGGTATCGCTAATTGAATGATGATAATCTCAAATCATACTTAAAGCAAATAATGTAATGTTGAAATACTTCTACGTTAAAATCATTAGACGTGAATAAGTTTTGTTATTAAGAAATTAATTCTTAATTTTATAAGAATATAAGAAAAACCTAAAACAATATTTCAAATGTTAGATGGCATTTACCGGTATATTAATTAAAACCTTACCTCATGTGATCATCACGAGGTTTTTCAAATTCTAACATCCCCATTACAGGTCAAACAAAATTATAAATACGTCTAATTAGTGCAATGGTTCAACGAGAAAAAGTTTCACCTGACGTTATTTAGTTGAAATATCATTCCTGGTGCGCGGTGCTCGGTGGTAGTATTCGCGAACTTTAACTGCTGACAGATGACGTATGTTCATCATAGTCTAAGGAGTAAGGGCACTCTATTAGTACTAAAGTTTGTGGGAATAATATTTCCGATAACTTATAATTTTTCTAATAAATATTAACAGTGTAACGAAGGATGTTATTGAGCATTCCGCATGTTACAAGTGGGAATTTAAAAAATTACAGTTTGAACTGGGAATAATTCAATTATTTACAGTTTAGACTGTAAATAATTGAATTGTTTACAGTTTAAAGTGGGAATTAAAAAAAGTACAGTTGGAACTGGGGATAATTCAATTATTTACAGTTTAAACTGGGAATAATTAAATTATTTACAGATTCAGCTGAAACCAATTGAATTGTTTACAGTTTAAAGTGGGAATAATATTTACAGTTGAAATTGGGAGTAAATCGATAATTTACAGATTTAATAGGGAATAATCAAATTATTTACAAATTTATGTGGGAATGAATGAAAAAAAACATACGTGACCCTTCGACGCCTTCGTAAATTTGGGCGTAGAATACGAATCTGAAATTAGTTTTCAATTCAAATGCAAAGTTAAAAAAATATATAATAATGTGGAAAGCTTCCATCATGTCACAAATTCTCTTATTAATGTAAACATTGAAACACCTTGAAGTTCGATCAGTTCGGATCTCGTGTTCGCAATGTAGGTTTCAGTCCAGTGCACATTTTACCCACTGCAAAAAAATAGCTTTTCCTAACTATAAATTAAGAAATGAAAGGTAATAAAATTATCGAACTAATATATGTGCGTCTCCGGAATTCTCGAAGATGTGTCGATGGCATTCAGCTAAATTATCAAACAGTATTTTGCCTGTCAGGTACTGAAATGATTAAATATTTCAGCAGTAACAGATGATGTTATGGAAACGACAGCATTTTCGGGTTAGTATTAGGGATCGGCCGATACTGATATTGATATTGGTATATTGGCCATATCTACGTTGTCGCCGACTATCAGTATTGGCCGATATTGGATTGTAATATTGGCGTGATAAAAAAATTATATTAAAAATATTTAAAAAAATTGATACATCTGGAAACCAAGAACTGCAGATATACGAATTTAAGAAAATTATGTTTTACTTTTTAGTAGAGATTCACCGACTAGTGGCCGACTAGTCGGGAAAGCCGACTATTCGGCCAATTTTGTAGTCGGCGACTAGTCGGTGACTATTAGACGACTAGTTGGCGAAAAAATAAAACACCTTGCTAAATTAAGAGGGCGTTTTTAATAATATTTTAATAAAGTAAAACAACGCATGTGTATTATTTTAATCTGAACAAAATAAGAGAGATCAGATACAGTATAGAAAATATTGAAACAAAATTAAAAAAAACACATTGTTCTAGTATATGTTAGTATGTAATTATATTAGTATGTAATGTATTACAGTACATCACATATCACAATTTTATATGATTGTTCATATTTGAGGTATTAGCTGCTTTTACGTGTACGTGACTGTTGATAGGTCCGTCGCGTCGGCCAGCGACAGGCGACGAGCGATGGTACGCGACGTTTATCGAAGTCGGCGCGCGAAGAAATTGACCGTGTAATTTGCTGGCATTTAAAAATAGTCGGCTGGGTCGACTAGTCGGCTTTCCGAAAAGCCGATTAGTCGGCTACTGACTAGTCGGCAAGAACCCTAGTCGGTACATCTCTACTTTTTAGTACATTTTTTTTATAAAACTTTTTTTTGGAATATTTCTTTATATAATTTCATCATCGCTATCATCCGAACTACCTATTACTAAATAATCTTGTGCAAAATATAATTAAATTTTGTATAGTAAATTTTCATATTTTAGAAATAAGAGTTAGAGTAATCTAAGGCCGATACTGATAATCGACCGATAACGGCTTAAAAAAACTTATCGGTCGATCCCTAGTTAATATAAGATATCAGTTCTCTCCTGTAACAGCAATGATGTCACTAAATAATTATAAAAAATAGGAAAGATGCTATCATAAAATGTTAAGATTATTAATTTAGTAACTTCGTCATTTTGGTGGAATTCTGATTATACAGTATCCGCCATATAGTTGGCTACATATTGGAAAGAACCAGGGTTCGCCCGATTTAAATCATTTTATTTTAATCACGATTTAAATCAACGATTTTAATGAAGTGATTTTATAAAATTAATCAATGATTAAAATTTTAAAAAATACCATTTATTTATTTTATTGTACAATAGTCAAAATACAATTCAAATAAAATTATATTCTTAATGAATAATGACAGATAATAAACACTTAACAGAGGAAGAGAAAAGTTTTAAAAAATTATGTAACACTAAGAATACATAACTACCTAACTACACTTACACTACCACACTACCAGTATTATTATTATTACATTAACCATTGATATTACTGGTTTTCAATGTTCTCGTTATAGTATTTGTACCGGAATACTAATTTTCCTACTGTTTCCACTCCTAATCTATTTCTTAAATTGGAGTGAACAAGTCTAAATATATAAAATAATCTCTCTACTGAAGCTGACGAAGAAACAGCACATACAAATTGCTTCACGAAAGGAAGAAGTCTAGCAACATCAGGTATATTCTTTTGCGAAACCAACCACTGTGAAGTACTAACATTGCTTATTACCTTTTCTGAAAACATAACTACGAAGGTTCCATTTTGGCTTCAAGTTTTATAATGAGTGGTATAGTAATCCTAGTTCACTATTTCCAATATTTCCATACATTTCTTGTATGATATTTAATGCTTGATCTTTTTCTGCACTAGTCAATTAAAATTTGATTTTGGTTGTATCCAAAATGCTTGTTTATATTGTTTTTCAAAAATTTGTATTTGAGACAACGATAAGTCTAATTCTTCCATTCTTTCTAATTCCCTCCATACTGCTACTGCATCATATAGAAAAGCATTTTTTTCTGTAATTTATCAAGTCCCACAGCTATCGGCTTTAAGATTTTTAGGTATTCTTCAACTGATCGTTTAAGACCAATGTTTGAAACTTTTTGATATATTGTTGAATCAACTTCTTTTTTATTCTCCTCACATACTTTTAATATGCCAACAGTTCTCAAACTATGTTAAGTATTTTTTAAATTTTTGCTTATTTTTTTTTCTCCAAAACTGAGTTTTAGACCCCATGTTATATAAGGTTTTTTGTTTGTCTTGTCGTTCCCTCCACTAGTTTTTTTTAATGAGATGAAACTAATTACACCCTGTATAATTAATAAAACAATAAAATTATTTAACTTTCACTAAAACTCAAATTAAACTAAAATATAGCTATCTCAATGTTCTATAAACGTGTAAGTATATCAATAAAGTGGTAAATCTATAAGACTTACAAAACGTTGCATTACCGTTTCAAACACTTTCTTTAACACTACTAAACAACTAACATTAAACAGTATTGTTTTATTTTTATATAGGCGTTTCAACAACATACATATAATGATATGTAAAGTCATTAATGCAACCTACTTATAAAAGTCAAGAAAAGTATATACATATCACGCATTAAATCATTTACAAAGAAATAACCATTCCATGGTTTATTAAAACTCTTGCAAAACTTTGTTATCATTTTTCTCTGTCTGAGTTATTGTGTGAACACATGACTAAATGATGACTTAGTTCTGGTTCTCGATATTTTACTGTATATATATACACTTGGGCGTTATATGTAATATAATAATGAGCTGTTGTGAGTAATCCGCTGTTGAAAATTAGCTGCAAGTGAATATTTCTGTGAATATGACTGATTTACCTCTATAAAAACAATGCACTTAAAAAATAATTTAAACTGAAGGAAATAAATTTATTTCTGAAAATATGCCTTTGTCTATATTTGACATTTCGGTGTTCCAAAACTATGCTAAACTATTAACGATGCTTCAGAATAATAAAAAAAAGATGTAGTATTAGTCATCATTTCCTTAATTTTATTATTAAAATTATTTTAAAAAATTACGTTTTTACAGTTTCAAGATGGTCGCTACATATTACAAGTGTACATTTGCCATGCAGCGTGGTTAACTCCAAATAAAATCTACAATACAACGTATTGATTCTGTCATCTATAAACGTTTAGGAATCAAAAAAATATATTTACTTAATCAAGGTCGTACACAAGTACAACTTCAAATCGAACCACTAAATGACTTCTGTAAAACTTCAATACCCACAGCTCCAAGTTAGAACTGTATAAGAACTCGCAAATACAACGTTTTATTAACTTTAATAAAACTTCAATCGAAATCCTCACAAGAAATTTATTACACAACGTGGTATATAAAACTTTGATTAGTTGTATCCGCCGTTAACTCTTTAGTTTTATATCAAATAACAAGTTGTAGAAACGTTTATCATAGTTATAATAACTTTCTTAAGACTACGTGCCACTTGGGCGTGTCCTAGTTGAATCTTCGAATAATTCCGCCAGAATGTTCATATAAATAAGGCGATAAGAAAATTCTTATTCAAAATGTCCATATTTTAGTAATAAGGGAGGTATTCAAAGTAGCAAAAATTTGAAAATTCGGTTTAAAATGTTCACAGTTCACTTATAACAAATATTTTTAGGTTTGATGATTTGATTTTTCCACAAGCCGAAGTCAGCACTAAGTTACATGGAGAGCAGAAACGTATAATGCCGAACCTTGACGGGGATCTGAAACCAAACATTAAACAGAAGCTGAGAGTTCAAAATGCCTCAAAAATATACTGGTGCGAAAGCTGTTCATTTCAAACAGAAAGTGAACGTCACTTCAATACTCATGTGTTGAAACATAAGGATGCCTCGGAAGTAGTAACATATAAATGTGACACCTGTTCTTATCAGACAAGATATAAATGTGACCTTAAACTACATGTGTTAAAGCATAAGGATCCTTCAGAGGTAACAATGCACAATTGCGACGTTTGTTCTTATCAGACTGTATGTAAATCCCACCTCAAAACTCATTTGTTGAAGCATAAAGATCCCTCAGAAGTAACAATGTACGAATGCGACTTTTGTGCATATCAGACAAAGTATAAACGCAGCCTTAAAACACATTTGCTGAGGCATAAGGATTCGTCACAAGTAGCAACGTACAAATGTGACTCTTGTTCGTATCAGTTTGAATATAAATATCAACTTCAAACACATTTACTGAAGCATAAAAATTCCTCAGAAGTAGCAGTGTACAAATGTGTCTCTTGTTCCTATCAGAGTAAATACAAACGTGACTTCAGAAGACATTTACTGAAACATAAAGATCCCTCTGAAGTAAAAATGTACAGATGTGGCTCTTGTTCTTATCAGGCTGTAGATGAGCTTTACCTCAGAAAACATTTGCTAACACATATGGATCCTTCAGAAATAACAATGTACAAATGTGACTCTTGTTCGTATCAGACTAAATATAAGGGTGACCTCAAAACACATTTATTGAACCATAAGGATCCCTCAGAAATAACTATGTACAAATGCGCCTCATGTTCTTATCAGACTAGATATAGATGTGACCTCCAAACACATTTGTTGAAGCATATGGATCCCTCAGCAGTAATAATGCACAATTGCGACACTTGCTCTTATCAGACTGTGCGTAAATCGTGCCTCAAGACACATTTGTTGAAGCATAAGCATCCCTCAGAATTAACAATGTACAAATGCGACTTTTGTGCATATCAGTCAAAACGTAAAGGCAGCCTTAAAGCACATTTGCTTCGGCATATGGATTCCTCAGAAATAACAATGTACACATGCGACTCTTGTTCTTATCAGACTAGATATAAACGTGACTTCGAGAAACATTCGCTGAAGCACAAAGACCCCTCGGAGGTGACAATGCACAAGTGTGGCACTTGTTCTTTTCAGAGTAAATATAAATGTGCCCTCAAAAAACATTTGCTGAAGCATAAGAATTCTCTGAAATAATCACTAATGCCAACCTGTTCATCTTGGGCGAAACATAAAAGCCTTTGAAAGCCGTTTATAGTGTTCAAGAATAATTCAAATTCATTAGAAATAAGGTTCGAGAATAATTCAGATCCTTTAGAAATAAGGATGTACTGTGGATATTCCTCGCTAGGTACCTGAAGGACACGTCAATATTTTTTATATTAAAGGGCGCTAGATGGTATTTTGTAATGGCTAGCAAATGTTTCCACTCCCAGGGAATTCGTTGCAACTTGCAGAAAAGTTAAAGATGAGTAGAGGCGATTGTCATTTTTACTGTAGATTGCTACTAACTGCTCTGTCGTCTCTCATCGATCCATGAGGTACCTTTGCGTGTCGAATTGTCGTCTCAGACATTAACAGACACTCTGAAAGAAAAGATAATTCTGCTAAACTCTGTGTGGAATGGATCGATTCTGAATTGTCATATCCAAAACAATCGTATGAGATTCTTTAAGTGAAGTTCGTGGACTCATGCGACACAGAATTTCATTACGGTGAAAGTGTGATATAAATAGTCAAATGGGAGCCTTGAGTTCGGTAATATTTTATATTTATTAATTTTATTATAATGCAATATGTATACATAAAATAAAATACTCAAATCTCTATAAATCAATTGTATATAAAATGATTTAGGTTCGCATAGATATGGCGAGAGGAACACGCCTCGAAAGTGGTGAAATACTGTGACAATTAACTATGCATAAAGATTCGAAATCTCTGCAGAAATTTGTAAATTTTGGACTTGGACAAGGTTTTTGAAATGACAGTAATATTACAATGAGAAATGGGGACAAGCTTAGCAAGTCCTAATCCCGTCAGGATCACCGTTTGTTGTGTTTCGAGAAACGTATTTACTAGTCCAATCAACAAAGAGCTTAAAAGAGGCTTACTTTGAAAAAAAATAGGGGGAATTTTGAAATCGTCGATGTCAACAGCACCACCACAATGGCAAAATGGCGTTAAGAATTAGCTTCTTGGCATTACTTCCTTTCAGGCACATTCTTACATAAAAAGCAATTACAAAAATTGTAGAGGAACACATTTTCTACATGTTTTGTCTAAACTTTTTTTGTAAAATAAATAGGTTCCAGGTAACGCTCAAGTTAACTATAAATGATCGAAAACTAAGTATTATATTGCCAGGAGGTGGTAAATCAAACAGATTGGAGTAAAATTTAATTATATATTTAAATCACAATATAATGGTTCTGTAAGTTGAAATCAGAAATTCAGATATAGTTTATAGTATAGACATTATATCTGATGCAATTAATAATATATTTCCCTTAAAATCAAAAGTAGTAAACATAGAAAATCGTCTAATTAGATGGTTCTATGATGAACTATGAGAAATGAGAAGTCGACTCCAATTTTTAACCACAGATAATATTTCGATGGTCAATTATAAATCTGTCTATACCTTAGAATTACGTAAACATAACAGACAAGCACATGATAATTACATAGCTTCACACAGCAATCCAGAGCAAGCAATGTGGAACTCATGAACGATAGTAAACCAGTTCTCAAGTTACTGAAAAGATTACCGAAAGAATTACCACCTAGCAATCATGACTGTAGATGAACCTAGTATCATTTGGGTCTGATGGACACGACAAGGATTTTTTATAATTTAGGCCGGAGCTGTGTCGCCGCTACGATACCGATCAACTCTACTGGCAAGGGGGATATAAATTACCCTTCAGACTCCCCAAGATGAAAATAGACAAAATTATACTTACTGTGATTGCTACAGTCTGCTCTCTCCGTCGAAATCTTATGTCGAGCGGTGCACTTTTAACGAATAGATCTTACAATTAGCACTTTCTTAGAAACACTTCTTAATACTTAAGACCGTCGATGGAGATTCTATGAGAAGTCAGACAAGTACACAAACATGATGGGATCATAGGTAACCCGCGGTAAGTAGTTGTCCGACTCACGCCACGTTTTTCACAAATCGTATAATTAGTGGATCAATAAAAAATCGAATTCAAAATATATTTTCATTTATTGAAATAATTCATAAAATATAAAAAATATAAATATTCAATACTTAGCTAATGTATATAAGGCAAAGATCAACGAGCACCGCCATTGGGCAAGCCGTTACCTCCCGTAGGAGTGTAACTCATCCAGCGTCGAGAGAACTATGACAATCGACTGTAACAAAAAGATTCAGACTTCCAGTCAGTAATGATTGTAAAATGTATTAGGAACTTTTTTGAAAATTATTCTTTTTTAATTTTGCACTGATATCGAAATGCTTGGAATTCTGGCCAGAATACTTAAAGAAGCTATCTATATGAGTCTGATGATTTTCCTGCTTTCATAAACGTACTAACGGCATCAAGCCCAAATATACTTTTTTTTCCGTCGACTCGCATTCGATCGACTACTATGGCGATGTCCGCCCAAGCCTGTATTAAAAGTATATTGGGTCCGTCGGCATTGATTCTCCGACTTTGAATTCTTTGACTAATTTTCTGTACGTTCTAGTGATTTGGATAAGGATTATGCTCTCCCACTTTGAGGATAAGTAAAATTAATTCGTTGTACTTTCGAAAAATTTGTGTAGGAGGAGCCTTGTGCAATTTTATTCGTGATACTCTCGAAAAATGAGATTCTTGGTACTTTCGAAAAGTTTGTCGGGCGGAGCGGTTTTCAGCCCCGTGCGTCTGGAACTTTTTTGAAAATTCGAACGACAGAGCCCAAAGGCGATTGACCGTCGTCCTCGAGATGAAAAAGTCCATTGTTTTGTCATTTTTAGTTAAATAATTTTTTATGCAGATTTCAATGAAAGGCGATGTCCAAGATGGTATAAGTCTTTTACTGCTACTAGCAAAAATTGATGTCAATTTTAAAATTTCAATTAACCAATTATTTTTAGAGTCTAAACCTATTTAATCCAAATCAATTTGGATTTAGGAACAAACTATTATCTACATTGGCAACTGACAAATTAACAACTATAATTAGCAGGTTTTAAATAAACAATTTACTTGCTTGAACTTCTTTGATCTAACTAAGGCCTTTGTGTGTTGCATCAAATCCTCGCAAATGGTATTTTTAAGGCTTCATTACAGACAGTGTCACTTTAATCAAATTCTATCTGAGCAATAGAGTACAATATGTTTTCTACAAAAGTATTCAATCTGATCAACTTAGAGTGAATATGGGTGTCCCACAAGGCTCAGTCCTGGGATCAGTTCTCTTTCTAATTTATATACAAACAATTTACCTCTTTCGCTAGGTAGTTCTACCTCTAGCATCCTATTTGCTGATGAATCATCCTTACTGAACCAAATATCAACTTGGAAACCTTATTAGGAGTGTTGGACATCGAATCTAAGTTACAAAATTCGTTCCTTTCAAATCTTAATACCGCAAAGAATGAGCCAAAGAAAATCCACATCCAGTAAATTTAATAATTTGGTGGTGTTGAAATGGCACCCTGTGTTAGAGCGGTGCGGATGCTGCGGAGGGGTCAGCTAGTCTTGTCTAACACATAAGGGCCTCATTTGCAAATGCGACTGTGTTCGCTAAAATGAATATTATACGTGATATTCATAATAGAGTCGGGTACAATTTAAACTGACGTGTGTCATGGCCGCCAAAACGTCTGAACTAAGATTTTATTTAATGCATAAGAAATACCAGTAGTTCTCAAACACTTCTCAGCAATGATATCGCTAAATAATTTCAAAAAAATAGGAAAGATATCATAAAATGTTAAGATTGTTAATTTAGTAACTTCATAATTTTAGTGGAATTCTGATTATACAGTGTCCATAAAGTTGGCTACATAGGGGAAAAAATTGTATTTTTTACATTTCTAAAAAACTCTATTGGGGGTTTGTTTATGCATGTTCAACAAAAAATTACATTCTGACACATGTCATGTGATCACCGGTTTGGCAGGACTGTAAAAAATAGTTGACGGTGGTACCGAAAAATGGGTAAAATTGTTAAGATATCGAAAAGTTTTATGACGAAAAAGCGCATATAGAATACAACAAGGACTCCATATAGTCGAGTCATTTTAGCATGAAAAACCTCAAAAAAAAAGGTACAGGGTCAATATTGACTTAATTCTTGTTGCAAAGAGTTCAGAAAGGCATTTAAAAAAACAGTACCTTTTATTTTTTGGTTTCATTTCTTTTCCGATAATTGGCCAATTTAATTAAATTAATTGAATAATTTGTTATCATACACAATATGCCATAAAATTAAACGAAAATGGTTACTCGGGGGTTTCTGGGGTCGCTGATCACCAATCTGAAGTCCAATTTGGGAAATTCAAAATGGCGGATCGGAAATCGGTCCATCTTCCATAAGAATGAGAATGGATATCTTGGCCTTGAAAATCTGTACTCGGGAGTTTTCGGGGTCCCTGATTACGAATGCGAGGCCTGATTTGGTAAATTCAAAATGGCGGACCGGAAGTATATAGAGTCAATTTATCAGGAAAAATTCATATTTTTTTCGTTCTTGGGCTGAAAATGAGTACTCAGGGGTTTTTAAGGTCTCTGATTACGGATCGGAGGTCCAATTTACGAAATTCAAAATGGCGGAGCGGAAATCGGGCCATTTTCCATAAGAAATGAGAATGGATATCTTGGCCTTAAAAATCTGTACTCGGGGGTTTTCGGGATCGCTGATTACGAATGCGAGGCCTGATTTGGTAAATTCAAAATGGCGAACCGGAAGTAAAGTCAATTTATCAGGAAAAATTTGTATTTTTTTCGTTCTTGGCCTGAAAATGAGTACTCGGGAGTTTTTGAGGTCACTGATTACGGATCAGAGGTCCAATTTACGAAATTCAAAATGCGGACACGGGAGGAACAGTCAATCTCCTCGGAAAACCTCGTATTTTTTATTTTTTCGGGCTGAAGGTATGAAAAATACGAGTATTTCCTGAAAAATATACTACTTCAGGTCCGCCATTTTGAATTATCCTCAACTGGATATCAGATTCGTTATCAGCGATAACGAGAATCTCCGAGTTCCCCCCGAGGTTCAGCCCAAAAAAGAAAATAATACGAGTTTTCAGGAGAAATTGAGTGTTATTCCGGTACTTCGTAAATTAGGCCTTTGATTCGTGATCAGAGACCTCAGAAACCCCCGAGTACTCATTTTCAGTCCAAAAGCGAAAAAGATACGAGTTTTTCTTGATAAATGAACTCTACTTCCGGTCCGCCATTTTGAATTTACCAAATCAGACCTCAGATTCGTATTCAGCAATCTCGGAAACCTCCTAGCACAGATTTTCAAGGCCACAAGACCCCACAGCATCCGTACTGCTCCAACACCTAGTGCCACTTTAGAGTTATATTTGTCTATGGTGTAAGCGTTTCAGTCTTCCCTTCCACTTCGTTGGTATTACCACTATTGCCAGTTAGTTAATAGATATATTTGATCTGTGGTTAATAGGTAAATGGTTAAAATACATACTTTTCATACAACATAACAAAATATTTCGCACAACTCGAATGCTGGTGGGTTCAGACAACACCACCTAAAAACAAGGCCTGAGCGCTAGCTTTCGTCAGCTGTATGAGTCATCAACAGTAGGCAATCGACACAAAATAGTTTCATTTAATCTATGCTCTGTGGCGTCAGTTCGTCAGTTGTCAGTTGCTAATTTGTGATTTTAATTGTGTTTTTTGGGAGTTTTCGTTTCCAATCACGTTTTGTTTATTTATTTAACTATTTTCTGAGATTTAAAGACTAGCAAGGTAGGTAATTAATAGTCAGCGTAAACAAGTAATTCTTGATATTTTGAAGTGTTTTCAAATGTGGTTTCATTTATAGGTTATATTTTTAGTTATCTTTAATTTCAGTGGTTTTTCTTTCATTTATTTCATTCATATTTCATTTTATTTACTCATGAGAAATATTATTGCACACAGTTTAATTTTTTTTCTCTCTTTAAGGAGCTGTTCCCAGCATACTCCCAGGATGTCCAAAATATTTATCGGCAACATCTACAGTTAGCCATCGTGAAGCTTCAGCCGAAAAGAAGCAAAGAATAGAATCAGAATTACTAAATAAAGTAATACAGAATAGTATTGAAGCTCAGCGAGAATATGATGAAAGGATTACGTTTTGCAGTATTGATGACCTCCATGAAAAATTGCATCACATCGATTTGGGGGAGTGGCTTGCATTTAAAAAAAATGGACAGATGACCTTTTTATTAATAAATGATGATCCACAACCAGTCTTAAAGTGCAGTGTTGTGGTGAATACCAATTTATACTTGTCGGTGTTTTGTGCGGGTGTGGAATTAAAGTCATTGAGCGGTGCTGTTAAAAATACTAATCAAGTAGAACAAAAACTTACGGAGGCTTTTAAATTGAACACTTCGTCGGAATTAGACATCAGTGCAGTGCATCAAAATCTAAAATTATTAGAAGAACTTCTGCAAAACTTGCGAGAAAAATTGCCACAGGAAAAAACCAAAATCGATTTTTTAGCCGAACAAGTTAAACATTTTGCTGTCAACAAGAAAAGCAGATTGAGATACTCGTGGGAGACGTTGCTATTTTGTTCATTGCTCCATTCAATATCCCCACACACTTACAAATTTCTCAGGAACTCAGGAAATATAACAGCACCTTCTATTAGTACGCTTCGCCGTGTGTGCAGTAACTTTTCAACGGATCCTAGACTGGAACAAGATGATGAAAACTTTTTGCAATATACCAAATCTAAAATTAAACTTCTACAGCCTGAGGATAAATTGGTTGTGCTGATGCTGGATGAAATTCATTTAAAACCGTATTTGGATTACAAAGGTGGTAATTTGGTGGGGAATGCTTTTAACAGTACTGAATGTGCGACAAGTGCTCATACATTTTTCATAAACAGCCTGAGATCGACATACAAAGATGTTGTACATATATTACCTGTGAAAACAATAAACGCAGTCACACTTCATGAATATGTAAAAAAGTTTATAATTGGATTAGAAGAAATAGGATTCGAAGTTCTGGGAGTTGTTACTGATAATAATTCAATTAACAGAAAAACAATGTCATTCTTCAGTACCCCACCAACATTTGCAAATCAATATCTACACCCCACAGATCCATCTAGGCCCCTTTTCCATGCAATTGACTCCGTACATATTCTCAAATGCATCCGGAATAATTGGATTAATAAAAAACCTCCGTACATAAAATTTCCTGACTTTGAAGACAATACGATAATGAGACTGGCCTCTTTCACAGCATTGAGAGAAATGCACACTACTGAAAAAGACAGCTTGCTCAAATATGGATATAATTTGACACTAAAAGCTCTCTACCCGACTTCCATCGAGAAACAAAACGTCAAATTAGCTTTGACAGTATTTAATCCTTCAATTGTAACTGCTCTGAAAGAGCTAGGTCCAAGAAAACATTTTGAGAGCTACGAGGACACCGCAGAATTCATAAAAATTGTCAATAAGTGGTGGAGCGTGGTGAATGTCAAAACTTTGTTAAAGGGGAAACGTTTACGAGATCCGTATCAAGACCCAGTTACGAAAAATTCTGTGCATATGAAATATTTCAAGGATTTTCTAAAATGGATCGACTCTTGGGCTAAATGTGAATGTGATGGAAAATTGACAGATGAAACTCATTGGGCTTTACGAAACACTGTGGAATGCCTAATGAAAATGGCGGAATATTGCATGGACGAGAAGGGCTACAATTTCTTCCTTTGTGGCCAAGTACAAACAGATAAATTGGAGGAACGATTTGGTAAATTCCGCATGCAGGCAGGTGCTCAGTACCATATTTCCTTACGGCAAGTTTTCGAAACCGAGTCAAAATTACGAATGCAAAGTGTTGTGCCGCTTATTTTGAAATCAAAACAATTTGGAGATGTCACCATTACGAAAGATGACATGAAACAGTTCGTCCAAACTAAGTTGCTAAATGAGGAAGACGATTTTGATAATAGATCGATTCTTGCAGTTCCAGAAAATTTAAGAAGCACGTGTTCTGTCGGAGAAGAAGATATCGAACATATCAATGAAGACATGTGGCCCTTGATTTGTTACGTTGCAGGGTATGCTTCATATGCAGCTATCAAAAAATTCAAGTGCACGTACTGCAAAGTTTATCTTACAAGTGACGATGAAGACGAATCTGAATATTTCCGCCTTATTAGTGCCAATGATCGTGGGGGGATGAGTTACCCAAGTAGAGATGTAGTTGCTTGTGCTGCGTACACCTACGTTGTTATAAATAACTTACTCTCAAACAATGAACATAATTTTTTAAAGCAAACTAATCAAAGGGAAATTGTGGGTGTCCTAGCTTTTGAAGTTATTAATGAACTTGAATTAGAAATATTTGAGGGTCATAATTGTAAAAACCACTCTTCTAGTGTAATTTAAAAAAAAATTGTGATTTCTCTAGTAAATACTTTATTAAACAATTATTGTAAAATACAAAATGATACAATTAGGAACAAACAAATGTCTCATAGTGTAAGAGATTTAAGCCAGGAAATAAAATTTAATTTTATTGTATTTCATTCAAATTAGTTAACATAATTGTTGGACATTTATTAATAACATTTTTAAGAAATTTCGTATTTTGTAACTGGGAAAAAATATAAAATATGCGAATAACCGAAATTTGTGATTTTGACTATGAAAATAAACTTTTAAACCATATCTCCGTTTGTATTATTAGTCATACAAATTTCAGCTAATTTTTTTCGTTATAAATAAAGAGATAAAAGTATTCCTCACTTTTTACAGAATACTTATTACATTGTTTTCAAATTAGAATATAAAATTTAAAAAATTTTGACATTTATAGGTTTGTTCATTTGTATTGATTTAAAGCAGCTGCCAGCAGTTAAATAAAGATAGTGCAATAACAAACACTGTGAGTGTGAGAGAGATAACGTGTTTCAAAGTTGCTATAAATAAACACAAATGAACAAACTGTATGATGCTTTCCATCTTGAATTCGTTTCAAATCTAGGTAGAAAATGCATTGCCTACTCTTGATGACTCATACTTCCAGTGCTCAGGCCTTGTATTTAGGTGGTGTTGGTTCAGATGTGAGCTTTCGAGCATCGCGGAAAGTACGAATAGAAAGCGCGCACTGTTCACATGCTGCTTATAAAATTTGAGCAAATCATTAACCTAACCTCATATTATTATGTTTATTATTATTTTTTATGGAAATTCAGAAGATTCGTTTATTTGAATTAAAAAAATATATAATAAAGGTGATTGTACTTTATTATTATTATAAAAAGCACGTTAAACGTAATACAAGAAAATTTTGGGTAATGCCAATTTTTTGGAAGAAGTAAGGAAATCTAAAAGCATCACTGACTATCCAATAGTTGAAATGAATTTAGCAAATAAAGAAAAATATAAAAATTTATTCAGAATGCGCCAAATCTAATCCTTTTTGGCCTAATCAACGACTTAAATACCTAATCGCCACAACGAGAGGTTATACACATTTGACAATGCAAACAAAATGTGACAGAAGTAAGGTTAAGAAACAGAAAACTGCAGAGTTAAACTCTTTGGAAAACTGCGCGTTTTTACGAAAAAAGCTGAAACGATTTCGACTTCTTGTTCACTGACCTTGAATAGCGCTCTTTCGTTCAAGATCCAATCAGAAAACGATACGCCAAAAGCAAAAACGCTAAAAGCCGGCATATGAACTCGTTTCTACAATGAGAAATAGTAATGAAAAACGGTAACGATAACTCGAACTTCGCCTCGAGTTAAGGTGCGAGTATGAGTCATCTAACTCGACATTGAAAAACGGATTGAGGTAGTGAAACTCGGTTTTACACATTCCACTCGCGGCGAGCGCACCATTCTAACTGATCTTTAGTTAGCGTAGTAAAACAATGAACATAACCTAGAAAATTATGCATAAACAGATTAACAAAAGTTTATTTACATATTATATGATTATAACAAGCATTTTCTGCTTTTAATGTTTCTAGTTTGAAGTTCGTATTGTTCTGTTACGTATCGGTTGTATAAAAAATGAGCACCCAAACAACAATAATATGCAGACTGTGTTTAAAAATGTGTGACAACTTTGATTCTCTAGAAGGAGATATTAAAGATGTGTTGGATGTACTTCTGCAAAAAATAGTAGGTATTCAAAATTAACGCTTAGTTACAAAGGGTGATGTTTGTTTATGAATTATGAATAAATTTGGTCTGATTCAATGTATACTACTTACACATTTTGATTTTGAGATTTTTGGTGTATTTTGTTTTAGGACTTGGCTGCAATACAGCAACCAGTGATGTGCACAAACTGTACAGAAAAAGTAATAAAATGTTTCGATTTTAAAACAACATGCTTCTATACACATGATTACATATTTCCATTTGTCAACAAGGATGCTGCCAAGCTAGGTTTAAGAGATCTCTGTCAGAGTAAAAATGAAAATAATGTTGATGTTCCAGAGGATGAGGACATATGCGGATTTTGCATGAATCCAGTGAAGCACTGTTCAGCGATGACCCTTAACGTTGAGGACGGAGACATGTTATTGACTAATATGATAGAGCAATGTCTTCCAGAATTGGTAGGTATTCATATTTTTCTTATTACGTGTGTATAAGCTAGGGAGATCATGACAAGTTAGAGTTGTAGGCAGGAATTTTTACCAATTGTCTGAAATTTTTTTATAAATATTTAATGGTAATACTTGTTTCCAGTTACTGCATTTATAACTTGAACTATCCTTTACAAAATACCGAGGAAAAGTACTACTTGTTTGACTTTTCCAATGTCAAAATTTTACCTTCATTTTAAAATACGAACCTTGATAATACTACAGGCGGCGTGTAATACAAATATACAAAAACTCAACTCACAGAGAGTGCATAAGAGTGATGTCCGGAAACTGATAGCTGTTGGCTCTCCTCATTCTCAACCAGTAGCTCTTGTAAGACAAAATATACAGCATGAAGCGCAAATAAATGATTTAAATAGATTATACATGTTGTCTTGCACTCCAAAGTTTATACACACTTTTAGGCATTATGAATCTTGATGTTAGGTAAATAATTTAGAAAAACTTTTAGATAACTAAATGTGGAGCTAAATAATATAATTATATCTGATGTGTGCAAATCGTATCTATCAATTGTGTACAACATTAAATTATGGTAATGGTAGAATAGGCTTATTTAATGAATTTTATTTAGTAGTTGCTACTTCTTGTGGATAAAAGTATTGCTTAAAATTAGGCAATTCTAAAAATGTCAGATGAATTCGATATGCAGTTCTCGAAATATACGACTTTAAAGAGGGAATTTGAAACACGCTACGACTAACATCGTGACGTCAGTTAATAGGAAACAAAACAGTTGTAATGGACCACATTATGATCCACATTTATTACTTTCGTTTGATACACAAAAGTATTTTATATACCTAAGCTTTTATTATAAAGCACGTTTACAACAATCTCTCATTCTCATTCATAACTTCTCATTCATAACTATCAAAAATTATCCGCACTTCTGCAAACTTAACAATATTAAAATATACTAAAATCAATTATCTGGTAACAGTCATTCGCCATGTCAACGGTAATAAATTCAGTATGCTGTGTTTAAATTAGGTAATATCTTTTATTGTTTTTGTAATAATTATAAAGTATGGGGGAATAAATTTTAAAGCATAGTCTTCAAATCTTCCAAGAAGTGGATTTATTTTCCCTAAAGTGTTTCTTCGATTACACTGCATTTCCTTTGATTTGATTTTTTTTCACTTGCACCAAACAGTATCAACATATTTCACTGAAAGAAATTTTTATTATATATAAAGAAACATTTACTAACCCCTACAAAATATCTGCATTAAATAGGCTCCAGCAAGACTGGTTTGTAACCGCAACAAAAACGATCTTGCTAAGTTGCACTTATTTATTGTTAAAAAAAATCTATCTAATTATTTATTTGTTGCTTTAGGTTGAAATCTTTGCTATCAGGAGTCAGCACCCTATTTTAATCTTAATAAGTTTTTTGTTATACAGGGTGTAATTAGTTTCATGTCATTAAAAAACTGGTGGTAGGGAACGACAAGACAAACAAAAAAACCTTATATAACATGGAGTCTAAAGCTCAGAGTTTTGGAGAAAAAAAATAAACAAAAATTTCGCAAATTTTCAATAAAATCTTTTGAGAACTGCTGGAATATTGAGGTAGGTTTAGATCGTCGCGCGTGTCTTTGCCTATGATACGCAATATTTGTGTAGATAGATAGCTATAAAATGTCGGCGGTCTTTAGCGATGCGGTAAGATGAATGACGTTCTCTGAGTGTTTAGTAGATCTGATCTGGAAGAAAACTATACTCTGACTCTCCCTTGTACAATAGTTTCTCTGCGTGTTTCGTTATGTACACACATCCAACCCGGCGTTCGTTGTTTTTGTTATTTTTGAATTCCGGGTCGCTGGGCATTTATAATGAAGATTTATTTTATTGACTTTACTGTTCAAGTCGTTAATTTCTTGATTACGTACAGACACAACTTACTTGTTCGTTCTTTTTGTATTCCGTTTTGGATTTTGGACCAAGTTTTTCTTTTATTTTTCTTTAATAACAACGTTAGTTGATAGCTTATTGTTTAGTGTTGAATGAAGTGCGTATGTCCTGAATTCGACGTACTGAACTGTATTGATGCAGATGCAGAGATTTTGAATCATTTAGGTAGGTAGTAAGCTTTTAACCCAGGACACTCATTTATGTTACAAACGTTAATAAATCACATTTAAATATTCTGAATTATACACATTAATCCAATATTTTGTTCCAAATTAAAAGACACCCATGTAAAGAAATGCTCTGTTTAAACTTCTATGGCCATTATTATTTGCTTACAGTTGTGCAGGAAAAGATAACGAATTATTTACCTCTTTATAACTGCCTCAGTTCGGTTGCGGCGGTCCATCAAAGGCGGTCGATGATCCAAGGCCTTTGCACTTTTTTGTGACAATTTAAAAATTGTATAATTGGAAACTAAAAGTCCATTGACCAAGAAAAGCAGTGGTTCTCAATTATTTTCTACATTAATATTAAAAAAATAACTATTTAAAATGTTGACCTAGGTCAGTTTTTTTCAAAGTGCCCCTAGAGGGAAAAGTCAAAGGTTTTTTGTTTGTCTAGTCCATTACCAGTTTTTAATGACGTGAAACTCATTACACCCTGTAATTAGTAAATTCCTATTTCTTACATCATTACTACTTTATAACAGAAAAAAATATTCCTGTTGTTAATAGGCAACTTTTTAACCACTATGCAGCTTTCATTATAATGACAGCAAATAATCATTTTTGACCTAGTAATGTCACTTATTTGCAAGTGCGTTACTTCTAAATTCTATATTTCAATTTAATATTTTTTAGAAAGATAGCAGCAATCTTCATGTACAACTTCACACTTCATATTAAAACACGTTTTTTAATACATTTCTATATTGACCCAGGCAAAGCATTATTGTTAGTAAAATTTAAAATAAATTATTTATTTAAGGAAAAAAGGACTAATGAACAATTTAGGGTGCCTTTTAAAAAAAAGTGAACTTTAACTTGTAAGAAAACACAGTTAACAATAACATAAAAAAAAACAAGTTTTTTTTTACAGAAATTCTTTGCATACAACCATCTCATCAAAAGCCGAATTGCTTAATGTGTCACTGTGTGGATGAAATGGCACGCGATGATAAAAACGTGTAAAAATAAATACATAAGACTCTACGATTGGTAAGCCCGTCTTTACAGTTAATAGGTGACTTACCAACCATAGGTCTATGAGTTTTAACCGTTAGATAGTTAACTTTAACATAAGACATTTATTTACCGTAAGAAATGATTTAAGGCCGTTACAGAATTGCTTGACGTAAGACTTAAGACGTATGACGTATAACGTAAACAAAAACCAATATGTACTTTTCAATGTTCCATTACACAACCTGCATTAAGACGTAAGAGCTTACGCAGAAAGTTGAAAATTTCCGTATGGTGGAATTCTTACGTTGGCCGTAAAATGTTCAACCAATGAGAACTATTCCCGCTAAAACGAAAGTTTAACCTATAATAAATGAAACGTGTTGTCACTAACCACTGCCACCAGTCGTGTCACTGGTTTAAGAATTTTGAGGGCTATTTTAAGTTGTACACCACCTTCTATTTAACCAACGTTTTCTCCTTTTTCTGATTAAAAGAAACATCCCTATTAATAAATTTCCAGCCAACAATATAAGAGGTAATTCATCCATTATCGCCTCAATATTTAATGATTAAAATAAAATAATCCCTTCTTTATTACTTTGTTTTGGTATTGAAACCGTTTTTCTTCTAACCTAAAAAATTATCTCACAAAACTGACTTGTGTTTGGCTTGCCGTAGAACATAAAGAAAGTATTGTGTAAAATCACTTTTTAATGTCATACGTCTTATGACTGTTAAGTCTTACGGTTAACTATTCTGTAACGGCCTTTAGTTACCCCTAATAAAAAAAACTAAGAAAAATATTTTACCTAGTTTAAGTAAGTGCTGCTATTGGGACAAATAGTCATAGATTTACAATTGCAAAATCTCAGAAGCAAAACAGTTTTTCTTATGGTTAGATAATGATAATGTAGTCTTAACAAAAAAAATTCTTATGATAATGCAGATCATCTTAGCAAAACATTCTATTTGGTCGATCTCTTTTAGTGTGAAATCTATTAATTGCCGTCTTTCTCATATGTTTTGGGACATTACACAAGACACACAAACAAAATAGAAAAAACTTCACATATATACAGAAAAATGTTGAGTATCCTATAATTAACATTTTTAACACATTGCCTGACTACATAAAAAATCTCGCTACAAAAACATTAAAATTGGAACTCAAAAGGATACTAATAGAAAAGGCTTGTTATATGATGGACGAATATTTCACTGATGTTTTAATACACTAATAAAAAGACTTATTTTATACTCTCAAACTAGGCTGTTCTCAGATCTTCAGTTAAAAATGAGAACAAAGGCCTGAAATTAATTTATTTACCTACCTTGTCTTTAAAATTTTTTTCATTCTAATTACATTTTCATAAAATCTCATTCGGTTTCTTGGAAATGCTTAGCCTTTGAAACGTTTTTCGCCCTTATTGTGGACTCATCAGAAGAGCCCAAAGCCACTCATAATGATGTTCCATGCAAAACCAAGACAATATCCATGAATAAGTATGAAATATTTATATTTGATATTGACTGATAAAAAACAACAGATCTTCACCTATCTATTAGCTAACTAGTATTGGAGCCTATATATACTCTATGCATGTTTAAAAGTGAATTATTTATTATTTGTTTGTATCGTAGGGGATCATGTAGATAATAATTTTATTTCTTTCATTTAAATGTATCAAAACACTAATAAAAGAAAAAGTCAAAGAAATAAGTACATATAAACAACAAGATAAACATACATATATATGTAAATTACATGACAATAGAAAACCACAAACACAAAATATATCAATATAATTTAATACGACAAATATATAAGTCAATGAAGTTTCAAAAGATGAAATTGATTTGTTTTTAAAAAAAATTCCTGTATGTAACAATTTTTTTGTAGCAAATATATTTTTATTCTAGATTTAAATGTGCCAACACTAGAGGAGTTTTTGATCTCTGAATTTAAGGCATTATAAAATTTATACCCAGTGTAATGAAAACTTTTTTTGAAAAATGTGGTTCGAAAGTGATTTGGAATTAGCAAGCCTCTCAACCTAGTATCGTGACCATGATCTTGCTGATTCATTAAAAACTGTGACATATTTTTATACACATATGTACATACTTCTAAAATGTATGTTCCAGCTACTGTCAGAATATTTCAATTTTTGAAAGCATCACGGCATGACTGACGATAATTTAGTCCGGCGATTATTCTTACAGCATACTTCTGTAGTATAAATACTCTCTCAACTTGGGCACTTGTTCCCCAATTAACTATTCCGTACTTTAAGTGTGAATGAAAATTTGCAAAATATAACGTTAATAGCACCTGTGGGCTACAATGTTTCGCCATGTAATGGAGAGCATAACAACTTCTACGCAATTTAGAACAAAGTGACTCGACATGCGGTGACCATATTAATTTGTAGTTGAGAATAACACCTAACATTTTAACCGTCTTAGTACAAGTAATTTCTAGATCTTCGTTCTCAAAGAGGCGAAATTGATTACCCGCTCCTCGTATTCTAAATAAAATTGAATTAGTCTTTGTTCTATTTAATTGCAAACAATTTTTTTCTGACCACAATATTATATTTTGGTATACGTGTTTAACCTGCTGCTTAACCTAGCCGTAGGGGACTATGTTGGATGCTAGTGTTAAAATGAGAATGGCAAATAAGAATTTTTACTTGTTAGCATAACCAGAAGTCAGGTTATCGAAAGAATGCAAAGATTTCACTAATATATTTTTACATATAGTTTTTCCTTTAGTTCTCATAGATAGTTTTTCTTTCCGCTGTTTGCAAAATCCTATAAATAATATGTTTCATTACTATAAGCAAACAAATAATAAATGAAATAAATTTACTTTTAAACATGCATAGAGTATATAGGCTCCAATACTAGTTAGCTAATAGATAGGGGAAGATCTGTTATTTTTTATCAGTCAATGTCAAATATACATATTTCATATTTATTCATGGATATTATCTTGGTTTTGCATGGAACATCATTATGAGTAGCTTTGGGCTCTTCTGATGAGTCCACAATAAGGACGAAAAACGTTTCAAAGGCTAAGCATTTCCAAGAAACCGAATGAGATTTTATGAAAATGTGATTCATTAGAATGAAAAAATTTTTAAAGACAAGGTAGGTAAATAAATTAATTTCAGGCCTTTGTTCTCATTTTTAACTGAATTTACATATCGTAGGGGATCATGTAGATACTAGTTTAAACTGCCTAGCCATAGGGGACTATGTTGGATGCTAGTGTTAAAATGAGAATGGCAAATAAGAATTTTTACTTGTTAGCATAACCAGAAGTCAGGTTATCGAAAGAATGCAAAGATTTCACTAATATATTTTTACATATAGTTTTTCCTTTAGTTCCCATAGATAGTTTTTCTTTCCGCTGTTTGCAAAATCCTATAAATAATATGTTTCATTACTATAAGCAAACAAATAATAAATGAAATAAATTTACTTTTAAACATGCATAGAGTATATAGGCTCCAATACTAGTTAGCTAATAGATAGGTGAAGATCTGTTATTTTTTATCAGTCAATGTCAAATATAAATATTTCATATTTATTCATGGATATTATCTTGGTTTTGCATGGAACATCATTATGAGTAGCTTTGGGCTCTTCTGAAGAGTCCACAATAAGGACGAAAAATGTTTCAAAGGCTAAGCATTTCCAAGAAATCGAGTGAGATTTTATGAAAATGTGATTCATTAGAATGAAAAAATGTTTAAAGACAAGGTAGGTAAATAAATTAATTTCAGGCCTTTGTTCTCATTTTTAACTGAATTTACATATCGTAGGGGATCATGTAGATACTAGTTTAACCTGCCTAGCCATAGGGGACTATGTTGGATGCTATTGTTAAAATGAGAATATCAAATAAGAATTTTTACTTATTAGCATAATCAGAAGTCAGGTTATCGAAAGAATGGAAAAATTTCATTAAGGACAGGATCGAAATGTCAAAAACTCGTAAGCTAGTACTTATGTTAATCCTAGATGGCACAGTGTGTATCTTATCTTATTTTATTGGCAAGTTTCAATATTTGTCGGAATGTTGTCCGCATTGCCACATGTACAAACATTTCTTTAGTATAAGATATAATTAATGTTACAAATTATAATTATAAATATTACTCAATTACATAAATAGTCGTAAAATAGCTAGTATGTAGTTAGGTAAATTCTAAAATGTAGTTGTGCATAATTTATGCCATGTACAACTATAATATCATATAGGGATATTGTTTAAATTTTAAAACGAAATAGTTAACCACATTATTAATTTCGAATTAAACAGCAAGAACCTTTTATCCAAATTATGGGAACACATCAGTTTTAATTATTGAAAATGGCAAAGACAATATGTATTTAAATTTGGCAACTGTTCATCACCTAATTTTTATTCTACCTAACAGTTGTAAATATGTCCTTGAACGTAGTGTGTGTGTGAGAAGCGTTTAGGTACATGAAGCTTCGACCTTGCGCAAAACGTGATATCATTTATCTGACTATTTAATATTTATTCCTTGTTCTAGCGTTCACCATCAGCGGAGTGGCTAGCGCGTACCTAGATAGAAGGTCCCGGGTTCAAACTCCTACGTCCGCTGAATTTTTTTTTTTTTTATTTTGTAATGATTAATATATTTTTTCACTAATTCTTTTCTATGATTTTTTTACGTTAGGTTAGAGGTTTTTATTCTGCTTAAAATAATTTCATTCTTCGTGTGATTTCTTTAGGTTAGATTAATAGGTTTTTATTCTGATATCTAATTGTTATAATAATAATTATTAGCGACGCAGGCAGTATAATCGTCGCTGATAAAGAAATGGGGGGTGCGGGGGAGTCCCCCCGCCTTTTTTTCACAAAATAACACGAAATGCTTCAATTTCTCGACTTGCAGAATTTATTACACATTTACAAGGTAATGCGCATGCTTGAAGCTCCGAACTTTCTGCAAAGATTAGGGAATTAACAAGATGGGACAGCCAGCGGTAAACCTTGTATCTTTTAGCAATGGCGCCATTGACCTCGACATTTAAATTTGAGTTTTCGCGCAGTTGCCACAATGTGACAATCAGATGGAGAAGGTAACATTAGAAAGAGAGGCCAATAGTGAAAATTGGACAACACTGTCTCCTCATAGAACGACCGAACTCAGCTGACTGTCAGTAGCCAAGGTCACTAAAAAACAGATTGCTTAGTAATATATGTCACACGAAGTATTTCTGTTTATATGTAAGGTATTTATTTGGTTAGGATAGAATTGTACATTGAAAGAATAATTTTGAAACTTTTTTCTATAAAATGAGGAAAAAACAGCCACACGCAGCTGTCATCGAGGTCTATACGTGACTTAGCACTTGTCGATTTTGATGAGCCAACCTATCTTTTAGTAAGCTTGGTCAAATTCGTTCAATGCGTAACCGACAAATCCCGAAACCGTTTCCGCTGGATGTCGTGTCCCTTTAAATTGGAGTACACCACTGTCTTCGTCTATTTCGTCTTCTCCGTCTGACTGTCCTATCTTGTTAGGTCTCTAATCTTTTCCTGACCTCTAGATATAGTGTTTCATTATCCTATTTGCCAAAAAAATTAACATGCTTTTGCATATATCTAAGAAAAGAACATAACCAATATCTGAGTAAATATACTGGGTTAATCATTCTTACACAATAAAAATTTGCCAAAACTGGATGATTGAACCCGTAACTTCAGGGTTTAGGTTACACGTTGTTTCCTCTCGGTGAAGCTGTCACACATTGAAATATAAGATACCCTTTTCTGCGGAATCATAAACGAGATAAAGTTATGGACAGTTGATTAAAACACCAATGCCATGAACCATATTCAGGGTTCGAACCTAATTTATATATTTACATTAAATTCACCTAATTTTTGACAAAAATTAACAGAATTTATTGTATATATTATATACTTCGGATATAGTGCCATTTTAGTGCTTGAATACAGTTGCAAACTATTGACCATTTAATAATACTTTCATTGTTTAGTTTATTTAACAAATTTAAATGTCACTTTTCATTTCATTCATAAATCAAAATCATTACCCCGTTTCATTCATAAGGCTATTGGCGCCATCTTCTAGTTACATGCTGAACTTATTCTAAATATTCTTTACAATTATTCTGATGACTCATCGATTTGTGTTAAAAATTGATTTCATACATTACAATTTACAAAAGCAATTTTATGCAAATTTTTACACAGATAAAAGATAATGACTGTAATACGCATCAATACGACCTAATTAAATGTACTTAAATAACTCTGATTATCTGATATAGCTACAAATGTATCGTCTGATAATTAGGCAATTTTAAAAATTTATTCCGAATTTATCGTGCACTTAAAAAAGAAACAAACAGGTCAGTCGTATTTGGCCGACTTCTGTTATAATACTGCCCACTTTAAAACTCCGTTTGAATTGCTTATAAAAAAGTTATTTATGAAATACCAAGTGTCGATTTGATGGAATTTTAATGATTATTAGGCAACCACGTATACACTGTTTGACATTTCGATCCCGACCTTAATATTTTTACATATAGTTTTTCCTTTAGTTCTCATAGATCGTTTTTCTTTCCACTGTTTGCAAAATCCTGTAAAGAATATGTTTCATCCCTCAAGTGTCGCTCACATAGCTTTTCCATCACCTTGAGAAGGAACGAGGTCAAGCTAATGGGTCGGCGTCATGATGTAAAAAATAACATCTCTGAAATAACAGCAAACTGCACACTACGCTCTGCTATATGCGAATACTAGTACTTCTCAGCGATCTGTTATTTTTAAACTGTTATTTTAAACTGTTATTTGAAAATAACAGAAGCAGTTTAAACCTGTTATTAAAAAATAACAGCTTTTACGCATCAGTAGCATATTGCCAAGACTAATTTAATAAAGATTTTATCGACCCTCACATTTCCTACAACAATATCACAATATATCACAATGAAGAATTCTTCAGTAGTATAGAATGCTTTATGAGTTATGTTTTAATTGTTTTATGGGAATATTTCTCACTGTTATATTTGGTTTGTTCAGATACAAGATTCCTATTCTCTTATACAGCAACTTTCAAAAAATTTTACTTAGATTAGATAGCAAGGGCACCGGTCTAGATTTTTAAATATTATCTTTTTTTACTTTTTTTGTGTATCACCTTGATATGTGTTATTTTTAACTTATCTGGGAATACTCCCATGCAAAAGACCACACATTTGTGATATGTTCAAGTGGATGTCCAGTTATATCTGCTATTTCTTTGAATAAACGTAGGTATTCCATCTTTGTCTATTGATTTTTTATTCTTTAGTTCTATTATACATTCCATTACTTCTACATTTATTTGTTGCCTATCTCTCGCATTATGTATTTTCAATCGTTATATTTAACACATAAATACATCTTTAGGGCTTGAAATGTTCTACAAGAGCCAAATATACGGACAATTTTGTATTAATAGGTAAACTTTATCAAATGCGGAAATCTTAAGAGAACTTTAAGAATCGATACGACTATATACATCATCCATTCTGAACCTAAAAGGTCTTCAGTCAGTTCCTGTATATTTATTTGTTACCCGTCTTTTCTAGGAACTTTCGCATAATGTAGATCAACATGCAGATTAATATCTTGCATTCACAAAGTATGTCCTGCAGTCTTCATATTATCTGCACTCAGGGCCGTGCCTACCACAGGTGGTATAGGTGGCACCAGAAACCAAGTCACTCAAGATCGAGGAGCACAATTGCAATCTTGGATAAATTTTAAATAATCCGGCGTCTGTATTTTTGTTTTGACCTGCCGACTACTGTATTAGGCATCGATATTAGATAATTTTAACTTTAAAGCGATACATATTTCTTTTAGAAATTGCCACGAATAGTTTCAATTAAACTTGAAGCGCCACTTGCTGCATACAAACTTGGTTTACTTTTGTTGTATTATAATGTTGTATGTGTATATTATTATTAGAAAAGTGTTAATGGATTACCTATTAAATATTAGCTTATTTTGTATTTTGCAAATAAATAATTTAATAAAGTGGCGGCTCGTCAGGGGAGGCAGGGGAGGCTGAGCCTCCCCTTGGAAGAACCACCATATCTTCAAAAGTAATATCTTAAGAAATTTCTATTAGGTATATCTCAATTTTCAATATTTCTTATTGTTTATTATTCATTAATTAATTTTCAGTTTATATATAACATTTTTGCACTTCCTTTCCACAAACATACCTATAACGTTACAGTCCGGATAGTCTTTGTATGCATATTTCCCGGTCGGCCGGTCTTTTACTGAATGAACACTGCGGTTCGCTGGAGGCTAATACGAAATAGCTTCCAACTTTACCGCATTTACTTATAACATGAATGACCTTGAATTTATTTGCGCTGTGTAAAATAGCAACACTTGGAATAGCCAAGTATGAGGCTAGCCTCCAGATCTCAGTTCTTTATAGCGCATGTGCACAGGTCATTCAAGAGTCAGGTGATTCACAAAGAAAACAAACTGACATCTGACAGTTGCGTTTAGCCGGTTATAAGAACAACTTGACGTATAAATACATAAAACATTTGATAGGCGGGCTAGAAATAAGTGCTCTAGGTGAAAATGTTCCCAACAACATGTCTTGTTGTCCAGACGTGGTGGATTATTTGTTATTAAATGGATTTACTACTTTTATTTATGACGAAAAGGTAAGAATTAAAAGGCCTACACCAGCAATGCTTTCGTTAGTTTTTAAAAGTGGTAAACAAAACAGAGGGTTTTGTGATAACAATTATAAAAAAGTCGAGTGGTTAACGGCATCAACAGTTAGAAACAAATTATATTGTTGGAGATGTTTATTATTTACTAATGATCAATCCTCAATTTGGGGCAGGGCCGGGTTTAATCATTTGCAAAATTTGTCGAGAGGTTTAGAAAGGCACGAAAAATCCCAGGAGCACATTTCATCTTGCATTAAATTCGAAATGTTTGGTAAACAAAATATTGTAAATTTCTTGGATTCTGCACATAAGAGAGAAATAGAAAATGTTAACGAAAAGGTCCGAATAGGGAAATATTAAAGAGGTTAGTAGATGCCGTTATATAGTTATCTTCACAAGAAAATTCTTTCCGAGGACGTGACGAAAAACGATTTTTTAAAAACTTATGACACAAAATTAGAGAACTTTTTGAATAACGTCACTATTTTTTGAGACAATTCCGGTAAGCTTCTGTAGAATGATCATTTTCAGCACTTAAACACATAAAAACATTATTACTAGAAACAAAATGAGTCAAGACCGCCTTTCAAATGTACCGCTTATTTCAATAGAAAAACGTTTTTTGTCAGAATTGAGGAAACACGATTCATTTTATGATGAAATAATCAACCATTTTGCTAGTTCCAAAAATCGCAGGTTACCACTCATTTATAAAAATATTCAGGCTTTAAAGCCGAGATTAATATAGGTAGTTGTTATTTTAGAAAAAATATTTCTGTTATTTATTTTTTAGGAAATATTTTTTATAATTCTCCATAATATACCTAGAGTTCCGCGGTTCTATTTTTTTTTATATAACTTCTTTCTCAAAACTATTTTAATATCTATTAAAACTTATAATTTTACACGCCTGGCAGTGATAATGAATACAATTTTTTGTTTGTAGAAAAACACTTTAATTTTTTTACCAAAACTATTTTTATTTTTATTAAAAGTTATATAATTTAATTACAAGTGGGATAGTAGGACTCCTTTGGATACCGATACTCGAGTCGTAGGAACGAGAATTTCATGAGAATGATTTTTTCATCCCATCATATTTTCTATGTCCTTTTCATTCTATTCTTTTATTAGTTCTATTCTCTCAAGTCGTGAATCGGTATCCTGGCGAACAACCCACGGCAAAAAAATGTAACGCGCCGTTGTAATACCTCAGGGGTGGTGGGGAAATGTACAAATTGTAGTCATATTGCACATCAGTTGTCTTTCAGAATATCAAGCCTCCTCTGCAGACAATATCACGAGCCGCCACTGATTTAATATGAAATTCTGCAACCTAATATGGTACAGAATTTTAAGTTCTAAAATTTAGCTAAGACGCATTTTTGTGCTAAATACAGTTATTATTGAGATATTTTTAAAAGCTAAATGAAAGTTAATTGAATGAAAATTTTTTATAAAACATTCATTTATTCAATTTTTCACAAATCGATACATTTTACAGTAAAAATGCACTAGATCATTTTCATAAAACATTAATTGAGGAATAAATATTCTATATAGTTTTTGTCTTTACCAAAATTTTGTCAAATGAATGCAAATAATACAAAAAATTCAGAATTTTCACATAATTCAACTCTTTGAGGCATGGGAGAAGGCTGAGTTCACTGCTAAAAATTTTCTGTGGTGTTTTCTTATATTAGACCATAATCAGTGAGTGGGTGGACCAAATTAAATAATAACCACATCTATAACTAAGAACCATAATAATGTATATAATATTGTTTTAGTTTTAATCTTCTCTTAGGATTCTAGGTTTTTTCAATAAATTTGATGATGAAAGTTTCTGCCACTTGTAGAGTAGATATTGCTGGTATCCTTGCATTTAAATATATGGAATTGTTATATTCTAAAATGGATCTACATTTATCTGCAATTACTTTTATATATGTGTGCAGCAGTTTATTTGTTGATTCCTTTATTTTTAAACAATAGGCTTCTAATGTGCCTACTGCTTGAAATATATATTTTTTTTAATTGATTTTGTGTGGCTACTAAAATTTAGTTTTTGTCCATCGTAACTCCAAAATATTTAATCGGTGTTTGATTTCTTAGTAAGTAGTGTTTATTTTACTTTTTTTTAAATTATGTACTGTAATCGGAATGGGTTCATTTTGGTATGTCATTTGCTACACCATTCAATGATTGCATGTAATTGTTGTAGTTCCTCTATAGTTTTACTTAACTTATTATTATGGCTTACTAATATAGTGTCATCTGCTTATTGCAGAATATTTAAATTTTGGATGAACTTATTTTCCAATCGCAAAAAATTATCTTCATTGTCTTCACATCGTTTTTATAGTTACGTCTCTCTGTTCCATATATTGCTGGATTTGAAATATTAATGCATTGTAATTAAAATAAAGCAACTACTGTTGATTAGATATAAGAACGCTTTTTGCTGTGATAATTTTCATGTTTATTAACTCTTATTGTTTATAATTGCTTATTTGTGGCATGATAATAATAATAATAATAATAATAATAATAATAATGAAATAATAATAATATGTTTTATTTCTTTCATTTAAATGTATAAAATACAGTAATAAAAGAAAAAATCAAAGAAAACAAACGTATAACACATAGAACATATAGACAACAAAATAAACATACATATATATGAAGTACACAATAGGAAATCACAAACACAAAATATATCAATGTAACTTAATAAGACAAATATAAGTCAATGAAATTTCAAAAGATGAAATTTATTTGTTTTAAAAAAATTCCTGTATGGTATAACAGTTCTTTTGCAGCAAATATATTTTTAATCTAGATTTAAACGTGAGAACATTAGGTTTTGATTTCTGAATTTAAGGCATTATAAAATTTACACCCAGTGTACTGAAAGCTTTTTTTGAAAAATGTAGTTTGGAAGTGGTTTGGAATTAGCAAGACTCTTGACCTAGTATTGTGACTGTGATCCTGCTGATTCGTATAAAACAGTGACATATTTTTATACACATATTCAACTTTTCTTGCTCTTTGTTGAGTGCTTTGTCACTGCTGTAAATATATTTAGAAATTTAATAAAAGAGACCTCTGCTCCAAATGAACCAAAGGTTAGTTCTTGAATTCTTGATTCTTGCAAAATATCTCACCTAAAAATGTATAAACTAAAATAAAGTTATAAAAACTGAGAGTGAAAATTAGAGGCTGATCATTTTTCGAATAGATGATCTATTTCCATAGTCACTTTGTGATATTAAATTGTATTAATAGTGATCCTTGTGAGTGCGGATAATATTATGTAGGTGAATCATCTCTAGACCTTTTAACCTAAATCTTGGTGAACTTAGAAATTGCAATAGGAGGGGGGAATTCCAAAAATCCAATATTTGTGAACAAGCATGGGATAACAATCATATGAGCCGATGTGACTCAGCGAAGATATTGGAAGAGAAAGCGACTAAAAGAAGACCGGAAGGAATCCGCGATTATTTTATTAAATAAGAGTTACTCTATAAATTTTTGTATTAGTTGGTTGCCCATCCTTAGAGACGAAGTAAGTAAAAATAAAATAAATATAATTTAATCTCGCGCGACTATGGTAAGTAATACATAAGCAACAAATTGTCATGGTTGACAACCGAAAATTTTGAGATAGGAAAGATCATTTTTCCGTATTGTGTTAATGTTTAATTTTTTTGTCAGTTTTCATTTTATAACTTTATTTTAGTTTAGATATTTTTAAGTGCGAAACGTTTTGTATTAACCAAATATTCGACAATTAATGTTGTTGTTTACAGTAGTGGCAGAATACCTAACAAAGAGTGAGAAAAGTTGTCAGCATCTATCCCCAATGAATTATGTTTACAAAGATCCATCCACACAAGCATTTTTTCTATATTAGATTTTATTTTGAATATTTGCTTCTTGATTGACAGGATTTCAATGTCATCGAGAAACCTGTAATCTGTGGGACCTGTTATGGATCTCTAGAGAACTGTTTCCATTTTGTGAAGAACTGTTTGATTGTAGAAGAAAAGGTGGAAAAATATCGTGAAACCCTAGATATAAACAGTAAAGATAAAATAGAGCTAAGCAGTTTATTAGAGTATGAAATAAGGGATGTAACAATAGAGGAAGATGGTGACTTAGTTGACATAATCGAAATAGAAAGTAAAGGTGGAAATAATAAACTTGATGTGATTAAAATAGAAGCCCCATTTTGTGGAGAAAATGAATTTAAAGTGGAAGGCCGTAATCAAATAAAGGACCAGAAATGTCTATTTAACGAAGAAATAGAAATAAAAACTAGCGATTCCGATTTTAACAGGTAAAATTAAACTAAATTCATTTAGGAATATGAAACATTTATTTTCTCCTTAAAGTTATTTTTACATATTGAGAAACTCACTAATGCCTTGCCAAACGTTTTGTAGTCCATGCATTATTTTTGGCGTCCGTTTGCAGCATGAAGCGTCTGACGGCATGAGGTCGTCTGTCACAGTTGCCTATTAACTGCACCGCCTCACTAAAGCTCTCTTTGCTAGTTCCTTAATAATATAAGTCCAATATTTTGAAGAGCATCCTCTTCATCTCTTGTCGTCTGATTATCTGTGGAGTATCTACCATTCTATATTTTCTCTGTCTCTCTCTCTCTCTCTCTCTGGTTGATGTAACTGACAAATCAGAGGACTCGAGAGAACATGATGCTGCTTTTGGAGACATATTGCTTGAAGAATCAAGCTATTAATTTGATAGACTGTCCAGGGAATTCGTAGCGTATGTCGCCAGACTCAGAGCATTAGTAAGTCATTTGTCTGCTTTCTGAACTTTCCATATCACAGACATAAAGAAGGATATAGAGAACTAAAATATATTAACAACCCTCATCTTTGTGTGTTTCGTAACATTTCTATCATGCCAGATTTTGCTTGCCGAACTTCATATTCGTAGTTGTCAGTAATACTGAGTATTGTTCGTGCAGACTTCAGAGTAAACCATCTTGTTTACTATCCCACACTTACCTACTCTTAATGTGTGCAGGTGGTTATCATTTGTTATGTTCACAATCATAATTTTCATTTTGTTGTAATTTGCAGTTCAACGATGATTGGAGTTTATTGTCTGAAGTCTGTCCGGCCGGTGTATGAATTTTCATCCTCAGATGATATCGTCCACAAATCTCAAGTTAGACGCCTTGTGTCTGCCTATAGCTACTCTACCCCGCCACTCCTCCAGCACACATCAGATCATGTATTCACTATGGATGTTAAGAGTATTGATGAAAGAATGTAGCCCTGTCCCACGTCTTTGCTAGCTTTACATGTGACATTCCCCAATCATCGGGTCAGATTCCTGGTTGCCATATTTTTTGGCATATTACCAAAAAAGTACTTGACAAAAATTCCCCCCCACCACTTTCTCTCGGTGGGTGGAGCTCAAAGAACCTGTTATTACTTGTTTATTTTTTATTTTGCCACATAATGGGCAAATCTTATGATATTAACATTTTTCTCAGATTTAATTGACCATACACTTTCCCCTTTAAAAAAAATTCTAAAATTCTTGAAATTTTGAAAAATAAATGATAGAATGATCAATTTGGGCTCAGAAACCAGAGGTGATAGAGACATTTGGTGAATGAATTTGATACATGAAAAAGTCTACAGGAATCGATCACAAAATCTAGGAAAGGACCTGGGCCTATCATAATCTGTAGTCACGGAACCCATGCACTTGAAAAACGGAAATATATGAATTTAACCCTTTTGTGTGTGGAAGTAACTCACAAATCCTATGTACATTGCAGTAGTAGTTAAAAGAGTCTTTGATATCAGCGACCTTGAGGATATTTTGACTGCCACTCCAACACACTATTTTTATTTTGCATGGGTTCTGTCCTTACGAATTTAGGTTATGGGCCCACATCATTTCCTAGGTTTCATGATCGTCTTCTGTAGACTCTTTGAATTTGAATTTAATTAAAGAATTTCTCCATCACCTCGGTTTTCTGTTATACTCCAACTCAAATACATCAAGAAATGGTCATTTTGTAATATGTACCTTAGGATATTACGCAAAAGCCAATTTTGGTGGACAGAGTTGGATTCGGTGCATCGAACTACGTAGGAAATGACCTATGTCCTCACAGGATCCCCAAATTTGTAGGTCTGTGCTATTTAACAGCAATTGCAATATTAACAATTTATTTGATAGTTTTATTATAAACATTTTCATGTGTCAATAATTCAGCTGGCCAAACAATATTTGTGTAATATCTTCCACGAAATAAGTCTTTCCTTGATACATGCTATTTTTGCTTTTGTTAAAGAAAATGTGTATACCATTAGATATAATTTTTAATTGATCTAGAAGTTTCTGCAATGTCTTAGTGAAGGCATAGTTATCTGCTCTCAAGCAAGCATTTTCATCAAGCTACGTTAATTTATTTTAAATGCGTTTTAAGGGTTATTGAGACAGATGTTTTAAAAGACAAGTTTGGTGAAAATGCTTGTTCTATAAACACCCATACCTCTACACTGACAAAAAACTTTATTAGCTACAATTAAAATTTTAATATTGGTAAGTAAAAAGTTCATTTGGATATGGGACTACTCTACTGCTTCTATGCTATAATAGTAGTGATCGGCGCCCCGCAAAATGACTTCTGTGGGGGTTTCGGGGTTACAACTTGAAACCTTGACCAAGCGAAAGTTTGTTTTTGATATTTCAAAATCCAAAAGCCGTCAAAAATCCGGCCGTGCAGAAAGGCACTATAATCAAAATTTGAGTTATCTAGCGTACTGTATAGAAGAGAATGTGAACAATTTTTTGATCCCAAATTTGTAAATGGTTTTGCGGAATTGAATTTGTTATGAATTTTCGAAATTTGCTCAATGCACGAGCCCTTACGCATAAAAATAACTTAAGTCTTCGATATCTCGATTCATACCACTGCAAAATTTAATTCAATTTCAGCTATATAAGAATTATAATTTTTAATGGTTTTGTAAATGGGATATGCAATTAACTGTGATCACATGTTAAAATTGTGGTTTTTTCGAGAGTCAGAGCCTCGAAGAAGCCTTCTATTAAATAATTTTTTAGCTCATTTCGAAACAATTTGAATTTTGGTATGATTTTAAATTTATCGGGAAGTGTATTGTATACGGGGGCACCAGCGTAATAGGTGAATTTTTTTATATTTACTAAGCGATGTGTATTTTATTTACTCCACGTTTATGACATTGGTGTATATCTATGTTAGAAGAGAAAATTTCCTGATTATTGTACCTGAAACATAAAATTTTAAATAAATATATACAGGGTGTGGTCATAATTCTTTTCTTTCTGAAAGTGTCACGGCAGGTCTGTCTGTGTGAGAGGTTGAACATTATTCTGATTATACGCTTTTGCATAACAAAGACTATTGATTTCTTGTGACTGACCTTAGGTAATAATGTTGTAGCTAAGTCTTGAGTAATGGGGTAATGAGTATGAATGGTAGGTACCAATATAAAATTTAAAAAATCACATTGAGACGTACTTAATAATGTCAGTGTAAACAGGTGATAAAAAAATACAGACATATCAGGATGGCTATTTGACACCAACACAAGGAAGTTTGAAAACAGTAGCACATACGGATCCGAAGCGCAAAAAAATTGAAGAAAACACTTCAGTATTAAACTGGATAAAAAGTTATAAAATACCGTTTGATAGAACGCCCCTACAACTGAATATGGGAGGAGGGTGCAAAATTTAAGCGCAGGAGCTGATATTGACAGACTAAAAAATAACTAATAGAAATAGATGCTGTCTACAAATGTCAACACTGAAGGAGAATTTTTATCTTCTTATTTCCTACGTAAAAAACCAAATGGGAAGCATAGGTTCATACTGAACTTAAAGAAATTTAACACATGTATATACCTGCTCAACATTTTAAACTAGAAGATCTTAGAACTGTACAAACATTTATTATAAAAAATTCTTATCCTGGCACAGTAGACCTTAAAGATGCGTATGTATTTCTTTAAACCAGCTCATAATAGTAGTAAAAAATTATTATTGAACTTGAAAAAATATTGTACCGTTTTAACTGATGCCCATTCGGACTCTGCATAGCTCCATATCTTTTCACTAAACTTCTCAAGCCAATTTTGGTTAAAGCGTGTAAAAACAGTATATCAAGGTGACTGGTTAATAGTTGGGCATTCGAAGGAGACTGTTAAAAAAGCATAAATAGGTATAGAGGTGAACACTTTTAATTATTTAGGGTTTCTAATAAATAGGCAAAAAGCAAACTGCTACCGGCTCAAGAATGTATATTTTTGTTACTTTGGTACTTAAATATAATACCACAAACATGACAATAAGCTTGCTTCATAAAAAAGAGACGAACTGTAGAAAAGGATTTTAAAGCTGGTCTAAAAACAAGTGTGCAAAATTAGAGACTACTCTATTTTTAGGAAACCTAGTAGCCGCGTGTCCAGCAATGAGATATGGTTGGGTACAAATCTTTTTGAAAGGCAAAAATTTATAACAATCTCATTATTTAGTTTTTTTCTCTGACGAACCGTTCGGGCTCAAGCGCAAGTTGAAAAATGGCTTTCCGGGGGTGAGGGGGTGCCCTCCCCGCCTTTCCTCCATAAAATAATACAAAATAGGCATATACGATCTCAATAAGGTATGTGCAGAGAACTAGGAGGAATTCACTAATTGTCAGCATTTAATAATAAATTAGTTTTAGAGTGGAAAAAGTGTTTTCTTTTCGGAGACAGCCGAAATATGGCAATTTTCATCTTGCGTTTGAGCCCGAAGGGTTCGTCGGAAAACAAACTTACTAATATAGAATATAAAATAAAAATTATGACATTTGTAATAAATTTTATTTATGTACATTTTGGATATGGAAATTATTTACTAAATGTTGATAGTTTTCAAGTTATAAGCCAAGAAATGAGATTCTTTACTTTTTTCAATGTTTCGTCACGAAATTTTGTTAGAAAACCTCAGATTCGAATTGAGCACCCCAAAAAACAGACTGGAAGAAATAAAAACTACCCCACAACTTTTCTGGTAAAGCACAATTTGACTGTAGTACCCTATTAGCTATCATACTTTGTTGTATAATTTTTTACATCTTATTAATTTCAATTCGACCGCTTTACATTGAACGGTATATTAGTAACTCTACAACTCTTTCAACCACCCATTCCTCTGCAAGAGATTATTCTTGGGTCACCTACTATACTTCTCTTAAATAGAGTCCAATGAGAAATCCAAAAATGAAAAAAAAATTAAAATAATCTCCAATAGAATTCTTTAACATTAACATAATTTTGTAGTTTATTTCGTATCGACAATATTTTTCCTAATAACTTTTTTCTTACTTTTTTACTTCCGTAGTTTAATTAAGGTGGTAAATTTTTCAAAGTACCAGTTACAAATATCATATTAGTCATTTCGTATTTAAGCATATGGAAAAGGTAGAAAACCCTTTAAAATACTTTATTTATGCTAAATAAATGCTATATTTACTGTCTCATGAAATCGATCACCGCCACTCATAGCGTGTTTTGCATACCCTGTTTAGTCAAGATTTGTCTTATTTATTTGTTAAAATTTCGATTTAATAGGGGGATAAAATGTTTATATATTGGGAGCTGCTGTGTTATACTAAGTACTTCATGTTAATAATATCAAAGAAGCAAATTATATATAGTAAAAACACCTAATTGTGTAAATAATAAATCCACAGCTAATTTTAGTTCTCTTTTTCTTGCGACTTTTATAGAGGTATGCTGAACACGCTACCATTTTGCGCACTGGATAGATTCCACTAATTCACTTATATTTTGCAAAAATGCAGGTTTGATGTGGACAGTTTGTTTACTAGCAATACAATGGCGTCTACGCCGTCTTTGATAATACTTTATTCCCACCCTCAAATATATTTAGCTATTATTTGGAAATAAATATTGTGTTCACTAAATATTCACCTTTAATCTTGTGTTGTAATTTTCAGATTTGAAACAGAAGTCAGCACTAAATTACATCGCAAACAGAAACATGTAACAACGCACCTTGAAGGTGAACCAAACGTTAAACAAAAACTGACTTTTCAAACTGTCTCGAAAATGGACCTGTGTGCATGCTGCTCATTTCAGGCAAAACATAAACAGCACTGCAACCCTCATTTGCAGAGGCATAACGATCCCTCAGGAGCAGCAATGTACAAATGCGATTCTTGTTCATATCAGTCAAAACACAAAGCCAATGTTAAAACACATTTGCTGAAGCATAAGGATCCTTCAGAAGTAGTAATGTATAAATGCGATTCTTGTCCTTATCAGACTAAAAATAAATATCACCTCAAAAGACATCTGCTGGTGCATAAGGATCCCTCAGAAGTAGCTATGTACAAATGCGATTCTTGTTCTTATCAGTCTTCAAATAAATACAACCTCGGTATACACTGTCTGAAGCATAAAAATCCTTCAAAAGTACCAATGCACAAATGCGATTTTTGTTCTTATCAAACTAATTATGAACGTCACATGAAAAAACATCTGCTGAAGCATAAGAATCCCTCAGAAGTAGCAATGTACAAATGTGATTCTTGTTCATATCAGTCAAAACACAAAGGCAATATTAAAACACATTTGCTGAAGCATAAGGATCCTTCAGAAGTAGTAATGTATAAATGCGATTCTTGTCCCTATCAGACTAAAAATAAATATCACCTCAAAAGGCATCTGCTGGTGCATAAGGATCCCTCAGAAGTAGCTATGTACAAATGCGATTCTTGTTCTTATCAGTCCGCAAATAAATACAACCTCAGCATACACTGTCTGAAGCATAAAAATCCTTCAAAAGTAGCAATGCACAAATGCGATTTTTGTTCTTATCAAACTAATTATAAACGTCACATGAAAAAACATCTGCTGAAGCATAAGGATCCCTCAGAAGTAGCAATGTACAAATGCGATTCTTGTTCTTATCAGACCATAATTAAATATCACCTCGAAAGACACCTGCTGATCCATAGGGATCCTTCAGAAGTAGCAATGTACAAATGTGATTCTTGTTCTTATCGGACTAAATATAAATCTAGCCTCAAAACACATTTGCTGAAGCATGAAGATCCATCAAAAGCATCAATGTAAATGCGAATTTTGTTCATATCAATCAAAACGAGAAGAACATCTTAAAACACATTTGCTGAAGCATGGGGTCCCTTAAAACGTAGCAAGACACAAATGTGACTTGTGCTCTTATCAGGCTATATATAGATTTAAGCTCAAAGAACATTTGGTGAAGCATAAAGATCACTCAGAAGTAGCAGAGTACAAATGTGATTCTTGTTCTTATCAGACTAAATATAAACATGCATTCAAAAGACATCTACTGAAGCATACGAATCCTTCAGAAGTAGCATAGTACAAATGTGAATCTTGTTCTTTTCAGACTAAATATAAATCTAAGCTCGAAGAATATTTGCTGAAGCATAAAGATCCTTCAGAAGTAGCTGCAAGCAAATGAGACTCAACGTCAATGTAAATACCAACTCAAAACACATTTGCTAAGGAATAAGAATCCTTCACAAGTAGCAGCGTGCAAATGTGTTTCATGTTCTTTCCGACAAGATGTAAATGTGCCGTCAAAACACCCAGCAAACACCAATTATTGGCCCATTGCTAATAAACTGCCTACATGCCTTTACTTTATCATTGGTAGAGTACTGGCAAGGAACGCTAAATTAATGAATAAAGTGCAACACCGGCCATCACTCGGCCACAGAACACTTTTCTAATGATGGCTGTGTAGTGCTTTTTTAACACATCTTTTGCATCACACGAATAAAAAGCATGATTGCTTTGCCATTACAATATATGCAGTGGTAGCTACTAGAATTGGAGAGATTTCCGGACCCTGCCCACGCTGTTCCCAAATAAGAGAATACCTTAATTATTAATTAAGGCCGACATTTATTGGAAAATTATATAGCATGTTACATGATAATTAACGAGAAACCACTTATAGTTTCTTTAAAATCGGTCATGTACGGTTTTTCATTGACTACCATAAATTAGAATTTGAATGCTATTCGTCTCCAGTCAATTTCAGCTTGAATTACATTTTGCTATTCTCATATTTTAGGACAATACATGAAAGTGTGGTGACCTCCAAAATTCAAGTAGCCACTAGTGCATATGCCTCATTATTTCTTGCATGCGAAGAACCATTGTAACGATATTATTTCTTTATTAATACTTTGGAACCTTGGCTGTATTACCTACAATTCAAACTAATAAGATATTACTCATATTTTTAAAATTTGTTAAAGTAAACGGAAATATAAAAAAAGGCTTAATTTTTTTATATTACTTTTCAGAAATCTTAAATCCTGTAAAAATAAACACAATCGTAAAATTAAATAAATACATATAGTAGTGAGGACGGTAGCGATCTCTTTTATTGGCAAAGCTTTTGGACAACCCACCTTACCCCGCTGACTGCTCTACAGTATCTCTTACCGCACTACTACAGAACTTGGACTGTCCAGTTATTCTATGTATACTACTGTCTGATAATGCATTTCCCTACAACATTCACATAACTTCGTCACCATCAATCACAGGCAAAAACAAAGAGTGGATCTTCTAGAAGTTAATCGTGTTTATTATTTTTGTACAAATTAGTCGAGGATATTTTTTGCAAAACAACACAATAATCTAATTTTCATTATTTTATTGTATCATATATTTTAACCCTTATTATATACAAGTGAAACATGTACCTAGTCCATAAATTGAAATGTTTTTCAAAAAAATGTATGCATATAGAAACTTAAAGAAAAGTAGGAAACACCAGATAGAAGATATAAGAAATGCATGTATTGATACAAAAAAAAAATGTTTTTTTACTTTCTTACAATACAAATAGGTCAGTAGATTTATTATCAAATTAATAAAAATTCATTTTCATCTCTAGTTAGTGGTACTTTGTGTTCGTCCTCCATCATGGTCGATTGAACCTCATAACCAAGTTTTCATGTCTTCAATATTTTTTTGGGTGGTATCTTTGTATAAAGGATTTAACCTTACAGAATTTAAAAAAGTTTTTTAGGTGTTAGTTAAGGTGCAAATCATAACAGACTTTTTTTTCTTTTACTTATACAATTATTTAAGCTACATTATTAATAGTTTTGTCCAAAAATTCTGCTCTGCTCTATCAGAAGTCTTTTACTCTACACCTTCTCTCGATTAATAGCAGATAATTTAAAAAAATCAAATTTTACAAAAAGAGACTGCTCCATCACAAAACGCTTCATAAAAAGAATTTAATATACTATATTTTTAATATACTACGTTCTTTTTGTATACCTACATAATAAAACCAGTCTTAGATATTTTTTCTTTTTATAAAGAATACTGTGACTTCCTTTCTTCTTGCACACAATGCAATTTTTAGAGTACAAAATATACATTTTCAGATGTAGATAAAGTTCCAAAATCATTCTCTAGTAAAACACGAAAATAAAAAAATAGGGGTTAACGTCGATTTGGAGGGTCCTTAACATAACATGCTTGGAGTTGTCATTACTATTGGACGGTAAAAATACTGGATTTACTGGAGGACATGTCGTAACTTTTTGCTTATTCTACTCTGTTAATTTTATGTTTGAAAGTTGTACTAAAATCCAACAGAAACATTCAGATGGCAAGTACATGTTATTGAAGTAAATAATTGTTTTTAACATTACAATGGATTAAACATGTATTGATGAAAATGTTGATAAGTTATATACTGGGGATATTAACCTATATGTATCGGAGAGATGACGATCATGTAAACAGTTAAGTAATTACCTTTAGCTTTAAATATGTCTTAGAACAGTCGGTTGAATTAAGCACCAAAATATTAATAATGTATCCTCGGGGTAGTATCATATAGTGCAATGACTATTCCTGCTTATATTATTTTGTCCAGAGTCAATATTTGGAACAGCATTTTCTTGAGTTATTGTAGTATTAGAATTAATTAGGTAATTGGCCATATTAACCTCAACATTTATCTCAAAACCCCGAGGTACTTCTCTTAGGTTTTTACCAATATTTTCTTTTCCAGCCTGCTCCTTTTCCTCTGTTAACTTGTAATCTAGGTTTGGTAATATCTGCCGAATTTTCTATGATGATAAAAATTAATATATGATGCACTTATTGTCATAAGCCATGTGAAACACTTAAACTTTTTAGTTACTGCACACACATTTCCACAAGACAACAGTACAAACGCTATTCCAAATAAAAAAATGAAATAAAGAATAATAAATAAAATAATATATAATCACTGAGTTCGCACGCCTAGCCATTTATTTAACCTAAATGTCAAATTTTCAAAGCATTCCACTAGATATCGGAAACGCGGGAGATTTAAAAGTATGCAATGACAATACGTAATAATGCAAAGTATACCACTTTATGCACGTTTTTTTTGTATTAACAAATATTGTGCTTACACCATTAAAAATAGAGTATTAATACATTGATACATTTACTGTATATTGGTTAACATTCATCAGGCCAACAGTGAATAATTGGCGGCAAAATTACCATGCAATAAACGATTTTTTACATCACTTAAGAAATGTTAATTTATCACAGGCAAAAAAGTGCTTTTAGTTATTTAATGTACCAGCAACTTTAAAATAATTTCAACTGCGCAATTACAGAAAGAGTACTTTATACACACAAGACCATTACAACACGGACATTATAATGGTTAGACAATATTTTATACTCAGTTTCTAAATATTGGCAAAAATTGCCAACACAATATCAATGATAACTGTAATGGCCCTTTGTTTTGCCAGACATACTGTGTTTGCTGGGATTGCGATATTTTCGTATTAAATGATAGTAGCACAGAAATTCTTTAAAATATTGCACTGAATTGTTAATTTCAGGTGACATATAGAGACCTTAAAATATATTCTAGGGTACTCAAGGCTCAGTCAAATCATTCTGAAACAATAGTAATAAATACATTTATTTATCCCTTAGACATCCCAAGTAGCATTTCTAGTCACAATTTTGAAACAAATTTGGTAGTGGAAACAGTTTGTAACTGTAACAATTTTGATTCTTATGTGAGATACAATGGTTTACATTTCTGGCATTTTTCTGAAATTATTATCAATTATTTAACTTTTACATATAGCGCAACAATATTACTCAACAATTTAATAACAGTTTCTACCATTAAACACAGCTTTCTTTGGAATAATTGTTTTAAACATTGCAGCACACCTGTTAGTGTTGAATATCTTGAACTTTTTAGTTACCTAATGTTCTTAGGTTGAGAGTAGTTAGTTACAGAAATAACAAGATGTTATTCTAGTTCATAAGTGGAGGTTACATGTGTACTTTGTTCTTATTTGTAATAAAAGTGGAGAGCTATCTAGAAGTTATGTTTAGCCTTGCTCTTCATTCAACAGCATGCATAACAATTACTATATTTATAACTCATCTTGTGTCAATACGCCATTGAAAATGTTTGAAACATATTGTCTAAAATTGTTTCCAGCATAAAATGTATTTTTTACAGAAACTAGGAACTTTTATATCTGTTTATAGTAACTTGTCTCATCTTTTACAATTACGACCTTCAAAAATAGCTTAGTTTAGAAATGATTTTGTGGTACAAAAACAATTTGTTGTGAAACCAACAGTCTTAAAAAAATTGGAGTGATACCTGAATGAAAAGACATCTATTTAACAAATTTTGTAAATATCATGAGTAATATGGAAAAAGTAGAAGAATGTCCTATTTCGATAGAAAATTTTGGAGGAAGGTAAAAAAGTTGAATGAAAAATTCACAAAGGAAATAAACAAAGTCCCCAAAAGTACACAAGCGTGATGTCGACCGATATACATGTTGCTAATAACATTTCCAAAATAGAAGAAAAGTTTAAAAACATGTTACTTTCATAAAATATCTAAATTCCCGAAACACATGGAGAACTTTCTAATACGACGTTTGTAATTTAGCGGCTATTATGGACAATTTTCTTTTAAGAGGAAACTTTATGCAAAACTTAAATGTCGATATACCCAGATAGCAAAAACATAAACTTATGTTATTCCTAAGATATTCCTACAGAATATTTCATTATTCTTAGAATAACACGAAAATAATTATTATCTTTTAAGGATATTCCTAGAAGTAACAAACGGTACAACTATAGGTCTCTTTAGAATAATTTCGGAATAATTCGCACAGTATTCTCTGGAGAATCTAGAATAGTTTGAGAATATATTTTTATGGTTAATCATAGATTATATTTTCAAGTTATCTTTATACTAACCCCAAACTATATGTGCATAATACTAAATTATTCTTAGGATATTTTTATGTTTAATCTTGGATCATATTTTCAGGTTATCTTTATATTAATTCAGAATAATATGTAATATTTTTGACCATTACTTTTTTCCTTAGCACTTACATTTAAAAAACTATAAGACTACCTAAGTAAAACCATAACAAGACTATTACTAGAGTTTCCACTCAATAATTCCATTCGTTTCCAAAATTGCTAGATTAAAAACTACGAAATAGGAAGATTACTTCATACCTAATCTTTAAATTTAAATCTAACTATTTTGCAAACTGAAATTATTGAGTGAAAATTCATAGTAATAGTCTTGTTATGGTTCAACTTGGGTAGTCTAATAGTTTTTAAAATACACGTGCTAAGTAAAAAGTTTATGGCCAAAAATAATAAAGATTTCCCTATCACATGTTTCTTTCTAGGAAATGACCTACAAGAGTAACTACAAATATTTTCATTTTGAAATAATTTGTTATACAGAATGTTCAAATACAGACATTTTTAACTTATTCTTTAAAAAATACAATAATTACATTTCAGGCAGTTTATAAATATTTTAGATAAGGAATATATAGATTACATAAAAGCAAAATAAGACACTCCTAATAATTGGGTTAAAGATTTATTTGTTAAATATTTACTCTTGCAACATTTTCTAAAATTCCAATAACGGAACAAAACTTAAATAGTAAATTCAGTCGTTGGAAGAAGAATGATATAATAAATATACACTTCAGTCCATGTAGGTCTCTGCTAGCTTATTTGAAGAATGCAAAGGCTACTACTTACTAGCGGTTCTGGTTTTTCTTTCTTTTCTTTAGTTAGCCATAAACTTCAATTTGTTTTGAAGTGACCTCAACATTAAATTTTTTTAAACTGCATCTGAAATTGAACATATACCATATACCCATACATTTTATAGCATTAGACAATTAAGCAATGTAGTATGGAGAAATTGGATATGTCAACTTTTGTTTCATAATGCCTCACACACATTCACACTAAATAGAACAGAAAAAAATATGTGCATATATAAAACCGTAGCCTTACCAATAATCACATTGCATAAAATAGAATCTTCAAAGGTTTTCTCCAGTCTCTATGCCCATGTAAAGTAAATAATATTAAAACATTCCCTGAGATAAGTTTTGTCAAAAATCTTCTCCACCCTCAATACGTTCCACCACCCAATCTCGCCAGATTGTTCACCTGTTAATAAAAAAACAGAATTGTTTACTACTTTACTATAACTTTCATTTATAGACATGTGCTAATGGTACTTTATAAACCACGAGCAAATTTTTAAAAACAGAACAATATACGCATCTGAATTTAAGATTCCAGCACGGGACAGATAACGTCCAAACTGATTAGTAGGTCATTCTTTGTATTTGTTGGTTTTTTTAAATAATAATGCGTAAGCGAAGAATAAATTACGTACCTAAAATATGTAAACATTAAAAGTGACACTGACCTAGTAATAAGTTTAGCCAAAGATCAATCGGAAGCGTACTGCTTATTTTCAGTTGCATATAATACTGCCTACCATATAATACTACTTTAACAGACACATATTTAAAAAAGGGATTGTTGTGTAAAGAAGTGAAGTTTAATACCTATTTTCTTCCTAATAACGGAAACAAATATTCATTTTAAAACCAGCTAAAATATAGCTTTTATAAAGTTAGGTTAGGTTAATTGATGTTGATGGCGTGACAAAAATGATTTGTCCATATCCAAGATACATATATATTTAAATAGACAAAAAATTTATCGATTCACTTACCTTCTTTAATTGTTTTTTTGATTGAACATAATCGCAAACATAACGAACAATGAAATAAAACAAGCAAAATTGTCAAGCACGAAGCACGCCATATAAACCTATGATTTCACGAGTAGTCTAATTAATAGTCAAAAGTTAACCTATTAAATTATTTATAAAATATATTTCAAACATATTCTATACTTCTCTTATTAAAATATTTTTATCATATTATTTTATGAAGTATTTTTAAAATAATAATCCAAAGATAAGTTTTGCAATTATTCATAAAATATATTCAAAATATATTCCATACTTATGTATTTCAATTATTCTAATGTTATTTATTAGAAGATATTCTAAAAATAATAATAAATTATTTGGTTATTCAGAGTATAATTTAAAGATATTTTTTATAATTAATCGAATAATATTTTTTGGGAAGATTTTCAGATTATTTTTAGAATATCTTGTGCTATCTGGGTAAGTATATTAAAAAAAAGAAACATTTGATGTTTGGATACATTGCTAACTATTGGCAACAAAATAATCATCAAAGATATATAGGTATTCTTTTTTTTTTAATCTAAATTGGAAATTAAAATTTATAGGGCGCTTATAAAAATATCGAAGTATTTCCTGAAAATAATCGATAAAATTCTTGCCGCATAAGTCTTCTCCGATTAGGCATCTGCTGAAAACTAGGCATAAGTTACATATTTTTAACATGAGCACTAGTATTCTATATCTGTTTCCATATTGAAACCTCATATTCTTTATTGTGAAAGTTAATAAGACTTTTCGAGACACACATTCCATTCCCATAATAGCTATAAAAACATCTATACATTTTGGAAACTGATTAAAATTACAAACATGTTTCTCTTCATTTTCGAACCCAGGAAAGACACGTAGAGTGCCATCAGAATAGGAGCCCACTGTAGTACCATAACAAACATGTTAGTGTCAAAAATGTATTGCAACATGTTGCAAACAGCTCCCCTTTTTTTGTACATGGGAACACTCTCACTTGGTTAAAAATGTTTCCGAAAATGTGTCTTAAAATGCTGCTCAGGATAGACTTGTCTTATATAGAATATAATATTACATATTAAATTAGGTAAGTATATAAAAGTTAGTTTTCAGTTCAGTGACAAAGATTATAGCATCTACTCCCCCATCCAACCTGATAATGTTAGTATTTATATTATTCACGTAAGTCACATAAGTTAATTTTATGCAACATTAAGTAAATTAAAGAAAAAGCAAAAGTACAATTAATTAATTACTTATTAAATGAAATTACACACACTTTTTCAAATTTCTCCTCTCTTTCAACATTTTGATTCCAGGTAGAGCTACTAATTTTTAGCAGAATTTTTATTAATCAAAAAGTGATTATCAGATTAATATTCAATGTAATTCCAAGAGGCACTTGCCAACCAAACTTCATTGAAAAGAAAAATTTCCCTTACTATTATTTTTATATATGTACAAGTATTTAATGTAGGTGTGCCAAAAGTTATTAAGAGATTTACAACATTAGCAGATTATATAGCAAGCGGGGAAACTCTTTATCCGTCAATATAAAGAAAACTACCGCGCGAGTGAAAATAAGGATTAAGACGATTTTATTTATTTGAAACTTTCTTCTCGTGAACTGTTATACACATAAACATAACAACTAAATAAAGCAATTTGCAGGATGTTCGCCTCAGGTTCTATTAACAATTTTTAAATGAAAAATCTTGTATATTTTTCATATTCTTTTAGATCTTTTTCCCCGATTTCAAATAGGTATATCAAGGTTGATAGGCCTAGCTGTAATATTTCTTTACATATCAGGCATTAAATATGCTCCAAACATATGCTTGTAGGTATATTTCATGGTACTCGAAGAAAACACAGTAATAATTACTCCTACGCCGTAGGCTGTGAGTGATGATACTATAACATTGTTATTGTCTGCAGAAGCAGAAAAGTTCGATATATTATAAGAATAAAAATAAAATCCTGAGATGAACAATATTTTATAACATAAAATAACAACAACAATTTTCAACGGTGTTAGCATTAGCAGTGCAGCAGATGCAATTGCACGGGGCAGTACAACTTAAGGGGCGGCATTTTAGCCTACTTCTATAGCTGGATAAGATTTAAGGAGAAATATTTATAGTGGCATCGTCACATGTCACGTGATTCGTTAACAGATCAGATCCAAATATTAGAGAATTAATTCTCTAATATTTTCCAGAACACGGTGCCGCCGTAATATATCTATTGGCAATTCTAGGAGCAAAACACTTGGGTCAGAATTCTATAAAAAGATGTTTATAATTCCTCCAATTTCTTCTTTGGGACTTCCTGTAATAAAACTATTAACCAATATATTACCTACTGGAAAAATACGTCTGCGCTTGTGACTTTTACATCAAAGGATCAGTTAGAGGTTGTTTTTTTTTGACAAATGACAAATAAGTATAAAAATATTGAAATAAAATATTTCGCCGATGTTTCGGAAATCTAATCTGTTTCATTTTTTTAACAATATTTGTGCTGTGTAAGAAATACACAGCTTTAGGAATATATTTGTTATATTCAATATCCATAGACTTAAATATTATTTACATAGATCTGTTGATATACTTAGCAGTTTTTTAAATTTTATACAAGGTTAAGAGCCGCTTGCACCGTATCGTTTAACGAAGGATTAAAATTAAACTTCACATAAGCACTGGCAAAAGCTTTGCACCGACCTCTAATCCTTCGTTAAAATGAATTAATCTATGTTTAACTTAATCCCCCAAAAATGGTCTGTTAAAATTTAAGCGGGATATGTTCGCATGCGCCAGTACATGCCTTAACCTTACTTTTTCATAAACATTATTTGAAAGAAGTGCTAACGACGGTACGTTTTCATTGTATTACAAGTTTTTATGGAAACAGATTCAAAACTGAACTGGAATGGATTCATCAGACGATGATATTTTCGACGATGATTTAGATGTATTGGATATTATCGATTTTGGATTTCCTCGAAGAATTTTGCAAAGGAATGACCATTTCGAAAATTTAGACAACCTCACCTTTTTCAAAGGATTTCGCTTAATGAAGGAAACTGTTTTACATTTGTTGACCTTAATTGAGGAAGATTTAGAATATCCCAGCGACATGTAAATAACTATACCTACTATAATGTTTTGTATCCATGTTTTGAATACATCTTAAGTAGGTACTTGTTTTTATTTTAGAAATAATAGTGTCTCTCCTATGAATCAAATATTAGCAGCATTGAGATTTTACGCCAGTGCGGGGCATTTGGCCACCGTAGCAGACTTTGCAGGAATGGACATATCTACAGTATCTAGAATATTATAGTCAGAGTGTCCAGTTCAATTGCCAGGCTTTTCCCACAGTACATAAAAATGCCCCAAGCAGAGAACATTATACGTACTCACAATGAGTTCTATCAAATTGCATCATTTCCAAGAGTAATAGGGGCTATTGACTGCACACATGTGAAAATTCAGTCACCAGGTAAATGAGAAAAATAACGTAAAATTTGGGGGCAATTTTATAATTTTTTTTTCCAGGAGATGATCCAGAAGTTTATAGAAACAGGAAGTCATACTTTTCTATAAATGTTCAAGGCATTTGTGACTCCAAATTGAAATTTTTGGATGTTGTTGCTCGTTGGCCTGGTTCAAGTCATGACTCTACAATTTATAACAACAGCAACATCAGAGCACGAGTTGAATGAGGAGAATTTCCTAATTGTGCATTAATAGGTATGTAACTAATGTGTAAACTAGATATAAAATCAGTTAAATTAAACAAAAATACCTGTCATTTTTTTCTTAAAGATTTAATATTTTTCAGGTGATGGTGGATATCCAATGAGGTCATATTTTTTCACACCCATGTTAAACCCTATTACGAGAGGAGAAAGACTATACGAGTCTATCATAAGAACGCGGAATGTTGTGGAGCGCTGTTTTGGTGTTTGGAAGAGGCGGTTTCCTGTGCTGGCATATGGCATGAGATTAAAATTGAATACCATTCTAATTGTTATAACAGCGACTGCTGTACTTCATAACATTGCACAAGAAATGCATGAGGAAGAACCTCCAGCACCAGACGATATAAATGCTGATGAACTTAATTACCTAATTGAAATGGGAAACATTGCCCACATAACAAAATGATATGCAATGTACATACATTCTATCTTCAATCTATGGATATGTATATCCACAAGATGGAGATAGTATATCTAATGTACATCTAATGGATGTGGAATTAACATTCCCAGCATATACGTTTGTCGCCGACTTCCAGATCTATTTTATATCCAGTGAATGTACATAAACATATACAATGTACATTAACTGGATATGAAACACACATGATATACAAAATTGCATATTTTATGAATATACATTACATATCTCTGAAATAGTTTCCACGGACATCAAAACACTTATTGAACACACTGCACTCGACCCGTGTGTTGCCCCAGTCATGTTGGCATCATCGGGAGATGATTAAAACGAACAGTTTTAATCATCTCGATGATACCAACATGATTGGAGCAGCACGCATCGAGTGAAAGTGTTCAAGTGTTTTGATGTTCGTGGGCGGAACTACTTCAGAGGTATCCGATAGTATCCATATAAAAGGTAATAAAACACAGATAGCTTAATAAGAAATATATTTTATATAACTATTTTAAACATACACAAACTTTACGAAATAACCTAAATTATTACACAGTATTTAAAATTTTCAATATTTACGTATATTTTTTTGCCTTCTGGTAGTTTAACAAATTGTAAATATATGTATAATACCTACAATAGTTTCTCAAGTCCTACATATGTTTAAAATGTTCTCAAACATCAGTAAGTTATATAATATGAGCGAATGTAATTTTTATTCACTATATTTATAAAATACATACCCAATATGACATAACAGCAAATTTTTAGGCCTGTCACTTTCCGCCATCTGAGCAAATTTTTAGGCCTCTAGCTGTCACTTTCCGCC